>JACTVC010000014.1:0-1405456 GCA_018417955.1 Laccaria trichodermophora
GGTTCAAAGTTGGGATTTTTTCTGGGGAATTTGAGTGAGAAAAGCGTTCAGCTGTTTCTGAAATATATTCTTACTCAGTTCACTCTAGAGTCTAGACCAGGTACGGACTAGCTCAATCAGCATTGCCATAATGTTGTTGCGAGTTGTGGATTTCAGGGTAGAATAACCCATTGATCGACCAATTTACTATTGACCTTCCAGGTCAGCCCACTTGCCAGAAAACCAGGTGAATGGACAAAACCCCATGCCAGAGAGAAGCAACTCCATTCTATACTCGTTCAGATTTTGACCTGTGGGGGTATTGACAGGCGATTCATGGCGTTAAACGAATTCGTGGCGTTCAACGAACTCGTGGCGTCAAAGCCGGCGGCAACCAGGGAAGCCCCCAGCACTAGTACGCTACCCTCTAATAATTATGAAGAAACCACACTGCCAAGGGTTGATTACTTAAGTTGTTCATTTTATTTTTCAACCCAACGTACCAAGCCACGAAAGACGTAAGGCCAGGTCACACAATGCCAAGAAGATGGCTTATGCTGAAGTGACTGACGTTCGGTATTGACTGCATGATTGTTTAAATAGAGCGTGGTGATTAACCCATGAACGTTGTGGTTATCAAGCGTACGTACCAAGCCACGAAAGACATTGATTAATGCGAGGGTGACCGATTTAGATACTATTTAAACGATTGAGCTCGACGTTGTGGATTGCGATTGACGAAGCAGATTGACGGTAGCAATGGGACTGCGTGATTACTTTGATCAACCTATGAACGTTATTGTTATCAATTGTATGTACCAAGCAATGAAAGAGCTTAGATGGACCATGCGAGCGGGGTGACCGATGTAGATACTATCGATGTTGACTGAGTAATCCGAGCGGGGGGGGACAATGTTGTAGATACTATACGAACGAATGAGCACAGCGTCGTGGATTGGGCTTGGCTAAGCGAGGCTACATACCTCCAACACGTTGATTCTGCGAATGGAAGGACATGTGGATAGATAGATACTATTCGACTGAAGGAGGTAAGCGTCGTGGATTACGAGTTACGACGAGGGCAATTGACTGACGATTTGTTTGTCAATGAAACATACCAAGCCACGCCAGACGTGTGTTCGCGGGATTCTGGTGACCAATGGAGATACTATGCGAAGGAATTAGCACGGCGTCGTCGATTGCGATTGACGAAGCGGGCCTTGCAGCGACAATGAGTCAAACTGCATGAGTGAAAGGCTGACAGGGAGTCGAGGCCTCATACGCAGCACGGACGACAAGGAGTCAAATCCAGCGGCCAGATTGGGAAAAGGACGGATCTAGGACACTTACGTCGTTGGGCCGAAATGCTGACTCTGCGCGAGCGCAAAAGGCACAGGTCTAACCCAGGAGAACATCTGGTTGGAACCAATGAGCATGGACGTCGTCAACGTGGATATCAGAAGGGACTAGGATACTTACGTTGTTGAGCCGAAATGCTACTCTGCGTGAGGGGAATAGGCGCAGGTCTATCCCGTGAGGACATCTGGATGGAATTAATGAGCATGGATCTCGTCAACGTGGATAGAAGAAGGGAGAGTAGCAGCGACAAGGAGTCAAACTGCGAAATGCCGACAATGAGTCAAAGCCTACAACGCAGCGAGGACGACAAGGAGTCAAGTCCCGCTGGAGGAGAAGGGGTCAAGGACGAAAGAACGGTGCTTACATTGCTGAGGGCGGTAGGTAAGCGGTGGGGGGAGGTGAGAGATGCGTGGATCGAAGTGCGGAGGTAGAGCGGATCGGATTTGATCGAGGTTTGATAAGGAAAGCAACAATTCACAACAAGATCAACTTCAAGGCTCCGAGTTGATCTTCAACTCGAAGATCAGTCCTACCCAAGTCCCACATCTTAATCTTGTGTGGTAGTGCTGGTAAGCGTTTTCTCGTATATCAGTGTTTTCTCGTATATCTTAGATGCTAACCTCTCGCAACTTGACTCCTTGTCGTTACGGGAAGGCCGAAGACCTTGACTCCTTGTCGGTCTGCGGTCTATCCGAGTTTGACTCTATGTCGCTCGTTGCATCACTGACTGTCGTCTATACCCCTACGGCAGAATTTCGGACTCCCGTTGCAAATAGGCTTATACCCCTACGGCAGAATCTCGGACTCCCGTGGCAAATCAACGTTCTACTGCCAGGACGAATGTAATTGCGAAGAACAGATCCTTTCGCACTGGCTTCCGTTGGGCTTCCGTCGTATGTCGCTCATTGCGTCTCTGACTCGTGGTATTTACGCTGAATGACTAGGAATATGGGCCCACCCCACGATCTCGGACTCCTCTATGTCGCTCATTGCATCTCTGACAGTTGTCGTGGTATTTACGCTGAATGGCTAGCAATACACCGCTACGGGAGACTCTAGGCCAGACGACTAGGAATATGGGGCCACGTCACCTTTCCAATTCAACGTGGTAAGTTTCCTGTTCTTCACCATCTTCCGAGGTATTGGCTGAACTCCTTCTTCTTCAGTGATGCCCGGGACATCGGATCCGCTCACGGTATGCTAAGAAATGTTCACTTCCTAACGCCGATCCTGGTGGATTGTGCGAAAGCCGTGGCTAAATTTACCACCGCGCGCCCTGGGCTAATCAAATCACACACACGCTTTCGACAAGCATCGGTGGCAGCGCCTCGTATACCAAGCTACGCTTGTTGTCCCTCAAGACGGAGAAAAGGCTAGGGATGTTATTGGGAACTTATCAAGCGCGCGCCCGTGCAATTATTCTTTTGAAAAGCACCGGAAGATTGCTGCCCACAGGAAAGAGGTAGTAGCAACCAATCTTCCGATGATTTTGCTCAAGTCCTTCTTCATCAGTGGATAGCCGTGACATCGGATACGCTTACGGTATGCAGCAATTTTTCCCGGGCTGCGCGTGCTGGGCCACGGAGGGTCTCGGCAATAGTTTCATTATTAGGGTCACATTGGGTAGCAATTGGACGTCATAATTAGAAATCTCCACGGTATATACAACACCAGTTTATGGGTTTTAGTCTACACACGGTCCGGATAAATTTATTTACACTGACTTGCCTTGCGATCATCGTCGATTCCTAAACTCTGATTCCACCAAGGAGAAAAGACGCGACGCGTCGTGTCACGTGCATTGATCAACGTGACAGGTAACTTATCTGATCAACTTCGTTCTCACACTCACCTCCTCGACTTGACGGACCAACCTCCTGGTGAGTATCTGCCGTCTTTCCATTGCCTTTCACGGAACTTGACTCTTTGTCGTTCCATTGGAGTGTACGGTCTTTGACTCGTTGTCGGACCGTCTCTCCTTCCCAAGCTTGACTCCTTGTCGCTTGGGTTTTCATCTTAATCGTAAAGCTCGTCGATTGACATGTTTGACAGGACCACAGCTCGTGTTACCACCGCTCGCGCCCGCCTCACACATTGTGGTGTACTACTTGGAGGCACACTCATCTTCTCTGCCGTTCTCACCTGTTGCCTCCTGCCGGCTCCAGCATTTCCTTTTCCCAGGTGAGCGTCTGCCGCCCTTGGTTTCTGTTTCGTTTCATGGATTTACGCATTTGACAGGACTTCTGCTCGTGTTACCGCCTCTCGCTTCCGACTCGTAGTCATTTTTTGTTTTGCGCAGCCAAGGTCTAGGTTCGTACTACGTTCATTATCTTCGTCTGTCATTTTTTTGTACACTTCTTCTGGGAATTTGACTCTTTGTCGTTCCAACCGAGGATGTGGGTTTTGACTCCTTGTCGATCTACATCCTCGTCTTGAGTTTGACTCCTTGTCGCTCAATTTCTATCATTTACCCTCGATCGAGTTCAATACTCATGCCTTGAACAGCCATGTCCCCCTCCAACGCCCAACCTTATTATAAAGAATACTTCCGCGAAGGGGATCGTGATTACCAGGCCACGGATGCGGCATGCTGGGATGTGACGGACCGTCGAGTTCGGTCAGGGGAGGTTTTGAGTGAAGCGGGTATCAACACGTACATGGAGCACCCGGACAGCGAGGATGCGAGCCATTGGTGGGTAATCACAACCCCAAATGCTGGGTACATTCCCACTGCCCCCATCGGCATCCGAACGATTCAAGCGAGAGCGGACGGACGTTTTGGCTTGGATGACCGCACTCAACATCCGCAGATGTACGTCAGGGGTTTCGAGTACATTTGCTGTATTCCCAAGCGCGAGCACTCGCGACGCATGTTATGGTGGACTCCTACTCCGGACGATTGTCCCCCTATCCCGAATGGCCCTTTTGCAATCATGATTCGTGTCCTCAAACCGCACCTGTTGGAGGGATACAAGAAACTTCGCGACAAGTATGTTGGCCTCATAGGCCAACGTCCCGATCGCTCTCCGCTGGCTGGCCTCCTTGTGACGACTATGTGTCAATGTCTTGATAAACTCAGATCTTTCGGAATGACGTACAAAGAGATCGTACTTGCGGTTGCAGAGTTTCAGCGGGCAGTACTCGATATACACGGGTGGATTGAATACGTCGATGTTTACCAGCCTCGTCTGCGCCCTGGTCCCAATGGCATTGAGAAACATGAAGCCAATCAGAAACTTATGGGCGCATTTACGGAGAAACTCATTGTTGCGCAACAACTTCACGCGATGGGCATTCCGGTTTGGTTGATTCGACCGTCTTTTCGGATTTTGCCAACGATGAATGTCAACATGTATTCCCCCCAGCGACATGATGACGATATCGTCTTGCGGCAGTTTTCCGATGGGTGGGGAAAGCCTGACCCCTATCCCATTCTGGTTGTTGGCCCATCATCCGCGGAACTCTACCGGTGGACGCAGCGCATAGGCTGCGGGATCATGGACCTTCAGGACGTTACGGCTATAGGCCGTCAGGATTTCATTGAGGGAAAAGTCAAGCTGGGTGCGGTTCGAGAGTCTTGTACGTGAAAGCTTCTTCTATTTGGACCAGTAGCTAACATTTATCTTTTGTAGACTCACTTCCTGTCCCGTCCGTTGCCCAATTGTCGGCTGCAGGGGCAGTGGGGCCCATTGGTAAGAAGGACTGTTATCATGTTGATGTTCTCAATGCTAACTTGGAGTGTATTCAGCTGGATCATCTTCTGGGAGTGAGGGACAGTATTCCTCAGCAACTTCAACCACTCAGCAAGGTAAAGTCGTGCTTTCGCTTCAAGTGCCGAGTTTACTAAAACGTGTTTGCAGTTTTACAATCCGTGAGATCCCAGCAGCTATCCCAGCCACGATCCCAGCAGCAGTCCCTGCCACCCTCGATGCCTGTTATTCCACCCTCTCTGGGGCTCGCGCCAACGTTGGATGACGGTCCTGGGCCCTCCAAGCGCCCACGCCTAGCGGGCCAAGATGCCCCAGACAGCCCGTTCATGCCTGACCTTATGCCAAGATGGGCGGAGGCTTTGCGAAGCATTGATTCCGATCGCAGCCGAGTAATCAAGCATCCCGATCACATCGCGAACATTGGCTTCAAATACCCTAAGCCCGAGATCTTTTTGAACTCCAAAAACCGGGCTTTGTATACTGCGACGTGGTTGGCCATTCGAGCACATCATGCTTACACGCTCGGCACTGCGACGTCGCTCCCCCCACCCATCAGCTCGCAGCAGTGGCGCAACTTTCTCATCAAAATTTTTCCCTTCTTGCACCCTGAAAGTATCGATGTCGCGGCACAGCTTGATATACCCACGCCTTCCACTCCACAACCCGACGGGAAGGGGAAGCAGAGTGGCAAGGGGCCAGGCAAATCTCGCACCAAAAAACCGAATTCTTATCTGGATCAGATCCCGCTTAAACATGGCCAGGTCGATAGGGTGGTTTTCTACGATACGACGATTCAACTGGGTACCGCCGCAGAGCTGGAGAATGCATTGACGCCGGAAATCACACAGGAGGTACTCTGGGAACTCTCTCACATGAGCTTCCGCTTCGAGCTTGTGAGTCTCGATGCCGTCGCCGCCACTGCGATGTACCAAGCTCGTGAAGATTTAACCCAGGAGAAGGCAGCGGCTGCCCGTGTCCAGGAAGTTCTTCGGGTATTTCCCATGTCTGGTGAGGTGGTGGGCCCTTTCATAATCAACGAGATCCCGATTCGCGATTTAGGGTTGATGGCAGCAGATCTGAACGAACGGAACCGTTATCTTATGGCGCTGGGGCATTTGATGTCTTCGTGGAAGGGTTGCCCGGATTCTATTACCAAAGCGAGGTCAGGCCCCTTGGTAAATCAAGTGCGTCGTCTGGAGGAGGCTTGTGCACAGTTCTATTGCCAGAGTTTCTTTGACAACTTTGGCCGTGCACCTGTCATACCCTGCCGTCTTCCTTCTCGTTCTCTTGCACGTACCCAGCCTGTTAGCTTCGCGGACTCTGTAGCTTCCATGCCACCTCGATCATCATAATTGTTTGGAACAATCATAGCACGCAGACTTCTTTGCCTCATGTCGCCTCGTTTTTTTCTTATCATCGGCACATGATGTATAAATATATCTTTTTTGGGACTGTCTTTGCTCCCGTGCATTTGGGGGTTTGATGGGAACTTGGTAAGTCCCTTTTCTCTTCTTTCCCCTCATCTTCGTGCTTTGTGCATTGCAATTCTCGATGTCATTCAGAAGGAGTCGTTACTTGGGCAAGGCTGGACTTGCTATAGGGTCTCCCGCTGTGAAAAAGAAGTCTTCGGCTAAATCTTGGGTGTCAACTGATGATGCCAGTGTGTCACGTCGTCCTTATGGGCTACCTGGTGTTCAGATCTTGCCTAGGCAGGACTTGACAACTCCTCTGGGTTCCTTTCTTCAGATACCCTTGCCTACTGCTGCTGATTTGCATGATGATGCTGCTGCTGCTGCTGTTGACACTGATGATAATGGGACTGACTGGGATAATGGTGACTCTGAGGATTCTGAGGGGGTTTCACCTAGTGAAGGTCTTCATCCCTTGGTATTTCCTGCTGAGCAAGGCTCTCCAAGTAAAAAGAAAGACAAGAAGACAACATTGTGGAAAAACTGGGCTTTGAAACTGATTCCAGAGCTTCTGGATCCCTATCTGAACTTGTTGAGAGAGTCAGAGAACTTAAAAAATATAGATAGGAGGTTACCTCACTGTTCTTGCAATGGAAGAGGGCATAAAATGAAGGTTATTGCAGTGTTTTTTGAGAGTAAGTTATTCTTGCTGCCTCAGAATTGATTTGCCATGGCTAATCTGTTGTGACTGCCACTTAGAGCTCACATCAGTGGAAGTGTGTTCTTGCTCTGCATGTCTACAGCTCTTGGCTATGGGGCTGTTTCCAGCCTCACCACTTCGACCTACATTGGCTGTGGATCTAAATATGCTTGACTATGTGAATGAGCTTTTTGTTCGCTCGCCACCAAACACTACTGCATGGTGTGACTCTCTAGAGGCATTTCTTGGTTCCCGTAGCTATAAGCTTGAGAGTAGAGATGCAATAAGGCGTCGCTTTGGAAATGCTCTGCAGTGGTATGGGAATTTGATTGCTCAAAAAGAGCTATTAATCTCTGGGATCATAAATGAGAGTCGTGCTGGAATGGAGGGTCAGGATGACCTTTCTTCTGAATCTGAGGAATTAGATGAAGAAAGTTATGGACCACCTCTGACATCTAGTCCTGCTCCTTCTGCAGATGAGGCTAGTGATGGTTCTGAGGCTAGTGATGGTTCTCCTGATGTTCAAGATAGTACAAATGCTACATCTGGTATTCATAGACCAAGTCTATATTTACGGCAGCGTTGCCCACTTTGTTTTGGTGGAGATAAACCACATGATGACAACTTTCTGTAGGTGTTATTTTATATTTTTATGTTCACATCTCATTTTTATGTTGTCAGTGCGGATGTTATTGTGTGCATTGATGCCTGCTTTACTCACAAAAGAAGAAATCCAGCAAAAGGTGGGGCAAAGGGTCCTGAAAATCTCCATCCAGAAACTGTCTTTGTGTCAGACAAGAATGTTGCTGAGATGAAAGCCTATGTTGAGACTACTCGTCCTGTAAAATCAAAGTCAAAGGAAAAGACAAAGGAGGGCTCTGATGGTCATGGTGTAGAAGATTCCTATGAGCCTGGAATGAAAGTCCCAGTTTCAGCTTTGGAAGGGTGCTTGGCCTCATTTGTGGCTGCAGATGAAAGGAGGACAAAAGCCAGTACACAGTTCTTTGCAGACACAGGACTTATGGCTATGCTCTGTCGTCATGACCATGTGCTCTGGATTGTGAATATGACCACTGCTGGAGAACAACAATATTATGCTTTAGCATTGATTAAGGAGCTTTTTTTGAATTTGCCTTTGTCAATGACTGTGGGGATACTCTATGATATTGGTTGTCAGTTGGAGAGAAGTTGCAAGATATGGGGTTTTCTGGAGGAATTTATGGCACGCATTATTTTTGCACTGGCAGTGTTTCATGCATATGGTCACCAGTGGCCATGCCAACTAATCTACCACCCCCGTAAATGTGAAGGTTTTGGACTCTCTGATGGAGAGGGCTGTGAACGCTTCTGGAGTTCCATAAAGTTACTAATTCCATCAATGCGCGTGGCAGGGGTAAGTCATCATGTGTCATCCTTGAAAAGAAATTTAATGATTGTCTAAAATAGTTCTACCATCGTCTGTTCACAATTGATACTCAGGTGAAACACCTAGAGAAAAAGTCATTCAAGGTGATGGGAAAATGGCTTCAACGTAAATGGCTGCATTGCCTAGAAAAGAAGATTGGGGCTGAGGAAATTCTCCAAGAACTTGGTCTAGAGATGCCTCTTCTTGAGAAAGAATGGAAAGACCAGGTTGTGGCACAGACTAAGCCCTTGGCAAGACAGTCAAAGAATATTGCGAATAATGCTGTCAAAGAGATAATGGCTTTGTATACTGCAAGAAATGCATTTGTGGGTGAGTTGGGAGAGCTTGATCAAAAGCTAATTTCTGGTGACTATGGAGATGATATGTTGGTGGAGGATGTCCTGGCAGCACGTCTGGCTGTAGTGAAGAAGCAAAAGGCTATAGAGGATACCATTAAAACAAAGAAGAAAAAGCTTGGTGTGAGGGATCAAGAAAATTTGAAGGATCTGATGGGCAATAAATTTCTTCAGTTAAAACTCAATGCCAGAGCCCTCAAGCAAAGGCTTAGAGATCGATTGCGCAATCGAAAGTTTGAGTTGGAGAGATTAGAAAGAGCATACCGGAATACAACTTCCAATGGTAAGCTTTTATTTAGGATATAATTATGGTGGCTGGCTAATATATACTTTGATAGAGACGAAATTGCATTCACATGTGCAGAAACAGGTCAATCGGCAGCAACCAACAATTGCTAGATTGGCAAAAAAATACAATGACATGTGCTATGATATGACAAAGCAGATAGAAGGAAAGAAAGCTCCTCAGAAAGCAATAGCTCCAGTCCCAATTAATCGGGACACTCTGTTCTCTTTGGATGTGGATGATGACATCTGGCAGGATATAGGCTTGGATGAGCATGAAAGTGAGGTGATCCCAGGTTGGCTTGGAGATGAGAAAGTCCGTGAAGGAATCAAAGCAATGCTTACTGTGAAAAGATGCATGGAGGAGATTGCTAGAATCAAAAGAGAGCGGACTGCTTTACAAGAGTGGTCTAAGGAGGAGTGGCAAGCAATAAATGCAGCCATTGATATATGTGGTAAGTTTTCTGGATGTTGCTTTTTTTGTGGAATCTAATAGGTGTTGTATTGTTGTAGAGGATGAGGATATCAAACACCAGTTACTCATCAGAAAGGTGCAACATCTGAGTTTATGTGCACAATGGAGGGAAGAGGTGTCTCTCATACCAGGTGCATATCGTATGTTGCATGGATGGGGACCAAGTGAAGCAGAAATGGAGAGTGCATTGAAAGAATTGTCACAGGAACATGTTGATGATGAGGGAAGTGATGATGAGCAGTTAAACTGCACATATGATATTGAAGAAGAGGACAATAACAATGTTATTGAAGAAACAGAAGTCTTGGCAGCATCAGATGCATACAGAGCAGCGGATAATGGGTTGTCATTTGGGAGATGGGATTTGGAGAACTTGTGGGAGGATGTGGAAGATGGAGAAGAAAGTGTCTTTGAAGCTACAGCCTCACGCAAACGGCCAAGGCAAAAGTAGCATGAGATAGAAGAGTTGTGATGGTATTGGATTGAAAGCTTGTAATACTATGACTTTGGACTTTTATGGCAGAGTAGGGTGATGGAGAGGGTGGTAAGGTAAGTGTTCTATGTGATATACAAGATTGAAAATGTTATAGTAGAGGTATATTGAAAGTTTTGAATGGTATGATATTTGGTGTGGTATGATGGTATGATTCCATATTCCATTTGTATAGTATGATCCCATCTCTATGGTATTATTGCAATGGTCTGGTATGGTATGATTCCATCTCTATATGATTATTCCAATGGTATGGCATGGTATGATTCCATCTCTATGGTATTATTCCAATGGTATGGTATGGTATGATTCCATCTCTCTGGTATTATTCCAATGGCATGGCATGGTATGATTCCATCTCCATGGTATCATTAGAATGGAATGGTATGGTATGATTCCATCAGTATGGTATCATTCCAATGGTATGGCATGGTATGATTCCATCTCTATGGTATTATTGCAATGGTATGGTATGGTATGATTCCATCTCTATGGTATCATTCCAATGGTATGGCATGGTATGATTCCATCTCCATGGTATTATTGGAATGGAATGGAATGGTATGATTCCATCTCTATGGTATCATTCCAATGGTATGGCATGGTATGATTCCATCAGTATGGTATGATTCCAATGGTATGGCATGGTATGATTCCATCAGTATGGTATGATTCCAATGGTATGGCATGGTATGATTCCATCAGTATGGTATGATTCCAATGGTATGGCATGGTATGATTCCATCTCCATGGTATTATTCCAACAGTATGGTATGGTATGATTCCATCTCCATGGTATTATTCCAACGGTATGGTATGGTATGATTCCATCTCTATGTTATATTCCTATAGTATTTAAAAGTCAATTGCAAAGTGGTTTCTTCTATATGCATGTTGGAGGAATGGCCAATAGGTGGTAAATCATAGAGCTGGTAGGTAGGAAGTAGTAGGCACATACTCAAAAAGGAACAAGGGCAAAGGACAACACAATACAATAGAGCTGAGTAAGTTAAAGAGTCAATTACTATTGGAGGACTTCCACATAAACCAAAGAGTGGAAGAACTGTGGGGAGTCTCCAACAGCCATCCATCATTGATCGTGCAATTGTTGTATGACCACATATGCATATGTTGATTGAGAAACAACTGGATGGCTGTCCATTCAATCTGCATGTGATTATTTTCATTGTTCTCCAACATGACTATAAGTCCAGTCAGCAAGTGGTCAGTGACATTATCATCATCAATGTCACCCTGTTGAAAAAATTGATCACAGAGAACTTTTGTCATATGACAGTTGAACTTGACCCTTGCAATATGCACATATAGTGTCAAACTTTTCTTGAAATGTAGAGCAGTCATGCCTTTGCAATAAATAAAGTCTTGCAAAATTCTTGTTTTCATTCAGAGCCCATGCCATTGTGATAGATACAACATTAATTTATTTGTCATGAATATAAATGGCCTGGCAAGATATACACTTTTAAGTGGCTTGTGATGGATTATCCACAGTGAAAATGGCCAAACCCTGGGATAAAGCCCAATCAAGCTAATTTTCAAGTGAATTTTCAAAGGATCAAGTTCATCCTATAGCCTCCACTTGTAGCTTAAAATGTTAGAAGAAATCTGAAGAACCATTCCACAAAAAATGGAGCCCAATGGATCAGTATTGCAGCCTGGAGAAATAATTTTCATATTTTGTAAAAAGGACCCCAGACACCCTGTGACAGCTATGGAATGATGGTATGGTATGGTATGGTATGGTATGGAATGGTATGGAATGGTATGGTATGGAATGGTATGGTATGGAATGGTATGGTATGGTATGGAATGGAATGGTATGGTATGGTATGAGGTGGAATGGTATGTGGCATCCATACCATGGTATGATGGAATTGGTATGAGGGTCATACCACTCTGGAATGGGGTACCACTAAGGTTCCCTAATTCAAAGAATTGGATAACCTCATAGGTACCCAAAAATGGGTGACTGAAGTGCTTTACCTGACTTACTTAAGGACTTCCCCTTGACCAAGTCATTGGTGTGTAGAGTTTCCCCAATATCACACTACATTTATACTCAGCCTTTTTCAAGCTCCCACCTGCACCTCCCTTCCCGGACATCGACTCCGACTCTTCTACAATCTCAGATACATATACAGCGCTGCCCACTGCATTTTCTTTATGTATAGAGCGCCCGTTGCGATGTGCGTCAGTGCCAGGGGAGGCGAAAGCAAAGTCCCGGTTAGCCTGGAGCCCACAATTAGATATTATGTTAGAGCAACAGGTATTTCACCCTTCTTCAGCATCATATAGTAGATACTCAGAATTTCTAGGAAGAAAGCCGTTGTTTAGCGAATGATGGAGAAACCACAACTACCGATCCATATTGCCCTTGTACATTGGAGTTGGAAGATATGTATTGTCAAGCCATCGACATTCGTGACTCAAACTTGCTTGATGCCACCTCATTACAAGTTGAGCTGGCGGTGCACCTGAAGAAACTTCATATACGATTTCAGGAGCTATCCCAGCTCTGTATTTCGATTGACAAGGCGAGCCAGGCAGCATGGCTCATCAAATCACACAGTGATGCAAAGAAACACCCAATCAACTTTTTTCTGCTAGAATTTGCTCGCTCAGATCACCCTCGAGCATCTCAACTTCGATCCCGCTGTGAACTTCAGGACCGCTTGAAGGAGAATAAGATGTTCATGGAGAGGACTGCAGAAGCGCGACAAGCGGTACAACGATATATTGAAGATCCTTTCTCATTGGTTGAGGGCCGACTTCGGTTTCGTTGTCCATCATGCACACAGAGACACATCCTTTGACAAATGGTTCAGAATTTGGTAACATGCTTTCGGGAATCGGCTGTTTCTTTGTCCTGACGTGGAGTCCCTCATCACGATGACCGCGCCAATTCACATCAGATTCAAAGCTCAACACAAACTATCCAAGACCGCTGCAAGTCCTAGGCTCTAATCAATGAGTCATGCCAGCACCGCGTGAAATCACAAATTGGCTCAACACAAACTATTCAAAGCCATTCGTAGGCCCGGTAGGCAATAAATTATACTTTCACCATTCATTCACGACAAGGTCCCCACCCCACAAGATCCCTGCCGAGGTACTATGGTTGTATTGGGTGAGTCTTATAATGTGAAGTTCGCAGGGTTGACTCACTTAAACTTGAAAGGTTCTCCAACTGTCGGCCTGGGGACGTCAGGATTCCGGATACTAGTAGTAATGCAGCAAAGCCAGGTCAATTGTGATGGCGAGGTTGTGCCAAGGTCGTGTTCGTTGACAAAGTTACTATTTAAATTACTAGAACTTAGTAGTAGTAAGTCACGGTGGTTGTGTTGTTGAGGAAAATGTTATGGTTGTTTACAGGAACCACTGGCAACTGCTGTACCGTCGTGACTTTCAAGTTCCCCTCCAACATTTTAACACCAGCGGCACTATAATCCGCAACTGCCTGCCATCAGCATCAGGTTCAACCCAGCGCAGCCTTCTTCGCTTTGTATGTAGTGCACTGATGCTAATACGTCTTGGTTCCCTCTCTTACACCCCTCCACCTTCTGCTTCTGATAACAAGCTGCTACTACCGCCGCCACCTTTTCTTCAGGCCCTCCAGCACCACATGCAACATCGCCCTTTTCATCGTTAATGGACGCCTGTCACGTCTCCGACCAGCAATTTTGACGTGCTTAATTCATCAGGAAATGATCCCCCAAGGTCAAGAAATTTATCGAGTGTCATTCTGTCAAGTGACGATGAAGGATTCCGGAGAGAATGGCGGATTGCGTGAGTGACACATGTGAAGTGCAAAACAGGCCTGATTCTACGGCGAAGGTCATTTGCCTCACGACTTAGACTTTGCATCAGTCGTTCATCTCTGTCGCCTTACCTCTTGCACACTTTCGACAACACGGTGAGTCGGTTCACAAAATATGTTCAAAGTTATTCAAATTATTTACTAAAACTACCGCCGGATGCAATGAATAGCATCTACCAGTACTTTGGAATGTGGTAATTGCTGGCAGGCTCAACAATACTGCTCGGAGGCTCCGGAAAAGCGCCCACAACGATGATTATGGAACACCCTTGTAGTCATGTGAGAATCGCAATGGAGGCAAACCGCAAACAGCTTTTTGAAAATGGTTGGTGGTACCCCTATACTGCGGATAACTCGAGGATCATGCCATGTGCTATCCAACAACGGGAGAAACCAGTCATTCGAGATGGCTGCTACTCCCAAATCATAATATGAATGTAGTGAACCTGCTTGTTGGTCCCTCAGAATGGATAGTAGGCCAGAAGGTCTTTTACTCACCAACATGATGATGGCATTGGTCAATCTGATGATCTTCGATACTTCTTGATGTAACGAAGAGGTGGCACAATGCACATTTGGAAAACAGCGCCCAAAATTCATGGGCTTTTAAGCCTATTGCTAGCTTGGAATCAAGTGCATTCAGCTGCATAATGTCTGCCTCAGGTCTGCTTCGAAAATTCGAAAAAACATCCTTTAAACCATCATTTTTGGTGTTATCGAAGTGGGGTGCAAAACTGAGCTCAGGAGTAGTCATCGTTGGTTCACCAGCGTGACCTACAACAACTTTTCAGTTTGAGGTCATTCCGGCGGCCAAGAAATGTCTTACCAGAATTATGTGTGTCAGATCCTTGACTGATTAACGCAGGAGAAACAAACATTTGGAGCGGTTCGATTGCAGGAACTGCATTGAAATGTCAAAGGCTTATTCGAAAGTACATGGTTCGAGGGAAAAAACACACCGGGAAGGGGGATGAAAGCTGCTGAATGCTTGCACTCCACCATCATAGAAACAGAGTTTGAAGCCCGGCCAGTTTCAACCCCATTGGAATCATCGCTGCAAGCCGCAACTTGAGACCGCACAAACGTTGAAGCATTGTCAGTAGTGGGCCACAACTGTTCCAATTGTGTTGCAAAGCCAAGCGCTCCTTTGTTCGGGGCCGGGGAAGGTGACGCCGGAGATACCGGCATCAGGTAGCAGCCTGCCCGGCCATACCGCCTTAAGACACGAGGGCGAAGATGCATAGCTCTGGGTGGCTCTGGCGAGTCAATCAAGTGTGTATCCTGTGTTGGAATGATGCAGCGGAGCTCCGGAGGAGTGTAAGGAGATGCAAGAGCGATCGAGAGGGGGGAGGGACTCGGTGCCATGATGAACAACCAACTACTACTAGTACCAGTTTCAAAAGAGCAACCGTCGCGGACTGTGGGTTCTGGATGATTTGATGTGGCCAACTAAAGCTTTCCATTTTATAGTTTGTGTCAGAGTCATCGGCTGACTTGAAGTTCAGCACAGAGTGCTTCCAAAATGCGCATTCAAAAAGTCATGGCTGAGACTCTCTCTGGGAGTCCAATTCGAACTGGCAGTGATGGATGGCATCACTGATGTGGTCAGCGTGATATCATCAAAGCATAAATCTTCCGATAAGCTTTATGATATTTCAATTTCAATTCAACAAGTTGACATCCATCTTAGATCTACATCTACGAGAGATTAACGGTAACTAAAAAGTTCGCTTCACATAAATTAGTACATACTAACCCGGGTAAAATATTGATGATCGCAGATGGAACGTCCCTCACGCGTGGTACTAGTAGTAACTTCGTGCCTAAAACCGCAGATGCAAACTTTCCACCAGCCGCGGGGTCATCAGAGTCAAGCTGAACACTTGAGATTCAGAGCGTCACTAGTACTTGGTTACAGTAGGCCTCTGAAATTATAACAACCTGCAATGTGAGCTAGTAGGCTACTCCGAAGTGAGCTGAACACTGATCAAACTTCAGTCTTCAATTGGGAACTTGAAGGCTGAAACATCCCCGGACCTGCGTAGCTCCCGAATACAGCATTAAATTCAACTAAATAAGTAAGTATATTCGGAACTTGAGTGTACATACTAAGGTGTGATTACATTGGCGATGATCACGGTCTTGCCAAATATGGCGTTGATACGAAACGCACATCCATCAGCCCCTTGATTATTATTAATGGCTGATGTCGTCTGAAACAAACAAACAAACACACACAGCGTCATCTCAGAAAGTTATAATAAAACTCCCAAAGTCAAAGTTCTTGACCAACCCCGACCTGCCACCTCGCTTGCAAAACGATTTCATTTCAAGTCCTTCCCGTAATAATGGCTTCTCAGGAAAATCAGCGACCAGCTGAACAATCATGCGATAAATGACCATCACAAGCGGTGGATGCTTTGCAGCAGGGTCCCCGAAAAAAGCCGTTAGTTGCTTGTTTTGCCTTACCATGCAGTTTACATCGACCCTCCCCTACAGTCGCGCTACCGACCCTCTTGTCCATCATGGGAGACACTTCGGGAGAACCATACATGCACTGTGCAATGTGCATGCCTTAATCGAACAGGGTATTGGTCGCATGCTCCGGCTTTCTGAAAACCCAGATGAAATATTCACATTGCAGTTAGTATTTGGCATCTTTATGATCTTTTAGCATGTTTCTTCGATTAACATCACAGGGAGCGGAGAGAACATGAAGTCTTTCTCGCTTTGCTTAGGGCTGTTCCCGGTTTACAATCTCCAGCAATTATCGTGTTATCTGGTATGACTGTTTTTCCCTGCCGAATTCTTCCAGATGGTCTCGCACGACACATTTCATGCATGTATGTCCTTTACTCTACGATCATTTTACTAGTTACATTTGGTCAAAAACCTTAGTCAGTATGGCTTACCTTTCGAAGATCACAAAATCCATCGCTTATTGCATTACTTGGTACTGCTTCTGTCTCACTTCATACTTCTGGGGAATTCTCGTACGACTTATTTCCTTCAAGTCTGACCTTCACCATCATAATTCTACTCATTACATCGGCTTGAAAATCTCCATCGATACGGCTGACCTGTTGGAAGCCACAAAGTCAATCGTTTATTGTATTACCTGGTACTGTTTTTGTCTCACTGAATACTTCCAGGCCATTCTCGCACCACATATTCCCTCCTGGTGTGATCAACTGCCGAATTCTTCCAGATGGTCTCGCACGACACATTTCATGCATGTATGTCCTTTACTCTACGATCATTTTACTAGTTACATTTGGTTAAAAACCTTAGTCAGTATGGCTTACCTTTCGAAGATCACAAAATCCATCGCTCATTGCATACCTTGGTACTGCTTCTGTCTCACTGCATACTTCTGGGGAATTCTCGTACGACTTATTTCCTTCAAGTCTGACCTTCACCATCATAATTCTACTCATTACATCGGCTTGAAAATCTCCATCGATACGGCTGACCTGTTGGAAGCCACAAAGTCAATCGTTTATTGTATTACCTGGTACTGTTTTTGTCTCACTGAATACTTCCATGCCATTCTCGCACCACATATTCCTTCCTGGTGTGATCAAAGTCCATGATGCCTTCATTTGTTACATTGTCTTGTAACACTCACCCACCGTGGCTTACCTTTCCCAAACCACAAAACTCATCATTTCTTGTAATTCCTGGTACTACCAGAAAGTCTGTGCGGTGTCTGTGAAAGTCACAAAGTACATCGCTACATATCTGGTTTGATGCTGCAGGTCTCTCATCAACTCCTTGGAGGCTTTCCTAAGAACCCATCGTTCCTCTGGGTCTGGCCATCTCACCCAAGTCTCACCCGATCTTTTTCTTCTTATTGTTGTCAAAACTCAGCGCATGTTTTGCAATGGAAAAAATTATTTTGTACATGGCGAAAAGTCACAACTTCACCACCATTTATATTGGTTGAAAAAGGGGTCTGCAAGGCTTTTAAAAATTTTTGACATTTTACATTTTGAAAGCTTTGTAAGGTTTAGTAGTCACTTGCCTGTTGAACCCCAATTTCCCGATGGAGTTTGGAGGTAGAAACCAAGTAGAAACAATGGTATGTCAGAAATCTTGACTTACACGTATTCTCTCATGTCTGTTTTACTTCACTATTTGACTATGTGACTATATGGACAGCGAATACGATCTCTTTTGAAAAACTGCGTTTGCGTATGATATGTACAATGGGGCCTTGGTTCGTTGCTGCCTGACCCCAGGACATCCTCGGTCGAAGTTTCCGCAACGACCTCACATTCTTTCGCCATTACTCTGGCGACTGGCTAGCCTGTTTGGCAATTCTAGAGCCAGAATGAGATACCCAAATGTCCTTGGATATGTAGGAACTTGAGTTCGTGGACTCGTTTGGGAAGCGGACGTGTCAGGTGGGTTTAGACGGCTACCTTGCGACGAGGAACGCTGATCTTTTAGATCAGCAGCATGAGAAGCACGAGGGGCTCTTCTCGTGAAAGAGGGCTTGAAGGCTAATCAGTGTCATGCATTAGGTTCACTTGGACGGGTGCTTCCCTCTGACATCGCAGTAAAGACTGCCACCTCATATTCAAGGAATCTGGCCAAGTCTCAATCTGTCACTGCGCTATCACCATCGATTCCAATCCCTGAATAGCCTTGACGCGCAATCTAAGGGCTATATCGACGTTTCTCATGGACCAAGTAAAGCTATTCAAAGGACAGGGCATGTCGGCGAAGGGCAACTCAAGGGCAACTTGAAGTCCCAACTTGCACAGGCCTGGCAGAATGGATGATGAACACTCCTATGTTAGCACCAACTATCTCCCCATCGAGACGGACATTGAAATTCGTACTGGTCCTCCTCCTCCCTCAAAAACATCAACATGGCAGTATAATCCAAATCTTGAAACTCTGACTGCAATATCGCGCTAATCATTCTTACACAGCGTCAAACTTTCCAAGTACTGGCCCTTTGCGGCGCACTTCGCCCTAATCGCCTTTGTATCCCATCAGGAAAATCACATCACGTGTGGCACGTGTGGCGCCACGCCTCTCATTCAAACCACGCTCAGCCACACTCTCACAAACAAGGATGGGGACATTATACTTGCGGTGGCAACCAACCCACCACAATCGTTCGTGGCACCACAATCCTGCCACAAGCTCATCATAATTCCATTATGGGGCCACAAACCTAGGTTCTGAATTATCGCACCACGCTGCTCAAAAAATGACACAGGAAGAATCATTTTTTTTGTATTACTATACTACGTACAAAAACACCATGTAATACTGTTGTAAAAACCAATTCGACGACCTGACAAATTGATAAGAATGATTCGGAACACAATCACGGGAACTCACTGAAACATCCTTGATGTGGCCTCCTCCGTAGGATTGATGAGGTTCGGGTTCATAGAAAAGCACACTAGGAAATGCAAAACATTGTAAGTGGGTTGGGACAAACATGGAACGGCAGATACTTACCATCACATTTTAAATACAACACGAACGACATTCTGAGTCGTCGTTCGGCTACCACGTCGCTGAGCGCGAGACCTGAGTTCACCTTGGCTCGTCGCAGTCTACTTCTGTTCGTAGGTGCTGGTCATCCTTCGCGTGGATGGTCGTGGTCGAGTTTCGCTGATGCTGCTTTGCCTCGGCTTGTGGGCAGTGGTTGTCGTTGGCGTTGGCTGTCGTTGAAGGCTTCGTTGCAGATGGTGTGGCATGGCATTGCCACGTCGTTGTTGTGTAAGATTGATTGAGGGTGGTCGGACGATGGTTGTTGTATACCACATCGCCGTCGGCGACGTTGCATACCTGGACAAGTGTGAGTATGATTGTGCAAAGATAGCGTTGTACAGGAAAAGCACCTTGGATGTTGTCATGAAGAATCTTGCGATGACCTGCTTTTCTTGTCAAAAAAGGAGAGGGGAGGGGAACCAAATGGCTCACCTGGTTGCCCGTCGTTTGTTATATCGTTGGTCCGTTCTTGGTTGCCACGTCACCGACAGCAATGTCGCCCCCTGAGCCTTGTATTAGAAGAGGAGAAAGCAGGGAGAAAGGGAGGGGGTTTGAGTGGCAGACCTCAAGTAACAAGTGACGACGACATGCGTGGTCAGCGTCTGGTTGACGTGGCACGTCCGATGAGGTGCCAGGTCGTTGTTGTTGCTGTTAGGTAGGTCGTTGTTATTGTCATTGGTGTGCAGTGTTAGTTGGGAGCAGGTTACCGAACATGGTGGTCGATGGTGGTGGTGACGCAGCGGAGGGGGGAAGACCTTGAGGATAAGGAGGGAGCTCGACGGGAAGAGTCGGAGAGTGGAGGAAAAGTCACAAGTCCAAAGTTCGGACGTTCAACATGTCGCGTGATCAATACTTACACATGCGACAACAAATCTGTGGCGTGAAAGATTATTGTGACGCGCGTGGCTCAGTTGATCCGAAGATCAAAATTATGGCGGCGTGGTGCCAGATCCATCACTCCGGCCACACTCCGCCACGCGATCACGACCTGCCACGGATTTGTGATTTTCCTGATGCCTTGGCCTGTCTCCGCTACCTAGATGGCCGCGACTTCAACGTCAATTCCCGCCGACCTCGATATCGAGAAGTCGATGGCTCTGTTTCGTATGCGACATCTTACGCTCCCCTCCAATCCGACATCACAACTGCTGCCTCATTAGCAGCTTCGGTAACACGTGTTGGAGACGGATGGTGGGCGATAGGCTACATTTGGCGCTGTATTTTTGTGGTCATGGAGCGAGGGGAATTTCGGCAAAAGGTCTATCGCAAGCGATCTCAAGTAGGCCCCCTGCACCTCACCACTTTACTCGAAAAAGTATCATGGTCGTCATATACATCACCCTTTTCGCCACATTTGCTATCGATTATTCCTCCAGCTTTGACAGGCTCATTTATCTGGGAGGCTGCGGACACGCAAATACTGGGATGGATACCCCTCGCCATCTCAAACGGAACCGCAGATTATGTTGGCGCACCTTACTTGGGTGACATTTGGAAGTCTCCGGTCCTGTCAATGGCGTCGGCTTCTGCAAGCATCGCATGGATGCTCCAGTCAGAGACCCCCTTGGATATAACAGAACTTAAACCATCCACAACTTTTCGGCGTGTTATCCAAGGAGCGCAACACATCTCCACCAATTCTACCCTGTCTAAAGTTATAATCCCTTACTTTGCCGTAGATGCTTTCGAGTCGTTGCAAGACCCCCCAGGTCTTGACGGACACACAGGTATCCTTACTTGGAAACCAGACGGCAGGTGAATATAACCCTTTTGCGAATATGGCAAACGGATTTGGTGGGTTCCTACCCGACGTACAGTGGGGAGAAGGACCACAAACTCCTATATCGGGACGTCAGGACACGCCTATATTAGAAACACGACTGTTCGCCGTCGTGATTTATACTCCCCCTTCGCCCGACCTTCCTCACTCCACCATTCAAGTGTGCCCACAGAATTATACGATCGACCCGGGCTTCCAAATCAGCTTGTTTGGCAGCGTGAACAATTCCTGGAGCATCTTGCCCTGTTTTGGTATTGCAAATGTGTCGTACCGGGCTGGAGTATTCAGCGGTCGAGACTGTAAAATCATTTCTCCGAATGTCGTGGAAGCACAGGCTCCCTTTTCGCTCATCGGAAATCCATTCCCTTCGGGAGCACTGGGATTAACACCAGCCCCGGTAATCAATCTTATACTATCTACGTATGCTATTCCCTCGAACTATGGGACACGCAGAAACCTGGCTCACTGGAGAGTATACCTTTGGGTAGCGCTGCATCTTTGGGTGTTAGCATCAGGCTTGCTTTTCGTTTACGTTCAAAGTCATTGTGATCACCCGTGGGTCGAGGATCCGACCATGGCTGTCTTCTGGCTAGACACGAGAGTGGTCCTTACCAACTCAGAGGCACGGCGTGTCTCAGACCCATGGAAGCCTGGAACGGAGGTTCGGGAAGATGGAATGCTTATACTCGATCACAACGAAGCCGGTCAACGCTTGGTGCAAGTCAGGAGGGATAGTGGTTCGCGTTAGCGAAGATACCCGGATTCAATATTGTTACGGCATAGGATGCCTCCTTCAAGTTCCACAATACTAGGAGCCGAAGGCAGATAAAGTGTTGAGACGCTCATCGTTCCGAACACCAGCTTGTTGGATTCCACCACAACCCCCGAAAATTCTGCAGAATAAATTTATGTGAAGATTACCTGGTTATATATGCTTTGTGACATTGGACGATATCGTGTTTCCCTTACAATTTAAGCAACGACATAGTTCAGGTATCAGAATGGCCAGGAGGGAATAAATCGCCAAATTTCTACATTCATCTTCATCTCTTGCACAGAAGGTCTGCCTGAACAGCGACTAACGCGATGCATGTCTGACATCCACGCAATGAGTCATGCGTGGCTATAGGTTAGTTATTTACCCACCAATACAAAGGGGACGCCTCTGAGGTATACGACTGCATCTGTCTTCCGAGTTGGAGGTCAGAAACGAGACTAACCACACGATAAAAATACAAGTTAACAAACCTTCCTATTGTGGCTCAGATGCTGTTCATGTTGGCGAGGAATTCAGTAAGCTCTGTCTCGTCCTGACCCTTGCCGACCCAAGGTCGCCCCTCGGTAGGGAGCAACTTGGTTGTTGAGGGATGACCCTGTGGATGACCTGCGTTTTCCCTGAACACCCTCCGTGAGCGACGTGAAAAGGGAAGACAGAAAGGGGAAGAAAGCCAATCTGCATGTCCATTTTCGCTCTTCTTGATCCTCGCATCCCTCTTCTCGAATCACCTTGCCTCTTTTCTCCGCCCTCTGCCTTAACGTTGCACTCCACAGTGACCTTCCACATCGAATCTCTATTTCCTTCGCAGACTCCGGCGTCAGCAGCAAAGATCTTGCAAGATGACTTACAATCAGGTGAGTATTTTGATGCGTTGAAAAGAGCGAAGGCTGCGAGGGAAGGGGATCAACATGATCGCCGTAGTTTTTGATGCTGAGGAAGAACGGTACGTTAGCAAATGCTATGTCCGATTCCACGGTGACAACTCACGAAGTAAGTATCCCAGGCAACTCTCGCTCGAAATCCAGGATACAAAACGATGTGTAACAACTGACCACGAACACCTGTCTCGTCGTTACGCATTGACGTCCCACATCCGCATTGCTAATCTGCAAGACGGAACTAAGGGATCGGATGGCGTCGTCCAAGTTCGCTGACGGGGTGGAATGGGGTTCTGCGTCACAAATATGCGAGCTGAGTTGTTCAATGTGAGTTTTATCCTCCCTTCCTCCACAAAGCCGGGATGCTGACCTTGAGCTCACGGCCAACATACGCCCGCCAAACTTTGCTTCCGAGCCGAGGGATCAATTGCTTGCAGATCATCCAGATTGTCAGATCGTCCACATCCACATCAAGGGCAAAAAACCCGGGTTGAGCGCCTTGGGGTATGTATGGGTTCTGGGAACAAAAAATATACATCAACTCTGCTTGTCGTGTATGCGAAAATACCAAATTATGCACCTTCTTGTATCCTTGATCTCTCACAGTGTCACCGTCAACGAACGCGCCCGCGAATCGAGTGGTACCACTTGTCGTTCACTACCCAACGGTGCCTTGCTCAACTCCAACGTTGTGGGCGACATTTAGGCGCCGTGGCTGAGGGGCTGGTTCTCCTGAAAAGAGGTACATTGACGTGTATATGAGCACTCTCAACTTTAATTACCTGTCCTTTAGCTCGGTTCTGTTGACAGAGGCTTTCTTCCTGCGGATCGCGTTGGCCTCGAGAATAACGAAAGGCCTGCCAGGATCGTACGGAACACGCGTTGCGCATGAGGTTTGATAGTTGGAGGTGAAGGTTCAGATGAAACAAGGTACGTTGAGGTCGATTGACGCGTCCTGTGCGGTAGATATTGGCTTACATGTCATCGTATCCCTCGCCATCCTCTTGGCCAATTGTAACCTCCTCGCCTACCGGTCATTCTTGTAACCCAAATCCCTCGTCGTCGCTCGTGCCCAATGATTCCGCTCGCGTCGATGTTGCCCATCTCCCTGTCGAACGGCTTAAGAGTCGTCCGTAGAAAACGTGAGGTAAGGCCACATGCACGACCAAGGTTTAACGTGTCGGATCCTCCGTGGTAGAATACGTATTGAAATCGAATGCCTGTGATAGAAGTGAGGACCGTCGCTGATATCCTTCGAACCGAGGCTTCCATTGCTTGAATTGTTCGAGGTGCCGTTCAGTGGGGTAGGCGGCGCGTAAAAGCAAGCTATATTGACAAGGGGGTGCCGGCATCGAAAAAAAAGACCCGGGGTCGATTTTTTTGTTAAGGCGACATTGAGGTGGACTAACTAACTAACGTAATCAGGCACGTGTCTAAATATAGCAATATGACATCATCTACATGAGAGCTCCCCCACACGTCCTCTCCCGGAAGCCGCACAAGACCCAATTCCGGGGTGCTGGCACCAGTTCCACACATTTTAGATGGTGTCAGGCATATAACGTGAGTCGTAAAATCAGTCAGTTCTCATGATGCAATGTACTCACCCACTTTGTCTCGCAACCAGCTTGTTTGCACTTGAGGACCTCATCCTCCAAGCCGTTGAGGACTATTCTAATGTTCATGTCATCAGTCAATGGACAAGTAGTTTGCTGGTAATAACTCATGAGGACACCACACTTGTGTGTGTAGATTTCGATGTAATTCAATAATGACAACCCAAATCAAACCAACCCAACTTGAAAATTAATGAATATCTTGTTTTCTGGTGCTTTATGGTCTCTATTGGATCTGTATTCTTCCCAGTACATTCTGTAGTTACTATATCATGTGACAAGATACTCAATTTGACGATCCAAGGCCCTCTGCTCAAGGTGTCTTTTCTTTTTTTTTCCCAGCCTGCGGCTGGACTAACTAACCAGGTCCCGGTATGGGATTCCCAGGCCGGCACCCCCTTGTATATTGATACTGGATATGCTGTTCAAGTTGATATGTGAATTACATCTAAGGTGATGCTGACCCACCAGTATCAGCTACAAGGTTAAGGGGTGGCCATTTTGGATGGTATCATGGCCACGATTTTTGTAATACGTGTTATTCTGATACCATCTCTTTATCTTTTCTCGTGGAAGTATGGAGATACCTTGGCTTGCAATGATGTAGTTCACGCTATTTTGATTCCTTCAACAATGACTTCTACCATGACTTTTTATGCAACAGTATTCAGATACTGTGGCTTGAATTTTGTAGTGCATGTTTTTCCCATACCTTCTTCCATGATTTTTTTGGTTATGGTATTGGGATACTGTGGCTTGAATTTTGTAGTACATGTTTTTCCCATACCTTCTTTCATAATTTTTTTGGTTTATGGTATTGGGATACTGTGGCTTGAATTTTGTAGTACATGTTTTTCCCATACTTTCCTCCATGATTTTGTTCGGTTAGGGTATCGGGATACTGTGGCTTGAATTTTGTAGTACATGTTTTTACCATACCTTCTTTCATAATTTTTTCGGTTTACGGTATTGGGATACTGTGGCTTGAATTTTGTAGTACATGTTTTTCCCATACTTTCCTCCATGATTTTGTTCGGTTACGGTATCGGGATGCTGTGGCTTGAATTTTGTAGTACATGTTTTTTCCATACCTTCTTTCCTGATTTTTTTTGGCTACGGTATTGGGATACTGTGGCTTGAATTTTGTAGTACATGTTTTTCCCATACCTTCTTTTGTGTTTTTTTTCGGCTACAGTATTGGGGTACTTTGGCTTGAATTTTGTAGTACATGTTTTTCCCATACTTTCCTCCATGATTTTGTTCGGTTATGGTATCGGGATACTGTGGCTTGAATTTTGTAGTACATGTTTTTCCCATACCTTCTTTCGTGATTTTGTTCGGATACAGTATTGGGATACTGTGATTTGAATTTTGTAGTACATGTTCTTCCCATACTTTCCTCCATGATTTTGTTTGGCTACGGTATCAGGATACTGTGGCTTGAATTATGTAGTGCATGTTTTTCCCATACCTTCTTTCATGATTTTGTTTGGATACGGTATCGGGATACTGTGATTTGAATTTTGTAGTACATGTTTTTCCCATACCTTCTTTCAAGATTTCTTCTGTTATGGTATTGTGATACTTTGGCTTGAATTTTGTAGTACATGTTTTTCCCATACTTTCCTCCATGATTTTGTTCAGTTAAGGTATCAGGATACTGTGGCTTGAATTTTGTAGTACATGTTTTTTCCATACCTTCTTTTGTGATTTTTTTCAGCTATAGTATTGGGATACTGTGATTTGAATTTTGTAGTACATGCTTTCCCCATACCTTCTTCCATGTTTTTTTTCGGTCACGGTATTGGGATACTGTTGTGGCTTGAATTTTGTAGTAGATGTTTTTACCATACCTTCTTTCATAATTTTTTTTGGTTACGGTATTGGGATACTGTGGCTCTAATTTTGTAGTACATGTTTTTCCCATACCTTCTTTCATGATTTTTTTTCGTATTCACCTTCTCCCGATACCTTCCATCTAATTTTCATGTGAGATTTCGAGATAATGTGGCTTTCATTTTCATTGCAGACTTCAATGAAACTCATTACCAGATTCTCCAGCTAAAATCAATCAATCACTGCCCTCCTGGTGTACCTCCTCCTTCTCCCCTTCATCCTGTAAAGAAAACCCTGGAATGTCGACCCCTTGCTCTTCAAGCCACTCCACCATGTGCTCAACTTGAATTAAACGAAGACGCTCCATATAACCATCCTCCCCCCAGCGAACACTGTAAAGGTCTTTGAGTGTAATACCACTCATATCCATGTAGGCCTCGGAAAAAAAAGCACGAAGATGAGGAGGGATAGGATCAGACTGAAGATCCTGCCTGATATGTATATTAGGATTGCTAGACCCAACGGTCCAAGACTTGAACCAGAAGAAATCCAACAGGGCCTGGCGAGCACTGCAGCTGCAGTCAAAGTGGTTCCAATGCGCAGCATGTTCATAATCTCTCCTATAGCCGACACCCTCAATTTGAATTGCAGTATCAAACTTACTGAATGATTGGGCACTGTGATGGCGGCTGTGGTATCGGCAGATGAGCCACTTACGTTGAAGGATGTGGAGTGAGAGGTCCACCGATGTTGTCCCAGCATCACAAATCAGCTCAGATATATCCCATATCTTCTTCTTGATTTCCGACTGGATTGGAGTGCCATCCAACTTGTAGCGCTCAACTTGGAAGCGCACTGTCTCTGTGAGTGGCAGCAATGAGCAGCAATTTGGAAATGGCATGTTAAGGAGGATACTCACCTTCAACCTTCTTTCGCGCCTCTTCATCAAGATGGTAGTAATTCCAATGGGTCTTGTTGTAGTCGGGAATCTTCTCATCATCGAGCTCATGTGACCTTGAAGTTGTACCTGACTTCTTGAAGTTCTTCACCCGATCAGACTCGAGGGAATCCGATGCCGCCTGTGAGAACGTATATCTACTCACCTCCATTTACGTGACATAGTAGCACCCGTATTTACTCTTGTTTGTTATCTCGTACATAGTCAGCGCGCACAAACAATAGAAGGCAACTTGAAACCACTACTACTTTATATGTGGATCGAGTCACAACTCTTCTTCACAGCTAGACGACCTAATGTCTCCCCTCTGGGATATCAGAGCCCCGCGCTGGGTGATAGCACTCCTGTTCCAGGATCACAGGATGCCCAGCCTGTGTCTCTACACCCCAAGACCGCACCTACGACTCTCAGCCGCGTTCCACGACTTTTCACCTCCACTGTCTCACTGAGCCAAACTCATCGAGAAGTCAGAAGCGAACCACGGATTTCACAATGGTGGGGGCACCACAGACTTCATCAAGATGAAGTCCCTGAGTGCCTGACTACGGAGGAAACGTGACAGGTGAGTCCCATCAACATAAACTGTCAATTAACGACAGTCCCTAGACCACCAAACTCCACCAAACCCCGAGTAGGTGGAACGGTGGCCAACGACCCTACAAGACCCTTGTTAGCGCGCTCCCTCGCTGCTTTCAAGGGTGAGATCGTTGACGTTAACTCACACGGACCCTCGTTAGCGCACTCGTTCGCTGCTTTCGAGGGTGAAGACATGGACGACAACACCTCATCTTCCATGACCCTAGCTTCGCCTTCCCGATTGACGAGTAGTCTAGACGACCCATACAAGCCAATGGACGTCATGACAATTAACCCTGATAGACCAACTCTCCCAACACATAAGAGCTATGCCCTACGACTACGTCCAATTCTAAACTACTCCGTCAAAGAGGAACCTCCCCCAAGCGAGAGGAACCCCTCCTGGAATATGACCCTAATTATAGGATCACCTAGGAATTCCTGACCCTGTACGCGCCCTGAATTTCAAACAACCCTACTTAAACAGGGCGCTTGCTGGCAAACCTCCCTAACCTCCACTACCATGAGCTCGACCACTCCATCTGGAGGAGACGAACTACAGAAGAACAAGATATGCAACACCAATAACTCCGCTAGTCGCGAAATAGTGACCCCCTTGACGACAAGGAAGAAAGGGAAGGGAGTAGCAATGACTGAGGAACTGGACCCAGAGGCCACCTCCCCCTCAAATGGCAGTCCTATGCCACTCGCCGGTCCAGTGCTCACTGGACCCCACCACCCAGACTCCTCACTCCTCACTGCTTCTCAAAGCGCGAAACGCACGCCTGCTGCTAACAGAAGCGCGAGCTCACAACCCGCTGCTAGTAGAAGCACAAGTGGACCACCCGCTGCTCCTAAAAGCGCGAACAACTCGAACAAGACCTCGCGAAAGCCTTCAACTTCAGGTGCAAATCAACCTGCAGCCCCCATTCAACAAGTTCAAGCTCCAATATCCGAGACAGCTCAAGCCTTCAGGGACAACTTGTTGAATCTCCAAGCCGCCATGCTAAAGGAGACCGTCAACGATGACGAAACCCAAGCATCTTCGCCGAGCAATGTCGAAGAAGAGAAGAAGTCGAACTCTGTCTCTGAGGAAGACATGGAGTCCGAACCCCAGACAATCTTCTGGGATATCGACGCAGCCAGGAATATACCTATCTGGGCTGAACCTATTACACGTTCAACCGAACGCATGTTTGGCAAATTCGACCCAGCCGTCGGATGGGTGGTAACCACTTTTATGATAAAAACCAGACATCTGCCTGGAGGGCGATATCCTCAGTGCCTAGAGGTTTAATGAGATGTCTCATTCTTTTTGCCTGACATTTTCATTCATTAAGTTCTCTGGATATCTCATTTTTCTTTTCATATAGAAGCCTGGAAATTTCAATGGATATTTCATTCTTAGCCACAGGATATTTCATTCTTAGCTCTGGGATATTTCGTTGCACTTTTCATTTGGATGCCTGGCAATTTCAATGGATATTTCATTCTTGTTCCTAGGATATTTCATTGTGCTTTTCATTTGGATGCCTGGCAATTTCAATGGATATTTCATTCTTGTTCCTAGGATATTTCATTGCACTAAAAATAGCTATAAAATCAGATCAAATTAGAAATTGATAGGAATGGTGTATGGGATGTCAGGTACCATTTTCAGGCTCCACTATGCACATCCAGTAAAGAAAATATCATTGGAGATGACCAAAAGGTTGAAGAAACCAAGATGAGAATGATGATGCATGTCAGGGTCCACCTGATAGGTTGTTTGGGAGGGTGGTCACATGATCAATGTCCTAAAATGGTCAAAAAAATGAAAGTTGTAGCCCTGCACTGTAGCTTCCAGAATGTGTTTGAATTATGTTCTAAAGTGCTCCCATTGTGGAGATATGAGGCAAAGAGTTTTTCTTATCACTGGCTTGTTTCAACCTTTTTGCATTTTTCTCCATCAAAACAACACCAATCAAGATGATTTCAACACATTTAGAAAGGTAAAAGAAAAGGCTACAATTATTATATCATGGGAAAAATGACCAAAAAAGGAAAATGCATAACCTAAAAGGGACATTGACACTGACAGACCACAAAAGACCACAAAAAGTTGAACATAGACTACAAACTTTATTGATAGACCCCAAAAGACTACAGAAGTCAGACTTACACTACACAGGTTAGTGATAGCTACAAAAGTTGGACATAGACTAGTATGCTAATGGACTACAAAAGACTACAAAAGTTGGACATAGACTACAAAGTTTACTGATAGACTACAAAAGACTACAAAAGTTGGCAAGGTTAGGGTTAGGGTTAAAAGGTCATCCAATGTCACCATGCCCCATCCATCCCATTCAAGGCAGATATTTGATGGGGAAGTGGCTGGGGCATGTACAGAAACATTGCAGGGACCTTACTCCAAAAATTACCAAAGGAAGTTTGTAGTGTCCACTTTTTGAGACTACAAGATTTGTAGTCTGCTTTTCTGACATGTAGTTTGTAGTGTCTGAACTATGTAGAGGTTTATGGGGATAATGTTGAAGGATTCAGATGACTTCCCACCTGTGATATAGGATTGGAAGGGAATCCCCAGAGGCCATAGTCAAACAGTGGTATATAGCTAGATTTGGATATCTTACATAATATATTGATCTTTTGTCTTGAACCACCATCTTGTCAGCAGTCTTGCCATCCTCTTGCACTACATGTAGTGCTTTGTATATCTGTACTTTCTACAGTATGCATAATCATGTTGGGCCAGCTGAGCATCCTGTAACTGCTCATTGCTCACCCATGGGTGTTGATCCCAGATCCACCCATTCTTGCCTCGTCCTTCCCTCTTGGCTTCAGCTATGCAAGAAGTTCAGAGTGAACACTTCACACCACCTATTGATTGCCCTTGCTGCATCATCAGTTTTTAACATCATGCCCAGGTTGTCTATCACATCAGAAGAGGCTATTCTACACTTTCATATTGATAACTACTCTTCTATCTCTAAGCATACTTCACTTTGGTATGATTTATTTGAGGGCTACAATCCTATATGGATTCTTAGCTGTACTCATCCATGAATCAAGATGAAGGACAGCAGGGCCAAGTCTCTCTGTCAATCTTCAGTTAGGATTCAGCAACCTTGAATTTGGTATACCTTTTGCATCATGATGTGACTTTGGTGTTGAATGATGTGACTTTGGTGTTGAATGTAAGAACACCTCCAAGGACCAATCAGCCCATGATCAACACAGTATTATAGTCCTCAAAGCATCTATACCAGAGCTATGTATGCATTGAAATTGGACAGTTGGGATCAATATGAAAGCAAAGAATAGCCTCTTTCGATGTGAAGGGCAGCTGGGGCATGTTGTCAAAAACTAATGATGCAGCAATGGCAATATCTGAAGTCATGTCCCTCAATGATATCCACATGAACCTCTACATAGTCTGAACACTACAAACTACATGTCAGCAAAGTGGACTGCAAAATCTTGTAGTCTCAAAAAGCAGACACTACAGACTTTTGTAGTCTCAAAAAGCAGACACTAAAAACTACTGTAGTCTCAAAAAGTGGACACTACAAACTTCCTTTGGTAATTTTTGGAGTAAGGTCCCTGCAATGTTTCTGTACATGCCCCAGCCACTTCCCCATCAAATATCTGCCTTGAATGGGATGGATGGGGCATGGTGACATTGGATGACCTTTTAACCCTAACCCTAACCTTGCCAACTTTTGTAGTCTTTTGTAGTCTATCAGTAAACTTTGTAGTCTATGTCCAACTTTTGTAGTCTTTTGTAGTCCATTAGCATACTAGTCTATGTCCAACTTTTGTAGCTATCACTAACCTGTGTAGTGTAAGTCTGACTTCTGTAGTCTTTTGGGGTCTATCAATAAAGTTTGTAGTCTATGTTCAACTTTTTGTGGTCTTTTGTGGTCTGTCAGTGTCAATGTCCCTTTTAGGTTATGCATTTTCCTTTTTTGGTCATTTTTCCCATGATATAATAATTGTAGCCTTTTCTTTTACCTTTCTAAATGTGTTGAAATCATCTTGATTGGTGTTGTTTTGATGGAGAAAAATGCAAAAAGGTTGAAACAAGCCAGTGATAAGAAAAACTCTTTGCCTCATATCTCCACAATGGGAGCACTTTAGAACATAATTCAAACACATTCTGGAAGCTACAGTGCAGGGCTACAACTTTCATTTTTTTGACCATTTTAGGACATTGATCATGTGACCACCCTCCCAAACAACCTATCAGGTGGACCCTGACATGCATCATCATTCTCATCTTGGTTTCTTCAACCTTTTGGTCATCTCCAATGATATTTTCTTTACTGGATGTGCATAGTGGAGCCTGAAAATGGTACCTGACATCCCATACACCATTCCTATCAATTTCTAATTTGATCTGATTTTATAGCTATTTTTAGTGCAATGAAATATCCTAGGAACAAGAATGAAATATCCATTGAAATTGCCAGGCATCCAAATGAAAAGTGCAACGAAATATCCCAGAGCTAAGAATGAAATATCCTGTGGCTAAGAATGAAATATCCATTGAAATTTCCAGGCTTCTATATGAAAAGAAAAATGAGATATCCAGAGAACTTAATGAATGAAAATGTCAGGCAAAAAGAATGAGACATCTCATTAAACCTCTAGGCACTGAGGATATCGCCCTCCAGGCAGATGTCTGATTTTTATCATAAAAATGGTTACCACTAGTGGCCGTCAATGAAGATATTCTTGTACCCATGGGTGCTATAGATGGAGTGATACCCAGTAGCACGAAGTATGAATGCGACCGACTGAGAAGTGCAGTCGAATTAATCTACCACACTCTGAGGGATTGTCGATGGGAAAATCTAGGAACCGCTGTACGAAAGTTCACTGAATACGAAGTCAGCAAGAGCGATCTAGTAAGGCACACTGGCCAAACCACTAGTATCTACCACTTTTTATGATAAAATACAGTCAAGTGCCTGCACAACTTTTTGGTAAATGGCACTGTGGTCTTATGAAATGAGAAACATGGGGGAAATCTAATGAAACATGTTTCATTGTTGGCCCAGACCATTTCATATATATCTCATTGTTTCCCTAGCAATATTTCTTTGCCATTTCTTTCCCATTTCATTGGCTGACTGGCTATATTTCTTTTCCATTTCATTGGTTGCCTGGCCATATTTTTTTTCTATTTCATTGTTTCCCTAGCAATATTTCTTCGCAATTTCTTTCCCATTTCATTCATATTTCTTTCCCATTTCATTCATATTTCTTTTCCATTTCATTGTTTCCCTAGCAATATTTCTTCGCCATTTCATTGCTATTTCATTGGCTGCCTAGCCATATTTCTTTCCCATTTCATTGTTTCCCCAGCAATATTTCTTCGCCATTCCATTGGCTGCCTAGCAATATTTCTTTCCCATTTCTTTTCCATTTCATTGTTTCCCTAGCAATATTTCTTTTCCATTTCATTGTTTCCCTGGCAATATTTCTTTGCCATTTCTTTCCCATTTCTTTTCCATTTCATTGTTTCCCCAGCAATATTTCTTTGCCATTTCTTTCCCATTTCATTGACTCCCTAGCAATATTTCTTCGCCATTTCTTTCCCATTTCATTGGCTGCCTAGCCATATTTCTTTCCCATTTCTTTTCCATTTCATTGTTTCCCTAGCAATATTTCTTCGCCATTTCTTTCCCATTTCATTGGCTGCCTGGCTATATTTCTTTGCCATCTTGTCAGGGTCCATCCAATGGGTCATCAGGAGGGTGGTCACATGACCAATTTCCTAAAATGGTCAAAATACAAAATTAATAGCCCTGAATTGTAGCTTTCAGAATCTGTTTGAATTATGTTCTAAAGTGCTCTCATTGTGGAGATATGAGGCAAATGAATTTTTACAGCGCCGGCTTTTTTCAACCTTTTTGTCTTTTTCTCCAGGAAAACAACACCAAACAATATAATTTTAACATATTTAGAAAGCTAAGAAAAGGGGCTACAATTATCATATTATAGAAAAATTGACTCAAAAAGGAAGGTGCATAGCCTAAAAGGGACATGCACACTAGTAGACTACAAAAGTCAGACCTAGACTAGAAATTTTACCAATAGGTTTACCAATAGATTACAAAAGTCAGACATAGAATACAAAAATGAGTAATGCACTACAAAAGACTACAAAGAGCTGGACATAGACTACAAAGTTTACTAATGGGCTATGACAGACTTCAAGAGTTGGACATACACCACAAAATCCGCTTTTCTCATTACAAAAGTTTTAGTGTCTGCTTTTTTCATTACAGCAGTTTGTAGTGTCCGCTTTTTTTATTACAACAGTTTGTAGTGCCTGATTTTTCCATTACAACAGTTTGTAGTGTCCACTTTTTTTATTACAACAGTTTGTAATGTCCGCTTTTTTCATTACAACAGTTTGTAGTGTCCGCTTTTTTCATTACAACAGTTTGTAGTGTCCGCTTTTTTTATTACAACAGTTTGTAGTGTCCACTTTTTTTTATTACAACAGTTTGTAGTGTCCACTTTTTTTATTACAACAGTTTGTAGTGTCCACTTTTTTTATTACAACAGTTTGTAGTGTCCGCTTTTTCATTACAACAGTTTCTAGTGTTTGCTTTTTTTATTACAACAGTTTGTAGTGTCCAATTTTTATTGCAACAGTTTGAGTGTCCACTTTTTTCATTACAACAGTTTGTAGTGTCTGCTTTTTTTGACTACATCAGTTTCTAGTGTCCGTTTTTTTAGATTATGACAGTTTGTAGTCTTCCCTTTTTTGGACTACAACAGTGGGTAGAATCCACTTTTTTGGACTACAGCAGTTTACAATATCCACTCTTTAAGACTACTAAGTTTGTAGTCTGCTTTTCTGACATTTAGTTTGTAGTAGGTATGGGTTTATGACATGTGAGATGAATTGACTCTGCCAGTCATGCCCAACTTGTTGTCTTTCACATCAGTGGTGCCTGTCTCTCTTTTCAGCTGACCAGCCACTATCCCATCTCTCTGGACTCAGTCAAACATCTATTGATATCAGTAGCTACTGTCCTATAATGAGTGTCTCTCATTGGTCTTCTCTGTCAAGTCAAATTATGATAAGGTTTCACTGTCCAACCATTCATCCTAGCCAATCTTCACTGAAAGCCATTCAAGAGTACTAGGAGTGAACAATGAAAGGTTGTCTATTCCTATTATGTTCTTAGTCTACTCAGGTGAATACAAGCTGGAATCTGGTGAATCTTTTCCAGGTTGACCATGAGTAGAGCTGTTGTTCTTGAAAACACAGTGCAGGCTCCACTGGTATGAAAGCCAACAGTTGGGCATGACTGGCAAAAGTCAACTCATCTCACATGTCATAAACCCATACCCACAAACTAAATTAGAAAAGCAGACTACGAACTTAGTAGTCTTAAAAAGTGGATATTGTAAACTGTTGTAGTCTAAAAAAGCAGAGACTAGAAACTGTTGTAATAAAAAGAGCGAACACTAGAAACTGTTGGAATAAAAAAAGCAGACACTACAAGCTGTTGTAATGAAAAAAGCGGATGCTACAAACTGTTGTAATAAAAAAATTGGACACTACAAACTGTTGTAATAAAAAAAGCGGACACTACAAACTGTTGTAATGAAAAAAGCGGACATTACAAACTGTTGTAATAAAAAAAGTGGACACTACAAACTGTTGTAATAAAAAAGCGGACACTACAAACTGTTGTAATAAAAAAAGCGGACACTACAAACTGTTGTAATGAAAAAAGCAGACACTAAAACTTTTGTAATGAGAAAAGCGGATTTTGTGGTGTATGTCCAACTCTTGAAGTCTGTCATAGCCCATTAGTAAACTTTGTAGTCTATGTCCAGCTCTTTGTAGTCTTTTGTAGTGCATTACTCATTTTTGTATTCTATGTCTGACTTTTGTAATCTATTGGTAAACCTATTGGTAAAATTTCTAGTCTAGGTCTGACTTTTGTAGTCTACTAGTGTGCATGTCCCTTTTAGGCTATGCACCTTCCTTTTTGAGTCAATTTTTCTATAATATGATAATTGTAGCCCCTTTTCTTAGCTTTCTAAATATGTTAAAATTATATTGTTTGGTGTTGTTTTCCTGGAGAAAAAGACAAAAAGGTTGAAAAAAGCCGGCGCTGTAAAAATTCATTTGCCTCATATCTCCACAATGAGAGCACTTTAGAACATAATTCAAACAGATTCTGAAAGCTACAATTCAGGGCTATTAATTTTGTATTTTGACCATTTTAGGAAATTGGTCATGTGACCACCCTCCTGATGACCCATTGGATGGACCCTGACAAGATGGCAAAGAAATATAGCCAGGCAGCCAATGAAATGGGAAAGAAATGGCGAAGAAATATTGCTAGGGAAACAATGAAATGGAAAAGAAATGGGAAAGAAATATGGCTAGGCAGCCAATGAAATGGGAAAGAAATGGCGAAGAAATATTGCTAGGGAGTCAATGAAATGGGAAAGAAATGGCAAAGAAATATTGCTGGGGAAACAATGAAATGGAAAAGAAATGGGAAAGAAATGGCAAAGAAATATTGCCAGGGAAACAATGAAATGGAAAAGAAATATTGCTAGGGAAACAATGAAATGGAAAAGAAATGGGAAAGAAATATTGCTAGGCAGCCAATGGAATGGCGAAGAAATATTGCTGGGGAAACAATGAAATGGAAAAGAAATGGGAAAGAAATATGGCTAGGCAGCCAATGAAATAGCAATGAAATGGCGAAGAAATATTGCTAGGGAAACAATGAAATGGAAAAGAAATATGAATGAAATGGGAAAGAAATATGGCTAGGCAGCCAATGAAATGGGAAAGAAATGGCGAAGAAATATTGCTAGGGAGTCAATGAAATGGGAAAGAAATGGCAAAGAAATATTGCTGGGGAAACAATGAAATGGAAAAGAAATGGGAAAGAAATGGCAAAGAAATATTGCCAGGGAAACAATGAAATGGAAAAGAAATATTGCTAGGGAAACAATGAAATGGAAAAGAAATGGGAAAGAAATATTGCTAGGGAAACAATGAAATGGAAAAGAAATGGGAAAGAAATATGGCTAAGCAGCCAATGAAATGGGAAAGAAATGGCAAAGAAATATTGCTGGGGAAACAATGAAATGGAAAAGAAATGGGAAAGAAATATGGCTAGGCAGCCAATGAAATGGGAAAGAAATGGCGAAGAAATATTGCTAGGGAGTCAATGAAATATGAATGAAATGGGAAAGAAATATTGCTAGGCAGCCAATGAAATGGCGAAGAAATATTGCTGGGGAAACAATGAAATGGAAAAGAAATGGGAAAGAAATATGGCTAGGCAGCCAATGAAATAGGAATGAAATGGTGAAGAAATATTGCTAGGGAAACAATGAAATGGAAAAGAAATATGAATGAAATGGGAAAGAAATTGCGAAGAAATATTGCTAGGGAAACAATGAAATAGAAAAAAAATATGGCCAGGCAACCAATGAAATGGAAAAGAAATATAGCCAGTCAGCCAATGAAATGGGAAAGAAATGGCAAAGAAATATTGCTAGGGAAACAATGAGATATATATGAAATGGTCTGGGCCAAAAATGAAACATGTTTCATTAGATTTCCCCCATGTTTCTCATTTCATAAGACCACAGTGCCATTTACCAAAAAGTTGTGCAGGCACTTGACTGTATTTTATCATAAAAGTGGTAGCTACCACTCGCCAAACCATCACCCACGGCATCGAACGCACTTTACTCCTGGAAGCTTCGCAAGTCGTTGTGACCATCGATCAAGTACTGCAAGTACTGGCGGACTTCTTCTGTAAACAAGACCAGGAGTGTTTCGTTCTGGACCAGCAATTCGCATTCCTGCAGCTGATAGCCTCCCACTCGAGTAGAACAGAGGTCTTAACTACCTATCGAGTGCTACAGTATCGTACTACTGTAGCCTCGAAACATCTAGTACAACAGATCAACGCCCTCACTAGAATGTACAGGTCCAACACTGACCGCCTGTCAATCAGTTCCTACAAGTCCACCAGAGCATCCATTTGATCTATGTTCGGCAGTGGATCCGCCAGAAAGGAGACCGGCAAACTCCTCGCTAGACCAGAGTACTTCGACAAAATGCCACAAGACCTACAGGAAATCACTGCATATTTGCAGTGAAGGCCAAAGCGTCAGATTCACAGCTGATCCCCCTGTCCCAACCTCCATATCAGTCTTACTATCCAAGAAGCATGCAGTAACACGATTACCAGGAGCTGGAACGATAGGAGTAGCAGCGGTAGGAACTTCGTCGGTCAGGTCGATGACTACGAACAATGCTCTGGGAACGATAGCCTCCGGCATTAACAATAACAACCCACGGGCACCTGCAGCGTTTACTTCGCGCATACCAAGCCCCAAAGCATGGACCAGCTATACCTTTAGGCAAAGGAGCAACCCCAGAGGATCCCAACCACCTCCGAGAGCGAACGATAACAGCGGAGATCGTCAAGGAACGCCAGTTGCACCTAATAACGGCCCCTCCCCTGGAGGTTCCCCCCCCTCCAGTGACAACGGTGGTCATGGAGGAGGACCTAATCCAAATCCGAATGGACCTAATCCACTGAACTCCTGGTATGTCCCTCCCAGGGGTAATGGAGGAGGAGGCGGTGGAGGAGGAGGTGGCAGAGGAGGCGGGGGTGGAGGAGGAGGAGACAACGGAAACTCGTCTTCTCAAGACCCACCACCTTGGTGGCATACACCAGAAGAATGGCAAATCAACCACAAGCTGAATTCCACCGTCTTGCCTGAATGGAACGGAGCAGGGGAGACTGCCATCGACTATTTGAGTGTGATGGGATTTCTAGCCAGCCTGAGTTCTAAGATGAAGGAGGGTCTAGCGCAACTAGCCCCCTTCAAATGGACCTCGACGCTAGAAGCTGGTGGGAAGCCCTACTGGCCCCAGACAGAGCCTACTTCTCAACCAATTGGGACCATATGATGGTCAGCATACAAGCTCATTTTCTGGATGAAGAATGGGTATGCGAGCGGACCTTCAAGTTCAACGAAATGACCTTTAGAAACAAAGGTCACGACCAAGAGAGCCCATTGGAGTACACACAACGACGGATTCGCCACCATCACTTCCTACACCCAGACAAAGTTGACAGACCCACCGCCGTTGCCTGCATCCTCAGACGACAGCCAGTGGAGTGGTCGCAATATCTAAGCGAAACTCTCTGTCCCACCATTCTAGCTACTCAATCAGTGGCTAAAAAGATGAGCAACAGTCTTATGGCGTCTTGGCAGCAGGCTGAGCGTAATTGCAAGCCAGCGCCGTTTTACCGGAACAATCGATTGCGCACCACGCACGCTGCAGAGATTGATCCAAACTTCCATGGTCCCGTGCTGGAAACAGCCTCCTGTGATGAGGAGGACAATGAAGACAAGAACGTAAACTTCGTCAATAACTCTAATAGGAAGCTTAACACGAGACCGCCCTGTTCTGGGGGGCCGAAGGACACAACTAAGAACGATTTCCCTCACGGAAAAATGAGGAACGGAGTATCGTTTGATTGAGATGATTCCAAGGTCAGCGCGAAGGAACCCCATGGGGACTAGTGTTGCTGCGGCTCGGCTAGCCGCAAGCCGGCTCGCTGAACCGGTGGCTTTTGCCGGTTCCGGTTTGTGGATCACTCGAAAGCTGATCAAGTCCGGTTCGGCTCGGCTTAGTCAGTGGCTTTGAACCGGTTATAGCTGGTAAATGGTTGCCGCAATTGATGACTTGCGCGTTAAGTAGAATGAGGTTAAATTTGTAATAGAATTTGAGACAAATGTAAGTAATATATTGAACAAGCTATCAATCCTCGTCATCCTGTCCAATAACGTGAATTACCTCATCAATATCTATACCATCCTCCGTAATTTCTGAAGTTAGCTTCCCTAACAAATCCACTGAATCTTCGTTGTCATCTGCGTAGTACTCGAGTTCGTCTTCTGTGACAGCCCATCCCTCCGTAAAGTTTAGCCGTTGCTGCTTGAGCGAAAACTTTAACATTTGAAGCGCCTCCATTAGAACAGGGTGGATTCGATTTCGCCGCTTTGTATCAGTTTCAGCACTGGATGAAAAAACGTGCTCGGAAGGAACCGAGGATGCTTGAATGGGCAAATAATCTAATGCCATCGCGTACAATATTGAATGAGTTTTATCGCTTATCTACAAAAAAATCAGTGGGGCAAATTAGAAAATAGTGAGACTATACTTACCGCCCAAAACCCTACAATATCTGTGCCACGCGGTGAGAGCGGCCCATTTTCATACAACTCAAACTGTTCTTCAACGCCTTGGACCTGCTGCGAAGAAGCACCTGTAACGTCCATCATATCTTCGAGCCCGTATTGTCCAGCTAAATCATGCCAACTTCGCCTCTGTTGCTGCGAGGCTGCTCTACCAGGTGTAGGTTGTTGAACTTGTCCATGAAGATGGTCATGGTATTTTCGCATCTGCAACAAGTATATTAGGTTACTGTCACCGTAACAAACTGAGACACTTACGGTATTTTTTATAATTACGGTGGCCCTGGCAACGTAATTAGGCTCCCAGTGTCGTCGAATCCATGACAATCGTATTGAGGGATTGAGAACTGATGATGTCAAGTTATTGAATGATCTATGAATTTGAACCTTAACTCACACATCGCAATAACGTAGGCAGGCGAATCATCCATTTTCTTGTAGTAAGTTGTCGCCCAGTCAATACTGATATCTGTCCATCGGGCCAAGCGGGGGTGTGCTGTCCCAAGTTGCTCCCATGCCGTCATGAACATTTCGACACTTCAGTCACCCACCTTGACCAAGCTATTAGCTAGGAAATCTTGAAAAATTATCCAGGCTAATAGATCCTTTGGCTGGTTATTTTTTTGCCTCTGGAGAAAAATATATTATTACATTGGGCAAAAATGTTTGGCCTTCAATATTGTGACCAGAAATATTTGGGCTCATATTTTGTATTGAAAAATATCCTAGCCATCTGAAAGTGGTAGGAAATTTTTTAGCTGTGTGACACTGCTGAAAAATGTTTTGGCCATGTCACACTGCTAAGAAATTTTTGAACCATATCACACTGCTGAGAAATGTTTTAGCCATGTCACACTGCTGAAAAATGTTTTGACCATGTCACACTGCTCGGAAATCTTTTAGCCATGTCACACTGCTGAAAAATCTTTTGACCATGTCACACTGCTCGGAAATCTTTTAGCCATGTCACATAGGCAAAAAATTTCCTGCCAGTGTCATGGAGTATCTGGGGTCCTAGTTTCAAAAAAAAAAAACTTCAAAAATTTCTGACCATTCAAACTTTTATCTTCTGGATTCAACTTTTCTACAAAATTTATCATAAAGATCATTTTGGTCCTAAATTTGCCTTTTTAGTTTATATTGTATTTTTATTATAGAAAAACCAGATTATATACTGCATTCAGCTCTATCTATTGGTGGTATTCAGCTATTTGTTATATAGTTATAGCCTCTAAATTCTGCTCTATCAGATAATAAAGGTTGTTACTGACTGCTCTTATGTTGAGTGTATATTAATAACTGCCTATAATAGACTAGCCTTACTTACTGAATTATTACTGATGTCTATTATTCTTGCAAATTACCAGAAGTAAATATTGGCTGATGTGTGAGCCATATTTCTTCACTGAAGTATGTTCCTAAAGACTAGAGAGAGTTTGGGAACTGTCAGATTGACTATGCCAGCTTTTTTTTTCACTTTTATAGAGGCATATTTCTGAGAACTGCAGAGAGCTCTGAGGATTGTCAGTGTCTGAAGTTATAAATATGTATAATATGATATGATATGATATGATGTATTCATGTCTGTTGACTATAATGACATGCTGACTACCAGTACTTTACTGTGCCCCACCTATTTCTGCAGAAATGGCTAGAATCTCCTAGAATTCTGATCTCTCTATTACAAATAATAGTGACTACCATCCAATATTTTCTTTAATGTTTCTTGTATTTTATTGTAATTTTCTGGCAATATTTGCACAAATTACCTTATTTGGAAATATGCACAGACCACCAACATTGTAAATAACAGTTATAGCTGAATGCAGAATGATAAGCCACACCAGACTGACACATGCATAGGGCAGACTGTCAAATTTTCAAAGCAACATGATGGCTGAGTTCTCACCAAGTTCTCACAATGAGTCAAATAATTGATGTCACTGCAGTACCACAGTAACATTTGAGAGTCTGCTCTATGTATGTGTTGATCTGCATGACCTATCATTCTGCATTCAGCTGTGATGGTATGTCTATTCTTTTTCTATTTTTTTTTCCCTGTTTTTCCAGCTATATTTGTATCATTTACCATATTAGGAAATATCCACAGACTATGTATATGGTATCTAAATATTGTTAACAATAGTCTATTATTTTTCTCTTTTTCTTCTGAGTTTATGGCTATATTTTCATTCATTACCATATTTGGAAATATGCACAGTAAACAGTACATCAACATTATCAACAACCATTTATGTCATGTAAATTTTTTCTCTAATTTTTCTAGCTATATTTGTATTAATTACTATTTTAGGAAATGTGCACAGACCATGTATACAATACCCCAATATTGTCAACAACAGTCCATTATTTTTCTCTTTTTCTTCTAATTTTTCAGGCTAAATTGAATTTCCTTTCTTATTTTTCTAGCTCTATTTGTATTAAATTATTATATTAGGAAATGTACCCAGACCATGTATCTATTTCTTTTTTCCCCCTTTTTGTCTGACTCTCTGGATATATTTCCAGAATAGGAAATGTGCACAGGCCATTAACAATAGTTTATTATTTTTTCTCCTTTTTTTCTGATAGCAGTGGTGGTATTGTAAGTGCCAAAATCTTTCCTGGAAAGACAGATCACATGACCACATCATATGATCTATGTCATAATTACATCATCTGACCTATCACATGACATAGAACATGAACAACTATAAGTTAGATGTTTGTTTGTTATTTGTTCTATTACTTCCATGCCTATCCATGCATGTCCTTGATTGGTATTTATGACTACTACTGACAAGTACAAAAAGGAGTCATGTGACACAATAGCTAAGCGATGGAAAGTAAATAATGTAAAAGATGGATAAGATCCCAGATATGCCAGCCATTTCCATACTTGTCAGTAGTAGTCCCATGTATGATGGGTCAGGCTATCAGATATATTCCCTATCCAATGGATTCTATATATGCATATCACAGTAGTCACACTTCTTATGCATCTTTGTACATGCATCTTCTCTATTTCCACTTGCATATAAGAGTATTATTGTCTTCATGACTCTTTATCAAGCTTAGTGAAGGAATAGAGTGACAATGTCAGCTGTAGATTGTGACTCTTTTAGGAGAGCTTGTGACTCTTTTTCCCTTCCCTACATTCTGGCAGGATCCTGCTAAACCTTTCTGCAGCATTCTGGGAAAGGTGAGTACAGCTACACTTGTAACATTCCAGAGCATAAGTAGCTACTCACTTAGCTTGACTCTGTAAGACTCTCTTAGATTCAAAACTTCTTGCAAGGTCTTCACACCATAACACAAACCATCAAATTCTCCTTAGCTTGCCAGACACTTATATTGACATTACTCCAGAGTACAAGTGTCAGCACAGTTTATCAGGGCAGGTCTTATCAGATCTGTGGTGTTATCTCTTCCTGCATCTGTATCCAATCACTCATGGACTTCCCAAGAGGTAGCAGAGGTGACAGTGCTTTGCACTGCTGTTTGCATAATGAAGTTTAGGAATCATGTTTATATGTATTGTATTGTGACCCACAAATTGGGAAGTAAGAGACCAGTTACATCCACCAAGGCCTGTAATGTCTAGCACTGATAGATGTTGCTCATCATGGCAAACAATGATCTGTGCCTGCATCTCATCTGATATCTGAGGCACCATGAGAGTTGGGGTTGAGATATTCCATTGACAGCTCCTGCATTTGATGCACAGATAATCCATTCTACTATACAGAATTTTACCAGAATAAAATCAGAATAAAATAGGGAGAGTGGTGATGATGGGGTACTGTTCACATGGTCTGTGCACATTTCCTAATATAGTAATTAACGAAAATGTATCCAAAAATAAGAAAATAAATTCACATTAATGTAAATAGTTGTTGATAATGTTGATGTACTATTTACTTGGTCTGTGCATGTTTCCAAATATGGTAATTAGTAAAAATATTGCCAGAAAATCAGAAATAAAAGAGAAAAAATATGTGACAATAGTTATCTCATATGCATTATATAGTTGTTTATGTTGTGTATCATGTGATACAGTCATATGATATGACATGTGTGTGATAATAAAGTCATGTGACACAAATCATGTGATATATAAGAGTCAGGTGACATCATCATGTGATCATGTGACATATCATAGATCATGTGACATATCATACGATGTATCCTGTGATACAACCATGTGATGCAGTCATGTGATCTCTTTTTCCACACTTATAACATCACTACTGCTATTTTTTGTTATTTCTGTGTAGCTGTTGTAATATGGTGTAATGAGGTCTGACCACAGAAATTAATAAGGTAATTGATGAAAATAGAGCTAAAAAGTCACTACAGAGAGAGAAAAAATAATAGAGTATGTTGATGGTCTGTGCACATTTCCTGATAAGAAATTATATTCAGAAAATTAGAAGGAAAAAAAGAAAAATAATGGACTGTTGTTGACAATATTGGGGTATTGTATACATGGTCTGTGCACATTTCCTAAAATAGTAATTAATACAAATATAGCTAGAAAAATTAGAAAAAAAAAATTACATGATATAAATGGTTGTTGATAATGTTGATGTACTGTTTACTTGGTCTGTGCAAATTTCGAAATATGGTAATGAATGAAAATATAGCCATAAACTCAGAAGAAAAAGAGAAAAATAATAGACTATTGTTAACAATATTTAGATACCATATACATAGTCTGTGGATATTTCCTAATATGGTAAATGATACAAATATAGCTGGAAAAACAGGGAAAAAAAAAATAGAAAAAGAATAGACATACCATCACAGCTGAATGCAGAATGATAGGTCATGCAGATCAACACATACATAGAGCAGACTCTCAAATGTTACTGTGGTACTGCAGTGACATCAATTATTTGACTCATTGTGAGAACTTGGTGAGAACTCAGCCATCATGTTGCTTTGAAAATTTGACAGTCTGCCCTATGCATGTGTCAGTCTGGTGTGGCTTATCATTCTGCATTCAGCTATAACTGTTATTTACAATGTTGGTGGTCTGTGCATATTTCCAAATAAGGTAATTTGTGCAAATATTGCCAGAAAATTACAATAAAATACAAGAAACATTAAAGAAAATATTGGATGGTAGTCACTATTATTTGTAATAGAGAGATCAGAATTCTAGGAGATTCTAGCCATTTCTGCAGAAATAGGTGGGGCACAGTAAAGTACTGGTAGTCAGCATGTCATTATAGTCAACAGACATGAATACATCATATCATATCATATCATATTATACATATTTATAACTTCAGACACTGACAATCCTCAGAGCTCTCTGCAGTTCTCAGAAATATGCCTCTATAAAAGTGAAAAAAAAAGCTGGCATAGTCAATCTGACAGTTCCCAAACTCTCTCTAGTCTTTAGGAACATACTTCAGTGAAGAAATATGGCTCACACATCAGCCAATATTTACTTCTGGTAATTTGCAAGAATAATAGACATCAGTAATAATTCAGTAAGTAAGGCTAGTCTATTATAGGCAGTTATTAATATACACTCAACATAAGAGCAGTCAGTAACAACCTTTATTATCTGATAGAGCAGAATTTAGAGGCTATAACTATATAACAAATAGCTGAATACCACCAATAGATAGAGCTGAATGCAGTATATAATCTGGTTTTTCTATAATAAAAATACAATATAAACTAAAAAGGCAAATTTAGGACCAAAATGATCTTTATGATAAATTTTGTAGAAAAGTTGAATCCAGAAGATAAAAGTTTGAATGGTCAGAAATTTTTGAAGTTTTTTTTTTTTGAAACTAGGACCCCAGATACTCCATGACACTGGCAGGAAATTTTTTGCCTATGTGACATGGCTAAAAGATTTCCGAGCAGTGTGACATGGTCAAAAGATTTTTCAGCAGTGTGACATGGCTAAAAGATTTCCGAGCAGTGTGACATGGTCAAAAGATTTTTCAGCAGTGTGACATGGCTAAAAGATTTCCGAGCAGTGTGACATGGTCAAAAGATTTTTCAGCAGTGTGACATGGCTAAAACATTTCTCAGCAGTGTGATATGGTTCAAAAATTTCTTAGCAGTGTGACATGGCCAAAACATTTTTCAGCAGTGTCACACAGCTAAAAAATTTCCTACCACTTTCAGATGGCTAGGATATTTTTCAATACAAAATATGAGCCCAAATATTTCTGGTCACAATATTGAAGGCCAAACATTTTTGCCCAATGTAATAATATATTTTTCTCCAGAGGCAAAAAAATAACCAGCCAAAGGATCTATTAGCCTGGATAATTTTTCAAGATTTCCTAGCTAATAGCTTGGTCAAGGTGGGTGACTGAAGTGCATTTCGAATGCAGGAATTGCGCCTGATAAAACGGGAGTGCGCTCTTTCGACATAATTTTCTGCACTTGATGAGGTACCTAAGAAAAAGATTTAGCCTCAAACAGGTATCAATATTAGAGACATACACCCAGTACGATCTCAAAATCCTGGAGTACAGTCCATTCCATATCAGTAAGTCTAAGTTTCGCAAGCTCTCTATTGACGGGCAAAGAAAGAAAGTACTTGACGGCCTATTTTTATAAGTATACACTGATAGAATGATGAAGTTTAAACATACCGGGCGTAGATTACGAAACCGATTGATCATGAAATAAAGCGAGTCCCACCGAACCTTCATGTCACGTATAAGTTGTGCCTTCTTGACCTGTATAGTCTCGGTCGGATCCAAGGTTGACTTGAACCACCCTTTCTTGTTTCCATCCTCTATTACGTCTGCCAGGTGGTCACGTCGTTGACCTGAGGCACGTACTGCTCGTACAGTACTTCGGCACAATGCAATTGGGTCGCGAGCAACCGCTTCTTCATAGCTCTGATTATCGGGATCACTTGGAGGGCCTGATGCGGATGCGATGAATCCCCCTGTATCATCTACCAGGGTGATATCAGTAAATGCATCAATGACGTGATTCGAACATATGTTGGTAACGTGTGGGAAGCATCTTATATGATTCTCCTTGTGATTAAATTCAACGTCACGAGGGCATAGAAGTAACTCAAGTTCTCTGAGGAAAGCATCGTTGAGCGAGCAGTTATCGAGAGTCCAATGGCCTCCCTGTGCACGTAAGCATAAAGTAGAAAAGGAAAATGAAACTTAGACGTGCCTTGACCATGATCCCAACTCGGTCCAAGAGATGGAGGACAATCCTTGCTAGCCTCTTCCCGTTGTGGCTTCCTCGAAGACGGTGAAATGCGATGAGTGTAGAATGCAGCTGAAGACCCTTGGTAGACTTGTCTCTATGTATCCAATGTGCGGTAATGGCCAGGTATGGGTACCGAGCTTTTGTTGACCAAATATCCGCCGTGTAGGAAATTTGTCCTGGCGCATCCTAGAGTGAACAGTGAATACAAGGAAACAAAGCGGTCAATTGAAACAACATACCGCTAATTCCTGTTTTAGGACCTTGAAATACGCATGCCATGCCTTGATAATGGATTCGCGCATCTTCGTTCGGCGGGGAATGTCTTTGTCCTCAAGGTCCTCACGTAAAAGCAAGAGGAGCTGTCGAAATTCTGGGCATTCAACAACATTTATAGACTACGAAGAAGATTAAACTAATACCAAACATTGAAAGTGCTTGACCAACCTGATCATCTGCAACGATGAAGTTCAGAAGATGCTGTATCAATGCCTCCTGGGAAAATGGCGGACGGTGTGTTCCATGTTCAGGGGGCACAGGGGCTGTTCCAGCTTCGCTCGCGAGTGCAGGGACTTTCCATTTCATTTCACGACACTTCTGGAGATATGGATCCTTGTGGCGGCTTAGGAGGTGGTTGCGCAATGGACCATTTGAGGTGCTCGCCAAGAAGCTGCCTGCACCCTGGCGCAAGTCTATCCCATTCGCCCTACATAACAATCCTTGTCAGTACAATGTATAAAATTATGGAGGACCACGTACCTGCATAGCTTACATAGAGTTCTGCTTACCGGAGGCGCCTTGGATCCGCGTTCAAAGAAAAAATCAATATCTGGGGCTGTTCGGCTCCATGAGGGTTCTGAGGCTCGCTCAGAAGGCGTGACAGGTCTGGTGGAGGCAGCAGAGCCAGCTACAGGCTCGACACTCGCAGGAGAGATCGGTCGTTGTACATCTTCATCGGCAGAATGTTCGTCCAAAGGAGTGAAGTCGAATTCTTCTCCAGAACCGGGATCTTCACGAAAGTTGACTGGCGCTGCTCTACGGCCAGCTGTACGAGGAGGTGCTGGCTGCTGTGTCAGTTTTCTGCCTCTACCTCGGGCCATTACGAAGCTGGGCGATTTACAGAGATAGAAATATTGTTCGGTATTTTATACAGAACCATAGCACCTCACATGCTGTTAGCGCGTGTTTCTATCATAATTAATGTAACAGTTGATTCAATCGATTGTCTCATCTACTAAAATGTTACAGATAACTAAGTTGAGGCTTTACAGCCTAAAATGTCGAACGTGATTGGAAGAGGACAGGTACACCCCTCTCAATCGGGGAGCTGTTGAGGAGTGGCATCATCCAGCTCAGCAGGGTTCTTGTTGTTATCGATGAAATCCTTTACATGAATGTTAGTACCACGGAAATAATTTGAGGCATGATCGACATACTGAATCTATCATCCTCCGATCCTCCACCCACATTGTCGTCGCATTGTCCACACCAGCCTCAATTGTGAAACTTGCAAAGGGCACGAGGAATCTGCCAACAAAGCGAAATGAACACGAAATTAATAGCGATGGAGTAAGGCTGACCTTTATCCATCATGAAGAACACAAGAGAAGGCTTCTTCGGCGTGATTGATAGACCCATAGCGATCATAGAGTATTCCAATCCCATACCAACGCTTTGGGTCGACGGATGAATGCGCGTTATCCACCAGGCATCGTGCATCCAGGCACATTATCAATCGCATATCTGGGCGTGTCACCCATCGCGTGTACAGGTGCATTATCCATCGTGCGTCCAGACGGATTAATGATTGTGCGTTCAGGCACATCGTATATCTGACCATGTTTCTCTATCCATCATGTATGTTTCTCTATCCATCGTGTATCCACGCACACTAACCCAGATGTTTTATCGTAGCTTGTACTTCTTTTCACGGCTCATTTAACTATTCTAACACTATTTACTGGTCATAGCTGTAGGGTATCTACTATGGTGTAACTACTATAACGTATCTAATACACGTAAGACGGAAGGAGGGATGGGGAAAGGAAAAGAAATGCGAAGGACGTTCCAGCGCTATATATCCGAGGCACTTTAGGGCCGCTTTTGATTTAGGGCAGGCATAGAACATTTAGGGCAGGCGTAGAAACATTCTTCTACGCCTGCCCTTAACGTTCTATGCCTGCCCTCAACGTTCTACGCCTGCCCTAAATCAAAAGCGGCCCTAAAGTGCCCTGGATATATAGTGCCTCAGCGTCCTTCATACTTCTTTTCCTTTCTTCTCCACTCCCTCATCCCTCCTTGTATGTAGACCCTCCCGTATGTAGTTAGCCTCCCATGTAGTTAGCCTCCCATATGTAGACCCCCCTTCGCCGTATGTACACCCTCTCGTATATTAGTTAAGTTTATCTGTTATATCGTTGTACTTAGAAAATAAAAATGTGTTGTCACAAATCAAGCACACAAAGTTCCCCCTCCCATTGATTACGTTACGTGTAGAATATCATTATTGATACGGCCAAATTCAACAAGGATAACAGGTACGCCTTCAATGCCTATCTCATTGTAACTAAACTAATAATTTATTCTATTCAGCCCACGACGCAGCCCATGACGGAACGCCACCATGGCTGTCCTTTTCGGCGAACAGCGGTGCCCATGTGATGGAAAGCAACTGGCCCTAAAGCCAATGAAAGATAAACAATCCGCAAACCATTTCAAGCTTCTTTCCCATCATCGAGCACCATCCGTGTAGTTTGTAGAGTATATAGCTTTTAGAAACGTTTGTGCGTGCTAGTAACTGAATTCTAGGTGACTCTAATGTAATCGAAATACCAGGAAATCGTCATGGAAGCAGAATACACTGAGAGACCAACGAAACATAGAAAATTCGAGGCAAGTTCTCTTTATTCTTGTGAGATTTCTTAGCAAGCTAATCACGCAATAGACGCCGCAAGTTCTTCAATTCCTAGATCTCGAAGCTGACGTATCAGAGGCGGAAACCGATGATGAAAATGATGGCAACGAAGGTGTGTATCATACATTGTAATGATAGTTAGTACACTTCTAATTCTTTTCCAGGTGATCTTATCAACGACGATGAAGACATTGATGAGTCGATCTCGGGAGATGTGCACCGTAACCTTCTTCGCGAAGCGTTGATCCCATCCAATGACGACGCATTTTGGGAAAGCTTTCTCGAGCGCGTCACGGCTCATCAACATATTGCGGAAGAAGACGTTCAAGATATTGGAAAGATGTCTTTATGGGTGGTGCTTGTCAAGGTAACACTAATCCAATCTTTGAAGCTCATGTTTGTAATGACTTTCTACTTAGCCTGGATATGAGGAGCGGATAGTCTGTCGAGTCCATCGGCGGCTCATGGACCCTAGGTTTCCTGCGCGGTTTCGACCCCCAGCGGTCTTTGGCTGGAAAGTTCTACCTGGTAGAGTGTTTTTTGAAGGTGGTTCGGAGGAGATGATTCGACAAGTCTGTAATGGCATACCGAACGTGATGGTCTCGAAGACTTTCCACATACCCGATCCCAACCCCTCCATCTTCAATGTTCCGGATACCTTTCGGCCAAAGCCTCATTCATGGGTTCGACTGCACCGTGGGATCTACAAAGGAGATCTCGCCTTCATTCGGGAGGCTCACACTTATTCCACCTTACTCATCAACATCCTTGTGGTACCACGCGTTGATTATGACCCACCTGCTGCCAAAGTCAAAGGAAGCCGGCTTATCGCATATGAGGACAGAAATGATGAGACGGACGACGAGTTCGCAGCGGCCTACAAGCCCGATCGCGAGCTAAATAGAAGAGCTTCAGCACCAGGGTGGCCTCCCCAAGCTCTCTTCAATCCAACACTGGCAAAGCAACGGTTTCGTCGGGCCTTTCAAGAGCGCAACAGCTTGTCGTTATTCCGCGGAGTATTGTACGATGCCGACGGATATGCATATTTCTCAGAAGTCGACACGGATTGGTACACTGCAGAAGATGTAGTACCAACATTGAGGGAATTTGAACTTTTTAGCGCCTGCTCGGACATTCCTCTCAACGTCCGAGAGCGCATGATGGTGAGAATGTCAGCCAGGATCCTTCGGATAGGCGATGGGGTGAAAATCACTCACGGAGATTCGAGGGGGCTTTTTGGAACAATCATGGATATAACGGAAAACGAAGCTGTGGTCTTTTTAACGACGGAGGATGTAACAACTACCGTACCCTTTTTGTCGCTTCGAAAAGATCTCAAAGTAGGGGATGAAGTCCGCATTCTTTCGGGAGACCACGAAGGTGTTACGGGTTGGGTAGTGAATGGAGATGACGACTATGTGTGCGTCTTTAATGACAGGACCGGTACAGAGGTGAATGTCTTGCTTTATATTATATATATATCTTCTAACATTCCATCATCTTGTAGGTAGAGGTATCCCCCGGGATTGTCCAGTTCTTCACCTCCCCCTTCGTCTTTGGAACGGAGTCCCCGGATTTGAAAGCTTCCTTCACAGATGCGCAAAAGCATGTCATGAAGGGGGACTCCAATAGTCACCTGGTAGGAAAACATGTAATGATCACCCTGGGGAATTTTAGAGGTTACTGAGGCAGAGTAAAAAGCACAATTGGTGAGAAAAGGCTCTTCGTCGAGCTTGAGGCGCTCCTCCAACGCCCACAAATTTTTGACATCAATTCTCTAAAAATCATGCAAGCCCTTTCTCTCATTTTTTGAAATCGATGCTAATTAGCTTCCAGCGCCCACGAAAGGCTTCAGCCCCCCAGGCCTTGAGAGCTTCTCGGTGATTTTACTTACCCGCTTGAACCAGCGCCTCCGCCCGGTACTCTCACAAACTTTTTTTTCCCTGGTTACTCCTTGCCAGATCCGCAACCCTCAGTCCCATATCCCACTGCTTTCCTCGCGCAGACTCCGGCCATTGCAGGGCCATCTACTCCGCTTCCTAACTCAGAAGATATCCCGACGACCCCAGCTTGGAACCCAAGCTCACAAACCCCGCGCCATGGCAATGATGGTATTTATGTTTCTGATTCAAAGTCAATAGATACTGACGCGATTGTGGCAGCCCCTCCTCCGTATTGGCTCAGAGATGGCTGCTTCGCCAACATGAGACTGAGCCTTCGTCTCATCAACACCAAGCCTAATTTCCATAAGGGCGAGCACGAAGATAAGTGCGGGGAGTTCAAGGGAGCACAAGTATACATAGATGTCACTATAGTACCATAACAATAGAAATTGACAATTGTCCCAATAAGTCATAGGGCTACCCCAATGGGCCCAATACACATGGACGCTATGGATCCATACCTGGGACCAATGGATGTTTACAGCATATGGTATTAATGTGTGGCCCAATGCATATTCTGCAGATGTGGTTATTGCCATAATCAATGGTACCATAGGTACCCAAAGTATAATCTACAGAATGGCCAAATGTTGGGCCACATGCGTTCAAGAGATCACCGGAAGCATTGACATGCTGACTGCAAGTGCTCCGAAAATGCGACTGAAAAAATGTCCGGATTTGTGGTTGCCATGTTGGATGTCACTTCCCCAAATATGCAGCTGAAGAAAGGTCCGGATTTGTCACTAGTATGCAGAATACCAGTGCTCCAAAAATGCGGCCGAAAAAATGTCCGGATTTGTGATTAACTTAGTTTATGTCACTGCTCCGAAAATGCGGCCGAAAAAAACATCTGGATTTGTATTTAAGATGCTGAATGTCATTGCCCCAAAAATGCGGCCGAAAAAATGTCCAGAGTTGTAGTTGACTGGGTAAATGTCACTGCTCCAAGAATGCTGCCGAAAAAACAGCCGGATTTGTATTTAAGATGCTGAATGTCATTGCCCCGAAAATGCGGCCAAAAAAATGTCCGGAGTTGTAGTTGACTGGGTAAATGTCACTGCTCCAAAAACACGGCCGAAAAAACATCCGGATTTGTATTAGTACAACACTGTCCGAAATTTCAGATGTAATTTTGACAGGCGCCAGACAACCCCCATGGAATGCTTCAATGCCCGAAATTTAGAACTTCAAGCACCCGAAAATGCGGCCGAAAAAATGTCCAGATTTGTGATTAACTTGGTAAACGTCACTGCTCCGAAAATGTGACCAGAAAGACATCCGGATTTGTATTAGTGCACCAATGTCCGATGTTTCGGATGTAATTTTGACATGGACCAGACAGCCCCCCCATGGATTGCTCTGAAGTCCGAAATTTTTTAAGTTAGTTCGAACCTTCTTCTGTTTGGCCCACGGGTTTCCAATTACAGCAACGGACCTTTTGTGGCTCCCCCACAGGTCTCCGATTACACCCATGGATTACCTGCTGCTCCGTTACACCTGTGGCCACCCATGGACCACCTGCTGCTCCTTGACCAATTGGCCCTCTTCCATCAGCCCCCCACCCGTGGGCCACGTTTGCAGCTGGCCTGCAAAATGGACCAACAATTGTGCCTTTACATTCAGAGACCATTATTCCATTACACCCGTGGACCAGCAATTGTGCTGTTTCATCCACGGACAAGCACTTGTTCCATTACACCTGTGGGCTGTGCTCTCATCCGCGGACCTGCTCTCTTTCTGTTACCCCCACGGACCAGCAATTCTTTTATCTGCGGACTGACAGATTACCTACCACTCCGTTTCTGCAGACACCCATTGTTGCTGTTGGACCCATGGGCCACACCATTTGTTAAGCCCATTGGTCTGTTACATCCGCGGGCCACCAGCTAGAGCTCCATGGACGTGAACATCTGGATTTGTATTTAACATGCTGAATGTCATTGCCCCAAAAATGCAGCTGAAAGAATGTCCGGATTTGTGATTAACTTGGTGAATGTCACTGATCCGAAAATGTGGCCGAAAAAACATCCGGATTTGTATTAGTGCAACAATGTCCGAAGTTTCACATGTAATTTTGACATGGACCAGACAACCCCCCATGGAATGCTCTGAAGTCCGAAATTTTTTAAGTTACTTCCATCCGGATATAATAATCCCCATAGACTGCACCAATGTCCGAAATTTTGGATGTAATTTTGACAGGGGCCAGACAACCCCCATGGAATGCTCCAATGTCCGAAATTTATACTTCAAGTACCCGAAAATGCGGTCACAAAAACATCCGGATTTGTATTTAACATGCTGAATGTCATTACCCCGAAAATGTGGCTGAAAAAATGTCTGGAGTTGTAGTTGACTGGGTCAATGTCACTGCTCCGAAAATGCAGCCGAAAAAACATCCGGATTTGTATTTAACATGCTGAATGTCATTGCCCCGAAAATACGGCCGAAAAAATGTCTGGATTTGTGATTAACTTGGTGAACATCACTGATCCGAAAATGCGGCCGAAAAAACATCCGGATTTGTATTAGTGCAACAATGTCCGAAGTTTCGGATGTAATTTTGACATGGACCAGACAACCCCCCACGGAATACGTTGACATCTGAAATTCTAGACTACACAATTTTGCAATGACCAGTTGAACTCAGGCAGAACTCTCTCAATTCCTAACCCATTTGGATGTTCTTGGGCTCGTTTTGACAGGTTAACCCGTGGGGTTGTGGGTACGGGTAGTCTACAGGTCATGTATGGGCCACTTGTCCGATATTTATAGGTTTTTTAGTGTCCTTGATCATGAATGAGTATACGGGTTCATGGGTCTACAGTTGAAGGAGTGAGAAGGGTGGACATTTGCCATTTCTGTATCATTGGTTTATTATGAATAAGTACATAGATTCAGGGTGCTATAGTTGAAGGAGTGATAATGGTGGGCATTTTGCTATTGCTTTCACTGTCTGTGTCACCTCTTCAACCATACATCCCCATGAACACATGTACTTATTCATTGATATCTGGTCTCCCAAACTTGAAAGTTTGTAGTCCACTTTTCTGACATATAATTTGTAGTGTCCTTCACTATGAATAAGTACATAGGTTCATGGGACTATCATTGAAGGAGTGAAATGGATGGACAATTTGATATTCCGGTATTTCACTTAGTTTTAAGATTGAACTATGTCATTCTCACTCCTTGAACCATATCTCCATGAACATATATATACTTATACATAGTAAATCAATGATCCAGCAATTGCAAAATGTCCACCCTTTTCACTCCTTCAACCATAGACCCATGAACCCATATACTCATTCATGATCAAGGACACTAAAAAACCTATAAATATCGGACAAGTGGCCCATACATGACCTGTAGAGTACCCGTACCCACAACCCCACGGGTTAACCTGTCAAAACGAGCCCAAGAACATCCAAATGGGTTAGGAATTGAGAGAGTTCTGCCTGAGTTCAACTGGTCATTGCAAAATTGTGTAGTCTAGAATTTCAGATGTCAACGTATTCCGTGGGGGGTTGTCTGGTCCATGTCAAAATTACATCCGAAACTTCGGACATTGTTGCACTAATACAAATCCGGATGTTTTTTCGGCCGCATTTTCGGATCAGTGATGTTCACCAAGTTAATCACAAATCCAGACATTTTTTCGGCCGTATTTTCGGGGCAATGATATTCAGCATGTTAAATACAAATCCGGATGTTTTTTCGGCCGCATTTTCGGATCAGTGATGTTCACCAAGTTAATCACAAATCCGGACATTTCTTCGGCCGTATTTTCGGGGCAATGACATTCAGCATGTTAAATACAAATCCGGATGTTTTTTCGGCTGCATTTTCGGAGCAGTGACATTGACCAAGTCAACTACAACTCTGGACATTTTTTCAGCCACATTTTCGGGGTAATGATATTCAGCATGTTAAATACAAATCCGGATGTTTTTTCGGCCGCATTTTCGGATCAGTGATGTTCACCAAGTTAATCACAAATCCGGACATTTCTTCGGCCGTATTTTCGGGGCAATGACATTCAGCATGTTAAATACAAATCCGGATGTTTTTTCGGCTGCATTTTCGGAGCAGTGACATTGACCAAGTCAACTACAACTCTGGACATTTTTTCAGCCACATTTTCGGGGTAATGATATTCAGCATGTTAAATACAAATCCGGATGTTTGTTCGGCCGCATTTTCGGATCAGTGATGTTCACCAAGTTAATCACAAATCCAGACATTTTTTCGGCTGTATTTTCGGGGCAATGACATTCAGCATGTTAAATACAAATCCGGATGTTTTTTTGGCTGCATTTTCGGCTGGACATTCTTTCAGCCGCATTTTTGGGGCAATGACATTCAGCATGTTAAATACAAATCCAGATGTTCACGTCCATGGAGCTCTAGCTGGTGGCCCGCGGATGTAACAGACCAATGGGCTTAACAAATGGTGTGGCCCATGGGTCCAACAGCAACAATGGGTGTCCGCAGAAACGGAGTGGTAGGTAATCCGTCAGTCTGCAGATAAAAGAATTGCTGGTCCGTGGGGGTAACAGAAAAAGAGCAGGTCCGCGGATGAGAGCGCAGCCCACGGGTGTAATGGAACAAGTGCTTGTCCGTGGATGAAACAGCACAATTGCTGGTCCACGGGTGTAATGGAATAATGGTCTCTGAATGTAAAGGCACAATTGTTGGTCCATTTTGCAGGCCAGCTGCAAACGTGGCCCACGGGTGGGGGGCTGATGGAAGAGGGCCAATTGGTCAAGGAGCAGCAGGTGGTCCGTGGGTGGCCACAGGTGTAACGGAGCAGCAGGTAATCCATGGGTGTAATCGGAGACCTGCGGGGGAGCCACAAAAGGTCCGTTGCTGTAATTGGAAACCCGCGGGCCAAACAGAAGAAGGTTCCGCGGGTCTAAGAGAACAAGAGCTGGACATCGTGGGTGTAATGGAATAAGATCCCGCAGGTGTAATGGACCTATTGTCAACCCGTGGGGTAATGGAACACAATCTGGCCCGTGTGGCGACCCACGGGGCTAATGGAACAAGAGCTGCCCCATGGGGGTAATGAACAACAGCCAGCCTGAGGGTGTAATGGATCAATTGTCAATCCGCGGGGGTAACAGAACATGATCTGGCCCATGTGGCGACCCCCGGGGGTAACGGAACAAGAGCTACCCCATGGGGGTAACTGCACAATAGCCAACCCGCGGTGTAATTGCACAATTGTGCGGCCGTGGGTCCAACGGAACAGGAGCAGACCCACGGGTTTACCGGACCAAAGCCCACCCGCAAAATTCAAATAATCATTGGGCTAACCTATGAACTATAGCTTATATCATGGCATGGGCCCAACTTACAAGCCATAGCATTGAAATTTTACCATTGGGCCCAACCTGTTCCCTTAACAAATACCTTACATTAGGCCCAACCATCAACCATAGCTTAATAATTGGGCCAATGGGCCCAACCATCTCCCTTAACGATTTCCCTTCATTGGGCCCAACTATCAATGGTACCTTAATACCGTCATATATCAATGGCCAAAATTACCCCCATTTAAGCCATGTGGCCAATCTATAAACCCTTAGCTTGGACTGTGGCACTGTCGTTGGGCCCAACAATCAAATATACATATTGTCATGTTGTTGGGCCAATGTATAGTATCATAATGTCTTTTGTAATTGGGCCCATTGGGGTAGCCCTATGACTTATTGGGACAATTGTCAATTTCTATTGTTATGGTTCCATAGTGTATCTACTGAATGCCCTGAAGGGAGTGGTTGGAGACGTGGTCAAGGTCCAGATAGGTTTCAAAATATTGGAAGTCCCATTTCCGTACTTGATACCTGAAACGCCGGAGTGCAAATCCCAGGTCGTTACCGTGTTTACCGGCCCACATAAGGGGTCACAGTTTAGGATCAAGGAGTTTGGTGAAGAGATCTGCGGCTGCTCGATTTTGAAATCAACGATGCTGTTGAGAAAGGTTGATGTCAAAATCGCCACCAATCAACTGGTAGTGACCCAAGACACCCGGCGATAAAATACCTTAGATAAATTTTAAATACCTTAGAGACTTTTATTGTATATTTTACGCATATCTTGATGGCAAGCTGTATACTATTGACCTTATTGCAAGTCCCGTGAGGCTTGAGATAACTGAACGAACAAACTTGGACAATCACTATTTATGACCGGCTTAGCCAGCTCCCAGCCGGCTTGTTAGCTGGAGCTGGAATTAGCCGAGCTGTGGGAGTCATCAATCGGCGGTTCTGGCTGGGCTTCGGCTAAACTCGGCTCGGCTCCTGGCTTCAGCCGGCTATGAGCCGGAGCCGCGGCAACACTAATGGGGACTGTTACATCTGTACAAGTCCTAAGCACTTCCATAGAGACTGCCCTCACTATGGGAAATGGAACGTCCTTAGGAACGCACATCAAATTCACATAGACTGGGACCCTAGCGAAGAAGAGGAAGCGGATAGACTGTACTTAGTTATGCTGGCTGAAACTAAGACCTCCATTTCCGGTTACGAGAGTGAAAATTTACTTAAGTCATACGCTCAAGACATACACAGCTCCTGGGGCAATGTAAGAGAAGCACTTGCCGCTGCTAAGTGCGAAATGTCTGCTGCGGAGACGCACAATAAGAACCCTCAACACAGGTCACCACCAGAAGCCAGTCTGCACAGGGTATACCCCGTGCATCGGAATGAGAGAAAGAATAAAGGGAAGCAAAAGAACCCAGAGGTGTCCACTATTATGAACCGGAAAACTTCGGATAAGCCGTACAAGCATCCTTACGAGGCAGGCAAAGTGTTCCCAGCCATCAAGGGGCGTTCTCTACCAGAAGGAATGGGATCATTAGGAACCAAAGCCCTGCACATGTGAGCCAAAATTCATAAATTAGACTCTGACGACGTCAAGGCACGACTAGATTCAGGAGCAGACATAACCCTAATCTTGGAGGAATATTGGAAATCTATGACAGACTCCCCACGGTTAAGAGAAGGAATGAGAATGAAGTTATACCATCTCACCGGAGACACTAAAGTCCTGGGTTATATCAAAACCGAACTCTACACAACAGCACAAGATGAATCTATCGTAAGCTTCGAACTCAAAGCGTACGTCGTAAGGAACATGAATGTACCTCTCCTACTCGGAGATGACTTCCAAACCACCTACGAATTAAGTGTCACTAGACATGCCTCAGGACGATGCGAAGTGCTGGTAGGCAGATCAGGGCGCGTACTATCCGCTGCCTCTGCCTTGAACATAGATCTGGGTTTTGAAATCCGTGTAGCCCATTCGACCAAATCCTTCATTCGAAGGAAAGCCGTAGCCTGCTTCAAGAATAAAGGAAACACGAAGAAATCAACAGAGGTCCTAGCGACCGAGGACACTTTAATACAACTGTATAGCGTCCGAAACGTCGCAGTCAGCGCAGCCTTCGAAGGACGGAAGGACTGGATAGTAGAAAAAGTCATTATCGGAACAGACGACCAAAACGTGATGGCAGCACCCACTACATGGATAACGACAGCATGCCCTTACATACCTATAGCCAATACCAGTCCTCACCCCCGATACGTCAGAACTGGAGAAGTTGTAGGACATCTAATGGACCCAGAGAGTACGCTGGACAAACCCAGAAGTGAAGAGGACTATGACCGAATGGTTGCTTCTGCAGAAGTTTTCAAGAAAACCATAATAGGAACCCTGAAAGCACAAGATCTAGCCACCGCAGAAAACCATTCTGCCGATACTCCAGGGCACAATGATCGCTTCGAAAACGACTCATCCTGGGGCCCGAAGACCACCACAGTACCTGAAGATCCTCTAGAAGGAGACGTAGACAAACTAGTGAACTTAGGACCCGACATACCAGCAGAATACCAGGAGCGTCTCGCTGAAGTATTGCGCAGGAATGCAGCAGCCTTCGGTGTAAATGGCAGATTAGGACACATTGAAGCATGAGTAGGAATCCCGCTGCTACCAAACACTCAGCCTATCTCAGAACCAATGTACAGCACTTCCCCGGCGAAAAGGGAGGTCATTGACAAGCAAATGAAAACATGGTTCGAAGCGGATGTCATTGAACTGTTAGTAAGTCCATGGGGTTTCCTGGTCATAATTTCCTACTGCAATGGCAAACCTCGACTAGTCATAGACTACAGGAAACTCAACGCCCAAACAATCCCCGACGAATTCCCCATTCCAAGGCAATCAGAGATTATACAAGCCCTCTCCAGAGCACAAGTGTTATCATCCTTCAACGCCCTAGCAAGATTCACCCAACTCGAGATGTCGGACGAAGACAAGGAGAAGACGGCATTCCGGTGCCACCTAGGTCTATGGCAATTCAAAAGGATGCCCTTTGGTCTGAGGAATGGACCCTCCATATTTCAAAGGATAATGCAAGGAGTACTGGCTCCCTTCCTGTGGTTATTCACACTGGTCTACATCGATGACATAGTAGTCTATTCGAAAAGCTGGGACGACCATATCGAACACTTGGACAGAGTACTCGGGGCCATAGCAGTGTCTGGAATTACTCTTTCCCCTTCCAAGTGCTTCATCGGTTATTCGTCCATCCTACTGCTCGGACAGAAGGTTTCGCGTCTAGGATTGTCCACCCACAAGGAGAAAGTCCAAGCTATAATGGACCTCGCCCGTCCTACGTCCATATCCGACCTACAAAAGTTCCTAGGTATGGTCGTGTATTTCTTGATGTACATACCATTCTATTCAATGATCACTGCGCCACTGTTCGATCTTCTCAAGAAGGGTGTTAGATGGCAGTGGCGCGTGGAACAAGAAACTGCCTTTGAACAAGCCAAGGAGGTGCTAGCGAATGCACCGGTGTTAGGGCATCCTATAGCCAATCAAGTGTACAGACTGTACACAGATGCATCCGACCTAGCCCTGGGCGCCAGTCTACAACAAGTCCAGACTATACAGGTGAAGGACCTTAAGGGTACTCCATGTTATTCCAGACTAGAAGCCGCCTGGGAAACCGGTAAGGAAATACCCCATCTCATAGTCAAACTACACAAGGAGAAACACGAAGTTAAGCAACCGGATGTCTGGGGGGCCACTCTGGACAAGACCATTGTCCACATGGAAAGAGTAATTGCCTACTGGAGTCAAACCTTCAAATCAGCAGAAAGAAACTACAGTGCTACAGAGCGAGAGGCCTTAGCAGCTAAAGAGGCTCTCATGAAGTTTCAGCCTTTCATTGAAGGAGAAGAGATTACTCTAATAACGGACCACGCAGCCCTTGTGTGGGCGCGAGTCTATGAGAACGCCAACCGACGACTAGTGGCCTGGGGGGCAGTATTCGCTGCTTACCCTGGACTCACGATTGTATGCAGAGCAGGCTGTATACATTCCAACGTCGACCCGCTTTCCTGACTGATACGTATACCTCCTCATGACTCCCCTCTCAGCGACGACAACGTACCCATAGAGCAAGATGAAATGAAACGTAATATAGCCCAGAAGGCCGAGGACCGCATATTCAGGGCCGCAGCTCCTAAAGCCGCCTTTAGCGTATTCTGGTGGGAAGATGTGATAGACAAACACGCCTTCCCCATCCAGACTCGACGCCAGCTCACCGCTGATCTAAAGCACGAACCCTCAAAGGCAACTAAGGAAGAGACTATCGACGAATCCTCAGAGAGCACGGACGAACAAGGGGAAGTTCTCCCCTTCCCTAACTCCGACCACTGGACATATCCCTTGGGGGTAAAGCCCTCCCAATTAACGCCGGACGATGAATGGTCCACACAAACTCAACTACTTATATCAGTCAACCCAGTCATTCGCGAGGAGTTCGCCAAGGGCTACGAAGAGGACAAATTCTTCGTCTCACATTACGTCAAAGTACAACCCAACGATAAGACCGTGATCTCCGCAAGCCACTTCCAAAGAGGACAAGACGACCTGCTCTACTTCATCGACGCCGGTTGGAGAATGAGACTTTGCGTACCTAAAGCCAAAATCATGATCTAGTGCTGATCCACATAGGAATGGAACCAGACTTTCTTCCAAAAAACAACACTGAGGGATATGGGACTACGTGTGCAACTCGGGCACATGGGTTCCCCTTGCCTGGTCCTGAGGCAAGGTCACAAGGACTTTATAGTCCTTCATACAAACGGCTTACACTACGTTGCGGTCGATTTTTGTGGCTGTGACCACCGCATAACAAGTCGACAACAACTACTCCGAGTCGAGTGGTATCCGGCAACTGTCCACTACCCACAGACTTGCGCCACTTTTCGCCTACTCAAGCTCTTCCACACAGTCACCCTTACTGGGAAGCTGTCAGCTCATGAATTCTACAAAGCGCTCGAGCATCTCACAGACAACACTAGCCTCAATGTTCCTAAGGTAAGCCGAGCCTTTGAATGTTTGGCGGAAAGTGATGTTTTCTTCCAGACATGTTACAAATCATTTATGCGTATGATACGTGAGTTCCGCCATCTGAAACTGATGAAGCGCAAAGGTTGGGGAAACATCAAGAACGGTCTCATTAGTACCAGTCACTCGGATTTGACTGTCCCTTGTCCTGCTTGTCCGATTCCCGGCATCAATCTGCAAAATGAATGGGAACAAGTTCCCAAAGAAATGAGGTACAATTTCCCACCATCTTGGTCCTACTTATCTGACAATCTTACAGGTTTCTTTATACTTTAATCCTAGCCTTGGATGCGAACTTTCGATTGAAGAACCTGATGCGGTCGTTGATCAAGAAGGACCCTGGCTTACATACTGGAATGGCTTATTTCACCAACAACAAGCCATACCGCAAGCACGTCTTGAAGTACGCGACACAAAAGGATGTAAGCTCATTTCAATTCTCCCACATATGGTTTCTAATGAAATCCTTTTTTCAGATTAGCTCTTGCAGCGGATTCAGAACCTTGGCCCATGCTGAAACCAAATTTTCAGCAGGGCTGCGCTCAACAGGGGTCGGCATGGCTTTGTGCGCCCATCACGAAATTGTAAGAAGCGGTGGAGTAGGCGATCTCCAGAAGGGAGAAAGGTTTGTGTGCTTTGATTGTAACAATACGAAGCTAATAGAATGCGATCAGATATTGCAACATGGATTACATCCTGCTGTCGGTGCTTGCTCCCGTACTGGTCCTCGGCATTTTTATATCATACGACATTGCCTGCCAGTTCAAAGTCAATTTTTTTAACCACATGGAAGCTCTCCCCGACCACCTAAAATTACCCAATGGCGTTTCCACCGATTGGGGCATACCTAAGTGCCACTGCCCCATGCATAAACTACCATGTCAAGCACCGCATTCGCTGAACTTCAAGCCAGGTGTGGGGCGAACTGATGGCAAGGGGATTGAGCGGAGTTGGGCCAAGATGAACTGAGTGGCCAATAGTACCAAGGAGATGGGCCCAGGATCTCGGCATGACACGCTTGATGACCATTTCAGTCACCATAATTGGAGGAAGTACGTCTCACTCAGTAAGTTTTGCCCATTCATTATGAGGTGGTTTATTAACCTTCTTTCACCATCGGGGACCATGTTACATTCCCGACTGCTACTGGCCATTAAAGAACAGAAGCGGCAAATTCAAATATTCAACGAGTTTATGGACTCTCTCCATGAGGGTGGGAGGGTCAATATTGAGCAGTGGACGGCAATGGTTCTTGATTGGGAGGAAGATCCGAGCAAGCCGAACCCTTACGTTTTGCTCATCACTCATAAGTTTTCATATCTGATACAGTCATATAAATATATTTATGTGCCCTGCTCTAGATGCATCCCAAAATGATGTCAAGAATCAGCTTTTGGAAGAGGAGAAGAAAGAGCTTGCAGCTGGTGTCCCACATGTCCATTCAACTGGACCAACCGCATTCATCTCAATGGGTTTGTTGATTGAGGAAAATCAGTGAGGCCGTTCTCAGTCACATGTTAAAACCACAACTTACTATTTTTTGTCATTCAGATGGCGCATCGCATGGGATGCGAGGGGACCCGAGGCACTGATGGTACATCGAGACAATGAACTACAACAACGGCGGCTGGTGCTGATGCATCAGCTAAAACAGTTCCGTAACTTGCAAGATGTTTACACCCCTGCAGCTGCCGTCATGCTTGCTCAAGCAGAGGAAGCTCAGCAGCACCTTCCTGAGACGAAACGTGTTCAACCTGAGGTCGAGCACCAGCAGCTGTGGCTTCCCTCTGCCCTTCCGGTCAATCATCGCATTCATAACTGCCAGGCAGGTTTGGTCAACATCGAAACAAGGCTACGGCAAGCACAATGCCTGGATGCACTAGAGAAGATTCGGACTCTTCAACGAGGTCGGCTGTCATTCATTGGCTTTCACAACAGAAACATTCAAGGTCAAAACCCAAATACGCGAGCCACAGACATGATTAGCCATGTTGAGGACAAGTGAAAGGCACTCACTGTCAAATACCGTGCGACACGTCAGGCACTGCTTGAGCTGATCTGTCCAGGCGATTGGGAAAGGGAGTTGAAGGAGCTGAATGATGGAGACCTAACGACACCTGACGGCACTGAAATTAGCATAGAGATTCCGAACGATGAGATCGGACCAGACAGCCGCCTTTTGTCAAAAAAACGGCGAGTTGCCCTTGAAAGGGGACTCAGGGAGGGTAGGCGCATGGTTTCATGGATCTGGAGAGTAAAAGGGCATGGGCAAGACGACGGTTTGAACGACGGTTTGAATGAGGGTACATCTTTCTTGGTTGAGTACATCATGGTGCTAAGTTTCCTCAGCTCTACGTGTCGAGTGGGCCAAGGCATGAGCAAGGAGCTTATGGTGGTCGGAGGAGGTGATGCTATTGAAAGAAGAGATGAGGAGGGTTCAGAGAACTCTTGAGTGGAAGGCATCGTGGTGGGACAACCATCAAGAAGGATGGTCAGGTCTAGACGCAGCAGCATGCGAAGGGGTGAAGGCGTATGCAGTGCAACAGGCTGGTATCCAGCGTGATATTCACGTGCGATTCACTCGCCTCTGGGACCAGCCTCTGGTACCCTTTACGCATGATGAGGACAGTGGTGAGGGAAGCGCGACGGTCCTCGATCTGGCCGTCGAGGCATTCTTCGAGGACGATGATTAGATTATCATGTAGCTGACACTGTCCTTCGATTTGTTTGTATAAAAACATTACACATGAGTCAAGGTAACATGTATTCTACTTTTCCTGCTCTTACATGGGAAGGGTGGATTGCCCTGGGTGATGGGTAGCCACTTCAACCATTGTTTACATTTGTGTACCAAAGGCATCGTTCAAATCTGCACAGGAAAGTTATGTTGTCTTACTCACCAGGACAGTGTGAAAGTCCAAAGTTTTAGTACAGGAAGGAAAGGGAATGAATTGAGCTTGCCATCTATACCATTTTGAGGAGAGCCTGGCAGACACAGAGGTGGCCGCATGGTATCAAATTCACCCTACATCAATGTTTACTATTGTGTACCAAAGGTGTCAAAAGGCCAACGTCATCTGAAACAGGTTTGTCGAATCCAGCTATCATGGTTGCAATCGACGGAGGGATACTATTCGGACATTATTAAAGATATATTTGGTGAATTTTCCGAGGTTCTTTCTAGAAAAAACAAAGCTGTAGAGCAGAAATATCACCTCAGATTTAAAACTGCATTGTTGACATATATTTAGACATAAAGAAGCAAGATCTATTATACACCGAAATATATATATCTACTGCAAAAACCCATGCTTAGGGCCAATGCAAGGATGCACCCTCCCAGCAATGGACTTAGGTGGGTGGGTTCAGTCAATATAGTATATGGCTACAGCCAAGGGTGGCCCTAGTGAACCCCCATTCACTCGAACTAGTTGACATTGCAGGTACAGGCAAAAAACTCGTTCAAAGAATGATAGGGCCCTTCGAGGTAGTCGAAAGAATCAACCCCACAGTGTACAGACTGAGACTACCAGATACCTATTCGATGCACCTGGTCTTCAATCTAGAACACCTCAAGAAATATATACCATCCCCTGATGAGTTCAGGGAACGTACAGAATTACCCTCGATGCGAGAACTACGAGCCTCAGAAGAATACAAAGTAGAAGCTATTCTGGGACACCGCCTAGTAGGCAAAAAGAAAGCTAATCGTAGAATGTTCCTTGTCAGATGGAAGGATTACGGTCTGGCCGACGACTCATGGGTCTCTGAATACAACCTCCGCAACTCAGCCCAACTCAAGCGAAACTATCTCAAGTCCAAGGGATTGTCTATCTAATTTCAATGAACGGAGAGCCCTCACTCTCATTATAAACTAAACCCTAACCTCAAAAGAATAATACTTAACGATTATACTGTACAGTAGAATTGAGCTCCGAAACTCCGCTTCATATATACGTCAACCTTTTTCAACTCTCCTTCCTTCAAAATTATCACGGTTGTCTCAAGTCGGGTACCCCGCAGCTTTTGAGCGCGATCACCGCCAGTCATGGCTGGACGACTCAGACACCTCCCAGGACCAAACAACCACGATACCCGGCGTTTCGCCACCAAGAGAAACCCCAGTTTCACGGGCTACGAGCAGATTCCCCATCTTCCCCCTCCTCCAGCCTACGAACTACCCGACCCAGTAACCAAGAGATACGTGTCAGCTCAAGGTCGACTTTGGGAAGTAACGTCACCCAATTCACTGCAAAAGGCATTCTGCCTGGGCAAAAGACCCTTGAACCTCGCTCTCAGCGTTAGTGACTATCAAGAATTCAACCGACGCTATGACGGCCATATGGGGCCATTCGACCCCACCATGAACCCTCAACTCCACTCTCCAAGCAAGGAGTATAGAGCACTCATACTCAATCCCGCAGCAGTACAACCGCGCGATAGCCCTGAGTACGAGCTCATATCCGACTGTTGGAGAAGCGACGGAGCTCTGGCCTTCGATACCGGTAACGTCCATGGAAGCTACATCGATAAGTTAATCCGAGTGAACCAGGAAGCGGAAAGGAGGATGGAAGAACTATACAAGGTATACACCAATCGTCACTCCATGGAACCACTGCACCGAGCACTATGGAGTCCAAATGTTCGACCCTCAGTGCCCACTTCAGAATACTTGGATACTCTGCGTCACATCAAGAAGTTTTCATCAGCCGTTGACTGGGTCACCGACGCCCAGAGGGGAATTAAGGACAAGCAAGCTTTCGTGGACTACGTGTCTTGTCTGCAGTCCTCACCATTCTGGATGCCCGACTCAAACGTCCTGATAGGGATGGCAGATGATCGTTATCTAGGCGTCTGGCTGAATGGGATGGAGGAACAACTGGCACGATGGTACCTGAAGGAAGGAGTTCCCTGTTTCATGACTGGTGGCTACCACTTTTATCATATGAAACAGGTAACTGCCTATAGGTCCCTGTGTATCCATCCACACTCTTTATGATAGGGAATCATTACTGTTACCATGTTTTTTCATTATCATAAAGGCTGCGCTTTTTCATTAATTGTAGGCAGGGTTTTGGGCCTCCCTCATAAGACAGCCTGTGGTTATCATTACCAATTTCATATCTTTCCAAAGCCATATCATTGCAATTTTCATTAGTTATCTAGCCAGTATCATTGGATATTTCATTAGCTACATGAGTGATATCATTGTGCGATTTTCAATGGTTACTTTGGCAATATCATTGGAAATTTCATAAGCTACTTGGGCAATATCATTGCGCTTTTCATAAATTATCTTGCCAGTATCATTGGAATTTTCATTAGCTATTTGGGCGACATCATTGCAATTTTCATTAGCTACTTGGGCAATATCATTGCAATTTTCATAAATTATGTGGCCAGTATCATTGGAAATTTCATTAGCTGGTTGTGCAATATCATTGGCAATTTCATTAGCTACTTGGGCAATATCATTGCCTCTTTTCATAAATTATCTTGCCAGTATCATTGGAAATTTCATTAGCTACTTGGGCGACATCATTGCGATTTTCATTAGCTACTTGGGCAATATCATTGCGATTTTCATAAATTATGTGGCCAGTATCATTGGAAATTTCATTAGCTGGTTTTGTGATATCATTGGCAATTTCATTAGCTACTTGGGCAATATCATTGTGCTTTTCATGAATTATCTTGCCAGTATCATTGGAAATTTCATTAGCTGGTTGTGCAATATCATTGGCAATTTCATTAGCTACTTGGGTAATATCATTGTGCTTTTCATAAATTATCTTGCCAGTATCATTGGAAATTTCATTAGCTACTTGGGTGACATCATTGCGATTTTCATAAATTATGTGGCCAGTATCATTGGAAATTTCATTAGCTGGTTGTGCAATATCATTGGCAATTTCATTAGCTACTTGGGCAATATCATTGCCTCTTTTCATAAATTATCTTGCCAGTATCATTGGAAATTTCATTAGCTACTTGGGCGACATCATTGCGATTTTCATTAGCTACTTGGGCAATATCATTGCGATTTTCATAAATTATGTGGCCAGTATCATTGGAAATTTCATTAGCTGGTTTTGCGATATCATTGGCAATTTCATTAGCTACTTGGGCAATATCATTGTGCTTTTCATAAATTATCTTGCCAGTATCATTGGAAATTTCATTAGCTGGTTGTGCAATATCATTGGCAATTTCATTAGCTACTTGGGTAATATCATTGCGCTTTTCATAAATTATCTTGCCAGTATCATTGGAAATTTCATTAGCTACTTGGGTGACATCATTGCGATTTTCATAAATTATGTGGCCAGTATCATTGGAAATTTCATTAGCTGGTTGTGCAATATCATTGGCAATTTCATTAGCTACTTGGGCAATATCATTGCGATTTTCATAAATTATGTGGCCAGTATCATTGGAAATTTCATTAGCTGGTTGTGCAATATCATCACTTCAGTCACCCACCTTGACCAAGCTATTAGCTAGGAAATCTTGAAAAATTATCCAGGCTAATAGATCCTTTGGCTGGTTATTTTTTTGCCTCTGGAGAAAAATATATTATTACATTGGGCAAAAATGTTTGGCCTTCAATATTGTGACCAGAAATATTTGGGCTCATATTTTGTATTGAAAAATATCCTAGCCATCTGAAAGTGGTAGGAAATTTTTTAGCTGTGTGACACTGCTGAAAAATGTTTTGGCCATGTCACACTGCTAAGAAATTTTTGAACCATATCACACTGCTGAGAAATGTTTTAGCCATGTCACACTGCTGAAAAATGTTTTGACCATGTCACACTGCTCGGAAATCTTTTAGCCATGTCACACTGCTGAAAAATCTTTTGACCATGTCACACTGCTCGGAAATCTTTTAGCCATGTCACATAGGCAAAAAATTTCCTGCCAGTGTCATGGAGTATCTGGGGTCCTAGTTTCAAAAAAAAAAACTTCAAAAATTTCTGACCATTCAAACTTTTATCTTCTGGATTCAACTTTTCTACAAAATTTATCATAAAGATCATTTTGGTCCTAAATTTGCCTTTTTAGTTTATATTGTATTTTTATTATAGAAAAACCAGATTATATACTGCATTCAGCTCTATCTATTGGTGGTATTCAGCTATTTGTTATATAGTTATAGCCTCTAAATTCTGCTCTATCAGATAATAAAGGTTGTTACTGACTGCTCTTATGTTGAGTGTATATTAATAACTGCCTATAATAGACTAGCCTTACTTACTGAATTATTACTGATGTCTATTATTCTTGCAAATTACCAGAAGTAAATATTGGCTGATGTGTGAGCCATATTTCTTCACTGAAGTATGTTCCTAAAGACTAGAGAGAGTTTGGGAACTGTCAGATTGACTATGCCAGCTTTTTTTTTCACTTTTATAGAGGCATATTTCTGAGAACTGCAGAGAGCTCTGAGGATTGTCAGTGTCTGAAGTTATAAATATGTATAATATGATATGATATGATATGATGTATTCATGTCTGTTGACTATAATGACATGCTGACTACCAGTACTTTACTGTGCCCCACCTATTTCTGCAGAAATGGCTAGAATCTCCTAGAATTCTGATCTCTCTATTACAAATAATAGTGACTACCATCCAATATTTTCTTTAATGTTTCTTGTATTTTATTGTAATTTTCTGGCAATATTTGCACAAATTACCTTATTTGGAAATATGCACAGACCACCAACATTGTAAATAACAGTTATAGCTGAATGCAGAATGATAAGCCACACCAGACTGACACATGCATAGGGCAGACTGTCAAATTTTCAAAGCAACATGATGGCTGAGTTCTCACCAAGTTCTCACAATGAGTCAAATAATTGATGTCACTGCAGTACCACAGTAACATTTGAGAGTCTGCTCTATGTATGTGTTGATCTGCATGACCTATCATTCTGCATTCAGCTGTGATGGTATGTCTATTCTTTTTCTATTTTTTTTTCCCTGTTTTTCCAGCTATATTTGTATCATTTACCATATTAGGAAATATCCACAGACTATGTATATGGTATCTAAATATTGTTAACAATAGTCTATTATTTTTCTCTTTTTCTTCTGAGTTTATGGCTATATTTTCATTCATTACCATATTTGGAAATATGCACAGTAAACAGTACATCAACATTATCAACAACCATTTATGTCATGTAAATTTTTTCTCTAATTTTTCTAGCTATATTTGTATTAATTACTATTTTAGGAAATGTGCACAGACCATGTATACAATACCCCAATATTGTCAACAACAGTCCATTATTTTTCTCTTTTTCTTCTAATTTTTCAGGCTAAATTGAATTTCCTTTCTTATTTTTCTAGCTCTATTTGTATTAAATTATTATATTAGGAAATGTACCCAGACCATGTATCTATTTCTTTTTTCCCCCTTTTTGTCTGACTCTCTGGATATATTTCCAGAATAGGAAATGTGCACAGGCCATTAACAATAGTTTATTATTTTTTCTCCTTTTTTCTGATAGCAGTGGTGGTATTGTAAGTGCCAAAATCTTTCCTGGAAAGACAGATCACATGACCACATCATATGATCTATGTCATAATTACATCATCTGACCTATCACATGACATAGAACATGAACAACTATAAGTTAGATGTTTGTTTGTTATTTGTTCTATTACTTCCATGCCTATCCATGCATGTCCTTGATTGGTATTTATGACTACTACTGACAAGTACAAAAAGGAGTCATGTGACACAATAGCTAAGCGATGGAAAGTAAATAATGTAAAAGATGGATAAGATCCCAGATATGCCAGCCATTTCCATACTTGTCAGTAGTAGTCCCATGTATGATGGGTCAGGCTATCAGATATATTCCCTATCCAATGGATTCTATATATGCATATCACAGTAGTCACACTTCTTATGCATCTTTGTACATGCATCTTCTCTATTTCCACTTGCATATAAGAGTATTATTGTCTTCATGACTCTTTATCAAGCTTAGTGAAGGAATAGAGTGACAATGTCAGCTGTAGATTGTGACTCTTTTAGGAGAGCTTGTGACTCTTTTTCCCTTCCCTACATTCTGGCAGGATCCTGCTAAACCTTTCTGCAGCATTCTGGGAAAGGTGAGTACAGCTACACTTGTAACATTCCAGAGCATAAGTAGCTACTCACTTAGCTTGACTCTGTAAGACTCTCTTAGATTCAAAACTTCTTGCAAGGTCTTCACACCATAACACAAACCATCAAATTCTCCTTAGCTTGCCAGACACTTATATTGACATTACTCCAGAGTACAAGTGTCAGCACAGTTTATCAGGGCAGGTCTTATCAGATCTGTGGTGTTATCTCTTCCTGCATCTGTATCCAATCACTCATGGACTTCCCAAGAGGTAGCAGAGGTGACAGTGCTTTGCACTGCTGTTTGCATAATGAAGTTTAGGAATCATGTTTATATGTATTGTATTGTGACCCACAAATTGGGAAGTAAGAGACCAGTTACATCCACCAAGGCCTGTAATGTCTAGCACTGATAGATGTTGCTCATCATGGCAAACAATGATCTGTGCCTGCATCTCATCTGATATCTGAGGCACCATGAGAGTTGGGGTTGAGATATTCCATTGACAGCTCCTGCATTTGATGCACAGATAATCCATTCTACTATACAGAATTTTACCAGAATAAAATCAGAATAAAATAGGGAGAGTGGTGATGATGGGGTACTGTTCACATGGTCTGTGCACATTTCCTAATATAGTAATTAACGAAAATGTATCCAAAAATAAGAAAATAAATTCACATTAATGTAAATAGTTGTTGATAATGTTGATGTACTATTTACTTGGTCTGTGCATGTTTCCAAATATGGTAATTAGTAAAAATATTGCCAGAAAATCAGAAATAAAAGAGAAAAAATATGTGACAATAGTTATCTCATATGCATTATATAGTTGTTTATGTTGTGTATCATGTGATACAGTCATATGATATGACATGTGTGTGATAATAAAGTCATGTGACACAAATCATGTGATATATAAGAGTCAGGTGACATCATCATGTGATCATGTGACATATCATAGATCATGTGACATATCATACGATGTATCCTGTGATACAACCATGTGATGCAGTCATGTGATCTCTTTTTCCACACTTATAACATCACTACTGCTATTTTTTGTTATTTCTGTGTAGCTGTTGTAATATGGTGTAATGAGGTCTGACCACAGAAATTAATAAGGTAATTGATGAAAATAGAGCTAAAAAGTCACTACAGAGAGAGAAAAAATAATAGAGTATGTTGATGGTCTGTGCACATTTCCTGATAAGAAATTATATTCAGAAAATTAGAAGGAAAAAAAGAAAAATAATGGACTGTTGTTGACAATATTGGGGTATTGTATACATGGTCTGTGCACATTTCCTAAAATAGTAATTAATACAAATATAGCTAGAAAAATTAGAAAAAAAAAATTACATGATATAAATGGTTGTTGATAATGTTGATGTACTGTTTACTTGGTCTGTGCAAATTTCGAAATATGGTAATGAATGAAAATATAGCCATAAACTCAGAAGAAAAAGAGAAAAATAATAGACTATTGTTAACAATATTTAGATACCATATACATAGTCTGTGGATATTTCCTAATATGGTAAATGATACAAATATAGCTGGAAAAACAGGGAAAAAAAAAATAGAAAAAGAATAGACATACCATCACAGCTGAATGCAGAATGATAGGTCATGCAGATCAACACATACATAGAGCAGACTCTCAAATGTTACTGTGGTACTGCAGTGACATCAATTATTTGACTCATTGTGAGAACTTGGTGAGAACTCAGCCATCATGTTGCTTTGAAAATTTGACAGTCTGCCCTATGCATGTGTCAGTCTGGTGTGGCTTATCATTCTGCATTCAGCTATAACTGTTATTTACAATGTTGGTGGTCTGTGCATATTTCCAAATAAGGTAATTTGTGCAAATATTGCCAGAAAATTACAATAAAATACAAGAAACATTAAAGAAAATATTGGATGGTAGTCACTATTATTTGTAATAGAGAGATCAGAATTCTAGGAGATTCTAGCCATTTCTGCAGAAATAGGTGGGGCACAGTAAAGTACTGGTAGTCAGCATGTCATTATAGTCAACAGACATGAATACATCATATCATATCATATCATATTATACATATTTATAACTTCAGACACTGACAATCCTCAGAGCTCTCTGCAGTTCTCAGAAATATGCCTCTATAAAAGTGAAAAAAAAAGCTGGCATAGTCAATCTGACAGTTCCCAAACTCTCTCTAGTCTTTAGGAACATACTTCAGTGAAGAAATATGGCTCACACATCAGCCAATATTTACTTCTGGTAATTTGCAAGAATAATAGACATCAGTAATAATTCAGTAAGTAAGGCTAGTCTATTATAGGCAGTTATTAATATACACTCAACATAAGAGCAGTCAGTAACAACCTTTATTATCTGATAGAGCAGAATTTAGAGGCTATAACTATATAACAAATAGCTGAATACCACCAATAGATAGAGCTGAATGCAGTATATAATCTGGTTTTTCTATAATAAAAATACAATATAAACTAAAAAGGCAAATTTAGGACCAAAATGATCTTTATGATAAATTTTGTAGAAAAGTTGAATCCAGAAGATAAAAGTTTGAATGGTCAGAAATTTTTGAAGTTTTTTTTTTTTGAAACTAGGACCCCAGATACTCCATGACACTGGCAGGAAATTTTTTGCCTATGTGACATGGCTAAAAGATTTCCGAGCAGTGTGACATGGTCAAAAGATTTTTCAGCAGTGTGACATGGCTAAAAGATTTCCGAGCAGTGTGACATGGTCAAAACATTTTTCAGCAGTGTGACATGGCTAAAACATTTCTCAGCAGTGTGATATGGTTCAAAAATTTCTTAGCAGTGTGACATGGCCAAAACATTTTTCAGCAGTGTCACACAGCTAAAAAATTTCCTACCACTTTCAGATGGCTAGGATATTTTTCAATACAAAATATGAGCCCAAATATTTCTGGTCACAATATTGAAGGCCAAACATTTTTGCCCAATGTAATAATATATTTTTCTCCAGAGGCAAAAAAATAACCAGCCAAAGGATCTATTAGCCTGGATAATTTTTCAAGATTTCCTAGCTAATAGCTTGGTCAAGGTGGGTGACTGAAGTGTAAAAATTCTGTCTTTCATACAATTAATCAGGGATGGTGAAGAGGTCCATAACATTGACAGCAATATGAACAAATGCTATGGACATTCACCTATGAGGGAGCAACTTGGGAGATGCTCTTGGAACAGATTGCCAATTCCTTATCCCACATATCTTCAGAATCATACAATAGAGATGGAATCATACCATAGGGGTGGAATCATACCATACCATGGAAATGGAATCATACCATGGGAATGGGATCATACCATGAGAATGGAATCATTCCATTGAGATCATACCATGGAGATGGGATCATACCATGGAGATGGAATCATACCATGGGAATGGAATCATTCCATTGGGATCATACCATGAAGATGGAATCATACCAAGAACATGGAATCATTCCATTGGGATCATACCATGGAGATGGGATCATACCAAGGACATATGTTAAAACACATAATAACAACCACATGAAATTTACATGTAAGCCAAATATGGTAATTAGCTAAGAATAGCCAGAAAATAGCCAGAAAATCAGAAAAAAATGGCAGGGTGGTGCTCACTGTTGGTGATGACATTGGGGTTGTTTTCAGGGTCCAGGGCATATTTCCGAATATGGTAATATATCCAAAAATAGCCATAAAATAGCGAAAAAATTGGAAAAAACATATGAATGGTGTACAGAACATCAGGCACTGCCTTCAGGGTCCATCCCAAAAGAGAAATATCACCTGGTTTGACTAAAAAGTGAAGAAAACCAAGACAAGAATGATTTGACCTATCAGGGTCCATGTAATGGGTTGTTGGGATGATGGTCACATGACCAATTACCAAAAATGGTCAAAAAACGAAAGTTGTAGCCATACACTGTAGCTTCCCAAATCTGTTTGAATTATGTTCTGAAGTGCTCCCGTTGCAGAGATATGAGGTAAAGGAATTTCAAAAGTGTCGTGTTTTTTTTTGTTTTTTGTGTTTTTCTCCATGAAAACAAAACCAAATAGCATGATTTTAGTATATTTAGAAAGCTAAAAGAAAGGGCTACAATTATTGTATCATGGGAAAATTGACCAAAAAAGGAAGGTGCATGCCCTCAGATATAGACTACCAAGTTTACTGATAGACTACAAAAAGGTCAGACTTAGACCACACAGTTTACTGATACACTATAAAAGACTACAAAAGTCCAACTTAGACTACAAAGCTTGCTGATAGACTATAAAAGTCAGACTTAGACCACAAAAGCTAGGGTTAGGGTCAAAAGGTTATCTTGGCTACAAAGTTTGTAGTGTCTGCTTTTTGTCATTACAAAAGTTTGTAGTGTGTGCTTTTTCATTAGAAAAGTTTGTATTGTCTGCTTTTTGAGACTACAAAAGATTACAGTGTGCGCTTTTTCATTAGAAAAGTTTGTATTGTCTGCTTTTTGTCATTAGAAAAGTTTGTAGTGTGCGCTTTTTCATTAGAAAAGTTTGTATTGTCTACTATTTGAGACTACAAAAGATTGCAGTGTGTGCTTTTTCATTAGAAAAGTCTGTATTGTCTGCTTTTTGTCATTACAAAAGTTTGTAGTGTGCGCTTTTTCATTAGAAAAGTTTGCAGTGTCTACTTTTCAAGTAAAAAACTTTGTTTGCTGACATGTAGTGCATGGTGTCCTTGGCCCTGTCTATGTTATGGGGATGAGGTTGAAGGATTGCCATCCTTTTGCCAGTGTTGCTGCATTGGTTTTTGACATCATGCACAAGTTGTCTTTTGCATTAGGAAAGGCCATTCTAAGCCTTTCATATTGATACCTACTGTCCTATCATAAAACCTAATTATCAGTTCATGTGGGGATATGGCTGAAGGATTGACATGACATCACCAGGTTTTAACATCATGACCATGTTACCTTTCACCCTGTCTGCTTTCACATTGATAGCTACTGCCCTGTCTGAAACATAGTCAACTTTGATACATTCATGTGGGGATATCACTGAAGGATTAACATAACATCACCAGTTTTTGACATCATGACCAAGTTGGCTATCAATGATTGGCTGATTCATCCTTGGAGGTGTCTTTAAGTCAGGTCATGTTGCAAGTTGACCATGTGTTGAGTAGATATCAACATGAATAGCCTCCTCTAGCTTGAAAAGACAACTTGGGCATGATGTGAGAAACTGATGATGTAGCAATAGCAATATGTAAAGTCATGTCAATCCTTCAGCCATATCCACATGAGTAGGTATCCATATGAAAGGCTTAGAATGGCCTTTCCTAATGCAAAAGACAACTTGTGCATGATGTCAAAAACCAATGCAGCAACACTGGCAAAAGGATGGCAATCCTTCAACCTCATCCCCATAACATAGACAGGGCCAAGGACACCATGCACTACATGTCAGCAAACAAAGTTTTTTACTTGAAAAGTAGACACTGCAAACTTTTCTAATGAAAAAGCGCACACTACAAACTTTTGTAATGACAAAAAGCAGACAATACAGACTTTTCTAATGAAAAAGCACACACTGCAATCTTTTGTAGTCTCAAATAGTAGACAATACAAACTTTTCTAATGAAAAAGCGCACACTACAAACTTTTCTAATGACAAAAAGCAGACAATACAAACTTTTCTAATGAAAAAGCGCACACTGTAATCTTTTGTAGTCTCAAAAAGCAGACAATACAAACTTTTCTAATGAAAAAGCACACACTACAAACTTTTGTAATGACAAAAAGCAGACACTACAAACTTTGTAGCCAAGATAACCTTTTGACCCTAACCCTAGCTTTTGTGGTCTAAGTCTGACTTTTATAGTCTATCAGCAAGCTTTGTAGTCTAAGTTGGACTTTTGTAGTCTTTTATAGTGTATCAGTAAACTGTGTGGTCTAAGTCTGACCTTTTTGTAGTCTATCAGTAAACTTGGTAGTCTATATCTGAGGGCATGCACCTTCCTTTTTTGGTCAATTTTCCCATGATACAATAATTGTAGCCCTTTCTTTTAGCTTTCTAAATATACTAAAATCATGCTATTTGGTTTTGTTTTCATGGAGAAAAACACAAAAAACAAAAAAAACACGACACTTTTGAAATTCCTTTACCTCATATCTCTGCAACGGGAGCACTTCAGAACATAATTCAAACAGATTTGGGAAGCTACAGTGTATGGCTACAACTTTCGTTTTTTGACCATTTTTGGTAATTGGTCATGTGACCATCATCCCAACAACCCATTACATGGACCCTGATAGGTCAAATCATTCTTGTCTTGGTTTTCTTCACTTTTTAGTCAAACCAGGTGATATTTCTCTTTTGGGATGGACCCTGAAGGCAGTGCCTGATGTTCTGTACACCATTCATATGTTTTTTCCAATTTTTTCGCTATTTTATGGCTATTTTTGGATATATTACCATATTCGGAAATATGCCCTGGACCCTGAAAACAACCCCAATGTCATCACCAACAGTGAGCACCACCCTGCCATTTTTTTCTGATTTTCTGGCTATTTTCTGGCTATTCTTAGCTAATTACCATATTTGGCTTACATGTAAATTTCATGTGGTTGTTATTATGTGTTTTAACATATGTCCTTGGTATGATCCCATCTCCATGGTATGATCCCAATGGAATGATTCCATGTTCTTGGTATGATTCCATCTTCATGGTATGATCCCAATGGAATGATTCCATTCCCATGGTATGATTCCATCTCCATGGTATGATCCCATCTCCATGGTATGATCTCAATGGAATGATTCCATTCTCATGGTATGATCCCATTCCCATGGTATGATTCCATTTCCATGGTATGGTATGATTCCACCCCTATGGTATGATTCCATCTCTATTGTATGATTCTGAAGATATGTGGGATAAGGAATTGGCAATCTGTTCCAAGAGCATCTCCCAAGTTGCTCCCTCATAGGTGAATGTCCATAGCATTTGTTCATATTGCTGTCAATGTTATGGACCTCTTCACCATCCCTGATTAATTGTATGAAAGACAGAATTTTTAGTTAAATTAGAATAGCTATATTTAATAATGATACCTTGAAGCTTGTAATTAGAAGTCTTAGCCTGCTTGTGTTCAAATGTTCAAATCCAAATTCCCCACAATCCTAGCTCTGCTAAGTGGCAGATATGAGAAGATTCCAAATCCAAGTTTTTTGATGATCCCATTCCTATGGAATGACCCCATACTTTTTCATAAATGGCAAATTTTTTTTTTTTGAACATATTCTATCTGAAGAAGGCATCCTTGCCTTGGGTAGTAATTTGGCTAAAGTTCATGCCTTTGCAATAGATAAAGTCTTGCAAAATTCTTGTTTTCCTTTAGAGCCCATGCCATTGTGATGGATACAACATTGATTTATTTGTCATGAATATAAATGGCCTGGCAAGATATACACTTTTAAGTGGCTTGTGATACATAGATTATCCACAGTGAAAATGGCCAAACCCTGGGATAAAGCCCAATCAAGCTAATTTTCAAGTGAATTTTCAAAGGATCAAGTTCATCCTATAGCCTCCACTGGTAGCTTAAAATGTCAGAAGAAATCTGAAGAACCAATCCACAAAAAATGGAGCCCAATGTATCAGTATTGCAGCCTGGAGAAATAATTTTCATATTTTGTAGAAAGGACCCCAGACACCCTGTGACAGCTATGGAATGATGGTATGGTATGGTATGGTATGGTATGGAATGGTATGGAATGATATGGTATGGAATGGTATGGTATGGAATGGTATGGAATGGTATGGTATGGTATGGTATGAGGTGGAATGGTATGTGGTATCCATACCATGGTATGATGGAATTGGTATGAGGGTCATACCACTCTGGAATGGGGTACCACTAAGGTTCCCTAATTCAAAGAATTGGATAACCTCATAGGTACCCAAAAATGGGTGACTGAAGTGGGAAAAGGCCTTGCCAACAAAAACTGAACATTCAAGCTAGGCAAAAAGGTAAGAAGAGTAATTGAACAAGACAGTGAGGAATACGTACAAGTTGCTTCGAACAAATTTGTTGTGTTCTTGATGCCAACCGCCCATGAAAAAAGCCCTTTAGAAATGTCGTTGTGGCAGTAGGTGAAAGAACATTGTCACTTTGAGAAAAAGAGCCCAACAAACTTGACCCACCCTAAAACAAATGACAGATTGAGAAGTTGACGAGCTCATAGAAACCCTTGGAACTTAATTGCTGGTGGGTGATTGAGACGACATAGGACTGATGGGACACAAAGTCTGTTCAAAAGAGTCCCTCCAAAATTGCCATTTGACTTGGGTGTGAATTTCGAACAGTGAAGGGAGTGGAAAATAGGAGAAATGAGTGTCGGAGAGGCCATCTCAGATGGATTCCACACAACTGATCAGCCACTTTGATGAATTGCCGGAACCTGTAGTTATGGCTGACTCTGAGGCACCAGCATGCTTAGATTGGCCGAACGTGTGAAGTGCTAGTGAGGGCGCACCATGATAAATTGAAAGCTGTTGATAAGAGTTTCTATCATCTTGTGGGGTGACAGGCAAAGGTAAGGAGGGTGCCTCAAGTCGAGAATGGGACAGCAGGTAACAAGGGTTTGAACTTGAAATGGCCAGGTAAGGAGGATCCAAGCCCCACCTAGTTGTGGGGGAGCCATTGTCAGAATGCACGTTTGTTGAGTAAAGTCGTCAATTTGTGAGTAAGGGCATCAATTTGAAGAGTTGATCGCACTGATGGAATATTCAGGAAAATTGGGGCGTAGGCTTGTAGTTCTGTCAGAGGCAAAGATGGCGGAAGCAAAAGAGACTGCAGAATAGATGAATTTCTCAGAGATTCAAAATGAACTTCTGAGAGGGTTGGTGCATCATCAGAATAGATTGGAACATGGTTAGCGGGTTGAATTTGCAGACGCACGAGCAGTTAAAATGTGAGAGGAGTTGAGTAAAGGCGTCAGTTTGAAGGATTCACACTAACGGAATTCAGAGAAATCAGGGCATAGGCTGGTCATCTTGTGAGAGGGGGAGATGGTTGAAGCTAAAGAGACTACGGAATAGACGTATTGTTCAGAGATTCGAGATGTAATTTTGAGAGGTTTGGCGAATCATTAGAATAAGTAGATTGGAACATGGCCAGCGGGTTGGAAAGAATTTAGGTGGATGCGAATGCACATGAGAAGCTCACACATGAGAGCTTTTCGATGGTATGTTGCTTGATAAGATATGCCAGGCGGGGGTGAAGAGGGTGAGTGAAGTCAAGAACAGGTTCAAAAACTGGAAAGCCGGTGGCTGTGCAAGATCCAGCAACTCACTGTAAATGAAGGGCATGTATGACATCATATGCTGAGGACACTCGTTCCACAACAACTTGTTATTGAACAATAAAACCAATTTATTCACATAGTTTCTATATCTAATAGTGTTATTTTGAAAAATCTAAGCAAGAGAACGTTATAAACATCTCTTAATAACTCAAATACTCTTTTACTGTGTGACTCTGTGTGACGTTGGTGTGACGAGCTCATCATGCGCCATGGATATTCGATTCACGACATCGTAAATGACGACACCCCTCAAGAGTTCCAAAATATCAAAACTCTAATGATGCATACATTTGAGGTCTTATCAGTGCCCCCCTAATTCCTGCAGGATTCCGGTCATTCCTGCGGATTCTGGTGGATTCCGGAGGAGTGAAATTTAGCAGAGAGGCCTGCTATTTTCTCCATTCCGGTGCTTTACCATTCCGGCGGAATTTCGGCATTCCGGAATTGTGACCGGAATGGTCCCCGGATTGGCAAAAATGGAATGCAACCGGAATCCGGTTTGTTTGGCACAACCCATTGCCAAACAATTGTTTGTTTGGCAACGGCTTTCACACTCATCCAAACACAACCCTCTCTCCTCCCACCACCACCGTCGTCGCTCCACGTAACCGCCCCCCTCACGTTGAGTGCCTGCCATGGGCTAAGCGACGTGAGGGGGCTCACATCGACCACCATGCCGCTCACCCGAGATCCAGCAACGTCGCCAACACGACAACGCTGTGCCACGTCACCACGGCACACAAACCAGGTAAGCACCCACAACCCCCTCTCCTCCCTCGTTTCTCAACACGAAAACGAGGTGCCATGTCGCTGACTGCGACGTGGCACCAAAACGACGGCAACAGGTCTCACACCCCACGACGGCACCACCCCAGCACTCCGGAAACAACGTCCAGTGCCCACACGAAACACAATGGCACCACCTCACCCACGAAAACACCTCACCCAGCACCCACGATGGCCGCCCAGCGCCCACGACAGTGCACAACGGCACACCGCGTCCACGAAAACTCCCCACCACCCATGAAAACACCCCAGCGTAAACGAAAACAACACGCCGCCCACAAAACGAAGCCCCAGCGCCCACGTACACCACCAACGGACGTGAAACAACACCCCGCGGACACGAAACAGCGCCCAGCGCCCACGTACACCGCCAGCGCCCACGAAACAACGCCCAGCGTCCATGCCAACACCTAACGCCCACAATGCAATGCCCAGCGGACACGACGCCAACGAGGACAACGACACGCGAGGACAACGACACGCGAAAACGACGACACGACGCAAGGACGCGTCGACAATGCGTGCCAACGAGACCACTCCCTCCCCCTCCCCTGCTGCTCACCACTCCTTCCCTCTCCCTACTGCTCACCCACTACCCACCATCCCCTTCCCCCTCCCTTACTCCCCCTCCTTTCCTGCTCACCACTCCCTCCCTCCCTCTCCCTACCCCCTTCATTCCCTACCCCCTCCCTTCATTCCCTACCCCCTGTCTTCATTCCCTCATTCCCTACCTCCCCTCTCCCTCACTGCCCCTCCCTTCAGTTCTTCCCCCCCTCTAGTTCTTCATTCCCCCCACTCCCCAGCACCTCTACCCCTCCACTCCTTCCCCCTCACTCCCTCCACTCCCTCCACTTTTCCCCTCTCCCTCCACTCCTCCCCCTCCCTCTATCTAGATTCAATGTAGATAAATTCCATCATGTATTTTTAATAAATGAGTTTAAATGAATCTTCCCTCTTTAAGTATAAATGTCCTAAGGAATCCTAAGATTAAGTTGTCAGCAGAAGGCCTGAGTTAGATTCAGTCACATAATATCTCCTTACTTTGTCCAAGGTCTGATCAGAACTAATACTGAAAACTGATCAGCTTAAAAAGTACTGAGAGAAGTATGCAGAAGTGTGTATTGGTGTAAATGTATGTTGTATCTGTGATTTTACTTCTATTCCAGTCCCATTCCTGCGGATTCCGGTCCCATTCCTGCGGATTCCTGTGGATTCCTGTGGATTCCTGTGGATTCCTGTGGATTCCTGTGGATTCCGGCGGATTCCGGTCCCATTCCTCTGGAATCCACCGGAATCCGCAGGAATGACCGGAATCCTGCAGGAATGGGAGGGGCACTGTAAAGTACTGATACATTTGGCAGACAATTGAAGTAGTACGCGTACTTCTGCTGAGTATTCTGTTTGTCTACCCTTCATTTGAATTCACCTCTTCACTATGTAATGATATCCAAAAATCTAAGTAATTGAGCCATTAAACCTCCCCTCCACAACTCAAAGTCGCTCCTTGAGATCTGCCGCTTCTCTCTCCCACTGCTCAAGTTTAAGGTTCTTCTCGTTGAGCTCATCCTCCTTCTGCTTTAGTGATTGCTCTTTTTCTTGTACCTTCACACGAAGTTCAGCATGCCGGGAGTATGCTTCTGCATGGCGAGAGGTCATAAGACTGTCAAATATCATGTCAAAATCATTCGTAATCCTCTCAATATCTTCACGTGCATCCTTGCGGAGTTTGGGCGAGGAGTAGTGGATAAAATCTTTGTGTGCAGTGGGGTAGTGCGCAGTAAAAAATATCCAAGCGCCACTTGCATATGAAAGTCGTTCACACTGAAAACAAGAGATTAATAAGATTTTACGATCCATGAAGCATGTGATCTTACTCGATTGATGATGTCTTTCACTTGTTCATTGAATCGTTTACTTAGTGCTTGCCCCTCCAGCAGGTCCGGAAGTTCATGAGTGCGATGGATTACTGTACAATATTTAGGGACGAGTTTGAGACAACATGGAAAGAACATGCACAAAACGGTCCAAACCCCTGACCCGCTCCTTCAACCGCTTGAGAATTCGCTTTTGTGGGGATGCAGGGTGGAGATGAAAGCGCCTCAGTTGCTATTTGAGGAGATCCAGCAGTCAGGCCCATTGAAGCACTAGGAAGAGCTTGACTACAACGAGGCATTCCCAGGGACTGTTGCCTCAGGTGGGCGCTAATCAAGAATGGATTCTCAGAGATGGCCTTGCGGCATCGATTTCAAAAGGGTAAACAGCATATTAGATAGATTAAAACTGACTGATGGTGGTGTCAAATGGGAGACAGGTTCTGGCTGAGGTGGAGTGGGAGGTGCCACGTCCGGAAGACCAAGGTCGTCATGCTCAGCACCATTGGACTATAAAGAGAACATCAGTGAAATCTTCCACAAAGTTTTCATGGACTTATGCTCAACTCCAAAGATTTGAGATATGTTTGCCCTGCAACGGTGTGCTCACATTGGGATCGAAGCGGCCGGTCTGAACATTTTCGACAATGCTGAGGTTCTCTAACTTTGGTCAGACGCTTCTTCAGTGGGGTTTGCCGTGAAGACTGCTTCCTAGTGGGAGAGGAATGGTTTTTCTTTTTGGGGTTTTGAACCATCTTTGAAGGCAGACTGTCGGGAAAAAGTAGAAAGACGCGAACATCGAATACGAAGCCGATATGTATAATGGCAACCAACAAATAAATTTGAGTCAGCTGATTGTAGCACGTGGTAGCTACTAGCGCCGATAATATCAATTAATGTTCACACGTCCGTCTGGACTCTCCTGTGATTCCCTCAATGTCAAATGTCCCAGGGAGGAAAAGGATATGAATCTCGTCACCCCCAAATGCTCGAAAAACAATTCGTTTAGCAGAACCCAAAGTGCCCCATGGGGACCAATCCACATCCCAGCGACGCCAATTTGGACTCAGAAGCCCACAACGCCAACCCAGAACAAGTTCAGGACGATCGTTGAACAATAAGCGCTCAGTAGAGAGTTTGAGAGGACCAGGCAAGCAGCAGACATATGTTTCACCACAAGCTGAAGGAGATTGAGAACAGATTGAGTGGGATGAAGGATTGGAGATTAATTTAGATGAGGGATGTGAATATCGAGCTGAAGGGGAGGGTGTTGGAAACGTTGATGATGCAACTTTAGCAATATCACAAGAACCCCAAATTCAATCCTCCTACTCCATGTTCGTTGAAGAAGTATTTGACAAGCATCTTCCATTTTGGCAACTAACTGAAACATTTTTTGTGGCAAATGGGTGGGATGAGCGCACAAGGAAACCAACGGTATGTTTCATCACCAATAATTGTCACATTAGTAATCATCTCGATAGGTGCGCTGGTATCACATACAAATTTCAGGCATTGGGGATGAGTTGATTGTGTCATGTATGTGCCCTGCGTCAACATCCCGGTCTACTGGCCTTAGCGCGTCATGTTTCCATATAAATTTCCTCCTTGAATATTTGGAGGTAAAATTTCCAAGATCATCTCGACTCTATCCTCTCTGTGAGTGCAGTGATTCTGACATTTGGGGGGAATTTTCTTATTTTTTGTTCAGAAGATGACAGTGAGGTCATCCTGTTTTCGAGAGAGAGGGGTTCTCAAGAGGGTATCTGGATCAATCACTTCAGCGTACCTTCAACCGATATCAATCAAACCTCTCTCAAAGCTCGAGCGGTCGTGCAATTTGATGGAGATGACAAAGGAACAGGCTCCTGGGCTTGTAGCAAGGATTCTGGGCAGCGATGCTCACATATTGCTGCTGCTTCGAAATTCATGATGCCTGATCTGGGAGAAGATGACAGGATAGAGAAGGTATCAACTGATATAAACGCTGGTGAGTGATTCGGTTGGTTACTACCCCTGAGTGCTTCTAAATATAGCAAAGGAATGATTCCACACCAAAGACTGCATGGCAAAGGTCCTATCTCATATCTCCCTATCCCGCTGCCGCTTTGGGCCCGAATCCCTAGTGATCCAGACTTTCCACAGTGCACCAAGCCAGTTGATGTTCATGGCCCACCGCCCCTGATTACATTGACATCTGGGGGAACTTGTCACTGCACGAAACCTCAACCTGAATTTGATTCCTCACACCCTTTACGCAAGCGGAAATGTATTATCTATGGACTTAACTGTGCCTGGGAATCAATAATCGAGGTCCAACCATGCGGTACTTGCTTGAAGAGAAATATTGGTCCAGACTGTCAAGACCTCAGGCTGTTCAACTATGATAATGATCGACTTGTTACACATGCACTCATGGACGACTATATGAGCGCATACACTGTTTCAGAACAAACATTTACCTCCTGGGTTACTTTACTCAGTCGGCGATACGAAATTATGGGCTCAGACAATCGCTTTCTCACAGAAGGTTCCTTTCTGGACATCTGGTTCACATATGTGCAACTGCAATGCTTTGACGGCGACATGATATGTGGTGCCTGTGGCCCAACACCTGAGGATACTATCTGGGATGGTGTCACTTTGGCGTATGGGAAGGAACATGTTCTTCTGTCCCTCTGCCCACCAACAATCATTCCTGATGATGCACCATCACGTGAGAGCCGATATGTCTGCCACCAGCAAGCAATACCAGGTCGGGACTTACGGGATGCTATCAGAAGGGTCTGTCGAACAAAAGTCATATGCCCTGTCATTACAGATATGCAGGAAAATACTGAAAACCTTCAAGATGTAGAGGAAGGGGAAGATGAAGAGCAATTCGAGGTGGATAGAGCACTCCAACAGAGAAAGGCAAAGGCAGAAAAGAAAAGTAAGGAGGAGTACAAACAAAGGCTGGATGATATTCCCATGATTTCCGAAGGTCTGGCTGAGGTTTGCTCAGGTCTGCAGACAATTTTTCTACGAGAATATGGAATGCCGGCTCTGGATGCAGGGTCAACGCCAAATGATTCATATCATCTACTCCTATTACATGTAAGTGCTCAATCATCTGTATTTATCAAGTACTCATTCAATTGGGATGATGATATGCAGGTTGCAGCCAAGGAATCTGTTTTGCAGATGGCCAATCGCCCAGCCTTGAAGGATCTGGCTGTATTTGTTACGGAACCGACAATGCGGAACGCATCAGCATTGGTCGGAATTCCAGCGCTCCATGGAGCACTTCGTCATGAGTTTGTGGCTCCATCTGGTGTATCTCGAGCTCTTCTTGACGTCGCTCATTGGCTGTACAAACGGGGGAAAGAGGTACTTCAAGAACTAATCCAGAATAGCAGTGGTCTCCCGGAACTGTGTTTACCTTCAGAGCACAACGGGGAAGATTGGATTGAGGTACATAATTTCATTAAATTCCACATAGATGTTTCACCAAATGATACATAATTTTAGACAGGATGCTGTTACAGCATGCACCCCATTCGACTCCGACCAGCTTTTCCAAATTTGAAGCATGATGTACGCGGAGACTTCAACGGACAGCGAGGACATAAATGTTCAAAGTACTGGGATCTCTATGGCAAAGGAAGTCTTACAGGAGGTCTTATGTGTGTGTGGTGTCTGCATAGCGTCTGCTATGGCTTTCACAATATCCCAAAGGGTGAGGGTTGGAATGACGTTTTTTCAGCCATAGTGACACACTGGGAGAAGGCCCCAAAGCGAATCATATACGATTTTGCTTGTGCACTGGGGCCCTACTGCATGACTCGAGAGCCACAGTTTTTTGCAGATACTCAATTTGCCGTTGATGGATTCCATGCAAAGGATCACACCAAGTGTTCATCAGCTTCGTTTCTGAGCACTTACACAAACATAGATCCACGCCTCAAGGACATCAACACGAGTGCAGCAGAGTGCGGCAACAGTGGCATCAAGCGGATGAAAAAGTCAGTTCATTGGATGTTGCAAGACCGAGCAATCATATACACAAAGATTTTCTTGTCAGTCTGGAATAGGAATTGTATTCAAGCAATGGATAAGGCTAGTAGGGCTTAAATTTTGACACATGATTATTTCCTGCTCTGCTGAATGGAACCACCATGGCTAATTCACAACAGAGACTACCACGCTGCAGAGACTTCAAAGTTTGAAGTTAAAGTATCACAATACTGCACTGTACAAAAAAGGAACGAGGACAGTATCACTGTTACATGCCCTACAATATTTCAAGTGGTAGTATTATCGAGAGAGATACTTTCTTTGCAAAAAACGCCCGCCGAAGGTATCATGCAATGGAAGTCTCAAAATTATAAGTGAAGGTTTTACAATACTGCATCATACAAAAGAGAAAGCAGACAGTATTGCCGTTACATACCCTACAAAAACTCAAGCAGCAGTATCTAGATACTCTCTTTGTGAAAACGGACACTGGAGGTATTACAGAACATAGGTCTCTAAATTTGAAGTCAAAGTATTCTGATACAAACAATGAATGGGGACAGTCCCGCCATCACATACCTTACAAAAATTCAAGCAGCGGTATCTGAATACTTTCTTTGTAAAAACGGACACTGAAGGTATCATGCAACAAGGTCTCCAAATTCCAAGTGAACATATTCCGATACTTCCCAAGAAAAAAAAGGAACAGGAGGGTATCGTCGCTACAAATTTTAAAGCAACGGTATCTATGTAGGTAAGTCCTTTCACAAAACTTCCGCTGAAGGTATCGCACTGCAGGGACCTCGAAATTGGAAGCCTAGGTACCATGATACCGATACTGCCTTCGGACACTAGAATGGTGAGGTATCATTTTTACTTGCCCTACAAAATTTGAAGCATTGGTATCTGTTAATGTACAAGTCACGTGCTCCTGTTGTACTCCTATACTACGTAGTCTAACACCTACGTACTGAGTCACTACGTGTCTAATACACTCTTGCTTCCTGCCTCCATCTCTCAACAGGTTATGGGCCCCGGAGACGCTTAAATTTGTATTGGATTTTCCAAACATTTTAAAGTTGAACTAAAACTGTCAACATGTCGATTCACAACAAAAATTCTAGTCGACAACTTACTCCTCAGGGATCACCCCTATTCACACCACCACCATGAGACGATGCGGACAATAATCTATATACACTACCATCTATTGAGGCTGTACGAGGCATGGAAAACGCCGCTACTATCAAATTATCAAGCGATGATCATCTGAACGCTACAAATTGGATCGTGTGGCATGAACGCATGCACATCATGCTGAAACTCTGCGAAGTCTACGAATATATGCAGGGGGAAATTGAAAGACCAAACCCTCTTATTGACCCACAAGGTGCGAGGAACTGGTCTAAAAACGACAACTATGCAAAGCATCTGTTAACGTCAAACATCAGTACCACCGAGATGATGAACCTCGGACGACCTGGTACTTCTTCTGAGTGCTGGAAGCAACTCCTCGCACTTTATGAGAACAAAACTCATGACACCATCATCGCCTACACATGCAATTTACACAAATTACGAGCGGCCGATGGGGATGACATCCCCAAACATCTTGTCCAACTACGACAATATTACCTTCGAATTAATCTCACTGCTGACCCTGACTTCTGGATCTCCGACGCTCAATTCAAGGTCATCATATCTTTGTCTTTACCCCAATCTTGGGATAGTTTCACTGAAGACTATGTTGGACGAAGGACTGACATTGTTGAGACAAATCCAAAGAAATTAATGACTTCTCAAGAATTTATCAGTATTATACGCAAAGAATATGTGCGGAGGACTGGGCGTGAAGATGAATCAACCAATTTTGCGATTCACAACCCCAATAACAAACCTCCCAAACCAAATCTCGCACAGTGCATCAGTAGCTGCAGTAACGCTACATCCAGTAACACATCTGAAAAATGGTGTTTGCACTGCAAGCGCAAGAACCACAACACTACCGATTGCTACTTCCTCAATGACACCCAGGCATGCGGATACTGCGGCAAGAAGGGGCACATCGACAAAAATTGTCAAGAGAAGAGGAAGAAGGCAGACAGGGGAAAGAAAAGGAAGTCTGAGGGTAATGGGGGAGGTGATTCAAAGAAACAAAGGAAGGAAGTCGCAAATGTGGTGGAAGACGAGATTATTACCTTCTTCGCTAATGAAGAAGATGGACAGGACTTTAACTATGACACATTTGATGTTTCCAATAGCTTGGCAATGGATGAGCGCGTTTCTTATTATGATGACTGGGTTGCAGACACTGGAACCACCTCTCACATCTGTAATCAACACGCATCCTTCACAACTTATCAAACACTGGGTGACAAAATTGTCTCTGGTGTTGGAGGCTTAAAAACCACTGTCCACGGCATTGGAACAGTTGAAGTCGAATCCATTCACAAAGAAAATAAATATATCTTGCAATTGGAAAATGTCCTGCATACCCCTTCAAATCCCAACAACCTTTTCTCACTTGGGCGCTGGGATACATCTGGAGGAAGATATACCAGAGGGGGAGGCACTATTACTCTCATCACAAAAGATGGGAAATCAATTGCTCAATGCAAGAAGGTCACCAATAATTTGTATCGAATGAAATTAACCATTCGAAAACCTGGTTCTTCTACCAACAAATCTGCGATTGTAACACCTCAAACTTACCTCACCTCTGAGCCAACTCAAAGCTGGGAAACTTGGCACAAAAGATTTGGCCACATCAGCTATTCTGGTCTACAAAAATTATTAGACTGCAAACTTGTCAATGGATTCAATGTTGATACCCAGACACCTAAACTGGAATGTATTGCTTGCACAGAAGCAAAGCAAACTGTCGAACCATTCAATGAATCTTCTGAACGAGTGACAGAACTTGGGGAACTCACACATATCGATATGTGGAGAAAATACCGCATTTCCTCCATCAATGGAAAACAATACTATGTTGTTTTCGTCGATGATCATGGACGATATACATCCCTAGACTTTACTAAAGGAAAGGATGAAGCTATTCAAAGTGTCAAAAATTATGTGACATGCCTTAAAACTCTTGGGAGAAACCCAAAAGCACTACGCTTTGACTGGGGGAAAGAATTTGTAAATCAAGACCTTCGGAACTGGTGTGCAGAACAGGGAATAGAAATTCAAACAACAGCTCCCTATTCACCATCCCAAAATGGAGTCGCTGAACGCATGAATCAAACACTGGTGGAGCTTGCATGTGCAATGATTAATGCTCACAGTCTTCCAGAATTTCTTTGGGAACTAGCTGTAGCTCATGCTGCCTACCTAAGAAATCGAGCTTTCACTTCACCTCTTGGCAACCACACACCATACAAGATTTGGCATAACAAAAAGCCAAACATCTCTCATCTTCGAGAATTTGGGGCACCTGTCTGGATCCTACATCAAGGACAGGCTAAACAATGAAAATTACAACCAAAATCAAAGCGACGAGCCTATGTGGGCTATGATGACGGCTCTAATTCTGTACTTTACTACAGTGCAGAAACCCACAAGATTTTATCCTCACAGAATTTCCGTTTCCTCACCCAAACAACTCCTCCACCAGCTGCTGATGACATCGAAATCGATCCAGCACCTGAAGGGGAGAAAGGGGAGAAAATACCTGTAACAATTACAGATGAATTAAATGAGAATGGAAAACGTACAACCGAAGACAACTTCAAACGAAAAACAAGAGGGAAAAGAGTTGATTATTGAGCTCTAAATGATCCCTTCCCTGATGAACTTGATGAGCAGGGAAATCTTATCATCTACAGTGATGATGAGATAATATATGCCATTACTGCAGGGGACGAATACAACAGTCTCAAAGAAGCAAAGGCCTCAATTGACTGGCCAGAATGGCAGAATGCTTTGGATATCGAAATTAAACAACTCCAAGAAATGGGAACTTGGAAACTGGTTGATCTACCTCCCAATGCCATACCTATCGCAAATAAATGGGTGTATATCAAGAAGCGAGACCAACTTGGTGAACTCATCAAATATAAAGCACGACTGGTAGCAAAAGGATGTGCCCAACATCCTGGCTATGACTATGTGGAAACTTTTTCACCTGTCGTATGCATGGAAACAGTCCGAGCCATTCTTGCACTTACGGTTAAAAATGGATACAAAATCCAACAAATGGACATCAAAGGTGCATACCTTAATGGCACTTTGAAGGAGAAGGTCTATATGAAAGAACCAGAAGGTTACAATGATGGCACCAAGAGAGTTTGTGAACTTATCAAAACACTTTATGGCTTGAAACAATCAGGTCGTGAATGGAACCACAAATTGGACTCCAAACTCAAAAATCTTGGTTATACAAGACTTTATTCAGATCCTTGTGCCTATATACGGCATGATGGAGATAACATCTCCATAATTACTGTCTGGGTCGACGATCTCCTTCTCTTTGCATCAGGTGACGACCTAATGCGAAAAATGAAGGAAGAAATCAAGGCCACATGGGACGTAACTGACTTGGGAGAGCCAAAGAAAATTATTGGCATTGAAATCTCTCATGTTAAAAATACTGTCACCATTTCCCAACAACGCTATATTGAGTCAATTCTCGAACGCGAAGGCATGACAGATTGCAACCCTGTATCAACACCTATGGATCCCAAAGTCAAAATCTTACCAAATCCGGAAGGCAACGAAGGTAGCCGAAGTAATTACTTCGCACAAATTTTAGGCAAGCTGCAGTTCCTCGCCAATGCCACCCAACCGGATATTGCATATGCCATCAACCGTCTATGCTCTTACACAGCAAATCCCACTGTGCAACATGTCACAGCCTTAAAACGAATTCTTTGATATTTAAAAGGCACCAAAACTCATGGAATAACATATTCCAGCTCTCATAGCGACAATGACAACTTATTCCATGGTTTCTTTCATGGCTTTTCTGATGCTGCCTATGCTGACACAGAAGACTACAAGTCAACAGCAGGCTATGTCTTCATCGCAGCAGAGGGAGCAATAACATGGCGATCTAAAAGACAAACATTCACTGCTCTCTCAACAACTGAAGCTGAATATGTGGCTTTATCAGAAGCTGCTCGAGAAGCTTACTGGCTCAGAAATCTCTATGAGGAACTTGGATTTGCACAAAAATCACCAACTACGATTAAAGGCGATAATAATGGATCAATTTCAATGGCCAGGAATCCCCAATTCCACCACCGTGCCAAGCACATTGCTATTCGATACCACAGAGTACGAGATGCAATACAAGAGGGCATTATCAAAATTGATTCTGTCCATGATCCTGAACAAACAGCCAATGTACTTACGAAGGCTTTACATCGCTTCAAACATCGAAAACACGTCGCAGAAATGGGAATGAAGTTGGCACTGGAAGGAACTTAGAACAAGTGGTAGCTTTTCCCTACCCTTCCAGGGAGGTTTTTTAATGCACCCACGGTTCCTATCCAATGAATTTACAGTCGACAACTTGAAGGGGAGTGTTAATGTACAAGTCATGTGCTCCTGTTGTACTCCTATACTACGTAGTCTAACACCTACGTACTGAGTCACTATGTGTCTAATACACTCTTGCTTCCTGCCTCCATCTCTCAAAAGTATCTTGGTACATCCTTTCCAGAAACTGACAAAGTTGCTTTCAGTTGAACCTCCTCATTTTAGATGATGCTTGTAGGTGCATATCATCTCATGTGGAAAAACGAGTATCACTGGAAACAGGGAAATAAGGATCAATATAACAGAATGTTATGTGCAAGGTATCTGCGTTCAGTGGTCAACTGGTGCAAACACCCAGCTTACATTGATGCTCATCATAACGCATTTTATCTCTCACTGGCCAGAGGTGTGCGAACCACCACTGGATGCCATGGCACACTACAATACAGAGGCACCTGAGGAGGAGCTCACTGCGTTTAGCTGCATGAGGAATGCTGGAGGCAGATACGATGGTAGTAAGTATGTCCAGAATTTTGACTACACAGGCCCGTTCTCTTACGTTTGCTTCACCTCAGTTGGTCAACCATCTGGCTATGTGGATCTATGGACAATTGAGAGGCCTTTGTTCGACCTTTCAGTCACACCAACCGCAGTTTACAGGACATCCTTCACAGCCCCGGTTCCAACTCAATCCAGTGGGCAGCCGACTACAACATTATTGAAAGCAAATGGAATCCAGTGGGAGAGTATGTATGATGGTTCAGGTACGTTTGTGCAATTCCTACGCCATTTCCTTCATTAACAGTCGAAGAACATTAGTTTTCTTAATGACCTCGCATTCTTTCGCCATCACTCTGGCGACTGGCTAACCTTTTCGGCCATCCGAGAGCCAGGATGAGATACCCAAATGTCCTCGGATATGTCAGAAAGAGTTGGTGGATTCGTTGTATGGGAAGCGGATGTGTCAGGTGGGTTTGGTCGGCTACCTTGAAACGAGGAATGCTGAGCGCTGATCATTCATCCTCAAAGCAACGTGGAAGTCAATATGATATGGGCTCTAATTTGTCGAAGTCAAGTTATCGGTCTGTCCCGCTTCCACCGTTCTTTCTTACGATGATTGACACCACTGCAGACATGTCCTGTCGGTTCTTTTGACAACAACTGGCCCTTATGCCTCAATTGAACAGTTTCCGTCATGAACTCCGCGGACGTCAAGAAAGTCGTTGAAGAATATAACATAAAGAGAGAGACATTGGTTCTGTACATTCTGTACGTATCTATCTACCATGCCCTGTTGTGTTGACTGACTTGCTGGGAACAGCACTAGCGTTGCCGAAGTTCGGTTCAGTCCGGTTCAGACCCCCTTTGGTCCGAACCTGAACCTGAACCTCCTACAAATTTTCCAAGCCTGAACTGAACCCGAACCGTGCGTTCGGTTCAGGTTCGAACCTTCTGAACCTTGTAATTTTTTTAAATGAATTTTTTTGCCTTTTTTTCATGTCCAAATGCTTTGAAACTCATGTGTAATCTCTAAAAATCAGTTATTTATGCAATGCCGTGGCACAAACCATGTTTGATAAGCCAAATAGATATTATACAACAGACTCCAACAAGTGCACGTGTGGGAAAGTGACCTAAAATATGGCCATCACACCTGTTGCTGGCACTGATGTGCAATACTTATCACTCCCCCACCTATTCCTACTGGATTCCTACCGGATTTTAACAAAATTTCCAAAAAGGCATTTTCACATATTTCTCCATTCCCCCTCCTACTGGACTCCAACTGGACTTAAACAAATTAGATGAAATGCTCCACACATTGAAGTCCCACTGGAATATCAACTTCAATGTATTACCAAGTCAGAACTTCAAATTTCTATTCAAAATTCACATTTAAACAAATGTTGTATTGTGAAATGACAACTAAATACAGAAAGATATTTTACTAATGTAATGAGGGAGGGGGAGGGAGTGATGGAGTGATGGAGGGAGTGGTGGAGGGAGAGAGCTATGGCAGGAGGGGAAGTGAGTGAAGTGAAATGATGGAGGGGGGAGGGGGTGAGAGAGGTGGAGAGGAAGAGAGGGAGGGAGGGAGGAAGAGAGGGAGGGAGGGAGGAAGAGAGGGAGGGAGAGAAGGATGGTGGGAGAGAGAGAGGGAGGGAGAGAGGGGGACAGAGACACATAGGCGGGGTGTTTTTCGAGGGCGGCGGATGTCATTTGTGGGTGGTGGGTGTTTTTCGTGGGCGGCGGTCGTCGTTTGCATGGGTGGCGGATGTCGTTTGTGGGCGGTGGGCATTTTTCGTGGGCGGCGGATGTCGTTTGGGTGTGCTGGGTGTTTTTCGTGGGCGGCGGTTGTCGTTTGCATGGGCGGCGGCTGTTGTTCATGGGCGGTGGGCGTTTTTCGTGGGCGGCGGTTGTTGTTTTCGTGGGTGGCGGGCGTCGTTTGTGGTGGTAGGTGTTACGGTCGTCGTTGGCGGGTGGGAGCGGGTCGTTGCTGTCCCTCGTCTTTCTTGTTTGTCGTGTCGGTGGGCGCTCGTGGTTCATGGGTGGTTGTCGTGTCCGTGAGTGGGGTCGTCGTTGCGTGCCGTGGTCGTTTGTTGTTGTCATCTGTCGCGGCCGTTGTTGTTGTTGTGGTCGCGTGTTGTCGTCGTCCATTGTGGTTGTGGTGGGCGACGTGCTCGTGGTGGGTGAGCAAGAGGGTGGTGATGGTGGTGTTGTCGAGTGTTGTTGGGTTTGGGCAAAATTCCCACTTGCGGAATTCGCCGACATCCTTTCTAGGAAGGAGGTCATTACGTTGGTATATACTATAATATAGAGCATATAAAAATGAGCTATAATAATGCCTTCCTAGTGTAACTGGTAAAGTGCTCATAGTATTGTCCCTATGTCCATAAGGTCGAGAGTTCAATTCTGTCAGGTTGCGCTTTTTTTTATATATTATATAATAACAACAACAGTGACAAACTGCTGGTCCTACTGGGCTCCCTGTCCCCGGAAATTCCTACTGGACTCATTCCTTAAAAATCCAGTAGAATTCCACAATTCCTGGTGATTTGGGATCATTCCAGTAGGAGTTTACCAGGACTCCACTAGGACTAGGATACAAAATTTGTATGGTGATCAGCCAACATAAAATGTGTCCCAGTCCTAGTCCAGTCTGGTAGGATTCCAGGAATCCAGTAGGAGTCCGGTAGGAATAGGTGGGGGAGAGTAAAGAGCTCCTGATGTGCACATTCTACTGTAATTGTAAGCTATAGAATGTGCACATCTACCTGAGACTGTAAGCACTGTGTGCACAATGCGTGCACATTTCAATTGCAGTGAGTTCAGTAGCTACCACAGCTACTTGTCTTACAAAGCACCATATCCCCCACTCAGGGACTCAACGTCCGTTCAAATGATCGCAGTGCCCCAATGCGTCAAGCTAAATTGATGTGTCACACTAGATATATTCATATATTGATGCGTCCCGCCAGGGCACCGTACCCGACATTAGTCATCACATTGCAGTGTTTATTGATTATATTCATATATTGATGTGTCCCGCAAGGGCGCCTACCTGACATTAGTCATCACATTACAGTGTTTATTGATGTTGTTCCCCATCTCAGACAGTGATCTTGTTGCTGTCTCAAACAGTGACAGGCATAACAAAAAATAGTCAATAAAATACAATAAAATACATGAAAAAATTACAAATCCTCGTCTTCCTCTCCTCTGGTTGCCTCCAGAGGAATGACGTCTCCAGATCCCAGTGTAATGTATTGTGGAACGAAGTGCCAGAGATTTCTGCAGTATCTTGCCATGTCTAAGAACTGCGTTGACTGCTCTTTTGCATAGGCGATATGACCCTCTTGAAGTGCGGGGTCGGCACCGCTGACACCATTGACTAACCGCGGCATATATACAGCTCTTGATGCCCATGTGTTCGCCTGATACCCAAAAAAATCAATCACCCGACGCATCTCCTCAGTCAAGAGCTGTACTTCCTCTCTCCAGCGATCTGCACGAGCTTTGCTTTTACAAAACTCAATATGGAGATCTAGGCAAGGAAAGTGAGTAGTAAAAGCATCATCCAAAAGTAAATTGCTTACCTTCATGAATACCCTCCTCCTCTGAGATGCTCTCCCCAAGCCGTCTCCAAATCCACGCCACCGTCCTATGACCTTCAGAGGGGATTGTTCCTGGTGCCTTTGAGGCATCACCAGGTTTCTTTCGCATATGGACACTGCTGTCAGGATCAGACAAACCTCGAATGTCGCCAGCGTTGAGGGGGGGGTAATCGCTACCCCATCCCACGTATTGCAATCTGTTAGCCAGCTTGAAGAGGAAAAGCCTTGCCTTCTGATACATTGTAGTGGAGAAGTCAACCCTGGCTTGCACTCTATGGATGACACCACGAGACCGGGTGTTTGCTCGCTGGCCACGCTGAAAGCAATCCTTGTCGATGTAGAGGTGAGAGCGTAGACATAGAGCATCACGCAATTCCTTTAGTGCGTCGTTAGCCTGGGCCTTTCGTAGTTGGAACTCCATTTCTTGAAGTCGAGTATCACAGACATAGCTGGAGGGAAGTTCTGAGGGTAGCCAAAGTTTGATATCCTCCACCCTCTCCTCAACATCTGAATGGTTCTGGAGGGCATGGGAGCGTGCTAGACAAGAGCTGGGGATGTAGAGCTGCTGTACATCCATCCATGATGTAATCTTTTGCTGGAGGGTATTGCTACAAATTTGAAGCTTATGCTTCTCGTGGTCAGTGGCATGCTGTCCCAGAGACGCTTGATCCCGAGAAAGACGACGTCTGCAAAACATGATTCATTACAATGTTAGGGAAGGGTGAGTCGCTATCAAAACTCACTGCTGTTGCTCGAAATCCATTCCCATCATTAGCATTACGCTTGCGGAGATTTCTTCATGGAGAGCGTATCCCCGCCCTTCCTTCATCTCTGTGGCCTCTTGTTCTGCTAGCTGCAGTTTAACCTGGTCTTGTGATATGGCTGAATAAGGGTTAGCCTTCATCAACAGTATGGTCCAAGGTGACGTACCTTTGAAGGCGCCCTCAAAGAGATTAGGCTGGGAATGATCTAGCTCCCATTTTCTGAGCTGATCCTCCCACGTCGACACCAATGTAGGGTTGTCAAGGCCCATGACAAACTGATTATGTAGAAAGGTGTGGTCACCGTATTCCACTACCGCAGTCTTGATTTTTTGAAGGAGAGAGGGGCCTAGAAACTTCAGCAAATCGAAATTGGACTAGAAACAATTCACTTACCCATCAATTTCGACTTCTTCCAGTTCCAAGCCCCAAAGTGGTCATCAAGTGTATCGTGTTGAGATCCCGGACCCATCTCACAGGTGCTAGTTGCGATGGGGTTGATGTGGGACCAACCGTGCTCTGGAGCTTCACCATCAGTCCTGCTGACATTAAGGTTGAAATTGAAAGAAAATATGGTCTGGCAGGCCATGATGTGGGTGGGAAGATGGAATTTGGGGATAAGGAAATGGAAGGTCTTGCGCCCTTCATGGTCAACATGCATCCACTGGGGATAAACAGCCATTCGCTTCCATAGGTTGCGGCTCCACTGGCATGCAATATCATAAGACACAACAATCTCTGTTACGTCATCATGCCCCAAGCTATTGAAAAACAGGTAGTCCATGTTCACATATCTAGTGCCCTCATTCAACCAGAAATCTTCAAAAAGAAAAGCGGTCATACCTTTCTCCTTTTTGTAAATCCCCCACTGAAGTTGGTCTTTTGATGTCATGTCGTGAACAATCAATTGTACCTACGCCTGTTGCTGCCAGCCCAGTGGAAGATCGCTCAGCGTTGATGGCATTGTGGTTGGAGCATGTACTGGGCTTCAATTATCTGTGTTAAAATTTCTTCAAACTTTACTGAAAATAAGGAACGAACCTCCTGGACTACCTTGGTGTCATACTCAGACAGAAAGTCCTTGAAAAAGCTTTCTTGAACAAAATATGCTTTCCCATCAATGAGACTCAGGTCCGCCACATCACTGGAGACAGACTTTCTCTTCAGACGAAAGTTTGCGTCAATTGCAAGAAATAGGCGATATATAAATCTGTACCGCCCATTGTTAGTCCATTTGTCAAGAGTTGAATTGAAGGTATGCACATTTACCTTTGTTCTGGTTTGGCATCTTTCCAATCATCTGGTAGATTAACCCCAGGATGGGGACATGCTGGGCAAACAACAGCGCACTGCCCAGGTTTGGTGGTGGCAATACCCCCCACCTCATGGCCTCTCCCCGCACATTTTAGCATTTTGATGTACCGAAACTGGCGAACCATGCACATGAATACTCGATATCGATCCTGTAAAATGAATTTAACAATTTAACAAAAGGTGAATTGAATTTTGGAAAAAACTTGATGTCTACAGTTCCAGTATTCTCCGTCTCTCAAGCCAGTGCAGAATAGAACTCAAAAGCCGACGCCTTGGATTCAAAGCTCAACAGCTGGAAGTGTTTGAGAAGGCAGAATGTTGCTGATGTTCTAGGATTCTTGGTGCTCCCGGGAAACCAATGAAATCGAAGGAGTTGGATGAAATGGGGCTGCGCAGTTTCACAATTGCAGAAGTCCAGTCCAACTTCATGAATACCAGTAATATCGAGTACTACAAAAGTGTCATTCCATGCCCTATGTGGATTCATACAAGGGTGTCCAAGACGGTGTCCTAACTGAATCCGAAGACCTAACGCCTTCATTGTGGTTGACTTGAAAAAGGAACCATTCCACTCCTACGCCAAAATGAGCACCTGAAAGGACCAGAATAAGAAGTTAATACATACCTGAATCTGATGAAGTGGAGTGGGATGGTGGCGATTGATAGTGCATGCCTGACACAGTAGCTCTCCTCCCTCACAGTCTTGACATCAATATAAGGTCCCCAAGCTGGAGCAAGTACAACAGGTTCCAGACCCATACTCCCCACGACCCTCCCATCGAATGTCTTCCTCCAAGAAACTTTCAGCATCTTTTATCCACTCCTTAAGAGGATTGTCCTTTCAATTTTATGAGCATGAGTGTATTATTATCATCATAAGGTGAACTATGCACAGAGGGTCGCTTTTTTCTAGATCCAAGCCTTATGCCATCTAGTTCATCAAAGTATGCTGGGTCGATTGCTGCAAGCTCTGCGAATGCGTCATTCAATGAGGAGAGACTGGGTGCCACCTGAGTGTTGGAAGCACCAAACTCCAAAGGTGCTTCAAAGTCCAGTGTTGGAATGTGACGATGATCATTGGCATCACCAAGATCGACCTGGACCCGACGAGTCAATGAGTGAAGTTGGCCATTGTCCTGAATGTAAAACCGGGTGGTTGGCACATTGATAGTAGTTGATGATGAGTTGGCAGGGTTAGCAAGCAAAGCAGGCTGAGGGCCTTTGCGTTTGGGTGGCATGATGCTTGGGAGAGTGAAGCACAGCTTCACTCTCTAGCATCACTGACGCGACGGCCCGTCGCGTCAGTGATGCTAAGTGAACAATTGCTCCGTGCCTGTCACTTGACAGATCTTACGATCAGGACGCATGTGCACTTGGCGTAGTGATGGTGATTTACTGCATTGTGTGTAGTGATTGCCATTGAAATGGCCATCCAACTAACACAGAAATGAGTAGATGAGGGGTTTTTTATTCTCACTTAATGTACTTCTTCTCAATAATGTATTTCACCAGTAACTTACTTCACCAAGTCCTGAAACCTGGAAGTTGGACTTGTATATCCAAATAAAGCGATTTGGAATACATTGGCCAAGATTGGTCTAATGAGAGGAACCCAGTTCAGGCATCATAATAATTGGAAAATCTACAAAAACCAACTACATAGTGTGCCTACAAATCTCTACCATGAGGAAACACCTTGCAACGATCATCAGCAAGCTCTGAAACCTTGGAAAACAAGCCAATGCCATGGTTACAACGTTCCGCCCACAACCTATCAATTCTTGCCTTGTGCGCTGCTCCATCTTCCTCCTTCAACAAGTCCTTCTGAGTCTTAAATCCATAGCAGACCCAGCGGAAGAGGCCTCCAGCGCAGTATTGAGTAAAAGACATGCGATTTTCACCTGCATTGATGGGGGTGTTACCATGGCGAAGGACACTGGAAGGAATGAGCATGGTAGATCCAGGGGGGAAGCGGATAACAACGCCAAGGTCAAACAATATCATGTGGCCGCCATTGTCAGGGTTGTAATCGCCAAGTGCGGAGATGCAGCAAAGGCCGTAAGCAACATTGGCAAAGTCGATGTGGTCGAGGGTGATGGTGTTTGGACCCAGATTGAAGGTACTGGCAAGGAAGACGCTTTCTGGGAAGTTGCGAACCAAACGGTCATCACGCGCGTACAACTTGTCGAGTGTTTCTTTGTATTCCACATAGAGTTTGGGCACATAGAATGCGAACGACGCTGTACAATTATCAGAATGTGAGTCAAAGCAAACATGAGTAAAAGAAAACATGTAGGGACTTACTTGATTGAAACTTTGTGAGACATTGGACATCAGTATGAGTGCGCAGTTCGTCTATGATGCCTTTCTTCCCCTTGGTGTGCTGTAAGTTACCTGGTTTCTAAAAACGTCATCAGAAATAGCCAGGGTAACAAGAAAACACAATACCGTTTGTCCACCACCAAAGGATACTCCAGACGCCATGGGAGTGAAAGAGCCACGGCGATGGGTGGAGTCCTGAGGTGTGAGGATGCCCATGGCTTGTCCGTAAACGCGAGCGGCGGTGAACGCATTACCGATGTTGCGCACAACATCATCCCATTCAGTGCTGCTGGGCCTTCCTGCTAGAATGACGAGGATGTGACCATCCGGGTCAGTGATAGCAAGAGGTGTTCTTAAAAAAAAAGTAAGATTAGAAATGGGAGATATAAAAAATATGACACACTCTCTATCCCATGGGATAACTTCAAAGCCCTTCTCAAATAACTCCTTCATCATCCATTCTGTCGACTTCGTGGGCTGGGCACATTTGCCGATCCAACCACCTGTTGCAATGGGAAGTGCAGAAAACTGGAACTTGCTGAAGAACTCGTCGAGGAACAGACGATCACCGAGCACGTTTCAGGGACGGTAGGGCTTGGGTGGCGTTGGAGTCAAGCCAAAATGTTCCGCTCGAGAAGCAGAACGCCTGGTCTTGGACTTCCCCTTGCAGTAAGTGACTTCAATCCTTCCAGTAAGTCCATGCCCTCGATCCGTGGCGGGGCGAGAGGCAGTACGCATGTTGGAGGACGAAGGTTGAGGAGGAGAGGCAAGACGCATGTTGGAGGGTGAAGGTTGAGCAGCAGAAGTTGTTGGTATGGTGGAGCGAGGAGTGGGGGCAACGTTGGAGCGACGAGCAAGCGACCGACCGCGAGTGACGGGCATCCCCTCCAAGTCCCCTTCACCCTGATCGTAGTGGATGTCCTCATCCAAAATGGCGGACTGGAATAGAGACAGCGCCTTGATTGATGTGGCCACGGTGTTGATGTCGGGCGATCAACGATTCTCAAGACCTAGCTAAAAGGAAGTTAGTAATGTAACAAGAGATGAAGGGTTAGAACTTACAGGACATTTCATACCCATGCTTACTGATCAGTTATGCTAAGGAATTAGCCTGTTAGCGCCGTGCCATGGAGCGATGAAAAGAAAAGGAAAAGCAAAAAGAAAACAGCCAGCATGCCTGTGGGTGAGGCTCGCCGTGCAAGAGGATGCCGCCAGCGTGCCTGTGGGTGAGGCTCGCCATGCAATCAGGTAACGCTGGCATGCCTGTGGGTGAGGCTCGCCGTGCAATGAGGTAACGCCAGCGTGCCTGTGGGTGAGACTCGCCGAACAACATGAAGCTGGTGGCGACCACCAGCATGCCTATGGGTGAGGCTCGATGCACGGTCCCACCCCGAGGCCCCAACTACCGAAAACGTAAGCGCTAACCTGTATATAAAGCTTAGCGTGAAGTGTTAGTAACGTCGCGAAGATGACATAGTCATCACTCACCTTTCTGAATGCAACCTACAACAATCGTGTGAAGCGTCAGTGACAACGTGAAGAGAAAGTGGGCAAAAACTTACCCAAAAGAAGAGGGGCACAAGGAAGCGGCCCCCCAGCACGTTCTTTTATGCTCTGGTTTAGGAGAAACCCAGACAGGAGGAGAGACCAACGTCCCAGAGTGACTCCCAAGGTGAGCACTCACCTATCATGCACAACGCAACCTTCGACAATGATGTGAAGTGTTAGCGTTTACGCGAAACTGACAAAGCAAAGAATACTCACCAAAGGTAGGGGGAACGCTACCGTAATGACTGCCAGTGCCATCAGGGTTTGCAGAGAATGCTGGAAACAAGAATGAAAGGGGCATTAAACGTGGAAAGGAGAAAGCAAGAAAGGAGAAAGCAGATGCAAATAGTCCGAAATGGACCAATCAGGAACAACGGTCCGGAAAGTGAGCTTGCACAAACATCGTGCACAAAACGGAAACATTGTGCACAGTCGCGTTAATTTTAATACTACGAGAATGGTCATGAGTTTACCGTACAAAATCGAGAGCGATATTTTATAGAATATCTTACATTTGTTAAAGAAATTTATTGGTGGGCTTACACAAATATCATATGCAAAACGAAAACATTGTGCACGATTGCCAACACATTGTGTTCATTTCTATACTACGAGAATGCTCATAACTTTACCGTACAAATTTTATAGCAGTATTATATAGGATATGTTATGTCTGTTAAGAAATTTTCTGGTTAACAAGCTGGAGCTCACACAAGTTGTTTGATATCAGCACTGAACGTATTTCGGGGCGGGGACATATAACATCAAGACCAAATATAATCCTTACACTCTGCACCCACCACACATAGGCAACGATGGGTAGAACAACAACCAAGACAACTCAGAAAAAGAAGGTGGGCTCAGCGTCTACAAATAAAAACCCCTCTTCAGGAAGTCCACTGACCAAGGATCAACACTACTATTGGAGGTGTGTACTTGTTCATATTTGAATACAACATTTTTCACTATGATTTCCAGTCACCCTGAGGCAAAGGAGAAAAATAGATTATGGATGCAAAACAAGAGAACTAAAGAGTAAGTGTGCCTCTAACTCCGGTCCTTTAGTCTAATCCACCAATCTCAGAAAACTGGAGAATGCGTCGGCAAATACACTGCCCATGGAGGGTTGTCCGCAAACTTACCACCACGCTGAATTTTTCAATGATCAACTTGACTTGGATGTAGATGCTCATGCTACTGAGTTTGGGCGCTTCTATGAAATTCGTGAACAAGTCATTAAATGGTGCACACCATGGGGGGGGGTTAAATTGTGGCATCTAAATCTGGACAATGAGCACCACAAGGCCACAGAAGAGAAACAGGTGGACAAATGGGTGGCAGAGGTACTGGAACATGCAAACGTTGGCAGAGAGCTACTCCATCAACTTTCCAACATGCAGTCATATCTTCCGAATAGGGCATGGAAGGTTAGGGAGCTCTGGCGGTTGGAGGTATCCACGAATTGAGCCGCACATGTATCTGACTTGCCCAGTCTACCACCTTCACCCGAGCGTAGTCATTCTGCATCGCCTCTCGAAGCTTGGTCCTTTTGTTATTCCACTCTGGCAACACCGGTCCCAACTCGGGCCTATCATTGACAACATCATCTGCCTTCGCATACTCCTGTTTATCACCTATAACACCATCAACGATGACAGATCATCCTTCCCCATACACCACTCTTCAACTGCCACCAGCCGGCCTTTGTCAAACTCTACACGGAATCTGGGTATGAGTTCCCCAATGTCTGCAACGGTGAAGGGGGTGTAGGCGATCAGATTTTGCATGTAAATTACATTGTTGACAGTTTATAAAATTCCGCTTTCTCTCGCTTATGTTCCTCCATGCAAAAACTTGCATGCAGAGCATTTTCAATTTGAAAGTTTGTGAGTTCTGTGTTGATAGGTAGGCTGAGGCTGTAGCTACCGAGAAGCCGGGACCATAGGGCAAAAAAAAAAATTCACTAAGACATTGGAACTCGGAAAACATACCTTATATGGTAGGAGGAGGAGGGGGGGAGGTCAACCAAATCCCCGAAAAAAAAATAGGGAGTGTTGGTACATTTTCCACGTTCCGCCACCCCCTTGACTCAGATCCAGAATCAGCGAAGATGATGCTGGAGAGTTTGCAGTATCCCATCAGAGTTTTAATTAAGATCAAAATTTATGAGGCATGTTTATCACCCTCAATTTGTGTCAATTTGCCCTCAAAAGCAGATAGAATAGTGTTCTTGAGTACTTGTGTTAAATTACACATAAATAAGACCAGTTACAATTGATTTGAGCAGAAAATTTGTGACATATTGCATATCTATCCTAAGCCCTGGCCCAGGCCAAAGCCAGGCCAGGCCAAGCCTGATTTTTGGCTTTTGGCCTGCTCACAATTTTGTGAAGCCCAAGCCCTCTCAGGCCAGGCCAAAGCTGGGGCTTTCAGGCCAAGCCTGAGCCGGCACATCACTATGCACAAGGAGTGCACAAGACATGCACATTACAATACAATTGTGGTTGCAGTAGGATGTGCACATCTTATGGAACTACAATTGCAATGTATATGTGCACGTAAAGGACAGTATTGCCTGGCCATCAACCATTACACAGATGAAGGATTGATACTTTACATTTAAATACTGTAGCTGTTACAGATCACAATAGTTTTGAATGAAAAATTGCAAAAAAAATGTCCGAAACAGAGGAAAAGTAGGCCCACCAGTGGCTAAAGGTTCAGAGGTTCAGTTCAGTCTGAACCTGTTCTCCAGAAAATTTCTGGAGCCCGAACCTGAACTCGAACCGAACTTTGTGTTCGGTTCAGAGGGTTCAGGTTCGAACCGAAGTTCTGGACTGAACTTCGGCAACGCTAAACAGCACATACTCATTCTTATTCTGAGCTCAAAGTTCTTTCAAACCCAACGAGAGATGAGGTACAGAAGAACCCTGCGAGCCTCCGTGGAATCCTGTTAAACAACATGGAGTCAGTGGCCGCGCTCGTCTCGTCCGCATCAGCAAAACCTGGGTGAGCTAGGCAGCACGTGGCAGGGCTGTGTAGTGCCATAGCACCATAGAAAGGGGTATCACCTTTACAGTCACCTGCGCGTTCTATGCAGCTCTACATAGAAATGCACAGCCACTACACAGCACTCCCTAGAATCTCAGAGCAGATCTGCAGCCATTCATAGAAACACATAGCCACTTCATAGTGCTCCCTAGAATTACGGAGCAGATCTGCAGCCCTCAGTAGCAACCCCTGGGGTCTGCAGATTCCTAGAGGGGGGGCATACATTCTGCTCATTTTAATACCATATTGCATGATTTTTACACAGAACTTGTGTTACGAAAAATAAGTTTATTGTCTGCACTACTACATTATACAAGATATCCTAATATTCTACATAGTAATGACTGCAGACCGACCATCTTTCATCAACAGAGGGAGGATGCCATTCATGGACAAGGAAGGGAGGATGCCATTCGCCAACAAGGAAGGGAGGACGGTTGTTTGTCAAGGGACGGAGCCATTCTTCAAAGGAGGGAGGACGCCATTCGTCGACAAGGGAGGGAGGACACCGTTCGTCGACAACAGAGGGAAGATGCGTTTGTCGACAAGCGAGGGAAGACACCGTTTTTCAAGGCAGGGGGAACGCCATTTATCAACGAGAGGGAGGACACCGTTCATCAACGAGGGAGGGAGGACACCATTCGTCGAGGGAGAAACGCTGTCCGTCAAGGGAGGGAGGATGCCGTTCGTCGACGAGTGAGGGAGCAGTTCATCGAGGGAGGACACTGTTCATCGGGGGAGCCGTTTGTCGAGGGAGGGGGGCGGTTTGTCAAGAGGGAGCCTTTCGTCAAGGGAGGGAGCTGTTTGCTGAGAGAGGGAGCCATTCGTCGAGGGAGGAGTTGTTTGTCGACGAGGGAGCTGTTCGTCGATGAGGGAGGGATCTTTTCTTTAAGGGAGGAAGCCATTCTTCACAGGAGCGAGCTGTTCTTCAAGGGAGGCAGGGAGCCATTCTTCAAGGGGGGGAGGAAGCCATTCTTCAAGAGAGGGAGGATGCCGTTCTTCAAGGGAGGGAGGACGCCGTTCATGGACAAGGGAGGACACTGTTCATCGAGGGACGCAGTTCGTCAACGAGGGAGGGAGGATGCTGTAACTCGACGAGGGAGGACGCCGTTTGTCAAGGAGAAGTTGAACATTGTGGTGGGAAGGAAGAACAACGAATTTCTGTGTTGGGAAATTCAAAGTTCAACATAATCACATGATGTCGGAGTTTTAACGGACTTGAACAAATTGTCTTGCAACTTGAAGTTGTTTGTCGCCTGTCACTGTCTTTCACAGAAAACATGGCATTTGAGGTGGGCATACACAATTGTAGATGGCACCATGTAATCAGGCAAATATAAAGTTCATATTGGAAAATTATTGAACAATTTCCGAGCCTTCCAAGAAATTTGCAGTTGTTACCAGAAATTTCCTGGCTATTTCCATGATTTCCCGAAATTTCCTGTTTTTTGGTAGTAGTACTAGTAGTAACAATTGAAGTTGTCTAAGTTCGAAAATGTGAGTTGAGCGCGGCACGTGACTTCCCGCAACAGTACCGACTTCCATCAATTCACACTTACACTTTCTAGGGTAGCTCATAGCTATAACTTCATGAGTATTGCACCGTTTGGCCTCTATGTAGGCTTATTTTAATTGCTTCATTCACGCGAATGCAATCCAATTTACGGCGTAGAAAAAATTGGAGTACCTCACAAACTGTAGCATAAACTATTTGGCCTGTATTAGACATCTGAAATATATATTATCATCATGAGTTCTGCTCCGTTTCATGCGATTTTGGGCTTGTTAGAAACGCACAAATTAGAGCTTTAAAACGGGTCTGAGAGCCCCTAATATTTCGACGTTTAACGCGACCTCCGATAACATTTACCGTTTTTAGACAGATTCTTCACCAGTAATTGGTCCAAAGCCATTTGAGTTTTGAACGAAATACTACGTAAATAGACGCGTTGGAATCGGCTTGAACACCACTTTCCAACGCAAAAAAAATCACAAAAGACGAATATGTTTTGCAAAAGATACTTCATATTCTTTCTTGTTGCAATCTTTGTAGGTCAATCAATCTCTGGACAGTGTTGTACTTTCTTCTTATTCCAGGCGTATTTTGGTCATAAATTATTCATATACAATAGGGAATGTGTTTTCTACTGAAGTCTAGTATACTTGTAGTTTGACTCCCTATAAGGGCTGGGTAGAAAGTGGAGGCCCCTCTATAGCACCCTATAGTAACGGCACAAGTCTCTGTAGTGCTGTATAGCACAAGCTTACACCCACACAGTGCTGTGGAGCACTGTGGAGTGCTAGGGCATCTAGCCAAACTTGGCGTGTAACTATGGGAAACTATGATATTAGCGGTGTAAGAATATCTATACGAAGATAACGTAGACTCAGTGTTTGCGCAGGTAAGCCAAACGACTGTAGATTCACCTATACAAAGATAACGTAGACTACGGGTGAATCAGTAATGTGAAATAGAAAGTAAGTAGAAGATATTCACCTCAGTGTTTGCGCAGGTAAGCCAAACGACTGAGGTGTAAGTACGTAGAGTGGGCTATTTAACTGCTACGGAGTAATCAAAGGCACGCATTACATTAGGACGCGTGCAAGGTACGTATCACAAGTGATAAAGAATATGAAATATACATGAACATGTGAGTAAAGAGAACTGAATGTAAGTAAAAGAATTTCTCCGAAGATATGGAGAACGGGATGATTACGAGGACGTCGTGACCTTGAATATTCCAACACTCCCCCTCAAGGCACGGAAAGTCCGAGCTGAGACGCGAAGTGCTTGACCTTGGCGGATGGAAGGGCTTTGGTAAGCGTGTTGGCGACCATGTCGTCCGTTGGGCAGTAGATAAGTCGAACGGAACCGTTTTCGATGATGTATCGAATAAAATGGAATCGGATGTCGATATGCTTGGTGCAAGCATGGTACTGGTGGTCTTTAGCGAGGGCCACAGCAGATTGATTGTCCGAAAAGAGAGTTGTCGGGTCGAGCTTCCCAGGGAAAAGTTGGGAAAGGAGGGAGCGAATCCATAGGGCTTCCTTTGCCGCATGAGTAATGGCAACATATTCACTCTCCGTAGTGGAGAGAGAAACGATTTCCTGCCGTTTAGCACTCCACGAAACTGCTCCCCCGTGAAGCATGAATGCGTACCCTGAAATGGCGTGCCTATCCTCGGCCATGCTCCCATCTGCGTCCGAATATCCAACTAAACTTGTGAAACCGTAGGGCGATTCGGGACTTCTTGACGAAGGCGTGAGTGCGAGATGGCGGCGGAGAATATTCGTGGTACGCGTGAAAGAGTTCGTAACGTGGTGCCGCAAAGCGGTACCACGTGTAGTTTATCCTGTGACCCAGGAACTGGGGCGCGGTCACCCGGCGCAGGACTCTTGTATCCCAGAGGGGAGGCATATGGCTGCCTAGCCGTACAGAAAGGGTGTGACTCCGTCCACATGTGATATATAATGTGGTTGCAAAGTGTGTTCTCCTTGTTATGTACGCAACGTTATATAATGATAGATAAACACAAGTAAATATTATGATGATCCCAGGTCACGTAAGAAGGGAAGTAGCAAGTACTGTGTAGTACATTAGCTCGCCGTTACAAAGCCCCCCCGTGAGCTGGGAGCATCGTCCATGGGCACGAAGGTTGAGGTATTTGAGCACTAGGAGTTGTTTCCGCGAGGGTTGCTGGAAAGGGAGACACCCAGAGGCAAGACCAGACTATCGTGTTTCCTAAAGGGGTCCGCCCACGGAAGTTAATTTTTGTGCCATAAGGCTGCGGAGCATTGGATAGTAATCCTAAGGTGACAAGAGTATTGGGGCTCAGAGGTTGAAACAGGACTTGAATTGTTTTGCTGGTGACAGATGGCGATGTGCCGGAATGGGAAGGATATTCCCGGACGCAGTACAAGTCTTGGCCTGATAGCCGTAGGTGAAATGTCTCCAGGTGATGAAGGAGAACGAGAGACCAGAAGCAATGATAGGTTGAGTTAGGGATGGCGGGTCTTTGTCCAGAGTTTTGAGCAGCGGGTCTAACTATCACGCTCCTTGCGGAGATATTGATTTCCTCGAAGTGGTTCTTGGTGCATCCCTCAGTATCACTTGAACCAGGATAGAAATTGTCATAACCATAGCTATCGGCTCCTGGGGTTAAATGAAGGAACTTCGAGAGAGGCAATTCCTTGGTTTGGGGAATGGGATTTTCCTCCATTACATTGGTAGACTTAGGCTCCACGTGGTTGTGGATCCGACTAGGTTGAACGTGTTGCTTTTCGGTTCGATCTTTACAAGTACCTTCCAGGCATGGTCGTCTATATTGATTCGGATCCACTAAATGACTGAGGGGGTCATTGAGAGATCGAAGGGGCAGTGTTTGGCAACCCTCTCCCTGATTGTACACAGAGCGGATCTGATGATCGGTAGAGCCCTTTGCAGATCCATCTAGAAGGATTTCATCCAGGTGGGATTTATCACTAAATCTTACTGGAAGGAGCTTGATCGGTTGTCCATCTTCAGTAGGGAAGGCCGTGAAGTCGATGCCAGTCTCTATTCTGAACCCAGTCCAATTTTGGTCATGGAAGGACAGGGCGCAGCGAATCGAAGTGGTCGTAGTCTTTGTCGCAGAGTCGATCATCGTTTTCCTTTTTTGAGCAGCGAGTTGCTCGCGCTTAGGGGATGTAGCCTCTCGTATCGTGACGCGATGGAAGCTCTTCTTCGAGTACCATTGAGTTTGTCGTTCAATTATCAATACTCCTAAGTAACAGCCCTCTGTTCTTCTCACCATGTCGCCGGGGTTCATCGGTGCCCAAAACAGGATGTCTCTTTGATCCTCAGTAGTCCAATCGATGGCTAGGGGAAATTGTCTGCGACTTCGTAAAGAATAGATAATCTTGGGAGCGAATTCAATGGGATAGGTTCTGACACTTCGTAAGGCTGTGTGTACTGATCCGAGGAAGTGGAAGTGGTCACGAATTCTGGGCAGAGTTTCATCATGGATTTTAGGATTATTGCGCGGATTGCCCGCAGCAAGTGAAATTATCACCATTCTCCATTCTTTGCTAGGAGTCAAGGTAATAACGATCTTGACTGTGCTTCGATGGAATATCAGATCTTTGATAAAGTTTTTGAACGTTTGACCAAGTAGGAGGGGCTCGTGCAGAGAGTTGTCTTCAGGAATTATCATGCCCTCAGAGATTCTTGGGTTACGTTCCCTTGATAGTAGTCGGTTCCGAGAATATTTAGCAGGAACGCTTATGATGCTGCTAACAGTGCATGAGTAGGCTAGTATGTCGAGCTCGATCATCTGACTTTCTTCCGCCGCGAAGACATAAGCGCGAAGCGTCCGCTTTATGGTAGTCTTGGAGATTTCTGTCTGTCCTTCCATTTGCAGGGGGAAAGTAAATGAAGGCGTTACGAGGCTGCCACAAATAGCAATTGCTCGTTTCCACAATACTCTAAGTTCGTCTTGATCTGAGACTATCGACTTAGGGAACCCATAAACATTGATGACTTTTCCAATGAAAACTTTAGTGAACTCTTCTTGTTCACTTGAGGCTGGTAGCCCTGTTGACATGACTATCGTCACTATCGGGGAGGGCTGTGACAAGGCATGCAAGGGTGGTAGTGCGTTCACTAAAACTCGGCAGATAGAGTTAATCTTCTGATGGTCATAGTGATTTGACTCGGGTGAGTGGGCTTCAGCATCCTTATTCCTACTAGAAGACTGTAATAACAATTGTTGTAGTCGCGCTATAAAGCGGCGGGATCCTGTATGTGTACCCTCCTTTGGAGATCCACGCGTCCCACACAATACACAGTCGACGGCTAGCTCGGGTACATGCAGACGTAATTTCCATCTGGCATTGATTTTATATGGAAGTTCATTCGGTTCTCTGTGGTAATTGCTCACAGAAATAACAGATTTCTCGTTGGGCTGCACTTTAATATGTTGAACCTGAGCGAAGCAGGGTAGTAGTAATTGTTTTAGACAATCTCTATCCAGTGATAATTCGAGAGGTTTTTCTTCTATCGGACAGTGAGTCTGATGGTATGAGTCCGTTTTGGAGAACGATGAGATGTTTCTGGTTTCTATCTGGGTTCCGCGCTTTACTTCAGCTGCGAGCTCCCATCTGGTACGAATGCTTGAAGCTTTCTTCCCGATGAGATCTTCCCATTGCAAGGCATACGGAGTAGGCTTAGGCGTCCTGGCCGAATTGGCTTGAGACTGATGGGCACCAATAGACTGTGCAATGATTCGATTGATGTCTCTAGCCGCCGGTGTATCAAATTCCAACCATGCCATTCTATCCGTGTTGACGCCTGAGGGCATGCCAGCGACCGTATATCGATTCTTCCGCTCATGTCTCTCCACAAGCTCATGATCCAAGCGCGGACACATTCTACGCACGGCTAAGCACCCAGTGCCGGGTGCAATTTCGGGGCTGAGGCGGACATGATCCTTAATTAGCGCTACCCTGAAATTTCTATCCTCCACTCTTTCAGTAGTGTCTTGTTTCACAACTTTCTGTCGTACAGTTCTAGGGTCTGTGCAAGTGGCAAACTCTGCTCCCCATTCTGCTACTCGATTGTTGGCATCTCCATAAGCTCGCGCCCAGACTAGGGCATCGTGAACGGTTACTAGCATCAAGGCAATTTCCTCTTGTTCGATTCGGTGTTGAATCCTTTGGTCTGGGCAAGCGACAGACACTGCTCTTCGGTGTACAATTTCAAGGTCTGAGTAAACGGCCAACGCCGCCCCCCACACTGCCACTCCGAGACGACCGGCATCTTCGTAAACTCGCACTCGGACTAGGGCAGTGTATTCGTCGTGGTCCTCTCTCATGGTCATGGTGAGGGCTTCGTGTCCCGCGGTGTTGTGCTTTTGTCCTGTCGGTCTTAATGTTCTACTTCGGTAAGTGTCCACTTGTTCCATGTGGACAGTAGATTCGTCCACTGAAGTAGCCCCCCATCTGTCCAGTCGTCCAATTTCCAGCTGTGTGGGTTCGGTCCAGGGACTAGATGGTGGTTTCTTGAACTGCCATAGTCTTAACGGATAACATATGGTAGTCTCCTCCTTAGATTTCTTTTTCATTATTCGTCGGGTGAATCTTGCTAAAACATCAAAGGACAATAGCGCTTGAACTACCAATGACACCTGTGCAGTTTCCAATTGTCGAAGCGTTGGGTATCCAAGTCTGTTAAGCTTGAATCTCGAGTTAAGCTTCTGGTAGATGATAATCGCTGAAAGTTCCTCTGAGCTGACAGATGGCTCAACTATTCCGTCTTCAATTCTTGATTCAGAACTCGACTGGGTGTTAAGGAGTGGCGGGGAATGGACTCGCGCTTCTATGTACCCTATGTAATAGTTGGTCCTGGAAGCTGCGGCTTTTCTGTGCAGCGCTTCGATTAACAGCTCTCGATACTCCGAGTCCTCAGGTAAGCCAGATTCGAATTTCAATATCTTGTTCATAAAACCGCTTAACGGGTCTTCCGTGGGTTCCCGCGACTCATCAGGACCGCCCTCGAGACTGTTGTCATCCTCAGGAGTGTCCACTATTAGATCCTTAGCGGTTGCTAAACGTTGAACTCTTGATACTGCTCGTATAGTTATTTTGGGTGCCTCGGTGGACGCCACTATCTTGTTGGGATGTTTCGCAATTAGAGGTAAGTTGTCAACCGTTACATCGAGGTCCCATAGGATTTTAATGACTTCTACTCCCACATGTCGCAGGGGTGGACTAGCGTTGCTTAAGACAGTCTTCTCTACTATCCTACTGTCTTGGCCATCTGATGCTGTGCGAATGGGATAGGGCACTAGTAGGTTAAAGGTGTCGTCCATGGCTACCACTTTCGCGCGTTCTTTCTTGCCAACTTTCTTCAGTTCCACTGGGGTTACTGCTTTTTTCCAGACGAAAGTTTGAGCCACCGGTGCCGTTTGGATTTCAAATCCGACATAGGGGTTCTGAGCAGAGGCTGCGGATGTCACGCGCCCTTCAAACCATCCTCCTAGCATTACACGATGTCTTGTAGCATATCTGGCGATGCTCCATCTGTACGTAGTCACAGAGTCCTTTCCTTGTATAAGGGGAACGTTCAAATTTCTTACTACGCAGTGTTTGAGTCCCTGGTTGGTGGTCAATTCCTCTTGCGCTGGGACATAAGGATTGATTTCGATGCAACTCAAGATCTTCGTTCCTCTTACAAGAAGGTATAACTTAATTCTCATGCTTCCTTGCAGATGGGGCGCATTTGTCGAGGATATCCAATATTCTACCATGATGACAGCGATAAATGATCCTGGGTCTAACCGAGTTTTGGTCCATTCTGAATCGGAGTCTAATCTGTCAACTTTTGTTCGGACTCGCTGAGCTCTAGTTTCTCGGGGATCCTTCCTCCCTGGCATCGATTGACTCTCAATAGCTGGGAGCACTTGTTCTGGTTCGCATGATCGCTCCGTTGGCCTTGATAAGGGGCATTTAAAGGTTTTGGGAATGGTGTTGAATTCGGGATCTTTCCTTCCATCATGATCCTTCTTTTTTCGTTCCCTGAGATGGACTGGATATATTCGAAGGTACTCTGTATAGGAAGGAGACGGGATTCAAATTGTATTCTCGCGCGAGTTCGCAGCGGATTGTTCGCGCTTTATAGCGGCGAGCAATTCTCTTGAACGTCCTGATGATGAATGAATTTCCTTTACGACTCGTTCGGGTATTTGATCATTCTCGTAGGCTGGACTTGAGGTTCTAGTCTCTGCCAACTTTATTGGGCGCGGTGTATCGACTACCTCTCCGTACGCTGGATTCCAAGACATTAGGACGTAGTCATCTTTGAGTAGCTGTCTGAGGACAGGGCTAGTGTCCTTCAGCTTGGAGGAATCCGCACCCATCGACCTCTCCGGCCGGAATTCCCTTATAGATCCTGCTTTCAGCCCCCTAGCCTGCAGAGCTCTCGTCTTGATCTTGGTTAGGTTAATGAGGCTCGCATTCCTTTCTGGCTCTTTGTTCGATGAATAGGTCTTCAGTTTGGTTTTCGTCTTCATCAGAACTACTACCGCAATATGCATGGTGCGCGATTGATTCCTCTTAAGCCAATAGGTATAGCCGATCCAAGTTTTAGGACTTGGTATGCGCGTTCTGTACGCAGCAGGCACCCCAAGTTTATTATTACGGTTAATAGGAGTCACCGACTTTGGTTCATTAAGCAAAATCATCATTTTCACTGGACAGATTCCTGGGATGGTTACTCCTATCATCCCCGCCTCTGGCAACTGCATTAGAGCATATCTGACACTTGGACTTTCACTCGACATGGACCTTCGCGTAAGATTTAGTCCCGTAGCGGAGTTCGACGATTTCCTGACAGCATCTGATTCGGCCTCCCTTTCATTCAGCCTTCTGCAAGGGTGGAGGGCCGTAAAATCCATCGAGATCTGGAAATCCTTATAAGCTCGACTACGCCGGTGTATAGTCATTTCGGACAAGTTTTTTTGCATTTTGTCGAAATACTTCAGCTTCGCCAATAACCTTCTCACTCCATTTCTAGTAGTTCCATTACCAGAGACAGATAGCGAGGGCATTGTAACGAATTTGGGAAGACAGATAGTCTCCTTGTTGCAATTCCTCCCATGCTTCCGTGTAAGTGCACCAGTCCTTTGTACTGAGCGATTAGAGTCTACAATTAGATTTGAATGTCGCAATGCCAACCAGGGCGTGAGGATTCCGATTCGGCTTGTATGCAAAGTTAGCATTAGCAAGGTGGTAACCCGGCAATTCAGAACGAAGCCTGCTAGAACTCGCCGAAGCTGATTAACAGCCGCAACTGGATTGTTGCATCTAGCTAGGTCTTCTGTCGTGAAGTCGTAACTCGTAAAACTTTGTTTAGCCAGACTTAAGTGTTCCTTTGGAGTTTTGTTCACTAGTTCAATCGTACGCCTTGGTTGATCGCATTCATCCTTTATTTGGGGTAGAAGTGTCTCGTCTATAGCCTTGAATGCTCTCTCACACTCTCCTCGAACGACATCTGGTTCATTCCTAGCCTCAGCTCGACTTGACGAGGGCAACTGAGTTTCATAATCCTTGAATCTCGACTCAGCGAATCTCCTTTGATCGTTCTCGTTCCCCGTGATAGTTCGAGCAAGATCCACTATCGTCAGGGTCCACAAACTTTGTTCCGAGGCAGCGAGCCAAGTCGCGCTCGTTGTTGAAGGCTTTCGATCCATTTTGTTTTGGATGACCGGTATGGGATTATTTGCACTAGCGAGAGCAGCAGGTGAATTAATTGCACCTTTACCAAGTGCAGGTAAGTGATTCGCACTCAGTGAAGTAATGGTGCCTGAGTATATCCTTTCTAAGATCATATTGTTCAGGAGGCGGGGCCTCATCGGTATACTTTCGAATATGGGTGTATGACTGAAATTTAGCAAGGAAGCAGATTCGAGGTCCCAGGTGAACGAGAGGGATTCAGACACGCTCTCGCGTCCTTCTAGCACGCTTTCTTCCTTGATTCGATTTGGCGATAGCACTTGATCTTCGTCGGTCGTGATCTTAGAATGAGTTATTAGGAGGACGACGACGAATAGAATCGCGCTGGGTGGCAAAGGGTTATGCGCCACCTTGTTGGGAATGGCGGTTTTAGAGTTGTCCGCGCTCTCGAGAGCAGCGAGTGTCTTAACCATGCTTTTACGGGGTGCAAGCCTTTGATTCGCGCCTTGATAGGCAGCGGAATTCAAGGGAGGATCTGCTAGACCAAGGTCGGCTAGCAAGCACAGTTCCGAAAGTATGGGGTCAGAAGGAGATGAAAGACCGCCGCTCCTGAGGAAGGCGGCACTGAAACTATGTTCCTCAGTTTTTGCTGGAATCACAGATTCGTGATTAGCAGGGTCATCAATGTTGCGGAACCAACGACCCAGGTTTTCATCTTCTGCGTAAAGGGTTGTCTGACACAACAAGTGAGGAGGCAGGAGGTTCGGACAATAGTCGTCTGATTTAGACGGCGGTGATAGACATTTAGGGCGTAGGTACAGCGGGAACTCCTCAGGATTCCGGGTAGCTCGAGCCGCCCAAGCTGGAGCATTCCAGCCATCAGATTCTCGAGTCTCATGGTTACTCGGATGTTTGCCGTGAGCACGGCTCGCATCGTTTGAGAGAGACGATAGCATACTATCCTTTAGAGGGTCAGATGAGGTAAGAGTCTTTGAAAGCGTGAGATCGTAGTCCAGCTGAAACGAGTTACTACCTCTGGAAGCAGCGTGTAGTCGCGCTAACATTGGTCTAGGAGTGACATGGACGGCCTGATAGACAGCGGTCTCACTTTCACACAGAGCTGTTGAGGGTGACCAGTTGTCGTTTGGCGGAGTGGCGCTGTCGATTTCGAATGCTGCGAGATTTCGCGCTAACAGAGACTCCAGTATAAACTTGCTGGGTGGATTAACGATTGACTCATCTTCGTATGGTCGGGGGATCATATGGATGATAGGATATTGATGGCAGGGGGTTACTACCGGCCCGGGTACAACCGTTTGGACTGACAGAGCAAGGGAAATCCTGCCTACGACGTCCTGAGGGTAGCAATTCCTTGTGCAGCTGCAGCAAACGCCACTCATGTAGATTGGGAGGCTTAGTCCCTTCAACGGTTTTTTCATGATCAACAGTTTCGGAAGTTCTGATAAACTACCATCTAGACGCTCTGCCACTTTGGAAACAGTAGATATTAGCACTACAAGGAGTATCGAAGACGCAGAGCCATCGTCCTTCATGGTTGAGCTGTTGCCCTCAGAAGCAGCGAGTATCCGCGCCAACGAGGGTGACAATCTACTATGAGCGGGATAATTGACCTTGAAGTCAGATTCTTCTATCACCAACACTCCATTCCCTTTTTTCCTACACCTTATCGGAGTTATTATTTCGTAATTGGTGATGTTGTTGGAAGGATCGGTAGTCAATTTCGCTGAGTAGGGTAACGGAATGACCTGTTGGCGGCCACCAGGTTTAATCGGTGGTCGTAAGTGATTAGGGCATCGGCAAGGAGGGAATTCCTCATGGACTACAATTGCTTGAGTTGTCAGGGTCCGGAATTTCCAGTTCTTAAAGCACCGAGAGCAACAGTTCCTTGAACGTGTGTGGCGGGCATAGCTCATGACGGTTGGGAGAGTAGATTTCGTTGGATTCAGGGAATTGGGAACGTCGTGGTGGAGTCGTCCTGCTGGCGCCGGGGTCATAGATGGTGTAGAGCCCTTTATCGTTGCAGATGCTTGGTTGCTCACGAAAGCAGCAGGCATCTGTGCTAACACTGGTATGAAGGACACAGAGTTAGCCTCCATCCTAGCTAGATCGTTACCCTCAAAGGCTGCGAGAGTTCGCGCTTTCATGGGTAAGGGAAACGGGGAGTCGTCAGCCTTCATGGTCCGGACATTACTCTCGAAAGTGGCCGTTGTTCGCGCTGACGAGGGTCGGGAAGGCGTAGAGTCGTCTTCGCTCAGCCGAGATCTGTTGCTCAATGTAACCAAAGTGATACCCTCGAAAGCAGCGAGCGATCGCGCTATCGAAGGTGTGGGGGGAACGGAGCCATCATCCATCGTGACCAAGCTGTTAGCCTTGAGAACGGTGGGCGTATACGCTAACATGGATAGGGAATTGCCCTCAGAAGCAGCGGTTCTTCGCGCTAACGAGGGTATGGGAGATATGGAGTTGCCGTCTGTCGTGGTTGAGCTGTTGCCCTCGAAAGCAACGGGTATTCGTGCTATCGAGAGTAAGGGATCACTACGAGAGGCAGGATCAACTTCAATATTCGGTTCTTCTGTCATCGACACTCCTTTCCCTTTTTTTCTGATCCCTATTGACACTACGATTTCACAATTAGTAGAGTGATCGGTGTCGTGGAATTCGATCCTGTGGCGGTTGTCATAGACGCCTGGTTTGAATGGTGGCGGTTGATGATTAGGACGTCGACATGGAAGGAATTCTTCATAGGTAATAATAGTTAGAATCATAGGGACCCGGAATTTCCCGCTTGTAAGGCTCTGAGAGTGACAGTTCCTTGAGCAACCATGATGGGCATGGCTCGTGTCGGTGGGGAGAGTAGGTTTTGTCGCGGTTGCATGGCCACCCTCAGAAACGGCAGGTATCAGTGTTAACGAGGGCGTGAAGAGCACGGAGTTGAAGTTCATCCTAGTTGGGCCGCTACCCTCAAAGGCAGCGAGCATTCGCTCTAGCATAGGTGAGAGAGATGTCGAGCTATTGCCCATCCTGGCTGAGTCGTTATCCTCAAAAGCAGCGGACAAACGCGCTAACGTGGATGTGGAAAGAGTAGAGTCAACGTTTATCGTTGCTGAGTTATTACCCTCAGAAGTGGTGGTTATTCGCACTATTGAGGGTACAGGAACGACTTGGGCAGTTTGCTGGTCCGTCTTCCCATTTTCGCACAGGGTAATCAAAAGTGATGAGCTGTCGATGAGCTGAGAGACGCTGTCGCCCTTGAAGGCTGCGAGACTTCGTGCTGACAAGGTTTCCTGGGGGAATTGACTGGTTAGGTCGATGGTCGGCTCGTTTTCGTGCGGTTGAAAGCTTGACTGCGAGTGGGAGTCCCGGCTTTCAAAGCCCTGCCAATGGCAGTTCTGCGCGCAACTGCCGCGGGCATCACTCGTGTTGGTTGGGAGAGGTCGTTTCAACGTGGTCAGGGTTGTCGACGGCGTGAAGCCATTGTCTGTCATAGCCAGGTGATTACCTTTGAAAGCAGCGGATGATCGCGCTATCGTAGGTACGGAAGATGTAAAGTCGATGCCCATCGTGGCTAAGTTGTTATCTTCAAGAGCAGCGGACGTACGCGCTAACGTGGAAGGGGAAGGAATAGAGTCGACGTCCGTTGTAGCTGAGTCATTACCCTCAGAAGCAGCGATTATCCATGCTATCGAGGGCATGAGAATGACTTGGGTGGTCTGGTCGTTTATGGCTTCATCTTCACACAGAGTAGTCGAGGATGAGGAGCTGTCAATCACCCGAGAGGCGCTGTCATCCTCGAAAGCTGCGAGATCTCGCACTAACGAGGATTCCAGGGTGGTTTGGCTGGATAGATCGTCAATTGGCTTTTCTTCGCACTGTTGAGGGCTTGTCTGCGAGAGGAAGTTCTGGCTTTCAAAATTCTGACATTGGCAGTTCTTCGTGCAACTGCCTTGGGCATAGCTCGTGTTGGTTGGGAGAGATTGATTCTTCGATGTCGTCTGGATTATCGAAGGCCGAGAACCATTGTTCGACGTAGCCAAAGTGTTACCCTCGGAAGCAGCGGGTGGTCGCGCTATCGTGGGTATGGAAGACGTGGAGCCGTTGCTCTCGAAAGCAGCGGGTATTCGCGCTATCGAGGGTGTGGGAGCATCATGCGAGGCGTGGTCAACGGTTTTCTCGCCTTTGTTAGGTTTTGGGTTTGCTTGGGAAATCGAAGGTCTGGAAACTGTCATGAGTTGACAGGATCTGTTGATCAGACTTGCCTTATGTAGTTTCTCCGAGCTTCTGCACTCAGGGACTTCATCTTGATGAAGTCCGCGGTACCCCCACCATTGTGAAACCGTAGGGCGATTCGGGACTTCTTGACGAAGGCGTGAGTGCGAGATGGCGGCGGAGAATATTCGTGGTACGCGTGAAAGAGTTCGTAACGTGGTGCCGCAAAGCGGTACCACGTGTAGTTTATCCTGTGACCCAGGAACTGGGGCGCGGTCACCCGGCGCAGGACTCTTGTATCCCAGAGGGGAGGCATATGGCTGCCTAGCCGTACAGAAAGGGTGTGACTCCGTCCACATGTGATATATAATGTGGTTGCAAAGTGTGTTCTCCTTGTTATGTACGCAACGTTATATAATGATAGATAAACACAAGTAAATATTATGATGATCCCAGGTCACGTAAGAAGGGAAGTAGCAAGTACTGTGTAGTACATTAGCTCGCCGTTACAAAACTGCCCTTCACCTCGCCATAAGTCAGCCACAAATCTGCCGTGCCCTTCAGATAACGGAAGATCCGTTTGACGGCATCCCAGTGCGCAAGTCCGGGGTTCTTGGAGAAACGAGAAACAGTTTGTACTGCATACGAAATGTCGGGACGAGTGCCGAGCGAGGCGTACATGAGTGATCCGACTGCTTCGAGGTAGGGGACGTCGCGCATCTTGGCAATTTCAAGCGTAGTTGCTGGAGCCTGGGAGATGGAAAGCCGGGTGCTGGTTTCCATGGGCGTCGATACAGGCTTCAAGTCCTGAAAGTTGTATCGGGCAATGATGGAGTCGATGTACGAGCGTTGGGACAGGTGGATGGTACGGCGTTCACAGTCACGTTTGATCTCGATGCCGAGGAGCCAGTGGAGCTCTCCAAGGTCAGTAATCTCAACATGTTGAGAGATCTGACTCTTGAAGGCCACAATGAGTGAAAGCGTGGACGCGGCAATTGTGCAGTCATCGACATGCACAACAACGATTATGGTGGCATGACCATTGTGACCACCGTGACGGTAGAACACTGCTTGGTCAACGTCGCTTCGCGCAAATGCCAAACGCTTCGTCAAGATGTCCACCAGCTTCTGGTACCAGCGGCGACCCGACTGCTTCAAGCCATACAACGTCTTCAGCAGGTGGCAAACTTTCCCGGAAGAGTTGGGTGCAGGATAGCCAGGGGGTTGTTTCATGTAGATCATTTCATTCTCGGTAAGTTCGCCATTCAAGTATGCGCTCTTGATGTTGATCTGATGAAGTTCGAAATCCAGCTTGGCGGCCATGGCGAGTACAGTCCGAATCAACCCCAACTTTGCAACCGGCGCAAATGTGTCGAAATAATCAACACCCGGCACTTGCGAGAATCCCTGGGTGACTAAACGTGCTTTGAAACGTATGACATTTCCCGCTGCATCTTTCTTCACTCGAAAAACCCACTTTGACCCAACTAGGTTGGCCCCAGCTGGTAAATCAACCAGCTCCCAAGTACCAGCGTCCTCGAGCGTCTTCAATTCCTCGAAGATCGCTTTCTCCCAAAACAACCAATCCGGACCGCATTTTGCTTCAGCGAGGCTGCGAGGTTCCAAACCTTCAGCCTCACTCATCTCTGCCACCATGGCATACTCAACGAGGTCAACGGCTATCAATGCTTCAGGGGTTTCCTCCCCCTCAGGTTCCTCAACAACGGCAGTCAGCACTTGAACACCAGGTGTGACAATGGGATCAGATGGGCGTGAAGAGCTCACAGCGCGCCCAGAAAGAATGTCAAGTACACGTTGGCTTGGCTTGCGAGTGCGCGTCGAACGGGGTTCTTCATCCACAGGCACAGTTTCAGCAAGTGGTGTGGATTGAACAGGTGGTGTCTCAACAGCAGGGGAAGAGGATGGTGAAGTGGAGGTAAGTCCGTTAGTTGTCGTTTCGACGAACTCCCATTGCTCCCCCTCGAGACGATCAACTGACGCACTAGTAGGGTCAAAATAAACGTTGCGTTCGACCGTGACAGTCTTCGAGTCCAGCCAATAAATGCGGGCACCCTTGCTCTCGTCATCAACACCAACCCAGTGGCCTTCACGAACACGACCACCCAACTTATTCCCCTTCTCAATGCGGACCCAACACTTATCACCCCATTCACGCACGCCACTCAAATCTGGCTTCACGCCAAGAGCCGCCTCATAAGGTGTTCTGCCATCAACAGCCTTTGTTGATGTGCGGTTCATTAACCAAACAACGTGGCGCGCCGCTTCACCCCACAAATATTTTGGGAGGCCACTAGCATGCAGGAGGGCTCAAATCCGTTCGACGATAGTGCGGTTACGCCGTTCTGCGACACCATTGTGCTGAGGGGTATGATGAACGGTGAGTTTCTGCTTCGTACCCTTTGACTTTAAATGAACCATGAACTCTTTTCCCAGGTATTCTCCCCCTCGATCTGAGTGAAGAACACGAATCGGCGCATCAAGTTGGTTCCCACACCAAGCCTCAAACTGCTGGTAGGCTTCAAAAGCCTCGTCCTTTGAGTGCAAAAGATAAAGATGGGTAAGCCGAGTGTAGTCGTCGACGAATGTTATGTAATAACGTCGTCCGCCTTTCGTTTGAACAGGGGCAGGTCCCCAGAGGTCGGAGTGGACCTCTTCACCAAATTTCTTGGCGCGCTCGCCCTCACGAGCCTTTGGAACCGACTTTCGTGTAGCCTTAGCATAGACACAAGACTCGCAGAAAATTTCTGCATCGGCTGTAGACACCAGACGAACTCCTGTTACAAAACCCTGGGTAATGAGTTTCTTCGTGATGCCTGGGGAAATGTGACCCAATCGACGATGGAGCTGGTCCAAGGTAATAGCCTCTTCTGCTACATTTGCAGATTCCTCCTCATGAACAACTTTGTACAGGCCTCGGCTCGATTTGGGGATGGAGCCTAGTTCCTCCCCATCAGGACCTCGAACAACGCACTTGCCACCTCCAAAAGTGGCTGTAAAACCATTGTCGTCGAGTCGTCCAATGGACACAAGTGTGTATCCAACCTCGGGAGCATACAGAACTTCTGTGAGGCGCAGCTGCGAGATGTCGGCTCCATTAGGTACGTCGATAACCATCTCGCCCTTTCCAACAGCTTGAAAATCTTGCTTGTTGGCAGCTCGGAAGGACTTCAGTGAAATCTCGATAAAATTTTCGAGATCATTTCAGTATGGGGATATGTGGGATGTGCAACCAGAGTCGTAAACCTCGGTACGTGTGGCATTCCCTGTGTTGCTACTGGAGCTAACAAATGCCGCAATGTCTTCAGGAATGCCAGGGTCCTCCAGCACAAACGGCGCATCGACGGCTGGCATGGAATCCTCAAACAAGTCATTGGGATCCCAATCACTCCCCTCAGAACACTCTCAGTCCCTCACCCCTTCATCCGCCGCCTCAGAAAACCAGTCGTTATCAGTAACGGCACCACTCTCAGGCTCGTCATCTGAATCGGAGTCCGACAGAACCTGGAGGTCAGGCATACTGTCATCTGAATCAGAGTCTGACACAACCTGGAGGTCAGGCATGCTGTCATCTGAATCAGAGTCTGACACAACCTGGAGGTCAGGCATGCTGTCATCTGACTCATAGTCAGTGACGGCCACGGCAGCAAAAGCCCCCTCGCATTCGGAGTCCGAGTTCACGCCAACAGCGGCATTGGCAGAGCCGCTTTTTGGTGAGTCTTTCAATTTCTTTCCATCCTTCACTTTGTTGGGACATTTATCCCTAAAATGCCCTTCCCCTCCACAGCCCCAGCAGGAACCACAAGGATATTTGTGGTTATGGCCCCCAGCCTTTCCGCCCTTCGACGAAGATGCAGTCATAGCCTCGTCGCGATCGTCCTCTTTGGGAGACTTCCCATTAGAGCGACGTGAGCGCTGAGCTTTCTGCCGCTCGTACTCCTCAGAGATCAGGGAAATGAGGGCATCGGGATCAATGGTCTTCGATGTGGCATAGAGCTTAGCAGCGGCAAGCTGATTTGAGGTGAAGTTGGACAGGGATATAGGAAGGGACGAAATGATGGTGGAAAGGTAATCCTTGGTGTCAACCTTGACACCAACTGTTGCTAACTCCTCACGCTTCACACGTAGGGAATCCAGGAACTCTCGGACATTGCCCTTCTCAGGGCACTTCATGTCCAAGAAGCGTGCGCAAAGCTCTGTTTGCGCGAACGCGCCTTTCTGGGTAAATTCCGTGGTAATTGCTTCCCAGCGTTCCTTAACTGACGTCTTGTTTTGAACACGCATCAGGGCAGAATCCGGCAATTTCTGGGTGAGTAGGGACCTGGCCGACCGCTCGTCCTTGTCCCATTTCTCGATAGAGGTGAGTTCCTCAGTAGTGGGTGCAGAGGGGTTTGCGGCAGTGGGGCGTGGGGTGGTACCAGAGAAGTGACCCCAGAACCCTTTAGCCTGGATGGCGTCTTCGAAACGGAGGGAAAATACGGCCCAGTTGAGGCCAGTAGTATCGAGCTTGGGAACAGTTGACGGGAGGATATCGTTGGTGGTGACGGACATAGTAGCAGCATGCAAGGGGTACACAGTAAAAATAGGCAGGGTGCGCAGGGCCCAATAACCTGTAAGAATATCTATACGAAGATAACGTAGACTCAGTGTTTGCGCAGGTAAGCCAAACGACTGTAGATTCACCTATACAAAGATAACGTAGACTACGGGTGAATCAGTAATGTGAAATAGAAAGTAAGTAGAAGATATTCACCTCAGTGTTTGCGCAGGTAAGCCAAACGACTGAGGTGTAAGTACGTAGAGTGGGCTATTTAACTGCTACGGAGTAATCAAAGGCACGCATTACATTAGGACGCGTGCAAGGTACGTATCACAAGTGATAAAGAATATGAAATATACATGAACATGTGAGTAAAGAGAACTGAATGTAAGTAAAAGAATTTCTCCGAAGATATGGAGAACGGGATGATTACGAGGATGTCGTGACCTTGAATATTCCAACAAGCGGAAGCACTATGCCTGTCTATGTGTGGTGTTGCACAATCCTTGGTAAGTGTGATGACCAGTGACATGCTGTGACATAGTGTCACAGGGCCAATTTCTTGAGACATGGACTTTGTACCTTCCACAACACCAATTCAATATATTTTTTGCACTGGGTTTGAGGGAATGATGTGATTGAATCCACTGAGAGAGTTTTCCATGTAGAAAATTTATTTATTGCTCCAAAAATGCGAAATCAGCTTGTTTTCCCTGCCAAATTTGGCACTCTGGAGAGATTGGACTATAGCTTTTTAACCACAACACGTATGAGCATGGTTTGTAGGAGGATATTACTTAGAATTTGAATTCTAATCGATCTACGAATTCAGAATTTTTATTTGTGGCCCCTATGTCGAGATCACCCCTAAGAATGGGCACTTTAACATAGTTATGAGGTAGTAATTAAAATTCTGGACCCGTAGGATTGAAGCCACATATTAATCGGTTATTTAGTCTCTGCAAATCTAAGCCAAAATCCTATCCATTGTGAAGCTGATAGCTCGAGTAGGCAACATTGGGCTAATAGGTGCTGTATAGCCACCAAAATGAGACACATTGTAGATTTTTATACATTTGAATAGAGAATATCTATACAATTCTGGCGCATTTTTTTTCTTGTAAATCGGTGGAGAATTGACTGAGCTACATCCTTTACAAGTTTGGGCCATCTATAAGCAGTGGCCAAAACAGGCACCTTCCCAATTTGGCAGACTGGTGATGCTTTTCCTGACGGCTCAAACTTGTAAATGATGTAGCTCAGTCAATTCTCCACCGATTTACAAGAAAAAAAATGCGCCAGAATTGTATAGATATTCTCTATTCAAATGTATAAAAATCTACAATGTGTCTCATTTTGGTGGCTATACAGCACCTATTAGCCCAATGTTGCCTACTCGAGCTATCAGCTTCACAATGGATAGGATTTTGGCTTAGATTTGCAGAGACTAAATAACCGATTAATATGTGGCTTCAATCCTACGGGTCCAGAATTTTAATTACTACCTCATAACTATGTTAAAGTGCCCATTCTTAGGGGTGATCTCGACATAGGGGCCACAAATAAAAATTCTGAATTCGTAGATCGATTAGAATTCAAATTCTAAGTAATATCCTCCTACAAACCATGCTCATACGTGTTGTGGTTAAAAAGCTATAGTCCAATCTCTCCAGAGTGCCAAATTTGGCAGGGAAAACAAGCTGATTTCGCATTTTTGGAGCAATAAATAAATTTTCTACATGGAAAACTCTCTCAGTGGATTCAATCACATCATTCCCTCAAACCCAGTGCAAAAAATATATTGAATTGGTGTTGTGGAAGGTACAAAGTCCATGTCTCAAGAAATTGGCCCTGTGACACTATGTCACAGCATGTCACTGGTCATCACACTTACCAAGGATTGTGCAACACCAACTACGTGGAAAATCAGGTTTTGCTGATGCGATCAGGCCACACCTTAATCGACGTCCAAAAGGCTGAATACGACCAAGACATGCCGGATGAGATCAAAAAGCGTACTTCCAACCCCGCTCTCCCTCCTCCTCTCCTTGCAACTTGCAAAGCCTTGAACCATCCATCTACCAAACAGCTCATGTGCGCCTGGACTTGTTCACGTCTTCCCTACATACCCGCAAAATTAGTTTGACAAACGACAGGAGTTCCAGGTTCGCGCTCGTCTTGTCCGATCAGGCCACATCTTAATTGATGTCCAAAAGGTCAAATATGACTAGAAGACAACTAGATGTCCGTACCCGCAGCTCACTCTGTTTCCTTCTCTGAATTACCAACATCCCTTTCTTAGTATGAGATTGCCTCAAATCACGCTCGGACCCGCCGTCTACCTCGCCTGCCTCTGAAGGCACATGACATCCTTCATAATTGGTTGCTAAACCCAACAGGTAAGGCAAATGCCTTTGCGGAAATCGATCTCGGGGAGAAAAACATATCAAGTTCTGGATCAAGCCTGAGGTAAGTTTGATATCACCCAGCATGTGCCATTCCCTCAGAAGATCTACAAAGTTTTTTGTGTGGATGCTGTATGGGTATGGGACGGGAGGATGAAGGCGTTGACGTAGCGAGAATGTATGTTTCCATTTCCATTCTTTTCCTGAAGAGTGCGGAATGAGTCACAGGTTTCGCATTACTACATTGAAAAGGAACCCGATCCTGAAAAGTACCTGCAACCATCATGGAGATTATCGAAGAACGAAGCAAAGGCGGGTGCATTTCAAGCGCCATTATTTGGCGCCGTTGGTTAAGAAGGGTGCCGTTGACAATCGTAGAGCGAAGTGTGCAGTTTCTCCGGTGTGGCTCCTCCATGGTCTAAGTTGACTTCTTCTCATCTTCTATTCACATATTTCAATTCCACTGCTGATGTCTTTCGCTTATCACCCAGGCTTGGCATCCACCGCCCGGTCTCCCTCGACTACCTCCGCGTAATCACAACAGCATGTACCAGCACCGGTCAGCTCTATGAGGAAGACTTTTCGGCCGCCTCTAGTAAACAGTGCAATACACATGCCTTCTCGAATGCATCATCGTGCAGTGCGTTGATCTAGTCTGCGAACTATGCTAAAGAAACAGACTTCTTAATACTCGCAGTACAGCTCGTGCGCGAAGTTTCTCCGTCTATTGATAAGGATCACGCATACGTATGGCCATCTTTGGCTCTGATGACGGCAGGCTCAAGGAGAGGTCTAATAGTTTCCAATCGTCGGGGAAAGTTATAGGGAGGTCAAGTACTTACCTTTATTGGGTAGTCTTAAAGCGCTAATAGACAATGCGATTTCGAAAGCCTCCTTGTCAAGGTCCTCAGGATGGCGTCTTAGTCTCGTCAAACGGATCCATACTCCGAAGACTCTTCCCGGATTTCCCAATTCAATGACGTCCTCGAAATTTTTGGATCAGGAATTTGGTTTAGTGTCGGGGGTCCTGATTTGAAGTATGTACATTTGTTGTTTTTCCGAGAATTTCATTTGTATCCCCTGTATATATAGGAGAGCTTGTATCGTAGTTACCCATCCGCTTGCCTCTGTCACCTCCAGAGACAACTGGAAATCTTATTTCCCTTTTCTCTCTTGATCACAAAGAATTGACGCTTTGCTGATTTGATTTCAACAAACACAGGCCAGAATGGACGATGAACCCAGCGGGCCAAAGTCTCATGTTAACACCAATTATCTCCCTCTTCCAGACAGTAGTAACCCTCCTCTTCCTCAGTCAACGAAACCAACATGGCGGTATAATCCCACTCAAAACTTTGACTGCAATGTCGCACTAACCATCCTTACATACTAGCACCAAACTTTCCAAGTACTGGGCCTTTGCGGTGCATCTCGCTCTAATCACCCTCGTATCCACGACCTGCCTATTCTTTATTGATGGGCGTACATTTAACGTCAACTCCCGTCGGCCTCATTACCGAGAAGTTGATGGCTCTCTTTCAAATGCGACATCTTACGCTCCCCTCCAATCCGACATCACAACTGCGGTCTCGTTGGCAGCTTCAGTAACACGTGCTGCGAGTGGATGGTGGGCGGCAGGCTACATTTGGCGCTGCATTTTTGTGGCCATGGAGCGAGGGGGAATTTCCGCAAAAGGTGTATCGCAGGCGATCTCAAGTCCGCTGCATCTACTTTGCCACTCTACTCGGAAAAGTAACATGATCATCATATACATCACCCTTTTCGCCACTTTCGCCATTGATTATTTCTTCGCAGTTTTAACCGGCTCATTCACTTGGGAGGCTGCGGACATGCAAATACTCGGAAGGATACCACTCGAAATCTCAAACCCAACCACAGTACTAGGATTACCCGATTCTCTTGACAATCGGCTAGTATCTCCGATTCTGTCAATTGCTTCGGTCTCTGCAAGCATCGCATGGATGCTCAGTGACTCAGACCCCCTTTTGAATATCACAGAAACCTCCACAACTTTTCGGCGCGTTCTCCAAATGGCGCAGTACATCTCTACCAATTCCACCCTAGCTGAAGCTACGATGCCTTACTTTGCCGTGGATGCTTTCGAGTGGGTCCAAGACCCCCACCAGGTCTTGACAGACACACAAATATCCTTACTTAGTAATCAGACGGACGGCGACTCGTATAATCCCTTTATTAGTGCCATAGCTATGCCAAATGTGACTGGTGCGTTGTTACCCAACGTCCAGTGGGGAGAAGGGCCGAGTCAGGATCCTGGCATGCTCATATCGGAAACACGACCGTTCGCCCTACTTGTCGGCTACGTTGATGCGAGTACCACGGGGTGCTCACAGAATTTCCCGATCGACCCGGGCTTCCAAATCAGCTTGTTTCGCGGGGGCGACGCCTGCTTCGGTATTGCAAATGTGTCGTACAGGGCTGGAGCATTCAAATGCCGAAACTGTAAAATCATTTCTCCGAATGTCGTGGAAGGAGAGGCCGCCCCCTCTTCACTCTTCGGAAATCCATTCACTTCATATGCACTGCAACTATCACCACTCATTGGACCCAATCTTATGTCATTTAAGTTTGCTCGTCCCTTAAACTATGGGACATTCAGAGACTTCTCCATCGAGTTAACTTCGCGGGCATATCAGGCCGCATGGGCAGCATTGTCGGACTTGTACTCGATGAATATCGGTAATACAACTGTGCAGATTGCCTTGCCGACGTTGCGCGCCAAAATCACTCACTGGAGAATATACCTTTGGGTAGCGCTGCATCTTTGGGTGTTAGCGCTAGGATTGCTTTTCGCATACATTCAAAGTCATTGCGATCACCCGTGGGTCGGGGATCCGACCATGGCTGTCTTCTGGCTGGACACAGGGGCAGTCCTTTCCGACGCAGGGGAACAGCGTGTTTCAGACCCATGGCAGCCTGGAACAGCAATTCGCGAAAATGAATATGGAAGACTTGTACTCGAGCACAACGTTGAAGCCGGTCAGCGCTCAGTGAAAGTCAGGAAGGATCGTGGTTCGCGTCAGCGCAGATATTCGGATTCGATACCGTTACGGCGTAGGATGCGTCCTTCGAGTTTTGCGACACTAAGGGAGGAGGGAAGAGAATATGTTGAGCCCCTGGGACTTCCGTTTTGAAGACTAGCCCATTGGATTCCACAAAGACCCCCGAAAGTTCTGCAGAATAAATTTATGTACCTTGTGACTTGATACTTCAATCATCTCGTCTCTCTCTCATGGAATGCCTGCCTAAGGTACAGTAACGGCACGCGGTTTAAATCGACAGTGGTAAGTCATGAGTATGGCTCTGCTGGGCCAACAGGCTCGCAAACTCCGACGACAGCTCGTCAGCAGCAAAGAGACCTCGCAAGACGACTTGTAATTACGTGAGTTTCCTGCGGCGGGATCAACGAGAACTAACGACTTACTTCGGGAACAGTGCATCGGCCTGGCGTTGAAAAGAGCAAAGCCTGCGAGGGAAGGGTGAGCAGTGCAAATCCAATGCTCGATGCCACGGCGACAGGTCATGAAGTATGTATCCCAGGCAACGCTCATTCAGAATTCGGGACACAGACGCCCGACAGCTGACCACGAACACTCGTCTCGTCATGACGGATTGACGTCCAACATCCGCGTGCCAGTGGAGCCTCCCCGTCACAAATGTAGGAGCTGAGTTGTCCAATGTGGGTTTCATCCTTCCTTCCTCCACAAAGCCGGGATGCTGACCTTGAGCTCATAGCTAACATAGGCCCGCCGTACTCCTCCTCCCAAACTGAAGGATCAACTGTCATCAATCGCTTGAAGATCATCTGGATTGTCCACATCAACGGCAAAACACCTGCAGATGCCACAACGTCTCGAGTAAGTTTCCTCCGAATCAAAAAGTCTGACAACGTTCTTACTTGGAGGCAGAAGCAGGAGGTAGTTGAGCTTCTTGGGTGGGGTATGTATGAGTTATCACGTTGCTTATCGTGTATGCGAGAGAATCCAAATTACCTTCTTGTCCACGTCACTGTCAACGAACGCGTCCGCGGATCGAGTACTACCACTTGTCGTTCACTGGCCAATGAAGACTTGCTCAACTCTAACGTTGTGCGGTACATGAAAGGGCGGGGCTTAAGGCAGAGGCTGGATCTGGATCTGCTCAAATTTAAAGAGGTACGTTAGCATGGATTGACGTGTATACGCGCACTCCCAACTTGATCATCTGTTCTGCAGCTCGGTTCTGTTGACGAAGACAGTCTTCCTGCAGATCGTGTGGGCCTCAAGACCGGCAAGCAGACGATTGCTGAAGCGCTGAACGGCAGGGGGCAGGATCGTATGGAATACGCGTGGTGCAGGAGGTTGATAGTTGGGGGTGAAGGTTCTATTGAAACAAGGTACGTTGACTTTCATTGACGCATATGCGAGGGATTATTGACTTACTGGTCATTCTATCCCCAGGTCTCGTCGCCATCCTCTTGGTCAAATGTGCCCTCCTCGCTACCAGCCATTCTCGCAACCCAAATCACTCGTCGTCGGGTGCACAATCATTCCGTTCGCTCGATCTTGCCCGTCTTCCTGTCGAATGGCTAAAGAGTCTTGTAGAAAGGGTAAGGTAGGCCCATATCATATATGGGATTCAACGTGACGGGCAAGTGACTGTAGAAGATGACAGAACGGAGACTGACCCAGGGCGAAGTGTTGGGGGAGAATAGAGAATAGAGAATAGGTATTGAAATCGAATGCCTGTGACAGAAGGCATCTCAGGATGTTCGTGGTAGATTTGATGCTTCGCATCTTCTCTCACACTACGACTCGGATCATCAGAGGTGCGCCATCCACCACTGGACGCCGTGGCACACGACGATACAAAGCAAGGGGCCCGACGAAGACGTCGCTGCTTCTAAGCTGCATGAGGATTTCAATGAGTCTGGAGGTCAGAACGATGGTATGTCAGGGATCTTGACTTACACGGGCCCGTTCTCTTACGTTTGCTTCAGTTCAGTTGGTCAGCCACCTGACTACGTGAGCCAAAAACCCGCGTCGTATGATATGCACAATGGGGCCTTCGTTCGTCGCCGCCTGTCCTCTAGCCTTCGCCTTAGTCATACCAACCGTGATTTTCAGGACATCCTGCGAAGCCCCGGATCTGATTCAACCTGGCGGGCAGCCGACTACAACATTACTACTGAAAGTCAACGAAGTACAGTGGGAGGGTACGATGTTCTAGGTACGTTTGGGCAATTGCTACGTCGTGCCCTTCATTAACGGTCGAGGAACGTTAGTTTTCTCAACCACCTCACATTCTTTCGCCATCACTCTGGCGAGTGGCTAGCCTTTTCGGCCATTCGAGAGCCAGGATGAGCTAGTCAACAAATGTCCACGGATATATCGGAACTTGAGTTGGTGGATTCGTTGCTCGGGATATGTCAGGTGAGTTTGATCGGCTACTTTGTGACGAGGAACGCTAATCATCCATCCTTAAAGCAACGTGGAAGTCAATATAGTAATCAGTTCCATCGTTCATCCTTACGATGATCAACACCCCTCCAGCCACGTGTCCTGGCGGCTCTTTCAACGACAACACTTGGAATCATTGTCCACGCTCGTCTCGTCGGATAAGGCCACATCTTATTCGATGTAAAAAAGGTCAAATAAGGCTGGAAGGCAACTAGATGTACGTACCCGCAGCCCGCTCTGTTTCTCTATCCGAAGTACCAAAGTTCCTTTCTTAGTCTGGGATTGCCTCAAACCACGCTCAGACCCGCAGTCTACCTCGCCTGCGCAGGCCTGCCCCTCCCGCCTTGACAAATCCTGTAGCGTCCTTCAAAATTGGTCGCTAAATTTAACAGGGAACGCCAATACCTTCGCGGAAATCGGTCTGGGTCGGGTACATCTCAAATTTCTGGATCAAGGTAAGTCTAATATCGACCGGCATGCTTGAACAAGGCGACTAACTATTCCCTCAGAAGATCTACAAAGCTGACGGGGACGGACACTCCTGGGGATGGTGAGGTTTTTGTGTCGATGTTGTACGGGTATGGGACGGAAGGAAAAGGCGTTGACGTAGCGAGAATGTATGTTTTCATAAACATCTTCCTGGAAAGTGCTAAATGAATAACAGATGTTACATTACTACTACATCGAAAAGGAGTCCGGACCTGAGAAGCACTTACAACATTCATGGAGCCTATTGGCAAAAGAAACAAAGGCAGGTACGTATCAAGCGCTTGTTCGGTGCATTGTTTGGCGCCGGCCGGGTGGTTAGGAAGGGTGCGGTTGTAGTACGAGGAGCATAATTTCTCCGCTGTGGCACTTCCACGGTCTTTGACTTCCTCTCACCTTTTTCTTTTCTCTTCTACGTACTTCAATACCACCGCTGATGTATTCCCAGGATTGGCATTCACCGCCCAGTCGAATCCCCCGACTACCTCCACATAATCACAATATGTATCAGCGCCGATCAGCTCTGCACTCCGAGCTCGCGAACCTCATACACTGCTTTGGTGAAGAAGGCTATCCGGCCCCCTATCATAAGCGCCCTCAGAAGATGCCTTCTCGAATTCACCATTATGCAGTGCGTTGATCAAGTCTGCGAATTATGCTAAAGAAAGAATCGACTTCTCAATACTCGCGGTACAGCTCATGCACGAAGTTTCTCCGTCTATGGATGAGGATCACACATACCCATGCCCACTTCCATCTTTGCCTCTGATGACGGCCGGCTTGAGGAGAGGTCTATACATTCAAAGCTATTGTGCTCACCCGTGGGTCAAGGACACGACTATGGCTATCTTCTGGCTGGATACGGGAGCAGTCCCTACTACTAAGGATGGCCACCTCGTCTGGGACCCATGGCAGCCCGGAACGGAGATTCGCGAGGAAGGAATGCTCATACTCGAGCAAAACGAAGCCGGTCAGCGCTCAGTGCAAGTCAAGAGAGATAGCGGTCCGCGTCAGCGCAGATATTCAGATTCAATACCGTTACGGCGTAGGATGCCTCCTTCGAGTTTCATGATATCAAGGGAAAAAGGCAGAGAAAGTGTTGAGACGCTCATCGGGAATTCCTTTTCGATGAGTCTTCAGGCTAGCTCATTGGATCCCACCAGAATCCCTGCAAATTCTGCAGAATAAATTTGTATAAAGATATAGTACCTTGTAGCGTTTGTACAATACTTCAATGATCTCTCATGGAAAGCCTGTCTGGCACGCAATTCAGCCAACAATACAACACAAGTCATGTGTGATATTGAGGAGACCTTGCAAGACGACTTGTGAATGGGTGAGTTTCGTTGTGACGGAATCAAAGAAAACCAACGACTTACTCGGGCACAGTGCATCGGCCGGGCGTCAAAAAAAGCAAAGGCTGCGATGGAAGGGTGAGCAGTACGTTAGCAAACCCTACGTTCGCAGTCTCGCTCGGAATCCAGGATACCTGACAACTGACCATGAACACCCGTCTCGTCGTTACAGATTGACATCCCATATCCGCGTTGCCCAGCTGCAAGACGGAGTGAAGAGACCGGATAGCGTCATCCAGGTTTTCTGACAGCATGGAATGGGCTTCCCTGTCACAAATGTACGAGCTGAGTTGTTCAACGTTAGCTTCATCCTTCCATCCTCCACAAAGCCGGGATGCTGACCTTGATCTCATAGCCAACGTGCGTCCGCCATACTCCTGCTTACGAACTGAAGGATTAACTGTTGTCGATTACTTGAAGATCATTTAGATTGTCGGGTCTTCCACATCAAGGGAAAAACATCTGCACATCATGTTGGCTGCAAGACTGGCAACAAGCCTGTCAGGATCGTACGGAATACGCGTTGCAGGAGAGGAGATACCAGCGTCGTACAGGTGCTGGTCCTGGAAAAGGGAGGTACGTTGAGGTCGATTGACGGTATGCAAGATATATTGCTTACTGGTCATTATATCCCCAGGTCTCGTCCCCATCCTCTGCGCCAACTGTCCCGACATCGCATACTGACCATTCTGAAAAACCCGGGTCTTGTCCGTCACTCGTGCCGGATGATTCCACTCGTTGATCTTGCCCGTCTTCCTCTCGTAGGGCTCAAAAGTCGTCTGTAGAAAAGGTAAGGTAAGCTCATATGCATCGGACCAACGACTTAACATGACGGGTCCTACATGGAGCATGTACCGCAAGGATTTGGAGGTGAGATAGAAGATGACAGAACGGGGGGAGAATATGTATTGAAATACAATGCCTGTGATAGAAATGAGGAACGTTGATGTTGTTCTTCAAAGTTCAAGCTGAGGCTTACGTTGCTCGAATTGTTTGAGGTGCCGCTGGTGATTGGAATTTGAGAAATGCGGTCAACTGGTGAGGATGGTCCTCCAATGAGCCAAGCTTGAGCCAAGCCTAATAAATTTGATGAGGCTCGTCGTAATGCATCTTATCTCTCACGACGACCATCCATTCACCAGAGGTGCGCGAACCGCCACTGATCGCAATGGCACACAACGATATAGAGCAAGGGGCGCCCGAGGAGGAGGTCGCTGCTTTTTAGCTGCTTGAGGAATTCAATGGGCCAAGTAGAAACGATGGTATGTCAGGAATCTTGACTTACACGGATTCTCTTACGTTTGCTTTACTTCAGCTGGCCAACCATTTGACTATGTGAATCTATGGACAGCGAAGACGATCTCTCTCGAAAACCCCCGTGCGTATAAGTAATATGGACAATGGGGCCTGGTTCGTTGCCGCCTGACATCAGGACATCCTGGGTCGAATAACATTAGTTTCCGCAGTGGCCTCTAATTCTTTCGCCAGTACTCTGGCGACTGGCTAGCCTGTTTGGCAAATCGAGAGCCAGAATGAGATATTGAGTTGGTGGATTCGTTATTTGGGCAATGCTTGAGAAGCGCAGGTGGGTTTTGTCAGCTACTTTGGAACGAGGACGCTGATCGATGATCATCCATCCTTAAAGCAACGCAGAAGTTCATATGGGCTCTAGTTCATCAAAGTCAAGTTATCAGGCTGTCCCCCTTCCATCGTTCATCCTTGCGATGATCAACACTGCCGACATGTGTGCCGCTTACCCTTTCTACGACAACTGGTCCTTATGCTTCAAAACCGAAGCGTAACGTATTGATCGACAGTTTTCATCGTGAACTCTGCGTCAAGGAAGAGAACAACTCAAAGAGACATTGGTTCTGTATATTCCATATGTATGTCTATATACCATGCCCTGTGGTGTTGACTGACATGTTGGGCACAGCACATAATCAATGTTATTCTGAGCTCAAAGTTCTACCAAACCCAACGAGAGATAAGGTATAAAAGAACCCTGCGAGCCTCTGTGGAATTCTGTTGAACAATGGAGTCAGTGTCCGCGCTCGTCTCATCGGATTAGGCCACATCTTAATCGACGTTCAGAAGGTCAAAGACGACTGGAAGACAACTAGATGTACGTAACCGCAGCCCACTCTGTCTCCTTATCTGAAATACTAAGGTTCCTTTCTTAGTCTGGGATCGCCCAAACCACGCTCAGACCCCCCGGCTACCTCGCCTGCGGCCTGCCCCTCCCGCCTCGAAAAGCTCATACCGTTCTTCAAAATCGGTTGCTAAACCTAAGGGGAAGGCCAATGCCTTCGCGGAAATTGATCTGGGTCGGGAACATCTCAATTTCTGTATCAGGGTAAGTCTGATATCGGCCGGTATGCCTGGACAAGGCGACTAACCATTCCCTCAAAAGATGAACAAAGCTGATGGGGACGAACACTGCTGGGAATGGGGAGGTTTCTCTGTCCATGTTGTACGGATATAGGAAAGGAGGAAAAGATGTAATGCTTTCATATACATTTTCTTTCTGAAGAGTGCTGAATGAAACACAGGTGTTGCATTATCAAAGGAGTCCGGACTTGAGAAGCACTTACAACGCTCATGGAGCCTATAGGCGACAGAAGCAAAGGCGGGTACGTATCAAGCGCTTGTTCGGTGCATTATTTGGCGCCTGTGGTTGGGAGGGATGCGGTTGTAGAGCGAGGAGTGTAGTTTCTCCGCTGTGGCACTTCCACCGTCTTTGACTTCTTCTTACCTTTTTCGTTTCTCATCTACGTACTTCAATATCCCCGCTGATGTATTCTCAGGATTGGCATTTACCGCGCAGTCGAATCCCCCGACTACCTCCACGTAACCACAACATATTTAAGCGCCCATCAGCTTTACACTCCGGGCTCGCGAACCACATGTACTGCTTTCGGGTCTGTGAGGAAGGCCCTTCAGCCCCCCTCTGATAAGCGCCCTCAGAAGATGTCCGCAGAAATTTAGGATCAAAGGCAAGAGATTCCTGTGTTTCACTGCCAGATTTTTCATCCTTTGGCTTACGGAAACGAACAGGAAATGGTTCCGCGCAGGGCTATGGGAAGCGGCTTGCCGGAGAATTTCAACTACAAAAACAACAAGCTTCGTCTTCCTTCCCAACTTCCATCTCGTCTACGATGTCAAACCATCCCAAAGATTCTTCATTGAAACCGTTGTCTAGTCTCAAGAAAGCGTCCGCAAGCTTGCACTCGCCGAAACCTCAATCCCCAAACGATAGTACTGGTGCAGCCCACTCCAGTCCTGTCTCGCCCGTTATGAGGACTCCATCCAAGGCTATCCACGCGGCGGATGCGGGAATGGTTGTCGCTGGTGGGATACCTGACAACGCTTTTGCGCAACAAGTCAATGTTAATCCTCACATTGTAGGCGACCACGGTGCACACCAGAAAGTGTCCGCAAGATTGGATTCGCCGAAACCTCATACCCCAAACAATAGCACTGGTGCAGCCCACTCCAATTCCGTCTCGCCCGTCATGAGGACTCCATCCAAGGCCATCTACGTGGCGAATGCGGGAATGGCTGTCGCTGGTGAGATTCCTGACAACCCTTTTTCAATATTGATCCTCATCTAATTCAACATTGTAGGCGACCACGCTGCACACCAGAAAGTGTTCACAAGATTGCCTCTGCCAAAACCTCATTCCCCAAACGATAGCACTGGTACAGCCCACTCCAATTCTGTCTCGCCTGTCACAGGGACTCCATCTGAGGCCAACCATATGGTGAATGCAGGAATGTCCGTCGCTGGTGAGATACCTGACAACCCTTTTGCGCATTAAGTCGATCGTCATTTAATCAAACATTATAGGCCACCATGCTGGACACCAGTCACATGAGGCTGTCCAGCCCTTGCAACATCCTTTCCCAGTCTCGACTGGTCTGTTATGCTTGAAAGTCTGCTTTTCAAAATTACTGATGACTCTGACGTAGGCCACCTGAAATCTGACTCACACACCTTACCTGCACCTCCATCCAACCTTCCTATTATGGATCCAGGGTTAAAGTCAGCCGGTAAATTCCACAATATATTCTTATGGTGTATTATCAAATGCAAGCTCACCATACAGATCATTCAACTAATGCTGGAACTGGTGTTATGAACAATTTTGAGAGGGCTCAAAATGTAAATACTGGCGACAACCGAGGTAGGTTAATTTGGACAATCTCATGTTTGAAACTTTCGCCTGAATTTCAATAGGTGTTATCATTCAAGAAACCTTTAATGAAAATATTGGTGTTGATGGTCTGGCAGCCGAAATTGAGGAAGAACTAGAGCATCATCATGGGTATGAGAAACAAGGGAGTGAGAGGGGTGACAAGGCAGAGAGTGAGAGGAATGACAAGGAAGAGAGTGGGAGGCACGACAAGGAAAAGAGTGTGGGGAATGACAATGAAGAGAGTGCGGGCAACGAAGAGAGTCAGAGCGTGGGGAATGACAATGAAGAGAGCGAGATGAATGGAGAGAGTGCAAGGATTGACAAGGAAGAGAGTGCGGGGAATGACGGGGAAGAGAATGAGAGCGATGAAGAGAATGCAGGGAATGACAAGGAAGAGAGTGCAGGGGATAATCATAAGGAGGAGAGTGCGGGCAATGAAGAGAGCGAGAGCGTGAAGAGTGACAAGGAAGAGAGCGAGATAAATGGAGAGAATGCAGGGATTGACAAGGAAGAGAGTGCGAGAAATGATGGGGAAGAGAGTGAGAGGGATGAAGAGAATGCAGGGAATGACAAGGAAGAGAGTGCGGGGGATGATAAGGAGGAGAGTGAGATGGATGAAGAGGGTGAGAAGGATGACGAGAGGGAGAGAGATGACAAGGAAGAGCGTGAGAGGGAGAGGGATGAAGAGAGTGCAGGGAATGAAGAGGAAGAGAGTGTGGGGACTGACATGGAAGAGAATGAGAGGGACGAAAAGGGTCAGAGAAATGAAGAGAGGGCAAAGGAAGAGAGTACAGGGACCGAGAGTGAAAGGGACGAAGACGGTGAGAGGGACGAAGACGGTGAGAGGGATGAAGACGGTGAGAGGGATGAAGACGGTGAGAGGGATGATGAGGGTGAGAGGGATGACGAGGGTGAGAGGGATGACAACGAAGAGAGCGCACGGAATGACGACGAAGAGAGGGATGACAACGAAGAGAGTGCATGGAATGACAACGAAGAGAGGGATGACAACGAAGAGAGTGCATGGAATGACAACGAAGAGAGGGATGACAACGAAGAGAGCGCATGGAATGACAACGAAGAGAGGGATGACAACGAAGAGAGCACAGGGAATGACGAGGAAGAGGAGCAATGAAGGACTGCCACTGCCACTGGACTGGGAGTGTTACAGATTGGTTACAGACTCTCGAACACTTTCATAAATGCGGACATTTACACATTCCTAAGACATATGTAGACCATACTGGACAGTTCTACATATGCATTCCATGACCTATTCCATTTCTGAATCATCTTTTATTTCTTTTGACTTGCTCCAGTCATACGACTCAGCCAGCCATAGGAGAAAAATATCTATGAATACACAGATTACAATCCAGAACAACAGCCGACAGCGGGTAAGAGAGGAATCATCAAAATTCAACGTAGCATAATCAAAGAGAGCCCTCAGCACGCTGCACCTCCGGCAAGTCCACAGCAGACCGCAAGATCGTCTGCACCTGTACCCAATCCCGGCGAACCAACGGCGCCTCGACCTGGTGTCTACATGCATCACACACAAATCAAGTCCAACATCAGCACCCAGCAGTAACATACAAAAAGACACAACTCACGCATCACGTAAATGGGGCACCAACGCCTTAAGCGTCCGCAATCGGGTAACACCCGTTTCAGGACAACGCAAACACAAGCAGTCCGCAATCTCACGGAATACGGCTGGTTTGCGTGCAGTTCGTTCCGTCGTGATGACGTAGAGGTAGTCGAGGTTTTCAATTGGGCGTCGGATTTCGTGCCTTTGTAGAGCAAAGAAGAAGAACGTCAGCGCGAGATCAAGGACAAGGATAAGGGAGTAAGGCGGCTGGGGGAAAGGCACGTACGCAGATTTACAATGATCAATCGCCCCCTTCCTATCCACCGGCGCCAAATAATGCACCGAACAATGCGCACACGTCCACGATTTATCCTTGATATACGGATCGAACTCTTCCCTCCTCACCACGTCCGCTTTTGCTTGGTCCGTTAAGAGGCTCCAAAGGGGCCGGGAATGCCTTTGGTGGTCGGATTCTTTTTCCATGTAATGTAACACCTGTATTTCATTCAGCACCGCTCAAAGGGAGGAAAGAAGAGAAAGGAAACATACACACTCCCGCCACGTCAACGCCTTCCTCCCACCCTCCCCAGCACTCGCACTAGTACACCCCGCACAAACAAACCGTCCATCATACCCATCCATCTCGCCCACCGTCGCCCTCCCCTTATCCCACCCAACAAGCTCAACCAACGCCCCGGCAGCCTCATACCCCCTCCTACTAAAATGCAACCTCTTATCCCAATGCGTCTGCAGCGCCCCACAACGCAGATGCGGGCCTGCGCCGTCCCACCCTATCAAACACCTCCCCGCGCGTACGGAGCTTATCGTCGAGCCGAGGCAGGTGAATACGGAGGTGGCGAGGTTTAGGAGGTGGAGATCCGGTTCCTCGGGTTCTCCGGGTGGTGGGGAGTCAATGGACATGGCGTCGCCTGTGAGGTCGTGGCAGGGCGTGGCATCATCAACACGCCTCGAACCAGGCAACAGCCCCGCCAACTGCCTCATCTTCTCCCTCGTCCACTCCTCCACGGCCCCAGGCAACGTCCTCATCGCATCCTTAACACCCTCGTCGTCAGCACTCAACAGCTCGTCTCCTTCCCTCTCAATCAACTTCCTCAGCATATCAAACTCGCAGACTGTGTATAGAGGTGGGTGGTACGACCACGTTGAAGGGTGCGTTTCGTCTTTCTTGTATTGGTTGTATTGGTCTTTAATGAATGAGATGCGGGCGCGGATGAGTTGCTTGCGAGCTTTTTCGAGTCGGGCGAGGCGGGCGAGGTGGATGGCGGGTTCGAGTTGGGGTTTTAGGTAGTCCCAGACTGTAGTGGTTGGTACTCAACGGATGGAAGGGAGGAGGAGAAGGGGGTACGTACTCCTAGTTGGTAAAGACGATTTCAGATCCTTGATCTCATCCAGTACATCTTCATCGAATTGAGCTTTTTGGACGTCGATTAGGGTGTGCCCTGATCGGACGAGACGAGCGTAAACCCTAATTCCATGTCGTTTATCAAGATTAATTTGGATGGAAGAAGGGATGTACTGAACGCACCGTCGCATATTTCGCTGGTACCTCACCTCTCGTTGGGTTTGGTAAGCCTGCGCGATGCGTTGAGCCCAGCGGAATGTTTTCAGTACGTGCTATGTCCCGTGTATCAGTGATCATCGTATATGGCCAAGGGGAAACAAACATACCGAACGTATTGAATCAATGTCCAGATTTCTCTTCTTGTTGTGTTCCTCAGCGACTTTCTTGATGTCCGCAAAGTCCACGGTAAGAGACAACCGTAGATCAATACGCTTGGCTTCGTCTTTGAGGTATAGAGGCCAGTCGTCATCAAAAGTGCCATCGGGACACATGTCTGTACCAATTCAGGTGTTTGTTGCGAAGATCAGGAAAGGAATTATCACCCACTGATAACCTGACTTCGACGAACTAGACTCCAAATTGACGAGCTTGGAAAAACGAGATCTCTTTGCTTGACTAGACTGGGGGATACGTGAGTGGTTATTTGACGTCGTCACGGAAAGCCCACCCACCAAAGACGCGCACATTTCCTGCACAAGCGATGGCGGAAAGTGAGGTTGGGAGGGGCACCCCCGTTTCCGCATTGCTTCAAGCATGGATGATCAGCATTCGTCGTCGTCGTTACTAAACTAAACTCACCTGACAGATCTGCTTCCCAAACAACAAATCCGCCCACTCAAGCTCCGAGATATCTTCTGGACATCTGGGAATCTCGTCCTCCCTCTCGTAGGCCGCCCGCCAGATTGAGCTGGAGCTAGGGCTGCGCAGGATGTTCTGGAAACTGCGGTTGGTGCGGCTGATGTGGTAGAGGTCTATTGGGTGTAGATGTTCAAATATCTGAATGGGTTAGGTGAATCCAGTGACAGATAGAGGTAGATATTGGGGTGAGAAGGCGAACCTCGTACAAGACATCCAAGGGCACCGTGCATATCATACGTAAATCACAGTGGGATACCCTGGTTTTTGTGAGAGATCGTCTCCATTGTCCGTAGATCCACATAGCCAGATGGTTGACCACTAAACGAAGCGTAAGCCTAGAACTGGTCCCATACAAGTTCAAGTTGAACTCGGATTCAAGCTCACCGTCGTTCCTGTCCCTACGCTCATCCAATTCCTCGTGCAGCTGAAAAGCAGCAAGCTCTTCCTCCGCTACCCTTTTCTCTGTATTGTCGTGTGCCATCGTGTCCGGTGGTGGCTCGCTTCTTCAAACAAATCAGGTGCTGTGGGGTGCAGGGGACGTGTCACCGACTGTCAGAATTCAAAAAGAGCGGGGTTCCGATATGGAGGCTTTAAATAAGCCGCATTTTGAGGGGACGAGCGCCTACCTGTTATCGTGGTCTTTGGCGGCTTGTGGGTACTATCAGTGACCAGGAGTTTGATATGCTTCAGGAGTTTGAAATCCCCGATTTCCTCTCTTAATTTTGACACAGGCTTTCCAGTATTTTTTTCTGGACTAATTATGACTCTTACAAATATGAATATCAACCTTTTTTGCGCAACAACCGAGTCTGACGAGCTCAGGATTTTAAAAGGTGGTTTTCGGCGCATCAAAACCGTGATGTATGCAAATGATTTTCAAGATCTAATCCGATCCTTTGCATTAGGCTATCTAAAAATTTACAAGCATGTACTAGTAAACGACGCGACTTCAAATACAAAAAATAGAGCAGAAAGGTGAAGAACTACGCTTATAATCCAATGAATTTCGATTCTTTGTCTGCTGAGCGTGACAGACGTGATTTTGGGCTGCGTGGTTTTGAACCCTGACAGTCGCATCACCTATCAAAATTCTGACAGTTGGATGTGACTTGGACGTGACAGCCATTTCAATCTCCCGAAACAATCGACTTTGACGACCGGTAAGCCTCCGTCAGCTTCCACCACTGTTCAATAAAAAAACTAAAAATATATTCATGTTCATGAGATACACATTCACCACCACACAAAATTTGGAGGCCTGGAGTGTAGCGGTTGTGGCATAATTCAGCCAAAGGTCAAATCGTTTCAAACTCCTGGTCACTGATAGTATGGTAATGGATTCCTGGCGACATCGTAGTGGTAAGAGACAAGATTTATTACTGCAAGCTTGGCCGTCGATCTCGCCGACGAGTGCCTCTTGCATGGTTACCAACAACCATCGTCACCAACATTTCAATGGCCACCTTCACCAACGACCATCCCGCGATGGCTTTCGTATTCTTTCAATTTCAACGTACTACGTCGGACGTCCAAGCCTAATGACGTTCCCTTGGGGCTTCTGTTTCATAGCTAGGCAAATATCGACCCGAGCACACTCATCGAACACGAGCGACAATGAAAGCTGCGTAATGATAATGGCCAGCAACGTGGATGGCACAATTGGCGGGCAAGATGGACAGATACGTAAGTCAGTCATTCTCGCGTAGGCGTTTGAAATCGATCTTTTTTTATCAGAACCTCCACCTGCACAACGTCCAAGTCTCTCCCGTCCTGCCGCACGCGTGTTTTATACGATCCTGGGGCCCACCGATCGTCTGTTAGTAAGTAACGAGGGCGATACGATCCGCGGGAAGAGAGGCCTCGTCAACAGAACCGAGGATGATATATTGATAGCTGGAGGACAGGTAATTGATTTGGGAGTGTTCCTACACAACGTTGACGCCCTTCTTTTCAGCAGAGCCGGTCCCTGCCTAAACCTCACCCTTCCATGTACACACAACGTTGGAGTCGAGCAATTCACCGTTGGCTAGTGAACGACAAGTGGTAACACTCGAGTTCGTTTGCCGTGACGAGAGCTTCAAAGGATACAACAAGGTAATTTACATTCTCTTGCGTACATGACAAGCGACGTTGATGTATTTTTGCACAGAACCCTAACATACCCCACCTCCAGCTTCTGCCTTTCAATTACGTTGGCAACGTGTCTCGAGCAGGCCATTGTTGGACTGCGGGAGAAGTTGCTTGTGGGTGATACAATGTATCATCAGACGTGGAATCGCTGATGTACTTCTTTTTCCCTCAGCATCAACGGGCCATGTTGCGCAATTCGCAGCCTTTATCTATGTCCTTGCTCCCTTCATCAATATCTTGCCCAATCAGTCTGGATGTTCTTCAAGCAATCAGTTGATTCTCAAGTTGGGAAGCAGAAGTATGCCGGGGAGGGAATTGGGCGTATGTAATGAGCTCAAAGTCAGCATCCCGGCTTTGAAGGATAAAACACACGTTGAACCTGACGGGAAACCTCGTTCCACGCCGCCAGCACACCTAGACGACGCTATGTAATCCCTCAAATCTGTCTCACAGATGAACAACCAAATTGTCAGAGTTGGCGAAGGAGATGGAGCACGAGAAAGCGTGCTTAGAGAAGATCAGCGGACTTCCCATGAGAGAGACATGAAGTTATTGAAGTATCGTATCGTACAAATGTCAAAAGGTGTATATAAATCTATTCTGCAGAATTTTCGGAGGTCTTGGTGCCACCCAATGAGCTAGTCTGCAAACTCGTTGGAACGGAATTCCCGATGAGCGTCTCAACACTTTCTCTGCCCTCCTCCCTTTGTACCATGAAGCTTGAAGGAGGCATCCTACGCCGTAACGGTATTGAATCCAAATATCTGCGCTGACGCGGACCGCTATCCCTCTTGACTTGCACTGAGCGCTGACCTGCTTCGTTTTGCTCGAGTATAAGCATTCCATCTTGGCGAATTTCTGTTCCAGGCTGCCAGGGGTCTGAAACACACCGTCCCTCTGGGTCGGAAAGGACTGCTCTTGTGTCCAACCAGAAGACAGCCATGGTCGGGTCCTCAACCCATGGGTGGCCACAATGACTTTGAATATAAACGAAAAGCAAGCCTAGTGCTAACACCCAAAGATGCAGCGCTACCCAAAGGTATACTCTCCAGTAAATGATTTTGGAACGCAATGTTGGCAGGGCTATCTGCACAGTCGTGGTGGTTGGGTCAACATAAAGGTTCGAGGTCTCGAAGTCCGACAATGCTGCCCATGCAGCCTAATATGCCCGCGAAGTTAACTCGATGAAGAAGTTTCTGCGTGTCCCATAGTGTAAGGGAATAGCATATGTAGATAACATAAGATTGGTTCCAAGGATTGGTGATAGTCCCAGTGCATCGGAAGTCAATGGATTTCCGATGAGTGAAAAGGGAGCGTCCTCTGCTCCCACGACATTTGGGGAAATGATTTTACAGTTTCGACTTCTGGATGCTCCAGCCCGGTACGATACATTTGCAATGGCAAAACAGGGCAAGATATCGGCCATAGACCCGTTCACGCCACCAAACAAGTTGATTTGGAAGCCCGGGTCGATCGTATAATTCTGTGGGCACACATGGATGTCGGACTGAGGAAGGCCGTGCGGAGGAAAATCATAAATCATGACGGCGAATAGTCGTGTTTCTGATATAGGCATGTCCTGACGTCCCGGTCCTTCTCCCCACCGTCCGTCGGGTAAGAACCCACCAGTTACATTTGCAGTAAAAGGACTATACTCGCTCACTGTCTGATTAAGTAAGGGTATTTGTGTGTCCGTTAAGACCTGTTGGGGGTCTTGCACCCACTCGAAAGCATCGACGGCAAAGTAAGGCATCACAACTTCAGCCAGGGTGGAATTGGTGGAAATGTATTGGGCTCCTTGGATAACACGCCGAAAAGTTGTGGAGGGATCAACTTCTGTGTTATTCAAAAGGGAGTCTGACTGGGGTATCCATGCGACGCTTGCAGAAGCCGAAGCCATTGACAAAACCGAAGACTGCCAACCGTCACCCCCGAATGCATTATTATAATTTAGAGTTCCGTTAGAGATTGTGAGTGGTATCCTTCCGGGTGTGCGTGTATTCGCGGCCTCCCAAATGAATGAGCCGGTTAAAACGGCGGAGAAATAATCGATGGCGAAAGTGGCGAAAAGGGTGAGGTATATGATCAGCATACTACTTTTCCGAGTAAAGTGGCGAGGTGCAGGCGGCCAGCTTGAAATCGCCTGTGATAGGCCTTTTGTTGAGATTCCCCCTCGCTCCATGGCCACGAAAATGCAGCGCCAAATGTAGCCTGTCGCCCACCATCCACCCGCGACACGTGTTGCTGTAGCTGCCACCGAGACAGTGGTTGTGATGTCGGACTGTAGAAGGACATGGGATGTCATCTGCGAAATAGAGCCATCGACTTCTCGATATTGAGGTCGACGAGCGTTGACGTTGAAATGGCGGCCATCTAGATAGCGGAGACAGGACATGGATACGAAAGCGATTAGAGCGAAGTGCAATGCGAAGGGCCAATACTTGGAAAGTTTGATGCTACAGTGTAAGGGTGATTAGCGTGGTATTGCAGTCAGAATATTGACTGGGATTATACCGCCATGTTGGTGTCGTTGACTGAGGAGAAGGACAGTCGGTACTTTGTTCAGTGTCTGTCTCGACGGGGAAATAATTGGTGCTAAGATGGGACTGTAGGCTGTGTTCATCATCCATTCTGGGCCGGTGTTTGGGCCCTGGGGCTTGCCCTCCTTCATTGACAAACGCCTTTAAATAGCTCTAATCCATGGTTAACGCTGTGCTTGAAACACGCTGTGCACCGCTGTCATCAAGGTTTGGCTCTCCTTGGCATCGATGGCGATAGTGGAGGGGATGACAAATGTGGTGGAGAGGAGACTTGGATTCCTTGACAAATAGGCGGCAGTCTTTACGGCAATGCCAGATGCAAGGAGCCCATTCAGGCGAAAGATTTGTGACAGCTAAATGCAAAACTCTAGACACCTCCGGAAATTTTCTGGTGTCCGCCTCGCTTTGTGCAAACAGCCGCATTTGGCTCAATAATAACCTCAATTGGAGCGTGGAGCACTCCATTACATGACATATACCTGAGTTGGTGGAGGACTTGCGTCATTCGTGCTCGCTTCCTTCCTCAAATGGTTGTTTGCACAAAGCGAGGCGGAGTCAAGAGATTTCGGCGAGGTGTCTAGGGTTTTGCATTTAGCTGGAAAGAATAATTCAGAAAGCGATCCAAAAAACACGTACAAACAGCAATCGATCTCAGCCCCAAGACTCTTGCCTCGTGTGCGGAAAGTGTTCCTTTGTATGTAGGACAGCGCCTACACCTTGCATTCCTGAATTTCTGGCCTCACGTTCCATCGTTTTGTCTATGTCTACAACTCAGGGGTCAGATCTGGAGAGTTGCTCGTTCACCAACTTCCCGCAGAGACATCCGCATCTTGTATCAGGACAAACTGGTGACCTCGCCGTACGATTGAAATTGGCCATGTCCGTTCCAAGCATCTGGGCGTCCCGAGATTTGATACTCCGAGATTGAGGAAGACGCTGCGACGGAGACAAAGGGTTTCAATTTGACGTGGGACTCTGATCATATGCATTACGAAGGAGAAGCAAGGATACCGAGAGGAAGGAATCAAGTCACTCGATGCGCTCTGCTTCACGGACTCGACCTTGGGGTCGGCAAGGGTCAGAAAGGAAGCACATGGGTAAAGGCACGCTGTACGAAGGTGTGAAGTTGGCATTTAGTTTTATCTTGCGGTTGGTCACGTTTCTGAACTTCAAATTAAATGACAGATGCAATATGGTATGGCTTACAGAGGCATCCCCTTCGGTGTCGTTGGGTGAGTCAGGCTTTCCTGAACAGAGACACAAAATTATCGTAGTGTCCTATCTCACGAGGCATATATAATCAGGTTATCTATACAAAAATTCACTCCGCAGAATTTTCGGGGGTTCTGGTGGTATCCAACGAGATAGTCTGCAGACCCGTCGGAACGGAAGTCCCAATGAGCGTCTCAACACTTTCTCTGCCTTCCTTCCTCAATATCGTGGAACTTGAAGGAGGCGTTCTACGCCGTAATGATATTGAATCCGAATATCTGCGCCGACGCGAACCACTACTCCTCTTGACTTGCACTGAGCGCCGACCGGTTTCGTTTTGCACAAGTACGAGCACTCCATCTTCACGAATCACTGTTCCAGGCTGCCATGGGTCCAAAACGAGCTGGCCATCCGACTTGGTAAGGACCGCCCTCGTGTCCAGCCAGAAGACAGCCATGGTCGGGTCCTCGACCCACGGGTGATCACAATGACTTTGAATGTAGATGAAAAGCAAGCCTAGCGTTAACACCCAAAGATGCAGCGCTACCCAAAGGTATACTCTCCAGCGAATTATTTTGGCACGCAACGTCGGCAAGGCAATCTGCACAGTTGCAATATCGAAAACAACCCGACCAAGGTCCGTCGATGATGCCCATGCGGCCTGATACGCTCGTGAAGTTAGCTCGATGGCCAAGTTTCTGCGTGTCCCATAGTTCAGGGGAATAGCATATGTAGATAACACAAGGTTGGTTACCAGTGCCGGTGTCAGTCCCAGTGCCCCCGAAGTGAATGGATTTCCGATGAGCGTAAAGGGGGGCTGTGCTTCCACGACATTCGGAGAAATGATTTTACAGTTTCGACTGCTGAATACTCCAGCCCGGTACGACACATTTGCGATGCCAAAACAGGGCAAGATGCTGAAGGAATTGTTCACGCTGCCAAACAAATTGATTTGGATGCCCGGATCGATCGTATAATTCTGTGGGCACACTTGAACGTCGGAGTGAGGAAGGTCAGGCGGAGGAATAAAATAAATCACAAGGGCGAATAGTCGTGTTTCTGATATAGGCATATCCTGACGTCCCGATATAGGAGTCTGTGGTCCTTCTCCCCATTGTACGTCGGGTAAGAACCCACCCGAGTCATTTGCTATAGTCGTAAAAGGGTTAAACTCGCCCGACGTCTGTTCCAGTAGGGATATCTGTGTGTCCGTCAAGACCTGGTGGGGGTCTTGCACCCACTCGAAGGCATCTACGGCAAAGTGAGGGATCATAACTTCAGACAGGGTAGAGTTGGTGGAGATGTACTGTGCTCCTCGGATAACACGCCGAAAAGTTGTGGAGGGTTCCGTGATGTTCGAAACGGAGTCTGAGGGGAGCATCCATGCAATGCTTGCAGAAGCCGAGGCCATTGACAGAACCGGAGGCTTCCAACTGTCACCCAAGTAAGGTGCGCCAACATAATCTGCGGTTCCGTTTGAAATGGCGAGTGGTATCCTTCCGGGTATTCGCCTGTCCGCAGCCTCCCAAATAAATGAGCCTGTTAAAGCTGCGGAAAAATAATCGATAGCGAAAGTGGCAAGAAGGGTGATGTATATGATGACCATGTTACTTTTTCGAGTAAAGTGGCGAGGTGCAGGGGGCCTACTCGAGATCGCCTGCGATAGCCCATTTGCGGAGATTCCCCCTCGCTCCATGGCCACGAAAATGCAGCGCCACATGAAGCCTGTCGCCCACCATCCACCCGCAACACGTGTTACTGAAGCTGCCAACGAGACGGCAGTTGTGATGTCAGATTGGAGGGGAGCGTAAGATGTCGCATACGCAACAGAACCATCTACTTCTCGATATCGTGGTCGACGGGAGTTGACGTGGAAATCGCGACCGTCTAGATAGCGGAGACAGACCAAGGATACGAAGGCGATTAGAGCGAGGTGCGCCGCAAAGGGCCAGTACTTGGAAAGTTTGACGCTGTGTAAGAATGGTTAGTGTGATATTACAGTCAAAATCCTCGAGATTGGGATCAATATACCGCAATGTTGATGTTTTTGCAGGAGGAAGAGCAGGGCCACTATGCATTTCACTGATGTCCGTCTCGATGGGGAGATAGTTAGTGCTGTGTGAGGTGTGTTCTTCATTCATTCTGGGCCTGTGTTTGGGGGCTTACCCTACGTCGACATGCCTTCAAGTTGTCCTTTAAATAGCTCTCCTCAATCCATGTTTAACGTTGACAGCGCCCCTAGATTGCGCCTCAAGGCTGTTCAGTGACTTAAGATCGATAGTGATAGCGTGAAGAGGTCACAGATGTGGCGGATTGAAGGGGACTTCAATTCCTTAAAAATGAGGTGGCAGTCTTTACTGCGATGCCAGATGGAAGCCACAGTTCAAGTGCACCTAGTAATAACGTGGAAAATCTCATCTTCTTTCCTTGGACGAGCCGACAAGGTATTATGCAACACGTGATAAGTCGCCTTGAGCAACACTCCACAAGGACGCCCTAATTAAAACTCCTTCAGTTCAACACGATTTGCCACTCACCCTCTCTACCCAACATCTCTCGCTTCTTCACCAACGAACGTGGTGATCAATGCCAATTCAGCCTATAGACTTTATCGGAAACCTCCTCCCCAAGCGTGAAACATGACCACTGCCCGTCACACGGACGGACATCAAACCATGGAACCACCACTGGTCAAAGGTCCTAGCGCAGTACGGCCCCAACCCCCTCCTCAACCCCTCCCACACATCTGTACCCGTCCGCCTGCGGCTCTCCGACTCCTCTGAGACCCACCTGAAATCTGAGCACTTTCCCATATTCCCAGTCCAAAACATCCTGGCCCGATATGCGTCTTACCTACTGCACCCCGCCGAACCAAACGATCTCATAAGTAAATAGGTCGGGCTTACAAGAAACGAAAAAGAGAAATGTATACTTGATGCGTTCGGGCACGTCTACGGAGTCGGCATCACGCTGTTCGGGCGCGGGGAAGATGCTGAAAGGAATTATTGCTCTGAACTGACGACGGAGTATCTACTTGTGGACGATCGCACTTTGTTCCATCTTCTCTACCTGATTATGAAGGAGTTCCAATACGTCGCCGGGAAAAGGTCGAGTTTGGACCCTGTTTATATCCCACATATGGGCGTGGATTGGTTATGCGACTCGGATGACCTGCGCGATGCGGCTGATACGCTCCGCGTGCGACGAATGACGCTCATGTCAAATTTTTTGTGGCAGTTGTTGCTTACAATGGTACGTATTTATGTTTCTTTCCTACCTCAATTTCTTTTTTGTATTTATGGAGGTAGAACGTGGCAGATGAAGAAGCCACAATAGCTCGATTCGGGGGCGTCAACATCCCCGCATACGCCGACTTCAAACTCCCAAACTCAGTCAGGAAACTCAAGCGCTTTCTCAACTTGGGTTCGTTCTGCTCGACCTGCAGTCAACGAAGACAGAAAGGCAAAAAATTAAGCGAGTGTATTGGGTGTCGGGATGTTGGCTTGTCAACTGTTTATTGTTCCAAGTACGACACTTTCATCTCAACCTCTACATCAAATCACTGACTTGTCGATTTCTGAAAAGGGAATGTCAAGAAAACGACTGGACATCCGGCGACCCGATCCCACACAAAACTATCTACGGGCGGCCTGAGGCGTTCTACAAGAAACACGACATCAACGCCCTCCTTTCCCCGCCCGTACCAGGGTTCACGCACACCCCGGGGCTGGAGTACGTCATCGGGCTGATGAAAGAATATCCAAAGGAGGATTATATCGTCAGTCCATCTCACCCTCCTTACCCAGCCTACATTAACTCACATACGTACGTAGTTCCGCTCTTTAAACAGGAATATGACGGTAAAGTGGGAAGGGCCAGAGCGTAAGCGCTCTCTCCCTTGTCAGTTTTCATTCACACTCACACTCACGCAGTACGAAAACACAGAGCGGATTTTCTAGTCTACAGACGTCGAGGTTGGTCTTATTAATCCTCACCACCTTTCTTACTAAATTAACGAACGTGAAAGCCGTCCAAACGGGCCCTAAAGCCGCCGTAACCCTCATGTTCAGAATGCTCGATTTCCTAATGATGCCTGACAAAGTGATGCGCGGCATGAAAAAGGGGCAGCTGGAGGGTGATTTTGGTGTGACGATCGACGAGGTTTATGAGGATTCGAGGGAGGTGTTGCTGTCCCAGCCTGAGGATGCGGGAGAACATGATAAACTTGTGGAGGGGTACAGACCGACGAGGAAGGAGTACGCAATTGTTAATGCGTTTTTGAAGGCGGAGGGTAGTGTTGTGACGTTTTGAGAGTTGAGATGGTTGCCCAGAGACAGAGATAAAATGGAAGGTGGGTGGTTGACGATGGTGATTGGCGGTAGGCTCTCTTTTGGCTCTCTTGATATTTGACGCTAATTACGAGGTATTTGCAGCGCTCCACTTGTTGCTTCTTGGACTCAGGACGAACACAAGACGGTCAACGGTCCGCCATCTGGAGGTATTTCACCCCGGAAGGAGTTTCCGTTATGTTAGTTGAGCCTCATCTCCGACGAGGGTGAGGCCACTGGTCCGTCATCAAAGTTAACATTCACGTCAGCCGCGATCGACGCGTTTTGGAATTGTATTACCAGCATCTATCTGTGTATGTGTTATAGACGGGGGTGGCGGGATGTATAGGGGAGCTTGTTAAGTACGTGCTATGTACATAGTGCTTAAGCGTTTTTTCTTGGGGTGGGAGTAAGTTATGGCCCTGACAATGTTTCTAATGCCTTCGTCTAGTCTCATGGATAAATGCAAGAAGCACCTAAGCGTACTTACTTATTCGCATCTGCCAGCGAATTTTGTAAAAATATCAAATAGCCCAACCACAAACAAGGAAGAGAGTCATGATTCGTCGGCTTGGGTTACAAGAACTAGGTATAAATAATTATGGACGGGCAAAATGAACAACCGATCCACCATTTTCCGTTCCAGTGACGACGCCTTCATAGGCCCACTGTTCAAAACACATGATTAAGACCAACTATTAATCGCAATAACGAGCATACGCACATTCAAGTATCCACCGTCTCCGTTCCGGGTGAATGTACCTGACCTGAACCAATAAAGCTCAAACCTAGTATCCAGAAATATTAAAAAAAGAAAGGCCTCAGTTTATTTATGAAAAAGGACTGACCCAATTGTTCCAAAGGTGACGTCGAGTTCATGATGAGTGTGGCCCCAGTCAGTGCCCTGGGTACCATCGAAAGCAGTTGTGTGATCAGTGTGGCAGATGACCCAGTTAAAGCCTGGCCATTGCTCTCCAGACTGGGTAACCGTGTCGATAGTAAATTGACCACGTTTCTAAGGTGGTGCGCATTGAGTTAAACCTGACTTGTACATAGAAACTGCTCAATCTCGTACCGTGTTATCCTCGTTTATCGCGTCAATTAAACCCGTGACAAGCTCAACAACAGCTTCGACGATCTCAATCGCTTCCCCAACTTGCCGTGTTTCCAAATTTTCTCCGAGGTTCCGTTTTATGCTATCGTCGTTGGCGCGGACAACTTGAATCAAGGAGTTGTCGCTTCGCCCGACCATATCGCCATTTTGAATATCACGTCCACTAACCACGCCAGCAGGAGCGTGCTCAGCACGCCTTATCGCCAGCGGGGCAGCGGTGGCGATGGCGAAAAGGCCAAGAAATATGAGGGAGAATTTCATGGTGAAGATAGATTGACGTGTGGGTGGAGAAGAAAGCGAATCGTCACAGACGAATTAGCGCGTAGACCTGGACCTGCTCAGCTGGTGGGGAATTACAGGTGAGCTCAACCTGCATTTTATAGAAAACCGACGCATCCGCTGAGCGCGGATACGAAATACAAATCACCACATAGCGAGCCTTCTGAGAAAGGCTTGGCAGATATGTTTGATTCGAAACAGAGGCACAGCCGTAAGAAGTGTCCACGCTGACCGCCACTTTTAGTGGCCAAAAATAAACGCCGTTTTACTCACGTTTGCATTGCGAAGAGGCATGGGGGTATTGAGACTGGCTTGAGGCCGGCAAAGTGCTTAACTTTGGGCGTATGCGGATGTTGGCAAAAGATTATTATCAACGCGTCGTCCCGGTATACGAGGGCGTCGTAGGGCGTCGTAGGGCGTCGTATAGATTCCAAGGTGTCTAACCTGGCACTTGATTTACGGAATCAATCAGTGCGAAAAGAACCGCTGTTCCCAGCACAGACAAAAGGAACCTAGGGAGAGGAAAATCACACGAGAGACACAAGTAAAGGAGTTTGAGGGGAACAAATGATTGATGCCACTTTGCCGGAGGCTGGACGCGCAGGGTAACATTATCAAGAGCTGTGGTTGATGCCATTTGTCTGTTCGGACATATTATTAATATTACGTTCACCACCGTTGCTTGCAGTGAACTCGGTCGACGATGACACAGGATATTTAAACAAAGCCATTGTAGAATAGTTGAACATTCCGGCACTTCTATAAGAGACACAATAGCTTTTTGGAGTATAGTGGATACAACAATTCACTTACTAGTAGACAGTGCTAGCTCATATTCTCTGGTAGCCTGAGGCGTATTTGAAAAGTCAGCCCGCCAATACTATAGTCAATGGTGAAAAACAAATCCCAATCAGATTTGCGTGAGTTGCTTGATCCGTATCGCATCTGTGTCCTCCCCCTTAAACGCCCGAAGGCGCTGACGACTCGCTTCGTGAAGTAGCTCATCAGAAGGTGATGGGCATTCTTCGCTACTAATGCTACAGATATTTGATGCAACTGAGTAGGCAGGTTGATTGTCCTTCGGCGTAGCGAAGTTGCGGACTATATCAGAGCCACAATTCACATGTGGATGTTCACCGACAGAAAGCGTAAGTATTCAAGTATTCCAGAACTTGAGCGGAGTGAATTAGTCACTGGAGCGGAGGAGCTTGAGAGGTTTGTCCCCGCCACACCCTCGCTGCCAGGGTCATCTTAAAGAACAAATCGTCAAGGTATACGTAGCTTAGTACACGGTTCGCAAAGGTTCGCAAGATGGGAGTGGAGGCCCGGGGAAGCTCTCACCCATGTCTGTACGTCAAAATGGTCAAAAAACGGCCTCAAATATGCTATTTTTCGCGTGCAAAATATGCTATTGTGTATAAGGATGTCACATTCCCACGAACGTGACTAGATGTGACTCTGCCAAAATGTGACAATCTAATTAGATCTCATAAATGATTATTTCGCCGCACAGAGCTTTCCTCAACAGTTTGTTGCCAAAGTGCGCCAAGGGTATTTATCACAGGCCCCTGTATCTTCAGTCCACGCTGAAAGAGGGCAGCACAATCATCATAGTTGAACTGAATGTTGCGGATCTTTCGTATTCCTTTCTGAAGTGAAGCTGCTTGAGTGCTGGTGTCGTCCATCGTCAACTTGCAACAGGAAATCTCAGGAAATATTCATTCGTCATGATGCATATTGGACTTTGATTGGAACTAATTCAAATTGGAATTAGCCATGTTGCGCCACCATATTGTGCCGCCGTTGCCAAGGTTCCTTGCATTGATTTTTTTTTTAAACCAGAAGTGGGCCTGAAATATGCTATAAGTACAGTCATCCACCCCCTAATGATATGCCACCCCTGTTTGATACACTTTTGACTAGCCTATATCTCACTCAATACTACACCAATTTTTACGAAACAAGTTGTAACATGTAGTACATGCTCATATCTACCACTCTACAAAATTTGGATGCAATCGAGGCAGCATTGATAAAGCTGTGGAGCATTCAAAATGGACTGTTTTTCGGAAATAGCTGAAATACAGTCACACCCCTCTGTGATACACCTATAATCCTACTTTTTCTCTGTGAAATGCTGGTCAAACATTCTGAAATTTGGTACAGTCATAGATGGGCATTTATCCGAGATTTTCATGTAGTTTTTATTGTAAAAGGTTGTGCTCAAATTTGTTGAAGCTAATTTCTCATTTTTGGTGTATCATTAGCAGGTGGATGACTGTAGATAGGAATATTGTGAAAATCTCCAAAAATTGTCTCAAATATGCTATAAACGTAGAGGAATATTGCGATTTTTGGCCCCTGAAATATGCTATTTTCGCACAGACATAGGTGAGAGCTTCCCCGGGCCTGGGAGTGGAAAGGCTGGGAGCGTGACGTAACGGATCGTGACGAATTTATTGCCATCACGACTTGGACTTGACCACTGCAATCTCACACTGCTTGTTATGAATACTTCAAAGTTGCACTGCGAAATTTTAAACCGATAAGATGCTGGAAGAAACCCCTGGCATGTTAACGTTCTTTGTGCAGAAAACTTTTGAGTACCTCTACGAGTCGTACGACCCCAACGAGGAACCCAAGTTTCTTGACTCATTGTTCGTTCATAAAACATCTCCAAAGAAATCTGTTTTCGACTCCGAGGAGGCGAGATTGGAATCAAGATTAGGTTCTGAAGAGTCGAACAAGCCTGAGGCAGGCCTCGACATCCGGATCAATCACAAGTCTGTCCTGGGCACAGGAAAATCTGCGTGCCATCTGCGTGCCATCTGCGGACACCTGCGTACACCTGCGGACACAGGTTGCGTGCCAGTTGCGAACCGAAAATATATATCTGCGGTCACTTGCGTGCATACCAATCCAGTTGCGTGCCAATTAAACCTAGTGAGCTGAGTATCTGCGGGCATCTGCGAGCATCAGCGTACCATGTCGTGTTGATGTTGTGTTTCTCAAGCACCAAATTATCCTTCTAGTTTAACGTATCCAAATCTCTCTGATTCTTTTAGGATATGTTATTTCGTACCTATAGGTCTGTACTAAAACTATTTTTATGTAGAAAGATACAATTTTAAGTGAGCAAGGCTATGACTAGTCTAGTCAGCCACTGGCCCAGGCTTCTTATCATTCTTTTTCTTCTTTATTGGACGTGGTTTTGGTCGAGTTTTTTGCTTGAGACTTGTGTCGGGGTCTGGGACTAGGGTTGGTTTCGCAAAGTGAATGTACTTAGGTCCGAACTAGATCAAGGTTAGTCAATGTCCGGAACTTGAGTGACAGAGTCTCACCTCTCGTTCAGACTCACTCCCCGCTCTCTTCTTCCCATCCCCACTTGATTCCACATCAAACGAGGGATCCCAACCCCCTTGATGATGTCCTGCATCCAATCCCCACTGGAAATTTCCTGAAACGCCAGTTCGGTCAGTATTTTCGAACATTTCCTCCTCCAAGCTCTCCAAGCATTCCCTCTCAACGTCAATCTCCTTTAGTATCTTCGGAACGCTTGTTAATTGCACGTCCCATGCCCTATGAAGGATCTCCACCTCGCTATACGTCTTGAAGGTGGGGTTTTTGGTCATTCGGTGTGCGATGAAGAGGGTATGAGCGTGTGCTATGGGTAAGAAACCCAACCAGGCTACCCGAATTCTCTTGTCTCTGCTGATATGAGTTTCGAACCAGTTGGCGATTTGGGCTCTCTCCGTGATGGAGAGGGTTCCTACATAGGGAATGAGGGTGTTTTCAAATGCCTTACCCTTGTCTTCAAGCCACTTCTTGGCGGGTATGAGATTGCTTGAGATTTCGGCGTTGGAACTATTCGGTGCTGTCAGCAATCTGTGTAAAACTCCTGCATGTGGTGAAAGAGCTTTGTTGACATCTTCCGTGTAGGAAATTGTTGATGGGTCAGAGAGGATGTCCTCTGCAGTCGGGATTTCATGTGCGAGTGTCCACTTTCCAAGCTAAGATTGGTGAGTTCGTTTCCGTTTAATAAATTTAAACAACTCACTCTTATTTTACGCCTCTCTTCACCCTTTAACCAGAGTGAATCTATGATTCCCCCTAGAGAGACATGACTGGTGCTTCCAGGTTCGATTCCATCATTCTCAAACTGACACCCTCGCCACCATCGTACAACCCAGGCCTCAGGGCCATCCCTCTGGATCACGCGAGCAGGATACCAGAATGTTCCGTTGAGAACAAGCGCACCACGGCCAGGTCTAGATAAGTGATCAAGATCTACCAGAAGGCAATTGGTGGCCGCTCTCACCTAAGGCGCTGTTTCAGCGGCTTGGTATGCAAGGTACGGGAATTCATGATTCTGATATGAAGTGAGTCACTTCAAATTTCTCTCAGAACCATTGACTCACCTCTTTGATGAACTGCTACTCCGTCTTCCTGAGAACATCTCCTTTATGATGCTTGGATCACAAGTATCACAAAGAAAAGTCTTCTTTTTTGGAAGATCACTTGCCCTTCCGTCTCGCTGACAGCCAACATGCGACCATTCTCCACATTCATCACACTGCACAACCTCCCCATCGTCCTGATGATAGACAATGTTCCCATCCCCAGTGGCACCACAGCGGCAGTTTAAATCAAACTCAGAGTCAGGGAGTGATTCTTGAGAGTCTGGACGTGCCAGTCCTTCCACCACTCTGCGGGGAATAGTCTCGTCCTCTGATTCCGGACCATCTTCCAGAGCCAGCGGTCTCTCTGGAATATATTCTGTTGTTCCCGATTTTTCTGGATTCAAAATCCACGTGCGATCCTTTGCTAGCATTTCTTGTAATCCATAAAAGTGATACGAAGCAGTAGGAAGGTTACCGAGAGTCCGTTCCGAGAAGTGTAGGTGATATTTGGCAGTATATTCCTTTGTTCGCATCTCGAAGAATTTATTCTGTGCTTTGATTCCTCCTCGAAGGCGATAGTATGCCTGCCAGATTGAATAACCCTCTGGAAGTTTGATGTTACGGCCAGTGAGATGTATTTCAAGCGAGGTGGCTTGCTCTTCGACTGGGTATCCTTTGTGCTTTAATCCGTCATATGTGTAGACCTTTTTTTGATCATGAGATACGTATCTGGCAGTGAAGTGCGTTCCTCCAACATTGACAAGAACAAAGCCAACAAGGTCGTAGACGATTCCAGCCTTCTTTGCTGCAGCCTTTGGATCTGGCAAGATAGTCGGAGGAAAGTCCCATTGTTGTCTTTCTGGATGGGTAGGATGGTTTGATTTCACCGTTTCGTCGCCAACCTCAATGCCTAATATTATAGGAATTGAAACAACCAGTTCCTCAAGATCACGTCGTTGGCCAGAGCATAGACGATGCCCTTCATGTACCCGCCAACAATTGGTGCGAGGTGAGGTTGGAGGTTTATCTGCAGTGAAGCGTGCCTCGCAAACCTTGGAGATGAGTCCATCGTATTTTTTGTAGTGATGGGCTCCAACCTGGAAGAATGGCACACGTTGGAGGGTACTTGTGACCTGGGTATGTCCACTACCAATTTCTGGGGATCCCGAGCATTGGCTAAGAGTGACAGCGAATGTCATGAAATATGCGACAGCAAGTGAGTATTTCTTCTTGTACTCAAGGCGAGCAAGCATGGGTAACCAAGCCTACATAAAAGGATAAGTCTTGTATATTATTATACAGTTTCTAGACGCACCACAGGCGAGTCAAATTGATCCAGCTCCTCAATGACAGCATTTTGTTTGAGAAAAAGTCGGAGGCGGTCCCTTTGCAAGCCCAGAGCAGTAGTTGCATTATCGTCCTCGGGATCAAGCTCAAAGCGTTCATTGATAGCCAGATAAAGCCCATTTAAGGGAGAACCCGTCTCGAGAGAGACAAAGACCTCTCCGAACTCAGTGAACTTCTTTGTTACTGCAACATAAAGAACCTGAAGCGAAGCGTCAAGCCAACAAGAATTTGCCTTCCAGGGGTAGGAGGGTGGTCCAAAGTTGGCCTCCATGGTGACCTTAGAAGCAACCTTCTTCATTGCAGTGACTTTAGAAGGATCCTTCCTTGGCGGTCTCAGGAGAAGCTCCTTAATTGTATCAGGTGGGCGTCCATCATTCTTCTTGCGCTTTTTAGCATCAGGATTTGGTGCTCGAGTAGGTTTTGTTCGGCCAATAGCAGCAGCCTTGGCCTTCCATGGCTCAGCTGCACCGTAGCGTATCAATGCACCTTCTAAAAATAATTAGCATAGGTGTCGAGGCATTTTATAACATTGTAGATTCTTTACTCACTGGAAACTCCATCAATCAACCGTTGATAATGGGTAGCCACTGCATATAGTGCATTCATCCCCTCCAGAAATCGGTGGTCCCTCCCACACGCACTATAAAGCTTCCAGTGCATTGCTTCCTCAGCGTTGTTAGTCGCTGGCAAAGATTTCCAGATTTGAATATCCATTGTCCTCTCCGACTTGAAAAGCATTGATGCATGTGCTGGACGCATCCACCACTCCATCCAAGACTTGAGCTTCGGAAAATCACGGATAATGAGTTGGGCCCGATGCTGAAATTCGTCAGTGCTTGGGGCTTGAAGAAGTCCCAATGCTCTTCCTGTGAATGCATCCTTCAGATCCGGAGGCACTGCTCCATTAATGCGCGCAACACGTGTAACAGCCGCTCGAAAATGCTCCTGACATCCTCGCAATAAGCTCTCCCCTGCCACTAAAAGCTCTTCACGGGGGCGGCTGTCTCCTCATAGCGTCCAGAACTCAATAAATGCTGAAGTGAAGCCCAATTGCTCTGCTTCACTGAAATTCATGACCTAAAGGTGTAAAAAAAATGAGAAATATGTTCGGAAAAGTACGATGGCTCAGACGCACCCCAGCAAATAATTGATCTATAACAGGAAACTTCCTCAACTCAGCTTCATGTGCGATACTCTGGAAAACTGCAAGGAAGTGGTACTTGAAATGTTCACCAGATGCGCCATTGGTATATGAAAGAACGCAGGGAACCCAGCAGAAAAGGTCAGGACAGTAGGAAGAGGTGACCATGAGCAATGAGTTTCGTTCCTTCCACCATCCCATAGCCCCATCATTCACAAATCCATTATTAGGTCCATCAACAAGACGCTCTTTGACCATCTGGCTCCGCATAAAGGCAGACTGTACCGAAATCACAGTAACCACATCGACATGCGAGAAGATCACAAAGCCAGGGTGCTCTGCAGAAAATTTGGCGAATGCAGCGAGGAACTCATCGCCACCACCATGAGAGCCTTTTGTGAGCTTTAGGCGTTCCTTTCCAACTCGCCCCGCATTCAGAAAGATATCGGATATATCAGCGACTGATTCTCCTGGACCAGTTACGCCAGGAATACCAACGATCAACCCCAGAGGTCCGACAGTAGGGTGTGCATTGACCAATGCCTGGAAGCGAACCTGTTTGTCCTTGGAGATATGAAGAATATGGCCAGGTCTTCGATGCTGGTGAAATCCATCATTGACAACACAAACTCCCTTTGAATACGTCCAGAGGGTGAGCTTGACATCGCACTTGTGATGGAATAGAACAGCTCCACATTGGCAGCGTTCATTAACTTGCTTTGCTACACCTTGTTGACTTGTCTGCGGTCGAATGGTTATGAAGCAGTCAGGGTTATCGCACTCGATTACTCCCAAACATTGCTTATGTCGCCTCTTTCCACCAGTCCAAGAATCTGCAAAATCATCGCCACCACGATGGCCATGTGTCCTCGAAGCCCAATGGACATGGAGGTTGTTGAGGTTGCTAACTTCCCTGAATGTAAACTCGCGTTGGAATATTCCATCTGGCCACCCATCCCATTTCGATTCCGAAGCGTTCAATTCCGACGTGTTCATTGTGAGGGGAACTGGTGGAGGAACTGGTAAAGGAGCTCGGGGTGGATTTACGGACGTCATCTTTTCTTCAACAGCTAGCAGAGGTTCTGAGATAGTTTAAGAATGGTGGTTAAACTTAGAACGGCTTACCTATCAATTGCCGCTTGGTAGGCTCATCTAACGTCTTTCTAGGTCTGAGAATATAGCCAGTGACCTCTCCTATGTTGAATTATATAGCCAGAACGAAACTACAATTGACATGAACTCACCCTGCTCATCGTACAGGGGTACAAGGTCTCCCTGTGATTGGATCGTGGGTCGTCGACTCATTTCCGGTTCATCCAGGACAAAGTATTTGTATATATGTTTGAAGAAACCCTGGAAATGATTTGAACCAACATTTGAAAGAGGTTTCGTGTAGAATAATGGGTAGTAACTTACCAGAACCATTTTCGATGTTATCAGACGGAAGAGAAGAGATCCAAGTGCGAAAATTTTACTACACAGTCATAATGACTGAGCACTCGATCACCGGAATCAAATTTGAGACCATGTGCAGATTCGATCGCAAACATGTGCGGACTCGATCGCATGCCTGCGTTCCACCTGCGATGCACTTGCGTTCAGCTTGCAGTACACTTGCGATACATCTGCGACTCACCTGCGACACATTTGAGATACACTTGCGAGTATTAGTGCCCATTGTGAGACTTGCGTACACCTGCGTGCAACTTGCGTACACCTGCGTGCAACTTGCGTACACCTGCATGCAACTTGCGCATCACCTGCGATACACCTGCGAGACGCATTTGCGTGCATCTGCGCACCTGCGGTCAACTTGCGAACCACCTGCTGTCAACTTGCGGAGTTTACTTGTGCCTTCACAGAATAATCTGACTCATCAAAACTGCAGGAATTTTGGTGCGGCATATATAGATATCCTCCAAAAATACCACCAAACAGAGCAAGACAGATGAGGCTATGCATTGTTAGTGTTCCACTTGAACACACACATGACAATATCCACCTCACCCATTGAATTTCCTCTTACAATACTCTGTGCAGGCATTTTTTTGAATGATGATGAAGAAATAAAAGTGGCACAGGAGTGTTTGGATGGGATGGACTTCAATGAGGATGATGGGAATTTTGGTATTGATTAATGTCACTGTGTTTTTTACTTATCTTTGGTTGTGATATGCATACTTGTAATTTTGTTGGGGTCTCACAGTACCTCAGAATGCATTTCAAGAATTATTAGTGAGCTAGGTGTTTTAATGAGAGTGGAATAACTGTTATAACACTTGCAACACACACCAAAGGCACTGCAAGCACTGTGAGAACTTGTTGTTTGAGGCCAGTGAATTAGTTATGAGAGTAGAGCAAAACATTGGGTCACAACATGCATGGGGATAATTTTGTTGGGGTCTCACAGTACCTCAGAATGCATTTCAAGAATTGTTAGTGAGCTAGGTGTTTTAATGAGAGTGGAATAACTGTTATAACATTTGCAACACACACCAAAGGCACACAAGCACTGTGAGAACTCGTTGTTTGAGGCCAGTGAATTAGTTATGAGAGTAGGGCAAAAAATTGAGTCACAACATGCATGGGGATAATTTTGTTGGGGTCTCACAGTACCTCAGAATGCATTTCAAGAATTGTTAGTGAGCTAGGTGTTTTAATGAGAGTGGAATAACTGTTTTGCAACACACACCAAAGGCACACAAGCACCGTGAGAACTCGTTGTTTGAGGCCAGTGGATTAGTTATGAGAGTAGAGCAAAACATTAGGTCACAACATGCATGGGGATAATTTTGTTGGGGTCTCACAGTACCTCAGAATGCATTTCAAGAATTGTTAGTGAGCTGGGTATCATAGTGAGAGTGGAATAACTGTTATAACACTCCACTTACAACACACACCAAAGGCACACAAGCACCGTGAGAACTCGTTGTTTGAGGCCAGTGAATTAGTTATGAGAGTAGGGCAAAACATTAGGTTACAACATGCATGGGGATAATTTTGTTGGGTTCTTGAGATGCTTTAGAATGTCCTGTAACAAATTTTGGTGAGCTGGGTATCATAGTGAGAGTGGAATAACTGTTATAACACTCCACTTACACTGTATCCAATGGACTGGGCCAGTGAAGCTGTTTCTGATGCCTTCATCTTCCCCCTCCCACCTCTCAGGTTCTTATCTCACCACCTTGAAAATTTGCCATTGCTCTCCACCAGTTTTCAATGCCCAACAATATAACAGCAGCTTACCTCATTCCATTCACCATGCGCCAGGTTTTCTTTTTGAATGAGGTAGTCTTCAATGTGGTCATTAAGAGTGGAGTTGCTGAGGATGTGTCATTTGATGAGAGCCATGGGTGAGTTACTACTACTCCTTGGCCAGCGAGCTTTGCTAACCCATTCCCAACAGCACTGGATTGCCTCAACACCATGTTGTCAATTGAACTGACAGTAAAATGTGTTTTATTTTCTTCTTGACAAAGTTCATCCCCAATAAATGTAGACATTGACAAGACACTATTTTAGTACAAATATATTATATTTTGTGTGAGCGGATAGACCTTCTTGGTGGAAGTGTTGTGGCGTCACTGGAAGTCAAGGGTTGTTCAGTATTTTCCTTGTCTGCACAGTGTTCAAGAGAGGTCCTTCGTCTCTTGGAAGGTTGCATCTTCTCAAGTGACTGATAAGTAGGGGTCTTCCTTTTCCTACCAAGACCATCCGAAATCTAATGGAATGAATTGAAAAGAATAGAAACATAGGATTATAGCAACATACCTTGGCTGGTCTACCTCGTCGGATGCAAACCTTTAAGGCATGGGCTGGGTCTATCTTGTTTTGCTTGGATTCGAAAAACTGGGCTGGTCCTACCGTTGTTGTGTAACCTGCATCTCGTAAATCTATAAAGTGTTCCTAAAAAGGCATAAGTGAATGGTAAGAATCCTGCGGTAGTGTAGAAAAGGGCTTACAACAGGACCATCCTTCCAGTCATCTGGGACTTTCGCCGTAATTACCGTAAAGGCATCAAGGTGAGAATGATAGTAAACAGGAACTTGGCTCTTGAATTTTTTATCGCAAAGCTTTCCTTGAAAATGATATGGTTCACCTAATGGAGTGTTATCAGCGGGGAGAGAAGAAGAAAATAAGGTGACAACGTACCAATGGTATGGGACTTGTTGAACAGTCCTTCTTGAAGATAGAAATTGTAAAGATCGCACAGTATATCAACAGCAGCCTTTCTGAATACCCAGATATAGCCATTTGTATAGTTACGGTCGGAGGTTGTGTTGAAGGCGAAGGGGTTGGGAGAGTTTGTTGACATGGCACACCGTCGCAGAAACTCTGGGGATCGCCAGATCTCTGTGTATTTCAAGATCTGTTTCTTGAATCGCTCAAAACGAATATCATCCGAGCATATCCAGCTGCAAGGTGCGCCTGGAAAAATCGCAGCATAGTGTAAAAAATCGTTAGCGAGGTGCCGTCCAAATCCTGAGAATACTCGAGTGCTATTTTCTGCAATGACATCGACGATGGGTTTCGAATAGCCAGAGGCATATTCACAGACCCCATCACGCCAGTTATCGAGAGCAATCAGAGCCGCCTCTCGCTCAAGAACCCAATCCGGACCATCTGGAAATGTAGTCCAGATGAGTGGCCATTCCTGCAGGTCATCGTAAAATAAAGCAAGCAGGTATCATACTCTGACTCACCAGAGACCCGACATCAAGATCTGCCTGCGTCCAATGTCGATCCTTGCTGATGACATGCATATGCATAAGACGTGCAAAGTCAGAGAATACAATAGCAAATGTATCAGCAACAATAGCCGCAAAGACGTTAATTGTTCGCTTCACCTTTGAAGATGATCCAGGCTCGATAAACTGAGTGGGCGTCACAAAAGAGCGCATTCTGGACGCCTTGGTTCTATCAGGATTTGAGCCAGGGCAGTCGTTCTCGATGAGCTTAGTATAGTCGGCATGAGACATGATTGTGACCTTGGCCTCCAAGCCAAGGTGAAAAACGGTAAGATGCTAGAGAAAATCAGAACATAATCATAAAGTGATGATACCCAATTGATACGTACATATCCCACCCCAATAGCCAGGCATTTTCCTCGTCTAGCCAAGCATATTTGCCCAGAAGATAATCTCCGATTGACGAGGTAGGCCCATGGTTGCCTAGAGGCTCGCTGAAGATCAAAATGATTGGGAACATAGTCATCCATAGGCTCAAGTGATTCAGTGTAGCGGGAATTGTGGACAGAGATACTGGAATAGGGCTTGTTCTTTGTACCCAAGGTAAAGCACCTGGAGAAAAGCCGGATATAAGCTTTCGACCCAAAAGTAGGATGAGATTAGTGTCCATAAGTATGATAGTCAAGTTTGACCTTACCTAGAGGCGTCATTCCGAGCTTCTTCGCTTCGGCCTTGATTTTATTGAAGACTTGGTGAATTACAACTGAAACCTCGCCATCTTCTGGCATGATGGGAATGTGTAGAGTGGAGATGGATGGGTGGTAGAAGGGTTGAACGTGTTATGCGCGACGCGACTTGCAGTAAACGAACCGTGTTTAAGCAGTCACGTGTCGGCCCGTACCGGGGTTTCATTGTTGCACGCAACCTCCGTAAAAGTCATTTAAATTGACTGCTATGTTATGGTAGACAGTACATATGTTTACAGTGCCTTGCATATTGTTTTGCACAACAAAATTCACAGCGCAGCGTTTGATGTGACCACCTGTCAATCAAATTTAGCCGAATAAGGTCTGCCAAACATTGCGGATGGATCTTGGCCTCCAGGCTCCAGTCTCCTGATGAACGAGTTCATAGATACTTGTAACTACAATGTCCCCTCCCATATCAGATGCATTGCGAAAACGTATACTTGTCTGGCACCATGAACAGCAGAAAACACCTGCAGAAATCGCAACACTCGCAGGATGCAGCGTCCGATCAGTATACTACATCATTTCTTACGACCGTGATTATGGAACAGTCAACAATCCTTTTGCACGTTCTGTTGGACGCTCCCGTGCTCTCAACATTGGCGACCTGAACTTCCTCACCTCTTTAATAGCCGCCAAACCCAAGGTGTTCCTTGATGAGCTCCAGGAGGAGCTCCTTGCATACCGAGATGTTGAGGTTTCCATTCCTACAATTTCACGAGCGCTTCAACGATGGGAAATCAGCAACAAAGCGGTATCAAGTGCTGCATTGGAAAGGAATGAACTTTTACGAGCCACTTGGATAGCTGAATATGGGGACATCCCAGCAGAGTACTGTGTTTGGCTTGACGAGGCGAGTGTTGATGATTTCACCTCCCAACGTAAGAATGGTTGGAGTGCAGTTGGTCAAGCAGCCATATGCCGTGATACCTTCATCCGAGGGCAACGCTACTCTGTTCTTCCAGCTTTGACAACAGATGGCCTTATTGCCCTCGACATTTTTGAAGGATCAGTCAATAAGGATCTTTTTATCCAATTTATTAAGGAGCAAGTGGTGAGTATTCAGGACTTGAGGCTCTGTTTTGAGGTGATTCATCTGTCTGGCAGGCACCGAGGCTGAACCCATACCCTGGTCCATGGAGTGTGGTAATCATGGACAACTGCGCTATTCATCACGATGAGGAAATCCGTCAAATTATTGAGGTTGAATGTGGTATGAATTCTTTATTACAGGGTAGCTGTTTTTGACTGATGATCTGACTAGCCGCAAAACTTGTCTACCTCCCGCCATACTCTCCAGACTTCAACCCTATTGAACAAACCTTTCACTCAATCAAGTCATGGCTTCGACGGCATGAGGCCCAAGCAACATCACCACATATCAGACCATGGCTGATCCATCAAGCTAGTGCGTATGTAACAGCGGAGATGGCATGTGGATGGATCGAAAACTGTGGTTATTCATTTCAAGATGACTGAAAATTATATGAACAAGGTTTGTAGCTAGCTATGGATTTACGACTTGATATGTACACTATGAATTGAAGGTGACTCGAGATGAAAGCCTTGTACCTTTACGCGCGACCCTTCTTTTTCTCGAGGCGGTTCTGCCATTCTTTACAGAATTTCTTGAATTTGATGACGATGCCGTGAGTCGAGCCCAAGATACGACGCATTTCGACATCACTGACGAAGGGTATGATATCGGGAAAATAGTCTTCAAGGCTGAGAGCTGTCTCGCAAGACAGCAAGTCAACACCTTCGAAACGGGCGAAATCGTGGAGGCAGTGATGAAGCTCTGACCCTTTTTCAGGAATTGGGGAATCAGCAACGGCGGAAGTAGTTTTTGCACGCTTGGGGGTTACAGGTGGGGTAGAGTCGGAGTAGGCACGCTTTTGGGCAAGCCCTCCGATAAGTGGAACGAGAGCGCTGACGAGCATGACAAACGCATCACGACCAGAATCAGAGGTAGCTGGTGCAATGGGAGGATGGGGCCCCGAACGACCTCGTGATTTTGGTCCTGGAAGCAAGCCGTTACGTGCACCATCAAAAGCTGGATGACTGGGGGGTTCATGCTTTGTTGCGTCACCTGCAGACTATTCCTTCTCAGACACTTTCTTCACGATGAATGGAACAGGTGATTCACATACCATAGCAGCTGCCCAGGCTTTGAGACGAAGGGGATTCAGGCGAGTATGTTCTCCTGATGGCGCGACGTAGCAGTGTCCAGGTTCACCATGTTCGCCTTGATGGGTTTGACATGGCCATTTCTTCTTGAGCTCGAGGATGAACCTCCCATTGAGTTGAGAGATATCGCTAAAATCGGCAGTTTGAGGAACCTATACAATAAAAGAAACATAAGTTGAATTGAACCAACGAAGCTCATCAACATACCCGGGTACCATAGGCTAATTCTTCTCCCGCACCTGCTCCATCCTGCACAACACTGGGTGGAAGCTGTGGAACATGAGTACGAGTAAGGAAAGAACAGATAAAAACACGCACCACCTGCTTGATGCGAAAACCTTCCATCGCATCAACGTCAAACTCGACGAAAACATGAGTCTTGTTCTTATCGCGTTTGAACAGTGCTTGAAGGGCGATTGCAAACTGCGCGTCATTCTGGATTGAAGGGGCTCCAGTTTTTCCGCCGCTGCATAAACAATCAGGAAAAACCAATAATTCAGATGTGGGAAAGCCGTTACCTTGAAGCTGACCACCAAAGCTTAAAATCCGGTCCAGAATGGACACCAGGGCTATACTTGTCATCAATGTTGTGGGTGCGAAGAAAGGCCTTGATGAAATCGACACGCGTGGTTGCCTCAAGGACGATATTGTCCAATTTGGTAATCTTCCCTTTCTTGGGAGCAGCTACTCTGGCACGAGGTCCTTGAGCAGGCGGCGGCTCGGAATACAGAAGAGTGACAGTGACAAGGTAGCCAGTAGCAGGGGCTATGATAAAAATGGTAAACAACAATCAAAACAACGTAGCACGCAGGACATACCTGCTGTAGCTGTATTGTTTTGAGGCAAATTGGCGAGATCGAAGGAAAGAGGGGCCGGAATTGAGGGAATTGGAGTCGGACTGATACGACTCATCTGCGCCGCATGCTGTTCTGCACGTGCACGGGGAGAAATACCATTGGCACGAAGGGTGTCGTCAATCTCTTCATGGGTGTAATAGTAACGAGGTGGGTTCACACCGCCATCTTAACGTAAGAAAGTGAGATTGTAATAAGGAATATGAACAACTTGACGTACCAATCCATGCAGGGTTTGCCAACCATCCTGCAGAAGGTCGCTGAGCATTCTGTGGTGGCCCATGAGTGGGTGCTACGTTCTCATCTGCAGAGCCAGGAGGGACCTGAGTGAACGTGTCATCGAGAGTGCGAGGTGTCATATCTGTGATCAATGGTGGGGGTTGAGAAATTGGGTTACTGGACGGACCTTTTATTCCTTGAGCCCAACGACTTCCCTGCACATTCTGGACGCCCAAATAATGAGAGAAGTGAGCTAGAGGTGTACAATAGCCAGGTCCCCGTCGACGAGGAGGCTCCATCCGAGCAGGCCGAAGCTAGTGGGGACTTGGCCAATTACTGAAGGTGTATGATAGCAGGTCCCTGTCGACGAGGAGGCTCCATCCGAGGAGTTTGAAGCTAGTGGGGACTTGGCCAATTGACTATCCATTATGAGATGAGGAGCGCTGGGTCGGATGATGGATAAGGATCTGACGCTCGAAGACTCGCATTCATCATCAAGCGAGGAAGGGCAGAGGGCATCATGCGTGGGAATGTGACTGTCAGTCACATCAAACGCTGCACTGTGAATTTCGTTGTGCAAAACAATATGCAAGACACTGTACCATTGACACCGACCTTTTATAAGATCTGCGTGACACCTGCGATACCTGCGATCCTTTTGGAGTATCTGCGAGACGCTTGCGGTCACCTGCGAGTGGGCGGTCCGCAGGTGACCGCAAGTGGCACGCAGATTTCTGTATGCCCGTCTGTCCTCCTTCCTGGACTAAAAGACTATCTGGTCAGAGCCAAGGAGGGCGCGAGCCTCGCGAAAGTGCTTTTCAAAGACGTCTTTGAGGTTCCAGAGGTACGAGATGTTCAATGGAGTTATGTTATGAATGATCTCATTTGACGTCAATGAAGGAAGGCGGTGGAATTGTCGCGGGATTTTTCACCGTCACTCGCAACCTCAGATTTAGAATTCGTGTCGGGCCTGCGCAAAGGATAGAGAGTGTCTCGTTCAGCGCCAAGTACGAACGATTGATTTACTACCTCATTGTACCATAAGCTGATACCTTTCGTGGCAAGGCTAGAGCGCACTGTTGGCGATGATTTTCGAATCATCCAGCTATATATCACAACGGTGAATAAAGCCGCGCCTGTGCACTTACACGGACTGTTTGGCCCGGATCGCCCACATGCCGCTGGGGGAGACGAAGAGGCCATGATTAATCCGGCGCCTTTGGGAAGAGAGGGCTAGAGTTCAATCGGTACTTCGGGGATAAGAAGTAGACGTCCTTAGGACATTGATGCAAGTCTATCACTGATCGTTCTACAGAATTATTTGTGCTGGAATTTGTTCTGGCCTACTTCGGATATTTTTGCGAAGTACCAATTTATGGCACAGATGATTGTAATGCCGAGGCCGTCGACAAGAAGTTGATTACAGGGTAAGTAAACCCATGACGTTTTTATAGAGCTGACAATTCGAAGTCGCAACTTCATCCTACCAGCTCTCTGGGTCTATTGACGACTTTTCCCCATTCCCGTAACATTGACCCCACCCCACCAAGTACCTGACCAACCCCACCGAGTATAGCTCCAGCTAGGGCGAACGGCGTCGTGAGGAGGACTAACAAACCCTTCCCAATGTCCTCAACCACAGCATCACGATTATCGCCGGTAGACTTGCGAATCTTGTCGGCTTTCCTACGATACATTTTCTTGAATTTGGGGTCCGGATGCTTGGTCGCAACATCCTCCATAGCTAGCGCGACGTCCTCCGCAGCACCACCTATCTCTTTTTCGGTACCTCTCATCTTTGCCTGTCGATAAACGACCATTTTCTTTTCGAGATGCTGCAAAGCCTCATTCCACTCGACCGCGTATGGATAGGCAGGAGGATCAAGCTTCTTGTCAGTCATGGGTGCTCTGCCGAAGGTGTTAATACGCGAAGTAAGAAAGACGACTTGGTCATACTGAGTGGATAGTAGCGGGGGCGACGGATGGTGATGGGCACCAGGAAGAGATGGTCGGAAGAAAATAGCCCTTTATTATACCTGTAATATCATTGTTTCTCGCAGCAAGCCCGCGCCAATGTTAGACAGCGAACACCATTGAAAGGCTATTGAAAAGCTACGCCGCGGTTGTGGCGGAAGCTTAGCGGAAGATTTTAGGGTTGGCCCCTGATTTTGATGAACCCCTGTTTACACGTGCTTCAAACGTGCTCCGAGTTTTCACTCTCTTTCACAACGTCGGTCCTTTTGCAAGCTCTCGTCTCTGGTGCTATGGCGCAAAAACGCTCCAGCACGAACAATCACATACTTTTGCCAGCTTCTGGCTCCAGCTTAACCGCGTTTGAACCGATTCCGCACGTTCCTGCGTATTCCTTGGTAGCTTGGACTTTGGGGCGTGGATCTGTGGTACACGAACGAGCGCGATTTCTCATTGATATCCAATGGTTAATGAGACTTGGCAGGTTTGGAGAATTTGGCCAGCGGTCCTGCTTCATACCCTCTTTGCTTCAGGTGAGTTGCGACGTAGTAAGCTGTATCCATCCCACTCAATTAACGCTTCTCACAGCAATTACCATGATTTCTATGCGAGGGATTATACATTTGGAGATTCCGAATGTCATGCTGACAGTTCTCGGTACGTCTTGTTTGTCAAAGGCACCACTCATACTGAGGACATGTAGGCGTCGTAATCGGTTTTGTCATCTCATACAGGGCCATGAGCGGGTACGAACGTTACTGGCTGGGTCGGACCTATTGGTCAGACGTCATTCGAAATGCGCGAACCCTTGGTCGTCTCATCTGGTTTCACGTACCTCCACGTCTCACTCCAAAAACTCCCGAAGAGACCCAATCCGGAGAGTGTAAGCGCTCGATACAGGAGATGAACAAAGTCATGGCCGAGAAACGTATGGCGCTGGACCTTATTGACGGGTGCGTTTGTTATACTTGCTTTCATTTTCACTCTAACCCGTTCATAGATATGCGGTTTCTCTCAAACATCACATTCGAGGTACTTCTTTTACCGCGTGACACCTTTATGACCCATTGACGACGCTCAAGGCGAGCTTGGAATCTACTATGAAGACCTCTACCATCTTATTAGGCCTCTGCACGAGGTAATCTCTAATTTACCATCCTCGCGTTTCCTGACGAACCGCCATCCCAGCATGACCACACTGATGATCAAAACATCCAACACACTATGACCTCAGCCCTGCCCATACCTCGAAAAGCACAACGTATCACAACAAAAACCCACATGCATTCTCAACCACCACCCCGTCGCGCCCGTTCCGTTTCTCCAGATCTTTCACTGGAACCCTCCGACCCAGCGATCCTTACAATCAACGCTTATGGTACCTTCGACTGTAACAAGCTCACATCTAGCTCTCCGCCTCAACCTTCCCATATGCCGCCTCTAAGGCGCAGCGCGTCTCATTCTTCTCATCTCTCTTGTCAAAGCCAGCATCAACCTTTGCTACCTTCGACGCAACCACCCGCAGATATGGTTATGGACAAAATATCGTCTGACCTCATTCCTTTACCTGGGTTGGCAGCCTTGTTTCAATGGTTCCACCCCCGGCATGCTCTGGAATTGCTGCCCTCACCCGATACCGTGAGTACGTTGTTCCTTGTTGGATGCATGACCTCATTTGCTTTTAGGAAGTTGACCCAGGTGTGACTTCACACCCCCAGCGCCGATGGCAGGGACCCGTTCAATCAAGTTTATATAATAAGCACCGGCCCAAAGTTGCAGGTAGCGGAGAGAATTTGCCGTTGGAGATCTTGCAATGCCTCAGTGAGTGGTTCAGCGTCTTGGAAGATAGGGGCACGGTTCCTGGTTCGTTTGTCCGTTCGATGAGTGTTTCTCCATTTGAAGGTTCCCATTAGGTTCAAGCATGGGGCCTATGATTAACACTGTTGCTGCGATGGAAGATAGTCTTAGTGGTTCGTCTTTTATCCGCACTTCTGGTTCCGCACATAAACACTTTCACAGGGCTTGAACGCATCCTTACTACTCCTCTGCCATTGTGAGTAGGTCCACACATTCTATCGCTACTGACTAACTTTTATTTGCAGTGTTTACTCGGTTCATATCAGGTAACTCTAGGGATCACTTCACCAACTTCAGCAATACTGATTCAAATCTCTTTTGTCGAACAGGCAGTACGCCCCCTTCTTCATCTTGGTATCATGACGCCCTGACGTCGTCCGATTAGCACCGTTTGGATCTATCTTTTCTTTCTCCCCTTTCAGCTAGTCAGCCTGTTCGGATATTACACCATCCCAGGCGTCGCTATCGCCGCCTTCATCTACCTTGGATTTCTCGCTGCAGGCGAGGAAATTGAGCAACCTTTCGGTGCGTGCTCCCTCTTGCTTTATTTTCGCAGATCTAACATTTTGCACCAGGTTATGATGATGTAAGTACAAGAACAAGACAGCGAAGAACGCCTTACTTATCAAACATTTAGAACGACCTTGATCTCGACTTATTCTGCCACGCAATCGTTCATGCAGATATCAAGCAACTGAAGACCTCGCCTTGCCTCAACGCTTACCTTGGCCCTCCAAGCGACACTCGCCTGCAGCCGATGCGCTCGTTATCCTTAAGACATATGACTGAGGCTGAGCAGGACAAGAAGCCGATTGTTGCAGTACCGGCATCTTGATGTGTATACCCCGGGATATGATACCCATTCTTTTCATTTCAGATTCAACCCCCTTATAAACCGGTGATGCTGCTACTCACAGAATACAAATTTGATATACCCTCCCCAGTCATTTTCGAAGCATTCTTATTAGTGGTGCTCCAATTCAAACGTGGTTTGGGCCAACGTGCAACCTTTCAGTTGTCGACCTCCGTTTGAGTGATTGGAAGTTATGTTCTTGCGTTGCAAGCAAGAGGGAACTGTGGATTGTTACATTCTTGCGATCCTTCTGTCACTGTCACACACAAATCAAGCTTGCTCAGCGGGAGACTGCTGCAATACCCAACTGGCCTCCAGAACTTGCCAGTCGTCACCCCCGACTTTTGGATCAGATTTTCCCGTGGAGGCGCACACCTGAAAAAAAAATAGAGTGAGTGTTGGGCGTGGTCGAGACAAAGGTTCGACTGACCCATACCTGTACCCATTAAGTAACACCAGGGTGCCAGAAGATAATCAATTATAAGCAAGATGTGAATCCAGTATGGACAAGCTGTGCGAGAGAGAACTTAAGACGAGGCATGTTATAATGTTAACCTATGTTGAAAATGTAACTTTTTTGGTACGGACACTATGATTTCATGCCTTCCTAACCTCAACGTCGTCCCAGTCCTTCATTATGGGAGCAGATCTGTAAAAAGTCGGCACTGCTCCTGTACTGAGAGAGAGTAAGGAATGATTGGTCAGACTATAGATGAGAGTAAAATTTATACCTCTCCTGTAGCGCAAGAAGTGCTTGATCAACGGTCGCATCCGCAGAATCAAGATCACCATCCTTGCGTTGAACCTCAGCTTGCCTAAATGTTGCCAATGCACGGTCAGCCGACTGAAGTGCCCGATCCCATCCATCTAAATTAGGACCTTGCCACTTCCCCTTTTCTTCCGCCTTCAAGCCAGCAATATATGCACTCAGCATCATGTCAAAGATTATCTCACATGCACAACGAAGCTGGAGAATGAAAGGAAGAGTAGTCTTCATGTACGAATAGTTGGGTACTTTCAGGCCACGCCGGAGGTGGTTCGGATCTCCAGGAAAGCAACCACGGGTAAAAGATGGATTTGGGTTTCTTTCGAACTTGAAGAATTCGTAAGTCAAGCCATCCGTAAACATGCAGTGGATAGGCAGAAAAAATCCCTGGACGGAGTTCCTGAGGTCACAGCCTGTACATCCTGGTCAGGAGCAGAAAATGTAAACCAGAGACACACAAGGCTTACGATCACATTCAGCTATAACCTGAGCAATAACCTCCAAACGTTCATCATCGTTTCCCACCTCGAGCCGCGTCTCAATACAGAGAGCCGCGACAGCGCCAAAAGTTTCGAAGTAGTAGTCGACACGACCCCGTGTACCAATGGGACCATTGATCGTCTCTGGTTTATTCCTCAACATGAAAGAGAACTGCTTAACCAGGTGGTTGAAAACCTAATGGTTGCAGTGAACTTTCGAGGGCGCGAGAGAATTAGATTATTCGCACCGGAGAAAAGAACCTCGATGTCGCCTCTTCCGTTCTTTGCTCAGGAGGGGCACCGTACTGCATTAACATGACATCCATGTCGATCACGATCGACTTGAAAAGATGTGTGGGAATCCGAGAACGGTGAATCTCAAAAGTCCCAATATCTCTCAGCTCATTAAACGGAGTAAGTCCTACGAGAGGAGCAACCTGAGCATATGCGACTTTGGAGAAGCTAGCTCCCGTGCCACGTTCTACGTTACCTTCTTAGCACAACCAGACCCCAAGATGGAACAGCGGCAGACCTGGGCCTAAAGCATCATCTTTCAAGACAGCAGAACCGAGACTGAACTGTCTTATGAACCGGCGTATAGTGGTGCTCATTAGATTGGGGGGTCGTCGCTGCCAACAGCGCATATTGATGGTGTGTGCGGACAGCGAACGTCCCAGTTGACAAGATGAGGCATGGCTAGAAACATAGCAAGTCAGTCGGGACTGAAGCATAGTCGAGTTTGACACTGAGGAGTGGTAGGTGTTGACATGCGCCAGCTGTTGGCGGCAGACGGCGAGGTTAAGGAGGTTTCAGGCGTTCATTCATTATTGTTTGGTCAGGGAATTAGTGTCTCAGTGTTACGTGATCATATCACATGATGAACACGGTTATTCCTCAATCACGACTTCAACAACAGGAAAGGAAGCACAGCTCATATATCTTGAAAATGTAGGCGTCGTAATCGGTTTCTGTCATCTCATACAGGTCCATGAGTGGGTACGAGTCCCTCTCGAGCCTCTGCATCAACCACTTCTGAATCTTATGTAGGTATGAACGTTATTGGCTGGGCTGGACATGTTGGTCAGAGGTGATACGAAATGCCCTAATCCTGGGTTGCCTCGTCTGGTTTCATGTACCTTCACGTCTCACTCACAAAACCCCCGAAGAGATCCAATCCGGAGAGTGCCAGCGCTCGATACAGGAGATGGACAAAATCATGGCGGAGAAACGTATGGCGCTGGACCTTATTGACGGGTGGGTTTGTTATACTTGCTTTCATATTCACTCTTACCCGTTCATAGATATGCAGTTTCTCTCAAACATCGCATTCGAGGTGCTTCTTTGGCCATGTGACACCTTTGTTACCCATTGACGATGGGTCAAGGCGAGCTTGGAATCTACTATGAAGACCTCTACCATCTTATTATGCCTCTGCACAAGGTAATCTTCTATTTACCATCCTCGCGTTTCCTGACGAACCGCCATCCCAGCATGACCACACTGATGATCAGAACATCCAACACGCCATCACCTCAGGCCTTCCCGTACTTAGAAAAGCACAACGTATCACGACGAACACTCACATGCATTCTCAACCACCACCCCGTCGCGCTCATTCGGTTTCTCCAGATCTTTCACTGGAAACCTCCAACCCAGCGATCCCTACAATCAATGCTTATGGTACCTTCAACCGTAACAAGCTCACATCTAGCTCTCTGCCTCAACCTTCCCAATTGCAGCCTCTAAGGCGCAGCGCGTCTGATTCTTCTCATCTCTCCAGTCAAAGTCAGCATCAGCCTCCACTGTTCTTTTACGCACCGACCACCTTGTGCGTGTCTTTCTCCATATTTCTAGTCTTCGCTGATCCTCTGGGATGGGATAGATTTCTCACATTGAGTATATCCACTCACGCAACTTCATACGTCGCGATTCTGACATCAAGCCAGATAACTTTCTGATGGGCATTGGAAAGCGCGGTAACGAAGTCAATGCCATCGCTTTTGGTCTCGCCAAGAAGTTCTGTGACCCCAAGACCCACCTCCACATTCCGTACAGAGAGAACAAGGACTTGACGGGTACTGCGCAGTGCATATCCATCGGTCAACACCCATTTGGGTGTTGAGCAAGTATGTCGTGATGACTTCAAATCTCTTGCTTATGTCCTAATGTACTTCCTTCGCGCAGTTCTTCCTTGACAGGGTCTGAAAGTCGCCACAAGAAGCAGAAATACCCCCACCGACCTTCTCTGCCATGGATTCCCAAACGAGTTTGAGATTTTCCTTAGACTACACTCACTACACTCATGCTCTTCGCTTCGACGACCAACCTGACTACTCCTATCTTCACAAACTCTTCTGTGACCTCATCGTGCACGAGGAGTACCAGTACGACTATGTATTTGACTGGAGCATCCAGCGAGGAGCCCAAGATGACCAACTCGGACTCGGAACGCGCGTGACGCTGGAACAAGAACAAACATTTTAGTCAACGCTCCCTTCGAAGTTCGAAGTTCGCCATCGACGCCCAAATGAGACCTACATAATGACACATGGGCATCCAGGCAAGCCATTTACTCATTCTATTCTAACAGTCACCCTCTTGAGCCCGAGGCGTCAAAAACTTGAAGTTGAGATCCGACATCCCTTGCCCTCCCTCCGCACGGAGTTTTTGAAGTTTAGTTCACGCTAGGATGAGCAACGACCCGCTGTGCTTCAAGTTGGCGTTCTCAATGATAATCAAATGAACCTCACGAAACGTCGTGGTCTTTGGCGGCCCTTCTAGTCTCTTCTGCGTGATATGATTAGCGCAACAAATCAGAAGGACATGGGGTGACGGATGCAAAAGGGCCCCCACATGACCCGTGTCTCCCCGGACTAAGTAATCTCACAGCTTTTCCCAGGTTTCTCCCCGCTCCCCGCAGTATCATTCGATGCCGCCGTCCGGGTTAGTCCGCCCCGTCTAGACCATTGCCCTCACCTTTGCACAGATGTCCACCTCTAAAATATCCCATTGACGACTAAATGACAGGAAAGCAATAGTAAGACGATCAAAACTCCCTTTTTCACTACCAGATCTTCGTCCTTTAGGCTTTGACTTACGGAAACGAATAGGAACTAGTTCCGCGCAGGGTTATTGCAAGCGGCTTGCCGGAGAATCCTGATCCCCTGACGACAAGTATAATTATGAATACCGATGATTCGAAATCGTTTGATTTCTAACCTGTCGAACCAAGAAAGGCAAGTTTCTTGGGTATCAAAAGTGTGCCTTGACGACCCATGGGATTATCAACTTGAGAACTCACAGGTTGCAGGAAAATTCTTGGTCAAACGTCGGATCAGGATATGTACATATATCCATAACACTCAGACCTCCTACGAATCCACTGTTCGCACTCTTCACCTATCTCAACTAAACGAGCCCTCTCTCCCTCCATAACTTGGCGCACCATGTACCTCTCCTCCGGCTCTTTGGAGACAAACCCTCTGCCGCAGAGCGACAGAAGATTAAAGCTGGTACAATCCAAAACGGCGCTTGAGGTGGAACGCCTAGTTTCTAAATCATATATCCTACGTCCGACGCCTCCTCCACGACCATCACTTCCCCGCATACCGACCAATCCACACTCCCCATCTTCTTCAGGGTCATTTTCTGTCTCTGAAGAGAAGGCGACCGGCGAGGTCAAACTCAATTTTCATTTCTCATCGCATTTCACTCATGCGGATGAACAGGTCCTCCACTCTAATTCGCCGCTTACACGTTCACATTCCGACCACAAATCGAGACCAACATCGCTCAACGCCACATTTTTTCCTCCTCAAGTATACGACCTCTCTTCCATCGAGCTTGATATTACTGGCAATCTGTCCTCGTCTGAAAAAGATCTGCGACGGAAGCGTATAATCAAGCTTCGGAAGATTCTAGGGGAGGAGATTCATCCAGAGTTGTTGAACCCCTCCACAAATGGGGGTAGGGATGAGCTGGCTTTTGAGAAGCCCACAATTCTGGAATTTCGACAAGTACGCCGACGAAGTCTCCGCCGTCCTCGAGCATTCTGAGATATCGCCTCGACAAATTCTCAACGAATACCATACATTCTTTCTTCAATTTCAAGCAGGCGGGCAAAATCGGTAATTAGGGGAGGCGTCTTGGAGGCGGAGATTAGTATTTATCTTATGGGTTCCGACAGATTGCCTATGTATTTTTAGTGAATCTTACTTTTCTGTATAATGTTCTTGATCATGTCAATTTATTTGGCAGACCTCTTTCCTTACCACGTCGTACAATCCACGATAAATATGTAGTACTTTCCAAAATAAAAAGTAGCATAGAGAGTTCCTATAGCTTCCGTAAATATTGTTGCTTTCCAGATTGTAAGTTGACGGAGCATACTGTACCTCAATGATTGATTTTGGTAACTTGCTATACATTGAAAAAACGACAAGCGTAAGCATGCGATATTGTGCAGTTTTCAATTTGAAGGACGAGACAAATTGGTCGACCAGAGTAGTAGGAAAGATCGAAGGATGAAGATGAAGCTGATATTAACGAAGATGGAGTCTGGACGGAACTTTGGATAATGATAGTCCTGAACCTCTCGGGTGATCGTTAATTCTTCGAATCGAGCATAATTTGGGCCGGGGTAGTTTGTACTCACTGAATTAACATTGACTCGGTATGCTGCACCAACTGTTGGCCATCCGCCAGCTGGAGGAGGAATCGTCAGTTTGTCGTCGCTGCGAGAAGGCCGCTATCAGCAAGGGCGACAAGACAACCAATTTGCTCCTGCAAACCGCCACATGCTGGTCATCGTAAGAAACAAATCGCTCAGCATTTGGCCGGCGTAAATGCTGAAGTTACACTTTTCAGATGTGCGATAGAGAGGAAGTCGAGAGTTGATATTTGGATCGCGCCTTTCGGGATTCGGGTATTTGAAATCTCCACGTGATTGATCACCAAGAAATTGCGATTCGGATTTGAATCAGCGTTCATAAAGACGCGAACTTTCACCTCGAAAATTCCCCCAAATCCGTTCTACTACCTACCTTGTCCAATTCTATAATGCCCGTCAAAACTTTCAGCTCATACGACGAGTTCAAGGCCGTCGTAAGTCTCCGTGATTCTCCCCCCTCTTCCTAGCTCATGACAATGAGACAACAGATCAACGGAGACAAGCCTGTCGTTATAGATTTCTGGGCTACGTGGTGTGGGCCATGCCGAGTGATATCTCCAGTTTTCGAGAAACTCTCGGACGACCCTGCTTTCGCTGGAGTGGAGTTCTACAAAGTGGATGTCGATCAGCAAGAGCAAATATCCCAGGAAGTTGGGGTCAGAGCAGTACGTCATATATCATGTCATTGTTCTTGTTCCATCACTTGACCTTATTCAGATGCCTACGTTTGCTTTGTTCAAGAAAGGCGAGAAGGTTTCCGACCTTGTTGGAGCACGACCGCAGGAGTTGCAGGTATGTCAATTCATGAGATTCAATTCTCCCTGCGCTGAATTGTCTCTTTGCTCAGGCCCTCGTAGCAAAGGGACTTACCGCATGAAGAACTGCAATTCATGTTGGGATTTAGAAGCGAATAAATATCTACATTTTGCTTCTTATCGCGGCCCAGCGTAAAAGCGCGTAAGCAGGCGTAATTGGTTTTTTTGCTCACCAGAGCGTCTCATTCAAAGCAAGATTTGGATGAGTGACGTCGTACGGAAGTTATAAATGGTATTCCGCTCAAGTCGGACGGCCATCGTTTGACGCCTATGTTTTCGTGGTTAGTGTCCCTCTGGGCGTTTTCTGCAGGTTAGCGATCAGATTTATCTGAGGTTCTCGTGATTTTTATAGCCACTTGTGACTTGCTTGCCCTAGGTGCAACTTGTGTGTATGAAGAAAATCTATCATGTCACCGCAAGTTGTGCATATTTTCTTCTATAACCTTTTCAAAATCCTGGAGTGAGAGTCCTTGGTTGGCTTATGGGCGATTACTGAGCGTCCGAGTACTCACGCCTGCCAGTGGAGTTCCTGCACAGGATTAGCACTGTGCCATGGCATGGCGATTGATCTGTCCATAATACGGCTTTCCACGGTTGGGCGCCGTTGGGCATCATGATCAAGCAGCATGGCTATTTATATTTTGGAGGGAGAGATGGTGAAGAGATGTTCCCAGATTAGAACGGCGTCAATCGATGAGAAGATGCGGCGCATCATATGACGTCTTACCAGCGTCTTACTTACTGGTCACGGTATGCTCTGTAATCCAAGGTAGGCACAGATATATGAAGGGGGGCTTGGTCTTTTCCCCAACCCAAACACCTCCAAATCGCTAGCCCCAATATTCATTCTCAAAGACAATGCCCGTCAACGCGATCACATCCCTCCAAGAATTCAACGATATCGTAATCTCATCCTATATTGGAAATGATATCAGATCAAGGTTAACATTGTCTCTCCTTCCAGGTCAACAGCGGGAAGCCGGTCGTCATCGACTTCTGGGCAGCGTGGTGTGGACCATGCAGGGCGATTTCGCCCGTCTTCGAGAAGTTTTCAAACCTTGAAGAGAACACGGGGGTGGAGTTCTACAAGGTCGATGTTGATAGCCAGAGGGAGATCTCTCAAGAAGTCGGGATTAAAGCTGTGAGCATTGCTTTGATGAGTTTTACCAAAGCATCAGTGACGAGGGAACGTAGATGCCAACATTTTTGCTGTTCCAAGGCGGAAACAAAGTCGGTGATGTTGTTGGTGCCAATCCCCAAGCAATCGAGGTAAGCCCTTTGAGTCATGACATTGTAAGGAGGACCGCTCACCCGCGTGACGTCAGGCCCTCGTTCTGAAAGGTAAATCGTTGTTGTAATCGGTTGCTATTGATGAGCTAGAGGAGGAGCCACGGCAAGCCTGAATTCAAAAGGCTTCGCCATGTATATGTACTTTCTTGTAACGGACCATTGAAGCTTCCGAAATTGTAAATTTTGTCGACCGTGTCTACAGAAACATCCGCTAGTCATTTAACTCAAAAGGCAACCTGACCAAGATACCGAAAAATCCAAGTACACCCACCCACAGGTGTGACAATGAAATGCCAGCGAGAATAGGGGTATCCACAGGTCAAACGGGGCCACTTCGAATACTAGGGATCCCTCTTCCGGCGCTTGAATATCTTATTCCACAGGCGACGTCGCTGACGTTCTTCGCATCGCCTCCTCCATCGTGGGTCGTCGCTTTGGATCAATATGGGTCATATCGTCTATGAGAGGTTTTATAAAGCCAAAACCTCGTCTTCCCGGGCCGTATGCATGGCCCTATCTAAAGGATGAGTGTGGCTCAACAACGTAGGAATGGAGACAATTACCTCAGTAATTTCGTTGCGCATCAAGTTTCCCACACAGTAGACGTCGACTGCAAACGGATTACAATTCTCGTCTTTGACAAACTCTGGAATTGTCGGGTCTCCAGCACCCCATCGAGGAGAGTCCAGGGTTGCATTGAGAGGGATACTTGAATCGTAAATCTTGGAGTGACCAAAATCAATGAGATAATATTTAACAGGGTGCAGAGTACGAGTGGAGAAGCGAGCTTCTGTTACACCATCACGTTGTGTCCAATCTCGGAAAGGGTGAATCGGAAATGATGAAAGACGATTTCCATCCATCATGACGTTGCTAAAGTTAATATCACTTGTAGAAAGTCGGTGTAGGAATCAAGTTTTAGAAGGAAGAGGCGGACCCACCGATGAGAAACGTGGTATGAATGCATAAAGTTCAGTCCCTAAGCTAAATTTTGAGGAAAAGCCCAGTAGACACCACACAAGACTAACCTCGAAAACTGGGCGAATGAAGTCGATTGTTTCACCAACAGTCACAAACGAAGATTCACGGAAGCCTTGGACGAGGGGCATAACAATATTCTCAGGATTTCCAGGATCTGGTGAATTCAAGACCTCTAAAATAGGTAAACAGTGAGTTGATGGATTGGACCTCATAGATTCGGTTGAGAAAAGTGTGCCGATATCCGCCTCATGTTTGGGAGGCCGCCGCTTCAACATGACATATTGGCCATCTGAGATTTGAGTGGCATCCAAAAGACGTGCATGCTGGATATCGTATTTAGAAAAAGCCTACGGTGCAGTGTGAAGGAACGCACCGTGTTTTCTATTGCGTCCTCACAACGCAGTAGGTCTTTATTCCTGTCTCGAATCCAAGAAGCAACCCAGTCCGGATGATACCCGGGACGTACAAGGTATCCTGACTCTTGATTCTTGAAGCCACGGTTGATGATCGCGCCAAAAGTGTTCATTGCTGTGGAGCTTCCCTTCCCTCATGTTCCCAGATTCATCAGAAAAGTCGGCAAGGGTGGCATAAACGGGAACGATTTTTGGCTCTTGATAACTGGTCATCTTTCGGGTAGAAGGGGAGTCACGCGCAGCGGCCAGGGAATAAGCAACCAATAAGGAACTAGTATCTCGAAAACCCAACTTGCAGGCATGGCCGATTATCGCACCAGAAAAATTCGGACCCGATGAAGTTACCTTGCCTTAGTTTTCAGATTTTTCAGTAAGTTTGGCAAGGAAAGCGTTGGGAAAGCGTGAATGGGAGTGGTTTCCTTGTGGTTTCCGGCTTTTCGGTGTGTTACTCATAAGTAACGCGTAACGGTGTGACCCATGAACAGTGTGGCAGTGCTCGCATTTTTTCCTGTCTTCACCAACGACCACACGCCAATCATGCATTTGATGTACACATTAGACGGTGAAGGCAACAGGATATACACGTTGAAGGTGCGCTCGCTTCATTTGTAAATTCGACCAGACGTTGACGAGAAAAATAGAAAACCACAGACGCAGGAAAGATCACCAAATCCGCTCATCCTGGTACGGAACGAAAGCTATCTGGCTGTTATAATGGCGCGCTGAGATTATTTCCACTTTACTAGCACGATTCTCGCCCGACGACAAGTTCTCTCGTCATAGAGTCACAATCAAAAAGCGCTATAATGTGCTGTTGACCCAGCTGCCTTCGAAACCCATGTGAGGGCAGTCAACAACCACCCCTTTTGGGGGAGATATCGATGGTGGATCTCCGGTAGTGGCTGAACCTAGAGAGGGGTATGCTGCTCTACCGTGCGGCCTATGAGGTTGGGCTTGTACGGCGGGGAAGGTTGCGAACCCATAGTCGGGACCCTTGTGTGTTCATACCTTATTTTCACGTCGTTGTACTATCATCACGGTTTATTGAACGCAGTTGATTCGATGTCAAGGAAGAAAGTACTTTGCTTACTGGAAGATAGGGAATATGACCAACTACTGCGAAAACGAAAGTACTGGTTCTATTCAAGGATCTCCAGCCATTTGCGAAAAGGCTGCACTGTCCACACCCCCGTCTATCAGCGATGCGAACAATGCGTTGTTCTGTAACTTTCTAGCAGTGCTTTTAGCACCGAACGCGGGGTAGGATGAAGCCTGCCAGGCCGCACCATGGATTTTCGGTGCAAGCCAAGTCGATGCCAATTCAGGGGATTGGATCACCCATAATCACAAAGGCTTCAAACGCCTTGCTTATAGTGGCGTCAGTAGCACGTCAAAGACTCTATGTGGCCAAATGTGGTACATCTCCCGCTGCAGTGGTCAAAGGGGTCCGTAGCGCTTGTCACTTGAAGCGCCGGGCCTTGAAGCTTCAGCGCTCAGCGCCAACTTCAGGTCTCAAGTATGTAAGCTCTCTACCGGAAGTGCAACATACTTAGTGTAGCTATTTCTGTTGATTGAACATCATCGATCATCCCTTGACTGGGAACTCTCGACCGTAAAAGTTTTTCACCATCAACATGGACATTTACTCAGGTTACCAAGTCATCTACGTACCTTGTGTTGACGGTTGCAGCATCGAAGGGGCCAACAAATTGAATATTGGCCAGAGCTTGAAGAAAAAAGATCCAGGCGATGTTGGTGACAGTGTCCTGGAGAGGATTCGAACCTCCCGCTTCCCAGTGGCAATATTGCAGTTTTACCAAGTTCATGGGATGATTTCACCACTGATCTACCAGGACGCATACTCTGAAAACTGTGAGTGCATTTCAAACGATTGACTTCGAGCAAAAATCCATACCGCAAATCTTCAATCTCGCAGCGGACGAAGATGAGATTTTCAGTATGGTCTGTCTACTGTCATGGCCGAATCTGCGTAACGGTACTTGAAGTAATGTTGAACGTTGAACACGTGACAATGAAGTTGTGACTGACGCGTCTGTCACATCGTAATGTTCAATTCTTGGCCGCCTTTCACGACTCTCAACGGCCATGCCACCACGACGCTCATCGCGCGCGCCCAGCGCCCCCGTCGGGACAGAAAATTTACCAGTCAAGCGTAAACGAAGCCAAGCTGCCGACTCAGAACCCGAAGAAAAAGAAAATGTCGCGAAACCGGCTTCCAGGACGACAAGAAGGAGCTCTTCAGCCAGACCAAGCGTCGCACCGCCGTCGAAGAGCCGTGTAGCCTCGCGATCAAAGGTTTTGCCGGATGTGCAGGAATCAGGGGACGAAGAACAGGAGGATGAACCGCCCGTTAAGAAATCTCGACCATCCGTGGATGCGGGAGACCAAGAGGAGGAAGACGAGGAGGAGGTGCAGCCCGTGAAGGGGAGGAAAAGCACCAAAGGGAGAGGAGTGAAGATGGAGGTCGAACAGGAGCCAAGAAGCCGTCGAAGCTCCAGCAGGCAGGCCGTGAATGTGTCATCGGGCAGCAGGTCGAGTGCAGCTGGCTCTGCCAGATCGAAAATCGCTCCTGTGGAGGAGTCGGCGGCCGAAGGAGAGGAAGAGGAAGAGGAGGAGAAACCAAAGCCAGCTCGTCGCAGTCGTGCTCCTGCCAAGCCAGCAGCCCGAAAGTCTTCTAAAGCCAACCCTATATCAGACGACGACGAGTCTGATGCAGCTGCTCCTCCATCCGACGAGGACGACGAGGTCAAACCCGTTCGCAAAGGACGCAAACCCAAGGCCGCTCCTGCAGCTCGCAAATCCCGCGCCCCAGCCAAGAAAGCACCCAAACCTGCCGTTGCAGACGATTCTGATGAAGACATTGAAGCTCCCCCCTCCGCCCAACCTCGCCCAGCCCCAATGGACGTTGAAGCCCCCGCACCCTCCGCGCCACCTCCGGAAGAAGAGGAAGAAAAGTCATTGTTCGATCCGCCCCCTATGCCAGCGCTGTCTAGTCTCCCAACAACGATGCCCGAAGAGCCCTCTGGTCCCAAATCACGCCTCGTCATTCACAAAATGGCCCTTGTCAATTTCAAGAGCTATGCTGGACGACAGGAGATCGGACCTTTTCACAAGGTAAGTAAGCACGCTTCAGTCCTCGAATTCTTGACTCATAAGGTTTGGTTTTGTAGTCGTTCTCGTCTATTGTCGGTCCAAATGGATCCGGGAAATCCAACACCATCGACGCGTTGCTCTTTGTTTTCGGATATCGCGCTTCGAAAATGCGACAAGCCAAAGTCTCTGAACTCATCCACAATTCTGCGAGATATCCGGACCTTGAGGATTGTAGCGTTGAGGTTCACTTTCGCGAGATTCTTGACCTGGTGAGCCGTTTATTCAGTCTACATATGCGTGTAAAAGTTCATACTCTTTCCAGCCCGGTCCAGATGCGTTCAAAGTTATACCTGGTTCAAAACTCGTCGTTTCACGTCAAGCATCCAAGAATAATCAAAGCAAGTATATGATCAATGGACGAACAAGCACATACTCCGAAGTTCAAACGTTACTGAAAGGACGTGGAATTGATCTAGATCATAAACGATTCCTTATTCTTCAGGTATTTCTTCACTCGTAACGTCCTGTTTTGAAGCTCGTGAGCTGACCCGATCTTGACAGGGCGAAGTAGAGTCCATCGCGCAAATGAAGCCGAAAGCACCAACGGAGCATGAAGATGGGCTGCTCGAATATCTCGAAGACATCATTGGAACCTCGAAATACAAAGAGCCCATCGACGAAGCTCTTGTCAAGATGGAGCAGCTGCAGGAAGAACGGCAAGTCAAACTGAACAGGCTTCGCCTCGTGGAGAAGGAGAAGAGTGCTTTGGAGGCGAAGAAACGCGAAGCTGAGGATTACTTGCGGTTGAAGAATGAGCATGTGCGAGCGTTGTCGAGGCTTTGGCAGTGGTATTTGTGGCAAGGGTTGATGCGTGAAGAGCAGGCGCAGTTGGATGTCGTATGTGCATTTTCTTACCTCTCGCGGGGCAAAGTGATCAACTTTTTCTGTAGGAAAAGTATCAGAAGCTGCTGGCTGAGGAAACGGAGAAGAACAAGGATGATATTACCCATCTGGAGATGCTTCGGAAGCATTTTGGGCAGCGTGAGGCTGCATACGCGGTAATTATCTTGGTTTCGACTACCATTGACGTGTATTCATGGTGAGACGCTTTTAGGAAGTGAACAAGGCTGCAGCGGCGGCTGTCAAGGAGCTCGCTGCGAATGAAAGACAGGAAGTCTCGTTGACGGAACGGAGGAAACATGCGGCTGGAAGGGAAAAGAAGCTCAAGAAGTCGTTGCAGGAGGTGAGCTTTTCCGCCTTCGTCTAACATGGACGAAATCGATAAAGGATCATAGGACAAAACTGCAATGACGACGGCTCTACGTGCCGTCGAAGAAAGCGCTGACAAGATCAAGCGAAATAAGGTCAAAGTCGAGGAACACGAAGTATCACTTGTGGAGGAGGAGAAGATTCTGGAGGGTATCCGCGATAGTTTAAAAGGTAGCTTTCCTTTTCTTCTTCTTGCCGATAGCTGACAGGCTGTTTATCCCTCAGACAAGACTCAAGTCTTCCATGACCAAATCGAAGTCAAGCAGAAGGAGCTCCAGCCGTGGACAGCTCAGATCAACTCGAAGAGGGCTGAGGTTGATGTCGCCACCAGCGAACGCGATGCCCTTGCGAAGAAGGCTGCCGTTCTCAAGGCGTCCAACGAAGAAGCCGAGGAAAACTTGAGGACGTTGCAGGCAGATCAACAGAAAAATGTAGTTATCACTTGCTTCTTTCGCAAAAGTACGTTGTCCTGACGAGGAGCAGCTTGATGTTCAGAACAGGCACAAGACTGAGAAGGCCAACCTCCAGAGGCAAACGCAGGAGGCTCAAAAGCGATTCGAGGTAAACATTCGTGCAGTCGTTATAGTCATTTTTTGCTGATGAAAATTCTTACAGGATGCGCAAAAGCAAGTCAACGAGCTGCGAAACAAAGCTAACGCCGCTCGCAACAAAGTTGAAGATGCCAAAGCCAGCCAGTCCCAAAACAGATCGCAGGGTGCGGTTCTTGACACTCTTTCCCAATTGCAGAGGTCGGGACGCATTCAAGGGTTTCATGTGCGTATGATTCCATTTCAAGGTCAAAGTGTCCAGCCTGACGGATTCCAGGGACGACTGGGAGCCTTGGGCACGATCCCGGACAAGTACGATGTGGCGATCTCTACCGCATGTGGTGGTGCCTTGAGCAACATGGTGGTGGACACCGTCAACCAGGGCCAGGATTGTATCGCGTATCTGCGAAAGAACAACATTGGACGGGCGTCCTTCATGATCCTCGAGAAACTCCCAAACAACTCCCATACGGAGAAGGTCCAGACGCCAGAGAACGTTCCCCGGTTGTTTGACCTCATCAAACCAAAGGAAGCGCGGTTTGCGCCTGCGTTCTATAAAGCTATTCGTGATACGTTGGTCGCGGACGACATGGAGCAGGCAAATCGGATTGCTTTTGGGGGTCAAAAGAGGTGGAGGGTCGTCACCCTTGCTGGCCAAGTCATCGAGACATCTGGAGCCATGTCCGGTGGAGGTTCCCAGCCAATGCGAGGCGGTATGAGCTCAAAACTCGCTGCTGACGCTGTGTCGCCGGCTGTGCTTCGTGAATATGAGAAGGACAGCGAGACGTCTGCGCAGCAGTTGCAGCAAGTCGTGGAGGAAGCCCGGGCAGCTGAATCTGAGGCGGATCGTTTGTCGAGGTCGGGTCCGGAGATCGATATGGCGCTGCAAAAGTTGAACCTTGATATTGAGAATGGGAAGAAACGTATCAGTGAAGCTGAAAAGCGGGTTCGCGATCTCAAGTTAGTCTTTTTCACAGATGCCATGACACAGCTCATCCGTTTGTCACAGAGCGCAGAGTAAACCCAACGCTGGCGATATCGCTCGGATCTCCGAATTGGAGAAGGAGATTGCATCCTCCACCAAGGCGCTAGAACAACTTGAAGAGGAGTCCGGCAAGATCACGAAGGAGATTCAAAATCTTGAGAAGAAGATCCTCGAAATCGGTGGCTCCAAACTCCTGACGCAGAAATCCAAAGTCGACGGCATCCGGCTGCACATCGGCTTGGCGAACGACGAAATCACGAAAGCTGAAGTGGCCAAGATGAAGGCCGAGAAGGATTCCGCGAAATTGGAAACGACGATCGAAAACAATAAGAACGCAGTGGAGGAGGTCGTCAAGGAACTCGAGGATTTGGACAGTCAGCTCGAAACCTTGCAGGAGTACGTGACTGCGCTTAGGGAAAAGGTCGATACGGCGAAATCTGCTGCAGAGAACTCGAAAGAGGATCTGGACAATCTCAGAAACGAACTAGACGAAAAGGAGGAGCAGATTTCTCAATTCAGACAAAAGGAGGTTCGTTGTTCCATTTGCCTTTCTCCCTTCTGGTAAACATGAGCCTGCCTTTTTAGGTGGAGTTGAAGCAAAAGTTGAACGATGCTGAGAAGGAGGCCAAAGAGAATTTACGGCTTGTTGAACATTGGCAAGATGAGCACGACAAGCTGAAGTTAGAGGAGATTGAGTACGTCTTCACCTCAATAAGACAACTGCATCTGACATCGGATTCAGCGACAGCGACGACGAGGATGATGAAGACGAAAATGACGAAGAAGGGGGGGAACTACCAGCTGAGTCCCTCGCAGACCCCGACGCCATGGTCAAGGACGAGCCAGGGAACGAACGAGCGGCAGCGCCCGCTGCTCCTGAGAAGAAGCAGAAGGAGAAGAAGAGGAAACAAACCGAGGACCTAGAATTACATACCTACGAAGAAGACGAACTTAAACGTTTCAAACAACGGGAAATGGTTGCGGACGCGGAACTTTTAGATGGTGGGTTTTCCTTTCTTATAATCAACGGACAAGTACACATTCATTGTTGACAATGACAGAGAAAATCAAGAACGCAAAGCCGGATCTGAGCGTTCTCCGGGAGTATAAGCAACGAAAAGCAGAATACGAGAACCGGGAGAAGGACCTACAAGAAACAACTAGCCAGCGTGATGCGCAGAAGGCAACATATGACGGCCTGCGGAAGACGCGTCTGGATGAGTTCATGGCTGGGTTCAACTTGATCTCGCTGAAGTTGAAGGAGATGTACCGGGTGCGTACTTGGCACGGTCCCTCTGAATCAAAGTTGAAGTAAATAACAGATGATCACGCTGGGCGGTAACGCCGAGCTGGAGCTGGTGGACAGCCTTGACCCGTTTTCGGAGGGGATCATCTTCAGCGTGATGCCGCCCAAGAAGAGCTGGAAGAACATATCTAACCTATCGGGTGGCGAGAAGACATTGAGCTCGTTGGCTCTAGTCTTTGCGTTGCACGTTTTCAAGGTCCGTCCTTTCAGCTGCGCTTAGCCACCTCAGTGCTAACGTGACTGATCAGCCCACCCCACTGTATTTCATGGACGAGATCGACGCGGCGCTCGACTTCCGGAACGTCTCCATTGTTGCCAATTACATCAAAGATCGGACTAAAAACGCACAGTTTATCATTATATCCCTACGGAACGACATGTTCGAGCTCAGTCATAGGTTGATTGGGATTTACAAGACGGCGAATGCTACTCGAAGTATGCTTCATTATCTCTTTCCTTTTTTCAAATGATGCTGATGTGCGTCAAAACAGGTATATCGATCGACAATCACGCGCTGCTGACTGCCGTTCCCGCGCCAAATTCTAGCAGCGTTGTTGCAACTGCATAAGAGGGAACGGTTCGTTCAAGGGCCAAATACGCACTACTTCAACCTGACGACTACCTGTATCTTGATTCTGTACACCTATATCTACCCTCTTCTCACACACATATATATTGTAGCGAGATATGATAATTTCAGCAGGCAATCCTCGCGCCGTGATGCGAACGTTCAGGCTATTTTACGCCAGAACTGACTATAGTTTGTTCAATGGCTGTGACTGAAATAGGTCTAAGTAGTAGATCCCTCAGCAAACACCAGAACTTCGCGAGATAGTCATTTGATTATATTGCTGTCATTTAGAATACCGTTGCTGAACTCATTTGTACATTTTTCTTTGCAGGAACTACTGTGCCTGTGTCCGCCTCCCACAATAATCAAGACAACAAAACCATCATCGTCATGATCCCGGAACGCTGGTCAACACCTCACTCAAGCACTCCCCTAATGACTTCCCTCCCCACTCATACGAAAACTTGATTTGAGGTAGTGGTGGGCCGTTCCCGATGTAGTCGCCCGCTGATACATCTTGCGAGCACTCCACTTTCCGTTCCGACGGCCGATAGCCCACCGGTAACACTAGCCCCAGCTCATCCAGACCTGACACAAACCAAGGGTGAAGCAGCGCATCAGCGGCCTTGAGACGCTTCGAAGAGGGGTAGACGAGAAAGCGAGAGAGGAGGTCTAGGGGTTGAGATGCAGACGGAGAAGAGGAGGACGAGGACGCAACAGGCTGGGACGAGAGACCGGACAAACATGTCTGAGGGAAGGCGGATGGAGACGAAGAGGTGGCGGGGGAGACTGCACGTGTGGGTGAAGAAGTCAAAGGAGCAGGTGGAGCCAAATATTGAGGGGATGAGGGGGATAGAACCGGACGAGGGGGTAAATTGGGCAACAGTGTCGCCAGCGAAACAGCCGGCACGTCGTTGAACACGACGGATTTAGAGCCTGGCAAATCTTCGAATTCCTATGGGTAAGATGTGTTAATCAATTGTCGAAAACAAAGGTAATGAAGGAGAATGAAAAGCAACGGGAAAGTGTCGCGAAAAGCAGCGGCAAGCAAGAACACAAATGGTCACAAAAATCAACCACAAAGCACACTCAAACCGACCGCCCAGGCGGCGCCGGAAGGAGAAGAATATAAAAACCAGCACAAAAGGAAAACCAACTCACTGGCCAACTCTCCACAGTAGGGGTCCCAAACACCTTAAAAATGCTCCACGCAAGCCCAATCTCCCCCCGATCTCCATTAAACAGCGTTTCCCTCGTCCACTGCGCACCTGGGTATCCTACGCGGAGGTATTTGGGTATCAGGAAAGGTTTTATCGGCTTGGGTATGTCGCGGCTGCTTGGTGTTGGGGTGGTGGTTTCAGAGGTCCTCCGAGAGTCCGCAGACGACGTTCTCTGGCCTCTCCTCGTGTCTTCATCGTCGCACGAGTGGGAAGAACAGTTAGACGAAGAGCCGGAAGACAAATCGTCGCTGATCAACCGGAGGGGCGTGAAGAACTCTGCGAACGTTGCTCCGAAGCTCCATAGATCTAGTGCTTGAGGATCGTATGAGCGGGAGGAGAAGAGGAGTTCGGGGGGTCTGTAGCCTCTGTTTATGTGCATCTCAGTAAGGTGTCAAAGGCGGATAGGAGAAAAGTTACCTAGTAGACACTTCGAAATACAGATGACCTTCTTTTTCTGGGAACAGAGTGGAAGAGGAGGCAGACGATGGGGGTTGGTACGCAACGCCAAAATCGATGAGCTTGACGCATCCTTCTTTGGTGAGCAAGATATTGTCCGGCTTTATATCCCGATGTGCGATCCTTCGAGATGGGTGGTGGAGGTACGCTAACGCGTTTAGAACTTGATAGGCTATCGATTTAGCGAGGAGTGTGAACCGGGCGGGCTCCCCTACCCCCATTCCTTTAGAAGCAGTGTGATTGTTCTGTGGAGGAGGGTGTGGGGAGAACCACGGGGAAGCCAAGAGCTCCGAGAGGGAGATGGGTATGTATGGCATGTAGATGTTCAACGCGCTCAGATCTACGCGGTCATGATAGCTTCCTAGAACATCGATAATCTCCATTCTCGCGTCAGCCTAGAGTCCGGATCACCAAGTCTCGAGAGGAAACATACATTGTCATGCGTCACTGAGCTAAGGACCTGTAATTCCTTCACGATGTCGTGCGGTTCCCTTGCAAACTTCCTCTGCGTCGTTGCAGACTTGACCACTATCCATCGAGCGTGCTCAGGTGGGTCATCCGAAGCTGGTATCCACGTCCGGGCGACAGTGGATGCTGGGCCTTCCTCAATGACGTCGTAATGGACTTCTGGCTTGGAAGATTCAGAATTTTGGCGGATGAAGTATGGTAGAGGGGAAGCGTACCATCTGGTAGAAGCGCAGGCCTTGAGCGAGTTGGGTTTGGGTGTCCATTGTAGTGTGGTAGGAGATCAGGACATGGTGCGAGTATGGGTTTTTTGTTGTATATGAGCTGTGTAGGTACGATCAGAAATGTCACTAGGCCTCACACGACCAGTTATTCCAAGTCAAATATTATATTCATATAATACGGACAATTCTACAAAGTCGACGTCCAAACATTCATGGTCAACCGATGATAAACGTCAACCGCCGATTCTGACAACCTTTCAATTGTCAATCCTCTATGTGGTCCATAAGCACCCGCCAGAATACCCGAATCCACCATGAGGGGCAGAGACCACCAAAACCACAAGAGCACCCAGACGTACCCAATGATTCGCATCCACAATTTTGGTGTCGAAAGTGCTGCCTTTCGAGGGCTTGCCAAGGTCAATCCAGAAAGGCTCAACACATTGAAAACCATCGTCTCAGCAGAGACAGCAAGACCTTGAAGGACGAAGAATCGGAATGCTCCCAGACTCAGTCTGCCGAGCATCATGTATTCGCCCCCGACGTGAACGAGGCCTGAGATCAAGAACACGGTGTTGAGGAAGACAAAGGCGGTGTACTGCTTGCCCCTTGGACAGCGGAGGGTCATTGTGACCACAAAGATGGTGCATGATTTTAGTGGCTGGAAAGTATTGTTAGTGTAAGGTAAGTAATGGCGTCGATGAAACTTACTCGACGCAATACCTGGTGCCACGTCCGCCTGTAAATGAGTGTTTCGGTCAGATGGATCACATCTGGGCTCAAACGTACGTACCCCCAGAACCTTTGCACGCTGTAAGCGTCAAACGGACTTCCAAACAGATCCGGCCATTCTTTCGGGCCAGAAATCCCAACACCCACACAAAAAGCAGCCAAAACACAATGTATCGTGTTAATTTGTGCGACCGCGTTAAGGGCGAACGCAAAAACGCCCGTAGTATGATGAAACCAACCCATGTCCCTCACGGATAAGGTGATACCCGACAGCGCTGGGTTAGAGTTGATCATCACGGATGCGAAAGTGCCTATCAGCGCGCTGGCGAGGGCACGGGCGATCCTTGACGAGACGAATGCGAAGCGTGGTTTGGTTGACGGTCTCGGAAGGGTCCGCGGTTCAAATGACCACCCTATTCCGCGTGGAGTGGTGTACAGGCAAAGGGCCCGACGGAGACGCTTCATCAATGACATGTCCACTTCTTCACCCTTCTTTCTTGGAGCCTCATCCTTCGGGTAGATGTCCCTCTGGACGTTGGTTATGAGGATGTAATCCACGGCTATCATGAGCTGGATCAAGATGGCAGTTCCAAGGCCTTGGTCAACGGCCACATCGCCCGTTGTTGTGTAGCAGACAAGGTAGCAGGAAGTGACGGCGATAGGGAGGAACATCGACCAGCGGGTCCATATTGTAGTTTTGCTTGCAAACACTGTGATAGATAGAACAACTAGACACTGTGTCAGGGCGTGAAGAACCCAAGAGAAACGGTGCTGTCCTGGCATGGCGGACGAAGAGAGGGAACACAACTGACCTGATTCACAGTTCGGCTCCTAAACACAGAAGGCTTCTTGACTTTGACCTTGATGGGGATGACACGTTACATAATTTCGCCTTGTATATCGGTGATATCAATAATCGAGGGGCTTTGAGGGGACTATTTTACCAGTAAAGTGTCGAAGACAAAGGCGGAAAAAGGATAACGTACATATCGCGCGGACTCCTAAGGTTTGGTCGAGGCAAGGGCCTAGGTCTGCGCAACATGAATGATGCGCCTTCTTTAATGGCTAATAGCTCCGTAAGGGATTCTTCTTTGGCTAGCGAGAGCCCCGCAATAGTTGATAAAGCGCGGGGAAAGAAAGTGCAGACCCTGTGTTTGGGCGTTCGTCGGGATAATGCCATGCCCCGTTTGCGTGGGTAGACACATAGTTTGTTTGAATGTGATTCCGAGATAAAACATCATCTTAGCAATGCGGGCACATCAAAGATGAGGATTCCTTGTCTGTTCGCGCAGGTGCTAAAATGCATTCATCTGGGATACAGTCTATCAGTAAGAAGGGGTGTAGCGTGGAGGTGATCACTTAGAGCTCACCTTTGGTAGTCATTGAACCCTCCAGTATTGCCATCGGATGCATCCATGAGTCACTGAGGGATCAACCACGATTGGGACAGTCGCTTGCACGGGTGATATCACTGCTTTTGCAGTCGCCGCTGTTAACGGGGAAGACGACGGCATTCCACCACCACCACAGTACGCGCTCCCCGTTTTCCCTGGATCGAGCGACCGCTGTTAGCAGGTGTGGTTCTGTGTTACAGGTCAATCTGGGAAACCAGGGTCGAATGGGAGTGGCCCTGCGGTAGCTGACCAGAGGGTGGAGGAAGAATTTGGTAAGGATGGGGAGGGATGTCGCGCAACGATCGACCATGGGTTTGATATGAATCCGCGGTGACACTTCGACTTCGGGGCGGTTTTGACGAAACAGATACGTGCGACGTCGAGAGTACGTGGAACTGATGAACGAGTCCTCAGACACTCGTTGACGCTACCTAGAAAGAAGCTTTCCCTTTTGAATAGGGACCACCGTGGTAACGGTTCTTATATTTTGGAAAGCATGTATGCATGATTGCCCACCTAGATCAAAGAGGAGAGCATTGGAAGATTGGTGGCCTTCTCGAGTCGAATCTGTAGGTCGTTTAGTAAAGTGGTCACGTTGTCTCATGGCATCGGTCACACTCAAGTAAGGACACGTTTTTGCCTCGTTCACATCTTTCGTCTCAACTTCCATCTCGTCGTCTGCCATGTCTAACCCAGTCAAAGATTGTTTACTCGAGCCTTTTTACAGTCTCAAGAACGCTGTAGCAAGATTGTGGTCGCCGAAACCTCGATCGGCGAATATCAATAACAACACTTCAAACCCCCGTCCCAGTTCTGCTCCGCCCATCTTGCCATCCTCAGCCATCCGCGTGGTGGATGCAGGAGTAGCTGTCTCTGGTGAGATACCTGATATCCCCTTTGCGCATCAAGTCGATATTGATCTTTGTCTGTTCAAGGCGACCAGCGTGGGCATCCCCATGCGAGTCAGCCCTTGCAGAAGCCTTTCTCTGTCTTAACTGGTCTGCTCTGCTTCAAATTATGCTGTTCGAAATCACTGACGGTTCTGGCGTAGATCATTCAACATCCGGCCCAAGCACCTCAACTGTGCCTCTATCCAATTTTCCTGTTGCAGATTTAGTGTCAAAGTCAGCGGGTAATTTTCACGATAAATTCTTGTGATCTTTATCAGGTGCAAGCTCACCATGCAGGTCATTCAACTAACTCTCAAGTTGGTGTTATCAATGTGCCTCTATCCAATTTTCCTGTTGTGGATCCAATGTCAAAGTCAGCAGGTAATTCTCATGATAAATTCTTGTGATCTATATCAGATGCAAGCTCACCATGCAGGTCATTCAACTAACCCTTGGGTCGGTGTTATCAATGCGCCTCTATCCAATTTTCCTGTTACGGATCCAGCGTCAAAGTCGGCAGGTAATTTTCACGATAAACTCTTGTGATCTATATCAGATGCAAGCTCACCATGCAGGTCATTCAACTAACCCTCGAGTTGGTGTTATCAATGTGCCTCGATCCAATTTTCCTGTTGCAGATCCAGTGTCAAAGTCAGCAGGTAATTTTCATGATAAATTCTTGTGATCTATATCAGATGCAAGCTCACCATGCAGGTCATTCAACTAACCCTCAAGTTGGTGTTATCAATAATATTGAGAAGGTTCAGAATGTAAATACTGGCCCCAACCAAGGTATGTTAATTTGGACAATTTTATGGTCAAGATGTTCACCTGCTTTTCAAAAGGTGTTATCATTCAACAAGTCACTCAAGGTGTGAAATAAATGCAACATGTTATTGACCTCAACAAATATTCTGTTCAATAGTTCTGGATTTGGGTATTCAAATTACCCTTCAGACAATCAAGAATGAGCAACTTGGTATATACATGCCAGCTTTATCTATATCATTAACTAACCAATCTGATTACTTCAGTTAAAGATATTTGTGCATGGCTTTCTCCATCTGACAGTTCTAGTAATTACCATGCAGCATATAAAATTTTAAAGAGTCAGCCAGACTCCTGCTCATGGTTTCTTACAGGGAGGAGCTTTTCTAAGTGGCTGGCAGAGGCTGGCTTTCTCTGGATCAAAGGAAAATGTAAGTTTTTCTATGGATACAATTTCAGGCTCTGAATTTACCATTGGTCAAGCGGGATGTGGCAAAACTATTCTAAGGTAAAATACTTGATCTACTTTATTGCATCAAGAGTGACTAAAATGCAATTAGCTCTTCCATCATCCATCATCTTTCCAAATCACAATCTTCTCTTGCAACTGCTTATTTCTTTTTTGATGGCAGAGATTCTCAAAAGGAACTACAGCTGCATGATAAACTAATTCGATCGCTTATTTGGCAATTCTCTCTAAAATGTGGGGATGGTGTACCAAAGGTTTTGGCAGAATTGCATTCTCTCTGTGGCAAAGGCTTTCAGCAACCTTCTCTTGATGATCTTCATGATGTTCTCCAAAAAATTCTCAGTGGCTTTAATTCTGCATATATTATTCTGGATGCTCTTGATGAATGCTCTGAGAGAGATAAGGTGCTTGACTGGATTCAGACTGTCATCTTGGATAAGAATGGAAATCTTAGGCTGCACTTGATCACTACTAGCAGACCAGAGAAAGAGATCAATGACAAATTTGAGTTTTATCCCTGTATTGATCTGGTTGAGGCAGCTGGGGACCATAATATTGTGGCCTATCTTGACTATCAGCTATGGAATGACTCTGACTGGCATAAGTGGGGTCGAGGGATTCGGGTTGAAGTAAAGTCAACATTAATAAACCAAGCAGATGGAATGTATGTTTTTATATTACTAGTCAAATGACAAGGTAATTGCTAACTTCAAATTTAGGTTTCGATGGGTTGCATTGCAGCTAATGGATCTTAAGAAATGTCGAACTGAGAAGGCAATCAGAAAGCAGTTGAACAATCTACCTAAGGGTCTGGATGAGACATATGATTGAATGTTGCTAAGAATTGATGAAAGAGACTGTGGCTATGCCAAAATATTTCTCTTGTGGTTGTGTTTTGCTGTTCGTCCAATGACATTGAAGGAACTTGCTGAAACTGTAACTGTGGATCTGGCTGCTGAAAATGGACCACAATATGAATCTAAAAATCAAATTCAAGATATCTCAGATGTCTTAACTATATGCTCCAGTTTTGTTATTCAATCAAAATGTATGTTCTCATATTTCACTAGATTTAAGTAAATTCTAAACACCATAAACAGATGAAATCAAGCTTGCACATTTCTCTGTCAAAGAATATCTCTTGTCTCAGCATGTCAAAGAACATTATGATAAGCAAGTGAAAAGATTTAGCTTGAGTGCAGAGCTCTCTCACTCAATGATATCTCAGACCTGTCTTGCCTACCTTCTGCAATTTGAGACACCAGAGCCAGAAAATTATGCAGATGTTCCTCTTTTGGATTATGCAGCAAAAAACTGGATATCTCATATACAATCTAGTAGTGAAGATACATCTCAAGAATCTTCCTCATTGGAGTTGATGATAAAGCTTCTAAAATCTGGCAATCCTGCTTTTGTCAATTGGGTAAAGATTTATGATCCATTGCATGCTTCTCAAAATATGCCACCACTGTATTATGCATGCAAAGCTGGTCTGATCAAAACTACACTTTGTCTGCTGAAAAATGAAGTAGATATCAATATAAGAGTGACAGAAGAGCATGGATCTGTGCTGCAACTGGCATCACATGAAGGCCATGAGGCAATTGCAAAACTGCTGATAGAGAAGGGGGCAGATGTCAATGCACAAGGAGGACACTATGGAAATGCGCTCCAGGCAGCATCATTGTATGGACATGGGAAAATTGCAAAGCTTTTGATTGAGAAGGGTGCAGATGTGAATGCAGAAGGTGGAGGATATGGATATGCACTTCAGGCAGCATCATTGCATGGTCATGAGGCAATTGCAAAGCATTTGATAGAGAATGGAGCGAATGTGAATGCACAAGGTGGATGGCATCAAAGTGCACTTCAGGCAGCATCATTGTATGGTCATGAGGCAATTGCAAAACTTTTGATAATGAATGGGGCAAATGTAAAGGTACAAGGAGGCCGGCATGGAAATGCACTTCTGGCAGCATCATTTCATGGTCATGAGGCAATTGCAAAGCTTTTGATCAAGCATGGGGCAGATGTGAATGCACAAGAAAGAGAGCATGGCAGTGCACTCCAGGTAGCATCATCTCGTGGCCATGAGGCCATTGTAAGGCTTTTGATAAAGAGTGGGGCAGATGTGAATGCATTTGGACAAAAGTATGGAACTGCACTTCAGGCAGCAATATCTGACAGACATGAGGCAGTTGTAAAGCTTTTGATAGAGAATGGAGCAAATGTGAATGCAGATAGAGGGTTTGGAAGTCCACTTGAAATAGCATCATATTGTGGTTATGAGGCAATTGTGAAGCTTTTGATACAGAGTGGGGCAAAGGTGAATGCAGAAGGTGGACGGTATGGAAATGCACTTCAGGCAGCAGTAGACAAAGGACATGAGGCAATTATAAAGCTTTTGATAGAAAATGGAGCAAATGTGAATGCACAAGGTAGAAGTGTACTTCAGGCACCATCATTTCGTGGTAATGAGGCAATTGTAAAGCTTTTGCTAGAGAGTGGGGCAGATGTGAATGCACAAGGTGGACAGTATGGAAATGCACTTCAGACAGCATCATACATAGGCCATGAGGCAATCACAAAGCTTTTGATATATTATGGGGCAGATGTGAATGCACAAGGTGGAACATATGGAAATGCACTCCAGGCAGCATCATACAAAGGCCATGAGGCAATTGCAAAGCTTTTGATATATCATGGGGCAGATGTGAATGCAGAAGGTGGACAATATGGATATGCACTCCAGGCAGCATCATTCTATGGCCATACAGCAATTGTGATGCTTTTGATAGAGTATGGTGCAGATGTCAATGCACAGGGAGGAGAGCATGGAAATGCACTTCAGGCAGCATCTACACAAGGTCATGAGGCAATTGCAGAACTTTTGATAGTGAGTGGGGCCAATGTGAGTGCACCAGGAGGACAGCATGGGAATGCACTTCACAAAGCATTACTTGGTAGTCATGAGGCAATTGCAAGGCTTTTGATAGAGAATGGGGCAGATGTGAATGCAAAAGCAGGAGAGCATGGGAATGCACTTCGCATAGCATCATTCAAAGGTCAGGAGGTAGTTGCCAAGCTTTTGATAGAGCATGGGGCAGATGTGAATGCACAAGAAAAAAAGTATGGAAATATACTTACAGCAACATCAACTTGGGGACATGAGGCAATTGTAAAGGCATTGATAGAGAAGGGAGCAGATGTGAATGCACAATGTGGAGAGCATGGAAATGCACTTCATGCAGCATCATTGCATGATCATAAAGGAACTGTCAACCTTTTGATAAATAGTGGGGCAGATGTCAATGCACAGGGAGGTTACTATGGAAATGCACTTAAAGCAGCATCATTTCATGGTCATGAGACAATTGTGAAGCTTTTGATAGACAATGGGGCAGATGTAAATGCACAAGATGGACAGTATGGAAATGCACTCAACATAGCATCAACTTGGGGTCATAAGGCAATTGTACAGAATTTGATAGAGAATGGGGCAGATGTGAATGCACAAGGAGGAAAGTATGGAAATGCACTTCAGGCAGCATCATTCTATGGTCATAAGGAAATTGCAAAGCTTTTGATAGAGAATGGGGCAGATGTCAATGCACAAGGTGGAGAGTATGGAAATGCACTTAAAGCAGCATTTACACAGGGTTATGGAGCACTTGCAAAGCTCTTGATAAAGAATGGGGCAGATTTGGGTACAAAAGGGAGAGAGTAAAACATTTTTGGCCCATTATTCAACCTCATTTACATTCTACATAAGATCTGTAGTAGTGTTGCCGCGGCTCCGGCTCAGAGCCAGCTGAAGCCAGGAGCCGAGCCGAGTTTAGCCGAAGCCTAGCCAGAACTGTTGAGTGATGACTCCCACGGCTCGGCTAATTTCGGCTCCGGCTAAGAAGCCGGCTTGAGCTGACTAAGCCAGTTATAAATAGTGATTGTCTCGCAATAAGGTCAAGAATATACATTGGCATCAATATAGGCGTAAAACATACATGAAGAGTCTCTAAACATATCTAAGGTATCTTATCCCCGGGTAACTACAAGTTCATTGGTGGTGATTTGGACATCAACCTTTCTCAAAAGCTTTGTTGATTTCAAATGAGAGCAGCCGCAGATATCTTCACCAAAAACCTTGATCCTAAACTGTGATCCCTTATGCGGGCCGTCAAACGCGGTAACGACTTGGGCTTTGCACTCCGGCCTTTCAGGTATCAAGTACGGAAACGGCACTTCCACCACTGTGAAACCGAGTTGGACCTTAACCACATCTCCGACCACTCCCTTGAACTCCCCGCACAGATTTTCGTACTTGCCATCATGGAAATTAGAGCGGGTGTTGATGAGACGAAGGCTCAGTCTCATGGTGGCAAAGAGGTTATCTCTAAGCCAATACGGAGGGGCTGCCATAATTGCGTCAGTATATATATTGACTCTGAATCAAAAATATAATCACCATAATTGCCACGGAGAGGGGTATCTGAGCTTGGGTTCCAAGCTGGGCTCGTCGGGATATCTTGTGAGTTAGGAAGCGGAGTAGACGGCCCCGCAATGGTCGGAGTCTGCACGAGGGCAGCAGGATATGCGGCTGAGGGTTGCGGATCCGGCAAGGGCAGACCAGGGAACAAAAAGCTTGCCAAAGTACCGGGCGGAGGCGCTGGTTCAAGTGGGTAAGAGAAATCGGTCAGAAGCTCTCGAGGCCTTGGGGGCTGAAGCCTTTCGTCAGCACTGGAAGCTAATTAGCATCGATTTCAGAAAGAAAAAAAGCAAAAGGGCTTGCATGATGTGTAGTGCAGAGATGTCCAAAATTTGTGGGCGTTGGAGGAGCGCCTCGAGTTCGACCAAAAGCCTTTTCTCACCAACTGTGCTTTTTATTCTGCCTCGGTAAGTTCTAAAGTTGCCTTGGGTTACCATTACACGTTTTCCTACAAGATGACTGTTCGAGTCCCCCTTCATGACTCGCTTTTGTGCAGCTGTCAAGGACTCCGGGGATTCTGTTGCGAAGACAAAGGGGGAGCTAAAGAACTCGACATTCCCGGGGGATACCTCTACCTAAAAGATGACGGATTGTCAGAGTATGTATTGTAAAAACGAAACATTTACCTCTGTTCCAGTCCTGTCATTGAAGACACACACATAGTCATCGTCTTGATTTACTACCCAGCCCGTAACACCTTGGTGGTCTCCCGAAAGAATGCGCACTTCGTCCCCTACTTTAAGATGTTTTCGAAGCGACGAAAAGGGTACGGTAATTGTCACATCCTGCGTTGTCAAAAACACAACAGCCTCATTGTCTTTGATGTCAACAATCGTTCCAAAACCCGCCCTCGAATCTCCGTCAGTAATTTTCACTCCATTGCCTATCTGAAGAATCCTGGCCGACATTCTCGCCATTGTGTGCTGTCGGACGTTGAGAGGGATGTCCGAACAGGCGCTAAACAGATCGAATTCTTTCGGTGATGGTACCACATCTTCAGCGGTATACCAATCAGTGTCGAGGTCCGGGAAGTACGCATATCCATCGCCATCGTAAAGAACTCCTCGGAATAATGATAAGTTGTTTCGTTTTTGGAACGCCCGACGAAACCGTTGCTTGGCCAGTGTTGGATTGAACAGGGCTTGGGGAGGTCGCCCTGGTGCTGAAGCTCTTCGGTTTAGCTCGCGTTCAGGTTTGTAGAGCGCTGCGAACTCGTCGTCCGTCTCATCGTTTCGGTCCTCATGTGCGATCAGCCGGCTTCCTTTGACTTTGGTGGAAGGTGGGTCATAGGCCACGCGTGGTACCACGAGGACATTGATGAGTAAGGATGTGACCTCCCGAATGAAGGCGATATCTCCTTTGTAGATGCCGCGGTGCAGCCTCACCCAGGAATGACGCTTTGGTTGAAAGGTGTCGGGAAGAGTGAAGATGGAGGGGTTAGGATCCGGGATGTTGAAAGTCTTTGAGGCCAGCACGTTTGATATGCCGTTACAGACTTTGCGAATCATTTCTTTAGAACCACCTTCGAAAAAGACTCTGCCGGGTAGTGCTTTCCAACCAAAGACCGCTGGGGGTCGTAAGTGCGCAGAAAACCTCTCGTCCATGAGGCGCTGATGGATTCGAAAGACTATCTGCTCCTCATAACCAGGCTGAGTATAAAAGTTATTACAAAAATAACCCGAAGATGGGGTTACTTTTACCTTGACGACCACTGCCCATAAAGACACCTTTCCGATATCTTGGACATCTTCCCCAATATCTTGATGAGATGTGACGCGCTCGAGAAAGCTTTCCCAAAAGGCGTTGTCATCAGACGGCATCAACGCTTCACGGAGAAGGTTTTGGTGCGCATCTCCCGAAATCGACTCGTCAATGTCTTCATCGTTGTCGATAAGATCGTCTTTGAAAGAATTAGCACTGTACCAACTACAATTACAATCTATAATACACACCTTCGTCGCCGTCATTCTGATCGTCGGTCTCAGCCTCTGATACTTGAGCTTCGAGATCTAGGAATCCAAGGACTTCTGGCGACTATAGCGTGATTAGCTTGATACGAAATCTCACAAAAATAAAAAGAACTTGCCTCAAGTTTTCTACGTTTCATTGGTCTCTCATTGTGTTTTGATGCCATGATTTCGTATTTACTAGCTATGCACAAACGTTTCTATCTGTTAGAGTCTACAATCTACAAGTACGGTGCACGGAAAGAGGAAAGAAGCCTGACGATGGGTTTGCGGGCTGTTTAGCTTCGTTGACTTTAGGGCCAGTCCACATGTATCACGTCAGCATTGTCGCGGGTAACCCCGAGGTGCTGCCTTCAACATACGCTGTCGAAACGGCGTTGGTGGGCCTGTGATGTGGGTCGTCATCACCATTAGTGTGAGCCATGGGTCGTTGGTAACATCGGTGACACAGAGGTGAACGACGACGAATCCGTCGTCGTTCCTCGCGTACTGCATTCGACTTCGTATTTTACTTTGTATTGATTCGTAAAGTAAATATTCTACATGTAGGTAAGTAAATAGAGGGAGGGGTAACTATGGAGGTAAATACGAGGGGGTAATACGGAGGGGTGGGTAACTACGGAAGGGGGGGTAACTACGGCAGACGTAACTACAGCAGATAAACGGCAGAGGAGGAGAAGGGGTGAGGGAGTGGAGAAAGAAGGAAAGGAGAGCCGAAATATGTTCCATTGCTATATATCATAGGCACTTTAGGGCCGCTTTTGATTTAGGGCAGGCATGGAACGTTGAGGGCAGGCATGGAACATTCTTTTATGCCTGCCCTAAATGTTCCAGGCCTGCCCTCAACGTTCTATGCCTGCCCTAAATCAAAAGCGGCCCTAAAGTGCCTATGATATATAGCAATGGAACATATTTCGACTCTCCTTTCCTCCTTTCTCCACTCCCCCATCCCTTCTCCTCCTCTGCCGTTTATCTGCTGTAGTTACGTCTGCCATAGTTACCCCCCCCCTTCCGTAGTTACCCACCCCTCCGTATTACCCCCTAAATAACGTTAGAATAGTTGAATGAACCGTGAAAAAAAGTATAAACCATGTTAAAATATTCACGAAATGTCGATAGTGTGTGTGGATACACAATGGATAGATAATATGCCCAGATACACGACGAGTTTAGGCGCCCAGATAAGGGATGATGTGCCTGGATGCACGATGGATAATGCGCCCGGACGCGCGATGGGTGACACGCCCAGACATGCGATTGATAATGTGCCTGGAGGCACGACGCGTGGAGGCACAATGGCTGGAGGCATGATGCCTGGAGGATAATGCACATTTATCCATGTGGACACAGTGGTAACTTTCTTCGTTTCATAATATTTCACAGATTTGAAGACTGACTACCTATCTACAGACCAAGGAATCAAGGATGACAATTTCCTTGGACATTCGTGGACCCCAAAGCCTTGGTATGGCATTGGAATACTCTATGATCGCTATCGGTCTATCGATCACGCCGACGAAGCCTTCTCTCGTGTTCTTCATATAGGTAAAGGTCGGCCTTACTCCATCGTTATTAACCTCGTGTTCATTTCGCTTTCCCAGCAGATTCCTTGTATCACGTTCGGCATTTTAGGCTGTAAAGCCTCGAGTTAGGTATCTGTAACGTGTTAGTAGACAAGACATTCATTGGACACCGATCGAAACAACTGTTACATTAATTCCGATAGAAACACACGCTGTAAAGCCTCAAGTTAGGTATCTGTGACGCGTTATTAGATGAGACATTCACCGATTGAATTCACTGTTACATGAATTCCAATAAAAACACGCGCTAATGGCATGTGAGGTATGGTTCTGTATAAAATACTAAACAGCAGCTCTATTGCTGTAAATCGCCCAGCTTCCTTAATGGCCCGAGGTAGAGGCAGAAAATCGACACAGCAGCCAGCACCTCCTCGTACAGGTGGCCGTAGAGCAGCACCAGTCAACTTTCGTGAAGATCCTGGTTCTGGAGAAGAGTTCGACTTCACCGGCGTGGACGAACATTCTTCTGATAGAGATGTACCGGATGCACCACGACCAGTCTCTCCTCCCATTAGTGTTGAGCCTGTAGCTGGCTCTGCTACCTCCACTCGACCTGCAACGCCTTTGGAGCAACCCTCAGAATCTTCACGGAGCCGAACGGCCCCTGATATCGATTATTTCTATGAACGCGGATCGAAGGTTGCCCCAGTGACCAGAACTCTATGCAAGACATGCAAGTATGTGGCCCTCCATAATTACATATGTTGTACTGACAAGGATTGTTGTTTAGGGCGAATGGGATAGACTTACGCCAGGGTGCAGGTAGTTTCTCAGCGTCCACCTCAAATAACCCATTGCGCAACCACCTCCTAAGCCGCCACAAGGATATTTATCTCCAGAAGTGTCGCGAAATGCGATGGAAAGTCCCTGCACTCGAGAGCGAAACTGGAACACCCCCTGCGTCCGGACGTGGAACGCAACGTTCTCCCTTTTCCCAGAACGCATTTTTACAGCATCTTCTGAACTTCATCGTTGCGGATGATCAGGTTAGTAAAGCACGCTTTTAATGTTTGGTATTAGTCTAAACTTCTTCATAGTCTATATATGTCGTCAAATGCCCAGAATTTCGACAGCTCCTCTTGCTTTTACGTGAGGACCTCGAGGACAAAGACATTCCCCGCCGAACAAAGATGCGCGAACTTATTATCAAGGCATGGGAGGCGTATTTCAAGGTCCTAAAACAGGAATTAGCAGTATGTTGTCTCAGTTGACCGCTTTGTTTCCTTGTATTCACGAATCACTCTAGGATGCACCAGGGCGAATTTCCTACACGGCGGATATCTGGTCAACAAAAGCTCGGTACCCATACCTGGCCATTACCGCACATTGGATACATAGAGACAAGTCTACCAAAGGTCTTCAGCTGCGTTCTACACTCATCGCATTTCACCGTCTTCGAGGAAGCCACAATGGGAATAGGCTAGCAAGGATTGTCCTCCATCTCTTGGATCGAGTTGGGATCACGGTCAAGGCACGTCTACGTTTCATTTATTTACCCTTTTCTACTTTATGCTTACGTGGACAGGGAGGCCATTGGACCCTCGATAACTGCTCGCTCAACGATGCCTTCCTGAAAGAACTCGAGATACTTCTACGCCCGCGCGAGATTGAGTTCAATCACAAGGAAAATCATATACGATGTTTCCCACACGTTACCAACATATGTTCAACTCATGTCATCGAAGCCTTTACTAACATCGCCCTGGTAGATGATACAGGGGGGTTCATCGCATCTGCATCAGGCCCTCCAAGCGATCCTGATAATCAGACTTATGAAGAAGCGGTTGTTCGCGACCCAATCGCATTGTGCCGGAGTACCGTACGAGCAGTACGCGCCTCAGGTCAACGACGTGAGCACCTGGCGGAAGTAATAGAGGATGGAAACAAGAAAGGGTGGTTCAAGTCAACTGAGGATCCGACCGTGACTATCCAAGTTAAGCAGGCGCAACTTGTACGTGACATGAAGGTTCGGTGGGACTCTCTTTATTTCATGATCAATCGGTTTCGTAAACTACGCCCGGTATGTTTGAACTCTATCGTTTTATAAGTGTATACTTATAAAAATAGGCCGTCGAGCATTTTCTTTCTTTGCCCATCAATAGAGATCTTGCGAAACTTAGACTTACTGATATGGAATGGGCTGTACTCCAGGATTTTGAGATCGTACTGGGTGTATGTCTCTAATATTGATACCTGTTCGAGGCTAAGTCTTTCTCTTAGGTACCCCATCAAGTACAGACACTCATGTCGAAAGAGCGCACTCCCGTTTTATCAGGCGCAATTCCCGCCTTCGAAATGTTCATGACGGCATGGGAGCAACTTGGGAGAGATCACCCCCGCTTGGCCCGATGGACGGATATTGGTATCCAGTGGGCGACAACTTACTACAAGAAAATGGATGATTCGCCTGCCTACGTTATCGCGATGTGTGAGTTAAGGTTCAGATTCATACATTATTTAATAACTTGACATGGCCAGTTCTCAATCCCTCGATACGATTGTCATGGATTCGACGACACTGGGAGCCTAATTATGTTGCCAGGGCCGTCGTAATCATCAAGAATACTGTAAGTCGCTCAGTTTGTTACGGTGACAGTACCCTTAATATACTTGTTGCAGATGCGAAAATACCATGACCGTCTTCATGGACAAGCTCAACAACCTACATCTAGTACGGACTCACAGCAACAGAGGCGAAGCTGGCATGATTTAGCTGGACGATATGGTCTTGAAGATATGTTGGAGGTTTCGGGCGCTCCTTCGCCGTCGGGCCAAGGAGTTGAAGAACAGTTTGAGTTGTATGGAAATGGGACGGTCTCACCGCGTGGCACGGATATTATAGGGTTTTGGGCGGTAAGTACAATGTCTCACTATTTTCCAATCTGCGTCACTGATTTGTTTGCAGATAAGCGAGGAAACCCATCAAATATTGTACGCGATGGCGTTAGATTACTTACCCATTCAAGCATCCTCGGTTCCTTCCGAGCGCGTTTTTTCATCCAGTGCCGAAACTGATACGAAGAGGCGAAATCGAATTCACCCTGTTCTAATGGAGGCACTTCAAATGTTGAAATTTTCGCTCAAGCAGCAACGGCTTAACTTTACGGAGGGTTGGGCTGTTACAGAAGATGAACTCGAGTATCATGCAGATGACAACAAAGATTTAGCAGATTTGTTAGGGAAGCTAACTTCGGAGATTAGGGAGAATGGTATAGATATTGATGAGGTAATTCACGTTGTTGGACAGGATGACGATGATTGAGAGGGCTATTTTTTGTTCACTATAATGTATGCAACCTTACATACCATCACGCTGTACATTTATGTTGAATTTTATTACGCATTTACGCTCACTGTACTTAATGCGCGAGTCATCAATTGCGGCAACATTTACCGGCTATAACCGGCTCAAAACCATTGGCCAAGCTGAGCCGAACCGGATTTGATCGGCTCCCGAGCCATCACAAACCAGAACCGGCAAAAGCCGCCGTTTCGGCGAGCTGGCTTGCGGCTAGCCGAGCCGCGGCAACACTAATCTGTAGGTCAACATTTTTATACTTCCATCTGTTAGCCACAGTAAGTAGAAAAGTTTGTAGTAGATAAACAGTATACTATCCAAATAAGTTTCTGCACTTCTTCTCTTTGGTGCTAATATTGGGTACCCCTTCACATGGTAGTTCTCATACTAGATTAGATATAAGTCTTATCATCAGTCATATGCATAAACACAGTGCTATTATAAACACTTGAATTGAATAACTTTAATGCCATTGTGTGACTCTCTTCAGCCTAATCATGAGACTCTAAATTTAACTCATGAAATGGTGTACTTTATGCATGCAGACAAACTTCATTGGAGCTCTTTACACTCCCCAACCTATTCCTACTGGACTGGACTAGGACTAGGACTGGGACAAGTTTCATGTTCGCCAATCACCATACAATTTTTGTATCTCAGTCCTAATGGAATCCTTTTAAATTCCTACTGGAATGATCACAAATCACAAGAAATTGTGGATTCCTAAGGAATGGGTATACTGGAGTCCAGTACAAGAAGTCCAGTAGAGATCCAATAGATATTTCCAGATACAAGGGACCAGTAGTTTGTCACTATTGGCTTTTCTTATATCATAACAAAAAGTTGCAGTAGCATGAATTGAACCCTTGACCTTTAGATCATGCAAACACACAACACTTATCCAAGTGCACCACAAAAGCTTTAGTATGTGCTAATACATTATATTATAGATTCCATCCTTGATGACTTTCATCTGTAAGATGTCAGCAAATTCCACAAGTGGGAATTCTGCCCAAATCTCAACCCACAACATTCCACATAACCACCACCACCATTCTGCCCTCTGCTCCCATCACCATGCCTGCCATCTACTGCCCTCACCACCCATTGCCAAACACCATGCCCACCTACACATACTCAGCAAAACCATGACAACCCCATCAGCTGGAAAATGCATGTGAAACACATGGTGCCACATCACTGATGGTGACATGGCAAGCAAACAATAATTCATCATTCATCATTGTGAAATGGTGTTTGTGAACTTCTTGTGTAGTGAGTCTTGAAGAGAAGTTGAGGGTGGCTGACAACATGTCAGCACCTATCCTAGTGAGTGGGCAGTTACAGGGTCCTCAGCCAGCCGGACATGTTGTAGGTAAGGTACACAAGCCTTGCAGGCTTGTATGGACATGAGATGCTAGTTTGCAAGCATATGATGCAAGCGGTAATGGATTCAAAAGATAAGTAACCCTAAGGTAGGGTTCTCTTTGTATATATGACAAACAACAACTATGTACAACTGAATACAATGGTGCATGATGTTAGTAATTCTACTTCACAAAGCCCCCCACCAGGGCGTTCAGTAGATACACTATGGAACCATAACAATAGAAATTGACAATTGTCCCAATAAGTCATAGGGCTACCCCAATGGGCCCAATTACAAAAGACATTATGATACTATACATTGGCCCAACAACATGACAATATGTATATTTGATTGTTGGGCCCAGTGACGGTGCCACTGTCCAAGCTAAGGGTTTATAGATTGGCCACATGGCTTAAATGGGGGTAATTTTGGCCATTGATATATGATGGTATTAAGCTATGGTTGATGGTTGGGCCTAATGTAAGGTATTTGTTAAAGCAACAGGTTGGGCCCAATGGCAAAATTTCAATGCTATGGCTTGTAAGTTGGGCCCATGCCATGATATAAGCTATAGTTTATAGGTTAGCCCAATGATTCTTTGAATTTTTCTGGCTGTGGGCATTGGTCTGGTAGGCCTACAGGCCTGCTCCCATTCAGTTGGACCCATGGCCGAAAATTTGTGCATTTACACCTGCAGACCAGCTGTTGTTCCATTACACCTGTGGGTCCACAATTGCTCCCTTACACCTGCAGAATCTTATTCCGTTATACCCTGTGGGCCTGCAATTACACCCATGGACCACCTGCTGCTCCATTACACCCATGGACCAGCAATTGTGCCTTTATATTCACAGTCCAGCTCTTGTTCCATTACCCCATGGGTCCACAATTGCTCCATTACACCCACAGAATCTTATTCCATTATACCCCATGGGCCTGCAATTACACCCATGGACCACCTGCTGCTCTGTTACATCTGCAGACCAGCAATTGTGCCTTTACATTTACAATCCAGCTCTTGTTCCATTGCCCTGTGGGTCCACAATTGCTCCGTTACACCTGTGGAATCTTATTCTGTTATACCTGCAGGCCTGCAATTACACCCATGGACCACCTGCTGCTCCATTACACCCATGGACCAGCAATTGTGCATTTACATTTACAGTCCAGCTCTTGTTCCCTTACCCCATGGGTCCACAATTGCTCTGTTACACCCGCGGAATCTTATTCCATTATACCCACAGGCCTGCAATTACACCCATGGACCACCTGCTGCACCACAGACCACCTGCTGCTCTGTTACACCCACAGATCAGCAATTGTGCCTTTATATTCATGGACCAGCTCTTGTTCCATCACACCCACAGGTGAACAATTAGCCCTCTTCCATTAGCTGTCCAAAATTTAGAATTTCAAGCACCCAAAAATGCGGCCAAAAAAACATCCAGATCTGTATTTGACATGCCAGAGGTCATGGCCCCAAAAGTGTGGCCAAAAAGAATGTCTGGATTAATTTAGAACTTGGAGCACCCAAAAATGCAGCCAAAAAAACATCCAGATCTGTATTTAACATGCCAGAGGCCATGGCCCCAAAAATGTGGCCAAAAAAAATGTCTGGATTTTTCTGTGGGTCATCCAGATATAATGATCCCCATAGACAGCACTAATGTCCAAAAGTTTGGATGTAATTTTGACACAGACAAGACAACCCCCCCGCGGACTGCTCTGAAGTCCAAAACATGTTAGGTTACTTCCATCTGGATTTAATGATCCCTGTAGACTGCACCAATGTCCGAAATTTCAGATGTAATTTTGACATGGACCAGACAACCCTTGCAGACTGCTTCGAAGTCCGAAATCCTTTAGGTTACTTCCATCCAGATATAATAATCCCTGTAGACTGCACCAATGTCCGAAATTTCGGATTTAATTTTCATCCAGACCAGACAACCCCCCCTGCATCAAGTGAATTAGTACTTCAAGTATCTGAAAATGCAGCAGAAAAAACATCCGGATCTGTATTTAACATGCTGAATGTCATTGCCCCAAAAATGCGGCCAAAAAAATGTCTGGAGCCCCCCGCGGACTGCTCTGAGGTCTGAAATCTTTTAAGTTACTTCCCCCATGTCAAGTGAATTAGTACTTCAAGTACCCGAACATGCGGTGGAAAAAACATCCGGATCTGTATTTAACATGCCAGAGGTCATGGCCCCGAAAATGCAGCTGAAAAAAATGTGCGGATTTGTGATTAACTTGATGGATGTCACTGCTCCGAAAATGCGGCTGAAAAAGATCCAAATTTGAATGTCCACAATTTTTGATATAATTTTTACATGGACCAGACATCCCCTGCAGAATGCTCTGAAGTCCGAAATTCTGTGGGTCATCTGGATATAATGATGTACTTATTCATAGTGAAGGACACTACAAATTATATGTCAGAAAAGTGGACTACAAACTTTCAAGTTTGGGAGACTGGACACTAATGAATAAGTACATATGTTCATGGGGATGTATGGTTGAAGAGGTGATGCAGACGGTGACAGCAATGGACTCCTTCAACCATAGACCCACAAATATGAACCCATGTACTTATTCATGATCAAGGACACTACGAAAACCCATGGGTATTGCACCAGTGGCCTATACTCGAGCTGTAAATTACCCATACCCAGAACCCCACGGGTTTACCCATCAAAATGAGCCTAAGAACATCGAAATCAGTTAAGAATTGAGGGAGTTTTGCCTGATTAGAAAATTTTGTAGTCTAAAAAGCGGACACTACAAAGTTTTGTAGTCTGAAAAAAGGATACTACAAACAGTTGTAGTCAAAAAAGCGGACAATATAAAATTTTGTAGTCTCAAAACGCAAACACTACAGACATGTGTAGTCTCAAAAAATGACATTCAGCATGTTAAATACACATCTGGATGTTTTTTCGGCCGCATTTTCGGGGCAGTGACATTTACCAAGTCAACTACAACTCCGGACATTTTTTTGGCCGCATTTTTGGGGCAGTGACATTTACCAAGTCAACTACAACTCCGGACATTTCTTTGGCCGCATTTTCGGGGCAATGACATTCAGCATGTTAAATACAAATCTGGATGTTTTTTCCACCGCATTTTCGGGTACCTGAAGTACTAATTCACTTGATGCGGGGGGGTCGTCTGGTCTGGATCAAAATTACATCTGAAATTTCGGACATTGGTGCAGTCTACAGGGATTATATTATATCCAGATGGAAGTAACATAAAAGATTTCGGACTTCGAAGCAGTCCACAGGGGGTTGTCTGGTCTGTGTCAAAATTACATCTGAAATTTCGGACATTGGTGCAGTCTACGGGGATCATTAAATCCAGATGGAAGTAACCTAGAAGATTTTGGACTTCAGAGCAGTCTGTGGGGGGATTCATCCAGATGTTTTTTCGGCCGCATTTTAGGAGCAGTGACATTTACCAAGTCAACTACAACTCTGGACATTTTTTTGGCTGCATTTTCGCAGCAGTGACATTCACCAAGTTAATCACAAATCCGGACATTTTTTGGGCCACATTTTCGGGGCAATGACATTCAGGATGTTAAATACAAGTCCGGATGTTTTTTCAGCTGCTTTTTTGGGTGCTTGAAGTTCTAAATTTCGGACATTGGAGCATTCCACGGGGGTTGTCTGGCCCCTGTCAAAGTTACATCCAAAATTTCGGACACTGTTGCACTAATACAAATCCAGATGTTTTTTTGGCCACATTTTCGGAGCAGTGATATTTGCCAAGTCAACTACAACTCTGGACATTTTTTCGGCCGCATTTTCGAGGCAATGACATTCAGCATGTTAAATACAAATCCGGACATTTTTTCGGCTGCATTTTTGGGTCCTTGTAGTACTAAATTTCAGACATTGGAGCATTCCATGGGGGCTGTCTGGCCCCTGTCAAAATTACATCCAAAATTTCGGACACTGTTGCACTAATACAACTCCGGACATTTTTTCAGCCGCATTTTCGGGGCAATGACATTCAGCATGTTAAATACAAATCCGGAAATCTGGATGTTTTTTTCGGCCACATTTTCCGGAGCAGTGACATTAACTAAGTTAATCACAAATCCGGACATTTTTTCAGTCACATTTTCGGAGCACTTGCAGTCAGCATCTCAATGCTCTGGGTGATCTCTTGAATGCATGTGGCCCAACATTTGGCCATTCTGTAGATTATACCTTGGGTACCTATGGTATCATTGATTATGGCAATAACCACATCTGCAGAATATGCATTGGGCCACGCATTAATACCATATGCTGTAAACATCCATTGGTCCCAGGTATGGATCCATAGTGTCCATGTGTATTGGGCCCATTGGGGTAGCCCTATGACTTATTGGGACAATTGTCAATTTCTATTGTTATGGTACTATAGTGACATCTATGTATACTTGTGCCCCCACATCACTAGCTGTGGTTATGACTTCTGTTGTTTCTTGGCCTTGTACTTGCGATGTTTCTGCCTGCCTTGAGGACATTGCTCTACTCTTTCTTCCAAAGTTATGGCTGCATGCAGTACTTTACCATCCCCCACATAATCCACATGGACTCCACTGGAATCCACTGGACTTCACTACATACTGGCAATATCCACAAAACTGGATTCCACTGGACTCCCAGCACAAAACTGGACTCCACTGGACTGCAAGCATAAATCTGGACTGGACTGGACTGCAAATCACAAAACTGGACTCCACTGGACTCTCCCAACACAAAACTGGACTGGACTGGACTGCCACAGACCTAAGTTAATTCAGAATTCCTGAACTTAGATCTCAAAACAAAAAATAAAATCAAGGTATATTTATTAATTAAATTAATTAACTTTACTAGATTCTATGTTACAGAGAGGGGGAGGGAGAAGAAGGAAAAGAAAGGGGAGAGGGAAGAAGGGGGAAGGGAGGAATGGAGGGGGAGGGAGCAAGGAAAGGGGGAGGGGGGAAAGGGGGGAGAGAGTGGAGGGCAGAGGGAGTGGTGAAGAGAGGAGGTAGTGATGGGGGGAGAGAGTGGAGGGGAGGGGTGCTGCTGCTGGGCCCTCGTCACCATTCTGCGTTGGCGTTGGCGGTGGTGGGTGCTGTCATGTATTGTCGTGCTTGCGCGTTGTTGTCATTGTTGTTCTTGCACATCGTTGTCATTGTCATTGTCATCATGTGTCATTGTTGTTGTCGTTGTCACATGTCGTTGTGCTTGTGTGTCGTTGTGCTTGTGTGTCATTGTTGTTGTTGTTCTCGCATGTTGTTGTTGTCATCGTGTGTTGTTGTTGTTGTTGTCGCATGTTGTTGTTGTCGCATGTTGTCCTCCTCGCATGTCATCGTCGTCGTCGTCGTTCTTGCATGTTGTCGTCCTTGTTGTCCTCGCACATTGTTGTCGTGTGCCGCTGGCACCTGTTGTGGTGAGAACTGGGCATTGGGGTGGTGGGCATACGTACCCTTGGCCCATGACATTGCCACATCATGGGCATTGTCCCTCATTCTTGGCCTGTCATTCCGCATTTGCATGGGTGTTGTTGGCGTGGGCGGTGTTAGAGGACTGTGGTGGTGGTGGAAGGGAAAGGGATGGTCACAGATGTGTGACCATGCCGTAAACAGGATATGTGACGATATGCCATGCCCTCAAGTAGTCATGTGACCTCACCCCGCAGACTGAACAAAATCATGAATCCTTATTGCAGCTATCACTAATATGTATATCATTACCTTTCTATTCATTGATCAATAGAATTATAGATCTATTTTGCTTTTTTTGTAGTATTCATAATTAATAATAATAAGTAATAAGCAATAATGCACTGGAATCACTGGAATCCACTGGACTCCAGTGGATTCTGACTGGACTCATAGTCCACTGGACTGGGACTGGACTCAGGAAAGTGGCTTGTAGTCCAGTGAGAGTCCAGTGGACTGGACTGGACTTGAATCCAGTGGACTGGGGATTGTGCAAGCCAATTTGGCCTGACAAATGGGCCACTGGAATCCACATGGATTACATGGGAGGGTAAAGACCTCCATCCCATGTGCCAACATACCATGATCAAAGGCTATGACTGCCTGAGCTGAACATACCAAGGAATGGGCAAGCTCAATCCCTATCTGTGTGGTTGCCGAGGGGTTGTCAGGTGCAAAAATAATTGGAGGAAGACCAGCAGCATGTAAAGGCAAGCTAAGACCTCTACTTTCAGCCTTATAATGACACATGTTTTTTCAGCTACCTCAAAGGGAATATGAAGTGGGAAAGACCTCCAAAGTATGTGTTCCTTGAAATGTCATATTCCATACAAACAATCTGAGAATACAGGGAAAGCCAGTGTAAAGACCACAAAACTTGAGGCCAAGCTATCCAAAGGAAGGACTGCCAAGCATGAGTTTTTAAGTGTTTGATGTTTGAAACCCAGTCCTCAGAATCACCAATATAGCCAATCCCGTTCTCGCAAGAAAGCAAAAGCTGCATAAAGCTAAAGCTGATGTCATACAAGGTAAAATCTGCTGTGTATCTGACTATGCTGGCTGAACTCATCTATGATCAGCCAAATGTGACCAACAGAAGCTTCACTGTCAGGCCACCCTTCCAAGACATGCAAGGCAAGTTTAACCACTTCCAGCACATTGTAAACGTCAGATGTTGACTCTCATTGTAGGTTCATTGACCAAAGGGATGAAGATCTTGTTGTATTGGAAGAAGATCCTGTAGAATCAGAGGAAGAAACTTTAGGCCCTGAAAAACCTCAACCATCCAGGCAAAGTCAGAAAAGGTACCCTATCTTGACTATAACACTACTAAGGAACTTATGGATTATCAAATCAGCAACCAAGGACCCTTGGGCAATCACAACAACTGTGAGCATGGACCTGATAGAATGGATGTTGATATGGAAGATGTAGTAGCTGGAGGTAAGATGCTATGCTCATCTAGAAAGAGAAGTAGAGGATAGATGAATGTTTCTAGTGGATCAACCTATTGTGCTCCAATTGGGGGATAAGGACATTGAAATGGAGGGTGCAGAGCCACAAGGTATGTTTCAACAGTCAAGACTAAGATATGACTGTGATCTGACTTGAGTTATTAGATATAGTGATCATCCAATGCTATCAGTACTTATCAGTCCCCCACAGAGTCCTGCAGGACTCACAGGATTCCTGGGACTTCCTGAGGATTCCTCAGGACTACACTATAACTTTGGTGATTTTGTGTTGGAGGAGAAAAATTCTGTCAAGTCCTCAGGAATCCTGAGGACTACATGTCATTTAAACCATAAGTTAATGCTAAGAATGCCTCATGATAGGTAAATTTTATTGGTAAAAAATAAGATGTATTGAATGTAATTAATTAAGTATATTTACTACAATTTAATTATAAAGGGAGGGGGGAGGAGTGATGAAAAGTGATGAAGGGATGCTGGTGGGGAGTGAGAAGGGAGGGGAGGGGAGTGATGGAGGGGGAAGGGAGTGTGGAGAGGGGGAAGGGAGTGTGGAGAGGGAGAGGGGAGGGAATGATAGAGGGGGGAGGATGGATGGGGGAGCAATGGAGGAGTGATGAAGGGAGGGAGTGGGTGGAGTGATGGAGGAGCAATGGAGGGAGGGGGAATGGAAAGAGGGGGAGAGCTCACTTACCTGGGCTCATCATCACCTGTTTCTGTTCATGGGGGCTGGCGATTGTCCGTGGGTGGCACAAAGTCATCTGGGGGCATCTGCCGTTTGTTGATGGTGGGTGCTCATGAAGGGTGGTGGGTGCTGGTCACCGTTTGTTGTTCATGGGTGCTGGGTGCTTGTCTGTGGGCACTGGCTGTTTGTTTGCAGGCAGTGGGTGTCGTTTGCTGTGGTTCAGGTGGTGGTGGCAGGCGCTCGTATGATGGTGGTGTTGCCCATTGTCTGGGAGGTTGTCAGGGGTCATCGTTGTCCAGGGATGGGGTGTTGTTGTCCATGGGCACTCGATGTTGGCATTCATGGGCAGTTGTGGTTGTGTGTGGGGGCATCATGTTCATCTGTGGCATTGTTGTTGTCGCCATCCCTCGTTGTCCTGGTGTGTGGGCGTTTGTTGGCCTGAAAGTTGCCATTGATGTGTGTGCCACATCAGTGGTTTCATGGTGGCACTGTTTGTTGGGCACCACCATTGTCACTGTTGTTGTTGTCATGGCCATCGATGTTGTTGTCATTGTCATTTGTTGTGTGGTCATTGTGGTGGGCAAGGTTGTGGGTGGTGAGGAAATAGAGAGGTGATGTAATGTGTCACATATGATCAACAAACATGTGCATGGGATGCACCACATCATATGATGTATTCAAGCTCATGCTTATAGGTCATGTGACTCATCACATGCATCAATCCTGGGACTAGTCCTGTTTGAAAATCCTCAGGAATGGACCCCCACAGGACTGAAAAAATTGGCTGGTACATCAGCCAATACTCAGTCCTGGGACTGTGCAAAAATCCTCAGGAATCCTGCAGGAATAGTGTTTGGAAGTCCGGTCTTGTGACTGGAAAAAGACCATAACCAGACTGGACCAAGACCACAAAAGACCGGACCTGCGGTTTGGTTTTTTTATTTTTGAGAACTAAAGACCGCAAAAGACCGGTCTAAATGAACCGGTCTTAACCGGTTAGGATTGGTTTTTTGTAGCCCACTAAATACCCTTCAAAACGCACCCAAGCACGTATTAATTGGTTGAGAATTGACAAAGATATAAATAAAAATGTAAAATTTCGTTAAAAATAGTAGATGTACAAGACTTTTTTTATAGAAACACCAATTCTCAATGGAATTTAACGTTCTTGGGCTCTTTTTAAAGCTACGAAAAACGTTAACAAATTTACCGATTCATAATTTTAAAATATTGGCCAGAAAACCGGTCTTAAACCAGTTAAAACCGAAGAAGACCAAGACCGGTCTATAGACTGCAAAAAGACCACAGACCGCAGTTTTTTGCGGTCCGGTTCGGTCTTTTGATGTCTGGGAAAAATGCAGACCGGTTACGGTTACGGTTAAAGCCTGGGGGCATCAAAAAACCGGACCAGACCAGACTTTTAAACACTATGCAGGAATCTGTGGGGGACAATAAAGACCTCAATGCTATGATCGAGGTAACATATTTGAAATATTGGAATGCTAGATGATCAATGATGGTATAACTTTCACAGGATGTTTTCTTGGTGATCTGTCACTACCATATTTGCAAGGTATCTTGGAAAGTCTGTCCAAGCTGGAGGTTCCAATGTTGTCCACCCAGGTTCCTCTACCTGATTACCACAAGGTCTTATTGTGTCTTGTCTCTCATGGCAAACCAGAGAGGTCTGCCATTTCTAGCATCTGGACTGCATTCTCTATGCTGTCTAATGTCTGAGACTTATCAAGCACACACTTGCGACACCAGGAGCAACAGCTAATGATCATGAATGTGATCATGTGGGAGTGGTTGGAGCATGTCATTGAGAGCACATATAACGAACAGTCCTCTATCTTGGCGAATGGCCCTGCTCGCTTAGCACAAAAATACAAGACCATTCTTCAGGTATCTGGAGTTGGAGAGAACACACTTCTTGATGCTGCAGACTATTTATCTGGCTTTGAGAAAGGAGAGTCTGTCTTTTGCATTCAAGGTCATCACCAACAAAGGTCTTATGCTGATGTTGGGCATCATCAAGTTGACGCACTCATGATGAAAGTCCTTGTCTCCTGGCTCTGCTTTCCTAATCCCACCATCTACCTACCACAGGCCTGGCTTATCCATTGTCTCCTTGACTTCTGTGGCCCTGAAGTTCTTTATTTGGAGAATGTTTGGAAAGCATGTGGCCATATTCAGAGCAAAATTTTCAGTAATTGATTGAAAGCCCCACTTACTTGGCTTGATTTCTCTAAGTGGGCAGGCAATCATCTTTCTTGCCATGCTCTATCATTATCTGGGAGTTCAGAATCACTTTTAATCACCAAAATTGGCTCTGTATATGGCATCATATGTCCTGGTGACCCAGCTCTACTTGGACTTGCATCTGCAAGCTCTAAATCCTATCCGGCCTCCATGCTACACCCTCCTTCTCCTACATCTGGGTTAGAACTTTCACCTTCACTCCAACCAATTCCAAAGCAGACTGTATTTGATGATCTCATCAACCAGCTCAACATGTTATACCAGATCATGGATAGTCCAGATATGCCAATTGTTGCACCCCCTGGGTCATCACTCTCCCAGAAACAAAAGGCCAAGTTTGTTGAAAAGGTTCATCAAGCAGGAGACAAAAGTTACCCTTCTGTGATTTTGCCCCTTAATGATGAATTCTGCAACCTGGTGGGCCGTTCTCCCCAGAGCATCTGGGGACTTGTGCAGGCCTCTTCAGTGCACTCATTCACCAAGCCATCACCCACAACACAGGCTTTCTGTTGCAGCAGCAAACCCTTTTCCACAGTTTGGAAGATTATGAAGATCTGTGTTGTTCCTTGCTGCCACATTCAGATGAGTGCTTCTGTAACCAGAATGCCTATGGAGCCTGGACTGATCAAAGCATACAAAATGCAAAGTGGTTATGGGAGGTAACTGGCAACCCTGATTTAATGAGGTGGTTGGATGCAGCAGAGCCCATCAAATTTCTAGAATTTTACCACATATTCTTTCAAGGAAAGCACACTGATGGACAGAAAGTGTTCACCTCTGTGGGAGGTCTTATTTCCTTTCTTCTTGCTGCAGATTATGCACTGGCTGGAAAAGCAACAATGCCAACATCTTCAGAAATGGGGGCAATTATGAAGGAGATTGGGGCGGGGGGTGTGAAGGGACTTAGACTTCTAGGGTATCCTTGTCTGACCAAGGAGGAGATGGGGAGCGCATTTGAACAGGTATCACTCCATTTGGAAAGGGCTATTCCTGAACATCAAAGGGGGAAGATTCCCTTCAACCCCATCTTTATTGAACACACCCTGTGCAAGATAGATTGTCTTGATATTTCAGAGTATCACATTATTGACCAAGCATAGTTTATGACTTGTTACCAGTTGTAAATCAGTATCTATCAGATCCAGAAGGTCTAGGATATTCGTAGTACGTCATTAACCTGGTTCATGAAGTTCCTACTGTGGTTGGAACTTGGCCCAACCATGTGACAATGTCATCGAGATGTATAGTAATCATTTCTCCATTGAAGGGGATAGTGGGGGCAGGTCGGTGTGCTCCAGCAACCACACCCAGAGTTTGAGAAACAGACTGGATCTGCCAGTCAATCAGATACTGTCATGGGTCAGGAAGTGGGCCACCCTGACTATTGGGCCACTTTGCTTTTTTCTGTTAAATGGAGAGACATGAATCTAAGGTGTTATGCTACAAAGGTGCCTCCATAGGACATATACATGGACTGAAGAGCTCAAGTGGAGGGATGTGATGGTCATTTCTAAAAATGTGCCCAATCATCAAAAACTGCCCTAAAATGGCAGTTTCCTTATTTCATGTGACCTACAAGTTTCAAATGTTGTTGAGCAGGACCGGGCAGCTCTAAAATCCTGAAAATATTTATGAAGCATCATCAAGTATGTGAGGTTATATAAAATTAAAATCAAAGTGGTTCCAATAAGTTGTAATGTGGTGAATCCCTTAGTGGCCCATTTCTGAGGCATTACCACATTGGTGGACCACATGAGAAAGCACCTGATATATTTCACACAACAAGGATTTCTGGCCAGCTGGGGTTTTGTACAGCAAGTCAAGATGCTAAGCTATGGTACGCACAAGTATTAGTGACCTTACCCCAACAACACTGAGCCTCCTGACCATACAAACAGGCCATGGTTGATGGTGCCTGCTGATGAGCCGATGTATATGTTGACCCCATCAAAGCTGGCTCAGCCACCCATATTTTCTTGAGGAGTGGTTCTGTGTGCCGGCTGACCAGCCTAATGATGAATTGACCCCACTGAAATTGCCTTGGATTGTGGGTCAGCTGGTCTGTTCCAACATGTATTATGGGTCAGCCGAACAGCTTTTGATTCCTCACAATATGGATCAGCCCACTTGCCACACCCTGGCTCGGCACAGTCAGTGTACATACCCGAGGTCATGAATCTCATTGTCAGCCCTGAGCAGAGATGAGGCCGGCCCCCATCTGTTGCCATCTCCAGCCTGGATATGGCCTGGCCCAGTCGGCACCACACTCCCTACCATTCTTCGGCTTGTCTCCAATTCAACAATTTATGTTGCCATCTGTCCGGTGATGATAGCCAGCCTGGCTAACACATGGCCTAACTAAGTTTACTTGTTCATATGTTTTACCAACCTCCCAGTGTTCTTTGCCATGTCCTGCATTCAAAATCACCCTCTGGTTTTATGTGTGCATCAGGCCATTGAGTACATTAGCTGGTGCTGTATTCTGGTGCAAAATTACTGAGCAGCCAAGGTCATTGAATCTGTATAAATGCATGGAAACAGCCAATCAAACATGTTCAAATGCAAAATAACAGAGCTGACAAGTGGGAAACGGTACAAATACCCGGGTTTCACCTTGAGTGATTGAGCTGATTCCATATTAAATCATTGTGTCTGAGCCAGTGCATTTTTTAGGGAAAAGATGTGTGAGCTGGTGCCATGTCCAGGCAAAATCACACCAAGCAGACAAGCGAATTGCATCAGTAAAGGTGTACATCAGGTGATGCAGGCATTTAAATCCTAAACTGTTGAAGTGCTTTGGCTGGTGCCATGTCCGGAGGCAAAATAATCAAGCAGACAAGTAAATGAAATTGGTAAAAATGCCTAGGCTGCACATCAGGTGATGCTGGTGCTATTAAAGTGTTGAAGTACTTTGGCTGGGTGGAAAACAACCAAGCAGACAAGTGAATTAAATCGGTAACATTGCCCGGGCTGTGTCTCGCATAATAGAACCTGTTTAATATTAAATTATTGAAGTACTTTGGCTGGGTGGAAAAGAACCGAGCAGACAAGTGAATTAAATCGGTAAAATTGCCCAGGCTGCATCTCGAATAATAGAGCCAATTTAATATTAAATTGGTGAAGTACTTTGGCTGGTGCCCAGGCCAGGTGGAAAATAACCGAGGAGACAAGTGACTTAAATTGGTAAAAGTGACCAGCCTGCATCCTGGATAATAGAGCTGATTTACTATTAAATTGTTGAAGTACTTTGGCTGGTGCCGAGGCCAGGTGAAAAATAACCGAGCAGACAAGTGAATTAAATCGGTAAAAGTGCCCAGGCTGCGTCTCGGGTAATAAAGCTGATTTAATATTAAATTGGTGAAGTACTTTAACTGGTGCCAAGGCCGAGTGGAAAATAACCGAGCAGAGAAGTGAATTAAATCGGTAAAAGTGCCCAGGCTGCATGTTGGATAATACAGCCGATGTAATTTTAAATTGGTGAAGTACTTTGGCTGGTGCCGAGGCTGGGTGGAAAATATCCGAGCAGACAAGTGAATTAAATCGGTAAAAGTGCCTGGGCTGCATCTCAGGTAATAGAGCCGATTTAATTTTAAATTGTTGAAGTACTTTAGCTGGTGCCAAGGCCGGGTAAAAAATAACTGAGCAGACAAGTGAATTAAATTGGTAAGTACTTTGGCTGGGTGGAAAACAACCGAGCAGACAAGTGAATTAATCGAGTTTAAAATTATTTTTACTATAGTCTAATTGAGGCACACAGGTGCTTGGGGACGAAACCGCATCCCTCTTTCCTCACTTGAGATACTTTCCATCACGTCGCTCTTGTTCGCGCTTACATATATCAACCTATGGTTGCATCAGACCAGTCTTCACATCTTATGTCTACCGGCAATGAAACTCTCAATACTCCTATTCCTTCTGATCCTACTACTCAGTCAACTCTTGGGAATGAACAAGATCCTGATCAAGGTCAAGGAGGTCAGGAACTACGTCAAGAAGGGCAACATCCAACTCAAAACCCAAATCCTGAACAGGACGACGACAAACAAGATGATCCAAGCTTGCCTGGGAATTTCCCAGCTGTGAACGCCGTTCTTGCTTCGTGCAATTCCATTCTCGAGGATTTTAGATCATCACAGATCCCTAAAGCGGCTGCGTTATCCAGAATCTACACACACTTACTTCATGGCATTCCAGATAATGATGTTTCCTTTGCTTCAACCATTGAAGAGGCGTTCGCTCAATATCTCACTATCATTGAGAATCATCAACATCACCTCAAAGAAGCTCAGCATCGTGGCATTCGTCGACAACAATCCAAAACTCCACCAGAAAGTCGTGCTGAAAGAGGAAACCCTGATGAAGATCAAACACCCAACAAGTGTTCAAAACCAGACGAATCTCAATATCCTTGGATTATATCTGACTTCATTCATTGTGTCACTCTATCACCGTCACTTGCAAGCACACTTGAACTTCTTAAGCTCTATGTGATCAATCCAAAAGGGATTAAACGCTCTCTTGTCAACTCTCCAACTTGCCCTGAATTCCCAGACTCGGAGTGGACTAACATTCTTGCCAGGAGAGCTGTCAACCTTGATGCTGTCCTCAGTGGTTATTACTCAACGTCCAACAATGATGAGTGAGTGGAGGAGATTGGAGATCTTGAAATACGCTTTGGAACAGTCAACCCAACAAAGACAGTTTCAACAGCTGGGGAATGGAGCATCACATGGAACAGGGCTTCACGAGCAACATCAACTGCTTTCCCACACAGAGCTGGGGAGCTGGCTGAATATGCTGAGTATATCGTTGGACTCTTCGCTGCCACTGATGCCCACTTCCATGATTGTGTTATCCTTTTTGACAAAGCTGTACAGCGTCGTGTTGGCGCTTGTCAGGACTTGGAGCTCACAGATCTCAACAAATTCTCAGACCTCAGATCAACTCACATGGACTCGATTGGTGCCGCTGTTGTTCAACAAGCATCTCTCGCCACCAATATCAAACCCAATTCAACCTCTCAGAAGAAGATACAAGAACCATGCAACTGTTGGAATGAGGGGTTATGCACGCTTGAGGCTTCTCAGTGTCGCTGACTTCATGTTTGTAACAAATGCATGAAATCTGGACACAAGGGCCCTGATTGTCCATCTTGATCTTCCCTGGCTGTCGCTCCCACACTCGTTTATCACCTCTCCCATCAAAAACCTATTTCAGCCCCCTCAAGTTCAGCTGGGGGTCATCATAAAATGATCAACATCTCACATGGCTCTTGTCAACCCCATCGAGAGCTGTGGACATTAGACCATCTTGTGCACAAGCGGTCTATCGCTTTGGGGCTTGCTATAGACAATTCAACTCACCTTACCTACACCTCGGCACTCAATTCATATTTTACATTCTGCAAAATCCACAACTTCCCCATAGAACCCACTGAAGAAACCTTCAGCTTCTTCATCGTATATATGTCAACCCATATCAAACCTGACTCAGTCAACTTATATCTTTCAGGCATTTGCAACCAACTCGAGCCTTTCTTCCCTGAGGTCCGGAAGCGGCGAGGAAGCATTCTAGTCTCTCAGACTCTTGCTGGATGCTGACGTCGCTTCGGAACACCCATCCATCGCAAACGACCCTTATCGAAAACTGATTTAGAAACTGTCATATCCCATATCGGGAGTTCCCTGGATCATGATGAAAAACTGTTCCTTGCTATTTTACTCACCGGATTTCACGGTCTCTTGCGACTTAACGAGTTGACTTTTCCTGATAGAGTCGACTCTCGTGACTATCGCAAAGTCACCCTACGCCATACCATCAACATATCAGCTACATCCTACTCATTCTTGCTGCCTGGCCATAAGGCCGACCGCTTTTTTGAGGGGAATATGATCATAATTCAAAAGACAAACCTTCCATCAAGCCCACACAATTTTTTCCTGTCATATCTCACCTCACGAGATCATCTCCACCCCTTCAAGCCTGAATTATGGTTATGGAAGTCTGGCATTGTGCTGACACGTTCCTGGTTCATCAAAAAACTTCGCCGGTTTTTCCCTCTGACATTGCAGGGCAATCAATGCGTGCCGGAGGTGCCACCTCATTAGCTGAAGCCGGGGTGTCACCTGAAATCATTCAAGCCACAGGACATTGGGCAACGGATACTTTCAAGATTTACATCAGAAAAAATCCCATCCTTCTCCAAGCCATGCTCTTTGGTCGACCTGCTCACCAACCTGCATCTGTTTCATAATTGTCTGAACATTTCTCTTCTTTTTTATTTCTCTGACTTTTGTACTACTCTTTCTATGGACTTCTCAAGCCTAGGACAGTTACCTCAACATCCTCCCATTTTCCAGCACCTTACAAACATCCCTCCGTTTTTCCACTCCACTCAACTTCTTATATTCAACTTACCCTCCCTTCCCTCCCTTTTTTCACATCTTTAATAGGTATAATAGGACATTGGTACCTTCAATGGACATCCTAGCGGGTTCTCCAGGTGCGCGGCGCATCTGGAGAACTCTGCATTTGCCTATTTACATATATATAAGGTTTCGAAAACTTCACCCTTACTCAATTAGATCAGTAAAAGTGTCCAGGCTGCATCTCAGATAATAGGGCCGATTTAATATTAAATTGGTGAAGTACTTTGGCTGGTGCCGAGGCCGAGTGGAAAATAACCGAGCAGACAAGTGAATTAAATCGGTAAAAGTGCCCAGGCTGTGTCTTGGATAATAGAGCTGATTTAATATTAAATTGGTGAAGTACTTTGGCTGGTGCCAAGGCTGGGAGGAAAATAACTGAGCAGACAAGTGAATTTAATTGGTAAAAGTGCCTGGGCTGCACATCAGATGACGGATATTAAATTGTTGTACTTTGGCTGGTCCGAGGCCAGGTAAAAAATAACATAGCAGACAAGTGAATTGAATTGGGCCTGGGTTGCATCTCGGATAATAGAGCCAATCTAACATTAAATTGTTAAAGTACCTTAGCTTGTGCCATGTCTGGGTGTGAAGTCACTGAGAATTCAATTGGTAAAAATGCCTGGGCTGCTGCTTGTGATTAGATATCAAATTGCTATGCAATGTCTGGATGCAAAATAACCAAGAAAATGAGTGAATTGAATTGGTAAAAATAACTAGGCTGCATCTCAGGTGATACAGCCAATTTAATATTGATTTGTTGCAGTCCTTTAGCTGGTGCCATGGCTGGGTGCAAAATGACTAAGCAGACAAGTAAATTAAATTGGTAGAAATGCCCAGGTTGCATGTCAGGTAATAGAACTGATTTAATATTCAATTGTTGAAGTCCTTCAGCTAATGCCATGTCTGGCTGCAGAGTTGCAAGTGAGTGGATTCTCCTGCCATCCTGCCATCCTGCCATCCTGTCATCCTTCCCTCCTACCCTCCTACCCTCCTTCCATCCCACCATCCTGCCATCCTGCCCTCCCATCATCAGCATTATTTCTTGACCATTACTGGGCCATTTCTCTCCAAAAACCCTGCTAATTATATCTTGATGTAGTCTATGACATACTCAAAACAAGAACCTATAGTAGTGTAGTTGACGTGCATCTCCCTCAATGTTCCCCATAGTATGTATACCTTTACTGTAGCCTCCCCAAAGTGGAAAGAATAAAGTGTATATTATACATGCTTAATTTGTGGTAGCTCAGAATAGCCATTTGGGGTTCTGAGTATTTGTATTGCTTAAAATGTCCAGAAGAGATATAAATCCCATGGGAGTTCCAGAGGAATATGTTCAATTATTATTTGCAAGACATGAAGATATAAGGTTCTAATTGGAGCAACTTACCTGGTAAATGGTGCATGGAGAGGAGGGAGGAATACATAGTATCCATTAGTTACATCACCACAGTTTCACCAATGAGAGTCAAAAGTGGGTTGGAGGTAGGGATGGGATAGCTAGAAAGAAGTTTAAAAGGAATTACAGAGATTGACAAGACAAGATAATGATTTCAGAAGATTATATATGGAGCAGGACAATGGTACATGGATAGTCACTAACATTCCAGCCATATCTCTGTATCCACCAAAACACATACCCAGAACCTCCTGCCTTCCTTACCTGATCAATACTCTTTGAACAACCTACTAGCTACCCCAGCCTTAAGTGAACCTCACACCATATATAATAAACACCACCAAGATATGATTAGGAACTTTTTTGGAGAGAAATAGTCCAGTAACAGTGGAAATACTATACTCATGACTGGTGGGTGGAATGGGGGCAGGATTACACCTATTGGAGAAACTAGTGCCTGATTTGGTAATTGTCGGTCAACAATGATGGCATTGAGAGGGGGCACCAGGCAGATGGTGTGAAAGTTATAACTAACTTGTCTATTCCACAATGGTGTATGAATGGTGCCGAGGTCGGGGAACAACCCTCATGAGTTGTGTTATCTTGCTTATCTGGAATGCAGGCTGGTCACTTTTACCAATTTAAGTCACTTGTCTCCTCGGTTATTTTCCACCCGGCCTTGGCACCAGCCAAAGTACTTCACCAATTTAATATTAAATCGGCTCTATTATCCAAGACACAGCCTGGACACTTTTACTGATGTACTTCACTTGTCTCCTCAGTTATTTTCCACCCAGCCTCGGCACCAGTTAAAGTACTTCACCAATTTAATATTAAATCGGCTCTATTACCCAACACACAGCCTGGGCACTTTTACCAATTTAATTCACTTGTCTGCTCAGTTATTTTCCACTGGGCCTCGGCACTAGTTAAAGTACTTCACCCATTTAATATTAAATTGGCTCTATTACCCAAGGCGCAGCCTGGGCACTTTTACCAATTCAATTCACTTGTCTGCTTGGTTATATTCCACCTGGCCTTGGCACCAGCCAAAGGACTTCAACAATTCAATAGTAAATCGGCTCTATTGTCTGAGACGCAGCCTGGGCACTTTCATCGATTTAATTCACTTGTCTGCTTGGTTATTTTCCACCCAGCCTCAGCACCAGCCAAAATACACCAATTCAATATTAACTCGGCTCTATTACCTGAGACGCAGCCTGGGCACTTTTGCCGATTTCATTCACTTGTCTACTCAGTTATTTTCCTCCCAGCCTTGGCACCAGCCAAAGTACTTCACCAATTTAATATTAAATCAGCTCTATTATCCGAGACGCAGCCTGGGCACTTTTACCGATTTAATTCACTTGTCTGCTCGGTTATTTTCCACCCGGCCTCGGCACCAGCCAAAGTACTTCACCAATTTAATATTAAATCGGCCCTATTATCTGAGACGCAGCCCGGACACTTTTACCGATTTAATTCACTTGTCTGCTCTGTTGTTTTCCACCCAGCCAAAGTACTTACCAATTTAATTCACTTGTCTGCTCGGTTATTTTTCACCCGGCCTCGGCACCAGCTAAAGTACTTCAACAATTTAAAATTAAATCAGCTCGATTACCCGAGACGTAGCCCAGGCACTTTTACCGATTTAATTCACTTGTCTGCTCGGTTGTTTTGCACCCAGCCAAAGTACTTAAACAATTTAATATTAAATTGGCTCTATTATCTGACATGCAGCCCGGGCACTTTTACCCATTTAATTCACTTGTCTGCTCGATTGTTTTGCACCCAGCCAAAGTACTTCAACTTTAATATTAAACAGGTTCTATCATGTGAGACACAGCCCAGGCAATGTTACTGATTTAATTCATTTGTCTGCTTGGTTATATTTCACCTGGCCTCGGCACCAGTTGAAGTACTTCAACAATTTAATATTAAATCGGCTCTATTATCCAAGATGCAGCTCGGGCATATTTCTCGATTTAGTTCAGTTGTCTGCTCGGTTATCTACCACCCAGCCTCGGCACCAGCCAAAGTACTTCCCCAATTTAATATTAAATTGGCTCTATTATCCGACATGCAGCCCGGGCACTTTTACCGATTTAATTCACTTGTCTGCTCAGCTGTTTTCCACCCAGCCAAAGTACTTCAACAATTTAATATTAAACAGGTTCTATTATACAAGACACAGCCCGGGCATTGTTACTGATTTAATTCACTTGTCTTCTTGGTTATTTTTCACCCAGCCTCAGGACTAGCTAAAGTACTTCAACAATTTAACATTAAATCAGTTCTATTATCCGAGACACAGCCCAGGCACTTTTACCAATTTGTTTCACTTCTCTGCTCAGTTATTTTCCACCCAGCCTCGGCACCAGCCAAAGTACTCCAACAATTTAAAATGAAATTGGCTCTGTTATCCAACGTGCAGCCTGGGCATTTAATTCACCTGTTTGCTCAGTGATCATTTACTCGAACATAGTAACAGCTAAATGGCTTCAACAAATTAATTTAATTACCTGCACCACCCAATGTGCAGCCTGGGTGTCTTTACTGATTTAATTCATTTGTCTTCTTGGTTACTTTGCATCTGGACACGGCACCAGCTAAAGTACTTGAACAATTTAATATTAAATCACCTGGGCAAGTCACTTTTCCTGTAAACATACTACATGTTGGACATTTCGACCGGGCATGGAAGCCCAGGTCTGGCTCAAACAACCCTACTCGGCTGCATAAAATGAAAGCCGAGCAGAAAACATATACTAGTCCATATTTAAAAGGCCAGGCTGGCTCAAACATCAGCTGATCCCATGTTTATAAATTGTCAGTTTCCATGGCTGACTCAGTAGTGGTATCCGTTTGCTGGACTGATCAGCTGAGCCATGACTACAATAATGTGGGTCCCACCAGCTGACTCTGCTAATCAGAATTTAAGACCCTCAGCCGATCACCAACCCAGGAACATTCAAATCCGTCAACCGATCCTGCATAGCTATCTTCCATCAGCCGATATACAAATAGTTGTCCTTCGCTCTCTAGGTGTAATTCCTGCTGATCCTGCTGTGCTAAATCTACATCGCCGGCCAACCCTTCATTACCTTACTCATGGGACTGCATCAGCCAATTCATCAACACTGAGCCAGTCAAAAGCATTTGACTGGGGTCTATGCAGCAACACGTGATCCGCCCGTTTGGGCTTTCCTTATCACCTGCGCTTTGTTGCCTCGCTCCTTTCCCTCCTCCCTCGTGTTCTCTTTGTTTCGTCTCTGTATATACCATGTCTCACTCCTCCATTCTTCCTTGTGCCCTCATATTTCCATACCACTCACATAGAGCTCGTTAGGTAGGGTCTTCATGCCCTCATATTTCCATACCACTCACATAGAGCTCATTAGCAAGCATCTTTCTTTTCATCAGGCACCATTCCTTCGACTTTGTCATCGAATCCACCAACCCAGCTGCGTCGCGGTCCCGGGGGTCACTTCATATCCGCCAATAGCCCTCCTTCTGCCACTGCCCAGCGCGCCATTGTCAGGGCATCCCACAACTCCTTGCCCGCGGCCTCTCCCTCATCGCTTCTGCCAGCAGTCTCTCCGTTATCACTTCCACCTGAGTCGTCGCCACTTGCTCCTCCCTCCGACGTCCCTAACATGACCAACGCATCCGACGATCCATCCCCTCCAGCCAGTGGCTCAGTACCATCCACCCAACCATCCCAGATACCGGACGACTTCATGCGCCAGTATCACGAGCTGCAAATGATGATGTCACAAATGATTTTGGCACGAAGCAACAGCCCTCAAATCCCAACTGCCGTTGCCCCTCAAAGCATCTTCGCACCACTCCCTCCGTTCACTTCCATCCATGCTCAAGCTTCACCTGGTAAGTCATCGCTTTACCATCGCTTCCCCACCATCGAGGCAAGCATGCTGCTGGACATCGCACGTCACGAGTTCAAGCCCAAGGATCTCTTCAAGCTCGACTCACACTTTCGGGAGAAGGGAGATCCGGATAAGGGGGAGGATAGTAAGAGTTGTGCGGGTTTGCCAAAGGAATACCCCTCCCTTAGCTCCCTCCTCACACCCCTCCTCACCTATTTTCGGGTTTTGGAGAATTTTGCTGCATCAGCTGGCGATCTCAAGGCCACTCACATTATTGCTGACAGCGCCACCATTTACACATCCCACATCCTGGCGCTTCACCAACAGTACCAGTGGGGAGCAGTCCTCCAGTACCACTTCAACTTCCACTACCTTCGTCGCCCCGAGATGTGAGACGGCGATTACTCAGGGTGGGCTCAGACAGATGCAGAGCTCATGAACCGCCATCTCTTCGGTCACTTCAAGACTGCAAAGGAAGGAGCCAATCGGTCGTCGTCGTCGACATCGAAGACTCGCGCTGAGCAAGTGTGCTTTGCTTTCAACAAGGGCGAGTGCACTGCCAGTCCATGTCCAGGGGGACGCGTTCATAAGTGTCGCAAGTGCGGCACTACAGGTCATGGGGAGAAGGATTGCAAGAAGACCTAGGTTGCTGGCAGGGTGGGCTCAGCTGCCCCATCGGTTTCAGCTGCTCGCCTGGGCCAGCAGCCTCCATCTGGTATTTCTTCTTCGTCTTCAGCCTCTTCATCACCAATTACATTCTCTCCCCCTCACTCTGACCTCTTCCCTCCATGTCTTTCTCCTCCTCGCCCTAATACAGACCCACGTTGTAACAAGCCCATACTGGACCCCCCCTCACATACAGCTCTAGTGCTGTCCCTGTTACATATCAACGCTTGGGAACACTACTTACATGACTACCCCAATAGAATGTTCATAGCCACGTTACGTCAAATTATTTCTTTTGGTGCCAACTTGGGTTTCATTGGTGATCAGCATTCTCAGTCTTGCAAGAATCTCAAGTCGGCGGTCAAACATGACACTTTTGTGGGCACATCTATTGAGGCACTCACTTCATCTGGTCAGGCAGCTGGCCCATTCCCATCACCCCCTCTCTCCAATTTCCGTTGCTCACCCCTTGGCGCCGTTGGCCGCAAACGGAATCCCAACAAACTCCGTGTGATTAATCACCTTTCCTGGCCCCATGACTCTTCAGTCAATGATGGCATCCCTGATAGCAAAGCTCACATTTCTTATGATATGTTTGAGCGCACTGTTCATGACCTGATTTGTTTGGGGCAAGGCTCTTTGATGGCATAGCTTGATCTCAAGGATGCTTTCCGCCACATTCCCGTTAGGGCAGCCGATTGGCATCTGCTTGGTTTCCACTGGGGCTCCAAGTTCATTTATTTGCTTGTTTTGGCCTTCAGCCTGAAGAACGCACCTTACATATTTAACCTCTTTGCTGAGGCTCTGCATTGGATCATTCAATGGCATATTCCAGCAGCTCTTTGTCATTATTTGGACGATTTCCTCCTTATTTTTCCCAGCAATACACAATGCTCCCTGGCAGATGCAGCTGTTGAGTGGGTTATGGGCTTGGGAAAGGAGCTTGGTTTGAACTTCCAAGACTCAAAGACAGTGTGGCCGTGCACTCGTCTTGAGTTTCTTGGTCTCAAGCTTGACTCATCTATGATGGAAGCTCGTCTTCCTGTTGACAAACTTATTTTTCTCCAAGATCTTCTCCACTCTTGGTCAGCAAAGCGAACTTGTACCCTCCTTGAATTGCAAGAATTGTTGGGCTTCTTGCAATTTACATCTCAGGTCATTCCGCTCTTGCACTCTTTCCTTCGCCGTCTTTTCGACTTTTCATCGAAATTCAAATCCCCCTTTGCCCATCGTCATATTCCCTCCTCTGCTTGAGCTGATATCAGATGGTGGCTGGTGTTTAGCTCGACGTGGAATGGGGTTCACTTGGTCTCGCCTTCTCGACCTGTTGTGGTGGTTCACACAGATGCGAGTGGTCGCAAAGGGCTTGGGGGCGTTCATGCAAATCAGTGGTTCGCTTCACGTGCCCCATGACATTATCGTGATCATGACATTCAGTTCAAGGAGCTATATGCCATCATTCAGGCAGTACTTCGCTGGGGAGATACATGGAATAATCATCACGTAAATTTTTACTGTGATAACCAGGTGGTGGTTGTTTGGATTAATTCCAGGACAGCGCGTTCCCCTGATTCAATGGCCCTCATTCGCCTTTTGTCCATGCTAGCTGCTTGCCTCAATTTTTCTTATTCCTCTATTTGGATTCCAACTGAAGAGAATGTGCTTGCTGATGCTGCTTCTCGTTTCCAGTACAGCTGCCTCTTCCAGCTTGCCCCACACCTCCCACGCAAACCTTGTTATCTGAAATCCCATCTCACTGGTTTGAAGTGCATGCTAACTTCTCACGACAAGCTGCAACCTTCCTTTGGCATGGTCTTGCATCCAGCACTCGCAAATCCTACTCCACAGGTCAGCGTTCCTTCATTGATTTCGCCTGACTTCACCCAGGATTGCTCAACGAGCCTGGGAAATTCCTGCCAGCAACCCCTCGGGTCATCGTTGAGTGGGTTGCAAGTCTTGGGGCTCGCGCACTCCAGCCCAAAACAATTAAATCCTATCTGTCTGCCGTTCGTTCCCTCCATGTCGATGAAGGTCTTCCATTCGACGCTTGTGAATCCGAGACAGTCTGCCGAGTTATCTGCGGAATCAAGCGTTTTTATGGAGAAAAGGTTCGGAATCCCAAGCTCCCCATCACACTTGGAATTCTCCAGCAACTTGCGACTGGTGGCTACCACTTTTATCATATAACTAAGGCACTTGCCATGGGAGCTCTGTGTATAAGTCCACACTCTTTATGAGATATCGCTCTGGATATTTCATTGGGTGTCTTGGTGGCTTTCATTAACTATTTCATTCCTGTTTCAGTGTGGTTTCAATAGATATTTCATTAGTATTTCAGGCTATTTCATTGCGCTTTTCATAACTAATACTCTGCTCTTTCAATAGATATTTCATTAAGAATGTTGGGCCCTCTCATTGTGATTTTCATTAATTACTCAGTGCGCTTTCAATGGATTTTTCATTAACATTTCATGATATTTCATTGTGCTTTTCATAACTGATGCTCTGTGTTTTCAATGTATATTTCATTAATTACTCTATGCGCTTTCAATGGATTTTTCATTAATATTTCAGGATATTTCATTGTGCTTTTCATAACTAATGCTCTGCACTTTCAATGGATATTTCATTAGGAATGTTAGGCCCTCTCATTGAGATTTTCATTAATTACTCAGTGCGCTTTCAATGGATTTTTCATTGCGCTTTTCATAACTAATGCTCTGTGCTTTCAATAGATATTTCATTAGGAATGTTAGGCTCTCTCATTGATATTTTCATTAATTACTCAGTGCGCTTTCAATGGATTTTTCATTAATATTTCAGGATATTTCATTGTGCTTTTCATAACTAATGCTCTGCACTTTCAATGGATATTTCATTGGGAATGTTAGGCTCTCTCATTGATATTTTCATTAATTACTCAGTGCACTTTCAATGGATTTTTCATTAATATTTCAGGATATTTCATTGTGCTTTTCATAATAATGCTCAGAATGATTTCACCTATCAGGGTCCATGTAATGGGATGTTGGGATGATGGTCACATGACCAATTACCAAAAATGGTCAAAAAACGAAAGTTGTAGCCCTACACTGTAGCTTCCGAAATCTGTTTGAATTATGTTCTGAAGTGCTCCCATTGTGGAGATATGAGGTAAAGGAATTTCAAAAGTGTTGTGTTTTTTTTTGTATTTTGTGTTTTTCTCCATGAAAACAAAACCAAATAACATGATTTCAGTACATTTAAAAAGCTAAAAGAAAGGGCTACAATTATTGTATCATGGGAAAATTGACCAAAAAAGGAAGGTGCATGCCAGTGAGATATAGACTACCAAGTTTACTGATAGACTACAAAAAAGTTGGACTTAGATAGACTACACGGTTTACTGATACATTATAAAGACTACAAAAGTCAAACTTAGACTACAAAGCTTGCTGATAGACTACAAAAAAGTCAGACTTAAACTACAAAAGCTAGAGTTAGGGTCAAAAGGATATCTTGACTACAAAGTTTGTAGTGTCTGCTTTTTGTCATTACAAAGGATTGTAGTGTCCACTTTTTGAGACTACAAAAGGTTGTAGTGTGTGCTTTTATATTAGAAAAGTTTGTAGTGTATGCTTTTTGAGACTACAAAAGGTTGTAGTGTGTGCTTTTATATTAGAAAAGTTTGTAGTGTATGCTTTTTGAGACTACAAAAGGTTGTAGTGTGCGCTTTTTTATTAGAAAAGTTTGTAGTGTATGCTTTTTGAGACTACAAAAGGTTGTAGTGTGCGCTTTTTTATCAGAAAAGTTTGTAGTGTCCGCTTTTTGAGACTACAAAAGTTTGTAGTCAACATGTAGTTTATGGTGTCCTTGGTGCTATCTATGTCATGGGATGAGGTTGAAGGATTGCCATCATATTGCCAGTGCTGCAACATTAGTTTTGCCATCATACACAAGTTGTCTTTCACATTAGGAAAGGCCATTCTAAGCCTTTCATATTGATACCTACTGTTCCATCTCAAAACAGAACTGTAAGATCATGTGGATATGGTTGAAGAATTGACATAACTTTACATATTGCTATTGCCACATCATCAGTCTCTCACATCATGCCCAAGTTGTCTGTCAAGCTAGGGATGCTAATCATGTTGATATCTACTGAATACATGGTCAACACACAACATGACCTGACTTAAAGACACCTCCAAGGATGAATCAGCCCATCATTGAAAGCCAACTTAGTCATGATGTCAAAAACTGGTGATGTTATGTCAATCTTTCAGTGATATCTCCACATGAATGTATCAAAGTTGACTATATTTCAGACAGGCCAGTAGCTATCAATGTGAAAGCAGACAGGATGAAAGCTAACTTGGTCATGATGTCAAAAACTGGTGATGCCAAGTCAATCCTTCAGCCAAATCCCCACATGAACTGATAATTATATTTGAGGATAGAACAGTAGATATCATTATGAAAGGCTTAGAATGACCTTTCCTAATGTGAAAGACAACTTGTGTATGATGGCAAAACTAATGTTGCAGCACTGGCAATATGATGGCAATCCTTCAACCTCATCCCATGACATAGATAGCACCAAGGACACCATAAACTACATGTTGACTACAAACTTTTGTAGTCTCAAAAAGCGGACACTACAAACTTTTCTGATAAAAAAGCGCACACTACAACCTTTTGTAGTCTCAAAAAGCATACACTACAAACTTTTCTAATATAAAAGCACACACTACAACCTTTTGTAGTCTCAAAAAGCATACACTACAAACTTTTCTAATATAAAAGCACACACTACAACCTTTTGTAGTCTCAAAAAGTGGACACTACAATCCTTTGTAATGACAAAAAGCAGACACTACAAACTTTGTAGTCAAGATATCCTTTTGACCCTAACTCTAGCTTTTGTAGTTTAAGTCTGACTTTTTTGTAGTCTATCAGCAAGCTTTGTAGTCTAAGTTTGACTTTTGTAGTCTTTATAATGTATCAGTAAACCGTGTAGTCTATCTAAGTCCAACTTTTTTGTAGTCTATCAGTAAACTTGGTAGTCTATATCTCACTGGCATGCACCTTCCTTTTTTGGTCAATTTTCCCATGATACAATAATTGTAGCCCTTTCTTTTAGCTTTTTAAATGTACTGAAATCATGTTATTTGGTTTTGTTTTCATGGAGAAAAACACAAAATACAAAAAAAAACACAACACTTTTGAAATTCCTTTACCTCATATCTCCACAATGGGAGCACTTCAGAACATAATTCAAACAGATTTCGGAAGCTACAGTGTAGGGCTACAACTTTCGTTTTTGACCATTTTTGGTAATTGGTCATGTGACCATCATCCCAACATCCCATTACATGGACCCTGATAGGTGAAATCATTCTGAGCATTATTATGAAAAGCACAATGAAATATCCTGAAATATTAATGAAAAATCCATTGAAAGTGCACTGAGTAATTAATGAAAATATCAATGAGAGAGCCTAACATTCCCAATGAAATATCCATTGAAAGTGCAGAGCATTAGTTATGAAAAGCACAATGAAATATCCTGAAATATTAATGAAAAATCCATTGAAAGCGCACTGAGTAATTAATGAAAATATCAATGAGAGAGCCTAACATTCCTAATGAAATATCTATTGAAAGCACAGAGCATTAGTTATGAAAAGCGCAATGAAAAATCCATTGAAAGCGCACTGAGTAATTAATGAAAATCTCAATGAGAGAGCCTAACATTCCTAATGAAATATCTATTGAAAGCACAGAGCATTAGTTATGAAAAGCACAATGAAATATCCTGAAATATTAATGAAAAATCCATTGAAAGCGCACTGAGTAATTAATGAAAATCTCAATGAGAGGGCCTAACATTTCTAATGAAATATCCATTGAAAGTGCAGAGCATTAGTTATGAAAAGCACAATGAAATAGCCTGAAATATTAATGAAAAATCCATTGAAAGTGCACTGAGTAATTAATGAAAATCTCAATGAGAGAGCCTAACATTCCTAATGAAATATCCATTGAAAGTGCAGAGCATTAGTTATGAAAAGCACAATGAAATATCCTGAAATATTAATGAAAAATCCATTGAAAGCGCACTGAGTAATTAATGAAAATCTCAATGAGAGAGCCTAACATTCCTAATGAAATATCTATTGAAAGCACAGAGCATTAGTTATGAAAAGCGCAATGAAAAATCCATTGAAAGCGCACTGAGTAATTAATGAAAATCTCAATGAGAGAGCCTAACATTCCTAATGAAATATCCATTGAAAGTGCAGAGCATTAGTTATGAAAAGCACAATGAAATATCCTGAAATATTAATGAAAAATCCATTGAAAGCGCACTGAGTAATTAATGAAAATATCAATGAGAGAGCCTAACATTCCTAATGAAATATCTATTGAAAGCACAGAGCATTAGTTATGAAAAGCGCAATGAAAAATCCATTGAAAGCGCACTGAGTAATTAATGAAAATCTCAATGAGAGAGCCTAACATTCCCAATGAAATATCCATTGAAAGTGCAGAGCATTAGTTATGAAAAGCACAATGAAATATCCTGAAATATTAATGAAAAATCCATTGAAAGCGCACTGAGTAATTAATGAAAATATCAATGAGAGAGCCTAACATTCCCAATGAAATATCTATTGAAAGCACAGAGCATTAGTTATGAAAAGCGCAATGAAAAATCCATTGAAAGCGCACTGAGTAATTAATGAAAATCTCAATGAGAGGGCCTAACATTCCTAATGAAATATCCATTGAAAGTGCAGAGCATTAGTTATGAAAAGCACAATGAAATATCCTGAAATATTAATGAAAAATCCATTGAAAGCGCATAGAGTAATTAATGAAATATACATTGAAAACACAGAGCATCAGTTATGAAAAGCACAATGAAATATCATGAAATGTTAATGAAAAATCCATTGAAAGCGCACTGAGTAATTAATGAAAATCACAATGAGAGGGCCTAACATTCTTAATGAAATATCTATTGAAAGAGCAGACTATTAGTTATGAAAAGCGCAATGAAATAGCCTGAAATACTAATGAAATATCTATTGAAACCACACTGAAACAGGAATGAAATAGTTAATGAAAGCCACCAAGACACCCAATGAAATATCCAGAGCGATATCTCATAAAGAGTGTGGATTTATACACAGAGCTCCTATGGCAAGTGCCTTAGTTATATGATAAAAGTGGTAGCCACTTGTGAACTTGCAGCTGTTTCGGGCGACTGCTCCATCCACAACAATGCTGTCTTTGACACTGCTATGAAGCTGGCCTGGGCTGGCTTCCTTCGTTGTGGGGAATTTACACTTGGAGCAGGTGAGAAGTTCAATCCAGCTGTCCATTTGACACAGGGTTGTATTACCTTTGAACCGTCTCTTGAAAACCCTACTCATGTCCACCTTGACCTCCCCGCATCCAAGACCAATCCTTTTCGGAAAGGTGTTTCCATTCTCATTGCTAAGGCACCATTAGGATCGACCACATGTGCTGTCTCAGCACTGCAGAATCTTTTCCAGCTCTTTCCTGGAACACCAAATACACCTCTGTTCACTAACGAAGATGGTTCAGCCCTTACACGGTCTACATTCATCTCTACCTTAACATTTCGTTTATCCATCATAGGTCTCGATGCATCTCTGTATTCAGGGCACAGCTTTCGCCGAGGAGCTGCTTCTGCTGCTGCAGCAGTGGGCTATGCTGATCACGAGATTCAGCTCTTGGGCCGTTGGCGCAGCGATGCATACAAGCTGTACATTGATGTCCCAAAGGACCGCATTCTCGGACTCTCTGCACGCCTTCATTTGGCCATTCTCACTGCCGAACCTTTTGAACCTCCGGCTCTCCTGTTCACAATACTTTACCCTCCCCAGGTTATTCCATGTGGAATCCATGGAATGGGGGGTGGACTGCAGAAATTCCAGATGGATTCCATGGAAGGGGGGGATGGATTCCATGGAATGGGGATGGATTCCATGACTTTGGGGGATGGATTCCATACTTCCCCCAGATGGAATCCATACTTTTTCACATGGATTCCATACTCTATTCTATATGTTCTATACCATTTTAAGGGTGGAATCCATATGGACTCCATATGGATTCCATATGGATTCCACATGGAATGACTTTATGAAATGATTCTCAGTTGAGCAGGAAAAATTGAAATGTATTAAATAGACTACACAATTTATTTTTACTATTCTCAATATTTAATGGAGGGGGGAAGACAGGGGGAAGTGATGGAGGGGGGATAATGTAGTAGAGAGTGAGGGGGGAGGGAGGGGGAAGGAGTGATGGAGGAGAGAGGGAGTGGTGAAGGGAGGGAGTGGTGAAGGGAGGGAGTGGTGAAGGGAGGGAGTGGTGAAGGGAGAGGTGGGAATGGATGGAGGGGGGAGCAATGGGAGGGGGAGCAATGGAGGGAGGGGGAGAAATGGGAGGGGGAGCAACAGAGGGAGGGAGGGGGGATGATGGAAGGGTGGTGGTGAGGAATGATGGAGGGAGGGGGAGCTCACCTGGGCTTGTCGTTGCCCATTTCCGTTGACGCGAGTGGAATCCTCTGTGTGTAGGCACACGTGCGTCATCGTCAGTCATGGGTGGTGGGCTGTATTGGCATCCGTGGGGGTGGGTTGCCGTTTCGTTCGTCTTTGCGTTGGCATTGGCGTTGCACTCGTGGGTTTTCGTTGTTGTGCATGGGCGTTCATTGTCGCGTCGTGGGCGCTTGTGGGCAGTCGTTGTCATGGGCGGGCATTTGTGGGCGTTGGGGTCGTGTGGGGCAGTGGGTGTCGTTCGTGGGTGGGCAGATTTCGTCATTGTCGTGTCATGGGCGGGCATTGACGTTGGTGGGCATTCGTGGTTGTGGCATGACGTGGCACCGTCCTTGGTGTCATGCTGTTGTTGTCGTGTCTGCACGCTCGTTTCTTTTTGTGGGCGCTCATGGGCAGTGGGGGTCGCGTGGGGCCGTGTGCGTTGTTTGTGGGTGGGCGGGCTCCTCGGTTGTCATGTCGGAACGTCCCCGCATCGTCATCTTTGCCTCCCATCTGTGCGTCATGGCACCTGGTTTGTTGTTGTCAAAAGGTGGACTGGGAGGGGTTACCCAGTCCACTTACCTGGGCTGCAGTTGAGGCGGAACGTCCATCGACGTTCCGTGTCGTCGTCGTCGCCTCCCATCCATGTGACGTGGCATTGCCACATCGTGTGGCTCTTGCAATGGTGGGGTCGTTGTTGACGACGTTGCGTGTCGTCGTGCATCGTCAGCATCGTCGTCGTCATCAGCATGGTCGTGGTCGTGGTCGTGGTCGACGTCGATGTCGCGGGCGGTCATCGTGGCTTGAAACGGTGGGGTGGATGGTGATGGTGATGGTGGAAGGAAGAAACGACGTGGCATTGGCAACGCGTTGTGTCACGTTTGAGACGTCACATGACAAAAGGCAGTATATACATACCTTTACTTTACCATATAATAATGCCTTTGTGGCTCAGTTGGTTTGAGCACTGCTAATATTGACAAGGTTGAGAGTTCAATTCCTGTAGATGTAAAATTTCTATTTTTACCTAAATATAGTAAGGACACTATAAATACTGTATTCTAATGGTATAATGGTCATCCATGGAATCCATGTGGACTGCTCCATGGAATCCAAGGTGGATATGCCTGCATTCCATGTGGAATCCAATGGAATCCATATGGAGTGGTGTTGGAGTCCATATGGAATTAATCATTCCATGACCATTCCATGGTCATTCGATATGGAATCCATGAGGTCTATGGAATAAGGAAATGGGTGGGTCCTCAGCCAACATTGATTCCATGGATTCCATGGATTCCACATGGATTCCATATGGAATAACCCGGGAAGGTAAAGACCTCCCTGTTCAGCCCTGCTTTGGCTTGAGCTCGGCCCTCCCCTTGCGGGATCCGTGTGAGAGAGCTTGGGCGACCAAACACAATTTGTTTGTCTCCAACTTTGGGATCTCGTGTCAATCTTGCATGAACACACTCTCAGTCTTTTCTCAACTCACTCGGAGTACGCATAGATGAGCCAGTCAAAAGCATTTGACTGGGGTCTATGCAGTGACACGTGATCCGCCTGTTTGGGCTTTCCTTATCACCTGCACTTTGTCGCCTCGCTCCTTTCCCTCCTCCCTCGTGTTCTCTTTGTTTCGTCTCTGTATATACCATGTCTCACTCCTCCATTCTTCCTTGTGCCCTCATATTTCCATACCACTCACATAGAGCTCGTTAGGTAGGGTCTTCGTGCCCTCATATTTCCATACCACTCACATAGAGCTTGTTAGTGAGCATCTTTCTTTTCACCCGCCCTTACCACTTACCCTTTTTTCTTTCTGTTTCCATTTTCAGTCTCATGTACTACATACTATTCGCCTGTGCCGTGGCCCATCAGCAGGCACCATCAACTATGGCCTGTTTGTATGTTCGGGGCTCTCAGTGTTGGTGGGTGATTCCTACTAACTGCCCTGCATGGCATACACAAGACAGTCTTGGTGGAGGGTTGTTGGCCTGAAAGTATTGAAAAGTGAGTGAAAATAGAGAGAAAAAACTTGTGAAATATGGCTACCACATTCATAATGGAAGGTATGACAGGCATGTCTGATACTTGTGTTGGCTGATGAGATGGCACTGCTGTGCTTGATGATGATGGGGCAGAGGGGAAACAGATCTTTAACTCAATCATTAGATTGAAAATCAATGCTGAACATGGTCAGGACTGCACCTCATTAGTGGGAGAATTGATGGCATCTGCTCCTGGACAAAGATTAGTGAGGCAAGTTAGCTCATGGTGCTGTGATCCAGAGTGCGGAACCATGTACACAACTCTTGGCCCAAAACATGGGTGAGGTAGCACAGGAAATCAGATGTGAGGGTCAGAAGGAACATTATCAAATGTTAGAGAGCCTGCAACATGACCATATCAAGGAGCTAGATGGAAATGTGCAAGTCATTGAGTGTCACTGAATATCCTCAAAATTTATTAGCTTACTTAAAATGATAATTGGCTTATTTCCTGCAGCAGGGTCAGGATTTTTAAATCGTGCTTGCAGCAACATGATTCCTGCATGATTGAAAGTGTTGCCATTGATACTAGGATGGGGAGCTATTGTATAGACTCCTTGTCAGAGGGTAGGCTTCATAAGCACCCAAGGAAGATGGTGAAAATGAAGGTTGGAATCAGCCAAAGGGTTTGGAGGAAGAGATAGGTAACAGGCACTAAAGTGAGAAAGTATCTTGAAATTTAGTTCTGTGCCTAAAGGATTTGTCTTGGACAGTGTGATGGTGAAGAAGAGTTGATGTTGTTTGGGTCTTAGTAACATATCAGTAAACTGGTCAATGGTAACTTTGAAATTGTAGGTCAGCATATCAAGTGGTTTGAATCCACCTTTGACCTAAACTGATATGAGGATATCATAGATATGAAATATCTTGAAACTTACCACATTGAGCCAAAATAAAATATCTGTGATGAACATCATACTAACACTATGGGAAGATGAAGGAGAAGAGGATGGATAAGAATGTGTTCTTGATTGATGTTGGGGAAGATTCCGATAGCAGCTGGCATTGCAATTGGCATTAGCATTACCAGAATCAGGAACAGGTGGTGTAAAAATGGATATTGGAGGGGCAGCAACAGTTTGCAAAGTAGATGTAATTGAAGATGAAACTGGAGGAGGAACCTGGGCAGCCAGAGATGAAGCAGAAGAAGTAGATTGCATGCCAGAAATGGCTGATGGGAGTGACATGCTGGTGAAAAAAGGCTCTAAGCTTTAAAAGTCTAGTGAAAGAGGAATGGTGTACCTCATACTCATGGTCAATGGCTCTGAGTTAAGTTGCCCATGATGCAACCATACCACACTGTAAACACAGAGCATGTTTACAGCCCAAGTTGTTGTTGCCTGTAGGAAGAGAGTTGAATAAGGGTAGTCAAGGAAGAGGGGTGATAATGAAGGATAGCACATACTGAATAAAAACCACCACAGTGAGTGGCAGGGCATCCACCTTTTTGAAACCAATACAAAGGGTCATTAGAAGAAACTGATGATGAATTATGATTAATCCAGCCATGCTGGCAGGCATAGCAACTCTTCGCAGTTGAGGAGGGTATCTGGCAAACCAATTTCAGCATACAATTTGGTGACTGCACTGGGGCTGGCTTACATGGCGAGGTATCAATCCACCTGTGGTGGGATCAAGCTCAGAGGTGAGGAACTCACCACAAGGGCATAACATGCAAGACAAATGTGGTCAGAGTGGGCTCATGGGATTGCAGGATAGAAAGATAGTGTGTGGAGATGGAAAAATATGAAGTATGTGTTCAATGTACCAACCACTGATATTTCTGGGGAAAAAACATGTAATGTCTGCTGACCTTTTACAGAGGCTGTCCCTCAAATGTACCTGGTATGATTTATGCAGAGTTTGATTTTAAAAGGGGAATCAAGGGCAATACTGAGCTTGGGAATTTGAGGATGGGGTGTATATGCTGCTTCTGGCTTTTATACTCTGCTGGTTTAGCTAAGCACTATGATATCTCTCTGCCATATTGACTATGAATAAAAGCTTCAAGACTCCTAAGATCAGGAAAGATAGCCAGCTATGACATCATACCATCGAACCATTTGCAGCAAGTTACTGATTCATTTGAATCACTGGACTTCCAAATGCAGACATAAAGCTTGGTGTGTTCCTGTGACTGGATCATATGATCATTACATAATGCCCTTGGCCAAAAATTAAGAGAGACAAAGAAAGCTGAAGATCTTTGAAATGAATTCCATTCTTGACAAAAAGTCCTGGAGAATATGGAAGATCTTTGAATATATACAAGATCTTTAGCAATCTAGTATATCTTTGACAATTGTTGGAAAAGTATAGATTCTTCAAGATTCTTGACTATTTGTCACCTTAGAAAATCAACAATCTTTGAAGATCTTTGTGAAAAATTCATGGGTTTCAAGAAAATTTTATTTTTGTCCACAGCTAACCTTCATACAGATGTGATGCACACACGGATTATCACAAGGGGGCTCCGGCAATAGAATGCCAGACCGGAACCCGGTTAGTTAGTCCAAGCATTGGTCCCAAAAAAAAAAAATGGAAGCCTCGACAACTAAGGTCCCAAATCATCATAGAATGTCATATCAACTTACCAGGACCCAGCTGGACCTCCAGGCATGTTATTCAGTGTCATAGAGTTCAAATACCAGTAGTTTTGGCTGTATCTAAGTACATAATCATGCTTATGCAACCAAAAGTCATCTTATCACAATCACACAAACAATTTTCAAATCTACAACACGAAAATGGAACCTGTGACACAATCTCAGGCAAGTAGTAAAGCTTCTGTCAATAGAATCACTTACCAGTCATGTTGACAGGGAAGTATGGAACCAACATCACAGTTAGTGGAACTGGATCCAGTTCTTGATGATGAAGGATAGGGCTGCTCACCATGTCCATCTTAGATGGATAGACAGGTCCATCAGACAGGCACCGTCACTGTACCGTCTGGGCCTGTCACAAGTCTCCTGACGTACGGTAGACGTATGGGGAAAGGCCATCTGTTTCCATTGAGTGACAGGCATTAATGGGGTTGACAGGTGTCACCGCATAAGTGGAGTTTGAAATGAGAATTGCCCCAAGGCTGCTATCACCTTCCAACCCCCACGTACCTGGTGAACTTTTTTTCTGAAACCGGTGACCTGTCCTTCAAATATTTCTTCATGTACATGCAGCCCCTGTTGGTTTTTGAATTTTTGGATACTTAATTTATTATTATTATCTAATTATCACTTGTTGATCACTAGGAATGAAACTTTTCAGCAAAAGCACTCACCAAGACCGAAAGATCAATCTCATCGTGGACAGTAGTAGGTAGGTATTGAGTAAATTTCTGCTTTGTATGTACTTTGCAATCAGTACTCATCTGTTTATTACATTGTACTAGTTTCCAAGGGGGTGGTGGAATGTGGATTTTAGATATACAGTCGCATTATGAATTAAGGCGCCCTCAGCCTACCCACCCCTTACCCCCCAAAAAAGGAAATTTCCAAGTTCCTATGTCAAAAACATACTCAAGTAAGCAAGAAGTAAGTACTAAAACTTCGATGAACAGCTACTAACCTTCACATATTTGTGGGCAAATTGCAATGTATCCTATACACTGTACATTTCAGTCAGCCACATACAGAACGCCGCCACACAAAGCGAACTCACCAGTCTTGTACTTAACGCTCAACGACAATTTCTGAATATCGTTCCTGAAGACGTTGCATGGCTTTCCCCCCAGAACAAGGGTCGTGGTGAACTTGGTCCTGCTGGCAGATACATTGGTGGCCTTGTATTTAGAACACACATTCAGTACATTGGGATCAATGAAAGTTGTGTCAAACTGAGACGATGTGTGGGAGGAGCGTCACCCCGAGGTAGAGCCCGGCTTGCTGTCACTCACAAACCCCGACACTTGTCTGCAATACAGTATTGGATTAGTATATATGTAAAATAGGAACTTACTTCTACTTTGCCATACTTTTTGCGAATCTAACTGGTGTTATAAAAAAGTTCATTGACTTTTTTTGGGCTCTCAGTCAATTTTTTGGACAGTAAATATGTCAATTAGGCAACAATTAGGTGTTTGCTGTGCATCTGAATTTCCCAACTTCTTTCATAGTGTGATTTGGCTTATTGACAGGACTTTTCCAAGTTAGGTCACAAAAAAAAATTCAACCCCCTAGCAGAGCCCCCCCCCCCTAACCCTATATCCAGGATCCACGTTCTGCCACCCCCTTGCTAGTTTCCATCCCATGTGATGTTCGCTAAGAGACAACACATGCACAGACAAATGCCGCCCTAGTACACTGCTAGATAGTAACAATTGTTTTTCATACCTTTGTAATATCATTTATTCTATGTATCACTAAAATTTGTTGACATCAATACAATTGACGTCCATCTACATCTGTTGACAGCCGTTTCATATCAGTCTGTCTCCATTTGCTTCTGCTTGGGTGACCCAGATGGACGGTTGCTGGTTGAACCGCCCCTGTCGACACCTGTCAATTAGACGACCGTGTCCATCAGACGGACAGTGTGCAGCCCTAATGAAGGACACACCGTATGTCCACAATGCCAAATGCTTATCCACTGCAGCTGCATTGGCCTCTCAAATCTCACAATTTGTCATATGGGGTCAAAAATCTGTCATGAAACCAAAGCAAAATGTGATAAGGAGAAGAATAAGAAGTCTGCATGACACGTGCTCAAGGAAGAGGGAAGTGAGGCTGCAGATGATGTAGAATTACCATATTTGGACATGTGCCTGATTACGTAGTTAGTTAGTCCACCTAAAGTTGAGGGAAAAAAAAAATCGACCCCAGGTCTTTTTTTTCAATGCCGGAGCCCCCTTGGATTATCATTTGGCATGGTGGGCATCATGTCTCAGCACAAGAACTTTCAGGCCTTGTTGGATGAAGAGGTCTGTTTCTCTCTGATTTGTGGCAGTCACGGTACAACACGTACAAACATATTTTCCAAATTCCATTGTGCAGATGGCAGTGCAAAGCACTGTACTGTAGCTATGTGTATGGTACCAACTGTAACGCATAACGCAGGCCTGGTTGGTAATGCCATGGTCATTCAGCCTGAGCGCTCTGCAAGCGCTCAGGCATACACCGTGTGCCCAGGATGAACAGTTGCTTATTTTGTGCTTGTAATGTGTAACATGAGCCTGGTTGCTAAAGGTATATCAATCCAGGATGTAACGCTGCTGAGGCCATTGGTACCCTACACACAGCTACAGTAAGGTCCATGAAGCCATCGTTCATGGCTGACAGACCTAGGCCCTCACCTCGACCAAACCTTTGAACCTGGGCAACTCAATGGAAAGTGTATGGAAAAACGTCGCGATGGATAGTAGTTAAATCAGCGACGATGCGGAGCGCGCTCTTTTGGCAGGTAGGAAGGGTGCTTACTGTGGTGGGTATGTTAGTGTTGCCAACGGCCCAGCTCGGGGCTGCGAGCCGCCAGGGCGAGCCACTATTTTGGGCGAGCTGAGCCACTAAGTTGGCTCTCAGCTAACATGGCTTGGCTATCACGCTGGGCGGCTCTGAGCTGGCTAAGCTGGTTAAAAATAGTGTGTTACCACCCACGCTGTTTCCTTCGTCTCAACGCACTTCCCCTTTGTTCCCTTCCATTCTTTTTGCTACAAACACTCTTCTACAGTCTCTGTCTACACTATTCCACCATTATTTTGTAACTGGTATGTTTTCATATTCTGTCTACTGTACCATTTTAACCAAGTGTATGCATCAACATCACATCAACAAAAAAACTATTTTTTTATATTCATCTTGAATCAAAAGAAAATTTCTCAGCTATGTCAGCATGAAAAAATTCCAAAGATCATGAACACTTTGTTGAAATAGTATAGTATTCCATTTGCATCATCACTACTACTAGATGTCTGTTATCTAGAACAACAGGACCTTTTCTCCCCTCCAAAAGGGGTGTGAGAGGTTCTTGAAGGATGTCTGGGGACCTGGTGAGTGAATCCTCTCTCAACCAGCCTTTTCAGGACTGACAGGAGCTGTAGTGCCAGTGCCATATCTTGTTTAATGCCAGTGCTGGCTCATTTTCACCCTCCCTGCTTTGTTTAATGCATCCATCACTGTTTGACATTGTTATGATGTTGGATGGCTTTAAAATGACCTTGCAAATTCCTTGTTTCTCCATTGCTGGCTCCTCTCCACTGCTTTCAATGTTTTCAACATCTTCCCTTTTACATGTTGTTATAACTTATGGCATCAAACAGCTTTTATCGACCTTGCAAATCCCTTGTTTCACCACCACTAGCTCCTCTCCACTTCCTAGCTTTGTTTGACCCATCCCATCCACATTTGATGTTGCTGTGGCACTGAACATTTTGAACAACCTCATGAATCCCTTGTTTCACCACCGCCACTCCTCTCCACCCCCTGGCTTCATTTAATCCATCCCATCTCTGTTTGACATCATTATGATGTCAAATGGCTTTCAAATGACCTCATGAATACCTTGTTCCACTCCATTCCTGTTTGATGTTGTTCTGACATCAAACTTTGTCTCTCCACTACTCACCCCTCTGCTTCATTTCACTCAGCCAATCCTCATTTAACTTTGTTCTAATGTCAAATGACTTTTAAACACATCAAAATGTATCACTGCTCCATTCTGTTAGCATAGTATCATTTCTGTGTGCTCATATCTACAATTTGATGACCAGCAGATTCTTTGAAATATAGCAATTCCACAGTAATGCTATGGGCTCTAAGTTCTCTTCAGGGATATCACATGTACACATGTATTTGTAATTGTACAACATATTAAATTGCCATAACAACTACCACTGAGACAGGGTCCAATGTTTGATCTAGGCAAAGGGGATAAAACTATTCAGAAACCCCCTTTCTGCGAGAAACCCCATGATTTGTTGTTTGCCCATCATAATGTGAATTTGTGTGCCTTGCTGTTGTTAAACATGGACATATGACCACACGTAGCTCTGCTTGGCTCTAGCAGACCCAACCTCGCCTTGACTACATAGTGCATCGCGCTCACTCATCTCATTTCTGTTGTATCAGTAACTCCTATGGTGAGGCATTGCTCAAGCATCCTTCAAGCATTTCTAACCACCTCTCCAGTATCTGTAGTATATCTATTGCAAATTTGCTTCCATCTGCCCCATATTGTTGGCATCCTATCGATTTCAAATGTGATGGTGCCCAGCACAGTAACACTCCGAATTCACCTGCTTCTTGCCCAAGCCATGTCCACCACCTGTAAGAATGACTGAGAACATTTTGACGTGCTCTACCATCATGGCTCTGCCAAATTTCCGCTCCTATGCATCTCCATTGCCACATTTGGCATTCTCCTCAAGTTATTTCAACAATCTTACTATTGCTCAAGCTTCTGAGTGCTCCTATCCAACTATTGCTCCTGCTGGATCCATTATTTCTGCTAGATTTCTAACTGGAATTCCCTTTTCCGCTGCAGCTACAGTCATTGTACCTGGCGAGGTCATACCAAACTACAGTGATCTGAAAACTTTGACCTTCAGCATCAAGAAGGCATATACAGCAGGTTCGCAATCAGCCGAAGTGAGGTTCCATTACAATGGTATTGAAAAGTGCATGGTCTATCATTTTTCGAAGGTACACGACAGCCAAACATTGTGTTGGAGATAATTTATCCCCAATTTTAGCTTGAACTTATCCAGAACTGCTCCAACTATGAGCCTGCCATTATCTCCTATCAACACCTTTTGACGCACATCCAGTCGGGACCCTTCAACCTTGGCTCGGCTTTCGAGACTTTCCGGAATTCATTGGTTACTTCAAAAATACAAGGATTTTATGTTTCTGACTTCCAGCTCGACAAACTAGGATGCTTGTTAGGGGAGTCATGGCTTGAGGAAGACGTATTCAATGCCCTCCTTGAGTTTTCCTATTTCTACAATGCCCATTCCTTCCAGAGCACATCAAATTCTGAGCAAATTTCTAACACAATTCTCCTCCCTACATCATTTTTGGCCAATGCCCGTACTGCATATGAAGCCATTACCCCCATATACACCAAAGAAATTTTGGCCATCTGCAGGCGCATTGCCTCGACAACTGTCCAGGTCATTGCGATGGGCCAGGTACATGAAAGCCACTTCACAGCCTTTATTTATCGACGAGGATCATCAGTCATAGAATATGGTGATTCCATGCACCATGCACCTCCACTGCACATTCTTCCGATACTGCAGTGGGTTTTTTCGGGCATCATTCAACACGAAATCAAACACATCAGATGTGGCGTTATCTCAAAGCAGGGGGTCGGCAATGGTGCTGGAAGCTGTGGTCTGGCTGCACTTAATTTCATTCAGCTTGCTGCTGAAACCCCAAAAGGACTTCGACCATGGACAGGTTCTGAGGCAAGGCTTTTTCGTGATGCTGCTCTAGAATGCTTGGTAAATTTTCACTACCTTGCAACGCAATCGGATGGCACATTCAAGAATTGGACTACAAATTTTTTCGAAGAAGAAGCAATCTCTGGGAGCCCTGGGATCAATGCAATGGCCACCGGTTACAATGACTATAACTTATACACACCTTGGTAATGATGCCTTTTATTTCTATGATATAAGGAATTAACATCAAATAACATAGATTGGCCACCCTATCTCACGTTTTGACAAATTAGACAAGACTGCTCTCCAATCTCAAACCGAACGCATTAAACGAACACGAATCCCCCCCTTGTCCGAGCTTGCAGGCTCAGCACCAATCTATGAGTCATCAGTGGTCATTTCAGCTCTCGAGGCCCATGCTACTTGCTCAATCCCAACACTACTACCTTCAGAGACCTCAACGGCTCTTCTCCCACCATTCGAGCTCCAGGCCAAAAAGCCTTTATCAGCGCCATATCCATCCAAGGCCCAGGCTTCATCTATCGTCTCACCAACCTGAAAACCAGGGAAGCGACGTCGTAAAAGCCTGGATAAAGGCCTAGGATCACCAAAAACGAGTCCATTAGCCAAACGAAAAGCATCATCATCTACAAAAGGACCAATCTCACCAGATTCACCCTCTGAGATAATATTTGTCACGTCGTCGCCAGTTCCTATACCCCAATCAAGGGCTTCAACTGCCTATCACACCCCTTCATGGAATCTGGAGCCTGTCACCAAAAGGGATGTTTTCAGTATCAGTCCTATGAAGGAAAGCGATGATTCCGAGGATGACATACTGCGCAATATCAAACAAGAAAAGATAGTTATCGATCTTCGCACGCCGGAAAAGCCAGTAGAAAAGGTCGGGGCTATGATTCACAAGAAACACATCAAATGCGAGCCTATTATTGACCTCTGCAGCCCAGAGAAGCTGATGCACCCACCCCGAGGCATCAAGCCTGAAAGTCCACCTGCGAAGAGTGTAAACGTCGCTCCTGGTGCTGTTGGTGTTTTTTCTGTGTATCAATCCATCAACGAGGCTGAAGCGGCTGTCTACACACGCGAAGAGGCTCTCGGTTACCGCTGGAAGAAAGCGCAGAGTGAAAAGGATAGTTACGGTCAGCTGAAGAAAAGGACCTACCAATGCAACTGCTACTACACCCACACACCAACGCATGCAGTCAGCATTGACCCTTCTGATCATCGTCAAGGGAAGACAATTAAGACTAACTGTAAAGCGCATGTTAACGTCAACCGAAAAGGATTACAATGGGTTATTACCACAGCTGTCTGGGACCACAACCACGCTCGTCAAATACCTGAAGGTGCTCCGATACGCCGCCGACCAACCGAGGAGCAGAAAGCAATTATCTCCAACCTTGCGATCAGTTCTTCGAGTCGTTTTACACGCAGCCAACTTGCGACTGTTATGAAGACGCAAACAGGGACCATTCTTGAGCCTCGCCAGATCGGAAACATCATGGGTCAGGCTCGTCGCAAGGCTCGTCAAGAGGTTGAAGGTCTGGGTGGGAGTATGCATGCAATTATCGCTAAACTTGAAGAGTTGGCGAGAGAAACTCACGGATGGCTATCCCACATCAAGGTCAACAAAGACGGAGTGGTAACAGGTGTCTGGTGGCAATCACCTCTGCAAAGAGATCTTGGTCAACGCTATGGTGATGTCTTGATAAACGATAACACCTACAGTCGCAACGAGGCTGGATACCCTCTCGGCATTGGCATTGTTATTGATGGGCATGGCCGTTCACGGAATGCCCGGTATGCATTTCAAGCACTTGAAGACCATGCACACCATGCCTGGGTCCTTCGCTGCCATCTAGACAGTGCAGGTTTTGCACCTAACGCTTTCATCTCGGATCGACATCGCTCCTTGATTTCGGCTGTCGAAGAAGTTCTTGTCACCTCAGAACATATTTTTTGCATGCAGCATCTTGATGGAAATGTCAACAAAAATCTTTGCAGGGTTATTCCTTCTGACCAATGGATGCCCTTCAAGAACGACTTCTGGGCTGTATACCAGGCAATTTCACCAGAAGACTTCGATATAAAGTGGCGGGAACTCACTGTTCAATACCCTGCTGCACAGGCATACCTTAACGAAGAGCTGTACCCTTGTCGAAGGCAGTGGGCATGGGTGTATGTCAGCCACAAGTTCACTTGTGGAGTTCAAACAAACGGAAGAGTCAAGGTCGAAAATCGGATCACAAAGACATTTGGCGGTCCAAGGAAGTCTCTTAAGGATCTTTTCGATGGGTTGAATGAGCGCACCGATGGGCAAAGCCTGCAAGAGACCCTTCGAGTACGAGACGTAAGTGTTGCATTTGAAAGGTCACCTTCCCGTTACTGATGTGTACATGACAGTCATCACGTCGACAGCATGCCAAACCTATCGAAACAGTCTTTCCGGGTCCACTGCAACTTATTCATCAATTTACAGCACCCTTTTCACTTCAAAAATGCTACGAGCAAATGGAACAGAGCATGTATTACCGAATTCGAGTTTTACAACGCCCAGAAGGGACAAGAGATTGGGTACGTATTAATTGCACTAGTCTCGCAAAGCAATAATATAATTAAATGTCTATATCAGAATGAATACGCAGTAACAGTGAGCGGCGACGTTGGGTATGACTGGGAGAAGGGAGAGGAGCAGGTAAATGGCCATCAGTTGCTTCATGGACAATCCTATTGACACCCGAAATCATTAGTTCATGATGAACAATTTCCAAAACGACAATTCACATATATCGACAGTCTTTCTGCTACGCCTAATACACGGACGAGGATTAACTATAAAACACCTCATCGAAGTTACCCATGTAGGAACGAATGCCTTGCACATTGTCGCCCTTCTCCCAGACGATAACTACATCTGCGACTGCTGTATGGGAATGAATCTTGGATTGCCCTGTCGCCACTACTTCCAGGTCTTGAGCGCCATCCAGACTCTCAAATTTAACTTGGGGGTGATCTGTGCTAGGTGCGCTGTTGAGCATTACTTGAATTCAGGAAAAACTGATATGCGATTAGATGGTACAATGATAAAAATTTAGATTTGCAAAACATACCAGCTGTAGAGGCACGGGAGGCCCAATTCCGAAGGCCAGAGGCAGACCTTCCATCCTCACAACAGACCCCAATCATCTCTGCAAATCCTCTGGAGCCAAAACGCCTTCCTCCATCATCCATGCCGGCTGTTCCTCAAACACAGACAGTTCCGGCCCGCACAGTCTTTCACGAAGCAACGGCAGCATTGGGCCCACTGATGAATGGAGTCCAAACCCAGGAGCAACTGGATACACTCTTGGCTGACCTTGAAGAGCTCCGGTGAGATTGAAGAAGTGACATACTCTGAACGCGCTTACCAACATAAAATACAGTTCCTCGCGTCGACGTGAGGCTGAAAACGACAACGTCCGTGAGCCGCCGATCCTCAATCCGAAGGGCAGGCCACGCGAACGGAGAATAACGGGTGCCACTGAAGGACAACCGCAAGGAGGAGGGGCAAGGGCACAGCCCAAGGCGGTGCAAACGCGAAAATGCGGCGTCTGTGGTAAGACTGGCCATACGAGAAGGTCCTGCCCAAGCTTGAAGAATATTTAGAGGGTGATTAAGAGTTATGATATGCTGTACACACCTGATATCCTCTATCCCATCTAGTTGACCCATTGACATCGCCGCAACCTTCAAATAACGCGCCAAAGGACAGTCTGAAATGGTTGTTGTCCCTAGGCATTGTCACAGGTAACCCCCGGGTACTTTTGACCATACCCGTACCCCTACCCATGAAAACCCGTACCCTCAACCACGGGTAGGGGTTTCTGTGGGTAAGGGTACAGGTTTACACAGGTTTGGCGGGTCTGGCAGGTCTTACGGGTTTGGCTCCACAGGTGGGCAAGCCCCCTGGTACACATGCTCAATCCTCATGCATTTAAAGAATTGAAGATATATTCAAGACATTGATAGAATCAACAACTACGAGAAGTACCTAACTACAAAGTACATGACAGGTAAAGCACATGGGCAGACTTATAGGGATGAGGGGAAAGGGCCTCATTGTCGCGTGGTTGTGGTCACATCGCGTTGTGGATATGTGGTCGTTGTGTAACCATCACATGTGGTCACGGTGATGTCGTGGTAGTTGTGTCGCTGTGGTGCCATCGTCGCATCACTGTGGTGTCGTGTCCATCGCGTCGTAGTCCCTGATAATGGTCATGTCTTGTCGTGTGGTGTTGTTGTGCCGTGGTTGTTGCATGGTCGGGTTGTCGCGTCATGGTTGTTCATGGTTGTTCGTGGTTCCTTGTCATCAAGCATGATCGGTAGTGGTCGTAGTTGGTTGTTGCTGGGGAAGGGTGATGTGGTCATGGTTGCCGTCATTTGTCTAGTGGTGATGGGATGTTAGGTGCATGGCAGGGAAGAGGTGGGATGGAGGGGACTCACTACGACGACGACAATGACAATTATTGTCGTCATTTGCTGTGGTGGTTGCTTGTCGTTTGTTTCGTATGCTTGCCACGTTGCCGACGCGACGTGGCCCCTGCATCTCTGGGTGAGGGCAGTCACCCTATTTACCTGAACCAGGGTGACGTGGCAATAGTTGATGTGTGGTGTGGGCGACGGCGTCTGGCTGGTGTTTTGTCAGTTGAAAGGAGATATGGGTGGGGGGCTTGCTGACCTTTTGGCGGCACTCGCTATCGTCGTTCGTCAAGGGCCAAGGTGGAAGGAGGTATGGGGAAGAGAAAAGAAACACGAAAGACGTTCAAGCATCCAAAGAGCTTCAGGGCGGGTTTGACTTCAGGGCAGCCTTGGTTTAGGGCAGCCTGCCCTGAAGTCAAACCCACCCTGAAGCTCTTTGGATATATAGTGCTTGAACGTCGTTCGTGTTTCTTTTCTTTCCTCGTCCACTCCCTCCTCCCTCCTCATATCTTCACACTGTTTATGCCGTAGTTACACCCTTGTATATACTTCCTTGTACTTACTTACTTGTAGAGTATTTCATTTATTTCAGATGACATGTCGTCCCGTACAAATACAAAACCAAGTTCCCTCAGTTGTTAGTTACATGTCGAATAGCTTAGTAAATTGCTTGTCATGGTTCCATCCTCTTCGGAAAACTAGAAACAACAAAAACAATACAGAAGACACATGGGGGTACGCCATCAACATCTACGTATCTCAATATAACTAAACTAATAACTTCTTTTATTCAGCGGATGACGGAATGCCACCATAGCCATCTTGTAGCCATCCTGTTGTCAAATGCTGTGCTCACATAATATAGAGGAACTGTGACCTTTGGGCAATAAAATGCCTTATATATCTTTTAAATACCTTACAGATTTTTCATGTATCTTTTAAGTAGGTGTATCTTTATGACAATTCATATATTTTTCTCGATCTTATATGAGCTGCACAAACAAACAATGACTAATGACATGACGCGGGTATTGCGATGGGTACCCGCCAACCCCTGCCACGGGTATGGGTTTGGCGAGGGTAACAAATATCAAACCCGTACCCCTACCCATAACCCGCATGGGTTGCTAAACCCATGACAATCACTAGTTGTCCCTTGTTTATTTCCAAGTCCGACTTTGTTTGTCCCATCAGAAAGGGGGTTTCTATATAAGCGGTACTATTTCTCGCAGAAAGGGGGTTTCTGAATAGTTTTATCCAGGCAAAGGTACCTCCATAATTGTTGACACTCCTAGAGTAATAAAGCTGTTGTGTATGCCAAAAACATTGATTAACAAAATTTTAAACTGTTGAACAATAAGAATGTCAGCCATATTGACAGATCAATTCCATTATTTTATTCTTTAACATATTCTTCAGCTCAGTGGTGTTGCCATGGCTATCAAGACTATTTCTCAAAGACATTGTTTAAATATGCAAATTAAATGTGGTTGCAGTTCTTATTGTTCTTCATTTTCTAATTTTGAGAATCAATGTTTTTGGGATGCAGATTCACTTCATTATTTTTCAAGTGGCCACAATTAAGGAGGTACATTTGTCCTGATTATTTATTAGGCCCTGCCTCAAGTGTACTTGCTAACTACATCAGTATTGATGATGCAAATACAATACAGAGGATATAAGAGCTTACCAATTGCAAAATAATGGCAGAATAAGAAGGGAGAGACTGTAAAACAGCATTGATAGCAAAAAGAATCAAAAGAAAGGAAGGAGAAGTGCATGAAGATGAAGGAAAAAGCGTGGGTGGTAGTACGCTATTTTTAACCAGCTCAGCCAGCTCGGAGCTGCTAAGAGCTGCCCTGGAGCCAAGAGAATCGGCCCTGCTTGTGAGCCAGAGCCACATTATCGGCTCAGGCACCTGAGCTGGGCCAGAGCCGAGCCAAGCCGGGCCGTGGCAACACTAGGGTACGTTATCATTTTGCGTCTTTGTCTTCGGCACTCTGACTGTAAAATGGTGTTCATAAAGCCCCTCGATGTCACCGGCCATCAAGGCGAAATTACTTACTCGGACGTTCCCTTGAGCTCGACCTCCACGCTCATTTTGTCTCTCGACTCAGAACCATGGCTTTTGCCGTATAAAATCCTTCCGATCTTGAGTGCGTTTTTCCATGCAATTGTTCAAATCGTTCCCTGACACTCCTTGTTGATATTTTAGGATGCAGGTACTTCCTTCTGAGTACTCCTACAGAACTCTCGGATGGGTTTCCTTTCCTAGATTACGTGTGTGCCTGTTCTGCCTCCCGCACTGCCCTGCAAGATTCAAGAACCGTGGTTGAAGAAGTACGAGCAGGAGTGCCCCCAGCAGCAAAGCCATTTTCAGCTTTACCGTTGCCAGTATCTCAACGAACGCGTCATTCGAGGTGATGTCATATTCTCTTTTGATATTCTATGACTGTAGCAGAAGACACCACGGATGCGAGATTTCCTTCTTACGAACGAGTGGTTTGTGACCATCGTGAAACCTCTTTGTGGAAGGCGCTCTCGGCAGGAAACCAGGGATGACCGGTGGACGTGGTTGGTTCTCGAAGTGCTTGGTCAGTTTGATTCTCTTTGATCTATCCTGCTCGCATTTCAGGCTGACACTGTGTGCAGCTGCCCTGTTACTCAATCGACTCGGAAGTTGCTGAAGGCAACGCCAGTTCAAGAGTTTCAAGAGATCAAACAAACCTCTAGCCCAATTGCGGTGTCTAGAAGATGCATGGATATCAGCGGTTACCGTCAATCCTCTTGGAGCGCAAAGTTCTGCGAATCGGAGTCTGTGGAGCCTCCACGTTCGTTATCAACTCTAGATGGTTCAAACTATTCTATCATACGACGACGCTTCTTCTGCATGCTATAGGATGCAAGGACCTGAGGACTCCTGCAAAGCTCAAGATGTTCATATTCCCTTCTTTGCATGTTCTCTAGTTCGAGCGACGCCTTCGTCCAAGGCGAACTCCCATCTGCCAGACCCTAATCGGGACCAAATGATGGTTCGCAAGGCACCACCGCCCATAGAGGACGTCTAGGGGTTGAGAAGCGGACGGAGGAGATGGGGTGGATGGGGATGACGACAAAGTTCCGGAGTCCTGCAAAGCCAGGCGTACATCAAACAACGGCGAATCTACTCCATTTGACGACGACGACGGCGACCAAAGGTTAAACCTGTCCGCAAGCTTGACGGACGCAAGCCCAAGGTCGCTGATCCATCTCGCAAACCTCGCGCCCCAGCTAAGGAAGCTCAAACACGACTTTGGTGAAGAACTCGAAGCCCCGTCTTTCAACCCACCTTACCAGGCGCTAACGGATGTTGAAGCGCTAGCACCCTTCACGTCGCCCCAGGAAGAGGACGCGGAAAAGTCGTTGTTCCAGCAGCGCCCTGCGCTGTCTCAACAACAACACCGAAAGAGCTCTGTGGTCGCAACTTGCGTTTCGCCATTCACAAAATGCAGGACATCGACAGGAGATTAACTTTTTTTACAAGGTAAGCGCAGTCCGGTCCTCGAATTCTTGTCTCATAAGATTCCTTTTTACAGTTGCTCCACTATCGCAGACTCAATGGATCGGAAAAGCTCAATACCATCGACGCTTTTCTTGTTGTTTTTTGATATCGTGCGACAAACCAAGTCCGCGCCTATCCACAATTCTGCAAGATATCCAGAGTGTTGTGCTTTCCGCGAAATTTTTGATTTGGGTGAGCTTGTCACACACCCTAAACATGCACGTAAAAACCTCATCATCTCCTTTATAGACCAGTCCAGATGTATTCAAACTTGTACCTGCCTCCAAACTCCTTGTTTCACTTCAAGCGTGCACGAATCATCAAAGCGGGTACTCGATTAACGGACGAACGAGCGCATACTGCGAGGTTTAAACCTTCTTCAGGACGTGGAATCGTTTTTGATCACAAACGACTCCTCACTTTCAGGTTTGCCTCGCTCATAACCTCCCATCTCGAAGCTCGTCTCACACGTTCTTGACAGGGTGAAGTCGGTCAAACGCGTGGATGAAACTCGAAGCGCCAGCAGGGCTGTTTGAGTACCGCGAAGACATTGCTGGTATCTCGAAATGCAAAGGGCCTATCGATGGGTCGACAGCTAAGCTGGACAGGCTTCGCCTCGTGGCGACAGCAGAGCACTTTGGAGGCGAAACAGGCGGATTTCATGCGATTGAGGGATGACTACATGGGAGCGCTGTTTTAGACCTCGGCAGTAGCGTCTGACGCGGCCGAGGTACCGGTGTGAAGGGGAGGGGAAGGGACAGAAGCTTGCGAAAGGGCATGCAGGAGGGGGGGGGGGAACGTATCCCTCTAACAAGCCAACGACAAGGTTGATCTTGGTATGTAGGTAAATATCTTTTGTGACATTACTAGTAGTGTTAAGTGGAACTTGAGTGGAACACCCCTTGATGCCGTCTTCGGTGACGCGTTGACGAATGACTTTTGTGATCATGACATGGACGACTCATGTGAGTGTACGTCTCTCGAGCCTATCTCTTCTGGTACTCAAAACTGACGGTAGTAGAATAAGGATATAGACGTCAGTAGACGCGTAGATCTTATCCGCGGTTCTCACCACACCCCCACCGCACTCGCATGATTAAACTTCAGCCACACCTACACCATAAAGAGAATCAGCGCGCATCAGATCAATAGCCTACCAAGTTCTAAGCGGACTAACGTACGACCTCCACCCATCTCGAGGGGTAGCACATCAAGCTCATTGATTTTCTGAACCATCCGTGGAATTAGGTACCTAAGAGGAGGAAGACAAGAATACACGCAATATGCTAAGGGGGGGAAAGTACAAAGAGAGAAAGGTGAAGATGGGAGGTCGAACAGGAGAAGGTACTGAGTGACCAATCCATGAAGCCGCCGAAGCTCTAGCAAGCATGCGGTGAATGCGCCATCCAGTGACAGGTCGGGTGCAGCCAGCTCGAATGGTGTATGCTACGCGGGAAGAGTATCCCTTCTCTCTCGCAGGACTGTATATTATCCTCAGGAAGAACATCCTGGGGAAGAATCTTCTCTTCCCTTTCCGCAAGCACAAGCCGAGTACTACCCTCCTGTTCAACCGGACCACCATTCCCATTTCCCACTGTGCACATCGTCAAAATGTCTGTGGACGCACTGGATCTCGCAAACTATACATGTAACACCTTTTACCCGCTTGTATCCTTTCCTGGCATCCTTTCCATCACTCCCAAGCACGCAATACAATCTCACGTCGACGACATTCAATGGGAACGCGGAATTTTTGTAGTAGGCAAAGACCACCGTTACTGCCGCCGAGTCTGCACGCTAGCGCTGCTGATAAAGGAGCCTAGCAGCCAGTGAACGATATCCCTCAGTTTTTCCTGCTCGGTCTCAGAGCTCCCACCCCACCACTTCGACGATCCAGTCTCTCCATCCCACCTTCACAACTCCACTCGTAACAAACCGATCTTCGACCCCACTTACGTCCCCACTCCACCTCCTTCCACGACTTCGTACAATGGGGCTCCGACCCACCCAAATACAACGCCACACCACTCAACCCCCTCCTCAAAGAAGAGCGCCTCCGCATGCTTGAGCGCAAATTTGGCACACACAAACCGCGATAATTTCTTAGATGAAAATGGGAAACCACTTATCGGGACCGTCGACGCGAAAGGCAACCTCGTAACGCGATCATTTTGGCGGGGAGGGCGGCGGTTCCGAGTGTATGCCAGTGTCATCAAACAACCTCACTCAGGGGATCCACCTCCACCTGCCAACGAACCAGCTGCCTTTGTTTTATAACATCCTCTCTGTGCTGACCTTCCTTCTCTACCTCTTTATCTTTCGGCCATGTTTTTCCCCCCGAAAAAAGGGGAAAGGCGTGGGGAACCCATTGTCAGGAAACGGAATGATGCCCCCCCCCCCCCCCGTTCCTAGGGGTGGTGGAGGGGGGGAGAAGAAAGGTGGAACGGGGGAAGAAGGGTGGAAAGGGCAAGAGAGGAGGAGGAGGGGGAGATGTACAAGTCAAGACCCACAAGCCTTTAATTTCGGCCACGACCACCATGACGACGAAGATAACAACAAAGGACCGACGACGACGGCGGTATGCCAGGCGGCTTTTCCATTCCCAAGCCACGTAGTAAAGGCAGTGGAAGACACCAACGCACACACGGGATACTTGCCAGGCTGGTAATGGAAGAATCATGGCGCCATGCACGAGGATGGGCCAAGAACCTTGCCGTGGTTGATCTGGCGGGTGTAGTCTTGTGGGGAGGCGCGTTTGTGTTCATTTTGTTGGTGTCAGTGGTGCATTTTCGGGGTGGTACGTCTTTTTCCTATCTGTTCCTCCCTTCTCTCATTGATGAAGTGTGTGATGCTAACAGATTCCCTTTTTTTCCATGGATACAGGTGCAATGCATACAACGTCTCCTCAGCCGCTGCGTGTCTTTCATGTGTCGCTTTTGGGGTTGAACAGAATACTTGTTTTTTGATATCAAGGATTTACATGCTAGTACGGTTTCGCCACAGACTAGATGATGATAATGCATTCATTGACTTGATCTCACTTTTTGAACGAGGGACTGTATACTAACAATGTATCTAATCATCATTACTGTACAATTCCGGAACGCTGAACCGAAGCTGACGACGCCCCTGTTGACTTCCCTCCCCACCCATACGAGCACTTCACTCGAGGACGTGGTGCGCCATTCTCAAAATAATTGTCCGTTGATATGCCTTGCAAGCAATCCACTTTTGATTGCGACTCCCGGTAGCCCACTAGCCCCACCCTGTCCAGACCTGACACAAACCACGGGTGAAGCAGTGCATCAGCAGCCTGGGGAGGCTTGGAAGCGTGGTAGACGAGGAAGTCGGAGAGGAGGGGTAGCCGAGGAAGTCAGAGAGGGCTAAGGGTTCAGATGCGGACGGAGGAGGCAGGGAGGACATGGAGGAAGATGAGGAGGATGCAAAAGACTGGGACGAGAGACCGGACAAACATGTCTGAGGGATGGTGGATGACGACGAAGAGGCGGCAGGAGTGTGTGTACGGTGAAGAAGCCAAGAGGGCTGGTGAAGCCAAATATTGTGGGGATGAGGGGGATGAAGTCGGACAAGGGGTAAATTGGGCAACAATATCTTGAGAATATCGCCAACCAAACGGCCGGTGGCACGTCAGGTACATGACGGATTCATATCCTGGAAAATCTTCGAACTCTTTGCGTAATTGACTCAATTTCCTACCGTAAAAAACGCGTGAGACAAGCTTCAAGCCGTGACGATATGCATACCTTGTAAATATGGATTCGTTTACCATGTAAATCGATTCTACGCCCCCCTTGAGCAAGGTTTGAACCTCATAGTAGGCGCTTGCTCGTCCGTTGATCGTGTACTTTCTCTCATTGTTCGTGCACGCTTAACGTAAAACGACGAGTTTGGAGTAACTTTGAAAAGGAGGAACGTGAACTTTGACACGCATCTGTGGGGGCCCTCGTGCTCGTGCTTCTCCAACCACGATTCTTGACTACTGCAAGGCGGTGAACGAAAGTCTATGAAATGGAGGCAAACCAGGTAAGCAGGCAATCAAAGCAACGGAAAGTTTTCATAAGGAAGTAATTGCATCCTAAAATGTTGTTAGAGAAGGTTTTGAACAATTGTAAGCGAAAACGCACCCAAGATTTCCTGAAGGTTTCTGTTCAGCACAGGTCGTGGTCTTTAGACAAGAGAAAAAGTGGATGTGGAGGTCAAGGTCAAGGGAACGTCCGAAGATACTGGACTTCATCTCGAGCTAGGTCCCTTGAGGGAAGAGGCCAATGCTCCTTACGTTTACCTAAAAAGGGCTTGGTGGATCCTATCGTGTTCACAATGAGTGAGTGCTAATCGGATGCAAAAAAACGCGACGCGCACCACAGTTTCCGGCTTCTCGGTCCAGATGCGATTCTTGGTGATAAGGCTAGGCACTGTCGCGAACTTGTTGATCCTCAGAGTTCCGCGTTGCAAAGAGGCGGTCACCTAACTCAAGCCAGATTGGTATAGCAGGAGAGATCGAACATTTCCTATTCAAATTGGCATACACAGGAGGAGACTAGCGGATGGTTGCTTTCGGTGTTGGTGCTGTTGATGAAATGTCCATTAAGCTTACGTAGCCTTCACTGATATTGAACGATCCCGACCCCAATTCTACTTCGCGCTCAGCGCCTACCGGTAATCGGATTAGTGTACCACCCCCGACCCATTCAACGTTCAACGGACACCACGTACCACTCGTAATATCATGTTTCCAGATGCCGCACCGCCTTTGAAGGTCAAAGACGACAACTTGAAACCCATTCTTGCTACGTAGCGGTCGATCGACATTGACTAATGGGGGACAGAGGAAAATTAAAGACCCTAAGCTATTCCATGTCCTATCAGTCAAGGGGCAGAGATAGAACAGAGTGAAATCCTAACCATCTTAGCAATTTGGGTACATAAAGGATAAGGATTCGTCGTCTGTGCGCGCAGTTGCTAACGTGCATTCGTCTGGGACACAGTCAATCAATCAGGGATGTAGTGTGGAGGCGATCGGTTAGAGACACCTTCGGTAGTCGCTAATGCCTTCAGTGTTGCCATCGGATGCATCCATGGAGTCGCCGGGAAAGAACATCCAATATCGGGAGAGCGGGTGACATCACTGCATCAGCAGTCGTCGCTGTCAGGGGCAATACACCACCATGGCATAAGAGCGCTCTACGTTTTCCCTGCATCGAGCGAACGCCGTTGGCAGGTGTCGTTCTTTGCTACGGGTCAATCTCGCACATTAGATCAAGGGCGTGAGGGTCATACGAGCGGGAGGGAAAGAGGGCTTTGGGGGGTCTGTAGCCTCTGTTTGTGTGTGCCTCAGTACTGTGCGAAAGGCGGAAGCAGAATAGGCACCTAGTGGACACTTCGAAATAGAGATGGCCTTCTTTTTCTGGGAATAGAGTCGGAGGGGAGACGGACGATGGGGGTTGGTACGCAACGCCAAAATCGATGAGCTTGATGCATCCTTCTTTGGTGAGCAAGATGTTGTCAGGCTTTATATCCCGATGTGCGATCCTTCGAGATGGGTGGTGGAGGTACACTAACGCGTTTACTAGGACTTGATAGGCTATCGATTTGGCGAGCAGTGTGAAGCGGCGGGCTCACCTGCTCCCCCTCCTTTGGAAGAGGTGTGATTGTTCTGTGGAGGTGGTGTGGGGAGAACCACGGGGAAGCCAAGAGCTCCCAAAGGGAGATGGGTATCATGATGTATGGCATGTAGATGTTCAACGCGCCCAGATCTATGCGGTCATGATAGCTTCCTAGAATATCGATAATCTCCATTCTCGCGTCAGCCTAGAGTCCGGATCACCAAGTCTCAAAAGGAAACATACATTGTCATGCGTCACTGAGCTAAGGACCTGTAATTCCTTCACAATGTCGTGCGGTTCCCTTGCAAACTTCCTCTGCGTCGTTGCAGACTTGACCACTATCCATCGAGCGTGCTCAGGTGGGTCATCCGAAGCTGGTATCCACGTCCGGGCGACGGTGGATGCTGGGCCTTCCTCAATGACGTCGTAATGGACTTCTGGCTTGGAAGATTCAGAATTTTGGCGGATGAAGTGTGGTAGAGGGGAAGCGTACCATCTGGTAGAAGCGCAGGCCTTGAGGGTGTTGGTTTTGGGTGTCCATTGTAGTGTGGTAGGAGAACAGGACATGGTGTGCGAGTATGGGTATTTTGTTGTATATGATCTGTGTAGGTACGATCAGATATGTCACTAGGCCTCACACAACCAGTTATTCCAAGTCAAATATTATATTCATATAGTCGACGTCCAAGCATCCATGGTCAACCGATGATAAACCTTAACCGCCGATTCTGACAACCTTTCAAATGTCAATCCTCTATGTGGTCCATAAGCACCAGCCAGAATACCCAGATCCATCATAAATGGTAGGGACCACCAAAACCACAAGAGCACCCAAACGTACCCAACGATCCGCGTCCACAATTTTGGTGTCGAAAGTGCTGCCTTTCGATAGCTTGCCAAGCTCGATCCAGACGGGCTCAACACATTGAAAACCATCGTCTCGGCAGAGACAGCAAGACCTTGAAGGACGAAGAATCGGAATGCTCCCAGACTCAGTCTGCCGAGCATCATGTATTCGCCCCCGACGTGAACGAGGCCTGAGATCAAGAACACGGTGTTGAGGAAGACAAAGGCGGTGTACTGCTTGCCCCTTGGACAGCGGAGGGTCATTGTGACCACAAAGATGGTGCATGATTTTAGTGGCTGGAAAGTATTGTTAGTGTAAGGTAAGTAATGGCGTCGATGAAACTTACTCGACGCAATACCTGGTGCCACGTCCGCCTGTAAATGAGTGTTTCGGTCAGATGGATCACATCTGGGCTCAAACGTACGTACCCCCAGAACCTTTGCACGCTGTAAGCGTCAAACGGACTTCCAAACAGATCCGGCCACTCTTTCGGGCCAGAAATCCCAACACCCACACAAAAAGCAGCCAAAACACAATGTATCGTGTTAATTTGTGCGACCGCGTTAAGGGCGAACGCAAAAACGCCCGTAGTATGATGAAACCAACCCATGTCCCTCACGGATAAGGTGATACCCGACAGCGCTGGGTTAGAGTTGATCATCACGGATGCGAAAGTGCCTATCAGCGCGCTGGCGAGGGCACGGGCGATCCTTGACGAGACGAATGCGAAGCGTGGTTTGGTTGACGGTCTCGGAAGGGTCCGCGGTTCAAATGACCACCCTATTCCGCGTGGAGTGGTGTACAGGCAAAGGGCCCGACGGAGACGCTTCATCAATGACATGTCCACTTCTTCACCCTTCTTTCTTGGAGCCTCATCCTTCGGGTAGATGTCCCTCTGGACGTTGGTTATGAGGATGTAATCCACGGCTATCATGAGCTGGATCAAGATGGCAGTTCCAAGGCCTTGGTCAACGGCCACATCGCCCGTTGTTGTGTAGCAGACAAGGTAGCAGGAAGTGACGGCGATAGGGAGGAACATCGACCAGCGGGTCCATATTGTAGTTTTGCTTGCAAACACTGTGATAGATAGAACAACTAGACACTGTGTCAGGGCGTGAAGACCCCAAGAGAAAGGGTGCCGTTCTAGCATGGCGGACGAAAAGAGGGAACACAACTGACCTAATTCACAGTTCGGCTCCTAAACACAGAAGGCTTCTTGACCTTGATGGGGATTTACGCATTACATAACTTCGCCTTGGATGTCGGTGATATCGAGGGGCTTTGAGGGGACCATTTTAAAGTGTTGAAGACAAAGGCGAAAAAGAATAACGAACATTTTCGTGTCCCACCACATCACGGACCCTTCCGATACCTGCTTAAAGAGCGGGTTTCGCATCGTTGGTGATTTGACGACTATCGCGCGGGTTCCTAAGGTTTGGTCGAGGCAAGGGCCTAGGTCTGCGCGACATAAACGATGCGCCTTCTTCATGGCTTCGTAAGGGACTCTTCTTTTGGCTTGGGAGACCCGGAATTTTAGTTGATAGAGCGCGGGGAGAAAGTACACGTTGGCATCATGCCATGGGATGGAGATCTGAGACACATGACTTTTGTTTGCAGATGTAATTTCAAAGCCACACCGTAAACAACAAGCGCTTCGTCTTCCTTCTCAACTTCCATCTCATCTATGATGTCGAACCAAGCCAAGGACTCTACATTGAAACCGCCGTCTAGTCTCAACAACGCCGCAAGATTGCGGTCGCCGATGCCTCGATTTGCGAACGACAGTACTGATGCAGCCCGCTCCAGTTCTCGCCCACCCACCATGACTCCATCCTCAGCCATCCGCGCGGCGGATGCGGGAATGGCTGTCGCTGGTGAGATACCTGACAACCCGTTTGCGCGTCAAGTCAATATTGACCCCCATCTAATCAAACATTGTAGGTAACCAGGCTGGCCACCCTTCACATGAGACTGTCCAGCCCTTGCAACAGCCTTTCTCTGTCTTGACTGGTGTGTTCTGCTTAAAATTCCACTTTCCGACGTTACTGATGGTTCTGACATAGGTCATCCGAAATCTGACTCACGCACCTCTCAACCTTCCCATTGTGGATCTGGACCAGGGTTGAAGTCAGCCAGTAAATTCTACAATCAATTCTTATGGTGTATATCAGTTGCAAGCTCACCATGCAGGTCATACAACTAACATTGAAGTTGGTGTTTTAAATAATTTTGAGAGGGTTCAGAATGTAAATACAGGCCCCAACCAAGGTATGTTATTTTGGACAATCTCATTTTATAAACTTTCACCTGCATCTCAACAGGTGTTATCTATCAGCAAGTCTTTAACCAAGGTGCGTAAAAAACACAATGTGCTATTGAATTCAATAAATATTTTTACAATAGGGGTCAATTTGGGTATAATTGAGAAAACACAACTTGGTATATATGCATGCTAGGTCTAGCTGCATCATTTCAACTAACCAATCTTTAGTTAAAGATATTTGTGCATGGCTCTCCCCACCTGACATTTCTAGAAATTACAATGCAGCATATACAATTTTAAAGAGTCAGCCAGACTCCTGCTCATGGTTTCTCAAAGGGTGGCTTTTTCACAAGTGGCTGGCAGAGGCTGGCTTTCTCTGGATTAAAGGAAAATGTAAGTTATCTGTTTATCCATACAGTTTAGGCTCTGAATTTACCAATTGTCAAGCTGGATGTGGTAAAACCATTCTAAGGTAAATATTTTACCTAGTTTATTGTATAAAGAGTGAGCTAAAAGTATGATTAGCTCTTCCATCATTAATCATCTTCATGAAACACAATCATCTTTTGCAACTGCTTATTTCTTTTTTGATGGCAGAGATTCTCAAAAGGAATTACAGCTGCATGATAAACTGAACTTATTTGGCAATTCTCACTAAAATGTGGCAATGGTGTACCAAATGTTTTGGCTGACTTGTATTCTCACTGTGGCAATGGCTATCATCAACCACTTCTTGATGATCTACACAATGTCCTTCAAAGGATTCTTGGTGGCTTCAACTCTGCATATATCATTCTAGATGCTCTTGATGAATGCTCTGAAAGAGATAAGGTGCTTGACTGGGTTCAGACTGTTATCTTGCATAATAACAGAAATCTCAGGCTGCACTTGGTCACTACTAGCAGGCCAGAAAAAGAGATTCATGATAAATTTAGTCCTTACCAATGTGTTGATCTGGTTAAAGCATCTGGAAACCATAATATTGTGGCCTATCTTAACTACCAGCTTCAGAATGACTCTGACTGGCAGATATGGAATCAAGAGATTCAGGATGAAATAAAGTCAACATTGATAAGGCAAGCAGATGGAATGTATGTTTTTTTACCCAGTGCTGAAATGGATATTTGCTCATTTCAAATGGAGGTTTCAATGGGTTGCTTTGCAGCTAGCAGAGCTTAAGAAATGCCGAACTTGGAAGGCAATCAGAGAACAGCTAAACAATCTACCTGAAGGTTTGGATGAGACATATGATCGAATCTTGCTGGGGATTGATAAAAGAGACTGTGGCTACACTAAAACATTTCTGCTATGGTTGTGTTTTGCTGTTTGTCCAATGACATTGGAAGAACTTGCTGCAACTGTAACTGTTGATCTGGCAACTGAAAATGGACCACAATTTCAATGTGAAAATGAACTTCAAGATATCTCAGATGTTTTGAAGATGTGCTCCAGTTTTGTTGAATCAGGATGTATGTTCTGATATTTCACTAGATTGAAGTAAAGACTAAACATAAAACAGATACAATCAAGCTTGCACACTTCTCTATCAAGGAATATCTCTTGTCTAAGTATGTTGAAGAACATCATAACAAGAAAATAAAAGCTTTCAGCTTGAGCCAAGAGCTCTCTCACTCTATAATATCTCAGACTTGTCTTGCCTATCTTATGCAATTTGAAACAACAAAGGGAAAAGATTATGGAGATTTTCCTCTTATGAAGTATGCAGCAAAGAACTGGATATACCATGTACAATCTAGTAATGATGATGAATATCAAGAATCATCTCTGTCAGAATTAATGATAAAGCTTTTGTCATCTGACAATCCTGCTTTTGTTAATTGGGTGAAGATTTATGATTCACAAAATGCTTCTGAACACTTGCCACCACTGTATTATACATGCAAAGCTGGTCTAATCAAAGGTACACTTGGTCTACTAAAAAATGGAGCAGATGTGAATACATGGGTGGGGGAGTGGTATGGGTTTGTGCTGCAGCTGGCATCATGTAAAGGTCATAAGGCAGTTGCAAGACTGCTGATAGAGAATGGTGCAGATGTGAATTCAAAGGGAGGAAGGTATGGAACTGCACTTTATGCAGCATCAACTTGTGGTTTTGAGGCAATTGCAAAGCTTTTGATAGAAAATGGGGCAGATGTGAATGCACAAGGAGGCCACCATGGAAATGCACTTCTGGCAGCAGTATGCCAAGGTCATGAGACACTGGCAAAGCTTTTGATAGAGAATGGAGCAGATGTGAATTCAAAGGGAGGAGGGCATGGAACTGCACTTTATGCAGCATCAACTTGGGGTTTTGAGGCAATTGCAAAGCTTTTAATAGAAAATGGGGCAGATGTGAATGGACAAGGAGGACATCATGGGAATGCACTTCTGGCAGCAGTATGCCAAGGTCATGAGACACTGGCAAAGCTTTTGATAGAGAATGGAGCAGATGTGAATTCAAAGGGAAGAGGGCATGGAACTGCACTTTATGCAGCATCAACTTGGGGTTTTGAGGCAATTGCAAAGCTTTTAATAGAAAATGGGGCAGATGTGAATGGACAAGGAGGACACCATGGGAATGCACTTCTGGCAGCAGTATGCCAAGGTCATGAGACACTAGCAAAGCTTTTGATAGAGAATGGAGCAGATGTGAATTCAAAGGGAGGAGGGCATGGAACTGCACTTTATGCAGCATCAACTTGTGGTTTTGAGGCAATTGCAAAGATTTTAATAGAAAATGGGGCAGATGTGAATGGACAAGGAGGACACCATGGGAATGCACTTCTGGCAGCAGTATGCCAAGGTCATGAGACACTGGCAAAGCTTTTGATAGAGAATGGAGCAGATGTGAATTCAAAGGGAGGAGGGCATGGAACTGCACTTTATGCAGCATCAACTTGTGGTTTTGAGGCAATTGCAAAGCTTTTGATAGAAAATGGGGCAGATGTGAATGGACAAGGAGGACACCATGGGAATGCACTTCTGGCAGCAGTATGCCAAGGTCATGAGACACTGGCAAAGCTTTTGATAGAGAATGGAGCAGATGTGAATTCAAAGGGAGGAGGGCATGGAACTGCACTTTATGCAGCATCAACTTGTGGTTTTGAGGCAATTGCAAAGCTTTTGATAGAAAATGGGGCAGATGTGAATGCACAAGGAGGACACCATGGAAATGCACTTCAGGCAGCAGTATGCCAAGGTCATGAGACACTGGCAAAGCTTTTGATAGAGAATGGGGCAGATCTGGACACTCAAGGGAAACCAAACAGAATCCTTAAGACTTTACAAGGACAAGCAGAACCAAACAGGTTCATGTTTGGGCATGTCATTACAAGTCAGAAGTACTAAGGAATAAAGTAGCAAGTAGTAGAACTTTCTAGATACTTTTCCATAGTATTGTGTAGTATATAACTAGCCTCAAATGGTGTACTTTACCCTCCCCCACGGATTCCATCTGGACTCCAGATGGAAGGACCTTACCATTCAATTTTGTTGAAAATGCATCTGGACTCCAAGTGGCCTCCAGATGAATTTGATCACAGTTTCAACATTGACTTTGCCTTGTACAGATTGTAAAAAATTCCAACTTTAGCCACATGTCATGTGACTTAAGCTCACTCAACTCCATCCTCAATTTGAACAAGGAAAATCAAGTATATTTATTCAATAGAAGTACAGAACTGTATCTTACTACTTTAAATGTTAAAAAGAGGGAGGGAGTGGTGGAAAGTGATGGAGAGGGGAGGAAATGATAGAGAGAGGGAATAGTACAATGATGGAGGGGGAGAGGGAGGGGGAGAGTATAGAGGGGGGAGATAGAGGGGGGAGGAAGGGGAGGGGAGTGATAGAGAGGGTAGAGAGGGGAATGGAGTGATGGAGGTGGGAAGGAGCATGGAGGGGAAGACAGTGATGGAGGGGGGAGGAAGGAGAAGGGAGTGATAGACAATGCTGGGTACTCACCTGTTGTCCTAAAGGATGGTTGTCTTTGTATGCAGGTGGTCCTCTTCATATGTGAGCAGTCATGGGTGATTATTTTCATATGTAGACCATGGATCCAGATGTGTGTGGATGCATTGTGGACGTGGGCGTGGATACATCATGTGGTCGTGTGCGTTGGATGTGGGTGCTTGCCATTGGTTGGTGGGGGGTCATTGGGTATGTGAGTGCTTGTCATTCATTGGTGGGTCATTGTGTACATGGCTGCTCTTCATTGATTGGTGGGACGTCATGTGCATGGGTGCTCATCATGCCCATCATTCATCTGTGGGGAGATTGTCGTCGTCCATGGGTGGGGGTTGTTGCTATCCCTGGGCATTGTTGTGTGTGGGTGCTGGGTTGTTTTTAGTGGGTGCTGGGTTGCTTTTCGTGGGTGCTGGGTCATGGTTGGGTTGTGGTGCTGTGTCCTGTGTCCTGTGCTCACTGTCAGCAAGATCATATGGGAAGGAGGTCATGTACTCACATGTAGATGACAATGAACAATGATGACAATGTCATCATCTGTCTGTCGTTTGGTTGCCACATCGCTCTCAGCAACATGGCACAGGAAACCCTCCCCCTACCCTATTGTTGTGCTGCAGTGGCCAGCACTCAGTCTGTTGGTGATGTGGTGCTGCCATGTGTTGCTGTGGTGGTTGTGCATGTGGGCAGACCTATGTGTGTAGTGGCCATTGGTGATGGTGATGGTGGTGAGGAGGTGAGGGTGAGGGTGAGGGTGGTTCTTGGAAGATGGAGGTAGTAAGGAAGAGAGCGAGCATTGTGGCTTGTTCATGCCAAATTGAGCCTCAGAATTTGCTGATGCTCAAAATCTGGCAATGTCTTCACAGGATAGCAGAGGTTGGTAGTGTTTGAAAGTCTGGTTCGGTCCAGTTTTTTGATGCCCAGGGGCATTAATCGTAACTGTAACCAGTCGACCTTTTCCCCAGAAGTCAAAAGACCAGACCGGACCACAAAAAGTCTGCAGACCATGGTTTTTTGTGGTCTATAGACTGGTTTCGGTCTGCATCAGTTTTAACCAGTTTATGACCGGTCTTTAGGCCAATACTTTAAACTTATGAATTGGTAAATTTATTAACATCTCTATTAGCTTCAAAACGAGCCCAAGAACGTTAAATTCCGTCAGGAATTGGTGCTTCTATAAAATAAGTCTGGTACATCTATTATTCCCAAAAGTAATTTACATTTTAATTCATATCTCTCTCGTTTTTTGACCAAATTGTACGTTCTTGGGTGCGTTTTAAAGGGTATTTAAGGGGCTACAAAAGACCAGTTCACGTTAACCGGTTTTTTTTGCGATCTTTACATCTCAAAAATAAAAAGACCGAACTGCAGGTCCAGTCTTTTGTGGTCTTGGTCTGGTCTGGTTGCAGTCTTTTTCCAGTCATGAGACCAGACTTCCAAACACTAGAGGTTGGTATGTATAGCATCAAGTATAGTGTTCTAATAAGGCTTCTGTGGTATAGTTGGTAGAGCATATGTAGCTTGCAATCTATGGTATTTCTGAGTTCCTGAGTTCAATTCCTGCATGTTATGCTTTTATTATTATTATATAATAATAACAATGTGAGTCCATGTGGAGTCTGGTTGGTTAATTCAGTTGAGGTGGAGTCCACATTGTAGTCCATGTTGTCCACATGGAGCAACTGGAGTCCAACTGGACTCCAGACAGACTCCAGATGGATTCTGGACAAAAATTTGGCTGGGCTACCACCAAAGAAAATTTGTCTAAACTCCAGATGGAGTCCAGGTGGACCCATGGACTCCACCTGGACTCCACATGGAATCTGTGGGGGAGGGTAAAGTCCTCCACTCAAGAAAGACACTATGGAAATGCACTTCAAATAGCATCATACAAAGGTCAAGAGGTATTTGTAAAGCTTTTGATGGAGAATGGGGCAGATGTGAATGCACAAGGAGGACTGTATGCAAATGCACTTCAGACAGCATTGCTTGGGGGCCATGAGGCAATTGCAAATTTTTTGATAGAGAATGGGGCAGATGTGAATGCACAAGGAGGACACTATAGAAATGCACTTCAGGCAGCATTACTTGAGGGTCATGAGGCAATTGCAAAGATTTTGTTAAGAAGTGGGGCAGATGTGAATGCACAAGGAGGACACTGTGAAAATGCACTTCAGACAGCATTACTTGGAGGTCATGAGGAAATTTGAAAGTTTTTGATAGAGAATGAGGCAGATATGAATGCACAAGGAGAACATTATGGGGGTGTACTTTGAGTAGTGTTAGGATGCATCCTATTCCTTGAATAGGTGAGAGATGAAGGAATGACCAACATAGATACCAGTTACCACCAGTAGTAACTAGACTGGAGGGGATGTGATTAATAATAGAGTCATCATAGAGAGTTAGATTTGGCAGAGTAAGTGCATGAAGCTAAGTCTGAGAAGCTTGGAGACATGGAATTAAGTCTGGAACTGAAAGGTACAGAGTTAAGTCTGTTGAAGATGAGGTTGGTGTAGGCTCAGAGTTGGAGACTTGAGAATATGCAAGATGAGCAGAACACTAGGTGGTATTGTATTCAGGTGGGTCAGGACCCCATGGTACAAGTCACAGGGTTGTAGTGGGGAGGGAGGTCCCTGTTAGAGTCCATGACTCTGTGTTGGTGTATTCCTGTGAATACAAAGATTAGTAAACATTTTTGAGTCAATCGTACCTATATAGAAATTGTTAGCAGAGTCAAATGTGTGAAGACTTGTCAAGCCATGAGAATGGGAACATTTCTTAGAGTGTGGAGAGTCTTAGTTCTGAGATGATTGCATCTGGCATTGATCAAAACATTAGTGCATAGCTTTAACGATTTGATTGGAGTGAACTAATAGTGTGAAGCTTTACTAGTTTACTCTTAGATTGACACTTAGTCTTCAAACTTAAGTCAGGTCTTGTTTGGGGTAAAAGTAAGGATGAAACCTCACTTGATCCATTTGAGGCTAGTTATATACTACACAATACTACAGAGAAGTATCTAGAAAGTTCTACTACTTGCCACTTTATTCCTTAGTATTGTGACTTGTAATGACATGCCCAAACACAAACCTGTTTGGTTCTGCTTGTCCTTATAAAGTCTTAAGGATTCTGTTTGGTTTCCCTTGTAATCCAAACAGTGTGCATAGTGAGAACATAACTTGCATTGCACGTAGCTGCAAGCACATTTGTTAAGTACAACACACAATACAACTATTTGATCAATAGCTAGAAGAGTACAACTAAACTAATAGTAGTTAGTTAGGTAATACAAGATTGAAGAGACATAATGGTGGCATTGATTAGGAACGAAGGATGAAAGGGCAAGAAAGCATATAGTACCCTAACCTATCCCCCCCCTGTCCTTGAGATTCAAAGTGTCTTGGTCAATCAGTGTGGATGTCTAGAAGCACGAGAATTCTGAATGCAGTTGTGGTAATGGGAGATAATTCAGAAGTGTAGGGAGTGAGATCACCTGCAGTGTGTTTGATGTAGCTGTTGTCAATCAAAGGCTCCTTGCTAAAGACATTGTAGTCAGGTGTGGAAGTGCATCACGTTCCATTCACAACACCTTCTGTATTTTTCTTTTTCTTTCTTATTTTATGGTTTTTACTTTTTATTTTGTTATTTGTATTTTACCTGTTCATTACTGAATGTCGAGAGTGAGTGTAGCATGTATTTTCTTAGGGATCAAGGAGAAAGACCAAAGACTGTGTGGCATCCGGTTACTAGCAGCAAAAGAACAGATCAGATGACATTATACGCCAAAGCACTCACCACATCATTCAATGCGCACCCTTGAAGGAATCAGTCTTGGGAGTTTTTTCTAAATTTGTATGCCTAAATTCAATTTTAGTTGTTCTTTCTTTCGATTTTTCTGCTTATTTATGACAGAACCTTTTCTGCTCGACATGCTTTCTGAAGGCTAGACAGTAGAGTCGAGCGTCAATGCTAGGGATGTCCACACTGAGGTTGGCAGTCACGCATGGAAATAGACCTCTCCCTGCATTGTAAGTTCCCTGAGTCATTCCTAGTCTGATGGAATTATGGAGAGAGGTGAGGGTGAAGTCAGCATTATTTTGTTTCTTTGTGATCCTTTCTATTTTTATTGCTATTTTTAGATGCTTCTTGTTTATTTTTGGTCAGGCAGCATGTGAGTATGTGTGTAGCCTTGTGATTGTTTGTAATATATTTAAAAGGCTCTTTGTGCATTTTGGAATTTATTCTTCCCCACTCTTGAGCATGTTCAAGTTTTCAAGTTCTTACAGCCTTTGCCCAACTCACTCCATCTTCATTCAACAACGACACACTTTAAGAACCTCTCCTTTTGCCTCTCACACATCCTCAAGACATATACATTTGACTTGATGCACATATGTACATACAGCGATTAGATGGTGACATCGAGCACATTCACACGCCACTTACGTTAAGCGCCCGATTCTTCTTCTCCCTTTGTTCTCGTTTTCTTTGTTTTTCACTCTCCCTATCTTTTTCTGTGGCAGATGACCAGTGACCCCTCCCTGTCCTTGAACATTTGTTCTTCCACACAGGGTATTGTTTAGCATATGCCGAGAGGGTCAGATGCAGCACAAGGTCCCTACTATCTGGCAAGTCATTCAATTTTAATCTCCCTTCCAGATGACTCATCTGCTTACCATACTGTGTCCTTCATGATGACATCTTTGTCCTCCATGACACTTCAGTCACCCACTGACAACTGACTACACGGCTGGGTCGCTCCATTGAAAAAAACTGGACATTGTGACAAATGACTTTCATGCAAATTTGGTTTGAATTTCCCTGAAAGTCTAATTCAACGGCTTCCGTTTGTCAACGCAGCCTTTAAACTGTGTGCAACTGAAATTTGCACCCCGTTTAAACATTCTCTGTACATCACAGGTGTAGATTCACCTTCCTTCCCAATACAGGTACATTTCTTCCTCTTTTCTTTGGCTGGGATACTTGAATTGTAGTACATAGACAATAAAAAATATTGATTCAAAGTCAGTACAAAGGTACATGATAACTGATGTGGGATGAATAAGTGTGGCATACAACAACACTAGCCAACTCTCAGGTGAAAACATCGATCCGAATGACCTCGCATTCGAGCAGGAGGCTCACGATGTGATGTGAGGGTAATCGATCCATCAACAAGGAAGTGCAGACAGGTGACGATATCGGGGTAAGGGGCAATCTACAAAAACACATGAACAGCTGTGGGTCGAACTGTAAGGGAAAGGGACATACCAAAACCCGAGGCTCATTGTAAAGGGAAAGACCTATGAAAAAAAAAAGGTTAAAGCCAAAAATCGTAGAAAATACAGGCACTGCTACTCTGTGCCACTCAACGTGGTTTCCAACAACATGGAAAACTGATTATACAGTGCAGTCATGGAGAGCCTTCATGAACATCATCATGCCACAACAGGAGTGGATAGGAAAATATATGCAGTGTAAAGTTGAGAGGGGAAGAGGAAATCTGACTCTGTGGTGCGGCATGCCTCTGTCCACAGGATTGGAAGCTGTCAGGTCATTCCAAAAAAAAGTCAAATGAAATGGATCTCTCACCTCCTGTCAAGTCTCCTTTGCTCAGCACAGAGAGCAGGCACCAAGAGATGGGCAATGATGGAGGTGGGAGCGGTGTAAGGCAAGGTCGAAAATTTCAGAAGCCCCAGGAATAAACAGAGAAAAATATTCTCTGCAGCAACATAGAAGCTCAACCACTCATTCCAAAGCCACGGTTTCAGTCAACAGAGAATTTATTCAAGCTTATGATACTTTAATTAAGTTAGAAACCACCTAAATTAGGAGAATAGTATTGAATCAAAGTCAAAAAGATCTTTGAGAGGTAACATAACCATGCACCAGAGATTGCATCGACATCCCTCCAGGTGGTGGCATCGTGAAGTTGGGGCCTGACTGTGAAGGAGTGGAAGCGGAGGCACGCTGGGACCACATGGTGGATGACGGCACCTGGGGCATAGGCATGGTGCTTGTAAAAGTGAACATGGATGAATTGCAGTTGTCTTTGTCTTGAAAGGTTTCGTATCTCTCATCGTCGGTTGTGATGCTTTCTTCAATATAGCTGTAAAATTCATTTAAGATCCTGCAGTGAAAGATAAAAGCAACAACTCACACTTTCCAAGCGTCACTGGAAAGGTCATTCCCATGTTCCTCCTTGGCTTCCTCAAACCAACGGTCAACCCAGGACCAGAAGTCAGTGCCAGCACGTTTACGGCCCTGGTTCTTGGGAAGACCAGACCGTGCACGCTTGGAAGCCCGCTCCTCCTCCTCAACCGCTTCAGTATCTTCTTCTTGACCAACCAACAGCTCCTTATTCTTGAAAGCAAAGTGGCGCTAGCAAAATGGAAGTGATCAACAGTTAAACACAGAATGTATTTCGTTTGACTTACCAACAAAGCATTATGGACAAGGTATCCTTGTTCTGTGGTGCCAGAAGAGGTTGTCCCCCATCGGTACCGCTCATTGCAATCCGTCGTGAACTTTTTCAATGAAACTTGCCATTCACCAATGATCCCATTGCGAATCTAGTATACTTAAAATGAGTTTTGGTAATTGTGTAAAAATGAGCACACTTACATTGGTCCGAAAGATATTTCGAACACCTGATGCAATCCTTCTGGTTTCAGACGCAACTTGGGCCTCACGAGAAGGCTTCCCAATTCCAAAGACATTCTGCAGGTCATATTTTGCAGGGGTTTCACGAAGCTTCTTCTATCAGCGGAGAATGAGCAGACAAATAGAGGGTCGACAAAGAGCTAAGAGACATACCAGGATGTCAACGTGGAGGTCCTTGAAAGCTGTTTGAGTGGGCTTGTAAATTTGCTCTTGACAAAGCCGTCGAATGTTTGCCTGAAAGTAAATGTTGGATGATCATCATGACCTGTTAAAAAGGTCAAGCCAACCTTCTGATCCTTGCCCAACTGGAAAGACTTGTCAAGACGAATGGCAAGTTCATCAATGACACCTTTCAAGTCAGCGTTTCCAGAGGTAGTGGTTGTGACTGATGGCTGGCGAAGAGCAAAGAGAAGCCACTGTTCTACTGAATATTGACATGCAAGGGTATAGACCCTGGTCATGAGGTCGGCCGGGCTAAGATTTCCTGGCAGCGATGATCCAAGCTTCAAGAAAGATGGCATTAGACGGAGCAATATATCGAAAGGAATTCCCAGCTTACATGATGAAGACCATGGAGAACTGAGACTTGTTCCTCATTCAATCCAAACTGAAGGCCAAGTTGCTCAATGAAGCTGGGTCGCTGGAGAGGTTGAGCATGATCTGGTGGTGGGCTTGAAGATTGTGATGGAGTAGATGTTGGTGCATCCCCTGTGAAGTCATAGGAAACAGACATAGGAGCGCAAAAGAATGTGGGGGGGGGGGACAAAACCTTGCAAATCCACACCTTTTATCATCTCGCCAAGAAGCTGTGCCACTTTTTACATTTTGTTGAATGCAAATCAACGGTGCGTGGACGCAACGCAACGCGATAAAGAGGGAGTGATTGTGTTGGGGGAAATTGGTATAAGAGCGGAGGTGGTCAAGACGCAATATCCCTGTTCCACCGATCGACGATGATGTCTGACTTGGAGTTTGAAATTGCTTCACCCTCAAGTTCCACTGTGAACTCATGCTTGAAACGCAGGCATTTACGTTCTCTCCCACCAAGTAACAAGACATCAGAGTACATGTTTATTTGCATCCCTTCTAGTGTATCTATGACATGATTTTCCAGCCTATTTGCTCCAGGGGGTTTCTTGGACTCTCAAACCACCGATACACAATGGGAAGATAATTTCTCACATCCAGATTCATATCTTGGTATCCATCTGACCTGCTTCTATCAAAACAACTGACTGACCATGTTGTTTAGCTGGTGGTATATCACAGTTAAAATATCTTGAACTGGAAAGGCAACATGCCGAGTCTCTCAGTGTGGTACCTGGTTCTTCGCCAATCTCAGCACCAACCTCAGCACTGGCAGGCGTCAATCCTTTGCCTGTCGCTACGTCACCCAGTATCTCACTCGCCAAGAAGGTGTTCAGTGTTGTTGAGCTTCACGTGAAGGAGGTGGAGGAAGGTGTCCAGAGGCAGGTAGAAGGGAAGGTGCGAACAGAGGTGGAGGCCTTACGCACTTGGGTGGATTTACTCTGTGACGAACTGCACCATGAACGCAGGTGGATTCGTACCCTGGAGGGGTCTCTTCAGACCCACAACATAACATTTCCATCATATCCTTGCGATAAGTAAATAAGCTGATAAATGTTATTTTACATTGAAAAGTCAGGAGTAAGCTCGCCAGGGAGAGATGAACCATGACCACGGCCCCGAGCTGGAGCTGATTGATTTATTGCCTGTACCCTCCCTCGAAACTGTGCTCTGCGGCCTCTGCGTTTACCATATGGAGATGGCTGACCAGAAACCTCCTTGTCTGCATCCTCCTTCTTCTTTTTCCTCTTGTCGATCACATGGCGAACACTGGCATCAATGATGGCCGGTTCATCCAGTACAGCAGGGGGTTGAATCTGGAATCTCTGGAGGTGGATAGCATCATGCATTTGTGCCATGTTCAAGATGAGATCATCTGGATTATTGAGGTGTTGCACAATTGGAGCGCGGCGTTGGGTGCGTACATGTTCTTGATAAACATAGTGAAACCCGGAGGTTGTGCATTTATTGGTGTTACAGTCGTGTTGGGTGTTGACGGTGCATAAGAGATCCTGGAAAATTGTCAATAAACTCATAGCACCAGACGAGCCCAAGTGCAACCCACCGAGATCGGCACGAAAGACCACTCGTTCTGACAACGGAGCCGTGGTGGTTTTGAGAGCCGACTTGCTGTATAATTTCGCGCAAGCAAGCAACAAATGTCGATGTATTGGGATGATGGGACTGAACGATTACATGCTGACCCACTATGCACTTGTCACCATTTAAAAGGCAGACTTCAGTTGCTGTAACATAGACATGACCCTCCAAGACACCAACTACTCCAGGTAGTTTCATGCCTGTCAGTGTTTGGTTGAAGCGATGGGGCTGCTGCTTGTCACCCTTGCATCTCCCTAAATAACGATCAGTTTTCAAGGATATGGCAACATGGGTGATGAATAGATATACCCAAGGATGAGGCTTCACCGATGGCTGAGAGCCCAAGATAATTCTATACAGTCGGGTCGCTCTTGACCAGATGTAACGGACCAGGCCCAACTGACCGCCAATTAGCATGAACAAGCATTTCGGGACATTGTATGGTCAACGTCCCTTCAAGCGAGACTTCACGGAGATGCGCAGGAATGAAATAGCCACCGCTCAAGAGGTGTCGAACACGGTTTCCTTGAGCAAAGGCCATCGCGATGTCACGAGAGGGTGCTTGGCGATTGCTGTGGACACTTTTCGCACGAATCACCGCATTGAATGATTCAAAGGCTTCTGTTGCAAAGAGCATGGCTGGGCCAAATCGGCAGACATGAGCTGGGAGGTGCAGGATGATGTGAAACTTCGATTTGTTGAACCAATCACATGTCCATTGCATAGTCTTGAGTAAATAGTTCTTGATTGCCTGTTCGACGGTTACCTGCAGTATGTATCCCTGTCAGAAAACACAAATTGTAAAGACCTCAGGAAACTAACCAAATATTCGTCAATATCAGCGATGAATGGTTGCCACAGAAGCGAAACAAGCTTGGAGAGGGCCAGCCAGGCCTCAAATACATCATCTGGCACCATATCAAAGATCACAAAAGGCGCAACTTGGGCTATCACCTGAAAATCACAACCAGTGAGGGAACCAGCATAGTTGACCAGAGTTTCCCCACTGAGTTTGGAGATTCTGAGACCACAAACATCCAGGCTATTCATCTGTTGTGCGAAAAGTGCCTTTTGTTCATCATTGACTTGATTTCGAACCAGATCGCACCAGAAGTATTTCACAAAACCCAGAAGAACCACATGCAGAATTTCGACGGGTGTGTCTTGGTGCGAATCCAGCCCTATTCATGCCAGTGATATGATGAATACCACAGGCATTAATAAACACAGCAATGACATACCTTGTAGTCGCCAAACGGGACTGGTGATATCTGAAGGCAAATCAGCAACCGCCGCATCCAGAGCCTGTTGTTTTGCATGTGGGCCGTGCTTTCCTTTGTACGAAGAGAAGAGTTTCTCAAGGTGGAACTCCTGTACAGAGTCTTTGATTCCTGTTTGTGTACGAGCCTTCTTGAGCTCCGTTTTTGAGCTGATGACAGTTGCCTTTTGAAATACGAATCGAGTGTTTTCTGTGTTTCAACCTTATTACGAAGTACTCCAGGCTAAGCAAAGAGGTGAGTTGAAGGCAGTCCGGGTGTAAAAATACAACATACCTTCACAAATGCCGAAACACCATCATACATTGCAGAATAACTTTCCTCATATTTTTTACGCTTGCCAGACGTTGCTCGTTGGCTCTCTGTGCTGTTACCTGGAGGTGCATTACTTGTTGTGGCAGCAGGCTCAGCAGAATCATTGGCACCATCCGACTCAGCATTGCTTCCAGCACTGGAAGGAGCAGGACTGTTCTCTTGTGACTCATCCCTACTGATGATCGGTACAGTTCCGGTGTCGTCAGCATCGCTTCCTTTGACCCAACATGAGTGGCAAAAGAACTTCCCCCGCAGTCCGATATGACATGCAAGCTCGCTATGCATGGGATTATCCCCAAGTAATGCAAGAACACTAGGAAAGATGAGAATTGGTTCCTTATGTTCGCAGTCCCATGCCCAGATACCATCATGTTGAGCATCCCTGGAATTGATAGTGAGATTGGTAGCGTCAAAGCATCAAGAAATACATACTCAATCTGACTAACAACTCCATCCATCATTTCGAGAGGCGGCGCTATGTTTGATGTACATAAAAAATGAATGTTGTATTCCTTGGCCATATGTTCCCTCGGCAAACCAGCAAGAGTGAATAGAAAACTATTATGCTCATTCCATTTCTTCAACATGTTCCCTGAGGTATCGTCACAGTACATCCACAGCAGCAAAGATGCAACCCAAAACCCTTTTGCCAGGCTTCGCCAACGGTTACCAAGAACCAGGTTTGTATGGATCCAGGGTTCAAGGGAGGACAGGATGACATCCTCCTTTGGAAAGAATCCTGTTGAGAAAGGTCGTATTAGATATATTATATAAACAATAATGATTTACCATGGATGTGAGAAGGATGTGGTATTTGAAACCGAGCAAATTCCTTGTCCAAGGAAGTGAAACTTTTGGCAAGCTGGTGTTCAGATACCTCAAGTTCAACATCCTTACGGACTACCCAGCCCTCAATCCCATCAATCACCCGTGTCTCCAACTTCCATGCTTGGGCAAAAAGGGTACCATCCCTCATGAACCAACGCTCCAGAATGCACATGGACAGGTCTTTGAGGAGGGCTGGCTCATAGATGTAATAATCGTCTCCGCGGACGTGGACCATCGGAGTTGTTTCTTCTGGTAGGAGTTCCTTCAACCATCGCTCTGCTTGTCGCACTTCGCTAAGTTGTTTTCCGGTATCTTCAGGGTAGAGATGAATGTTCGGTCGAACTTTTGGATTGCAAAATTCCTTCGTCAAATTTCAGATGGCTTACACATGATAACTGAGCAAAACTTTACCTGAGCAAGTATTTGGCCCAGGTTGTTTACATGGTAGCGGTGCCCCAGCTTGCCTTCATATGCCAAGGTGTCGACGCCACACATATTTTGTAGGATTTTGTTGAGTGTTTTGAGGGATTTTGTTGATGGGACGTTGTTGATGTTGTTGATGTTGTTGACGTTGTTGACTCGCAATAGCCACAGGAATAGATCAAGCTGCTTGCAAGAAAATACAGAGCGTGGGAGATGCATGAGGATGTCCAGAGAGCACGTCTGCGGTTGCATAAGTGGCAGGACAGAGCGATCTCACCAATTGGACTCACAATTTTATCCTCCCATGGAAACCACTCCTCAGACAGACCAATATTTGACTGATTGGTGCAGGCATGTTTGTGAGGACCCTGATCAGCATTTCGTTCTTTATATCTTGGTCAGATCTGGGGACAAACACACGAAAAAAACACATACCAGCACCGTCATCAGAGTCAGAGACGTCATCTTGTTCAAAATCACTGATATCTTCATTTAGAAGCTGTATCGTTGCTTGAGATATGTCACTGAAAAGCTGATCTTGAGGTGTCGGGTCTGCGAGTGTATTCTCTAATTGATAGAGGCCCCAGTCAAGTATTCCGCCAGCTCCAGGTGAACCAGGTGTGGGGTTAACATAGACATTATGATTGGGATGTCCAAGCGGGTAGCGAGCTTGATGGGGATCTGAGGTGGCAGAGATAAGGAGAGCTCGAAGGGCGTCCTCAGAAAGTGCGCGACCAGAGGGTGTTTGAGCTGCCGAAGTTGATGGCGTGGGATTACTGCTGTCACTTACAGCTGAAGGCGATGTAAACCTCTTCAACCTCTGGACATGGCCTTGTGTGCGTTCATGGGCTTTGCAATCTGCCACCTTTCGCTCCAGGCCATCCTGACAGACGAGGCATGAAAAAAGAGCCCTCCTGTTGCTGCTACCCTGAGGCTCCCAGTCTGTTCGCGAGGTTTAAGTTCTAGATATAGCCATTTGGGTGTCACAGACTTACATTTGACATCTGGCTGATACGACATGGCTTCGAAAACCTCTCGATAAAACTGAGAAGGAGGTGGTTGAACAAAGGATGAAAAAAATCCTCAAAAAATGTCATATATTCCGATCGATGCACAATACCTGACTGACAGTTCAACCATAACACACCAATCACTGGTTTAAATTTGTTCAAATGCAATTCAAGTCTAACTTAGATTTCGAACTCAACCAGATCGGAGTCTCTCAAAATCAAGAACCGCTCAACTGAAGGCCCAGCTGTGTATTAGTCTTGCAAACTCCATGAATACTGCAGAACTAAATGTCAGGGTGTATATCTATATTGTATATATTCTGGGGCTTATATATCTCCACTTTTACCTAAATATATTTTGTTGTCCAATGTCACACTAAATATATTTCTAGTGTGTCACACACCCCAAAATATATTTCCTCACTGGAATGGACTCCAAATATATTTCTTATGCCTGGACCCTGAATTGTGACTGTCACAATGTAGAGATATATTTCTTGTCTGGGATGGACTTGGGATATATTTTGCAGCTAGGGTTGACTAAGGATATATTTCTTCAGCCATGAGGGGTGTCTGGGGTCCTATATTTAAGAGAAAAACTTGGAATTTTTTTAAATATAGGGGATAGGGGATTTGCCTATTATTTTGTAGGCAGAAAACCCTCATTGGGATGTTTGTTGACAGATATTTACCAATAGCTTTGACCCATGTATATGCTTTGATGTGTGCACTATTTCTTAATTGGGAAAAGCATTACACTTTTTTCTGCCACACCTGATGTTAGGCACAGTGTGCATTTAGGTTGGGAACTGTTTCCCATGCTTCTTGGGCCAGAAGAGTTAATGGCTAGCATGGTGTTGTCATTGTTAATGACAATGTGTGCACTATTTTCTAATTGGGCCATTTCCTAATTAAGAAAAGCATTACACTTTTTTCTGACACACCTGATGTCTTTGTAGTGTCCACTTTATTCATTGCAAAATTGTGTAGTGTCCGATTTTTTCATTAGAAAACTATGTAGTGTCTGCTTTATTCATTACAAAATTGTGTAGTGTCCACTTTTTCATTACAACACTTTGTAGTGTCCGCTTTTTTCATTACAACACTTTGTAGTGTCCATTTATTCATTAGAAAATTGTGTAGTGTCCGCTTTTTTCATTAGAAATCTGTGTAGTGTCCGCTTTTTTCATTACAAAATTGTGTAGTGTCTACTTTTTCATTACAAGTGTGTAGTGTCTGCTTTTTTCATTAGAAAACTTTGTGGTCTGCCTTTCTGATATCTTGTGACTCCAGCCAAACAGCTCTTCATCATTTGGAATTCATACACCAGTTGTGTTTTGACTGAGCATCAAGTGTCCTAATTGTCCCCTTGGCCAGCTTCAGTCATGTTGTCCAACATTCATTGCATCTCTCTGGGGACTCATCTCTGTCCATCTATCTCTGACCATAGCCAACCTCAACATGACCTTGTTCAAGACAATCTCAGTGATTGATTTGCCAGCTGTTGGGGCTACAGTCAGATGCTGTTCAAGAGGAAAGTTAGGACACTTGATGCTCAGTCAAAACACAACTGGTGTATGAATTCCAAATGATGAAGAGCTGTTTGGCTGGAGTCACAAGATATCAGAAAGGCAGACCACAAAGTTTTCTAATGAAAAAAGCAGACACTACACACTTGTAATGAAAAAGTGGACACTAAACAATTTTGTAGTGAAAAAAGCGACACTACACAGATTTCTAATGAAAAAAGCGGACACTACACAATTTTCTAATGAATAAATGGACACTACAAAGTGTTGTAATGAAAAAGCAGACACTACACAATTTTGTAATGCATAAAGTGGACACTACACAGATTTCTAATGAAAAAAGCGGACACTACAAAGTGTTGTAATGAAAAAGTGGACACTACACAATTTTGTAATGAATAAAGCAGACACTACATAGTTTTCTAATGAAAAGAGCAGACACTACACAATTTTGCAATGAATAAAGTGGACACTGCAAAGTTTTCTAATGAAAAAAGCGGACACTACAAACCAAACTGATATTATGTAATGACTTTCCCAATTGGGAAATATGCGAACATTGTCATTAACAATGACAACACCCTGCTGGCCACTAACTCTTCTGACCCAAGAAGCATGGGAAACAATTCCCCACCTAAATGTGCACTGTGCCTGACATCAGGTGTGTCAGAAAAAAGTGTAACACTTTTCCCAATTAGGAAATAGTGCACACATCATCACTAACAATGACAACACCATGCTAGCCATTAACTCTTCTGGCCCAAAAAGCATGGGAGAAAATACTGAGCAGTTATGTCTGTAGAGTCCCTAGAAAATGACTTGTTTTGCCAAAAAATGACCAAAATAGCACAAAATAACCATTTTCTACAGGCTCTACAGGCATAACTGCTCTGTATTTTTAACTGATTCTTTGATAGGCTCATTCAGGATAACCAGAGGTACCTTTTGGCTTACTGTCCAGTTAGCGCATTTTTTTTTTTCAGGTACTGAAAATGGCCATCAAAACAAAAACCTCATCACAGCCCCAGCTTTCACCTGAATTAGTCCATACTAAGGGAAGTGTAATACAACTACATAATGTAAAAGAATACACAACTACATTTAGACCACAATATGTATTCAGAAAGAACCAGAAAATCACCTATGGTCCATTCTTTTTGCACTCAACTGTACCATTTTTCACTTGTCAGCTCCATTTTTTTGCATCTGAACATGTTTGAGTGGCTGTATCCATGCATTTTTACAGATTCAATGACCTTGTCTGCTCAGTAATTTTGCACCATAATACAGCACCAGCTAATGTACTCAATGGCCTGATGCAAACATAAAACCAGAGGGTGATTTTGAATGTGGGACATGGCAAAGAACAGTTTTGGGGGTTGGTAAAACACATGAACAAGTAAACTTAGTTAGGCCATGTGTTAGCCAGGCTGGCTATCATCACCAGACAGATGGCAACATAAATTATTGAATGAGAGACAAGCCAAAGAGTGGTGAGGAGTTAGAAGACCTATGGTGCCAAATGGGCTGGCTATACAAGTGGGAGTTGGTGAAATCAAGGGAAAAACTGCTGTGGTGTCAACTGGGCTGGGCCCAGGTTGGAGGTCATGACTGGATGGATGGAAAAAAGCAGCAGAGTAATGTGAATGGGGTACAGTGACTATGCAAAAGTCTTGCACCACACAAATAATTCTATATCCTCTCAAACTTCAAGGGAATAGTCACCATATATATATGGTAATATACAAATATTCTATATACATCTTTAACATGAAAATGAGATTTGGATCTCATGCCCTGCTCCATGTAGGAAAAAGTGAAAGAAATGGGGTTTTGAGAGTTTTACCAATACTTCATGTGAGAGTCTAAAAAAATCTGAAGAATTAAGTACTTGCTGACTCAAGTATACAGAACTTTGAATCATATCAATTGGATTAGTGGTTGTTGAGATATAGGTGTAAGAAAAGGGCTTATTTTGGGATAGATGATGAAACAAGGCCCTTTCTTACACCTATTTCTCAACAACCACTGCTCCAATTGAAATGATTCAAGGTTCTGTATACTTGAGTAGGCTAGTACTATATATTTTTCTAACTCTCACATGAAGTATTTGTAAAACTGTCAAAACCTCATTTTTGATCTACCCAAAACAAGCCCCTTCCTTACACCTATATCTAAACAACTGCTACTCCAATTGAAATGATTCAAAGTTCTAATACTTGAGTAGGGTAGTACTCAATTCTTCATATTTTTTTAGACTCTCACATGACATATTTATGGAACTGTCAAAACCTCATTTTTTCACTTTTTTCTACATGAAGCAGAGAATGAGATCCAGACCTCATATTCATGTCAAAGATGTATATAGAATATTTGTATATTATCATATTTATATGGTAACTAGTCCCCAGAAGTTGAGGAAGATATAGTATTTTTTATGTGGTGCAAAACTTATAGTGAGTCACTGTACCTTTCTTTCATTTCATTTTCCTTTTCTCTTGCAACTGATGTATTCAAGCATGATTCAAGTACTCTAACTAATACAGTTACATAGTATGCAGTATACCTGAATCCAAGGCATGTGTAAGCAGTCCCTAGAATGCACAAAGGACCACCTAAGCCAAAAGGCAGAATAACTGAGAAGTTATATTTTCAGCCAGTGCATCCTATATATGATACAGTATGGGAACTGTAGTAATCCTGCCATGATTACAGCATGCAGTGATATATGTGTGCATATTTGTCAAACAAGGTCTTAGCCAAATACTTGAATATACAGTTTTCATTCCAAACAAAGACCCTTATCAGGTAGTACTTGTATATTGGAATATGATGGAAGATTCTAAGATCTTTTAAGGTCTTCTCCTATAATCTAGAATTGTGCAGAGTCAAAGCAGAGTATTTAATATGTCTGTAAACTAGGATTTGGAATTCATTCTAACTCTTACTGCCAAACATTGTTTACTTGAGACCTTGAAAAAGACTAAGTATAACCCTGTCAGTTGTAATAGATAAAGCCATGCACTATCAATTACTACTTAACCCAATGATTCTGGTACATGTTCACACTTCATCCATCAGTAAGAATACATTAAGGCACTCATGTTATCTAGTGACATTCTCAATCAGATTTAACTCAACATGTCAACGGAACTCACTCTAAAGTAAGTTCTCAATTCAATTGAAGTAGCTAACAAAGTTTGTATTTGCAGGAATACACCAATGCTAAATTCTTCAAACTCTAACAGTTTCCTGAAGTGCATTTCCATAATGTCCTCTTTGTGCATTCATATCTGCCCCATTCTCTATCAAAAGCTTTCCCATTGCTTCATAACCCTGATGTAATGCTGCCTCAAGTGCATTTCCATAAAGTCCTTCTTGTGCATTCATGTCTGCCCCATTCTCTATCAAAAACTTTGCAATTGCCTCATGACCCAACCATACTGCTGCCTGAAGTGCATTTCCACAGAGTCCTCCTTGTGCATTCACATCTGCCCCATTCTCTATCAGCAGTTTTACAATTGCATCATGGCCTTGACATGATGCCAGCTGCAAAACAAACTAGTGTTTGGAAGTCTGGTCTCATGACTGGAAAAAGACCGTAACCAGACCAGACCAAGACCGCAAAAGACCGGACCTGCTGTTTGGTCTTTTTATTTTTGAGATGTAAAGACCGCAAAAAAACCGGTTAATGTGAATTGTTCTTGATTGGTTTGGACCAGTCTTTTGTAGCCCCTTAAATACCCTTTAAAACGCACCCAAGAACGTACAATTTGATCAAAAAACGAGAGAGATATGAATTAAAATGTAAATTACTTTTGGGAATAATAGATGTACCAGACTTATTTTATAGAAGCACCAATTCCTAACAGAATTTAACGTTCTTGGGCTCGTTTTGAAGCTAATAGAGATGTTAATAAATTTAACAATTCATAATATTGGCCTAAAGACTGGTCATAAACCAGTTAAAACTGATGCAGACTGAAACCAGTCTATCGACTGCAAAAAGACCACAGACCATGGTCTTTTTGCAGTCCGGTCTGGTCTTTTGACTTCTGGGGAAAAGGCAGACCAGTTACAGTTACAGTTAATGCCCCTGGGCATCAAAAAACCGGACCGAACCAGACTTTCAAACACTAAAACAAACCCATATATTCCTCCAACCCATGTACAGTTGAGTGCAAAAAGAATGAAGGTTGGTTCATTTTTCTGGTTCTTTCTAAGAATCTATTGTACCTCAAATGTATTTGTGTATTCTTTTACATCATGTAGTTGTGTTACACTTCCCTTGGTATGGACTCATTTCAGTGAAAGCTGGAGCCTTGAGAAGGTTTTTATTCTGGAGGCCATTTTTGGCATCTGAAAAAAAAATTATGCGCTAACTGGGGAGGTAGCCAGAACATACCTCTGGTCAACCTGAATGAGCCTATCAAAGAATTAGTTAAAAATACTGAGTGGTTATGCTTGTAGAGCCTCCAGAAAATGGTCATTTTGTGCTATTTTGGTCATTTTTGGCCTGTTTTAGACAAAACAAGCCATTTTCCAAAGCCTCTACAGACCTGACCACTCAGTATTTTTGACTGATTCTTTGATAGGCTCATTCAGGTTGACCAGAGGTATGTTCTGGCTACCTCCCCAGTTAGCACATAATTTTTTTTTCAGATGCCAAAAATGGCCTCCAGAATAAAAACCTTCTCAAGGCTCCAGCTTTCACTGAAATTAGTCCATACCAAGGGAAGTGTAACACAACTACATGATGTAAAAGAATACACAAATACATTTGAGGTACAATAGATTCTTAGAAAGAACCAGAAAAATGAACCAACCTTCATTCTTTTTGCACTCAACTGTATTTACATCTGCTCCATTTTTCAGTAGGTCAAGTGTACCTTTGATCAGACAAGCTTCACATGTATAATACAGTGATGGCAAGTGTTCAGCAGCATTCCATATATCAAAAATCTCAACATAGTTAACAAAAGCAGGATTGTCAGGTAACAAAAGCTCCATCATTAATTCTAACAGAGATGATTCTTGAGATTCATCATCATTACTAGATTGTACATGGAATATCCAGTTTTCTGCTGCATACACCAGAAGAGGAAAATCTGCAGCAGATTCTTGAGCATCATTATTATTACTATATTGTTTGTCCCATATCCAGTCTCCTGCTGCATACCTCCTAAGAGCAAAATCTGCATGTTTTACTACTTCCTGTGTTTTAAATTGCAGAAGGTATGCAAGACAAGTCTGAGATATTATAGAATGAGAGAGCTCTTGGCTCAAGCTGAGAGCTTTTATTTTCTTATTATGATGTTCTTCAACATACTTAGACAAGAGATATTCTTTGATGGAGAAGTGTGCAAGCTTGATTGTATCTGTTTTATGTTTAGTCTTTACTTCAATGGCCAGTGGAATATTAAAACATACATCCTGATTCAACAAAACTGGGGCACATCTTCAAAACATCTGAGATATCTTGAAGTTCATTTTCACATGCAAATTGTGGTCCATTTTCAGCTGCAAGATCAACAGTTACAATTGCAGCAAGTTCTTTCAATGTCATTAAATGAACAGCAAAACATAACCACAGCAGAAATGTTTTAGTGTGGCCACAGTCTCTCTTATCAATCCCCAGCCAGATTCAGTCATATGTCTCATCCAAACCTTCAGGTAGATTGTTTAGCTGTTCTCTGATCGCCTTCCAAGTTTGGCATTTCTTAAGCTCCATTAGCTGCAAAGCAACCCATCGAAACCTGCATTGAATTTAGCAAATATTGTGTCATTCAGGCACTAAGTAAAAAACATACATTCCATCTGCTTTCTTTATCAATGTTGACTTCATTTCATCCTGAATCTCTTTATTCCACTTCTGCCAGTGAGAGTCATTCAGAAGCTCATAGTCAAGATAGGCCACAATATTATGGTTTCCAGATGCTTTAACCAGATCAACACACAAGTAAGAATCAAATTTGTCACTGATCTCTTTTTCTGGCTTGCTAGTAGCAATCAAGTGCAGTCTGACATTTCTATCCTTATGCAAGATAACAGTGTGAACCCAGCCAAGCACCTTATCTCTTTCAGAGCATTCATCAAGAGCATCCAAAATAATATATGCAGAGTTAAAGCCACCAATTATCTTTTGGAGAACATTATGAAGATCATCAAGAGATGGCTGCTGATAGCCTCTGCCACAGTGAGAGTACAAGTTTGCCAAGACTTCTGGTACACCATTGCCACATTTCAATGAGAATTGCCAAATAAGTGATTGAATCAGTTTATCATGCAGCTGTAATTCCTTTTGAGAGTCCCTGCCATCAAAAAAGAAATAAGCAGTTGCAAGAGATGATTGTGTTTTGGAAAGATGATTTATGATGGAAGAGCTGATTAAACTTTTTAGTTCACTCCTGACACAATAAAGTAGGTAAACTAGTTACCTTAGAATGGTTTTACCACATCCAGCTTGACAATTGATAAATTCAGAGCCTAAACCTGTATTCATAAACAGGTAACTTACATTTTCCTTTAATCCAGAGAAAGCTGGCCTCTGCCAGCCACTTGGAAAGGCTCCCCCCTTCAAGAAACCATGAGCAGGAGTCTGGCTGACTCTTTAAAATTGTATATGCTGCATGGTGATTTCTAGAACTGTCAGATGGGGAAAGCCATGCATGAATGTTGCTGACTGAAGTAATCAGAGAGGTTAGTTCAAGTGATACAACTATAATTGGCATATATATCTACCAAGTTGTTCATCCTCAATTATTCTTCAAGTAATTTGAATACCCAAATCCAGAACTATTGAACAAAATATTTATTGTCATCAACAGCATATTGTGATTATTACACACCTTCATTGATGACTTGTTGAATGATAATACCTGTTGAAATGCAGGTGAACATCTTAAACATGAGCTTTTATAAATTAACATACCTTGGTTGGAGCCAGTATTTACAATCTGAACCCTCCCAAAATTATTCATGACACCAACTTCATGGTTAGTTGAATGACCTGCATGGCAAGCTTGCATCTGATATAGACCATAATAATTTATTGTAGAAATTACCTGCTGACTGTAACCCTGGATCTGCAATGGGAAGATTGGATGAAGGTGTGGTCAAGATGCATGGGCCAGATTTCAGATGATCTATGTCAGAGCTGTCAGTAACTTGGAAAAGCAGAATTTTGAGCAGAACAGACCAGTCAAGACAGGGAAAGGCTGTTGCAAGAGCTGAGTCACATATGGATGTCCAGCCTGGTCACCTACAATGGATGAAGATCAACATTGACTCCATGCACAAAGGAGTTGTCAGGTATCTCACCAGTGACAGCCATTCCTGCATCAACCATGTGGATGGCTGAGGATGGAGTACCCATGATGGGTGGTGCAGTGTTGGAGATTTATTTCTTTTGTCACAACCAGCCAAGATAGGGACAGCACTGAATCAGCATTCTAACCAGTGCTAACCATTGAAAGTTTTCTATTTTTCCATTTTTTAGCCCAAAATTGGCTACAATCACACTGGAACCCCCACTGCCACCTGTTGCAACCAGGTTGCCACCCTGGATGGGACCAAAATTGTAACCAAAAACTCTTTGGTTGCTCCTAATTATAATGGCAATTTTGATAGGAATGTCCACAACAAGTTAGAACCAGTTGTGATGCCAAATTAGAAAACTCCAACAAGAACTGGTGCCAGCTGCACCAGTACTGTCATTTGTGGATCGAGGTATCAGCAAGAGCAATCTTGGTTTCTTAAGACTAGACAGCCATTCCAATGAAGATTCTTTCCATTTGTTCAACATTGTAAACAAGATGGAAGTTGAGAGAAAAGACAAAGCTTGTTTTTTATGTATGGCAAGAGGTGTCAGATCTGCCAATCATGGCTGTCTATGATGTTACACAAATGTGACAATCAGCAATTTCCGTAAGTCAGCACATCAGCGGCAATGATGATCAGCGTCTTGTCAGCATCTCAGCAGTTTTCAAATGAACATCTAATTTATTCAGAAGGTAGCTCAATAACAGCTGGAAAGAGTGGTTTAAATGGGGTGTTACATTCATTACAATTAAAACTATTATACAAAGTTAAAGGAAGTAAATGAGACATCTGTTGTGCACATGTGAGATGGGATGGATAGTAGCTAAAGGATGGTTACATACTTACCAAGAGATTTTAATTTACATCTGGTACTTTCTTGAGAGGAAGACAAAAATGCACCTCCTGGTCATAATTGACGAATTCATTGCATTGTGAGGAAGAAATTTGACGAGTGCCCTTGGAAGCACCTCCGATTTTCTTGAGAGGCTGATTTTCTTTGTTGTAAGTTGTAAACGATTGGTGAGAATTTGAAAGTGAAGGGATATGTGCAGAGAAAGAATATTGTGGGAGTACATTATTGACATTATCAACGCGCCATGATAAGAGAGGTATGTCGAGAAGGATGCGTCTTTAGTGAAAGCGCGTTCGCGTTATGTTGGTGAGTTTCGAGGCAAATGTCGCTGGCCTGCCGTCTACCAAACATACCACGCAAATTGCTATATTTGGGAGGGGTCCCCCTACCCTCCCCGTCACATCACTGACAGCCAGATCTGACGCCTCTTGATGTACGGCGTTACCTCCAAATAAGCGTCATGTGTCTCCATCTCAAGCGTAAGTAATCCCAACGAATATCCAAACGCAATTCGCCCAAGGCCTGCACTTTCTCCCCCCGCACTCTATCAACGAACATTCCGAGTCCCCCAGGCAAAAAGTGCACCACGAAGGCATCGTTCATGTCCCACAGACCTGGAACCCACGGGATGGATGGTCGTTAAATCAGCGACAATGCGGAGCGCGCTCTTTAGGCAGGTAGGAAGGGTGCTTATTGCGGTGGGGCGCGAGAATGTACGTTATTCTTTTGCGCGTTTGTCTTCGGCACTCTGATTGTAAAATGGTGTTCTCAAAGCCCCTCGATATCACCGGCATCCACGGCGAAGTTACTTACTCGGACGTTCCCTTGACCTCGGCCTCCACGTTCATTTTGTCTCTCGACTTAAAGCAACGACCTTTGCCGAATAGAATCCTTCCGACCTTGGGTGCGTTTCTCACCTCAATGGTTCAAATCGTTCCCTAACACGTCTTTGTTCATATTTCAGGATGCAAGTACCTCCCTGTGAATACTCATACACCTCGATGGGTTTCCTCGCGCACTTTCATGATGGGCATTCATTCACCGCCTCTCAAGAGTCAAGAATCGTGATTAGAGAAACACGAACACGAGCGCCCCCGCGGCAAAGCCACCTTCTCTCAAACATCCGAGCTTTCTCTATTTCCAGTATCTCAGCTGATGGTATGTGTCATTTGAGATGATGTCGTATTGTCCCTTAATATTCTATAACTGCGAAGACGCATCTACTTTTTACGAACGACTGGTTTGTGACCATCGTGAAAGCTCTTTGTGACTGGCGCTCTCGGCAGGAAAACAGGGATGATGGGTGGACGTGGACGGCTGTCGGAGTGATTGGTCGGTTCGATTCTTTATAATCTATCTTGCTCGCATTACAGGCTGACACCGCGTGCAGCTGCCCTCGCAATTCAATCCACTTCGAAGTTGCTAAAGGCAACGCCCGATACGCCAGTTCAAGATTTTCAAGACCTAAAGCGAACCTCTAGCCCAAATTCGGTGTCTAGCAGACGGATGGATATCCAGCATGTTCAGCGGTTACCCTGACCTGCACCTTCGATGCCCTTGGAGCGCAGAACATCATCTAATCGGAGTCTGTGGAGCCTCAATGATCGTTATATATGACGAGGCTTCTTCTAGGTGGTTTAAGATGCCTGCAAAGCTCGGAATGTTTATCTTCCCTTCACTGCACATTCTCGAGTCGGATCGACACGATACCTTCTTCCTGTGAAGCCTCGACGTTCGTTATCAACTCCAAATTGATTCCAATATGACGACGCTTATTCTACGTGGTTTAGGATGCAAGGACCTATCAACTCCTGCAAAGCTCGACATGTTCACACCCCCTTCATTGCACGCCCCAAAGTTCGATTGACGCCTTCTCCTAAGACGAACTCCCATCCCATCCGCTAGACTTCAAGAATTCAACAATCGGGACCAAATGATGCTTTGAAAGGCACCAGCGCCCATAGAGGACGTCTAGGGGTTGAGAAGCGGACGGAGAGGATGGGGTGGATGGGGATGACGACAAAGTATGGGAAGTTCTGTAAATCCAAACGTGCATGAGGCAACGGCGAGTCTGGTGCCGCTACTACTCCGTCCAACAACGACTACGACGATGTCCGTAAGCTTGAAGGACGCAAGCCCAAAGTCGCTGATCTCGCTCGCAAACCTCGCGCCTCAACTAAGGATGCCCAAACCTGACTCTGGTGAAGACCTCGAAGCCCCATCTTTCGACCGACCTTGCCAGGCGCTAATTTGGAAGCGCCAGCACTCTCTACGTCGCGTCAGGAAGGGAGAGGAAGGGGAGAAGTCGTTGCTCCAGCATCACTTTATGCCATTTCAACAACAATGCCGGAAGAGCTCCCTGGTCGCAAGTTATGTCTTGTCATTTACAAAATGGCCCTTGCCGATTTCGAATAGTTGTGTAGGACGGCGACAGGAGTTGAATCCTTTTCGTAAGCCCTGTCCGGTCCTCGAATTCTTGGCTCATAAGATTCCTTTTCACAGTCACTCTCTCCCATCGCAGACTAAATGGATCTGGGAATTTCAATAAAAAATTGACGCGTTGCTGGTCGTTTTTGGGTATCGTCCTCCAAAATGCGACAAATCAACTGTCTGCCCCTACTTATCCACAATTCTGCGAGAAATCCAGTCTTTGCGGAGTGTTGTGTTGAGATCCACTCCCGCGACCTTCTCGATCCGGTGAGCCTCACACAACTCAAACAGACGCGTAAGTAGCTCATCATCTCCTTTATAGCCCGGTCCAGGTGTATTCAAACTCAGGCCTGCCTCCAAACTCGTCGTTTCACGTCAAGCATGCAAGAACAATTGAAGCGTGTACTCGATCAACGGACGAACAAGCGCATACTACCAGATTCAACGTCACCCAAAGTACTTAGCACCACTTTTGATTGCAAACGACTCCTCACTTTCAGGTTTGTCTCACTCATTCGAACCTCCCATCTTGAAGCTCGTCTTACGCGTTCTTGACAGGGTAAAATCGAGTCAATCGCGCAAATGAAACCCAAGGCGCAAACTGAGCGTGAAGATGGGCTGCTCCAGTACCACGAAGACATCGTAGGTAGCTGAGAATGCGACTAGCCTACCTATCGACGGAACCCTTGTCAAGATAGATCGCATCAGCTTAGCTAGACAGACTCCGCCTCGTGGAGGAAGTGGATTACTTTGGAGGCGGATTTCACGCGATTGAGGGATGAGCACATGCGACCACTGTTTAGAGTTCGGCAGCGGCCTCTGAGGTGGCAGAGGTATCGGTGTGAAGGGGAAGCTTGCGAAAGGGCATGCAGAAGGGGGGGAAAACGTATCTCTCTAATTGCTTTCTAACACGATAACATTGATCTATGCCTTACTTGGTAGATGCGTGAATATCTTTTCGTGACATTACTAGCACATATTTTTTAGCTTGAAGCATCAGACGTGAGCAAGAGGTGCTGGTTGTTGGGGTCGTGACTTTTGTGATCGCGCATATACTCATCACTCACCACGACGTGACGACTCATGCAGCGTACGTTCCTCGAGCCTGTCTCTTCTAGTACTAAAAACTGACGGTAGAATACGGACTATAGACGTCCTAGGCGCGTAGATCTTATCCGCGGTTCTCATCACACCACTCGCACCACACTGGCAAGATCAAACTTCAAAGCCACACCCCACCGTGAAAAGAGTCAACCCGCTTCACCCCTCTCAAGAAATTAATGGCCTACCACCTCTTAAGCGCGCTAACGTACCTCCAACATCCATCTCGAAAGATCGCACATTAAGCTCATTAATTTTTCTGACCATCCTTGGACTTAGAGGAGGAGGACGATAGAGAAGAGATGCAATAGCGAAGGGGAGGACAAGTACAAAGGAAGAGAGGTGAAGATTGGAGGTCGAACAGGCGGTTCAGGCAATCCACGAAGCCGTCGAGCTCCTGCAAGCGCGTCATCCCGTAACAGGTCGAGTGCAGCCGGCATTGCCAAACTGAAGCTTATGCGCGAAGGTGTCGGCAGCACAGAAAATGGAGAGGAAGAACAACTAAAGCCAGCTATCCCGAAGAATACTTATGCCTTTCCCCGAGCACAAGCCGAGTACCTTTCCGTTCAACCAGGGCCCGCTATCTCCACCTCCCACATCATGCATAACGCAGAGACGTATCCAAAACATCTGGAGACGCACTCGATCTCGCAGACTACGCCCGCACCCTTCGCATACGACAAACGGAGGACCCGTACCCACCGTTTAACCGCCCCTCATATCCCTCCCCATCCTCCTTCCCAACACTCCCAAGAACGCATCACACACCACCATGGACAAGCCCAAGTTCCCCAGAGGACCCGTACCCACTCTTACCGCCCCTCGTATCCTTCCCCATCCTCCTTTGCCATTACTCACAAGCGCCCATCACACCCCACCGTAAACAAGCTCAAGTCGACCACCGAGCTTTATTTCACAGCCGACGCTCACGTCGATGGCTACGCATTCAACGGGATCCACGTAGTAGTCAAAGACCGACGTCACTGCCGCCGACTCCGCACGCTAGCGCGGTTGATATCGCAGACCAACAACATCCAGACATCGACATCTCCCAGTCTCCTGCTTGGTCTCGGAGCTGGTACCATCCCCCACCCAACGACGACAAACCCCACACCACCACTTCGACGATCTACACATCTACACTCTACACACCCATTCCTCGATCCTACCTTTACAACTCCACTCGCAACAACCGAGCTTTGACCCAACTTACGTCCCCTCAACACCCCTCCTCAAAGAAGAGCGCCTTCACATGCTCGAGGGCAAATTCGGCACAACCAAATGACGATCAAGCGATTTCTTAGATGAGAATGGAAACCAACCCGACGCGAAAGGCAACCTCGTGACGCAAGACGTCTTGCACTGATCATGAGGATGGTGCAAATCCTTATGGCGGGTACAGCGGCGGTTCCGAATATATGCGCTGCCATTGTCATTGAAACAACCTCTCCACCTCCACCCGCCGACAAACCCGCTGCGTTCGTTTTATACACCCCCTCCGTCCTCACCCTCCTTCTCCTTCCAATTATGGTGCTGTTCCCCGGCGAAAAAAGGGGAAAGACGTCAGGAATCCATTGTTAGGGAACGGCATGATGGTCCTGCCCATTCCTGGGGGGAAGAAGAATGGCGGAGGCGGCGGGAAACGGGGGAAGAAGGGTGGGAAGGGCAAGGGAGGAGGAGGAGGAGGAGATGTGCAAGTCAAGACCCACATCCCTTTTAATTTCAGCCACGACCACGAGGACGACGAAGATAACAACGAAGGACCAAATGACGACGACGCTGGTATGCCAGGCGGCTTTTCCATTCCCAAGCCATGTAGTAAAGGTAGGGGACGACACCAACGCAGACGCGGGATACTTGCCGGGCTAGCAATGGAAGAATCATGGCGCCATGCACGAGGATGGGCCAAGAAGCTTGCAGTAGTTGACGTGGTGGCTAGTGTTGTGGGGAGGTGTGTTTGTGTTGATTTTGTTGGGTAGGAGGTGTCCTAGTGGTGCGTTTTCGGGGTGGTACGTCTTATTCCTATCTTCTCTCATTGGTGAAGTGTGTGATGCTGACAGATTCCCTTCCTTTTGCATGGATACAGGTGCATCGCATACAATGTCTCCTCAGCCGCTGCATGTCTTTTATGTGTTGCTTTTAGTGTGTTTTTTGATGTCAAGGATTTACATGCTAGTAAGGTTTCGCGGCGGACTAGATGATGAAGATGACTCGACCTCTCTTTGACAAAAGATGGACTAGATACTTCCAAATTGTCTAACCATCTGTTTCGTTACTGTCCATTCCGGAACGCTGAATCGTAAATCGTAGCTGACGCCCCTATTGACTTCCCTCCCCACCCATAGGGGCACTTTACTCGGGGACGTGGTGCGCCGTTCTCGACATAATTATCCGTTGAGTTGCCTTGCAAGCAACACGTTCGATTGCGACTCACGATAGCCCACTGGCAACACTAGCACCACCCTGTCCAGACCTGACACAAACCACGGGTGAAGCAGTGCATCAGCAGCCTGGGGAGGCTTGGAAGCGTGGTAGTCGAGGAAGTCGGAGAGGAGGGGTAGCCGAGGAAGTCAGAGAGGGCTAAGGGTTCAGATGCGGACGGAGGAGGCAGGGAGGACAGGGAGGAAGATGAGGAGGATGCAAAAGACTGGGACGAGAGACCGGACAAACATGTCTGAGGGATGGTGGATGAAGACGAAGAGGCGGCAGGAGTGTGTGTACGGTGAAAAAGCCAAGAGGGCTGGTGACACTTCAGGCAACCACCTAACCCTACCCTCTTAGGGTAGTTAGTCCATGCCAATATGACTACCCTATGAGGGTCCAATACCATGGTGTGTCCCACCTATTTCATGGAGTCCCATGGTATTAGCCAGGTACTCCCATGGGAGTTCCATGGTATCTCCTAGGACTTCCAGATTCCTCTTACATTTCCTTGGGAGTCCCAAATATTATATTCCCTGGGATTCCTAAAGGTAAGGGACTCCCATCTGATTCTTTGGGACTCCCAGGTAGATATGTCCTATTCCCTGGGACTCCCCAGGATGAGGGACTCCCATTTGGTTCTGGGACTCCCAAGTATATATGTACCTAAATTTATCCTCTGGGACTCCCATATATATATATGTACCTAAATTCATCCTCTGGGACTCCCAAGTATATATTTATTTAAATTCTAAATGTGCCTGTCAGCAGCAACAGCCAAGCCTTATGCTGTAACAGAGAGAAGGCTTGCAGTTTATAACAACCAAGACTTATACTATAACAAACTTATAATCACCAAGCCTTATATTATAGCAGAGAGAAGGCTTGAAACTTATAAATCTGACCAAGCCTTATACTATAACAAACTTATAAGGAACATTATACTATAGCAGAAGAGAAGGCTTGAAGCTTATAACATAGATTAGATTATATTGACCAGTGATAATAACAACCAAGATAACAAGAATGCCTTATACAATGAAGACTTAAAACTTATATAGACTATACAGCGATAAATAAGTTGCGTTCACATAAGTAAATAATTGCATGTCTAACTACTGATAGTCCTCCCCACAGAAAGCATCTGCGAGGTCAATGGCCTCCAGGGTATCAATCAAATCAACATCAAGACTCTCTACATCAGACACATCCATTTCGTCTACCCCAATGGATGGTCCACATTCCTCTATATCATCGTAGTCACCATACAAATGAGAGGTGACTTGTGCGGTTCGGGCCACTGTAATCTCATTCTCTGTCGGACCCCAAGCTGGTACAATGGCGTTGGCAGGTAAGGATTGTAAAGACTTCTTCCATATTGACAGGATATGAAGAAGCTCATCCTTTCGTAATTGAAGCTGATAGCATAACTCCAATGAATCTAGGACAAAATGAGGTTCTGCAAAGTGTTGAAATAACAAAATTACCAGTATTATCAAAGGCAGAACAGGTGATGTTCCACTCCTCTGAAAACCAACTTTGAAGCGCCGTACGTTCATGTTTGATGCAGTCTTCCTCTTCAATGCACCTATCAAGCTCTAATTGCGTGCAGATTCCAGACCTTACAAGATTGTCGCAAAGCCACCGTGGTGGATCTGTTGTGGTGCCGTCGAGTGAATCTTCCAAGCCGGTATCCTGCCAAATTTCGTCATCAATGTCCAGCGCAAACAGACCCTTCATGACAATCTTGGATGGGCAGACTGAGCCAGCAGGCGCCTTGCACTGAGCTTTGAGCTGTAGCATTACATCACATAAATTGTTGTAGTCACGAGCAAGTTTTTGTATGCTTGGATCACGACGCTTCACAGAATCCTCAAGATGATGGTGAACTTTGCACTCTATTTTGAGGTACTAAGTAAACGCGGGGTGCAGAATGTTGAAAAGACTTACCGTTGACATGATTGCGATATGATCTTTTGATACAGTCAAGCTCAAACTTTCGGGAGCGCAGCCTTTCGCGCAAGCATAGCTTGAGGGCTCGGGCGTTCATCCTCGCCGCTATAAATGGGCTTCCTAGGAGCTTCTCAACCTTGGTTTTTTCTTGAACACCAAGAGCCGACTAGGAAGTGCGGACCCGACACTCTGCAGAGCTCAAGGCCTTCTGAGCTTCAGCTAGGTGCAGTTCTGTGTCACAAAGATGATAGTCCAAGACTGAAGGATCCAATATGATGTCTTCTTGCTCTTGGACATGCTTCCTCAATATGTCATGTGCTTTTCGAAGTCGAATTGCTTCAGAGACTGCATCCTTTCCCTGGTTCCTTGTCTGCCCTAAATAACTTATTAATGCTTGAAATTGGAATTTAGCATCAAACATACGTGGAAGGGGTTTCGTCTGAGCATGTACCTGCGCAGACCATTCATCCCAGAGAACATTTTCAGCAAATCCACATTCTGTGAGCACCACTTCAGCAGTGTATCGCTTTTCTTGGCAATGGCACGATTGGCAAAGTAGCCAGAGAGCCAGGCGACCAAGGCTATCCTTATCTGCTTGTTGAACTTGTCGATCGAGAGTGTATACACATTGATGTGACTATTTAATAAATCCATCAGTTGATATATTGTTCCAGACGAAGAAAGACTTACCCCACATACACGTAAATACACAATTAACTTCTTGATAGAATTCCAAAAGCGCTCGCAGCCTTCACCATTGGAGAGTCCAAATCCTTTGCACTTTCGAGGGTGGTATATTATCTGGCAAGGCCACTGATGTCTGAACGCGTGAAATACGGAGATGGCAAAGATCAAATGATGGAGGTATGCTGGACATACCTCTTCCCGAAACCCGCACAAAACCTGGTACCAGAAAACGCAAGGCGAAGGTCTGAATTTTCATCATGTAACCGATGCTTTTCACTCATTTGAAGATATAGGATGTTGTGAAACTTTGCGCCAGTAAACGCAAAGCCATCACTCAAGATGCTGAGGTAGGGGCAATTCCAATTTAACGCTTGCTTTACAACTAAAAAACTGTAGCCTGCCATTGCAGAACAAGGAGAGGCTGAACCAACAGAAGCTGAGGTGGGTGAAGAACAAGAAGAACACGACGCTGGTGGATCAGGATCCATTTCTGCAGAAAAAACAAATGTACGGAGTCTCCCATCCACTCAATTTGTCACTCATGTTGAGCCATAGACTACAACGAATAACAATGCCACTGGTAGCGGCAAACAACCTTCCATCACTCTTTCTACGAATTCTGGTGGACCCAGGAACAATGAGGTAGGAAAACGTCTACCAGATCATTGCCTTACTAAATCTCGAAATTGTAGAATATCGATGACATAGAGCACGTCACCACTACTATTTGCGACATGAGGCCGCCTCGAAGACCCAGACCCAGACCAAGACAATTGATTCATGGGTCAGATCTGGAGAACAATGATGACCAAGACAACCAATTCCTCTCATCCCGCAGAGGTTATCGCCAATTGCAATACACTGTTCGCGACAATGGCTCAGATGGCGATGAGGCTGTTTTCAAAGGCTTCTATTGATCGTGGTCATGATTATCCTCAACGAGCGCCCAATAACTCTCCCCCTTACTCTCGATCTACAGCCGATCCTGTTGATCATTATCCTCAACAAGTTGCTGACAACTTTGACGCACATCCCCCTAGCTCTTGGTCCTCTCGTGATTATGAACAAACTCAGCCTCGACTTCCCATCTACCCTCAGCCAATCAAGTCTCACAGAGTTCTCGACCATCCTCGAAACATCTATCATGGGGATGAAGATGACCAATATCGGTTCACCCATGATTTTGCTCCTGCCCCTGGTCAAAAGCGGTACTATGAAATCAACCCCGACTTACAAGGGGGTGGCCGAGAGCCATACAGACCTCCAACGCTTGATCATTGCCTTCCATCACATGACCACTACAATGCTGGCTCTTCAGGTGCTCAGTGTCATCATCTCCCAGAAGATGGCCAGGGCCTCTCAAAGCGGCCATACAACAAAGAGGATATGGGACAGCTCGGTATCGGCTCTTCCGAACTACAGCCACCTCAGAAAAAGCGGAAGATATCGGAAGTGGAGGAAGGGACATGCAAGGTTGCTGCACTTCCTACACGGCAGATTCCATCTGGAAGCCATCCCACAGAGAATGGTAGACCTGGCTCTTCGAAGGATTCAAATTGGGGTCATCCTTCAAATGGAAGGCGTTAAGTTGCACTTCTCTAGTATTTGAACTTGTCCTGTAGCATTCCTTGGAATCACTTATATGATTTTCATGTATATGCCTTATGAATATGCCTTATGTATATGCCTTTGTATGTTATGCCGCCTTTTTTCATGTTAAGATCACCTGACTTAAATTTCCGTGAAACGTTAAGTCACTTCATGACTGGTTGGTAAGATAAATTTGAGGCCAGTCAATATGTTTCAAGCCTTCTCTTCTGCTATAGTATAAGGTTGTTATAAGTTTGTTATAGTATAAGGCTTGGTTAGATTATAAGTTTCAAGCCTTCTCTCTGCTATAGTATAAGGCTTGGTTGTAATAAGTTTGTTATAGTATAAGTCTTGGTTGTTATAAGCTGCAAGCCTTCTCTCTGTTACAGCATAAGGTTTGGCTGTTGCTGCTGACAGGCACATTTAGAATTTAAATAAATATATACTTGGGAGTCCCTCATCCTGGGGAGTCCCAGGGAATAGGACATATTTACCTGGGAGTCCCAAAGAATCAGATGGGAGTCCCTTACCTTTAGGAATCCCAGGGAATATAATATTTGGGACTCCCAAGGAAATGTAAGAGGAATCTGGAAGTCCTAGGAGATACCATGGAACTCCCATGGGAGTACCTGGCTAATACCATGGGACTCCATGAAATAGGTGGGACACACCATGGTATTGGACCCTCATAGGGTAGTCATATTGGCATGGACTAACTACCCTAAGAGGGTAGGGTTAGGTGGTTGCCTGAAGTGCTGGTGAAGCCAAATATTGTGGGGATGAGGGGGATGAAGTCGGACAAGGGGTAAATTGGGCAACAATATCTTGAGAATACCGCCAACCAAACGGCCGGTGGCACGTCAGGTACATGACGGATTTATAACCTGGAAAATCTTCGAACTTTCTTCGCGTAATTGACTCAATTTCCTACTGTAAAAAACGCGTGAGACAAGCTTCAAGCCGTGACGATATTCAAGCCGTGACGATATGCATACCTTGTAAATATGGATTCGTTTACCATGTAAATCGATTCTACGCCCCCCTTGAGCAAGGTTTGAACCTCATAGTAGGCGCTTGCTCTTCCGTTGATCGTGTACTTTCTCTGATTGTTCGTGCACGCTTAACGTAAAACGACGAGTTTGGAGTAACATTGAAAAGGAGGAACGTGAACTTTGACACGCATCTGTGGGGGCCCTTGTGCTCGTGCTTCTCCAACCACGATTCTTGACTACTGCAAGGCGGTGAACGAAAGTCCATGAAATGGAGGCAAACCAGGTAAGCAGGCAATCAAAGCAACGGAAATTTTTCATAAGCATCCTAAAATGTTGTTAGAGAAGGCTTTGAACAATTGTAAGCGAAAACGCACCCAAGGTTTCCTGAAGGTTTCTATTCAGCACAGGTCGTGGTCTTTAGACAAGAGAAAAAGTGGATGTGGAGGTCAAGGTCAAGGGAACGTCCGAAGATACTGGACTTCATCTCGAGCTAGGTCCCTTGAGGGAAGAGGCCAATGCTCCTTACGTTTACCTAAAAAGGGCTTGGTGGATCCTATCGTGTTCACAATGAGTGAGTGCTAATGGGATGCAAAAAAAAACGACGCGCACCACAGTTTTCGGTTTCTCTGTCCCGATGCGATTCTTGGTGATAAGGCTAGGCACTGTCGCGAACTGGTTGATCCTCAGAGTTCCGCGTTGCAAAGAGGCGGTCACCTAACTCAAGCCAGATTGGTATAGCAGGAGAGATCGAACATTTCCTTTTCAAATTGCATACACAGGAGGAGACTAGCGGATGGTTGCTTTCGGTGTTGGTGCTGTTGATGAAATGTCCATTGAGCTTACACGATCCCGACCCCAATTCTACTTCGCGCTCAGCGCCTACCGGTAATCGGATTAGTGTACCACCCCCGACCCATTCAACGTTCAACGGACACCACGTACCTCTCGTAATATCATGTTTCCAGATACCCCACCGCCTTTGAAGGTCAAAGGCGACAACTTGAAACCCATTCTTGCTAGGTAGCGGTCGATCGACATTGTAATGGGGGACAGAGGAAAATTAAAGACCCTAAGCTATTCCATGTCCTATCAGTCAAGGGGCAGAGATAGAACAAAGTGAAATCCTAACCATCTTAGCAATTTGGGTACATAAAGGATAAGGATTCGTCGTCTGTCGCGCGCAGTTGCTAACGTGCATTCGTCTGGGACACAGTCAATCAATCAGGGATGTAGTGTGGAGGCGATCGGTTAGAGACACCTTCGGTAGTCGCTAATGCCTTCAGTGTTGCCATCGGATGCATCCATGGAGTCGCCGGGAAAGAACATCCGATATCGGGAGAGTGGGTGACATCACTGCATCAGCAGTCGTCGCTGTCAGGGGCAATACACCACCATGGCATAAGAGCGCTCTACGTTTTCCCTGCATCGAGCGAATGCCGTTGGCAGGTGTCGTTCTTTGCTACGGGTCAATCTCGCACATTAGATCAAGGGCGTGAGGGTCATACGAGCGGGAGGGAAAGAGGGCTTCGGGGGGTCTGTAGCCTCTGTTTGTGTGTGCCTCAGTGCTGTGCCAAAGGCGGAAGCAGAATAGGCACCTAGTGGACACTTTGAATTAGAGATGGCCTTCTTTTTCTGGGAATAGAGTCGGAGGGGAGACGGACGATGGGGGTTGGTATGCAACGCCAAAATCGATGAGCTTGACGCATCCTTCTTTGGTGAGCAAGATGTTGTCCGGCTTTATATCCCGATGTGCGATCCTTCGAGATGGGTGGTGGAGGTACGCTAACGCGTTTAAAACTTGATAAGCTATCGATTTGGCGAGGAGTGTGAAGCGGGCGGGCTCCCCTACCGCCCCTCCTTTAGAAGAGGTGTGATTGTTCTGTGGAGGTGGGTGTGGGGAAAACCACGGGCAAGCCAAGAGCTCGGAGAGGGAGATGGGTATGTATGGCATGTAGATGTTCAACGCATCCAGATCTACGCGGTCATGATAGCTTCCTAGAATATCGATAACCTCACATTCTCTCGTCAGCCCAGAGTCCGGATCACCAAGGCTCGAAAGGAAGACATACATTTTCATGCGTCACTGAGCTAAGCAGCTGTAATTCCTTCACGATGTCATGCGGTTCCCTAGCAAACTTCCTCTGCGTCGTTGCAGACTTGACCACTATCCATCTGGCGTGCTCAGGGGGGTCATCCGAGGCTGGTATCCACGTCCGCGCGACGGTGGATGCTGGGCCTTCCTCAATGACGTCGTAATGGACTTCTGGCTTCGAAGATTCAGAATTTTGGTGGATGAAGTGTGGTGGAGGGGAAGCGTACCATCTGGTAGAAGCGCAGGCCTTGAGCGAGTTGGGTTTGGGTGTCCATTGTAGTGTGGTAGGAGATCAGGACATGGTGTGCGAGTATGGGTTTTTGTTGTATATGAGCTGTGTAGGTACGATCAGAAATGTCACTAGGCCTCACACGACCAGTGATTACAAGTCAAATATTATAATTCATGTTATAAGGACAACTCTACAAAGTCGACGCCCAAGCATCCATGGTCAACCGATGATAAACATTAACCGCCGATTCTGACAACGTCAATCCTCTATGTGGTCCATAAGCACCGGCCAGAATACCCGGATCCATCATAAATGGTAGGGACCACCAAAACCACAAGAGCACCCAGACGTACCCGACGAGACGCATCCACAATTTTGGTGTTGGAAGTGCTGTTTTTCCAGGACTTGCCAAGCGCGATCCAGAAGGGCTCAACACATTGGTAACAATCGTCTCAGCAGAGACAGCAAGGCCTTGAAGGAGGAAGAATCGGAATGCCCCCAGACCCAGTCTGCCGAGCATCATGTATTCGCCCCCGACGTGAACGAGGCCTGAGATCAAGAACACGGTGTTGAGGAAGACAAAGGCGGTGTACTGCTTGCCCCTTGGACAGCGGAGGATCTTTGTGACCACAAAGATGGTGCATGACTTTAGTGGCTGAAAAGTATTGTTAGTGTAAGGTAAGTAATGGCGTCGATGAAACTTACTCGACGCAATACCTGGTGCCACGTCCGCCTGTAAATGGGTGTTTCGGTCAGATGGATCACATCTGGGCTCAAACGTACGTACCCCCAGAACCTTTGCACGCTGTAAGCGTCAAACGGACTTCCAAACAGATCCGGCCACTCTTTCGGGCCAGAAATCCCAACACCCACACAAAAAGCAGCCAAAACACAATGTATCGTGTTAATTTGTGCGACCGCGTTAAGGGCGAATGCAAAAACGCCCGTAGTATGATGAAACCAACCCATGTCCCTCACGGATAAGGTGATACCCGACAACGCTGGGTTAGAGTTGATCATCACGGATGCGAAAGTGCCTATCAGCGCGCTGGCGAGGGCACGGGCGATCCTTGACGAGACGAATGCGAAGCGTGGTTTGGTTGACGGTTTCGGAAGGGTCCGTGGTTCAAATGACCACCATATTCCGCGTGGATTGGTGTAAAGGCTAAGGGCACGACGGAAACGCTTCATCAATGGTATGTCCGCCTCTGCACCCTTCTTTCTTGGGGGTTGATCCTTGGGGTAGATGTCCTTCTGGACGTCGGTTATGAGGATGTAATCCACGGCTACCATGAGCTGGATCAAGATGGCAGTTCCAAGGCCTTGGTCAACCGTCACATCGCCCGTTGTTGTGTGGCACACAAGGTAGCAGGAAGTGATGGCGATAGGGAGGAAGATTGACCAACGGGTCCATATTGAAGTTTTGCTTGAAAGCACTGTGATAGAGAGAACAAGTAGACACTGCGTCAGAGCGTGAAGAGCCCAAGAGAAAGGGTGCCGTTCTGGCATGGCGGACGAAGAGAGGGAACACAACTGACCTGATTCACAGTTCGGCTCCTAAACACAGAAGGCTTCTTGACCTTGACCTTGATGGGGATGACACGTTACATAATTTCGCCTTGTATATCGGTGATATCAATAATCGAGGGGTTTTGAGGGGACTATTTTACCAGTAAAGTGTTAAAGACAAAGCCGGAAAAGATAACGTACATATCGCGCGGGCTCCTAAGGTTTGGTCCAGGCAAGGGCCTAGGTCTGCGCGACATGAACGATGCGCCTTCTTTAATGGGCTAATAGCTTCGTAAGGGATTCTTCTTTGGCTAGCGAGAGCCCCGCAATAGTTGATAAAGCGCGGGGAAAGAAGGTGCAGACCCTGTGTTTGGGCGTTCGTCGGGATAATGCCATGCCCCGTTTGCGTGGGTAGACACATAGCTCTTGTTTGAATGTGATTCCGAGATAAAACATCATCTTAGCAATGCGGGCACATCAAAGATAAGGATTCCTTGTCTGTTCGCGCAGGTGCTATAATGCATTCATCTAGGATACAGTCTATCAGCAAGAAGGGGTGTAGCGTGGAGATGATTTAAGCCCTTCAGTGTTGCCATCGGATGCATCCATGAGTCACTGAGGGAACATCCAAGATTGGGACAGTCGCTGGCACGGGTGACATCACTGCTTTTGCAGTCGCCGCTGTTAACGGGGAAGACGACGGGATTCCACCACCACCACAGTACGCGCTCCCCGTTTTCCCTGAATCGAGCGACCGCTGTTAGCAGGTGTGGTTCTGTGTTACAGGTCAATCTGGGAAACCAGGGTCGAACGAGAGTGGCCCTGCGATAGCTGACCAGCGGGTGGAGGAAGAATCTGGTAAGGATGGGCGGGGATGTCGCGCAACGATCGACCATGGGTTTGATATGAATCCGCGGTGACACTTCGACTTCGGGGCGGTTTCGACGAAACAGATACGTGCGACGTCGAGAGTACGTGGAACTGATGAACGAGTCCTCAGACACTCGTTGACGCTACCTAGAAAGAAGCTTTCCCTTTTGAATAGGGACCACCGTGGTAACGGTTCTTATATTTTGGAAAGTATGCATGCATGATTGCCCACCTAGATCAAAGAGGAGAGCATTGGAAGATTGGTGGCCTTCTCGAGTCGAATCTGCAGGTCGTTTAGTAAAGTGGTCACGTTGTCTCATGGCATCGGTCACACTCAAGTAAGGACACGTTTTTGCCTCGTTCACATCTTTCGTCTCAACTTCCATCTCGTCGTCTGCCATGTCTAACCCAGTCAAAGATTGTTTACTCGAGCCTTTTTGCAGTCTCAAGAACGCTGTAGCAAGATTGTGGTCGCCGAAACCTCGATCGGCGAATATCAATAATAACACTTCAAACCCCCGTCCCAGTTCTGCTCCGCCCATCTTGCCATCCTCAGCCATCCGCGTGGTGGATGCAGGAGTAGCTGTCTCTGGTGAGATACCTGATATCCCCTTTGCGCATCAAGTCAATATTGATCTTTGTCTGTTCAAGGCGACCAGCGTGGGCATCCCCATGCGAGTCAGCCCTTGCAGGAGCCTTTCTCTGTCTTAACTGGTCTGCTCTGCTTCAAATTATGCTTTTCGAAATCACTGACGGTTCTGACGTAGATCATTCAACATCCGGCCCAAGCACCTCAACTGCGCCTCTATCCAATTTTCCTGTTGCGGATCCAGCGTCAAAGTCAGCGGGTAATTTTTACGATAAATTCTTGTGATCTATATCAGATGCAAGTTCACCATGCAGGTCATTCAACTAACCCTCGAGTTGGTGTTATCAATGCGCCTCTATCCAATTTTCCTGTTGTGGATCCAGCATCAAAGTCAGCAGGTAATTTTCACGATAAATTCTTGTGATCCATATCAGATGCAAGCTCACCATGCAGGTCATTCAACTAACCCTCGAGTTGGTGTTATCAATAATATTGAGAAGGTTCAGAATGTAAATACTGGCCCCAACCAAGGTATGTCAATTTGGACAATTTTATGGTCAAGATGTTCACCTGCATTTCAAAAGGTGTTATCATTCAACAAGTTACTCAAGGTGTGAAATAAATGCAACATGTTATTGACCTCAACAAATATTCTGTTCAATAGTTCTGGATTTGGGTATTCAAATTACCCTTCAGACAATCAAGAATGAGCAACTTGGTATATACTCCTGCCCAAAAAAAGTAATGGGCAACATTGAAATAGCTTGTTCTCACTCAAATCAGCACCAAATGACTCCAAATAAGTTGTAGACATAGAAATTAGGTCCCCTGGGTCTTGAATCTGAGGGTAGAAAATTACCAAATAAGGAAATATCATAGATATTGTCTCTACAGTAGATGCTGCAGAACACAAGCATACTAGGAGATTTTTTGTAGCAAAGTTTATGTACACCACTCAAAAGGGGTTGAAAAATAGAGTAGAATCCATCTTTGGTTCATGCAATTTGGTCAAGATTTGAGCTCACAATTGCCTCTTGAAAGTGGGGCTCTGAAGACAATTTTGGTGATTTCAGGCAGTCTTCTCTGATTTTCACAGGTTTCAGGAGACAATGGTAAGCTCAAATCTTGACCAAATTGCATGAACCAAAGATGGATTCTACTCTATTTTTCAACCCCTTTTGAGTGGTGTACATAAACTTTGCTACAAAAAATCTCCTAGTATGCTTGTGTTCTGCAGCATCTACTGTAGAGACAATATCTATGATATTTCTCTATTTGGTAATTTTCTACCCTCAGATTCAAGACCCAGGGGACCTAATTTCTATGTCTACAACTTATTTGGAGTCATTTGGTGCTGATTTGAGTGAGAACAAGCTATTTCAATGTTGCCCATTACTTTTTTTGGGCATGAGTACATGCCAGCTTTATCTATATCATTGACTAACCAATCTGATTACTTCAGTTAAAGATATTTATGCATGGCTTTCTCCACCTGACAGTTCTAGTAATTACCATGCAGCATATAAAATTTTAAAGAGTCAGCCAGACTCCTGCTCATGGTTTCTTACAGGGAGGAGCTTTTCTAAGTGGCTGGCAGAGGCTGGCTTTCTCTGGATCAAAGGAAAATGTAAGTTTTTCTATGGATACAATTTCAGGCTCTGAATTTACCATTGGTCAAGCGGGATGTGGCAAAACTATTCTAAGGTGAAATACTTTATCTACTTTATTGCATCAAGAGTGACTAAAACACAATTAGCTCTTCCATCATCCATCATCTTTCCAAATCACAATCTTCTCTTGCAACTGCTTATTTCTTTTTTGATGGCAGAGATTCTCAAAAGGAACTACAGCTGCATGATAAACTGATTCGATCACTTATTTGGCAATTCTCTCTAAAATGTGGGGATGGTGTACCAAAGGTTTTGGCAGAATTGCATTCTCTCTGTGGCAAAGGCTTTCAGCAACCTTCTCTTGATGATCTCCATGATGATCTCCAAAGAATTCTCAGTGGCTTTAATTCTGCATATATTATTCTGGATGCTCTTGATGAATGCTCTGAGAGAGATAAGGTGCTTGACTGGATTCAGACTGTCATCTTGGATAAGAATGGAAATCTTAGGCTGCACTTGATCACTACTAGCAGACCAGAGAAAGAGATCAATGACAAATTTGAGTTTTATCCCTGTATTGATCTGGTTGAGGCATCTGGGGACCATAGTATTGTGGCCTATCTTGACTATCAGCTTTGGAATGACTCTGACTGGCATAAGTGGGGTCGAGGGATTCGGGTTGAAGTAAAGTCAACATTAATAAACCAAACAGATGGAATGTATGTTTTTGGATTACTAATCAAATGACAAGGTAATTGCTAACTTCAAATTTAGGTTTCGATGGGTTGCATTGCAGCTAATGGATCTTAAGAAATGTCGAACTGAGAAGGCACTCAGAAAGCAGTTAAACAATCTACCTAAGGGTCTGGATGAGACATATGATCGAATGTTGCTAAGAATTGATGAAACAGACTGTGGCTATGCCAAAATATTTCTCTTGTGGTTGTGTTTTGCTGTTCGTCCAATGACATTGAAGGAACTTGCTGCAACTGTAACTGTGGATCTGGCTGCTGAAAATGGACCACAATATGAACCTAAAAATAAAATTCAAGATATCTCAGATGTCTTAACTATATGCTCCAGTTTTGTTATTCAATCAAAATGTATGTTCTCATATTTCACTAGATTGAAGTAAATGCTAAACACCATAAACAGATGAAATCAAGCTTGCACATTTCTCTGTCAAAGAATATCTCTTGTCTCAGCATATCAAAGAACATTATGATAAGCAAGTGAAAAGATTTAGCTTGAGCCCAGAGCTCTCTCACTCAATGATATCTCAGACCTGTCTTGCCTACCTTCTGCAATTTGAGACACCAGAGCCAGAAAATTATGCAGATGTTCCTCTTTTGGATTATGCAGCAAAAAACTGGATATCTCATATACGATCTAGTAGTGAAGATACATCTCAAGAATCTTCCTCATTGGATTTGATGATAAAGCTTCTAAAACCTGGCAATCCTGCTTTTGTCAATTGGGTAAAGATTTATGATCCATTGCATGCTTCTCAAAATATGCCACCACTGTATTATGCATGCAAAGCTGGTCTGATCAAAACTACCTTTGTCTGCTGAAAAATGAAGTAGATATCAATATAAGAGTGACAGAAGAGCATGGATCTGTGCTGCAGCTGGCATCACATGAAGGCCATGAGGCAATTGCAAAACTGCTGATAGAGAAGGGGGCAGATGTCAATGCACAGGGAGGACACTATGGAAATGCACTCCAGGCAGCATCATTGTATGGACATGGGAAAATTGCAAAGCTTTTGATTGAGAAGGGTGCAGATGTGAATGCAGAAGGTGGAGGATATGGATATGCACTTCAGGCAGCATCATTGCATGGTCATGAGGCAATTGCAAAGCATTTGATAGAGAATGGAGCAAATGTGAATGCACAAGGTGGATGGCATCAAAGTGCACTTCAGGCAGCATCATTGTATGGTCATGAGGCAATTGCAAAACTTTTGATAATGAATGGGGCAAATGTAAAGGTACAAGGAGGCCAGCATGGAAATGCACTTCTGGCAGCATCATTTCATGGTCATGAGGCAATTGCAAAGCTTTTGATCAAGCATGGGGCAGATGTGAATGCACAAGAAAGAGAGCATGGAAGTGCACTCCAGGTAGCATCATCTTGTGGCCATGAGGCCATTGTAAGGCTTTTGATAAAGAGTGGGGCAGATGTGAATGCATATGGACAAAAGTATGGAACTGCACTTCAAGCAGCAATATCTGATGGTCATGAGGCAGTTGTAAAGCTTTTGATAGAGAATGGAGCAAATGTGAATGCAGGTGGAGGGTTTGGAAGTCCACTTGAAATAGCATCATATCATGATTATGAGGCAATTGTGAAGCTTTTGATACAGAGTGGGGCAAAGGTGAATGCAGAAGGTGGACGGTATGGCAATGCACTTCAGGCAGCACTAGAGAGGGGCCTTGGGGCAATTATAAAGCTTTTGATAGAAAATGGAGCAAATGTGAATGCACAAGGTGGAAGTGCACTTCAGGCAGCATCATCTCGTGGTGATGAGGCAATTGTAAAGCTTTTCCTAGAGAGTGGGGCAGATGTGAATGCACAAGGTGGACAGTATGGAAATGCACTTCAGGCAGCATCATACAAAGGCCATGAGGCAATTGTAAGGCTTTTGATATATTATGGGGCAGATGTGAATGCACAAGGTGGAAAGTATGGAAATGCACTCCAGGCAGCATCATACAAAGGCCATGAGGCAATTGCAAAGCTTTTGATATATTATGGGGCAGATGTGAATGCACAAGGTGGAATGTATGAAAATGCACTCCAGGCAGCATCGTTCTATGGCCATACAGCAATTGTGATGCTTTTGATAGAGTTTGGTGCAGATGTCAATGCACAGGGAGGAGAGCATGGAAATGCACTTCAGGCAGCATCTACACAAGGTCATGAGGCAATTGCAGAACTTTTGATAGTGAGTGGGGCCAATGTGAGTGCACCAGGAGGACAGCATGGGAATGCACTTCACAAAGCATTACTTGGTAGTCATGAGGCAATTGCAAGGCTTTTGATAGAGAATGGGGCAGAAGTGAATGCAAAAGCAGGAGAGCATGGGAATGCACTTCGCATAGCATCATTCAAAGGTCAGGAGGCAGTTGCCAAGCTTTTGATAGAGCATGGGGCAGATGTGAATGCACAAGAAAAAAAGTATGGAAATATACTTACAGCAGCATCAAATTGGGGACATGAGGCAATTGTAAGGGCTTTGATAGAGAAGGGAGAAGGGAGCAAGTGTGAATGCACAATGTGGAGAGCATGGAAATGCACTTCATGCAGCATCATTGCATGATCATAAAGGAATTGTCAAGCTTTTGATAAATAGTGGGGGAGATGTCAATGCACAGGGAGGTTACTATGGAAATGCACTAAATGCAGCATCATTTCATGGTCATGAGACAATTGTGAAGCTTTTGATAGAGAATGGGGCAGATGTAAATGCACAAGGTGGACAGTGTGGAAATGCACTCAACATAGCATCAACTTGGGGTCATAAGGCAATTGTACAGAATTTGATAGAGAATGGGGCAGATGTGAATGCACAAGGAGGAAAGTATGGAAATGCACTTCAGGCAGCATCATTCTATGGTCATGAGGCAATTGCAAAGCTTTTGATAGAGAATGGGGCAGATGTGAATGCACAAGGTGGAGAGTATGGAAATGCACTTAAAGCAGCATTTACACAGGGTTATGGGGCACTTGCAAAGCTCTTGATAAAGAATGGGGCAGATTTGGGTACAAAAGGGAGAGAGTAAAACATTTTTGTCCCATTATTCAACCTCATTTACATTCTACATAAGATCTATAGGTCAACACTTTTATAATTCCATCTGTTAGCCACGGTAAGTAGAAAAGCTTGTAGTAGGTAAACAGTATACTATCAAAATAAGTTTATGCTTATCTTAAATCCAGAATAGAAATGCTGACATAGTTGTAATTGTGATCCAATACATATGAAAGAAGCTGCTCTAAACCAAAATTTATCACATGCACTTCTTCTCTTTGGTACTAATATTGGGTACCCATGCACATGTTAGTTTTTATATCAGGTTAGATATAAGTCTTGTCATCAGTCATATGCATAAAAACAGTGCTGTTATGAACACTTGAATTGGACAACTCTAATGCCATTGTGTGACTTTCTTCAGCCTAACCATGAGACTCTAAATTTAACTCATGTAATGGTGTATTTTATGCATGCAGACAAACTTTGTTGGAGCTCTTTACACTCCCCAACCTATTCCTGCTGGACTGGACTGGGACTGGGAGAAGTTTCATGTTGGCTAATCACCATACAATTTTTTTATCTCAGTCCTAATGGAATCCTTTTAAATTTCTACTGGAATGACCACAAATCACAAGAAATTGTGGATTCCTAAGGAATGGGTATACTGGTGTCCAGCATGAGAAGTCCAGTAGAAATCCAATAGGAATTTCCAGATACAAGGGACCAGTAGTTTGTCAGTGTTGGCTTTTCTTATATAATAACAAAAGTTGCAGTAGCATGAATTGAACCCTTGACCTTTAGATCATGCAAACACATTATATTATAGATGCCATCCTTGATGACTTTCATCTGTAAGACACATGGAACAGCCCCCTTCACATCACACAAGGAACTGTATGCCTTGATCAATGCCATCCCATTTGGTGATGCTCCATGGCAGTCCTTCTCTATCAAATATGCTGGTGAACTCCCTGAGGGTACCCCCCTGAGCTGGATGCTTGCTGAGTATGAAGTCTGGTTTCATGATCCTGCTGTGGTCATCAAGAATATGCTCAAAAATTCTGATTTCAAGGGCGAGTTTGTTTATGGTGCTTTTCATGAGTATGACAAAAAAGGCAAGTGAAAATGGCAGGACTTCATGTTGGGGAATTGGAGTTGGTGGCAGTCAGTAAGTTTTTTTTGAGACAGTTTGTTGTTATCTTAATTGATACAATCTTCAACTAGGACAAAATTATGAAGGAGAATCCTAACAACATGGGAGCTCTTTTTGTCCCAGTCATCTCTGGCAGTGATAAGATGACTGTCTCAGTTGCAACTGGTCAAAATGAGTACTATCCCTTGTACATATCAATTGGAAACATTCACAACAATGTTCGGCATGTGCACCATGAATCTGTAATCCCTATTGGGTTCCTCTCTATCATGAAAGGTAAGCCAACTTTTCTTCTATCTGGTGCATCCTCATGCCCAAGCTCAACAGGTGAAAGGAAGCATGATAATGATCCAGCATTTCTTCATTTTTGCTGGTGCATTTTCCACTTGTCACTTGGTGTGATTTTTCAGAGTCTGAAGTCCCAGATGACCACCCTGCAAGTCATGTGTTGCCCTGATGGCCATTTCCGACATGTTATCTATGGCCTTGGTTTGTACATTGCAAACTCCCCTGAGCAACAAGCCCTTTTGTCATTTGTGTTCAAGGCTGGTGTATGAAGTAAGTATCCTTTTTAATTTTTCTGAACTCACCTAATCAACACAATTGGTAAATTTCAGATGCACATCTTTACCCAATGATTTGGATTCTCCAAGTGATCTCCACTCTCAAGCCTGGACAGATGCAATGATTGAAGCATTTGATGCACAAATTCTGTGGGATGTTTATGGCATCATTGCTGATGTTGTGGTAGGTTTCCTACAATTAATGTTCCGTTAGACCCTCCACTTACTATCATCACCAGCCGTTTATAAACAACTTTCCTCAAGCTGATATTCATGAGTTACTCACCCCTGTTCTTCTGCATCAAGTCATTAAAGGAATGTTCAAGGATCACCTAGTGACATGGGTTTGTGGATACCTTGTTGCAGTCCATGGAGAAGCCCGTGCAAATGTTATCATGGATGAAATTGATTGTCAGTAAGCCTTGGCCTTCCCTTCCTGCATCAATGATGCAATTGGACTGATATGAGACTCCAGCATTTCTGCAGTCCCTTTTTTTCCTGGACTGCAACATTTTCCACAGAGCTGACAATTCAAGCAATGGACAGGGGACAACTCTAAAGCACTCATGAAGGTTTGTGTCCTTTTTTTCTTCAGATATACAATGCTGACTTATAATCAGGTTTATCTTCCTGTGCTCTCAGGCTATGTCCCCCCTGAGATGCTGAGATGTTTCTCAGCATTTCTAGACTTCTGTTACCTTGTCTGATGCTCCATCATCAATGACTCAACTCTTGCCATGATCGATGACACCCTCCTTCAATTTCATCAATCACAAACCATCTTTCAAACAAGCAGTGCACACCCTGAGGGCTTCTCACTACCCTGACAACACTCCCTTGTTCATTACTGAAAACTCATTGAGGACTTTGGCACTCCCAATGGGCTTTGCTCATCCATCACTGAAGCCAAACACATCAGAGCTGTGAAGCAACCCTGGTACTGTTCAAGCAAGTTCAACACTTTGGGCCAGATGTTACTCACAAACCAATGCTTGGACAAGCTGGGTGCGGCTTACACTACATTCAAAGCATGTGGAATGCTGGATGGTTCTGTCCTTGATGCCATGTATGCTTCACTTGGCATCTCTTCAGATGGTGACTCTGACTCTGATGAATTGGAGGATGAGGACAATGAGGAACAATATGAGGGTGGACCAGTGGATGGCCCAAGGGTTCTGGGGGAGGTCAGGCTTGCAAGGACTTCACACAAGAGCTCAATTTTTCACCTACCATCTGTTTCCACTGAGCCCTTTTTGAAGAATGACAGTATCCCAGGGACCTTGCTACCCTCTCCAAGTTCATCAGTCACCCACACTTTGATTTCTGCAACCTTGTTCATCAGTTTCTCCATGAGCAACTCCATCCTACACATGAGAACAACCTCAAAGACATTCTGCTCAGTGACTGTCCTCATGTCACAGGCCATGAAAGAGTTCAGGTTTTCCACTCAGCCATCGCCACATTTCACACACCTAGTGACCCATCAGGAATTGGTGGTATGCAATGTGAGACCATATAGTTGACACCTTCATGGTGCATGTTAGGGCAGTGCCATGACTGTGTCTTTGCTACCATTGATGAGGGTGCAGAAGGCTTCCAAGCTTTGGCTGCCCTCCAAGTCAAACTATTCTTTTCCTTGCATTACAAAGGCACAGACTTCCCCTGTGCACTCATCAAGTGGTTTTCTCCCACATTTGATGGCACAGATCCTATACCAGCATGTGGGTCATCTGTCCTGATGCCAATGAGGATGGACTGTGTGACACCACCATTATTCACATTGACACTATATTTCATCTTGCACATTTGATACCTGTTTATGGTGACTCAACCTTACCTCCTGACTTCCACTTCTCTTATTCCCTTGACATGTTTGATGCCTTTTTTGTAAGCAGGTACATAGACCACCATGCCCATGAAATTGCTTTTTGACATACAAGAGTATTAAATTATATCTGAGGTTTGCTCTGGAACTTCTGGGATTTTACCTGGTGACGAAGTTGTCTGGAAATGTCTGTAGGTTCTTGGAGTTACACAAGATTCTGGTTGTTAATCTGGAACAGCTCTGGCAGAGTCTGGCAGCTGATGTTGCCAGGCACCCAGACTGATTTCAGATCAATCAGGTGATCCAGCCATGTGTAGGTTTCCTGATGCAGGAATATATACCCATCCCAACAACACCATTTGATCCCCCACACCAACACCCCAACCAAAGCAGACTTGGACCACAGCATCACATGGCATAAGTCTGACACCACATACATCAACACCTTGCCCTCCTCTTCCTTCTCAAACTCTTGCTTAGCTAGAGGACAACCCCACCAAAACCTTGCCTGCTGAGTATGAAATTATGGTTTGGCCAGTGAAACCAACTTGAAAGCCTGCTGCCAAAGTGGACCCCCATGGTCTCAGCCCTGGGGTGGCTGACATTGGAATGGAGTGGGGGCCTTTTATATATATATATAGGTTATTGGTGATGTTCTCAAGATGGAACCAGGTTTCCTGTTCATTGACAGCATAGAGTGGCACTGGGTCAAGCTGGGTAACTCTATGTTCTTGCCCCTGCATTCCTGTTTAGCATACATTTCTATGCTAAAGCAGCTCAAAGCTCCTCCAAAAAATGTTTCTGGTAGTTATAAAATCATTGGTATGGATGAGCCAGTCAAGAAGCCAGTTGATCGCACCAAGGTGAGTTTCTCTTTGTTGTTCAACCTTCTTTGCACAATCTGATCCTTTGACTAGCCTTGGAATTCCTCTAACTTGAAGCTTGTTGAGGAAGATGACCTGTCTGATCTGGATATGAGCAGGGAGGTTCTCTTAGTGCAGTGCAAAAGGTTTTGTTCATAGTGCTATTGCCATCAGGAACTGAATTGTCAGCAAGCAAGGTTGAATGCTGCCACCAGTGAGTGTCAGCACATAGTACCACTGGCTATGAGAGCCATTTCCCCCTTGTGTGCATACAAGTGCAGTGTCCAAGCAGCATCTTCTGGAAATCCAATTCTCTGCAGTAATGAAATTAATGGGTGGATAATTTGTAAGCATACAGTGCATTGTTCAACAAAGAGAGATCAAGTCGATAAAGGCATTATCATCATCTAGTCCATGGCAATACCTTACTAGCATGTAAATCCTTCCTCCAAAAGCGACAGATAAAAGACATGCAGCGGCTGAGGAGACGTTGTATGCGTTGCACCTGTATCAATACAAAATGACAAGAGAGAGACAGAGAAGAAAGTAAAAAGATGTACCACCCTGAAAACGCACCACTAGGACATCCCTTACCCAACAAAATCAACACAAACACGCCTCCCCACAACACCACACCCGCCACGTCAACTACCGCAAGCTTCTTGGCCCACCTGCGTGCATGGCGCCATGATTCCTCCATTGCTAGCGCAGCAAGTATCCCGCGTCTGCATTGGTGTCTTCCCCTGCCTTTACTACATGGTTTGGGAACAGAAAAGCCACCTGGCATACTGCCGTCATCGTTGTTGTGGTCCGGGTCAAAGTTGAAGGCATGTGGGTCGACGATGAGGTTGATTTGGACATCTCCCCCTCCTCCTCCCCCTTTGCCTTTCCCACCATTCTTCCCCTGTTTACCACTGCCTCTGCCTTTCTTCTTCTCCCCAGTAACGGGGAGGACCATCATTCCGTTCCCCAACAATGGTTTCCCCACGTCTTTCCCCTTTTTCGTGGGGAACGACAACATGGCTGGAAGATAAAAAGGTAATGGAGAAGGAGATGGAGAGGACATGTAAAACGAATGCAGCGGGTTTGTTGGCGGGTGGAGGTGGATCCCTGAATGAGGTTGTTTGATGACAACAGCTGCGTATATACTCGCAACCGCTGCCAAGTGCAAAACATTTTGTCAGGGCTTGCATTACGAAATTGCCTTTCATGTCGACGGTCCCAATGAGTGGTTTCCCGTGCTCATCCAAGAAACCGCTTGATCGCCGTTAGTTTGTGCCGAATTCGCACTCGAGCATGTGGAGGCACTCTTCTTTGAGAAGGGGCTTGAGGGGTGTGGCATTGTATTTGGCTGGGTCAGAGCCCCATGGTACGAATTCGTGGGATGAAGTCGGGTTGTGGTGCGAGGAGGTGGGAGGAGGTGATAGTCGTCTGGTTGAAGAAGAGAGTAGTTGGCTTGTGCTTGGAGGAAAGGAATGAGGGCATTCTTCCTGAGGATAAAACTTTCTTTGTGAGAGAGGGATACCCTCCCACGTAACATGCACTCTCGTGCCCCATTCGAGCTGGCTTTAGTTCCTCCTCTCCATATTCTGCTGCCAACACCTCCATGCATGAACTTCGATCATCTGGCGGGGCCGACTTGTTACTGGAGCTTCGACGGCTTCATGGATTAATCAGTAACTCTCCCCATTCAACCATAATGCATAAAGCTTTTGAAGTGCGATGACACCCTCGGGATGGGTGGTGGAGGTACATTGGTGCGCGTAGAACTTGGTAGGCTATTGATTTAATGAGGGGAGTGAATTGCATTGATTCTCTTCATGGTGGGCTGTGGCTTTAAAATTTGAGGCTTGAAGCTTGAAGTTTGATCATGCAAGTGCGGTGGGGGGTTGGTGGGGGTGTGGTGAGAACCTTGGATGAGATCTATGCGCCCTGAACGGCTATAATCCTTATTCTACCATCAGTTTTTATTACTAGAAGAGACAGGCTTGAGCAACATACGCTGACTTGACGCTGACATGAGTCGTCACGTCATGGTGAGTGAATAAATGCGCAATCACAAAAGTCACTCATTCAGTTGGAGACGGCCTACACACAACCTAGCACTCACTAGTTCCACTTCATGCTCACTTCTAAACCTTCAAGCTAACAATTGCGTACTTGTAATGTCACAAAAACTTGTTTACGCATCTACAAGCACAGGCGTAGATAGATCAACAATAATCTTCGAATCTTATAAAAATATGTTTTCCCCCTCCTCCCGCATGTCCTTTTGCAAGCTTCTATTCCTTTCCCTTCCCACTGGTACCTCTGCCGCCTCAGAGGCCGCTGCCGAAGTCTAAACAGTACTTGCATGTGGTCATCCACAAATCAAAATCTGCCTTTTCGCCTTCAGAGTACTCTTCACTTTCTCGGCGAGGCAATGTTCCAACTTAACTGATCGTTCCTTCTACGAGTACTCCATCCCGACAAGGGTTTCATCCATTGACAAACTCTTTGCATTTTGAGATACCAACAATGTCTTCACGGTACTCAGGCAGCCCTATTGGCGTTTCGAGTTTCATTTACATTTGATTCGACTTCACCCTGTCCAGAACACGTGAGACAAGCTTCAAGGTGGGAGGTTATGAGTGAGGGCAAACCTGAGAAATGAGGAATCGTTTGTGGATGTTTGAACCTTGTAGTATATATGTGCCTGTTCATCTGTCAATCGAGTCACTTCAATTGTCCTTGCATGCTTGAGGTGAAACTATGAGTTTGGACACAGGTATAAGTTTGAATACATCTGGACAGGGCTATAAAGGAGATAATGAGTTTTTTTACGCGTATGTTTGAGTTGTGTGACAAGCTCACCAGATCCACCATTTCGCAGAAGTGGACTCGGATATCAACACTACACTCCGCAAGGACTGGATATCTTGCAGAATTGTGGATAGGCGCAGAGACTTGGTTTGTCATGCGATACCCAAAAACAACCAGCATATCGTTGATGGTATCAATCCATTGAGTCTATGATGGAAGAGAGTGACTGCAAAAGAGAATCTTATGAACTGAGAATTCAAGGACCAGACACGCTTACATTGAGAAAAGGTTCATTTCCTATCTCTGTCCTGCACAACTCAAATCGAAATCGACAAGGGCCATTTTGTAAACGGCGAAACGTAACTTGCAACCAGAGAGCTCTTCCAGCATTGTCATTGAATTAGCACAAGGTAATGGGACAACGACTTTCCCCTTCCTCTTCCTGAGGCGACGCGGAAGGTGCTGGTGCTTCAACATCCATTAGTGGCGAGATAGGTCGAAATCACCAGAGTTGTGTTTGAGCTCCCTCAGCTGGGGTGCGAGGCCTGCGAGATGGATCAGCAGCCTTGGGTTTGCGGCCTTCAGGCTTGCGGACAGGTTTAACCTTTGGTCGTCGTCATCGTCAGATGGTGTAGTGGCAGCACCAAACTCACCATTGCTTGATGCACATTTGGCTTTACAGGACTTCCTGGGCTTTGTTGTCATCCCCATCCACCCCATCTTCTCCATCCGTTCCTCAACCCTAGACATCCTCTATGGGCGGGGGTGCCTTTCAAAGCAACATTTGGTCCTGATTGTTGAGGTCTATCGGATGGGATGGGAGTTTGTCTTGGGAGAAGGTGTGGCTCGGACTTGGGAGCGTGCAATGAAGGAAGGGGGTATGAACATGTCAAGCTTTGCAGGAGTCCACATGTTCTTGCCTGCTAAACCACGTAGAAGAAGCGCCACCATATTTGGAGTTGATAACAAACATTGAGGCTTCACAGATTCCGATTTGCTGAAGGTCTGCGCTCCAGAGGATTGACAGTGAAGGTTGGGGTAACCACTGAACATGCTCAATATCTATGCAGCTGCAAGTAGTGTTTGGAAGTCCGGTCTCGTGACTGGAAAAAGACTGTAACCAGACCGGACCAAGACCGCAAAAGACCAGACCTGCAGTTCGGTCTTTTATTTTTAAGATGTAAAGACCGCAAAAAAACCGGTTAACATGAACCGTTCTTGACCGGTTTGGACCGGTCTTTTGTAGCCCCTTAAATACCCTTTAAAACGCACCCAAGAACGTACGATTTGGTCAAAAAACGAGAGAGATATGGATTAAAATGTAAATTACTTTTGGGAATAATAGATGTACCAGACTTATTTTATAGAAGGACCAATTCCTAACGGAATTTAACGTTCTTGGGCTCGTTTTGAAGCTAATAGAGATGTTAATAAACTTACCGATTCATAATTTTAAAATATTGGCCTAAAGACCGGTCATAAACTGGTTAAAACCGATGCAGACCGAAACCGGTCTATAGACCACAAAAAACCGCGGTCTGTGGTCTTTTTGCAGTCCGGTCTGGTCTTTTGACTTCTGGGGGAAAGGCAGACCGGTTACGGTTATGGTCCATGCCCCTGGGCATCAAAAAACCGGACTGAACCGGACTTTCAAACACTAGCTGCAAGACACCGAATGTGGGCTAGAGGTTTGTTTCAGCTCTTGAAAGCTTCAACTGGCCTCTTGGGCATTGCATTCAGCAACTTCCAAGTCGATTAAATCGCGAGGGCAGCTGCACACAGTGATAGCTTGAAATGCAAGCAGGATAGATTATAAAGAATCGAACCGACCAAGCACTTTGAGAACCAACCACGTCCACCCATCATCCCTGTTTTCCTACCAAGAGCGCCAGTCACAAAGACGTTTCACGATGGTCACAAACCAGTCATTCATGAAAAGTAGATCCTGGATCCGTGGCATCTTCCACTACAGTCATAGATGTTGAGAAGAGGATACAATGTCACCCCAAATGACACATACCTACTATGAGTGGAAAGACTGGAAACAGCAAAAGCTTGAGTGTTTTAAAGGAGGTGGCTTTGCTGCAGGGGCACTCTTTCTCGTGCTTTTTCGACCATGATCCTTGACTCTTGCAAGGAAGTCCATCTTGAAAGTGCATTTATAGAACGCAAAACACGTAGACACACAACCAAAGGAATGGAAGCCCATTGAGGTGTAGAAGTACTCATAAGGAAGTACTTGCATCCTGAAATCTGAATGATAAGTCTTAGAGAACGATTTCAGCACTTGTAAGCGAAAACACACCTGAGGATTCCCGATGGTTTCTATTCGGCAATGGTCGTGGTTTTAAGTTGAGAAACGAATGGACATGGATGTCGAGGTCAAGGGAACATTTGAGTGAGTAACTTCGCCTTGGAGGCCGGTGAGCTTTGAGAACACCATTTTACAATCAGAGTGCCAAAGACAAAGACGCAAAAGAATAACGTACCCACCACAGTAACCACCCTTCCTACCTGCCAAAAGAGCGCGCTCCGCATTGTCTCTGATTTAACAACTATCCATTGTGCAGGTAAGGTTTGGTCTACGTCGAAGTGAGGGGCCTAGTAGCTGTGGGACATGGATGATGGCTTCGTGGTGGACTTTTGGCTTAGAATTTTAGTTGATAGAGTGCGGGGAGAGAAAGTGCAGGCATTGAGCAAATTGGGTTTGGATGTTCTTTGGGATTACGCCATAGAGTTTGCCGATAGACACACATGACATTTGTTTGGTTGACGTAACATGAGCGCCTCGTCTTCCTTCTCAACTTCCATGTCATTTACGATGTCAAACAAACGGAAAGATTCTTTATTGGACCGGTCATCTAGTCTCAAGAAACCAAGATTGCGCTCACTGATACCTCAATCTGTGAATGACACTACTGGTGCAACCGGCTCCAGTTCTGCGCTGCCCATCATGACGACTCCATTCCACATGGCTGATGGAGGAATGGCTGTCACTGGTGAGATAGCTAACAACTCCTTTGTGCATCAAGTCAATGTTGATCTTCATCCATTGTAGGTGACCGGGCTGGACATCCACATGTGACTCAGGCATTGCAACAGCCTTTCCCTGTCTTAACTGGTCTGTTCTGATTGAATTCTGCTTTTCCAAGTTACTGACAGCTCTGACATAGATCATCTGAAATCTGGCCCATGCATCTCAACCACACCTCTATCCAACTTTCCCATTGTGGATCCAGCAAGTAATTTCTACAATAAATTATTATGGTCTATATCAGATGCAAGCTCACCATGCAGGTCATTCAACTAACCCTGAAGTTGGTGTGATGAATAATTTTGAGAGGGTTCAGAACGTAAATACTGGCCCTAACCAAGGTATGATAATTTAGACAAGCTCATATTTAAGATGTTCACTTGCATTTCAACAGGTATTATCATTCAACAAGTCATCAATGAAGGTGTGTAATAATCACAATATGCTGTTGATGTCAATAAATATTTTGTTCAATAGTTGTGGATTTGGGTATTCAAATTACTCTAAAAACAATTGAGGACAAACAACTCAGTAGATATATATGCCTGTTCTAGCTGTATCATTTTAACTGACTAATCTGATTACTTTAGTTAAAGATATTTGTGCCTGGCTTTCCCCACCTGACAGTTCTAGAAATTACCATGCAGCACATACAATTCTAAAGAGTCAGCCAGACTCTTGCTTGTGGTTTCTTAAAGGGAAGAGCTTTTCAAAGTGGCTGGCAGATGCTGGCTTTCTCTGGATCAAAGGAAAATGTAAGTTATCTGTCAATAAATACAGTTTTGCACTGTGAACTTACCAAACATTAAGCTGGATGTGGTAAACACTTTACCTGCTTTATTGTGTCAGGATGGAGGTAACTAAATTTCTCATTAGCTCTTCCATTATTGATCATCTTTCCAAAACACAATCATCTCTTGCAACTGCTTATTTCTTTTTTGATGGCAGAGATTCTCGAAAGGAACTACAGCTGCATGATAAACTGATTCGATCACTTATTTGGCAATTCTCATTGAAATGTGGCAATGGTGTACCAGAAGTCTTGGCAAACTTGTACTCTCACTGTGGCAGAGGCTATCAGCAGCCATCTCTTGATGATCTTTATAATGTTCTCCAAAAGATTCTTGGTGGCTTTAACTCTGCATATATTATTCTGGATGCTCTTGATGAATGCTCTGAAAGAGATAAGGTGCTTGACTGGGTTCACACTGTTATCTTGCATAAGGATAGAAATGTCAGACTGCACTTGATTGCTACTAGCAGGCCAGAAAAAGAGATCAGTGACAAATTTGATTCTTACTTGTGTGTTGATCTGGTTAAAGCATCTGGAAACCATAATATTGTGGCCTATCTTGACTATGAGCTTCTGAATGACTCTCACTGGCAAAAGTGGAATCAAGAGATTCAGGATGGAATGAAGTCAACATTGATAAAGAAAGCAGATGGAATGTATGTTTTTTACTTAGTGCCTGAATGACAGGATATTTGCTAAATTCAATGCAGGTTTCAATGGGTTGCTTTGCAGCTAATGGAGCTTAAGAAATGCCGAACTCAGAAGGCAATCAGAGAACAGCTAAACAATCTACCTGAAGGCTTGGATGAGACATATGGCCAAATCTTGCTAGGGATTGATAAAAGAGACTGTGACTACACTAAAACATTTCTGCTGTGGTTATGTTTTGCTGTTTGTCCAATGACATTGAAAGAACTTGCTGCAACTGTAACTGTTGATCTTGCAGCAGAAAATGGACCACAATTTGAATGTGAAAATGAACTTCAAGATATCTCAGATGTTTTGACGATGTGCTCCAGTTTTGTTATTGAATCAGAATGTATGATTGGATATTTCACCAGATTGAAGTAAAGACTAACTATGAAGCAGATGAAATCAAGCTTGCACACTTCTCTATCAAGGAATATCTCTTGTCTAAGTATATTGAAGAACATCACAACAAGAAACTAAAAGCTTTCAGCTTGAGCCAAGAGCTCTCCCACTCTATAATATCTCAGACTTGTCTTGCCTACCTGCTGCAATTCAAAACACTGGAGGCAGTAAATTATGCAGATTTTCCTTTAAGGGGGTATGCAGCCGAAAACTGGATATTCCATGTAAAAGCTAGTAATGATGAGAAATCTCAAGAATCATCTCTATCAGAGTTGATGATAAAGCTTCTGACACCTGAAAATCATGCTTTTTTTAATTGGGTTGTGATTTATGATCCATCTGGTGCTGATGAACACTTGCTACCACAGTATTATACATGCAGAGCTGGTTTGATCAAAGTTACACTTCATCTGCAAAAAAATGGAGTAGATGTGAAAAAATGGGTGAAGGGAAAGTATAGAGATGTGCTGCAGGGGGCATCATCTTATGGGTATGAGACAATTGCAAAGAGTTTGATAGAGAATGGGGCAGATGTGAATGCACAAGGAGGACACTATGGAAATGCACTTCAGGCAGCATCATATAAAGGCCAAGAGGCAATTGCAAAGCTTTTGATAATGAATGGGGCAGTTGTGAATGCACAAGGAGGATACTATAAAAATGCACTTCATGCAGCATTACTTGGGGGTCATGAGGCAGTTGCACATCTTTTGATATTGAATGGAGCAGATGTGAGAGGATGCTATCAAAATGCACTTCACACAGCATTATTTTTGAGTTATGAGACAGTGGCAAAACTCCTAATAAAGAATGGGGAAGATGTGAATATGCAAGAAAGACATTATGGAAATGCACTTCAAGTAGCATCATACAAAGGTCAAGAGGCAATTGTAAAGATTTTGATGAAGAATGGGGCAGATGTGACTGCACAAGGAGGACACTATGCAAATGCACTTCAGGCAGCATTAGTTGGTGGTCATGAGGCAATTGCAAAGTTTTTGATTGAGAATGGGGCAGATGTGAATGCACAGGGAGGGCCCTATGGAAATGCACTTCAGGCAGCATCATACAAAGGTAAAGAGGCAATTGTAAATCTTTTGATGGAGAATGGAGCAGATGTGAATGCACAAGGAGGATGCTATGGAAATGCACTTCAGGCAGCATTACTTGAGGGTCATGAGGCAATTGCAAAGCTTTTGATAGAGAATGGAGCAAATGTAAATGCACAAGGAGGACGCTATAGAAATGCACTTCAGGCAGCATTATGTGAGGGTCATGAGGCAATAGCAAAACTTTTGATAGAGCATGGGGCAGATATAAATGCACAAGGAGAATATTAGGGAAATGTTCTTTAAGCAGCATCAATCAGAGGTCATTACCAATTTGATAGAGAGTGCACTAATGTAAATGCACAAGAGTGATACTATGAAAATTCAATTCATGCAGCATCATTGAGGTGCAACATAGCCATTATAAAGCCTCCACTAACAAATAGGGCATTGGTGAAGGTACAGGGAGAATAAATGTAAACATAAATCTTTCTTAACCTCAGTTGTGATGACTAAGTAAGTTTACTATATAACTATCTAAAATACTGGTTGTAACTCACAAATGGAATGTCAATAAATCAGTACTTTACCCTCCCCCACATGCTCTTATCAGTGCTGATCAGTTCTGATCAGAATTTCTACAAAGCGCTGAGCAGAGCTAGAGGACAGGTGACTTAATCTGTATTTATTGAGGTCAAACACTTGATATTCAGAGTTCCTTATAAAATTTACAAGTCAGTTAGATCAAAGTAATGTATTTCAATTTCAACGTAAAATATATTTAACAATTATAACATAAGACTACATAGAGTGAATACTAAGGGAAGAGGAGAAGGGAGGGGGGATGGACAAAGAAGGGGGAGAGAAAAGGGAGGGGAGGGATAGGGAAGGGGGGAGGGAAAAGGAAGAGAAGGGAAAAGGGGGTGGAAGGGGAGAGAAAAGGAAGGGGAGTTGACAAGGAAGGGGGAGGGAAAAGGAAGGGGGAGGTACAGGCAAGGCAGATGGCATGGAGCACTCATCATCATGTGTAGGTGGAGGAGCAGAATGCACCCATCATCATGGCACTCGTCTGTGTGGGCACTGTCATTGTTGTCATGGGCGCTGTCATTGTCATCATGGGTGTTCTTGTCATTGTCATCATGGGCACTGTTGTTGTTGTTGTTGGCATTCTCATTGTCGTGGGTGCTCATCTGGGTCAGCACTGTCATCATTGTCATGCAGATTCCAAACACAATTCACCCAAGGCCTGCACTTTCTCCCCCTGCACTCTGTCAACGAAAATTCTGAGTCTTATAGGCAAAAAGTGCACCACAAAGCCATTGTTCATGTCCTACAGACCTAGGCCCTCACCTCAGCCAAACCTTGTTAAATTAGTGATGATGTGGAGTGCACTCTTTAGGCAGGTAGGAAGCCTGAGGGTGCTTATTGCAGTGGGGCACGAGAATGTATGTTATTCTTTTGTGTTTTTGTCTTCAGCACTCTGATTGTAAAATGGTGTTCTCAAAGCCCCTCAATATCACCAGCATCCATGGCAAATTAGTTACTTGGATGTTGCCTTGAACTTGACCTCCACATTCATTTTGTCTCTTGACTCAGAACCATGCCTTTTGCCATATAGAATCCTGCCAACCTTGAGTGTGTTTTTCCATGCAATTGTTCAAATTGTTCCCTGACACTCCTTGTTGATATTTTAGGATGCAGATACTTCCTTATGAGTACTCCTACAGAACTCTCAGATGGGTTTCCTTTACTAGATTATGTGTGTGCCTGTTCTGCCTCCCACACTGCCCTGCAAGATTCAAGAACTGTGGTTGAAGAAGTACAAGCAGGAGTGCCCCCAGCAGCAAAGCCATTTTCAGCTTTACTGTTTCCAGTATCTCAACGTACATGTCATTCGAGGTGATGTCATATTGTCTTTTGATATTCTATGACTGTAGTGGAAGATGCCACAGATCTGGGATTTACCTTTGATAAACAACTGGGTTGTGACCATTGTGTAACCTCTTTGTGACCAGCACTCTCAACAGGAAAACAGGAATGGTGGGTGGATGTGGTTGGTTCTCAAAATGCTTGGTCAGTAGTGTTTGAAAGTCCAGTCTGGTCTGGTCTTTTGGTGCCCAGTGCCTTAGACCATAACTGTAACCGGTCCTCCCAATTTCAGAAACCTCAAAAAACTGGACCGAACCGCAACAGACTGGTTTTCTGCGGTCTTTTGCAGTTACAAGACTGGTTTCAACCAGTTCTGGTCTTAACCGGTCTTTGTAGGGGTCAGGTGCCATGAAACAATATATTCTAAGTATTCTAATGTACAAGGGGTCTGTGTATGTATACAACTTGAGGATGGGTAACCATGCATGTCTCCACATCTACCTTCACCATCCATTGACACAGCAGGTTGTCATGAACACATGCCATCCATCATTGTATCATCGTTGTTCATCTGTGTATTGTCGTCGTCATTGTGTGTAGTCATCGTTATTCGTCTGTGTGTAGTCGTCGTTGTGTGTCAGGTATGTCATCCTCAATGTATGCCATCCATCGTTGTGCGTCTGTATATCCTCAACGTATACCATCCGTCGTTGTGTGTCTGCATATCCTTGTCGTATCTGTGTGTCATCGTTGTTCGTTGGTTATTGGTTGCCTTGCCTTGCCACCGACAGTGACGTGACCCCTGCTTCTCATGTAAAAAAAAGGAGAGGGGGAAGGAATCACATTGCTCACCTGAACTGATGTGGACAGTGGCACATCCGTTGACGTGCCATGTCGTCATCCCTCTGTGTGTCTTCATTGTTGGTCCGTGTGTCATCATTGTTGGTCCATGTGTCGTCATTGTGAATCCGCGGGTCGTCGTCGTTCATCCATGTATCATGTGTCGTCATCGTTCAGTTGTTGGTTGCCATGTTGCCATTGGCGACGTGGTCCCTGCTTCTCATGTGAGAAAAGAAGAGGGAGAGAGGAGGTAAGTTACTCACCTCACCGTCTGCACGATGTGGCAGGTCTGTTGACATGTCAGGTTGCCGCCATCCATCGTCGTTTTTCGTCCGTTGGGCTGGTGACATGTCTCCAGCTTGTCATCATTGTTGGGGTGGTTGGCGGCGGTTGAACGAGGTTGAAAGATGATTTCGGGAGGCAGTGGTTGGTGGTGGCAATTGTGATGAATGGGAGGTGGTCGCAGTGATGGAGGTATGCCAGTGTGGTGGTTGAGAAGGAACTTCTTTGTTTGTTGATCAACGATGGTTTTCATCAAAAACATATGTAAATATATGATAAGTTCAGCTCTCAAAGCCTCAAAACTAGAGGCTCGAAAGACCAGTTAAGCCAGTCTTTGCTCGGTCTTGAAATTGTGGGATCCGTAGAGGACCGTAGACCAGATCACAGTTACGGTCTTTGTTGGTCCTGATAATTTGCAGTCTTCATCGGTCACAGTCCAGTCTGGTCACGGTCTTTTTCCAGTCCTGTGACCGGACTTCCAAACACTATTGGTCAGTTTGATTCTACATAACCTACCCTTGCATTTCAGGCTAACACAGTGTGCAGCTGCCCTTGCAATTCAATTGACTTTGAAGTTACTAAAGGCAATGCCTGATATGCCAGTACAAGATTTTCAAGAGCTAAAGCAAACCTCTAGCCCAAGTTTGGTGGCTAGAAGCTGCATGGATATCAAGCATGTTCAGAGGTTACCATGACCTCTTGGAGCACAGGACTTCAGCAAATCAGCATATGTGAAGCCTCAGCATTTGTTATCAACTCCGATTTGATTCTAATATGACAACACTTATTCTAGTTTAGGATGCAAGGACTTGAGGACTCCTGCAAAGCTCAAGATGTTCATATTCTCTTCACTGCACATTCTAAAGTCCAAGAGATGCCTTCTTCCAAGATGACCTCCCATCCACCAGACTGGAAGAATTCAACAATGGGGACCAAATGATGGTTTGAAAGGCACCAGTGCCCATAGAGGACGTCAAGGGGTTGAGAAGTGGACAAAGAAGATGGGGTGGATGGGGATGATGACAAAGTCCAGGAAGTCCTGCAAAGTCAGATGTACATCAGGCAACAGTGAGTCTACCCCATCTGACAATGATGACGGCAACCAATGGTTAAAGGCCCAAGGTTGCTGATCCATCTTGCAAATCTCACACCCCAGCTAAGGAAGCTCAAACATGACTTTGGTGAAGAACTCGAAGCCCCATGTTTCAACCCACCTTACCAGTGCTAACAGATGTTGAAGCACTAGCACCCTTCACATCGCCTCAGGAAGAGGATGTGGAAAATGCATTGTTCCAGAAGCACCCTGTGCTGTCTCAACAACAATGCTGAAAGAGCTCTGTGGTCGCAACTTGTGTTTTGCCATTCACAAAGTGCAGGATGGCGACAGGAGATTAACTTTTTTGCAAGGTAAGTGCAGTCTGGGCCTTGAATTCTTGTCTCATAAGATTCCTTTTTACAGTTGCTCCACCATCATAGACTCAATGGATTGGAAAACCTAAATACCATTGACCCTTTTCTTTGTTGTTTTTTGGTATCATGCAACAAACCAAGTCCACGCCTATCCACAATTGTGCAAGATATTCAGAGTGTTGTGCTTTCTGTGAAATTTTTGATCTGGGTGAGCTTGTCACACACCCCAAACATGCACATAAAAATCTCATCATCTCCTTTATAGCCCAGTCCATTTCACGTGATTGAGGGATGAGGACATGTGAGCACTGTTTAGAGTTTGGCAGAGGTATCAGTGTGAAGCAGTACTTCTCAGTCCCCCACAGAATCCTGCAGGACTGAGAGGATTCCTGCAGAACTGCACTATAATTTTGGTAATTTTGAGTTGGAGTAAAAATTCTGTCAAGTCCCCAGGAATCCTGAGGACTACATGTGCTAAACTAGATGGAAAATTCCAGCTTTAGCCCAAGGTCATGTGACTGAGACCTTATTCTGAGAACTTTTGAAGTGATTTAATGCTAAGAATTCCTTATGATAGGCAAATTTAACCAGAGAAAAACAAGGTGTATTGAATAGAATTACATTAAGTTTATTAACTACATTTAATTTAAAGAGGGGAGAAGGATGAAAAGGGGTGAAGGGAGGGGGGAAGTGATGGAGGAAGTGGTGGGGAGATGTGGTAGTGGAGAGTGAGGGGGAGGAGAGTGAAGGAGGGGGTAGTGTGGAGAGGAAGGGGAATGATGGAGGGCTAGGGAGTGGTGGAGAGGGAGGAGAGGGGAGTAATGGAGGGAGGGAGAGTAATGGAGCTCACTCACTTGGGCTCGTTGTTGCCAGTTTCTGTTCATGGGTCATGGCTGTTGTCCATCTCCATTCATGGGTGGTCGGCCTTGCTTGTGGGTGTCCTCATGTGTGGGCAGTCGTGTCAGTGATGTGGCATGTCGTCCATGTGGTGTCGTTGTCCGTGGGTGTTCGCGCTGTTGTCCATGGGGGTTCTGTTGTTGTGGCATGCGGGCGTCTGTGTTACTGGGCTGTGGTTCGTGGGCATCGGTGCCATGTTGACTCCATGGGCAGTGGGTGTTTGTGGGCGCCGGCTCGTTGTTTGTGGGCAGTGGGTGTCGTTGACATTGGAGGGTGGGCGTGGGTGCTGGTTGGTGGGTCCCAGTTCATTGTTGGTTGGTGGGGGCTGATGTTTGTGGGTGGTGGGTCGTTATTGTTGGGTTCCGTGGGCGTCGTCGTCCATGGGCACTCGACATTGCTGTTCGGCGGTTGTGGTTGCATGTGGGGGGGTCGTGGGAGGTCTTTACCTTCCCCGGGTTATTCCATATGGAATCCATGGATAATTCCATATGGAATCCATGGAATCAATGTTGGCTGAGGACCCAGCCATTTCCTTATTCCATAGACCTCATGGATTCCATATGGAATGACCATGGAATGGTCATGGAATGATTAATTCCATATGGATTCCAACACCACTCCATATGGATTCCATTGGATTCCACATGGAATGCAGGCATATCCACCTTGGATTCCATGGAGCAGTCCACATGGATTCCATGGAGCAGTCCATTATACCATTAGAATACAGTATTTATAGTGTCCTTACTATATTTAAGTAAAAATAGAAATTTTACATCTACAGGAATTGAACTCTCGACCTCATCAATATTAGCAGTGCTCAAACCAACTGAGCCACAAAGGCATTATTATATGGTAAAGTAAAGGTATGTATATACCGCCTTTTGTCATGTGGCGTCTCAAATGTGACACAATGCGTTGCCAATGCCACGTTGTTTCTTCCTTCCACCACCATCACCATCCACCCCACTGTTTCAAGCCATGATGACTGCCTGCAACATCGACGTCGACCATGACCACAACGACAACCACACTGACGACGACGACCATGCTGATGATGCACGACGACATGCAACGTCGTCAACAACAACCCTGCCATTGCAAGAGCCACACGACGTGGCAACACCACGTCACATGGATGGGAGGCGACGACGATGACGCGGAACATCAATGGACATTCCACCTCGACTGCAGCCCAGGTAAGTGGACTGGGTAACCCCTCCCAGTCCACCTTTTGACAACAACAAACCAGGTACCACAACACACGGATGGGAGGCAACAACGATGACGCAGGGACGTTCCGACACGACAACTGAGGAGCCCGCCCACCCACAAACAACACACACGGCCCCATGCGACCCCCACTGCCCACAAGCGCCCATGAAAAGAAATGAGCACGCAGACACGACAACAACAGCATGACACCGAGGACAGTGCCACATCACGCCGCAACCACAAACACCCACCAACGTCAACGCCCGCCCACGACATGACAACGACAAAATCCACCCACCCACAAACAATGCCCACTGCCCCACACGACCCCACCGCCCACGAACGCCTGCCCACGACAATGACTGCCCACGAGCGCCCACAACATGACAACGAACGCCCATGAACGCCCATGCACAACAACGAAAACCCATGAGCGCAATGCCAATGCCAATGCGAAGATGAATGAAACGGCAACCCACCCCCACGGATGCCAATACAGCCCACCACCCATGACTGACGACGACACACAGAGGATTCCACTCGCATCAACGGAAATGGGCAACGATGAGCCCAGGTGAGCTCCCCCTCCCTCCATCATTCCTCACCACCACCCTTCCATCATCCCCCCTCTCTCCCTCTGTTGCTCCCCCTCCCATTTCTCCCCCTCCCTCCATTGCTCCCCCTCCCATTGCTCCCCCTCCATCCATTCCCACCTCACCCTTCACCACTCCCTCCCTTCACCACTCCCTCCCTTCACCACTCCCTCTCTCCTCCATCACTCCTTCCCCCTCCCTCCCCCCTCACTCTCTACTACATTATCCCCCCTCCATCACTTCCCCCTGTCTTCCCCCCTCCCTTAAATATTGAGAATAGTAAAAATAAATTGTGTAGTCTATTTAATACATTTCAATTTTTCCTGCTCAACTTAGAATCATTTCATAAAGTCATTCCATGTGGAATTCATATGGAATCCATATGGACTCCATATGGATTCCACCCTTAAAATGGTATAGAACACATAGAATAGAGTATGGATTCCATCTGAAAAAAGTATGGAATCCATCTGGAGGAAGTATGGAATCCATCAGCCATTCCATGGAATCCATCCCCCATTCCATGGAATCCATCTGGAATTTCTGCAGTCCACCCCCCATTCCATGGATTCCACATGGAATAACCTGGGGAGGGTAAAGTATTGGTCATTGAGCCCCATCACACATCGCTGAGCCCCCCATTGCGCGTCGTCGAGCTCCATTGTGCTTCTTTGAACCCTGTTGTGTGTGGTCAAGCCTCGTCGTGCACCGTTGAGACCCATTGTGCATCGTTGAACCCCGTTGTGCATGTGTTGTGTGTCGTTGAGCCCAGCCATGCATTGTCGAGCTCTGTCATGGGTCATGGAGCCCCCGCCATGTGTCATTGAACCCAGTTGATCATTGTGGAGCCCAGTTGATCATCGTGGAGCCCTGTTGTCTGTCGTCTGTTATCCGTTGTGAACGTAGATGGGCTGTTACTGAGGTTAGTGGTGGTCATGTGAAGCCTAATGTGGCCATCGATTTCAGTGGTAGATGTAGGGCACCATGTCGCCATGGAGAAAGGTGGTGGTTGACAGAGGGCCTGGGCATGACGTGGCCATCAAGCTGGTGGTGGTCAATATAACGTGTGGCATGATGTGCCTGTGGTTGAGCTTGGTGGTGGTTGCTGCAGCTGCTGGATGTCGTCCACGTCCACACCTGGCTGATGATGTGTGGATGGTGGGGGGGTTGTCTCCGTTTGCTCATGGATGGTAGAGTGGGCACTTGTGGAGGTTGGCAGGAAGTCATGGTGGGTGCTCGTCACCTTTCGTCGATGGTGGTCGTGGTGGTTGTCGGTGGCATTGCTGGCATTGAGGTTGTCGTGTGGTGGGCACTTGTCGCCTTTCGTTGATGGTGTGTGTGGTGGTTGCTGGCAGTGTCACTGGTATTGACGTTGTCGTCCTGGGTGGTGATGTGGCGATCGATGGGTGGTGGTGACATGGCAACCAATGGGCAGTGTGGGCTGTTGACATTGTTTGAAACCACGCCCACTGCTGGCCCATTGGGCACTCACGATGGGCTCAATGATGGCAGGCGAGGTGAAGAGAGGGTGTGTGATGGTAAAGAGGAAAGATGTGACATGTGACACAGTACCATCGCCATGCACATTCCCTACATCAACAAATTAATTACTTACATTTGTATTAATCAATATAAACCTAATTAATAAATACTCCAGGGACCGGATTCCAGTTGCATTCCGTTCCTGTGCATTCTGGGGAACATTCCGGTGCCAATTCTGGAATGAATTTATTCCACTGGAATTTGTGACCCCCGGAATTGTAATTTTGGCTGATGTCTCTGCCAAATTTTATTCCTCCAGAATCCACCGGAATCCGCCAGAATGACTGGAATCCAGCAGGAATATGTAGGGCATCACTAAGACCTCCAGGAAGTTCTCAATGTTTTGATGGATTGTGAGTTTAAAATACAAAAGGGTATGAGTCCAGAGGCTAACATTACTATGGTCTGCCTGTCAGAGATGCATCAGACAGTCAACTGTTGTTTATCCATCACATGAGGGCCACATTCACCCTCATGCAAGTGGTTGTTCGTGTTGTGACTGATACATCAAATGTGAATTTACGGCCAAGGATTGCCCCCTGTACCTGTGAAACGGACAGTCAGGAGTTCACATACCATTGGGAATACCTTCATGTGTTTTACAAGTGATTGGAAGATGTATCTGCAGTATCGAAAGTATCCAGAAGTTACAAATTGAAATACCAAAGGCTGTGAGCCCAATGGCTTCATTTCCATCTGTGACATGATGGCCATAACATCTGTACAAGGCTTGGAATTTACAGCTGTCAATTTATCAGGAAACTGTGATGAGTTTCTGGTTGAAATTTCAATGCCATGCAGCCCAACATTTGGCTATGCTGTATATTATACTTTGGGTATCTATGGTACCATTGGTTGTAGCAATAATTATGTCTGTTGTATACCCATTGGGCCATGCATTGAGACTATATGGAATGTAAGGCATGGGTCCCAGTTATGGATCCATAGTGTCAATGTGCATTGGGCCCATTGGGGTACCTATGACTTATTGGGACAATTGCCAATTTGTATTGTTATGGTACTATAGTGTCATCTATGTATACTTGTGAGTGCCTGTCACAATTGATGTTGCTGGATTCCACATAGACAATGTCCAAAATTCTGTGGATTCTGAGTGTCATTACAACAGAGTCTAATCTACAATAAAATGTATTAACTGAGAAGAATCACTGACCCATTGTCCAAATTTTAGTAATTTTCCACTATTTTGATGTGTGGTCCATTCTTTTCGCATGCCAGTGTATCAGCAAAGTGGAAGATGTCATATGGTCACCAGGCTGCAGTCGTTCAGAGCAACCACTTGCCATTCTTGTGTCATGCAAGACCTATTCTGGGCTGATGTTGTGGCACACCAAACCTCAACCAGACTTCCCTGACAGCATACCCATCATTCTGATTACATCCTTGAAGATGACCTTTGAACATCAGGGGAAGACAATGTCATGCACACAGCTTCCATTGCAACTAGCATGGGCAGTGGCTGCACAAGTTGCAAGGTCTCACACTTGAGAAAATCAAGTTGGGTCTTGGTAAAACAGAGTTCTCAACTGGCCTTACCTTCATTGCTAGTGTTTAAAGGTTCAGTCCATGGGACTGCAAAAACCCGGTGGACTGGACTGGACTGGACCATGGACTGGTCTTTTTTCGGTTGCAGTTGCCCCAATTTGGGGTTGGTCCAGTTGCCAGTTGCCTCATTTCAAAAATCTTTTAAAACTGCTTAAAGACTGGTTTTAATTGGTTGCAACTGGTTAAGCGGTCATGTGTGTTACATAGCCTTGTAGCCATGTTCATTACCTTTAATTGGGTTTCTAGTTCATTAAAAATGGTTAAGAACTGAGAAAGATATAACCAAATCCATATTTTACACAAGTCTCTAGGAGATGTAATTCAGTTTCAGTCATAACTATGTCAAATCTTTATTAAATTTCTTAAAAATTGGTAGAATGATGGGTATTTACATGTTTTACTATGCTATATAACCCATTTATTTTTTGGAGTAATAAAAGTTTAGATACAAATGGTTTATATTGGTATAATGAATTATACACAAAAAAACCGGTCTGGATCAGTCTGAACCGGTCCCATAGACAGAAAAAGACTGGTCCTAGGTGGCTCGTTTCAGTTCCCTCAATATCTGGGTCAGTCCTGGATCAGTTGCAGTCCATGGTTGTGCATTTTCGGGGCAAAAAACCAGACTGAACTGAACCTTTAAACACTATTCGTTGCGCTATCTCGTGTGAAAAGCATGGCAGGTATACTGATTGTAGATAAACTTGACTATTCTCAAGTCCAGAAACTAGGTGGTAAACACTTACAACACTACTTAGTTGACACTGCACATACACCACCTGATCAAAAGTAATGTCACATCATTTTTTGGACAAAGTTGGTGCTATAACACAAGAACCAAACATTTTAAGAACTAACCTCTGGTGTATAAAACATAGCTAAGGAGGTGTAGATTGTACATACCAAGTTTGGGAGTGAACAAATAAAAACTCAGGATAAGGAAGGGCATTGACTGTGACAACTTCCAAAAATGGGATGTAACAAAATGGAAATTCTGAATGACTGCAACCTACTGAAAGCAATTCACCATTTGAAGAAGAGATATTTCATAAACTGGATCTTCCTGCTGCTATTATGAACTTCATAAAGTCCTTGGGCCAGAAAATTTTATGTCCTCCCTAAAAGGTAAATTTGAACTTGTTCTCCACTTTATGTATTTTTCCTCAATATGTTTGTCAGGATGAGGCAAATTAACTCCCTATTTATGTTTGTAGTGTGTATAATACAAAAGGTAGGTAGAAATGTTAAAATGAACATTGCATGATGTCTGTAGAACTTAATTTCCAGAGTTTTTCTGAAAGTAAACAAGCATCTACAACATTGGTCCTTCTTTTCTGCAAGAAGAAAAAATGCTACCCTCCTTTTGAGTTAATCTATTGAGACTCAGGATGTCCTTTAAACAACATCTGAAGTATAATATGATAGCAAATAAATTTACACTGGGTATAACTTGAAAAGTCCCCAACAAAAGTACATTTTGCATAGAGCAATCGTCCTGGACCAATCCTTGACATGTTTCTTGGTGAATTGGGGCTGAAAATATTTCCAAGGCACTTCTCATACTTAGAAACACCACCTCAAAGAAATAAACAGAGGTCCTATTTATACAAGGATTTAAGACCCCCAGACCTTTCTAGGCCAGATTTAGACATCCCTCTGTCATGCTTTAGTGAGCTTTGCAGGCCATATGAGAAGCATCTGTGTCCAAAACTCAAAAGATAGGTAGAAACACTTACCATTGACAGTTCAAATCAACTATATTGACTGTAACCCTTTGGAAGTAGGTTTTCTGGGAATGATAATGATGATACATTTCTTAATTTTCACACTTTGTTGAGTTTAAATAATGATTGCATGCTCAAATCTTGTGAATGGGGTCAGATAAGACTATGTAACAGTAATAATTATGTATCCGTACAATACTATGACAATAGATGCCTTCTGCTGTCAATAGAAACTTTTTTAGCTGGAATGGGCAAGGAGGGCAATAAATTTGTATTTACCTTTTAGAATAGAATATACAAGCTTATAGCATAGATACTTGAGGGAGCTCATAACAATAGCAGGGAGATCCAGTGCACAAAATATCTCTTCTTCAAGTGGTGAATTGCTTTCAGTAGGTTGCAGTCATTCAGAATTTCCATTTTGTTACATCCCATTTTTGGAAGTTGTCACAGTCAATGCCCTTCCTTATCCTGAGTTTTTATTTGTTCACCCCCAAACTTGGTATGTACAATCTACACCTCCTTAGCTATGTTTCATATACCAGAGGTTAGTTCTTAAAATGTTTGGTTCTTGTGTTATAGCACCAACTTTGTCCAAAAAATGATGTGACATTACTTTTGATCAGGTAGTGTAGATACAGAAATTACTAGTTACTCTTGTCTGAATTGCGTGAATTACTCTGAGTGCAGTGCAAGCCTTACCTGCAGGACTTGTGGATATTTATATCTGTATTGATAAAGGCTGTCAAGTACTTGCAACTGCAGTAGCAAATGGAAGTTGGGAGATTTGGAAGAAACTACTCAATTTATTGTGGATGCCTATCACTACATCAATCATTGAGTAGCAGACTTCCTATGCTGGAAATATTGTAATTCTTCACCTGGTGATGGGTCTGCTCCAAATCTGGTAGTCATAGCACATGATAAGAATGGAAGACCATATGTAAAGCAGGCATTCAACACACAGGTATTTATTTATGTATCTTCCTTTCAAGTTTGAGCTTGATACTAAAAATATTCTAGGTTTGTGAACAACTCAATGCATGGCTTGGTGGCTATCAATCAATTCTCAAACATATGACACCAGGAAATTTTAACTGGTTCATACACACCATGTTATTCTACCACACAAAGTATGTTCTCCACAAACAGCAGATGAAGAAATTAGAAGAAGGTGAGGAGGAGGATAACTTGGGTTTGGATGAAGAAGTCCAGGATGATGAGGATAACTAAATAACAGTAAGAAGAAGTGTATATTATTATTAGTGTAAGAGAAGTAGGCAGAAGTGTATATTAGTGTAAATTCACCAGATTCCATTTCCATTCCTGTGGATTCCAGTCCCATTCCTGTGGAGTCCTGCAGATTCCTGCAGATTCCTGTGGATTCCTGTGGATTCCTGCAGGAATGGGTGGGGCACTACAAAGTACTGGAAACCATTGCCACCAAAAAATCCCTCAAAAGCAAGTTGGGATATAAGGATGAAAACATCCTTAAACTTCACATCATCGTCACCACTGCTATCACTGCTGCCATTCAACATGACATCCTGGACACAATTAGGGAATATGTCAAACTCCCTGCTGTCCCCAACTACATCCTGAGCCACTTCACAGGAAAGGGGATCATACAATATTTTGAGAAGTTTGATGCCAAGATCCATGCCTACAGGAAAAAGTTCCTAACTTCCCCTTGCATCACTGCCTTCCATCCTTATTGATGCACTCCTACTCACCACTGCTCAAAGGACATACTACTCCCAAATGCAAGATGAAGAAAGAAGCTGACAGAGCATGGGAGAAAGAAAAACAGATGAACGTCATGGGATATAAGTTATGGGGATATGACACAAAGACTGGAGAACAGATGTGGAAGAACAAAGTCTATGATTGGGCAGGAGTACCGGTCATCCCAAATGAAGACTGGAACATCCCCAGGGACAAACCAGAAGTCATCAACTTGACCTCTCCCTCTCCACCTACTTCGCCATCAATGCCACCCTTGACTTCTCCAACTCCACCATCATCCCCTCTTTATTGTCCTTACTCTCCTATAACTCATCCAACCCTCTTCTCAACTTTGAAGATTTGGTCAGCAACTTCAATTCCATCACGTCTTCTTCATCTGGCAATATCGGTGATCTTGAAGTGTAAATGGGGAGTAATGTTACAAACTCTTTTTCTCAATATATACAAACACATGCAGACACTTACATATTCCTAAGACATATCGAGACCATACTGGACAGCTCTAGATACGCATTCCAGGCCTCATTTCTTTTATTGTATGACTTTCTTATAATTGTATGATTTCTTACTATCATATGATTACACATGTACCACTTTCATATCAGACCACTTTATATTGTACCACCTTTTAGACACTGGACACATGATAAGATATTTTGTGTTGGAATACTGTAAAAATATCTTTTGAAAGTTTCTTATTTTTTCCTCTTTTCTAGCAAGAAATATTCAACACATCTTCAAAGATTGTTTTTGATGAATGAAGGTCAAATATTGCTGAGATATGTTAAAAACATGTTAAATCCATTGAGTTAAGTATTTAGACAATTCAAATTGACCCTATATCTTTCAAGTAAGTTTCTATATGTTTTTAACATGTTTCATAAGTATTTGGTCTTCATTCATTGAAAACAATCTTTGTAGATGTATTACATGTTTCTTACCAGAAAACAGAAAAAAAATAAGGAACTTTCAAAAGATATTTTTAGAGTATATCAGCACAAATTATCTTGTCATGTGTCCAGTGAGATATTGTACAATATTCTTTTCCTTTTTTTAGTATTTAAGTAGCACTACTTTCGCTTGTATACAGTAGCTTGAACCTAGGCAATCAAAGCTTAGTTCAACCCTCAGTCAGACCCTCAGAACCTAGATCACCCTTGAACTCTATAGTCTTTTGACTTAGAGCCTCTTTTGAAACTTTGAAGAATTGGGGGAACATAGCAGAATGAATGATTGAACTTGAAGCTTAACATAACTGCCTGTCACACTGAACAACCATAACATTGGTTTTGATCAGTTGCAGCCAGTTAAACAGTCACATGCATTACATACCCTTGTAACCATGTTTACTACCTTTAATTGGGTTTTTGGTTCATCAAAAACAGTTTTAATTAAAAACTGAGAAAGATATAACCAAATCCATTGTGTTATAAATATTTGTTTGTAAAACTTGTACCAGGATGACTTTAATTTTAATTCACTCAAATTTTCATCATTTTGCTTGATTTAATTTTTAGATATTGAAATGATAAGTATGAAAATATGCTCACAATGTATCAATGTATGGTATGCATCAAATAATTTACAGTTGCCACTTTAAAGTTTGCCTGAGTCTTTAGAAGATGTAATTCAGTTTCAGTCATAGCTATGTCAAATCTTCATTGAATCTCTTACAACTGGGTAGAATGATAGATATTTATGTGCTTTACTATGTTATATAACCCATTTAGTTTTCAGAGCAATAATGGTTGAGATATAAATATTTTATACTGCTATGACAAATTATATGCAAAAAATGCAGTCTGGATTGATCTGAACCAGTTCCATGGACTGCACAAAACTGGTCCTAGATGGTTCAGTTTGGTTCCCTCAATATCTGAGTCAGTCCTAGACCAGTTGCAGTCCATGGTTGCACATTTTAGGGGCAAAAAACCAGACTGAACTGAACCTTTAAACACTACTCCAAGTTGTCACATCTGCCTTATTCACTATCAAAAGCTTTGCAATTGCCTTATACTCTGATGCTGCCTAAAGTGCATACAGTTGAAACCCTCATAACCCATGCTTCTGATAACCCATAACCCCTGAAATTCCATAGCTTCTTGGATCCACCAAGTTGGTGGGTGGGGATTTGCAGACCATATCCCATAAGTCCATGATAACCTATAACCCATACCTTTGGCAGGCAAAATCCATAGGTTTCAGGGTCTGAATTAGTGTAGTGCTGCGATATTTATAGATTTAATAATTTTCCAGGCCAATATACCTGTGATGCACCCAAGAGGTGCTCCTCAGGAGCTTGAAAATTGTCTTCACAAATTCTCGAAAAAGATCAAAGAATGTTTCAAAGCTCATTACCATGCCAGGTTTATTCTATGAGCAGTCAATCAGTACAATGAAGGCATCACCCCAGCTGAAATATACAATATCGATCAGCTACAGGCAATGTGTCTGGCAGACCTCACTTAGCATGAGGTTGACACAACAAGTATCTGAAACTGCTGGTGAAAAGCAGGAATTTTACCTGACATTGACAACCCCCTTGATCCCCATTTCCTCCCTACTCCATGATTCCCCCTCTGAAATGGATCCTGTTGCTCACATGGAGAAGCAAAGGTGGCACTCAATGATTTGGTTGCAACTGGTGCACTCCAGAAATCAAACCAGATGGATCTTGAACCCCTCAAGCTGGCTGGGGAGTCTCATGTCTTGACAGAGGGTTCAGACAATGAGATCTATCAATCCATTATGGATGCCATCACTGCACACGAGTACATTGAGGATTTGAGATCAATGGTGGTGACAACATCGACAATGACATTCATATTTCCCATGAACCTCTTCCAATCTGACATGACATTCTAAAAGCAGTCTCAACAATTAGCAAGTACACTAACAACATGAATGCTCCCATCGCATGCAAGATGGAAGTTATGAGGCAACTTTGTCTTGATGAATCCAGAACCATGAAAGAGAGTGTTTTAACCAACTTTTTCAACAGGACATAGAATTGCTACTGAAGTGGTATAAAATACAAGTAGTAGTCTAGCAGAATAATGAATAGAATTCTTTCTGAATTTTTCATGATTTTTCGAGCCCTTTTTTTGGCCAACCTCCCAGAACCCATAACCCCTGATAAGCCATAGCTTGGACTGTCCACCAAACCATATGGGTTATAAGGGTTTCAACTGTATCTATGCTCTCCTTCTTTTACATCCAAAATGGCTCCTTTTCCAACCAGAAGCTTTACAATTGCCTCATAACCACAAGCTGATGCTGCCTGAAGTGCATTTCCATACTCTCCTCCTTGTGCATTCACATCTGCCTCATTCTCAATCAAAATTCTTGCAATTGCCTCATAACCCCCAGAGGATGCTGCTTGAAGGGCATTTCCACAATATCCTCCTTGTGCATTCACATCTGCTCCATTCTCTATCAAAAGCTTTACAATTGTCTCATACCCCCAAGATGAAGCTGTCTGAAGTGCATTTCCACATTCTCCTCCTTGTGCATTCACATCTGCTCCATTCTTTATCAAAAGCTTTGCAATTGGCTCATGGCCTTTGTATGATGCTGCCTGAAGTGCATTTTTGTAGTGCCCTCCTTGTGCATTCACATCTGCCCCATTCTCTATCAAAAGCTTTGCAATTGCCTCATAACCCCAAGAAGATGCTACCTGAAGTGCATTTCCATACTCTTCTCCTTGTGCATTCACATCTGCCCCGTTCTCTATTAAAAGCCTTGCAATTGCCTCATGACCCCAAATTAATGCTGCATGAAGTGCATTTCCATACTCTCCTCCTTGTGCATTCACATCTGCCCCATTCTCTATCAAGAGCTTGGCAATTGCCTCATAACCCCAAAAAGATGCTGCATGAAGTGCATTTCCATACTCTCCTCCTTGTGCATTCACATCTGCTCCATTTTCTATCAAAAGCTTTGCATTTGCCTCATGATGTGAAAATAATGCTGCCTGAAGTAGACTTCCATGCTCTCCTCCTTCTGCATTCACATCTGCCCCATTCTCTATCAAAAGTTTTGCAATTGCCTCATCACCCCAAGACAATGCAGCTTGAAGTGCATTTCCATAAGATCCTCCTTGTGCATTCACATCTGCCCCACTCTCTATTAAGAACTTTGCAATTGTCTTATGATGGAGAAATATTGCTGCCTGAAGTGCATTTCCATGCTCTCCTCCTTGTATATTTATATCTGCCCCATGCCATATCAAAAGTTGTACAATTTCCATATGATCTGAAAATAATGCAGCCTGAAGTGCATTTCCATAGTGTCCTCCTTGTGCATTGACATCTGCCCCATTCTTTATCAAAAGCTTTGCAATGGCCTTGTAACCTTCATAGGATGCTACCTGAAGTGCATTTCCATAGTGTCCTTCTTGTGCATTCACATCTGCCCCATTCTCTATCAAAAGTTTTGCAATTGCTTCCTGTCTTCTGCATGATGCTGCCTGAAGTGCATTTCCATAGTGTCCTCCTTGTGCATTCACATCTGCCCCATTCTCTATCAAAAGTTTTGCAATTGCTTCTTGACTTCTGCATGATGCTGCCTGAAGTGCATTCCCATAGTATCCTCCTTGTGCATTGACATCTGCCCCTTTCTTTATCAAAAGCTTTGCAATGGCCTTGTGACCTTCATAGGATGCTACCTGGAGTGCATTTCCATAGTGTCCTCCTTGTGCATTCACATCTGCCTGATTCTCTATCAAAAGCTTTGCAATTGCCTCATGACCTTCACATGATGCCAGCTGCAGCACAAACCCATGCTCTTCTGTCACCTGTATATTCACATCTACTCCATTTTTTAGCAGACCAAGTGTAGCTTTAATCAAACCAGCTTTGCATGTATAATACAGTGGCAGCATATGTTCAGAAGCATGCCATGGATCATAAATCTTAACCCAATGAACAAAAGCAGGATTGTCAGGTGCCAGAAGCCTCATCATTAATTCTGATACATCAGATTCTTGAGATTCATCATCATTACTAGATTGTATATGGAATATCCAGTTTTTTGCTGCATACTGCAAAAGAGGGAAATCTGCATCATTTTCTCCCTTTGTTGTTTCAAATTGCAGAAGGTAGGCAAGACAAGTCTGAGATATCATAGAGTGAGAGAACTCTTGGCTCAAGCTGAAAACTTTTATTTTCTTGTTGTGATGTTCTTCAACATACTTAGACAAGAGATATTCCTTGATAGAGAAGTGTGCAAGCTTGATTTCATCTGCTTTATCTTTAGTCTTTACTTCAATCTGGTGAAATATCAAAACATACATCCTGATTCAATAACAAAACTGGAGCACATCTTCAAAACATCTGAGATATCCTGCAGTGCATTTTCACTTTCAAATTTTGGTCCATCTTCAGCAGCAAGATCAACAGTCACTGTTGCAGCAAGTTCTGCCAATGTCATTTGACGAACAGCAAAACACAACCAAAGAAGAAATGTTCTAGTATAGCCACAGTCTCTTTTATCAATCCCCAGCAAGATTCGATCATATGTTTCATCCAAACCATCAGGTAGATTATTTAGCTGTTCTCTGATTGCCTTCTGAGTTCGGCATTTCTTAAGCTCCATTAGCTGCAATGCAACCCATCGAAACCTGCATTTGAATTTAGAAAATATCCTGTCATTCAGGTACTGGGTAAAAAACATACATTCCATCTGCTTTCTTTATCAATGTTGACCTTATTTCATGCCGAATCTTTTGATCCCACTTCTGCCAGTCAGAGTCATTCTGAAGCTGACAGTCAAGATAGGCAACAATATTATAGTTTCCAGATGCTTCAACCAGATCAACACAGTGGTAATGACTAAATTTATCATGAATATCTTTCTCTGGCCTGCTAGTAGTGACCAAGTGCAACCTGAGATTTCCATTCTTATGCAAGATAACAGTCTGAACCCAGTCAAGCACCTTATCTCTTTCAGAGCATTCATCAAGAGCATCCAGAATAATATATGCAGAGTTGAAGCCACCAAGAATCTTTTGGAGAACATCATGAAGATCATCAAGAGATGGTTGCTGATAGCCTCTGCCACAGTGAGAATACAAATCTGCCAAAACCTTTGGTACACCATTCCCACATTTCAGTGAGAATTGCCAGATAAGTGATCGAATCAGTTTATCATGCAGCTGTAATTCCTTTTGAGAATCTCTGCCATCAAAAAAGAAATAAGCAGTTGCAAGAGATGATTGTGTTTTGCAAAGATGATTAATGATGGAAGAACTGATCAAACTTTTTAACTCACTCCTGACACAATAAAGTAGTAAAGAATTTACCTTAGAATGGTTTTACCACATCCAGCTTGACAATTGGCAAATTCAGAGCCCAAACCTGTTTTCATAAACATATAGCTTACATTTTCCTTTAATCCAGAGAAAGCTGGCCTCTGCCAGCCACACAGAAAAGCTCTTCCCTTCAAGAAACCATGAGCAGGAGTCTGGCTGACTCTTGAAAATAGTATATGCTGCATGGTAATTGCAAGAACTGTCAGGTGGGGAAAGCCATGCACAAATCTTGCTGACTGAAGTAATCAGAGAGGTTAGTTCAAGTGATACAACTATAATTGGCATATATATATACCAAGTTGTTCATCCTCAATTGTTTTTAGAGTAATTTGAATACCCAAATCCACAACTATCAAACAAAATATTTATTGATGTCAACAGCATATTGTGAGTATTACACACCTTCATTGTTGACTTGTTGAATGATAACACCTGTTGAAATGCAGGTGAACATCTTAAACATCAGCTTGACTAAGTTATGATACCTTGGTTGGGGCCGGTATTGACATTCTGAACCTTCTCAAAATTATTCATAACACCAACTTCAGGGTTAGTTGAATGACCTGCATGGTGAGCTTGCATCTGATATAGACCATAATAATTTATTGTAGAAATTACCTGCTGGATCCGCAATGGGAAGGTTGGATAGAGGTGCGGTTGGGATACATGGGCCGGATTTCAGATGACCTATGTCAGAGCTTTCAGTAACTTGGAAAAGCAGAATTCAACTAGAACAGACCAGTCAAGACAGGGAAAGGCTGTTGCAATGCCTGAGTCACATGTGAATGTCTAGCCCGGTCACCTACAATGGATGAAGATCAACATTGACTCGATGCACAAAGGAGTTGTCAGGTATCTCACCAGTGACGGCCATTCCTCCACCAGCCGCGCGGAATGAAGTCGTCATGTTGGGCGGCGCAGAACTGGAGCTGGCTGCACCAGTAGTGTCGTTCGCGGATTGAGGTATCGGCGAGCGCAATCTTGGCTTCTTGAGACTAGATGACCGGTCCAATGAAGAATCTTTCCGTTTGTTCGACATCGTAAACGAGATGGAAGTTGAGAAGGAAGACGAGGCGCTCATGATTGCGGCGTTCCTTGAACCAAACAAATGTCATGTGTCTCCATCTACAACAAGGGCAAACTCCAACATCCAAACGCGATTCACCCAATGGCACTTTCTCCCCCCGCACTCTATCAACCAACACTCCGGGTCTCCTAAGCCAAAAGTCCACCACGAAGCCATCGTTCATGTCCCACAGACCTAGGCCCTCGCTTCGACCAAACCTTTATACCCGCGCGATGGATAGTCGTTAAATCAGTGACGATGCGGAGCGCGCTCTTTTGGCAGGTAGGAAGGGTACTCATTGCAGTGGGGCACGAGAATGTACGTTATTCTTTTGCGGTTTTGTCTTCGGCACTGATTGTAAAATGGTGTTCTCAAAGCCCCTCGATATCACCGGCATCCAGTGCGAAGTTACTTACTCGGACGTTCCTTTGACCTCGGCCTCCACCTCCATCTTGTCTCTCGACTTCAAACCACGACCTTGGCCGTATAGAATCCTGCCGACTTTGGGTGTGTTTTCCCATATTACTGTTTAAATCGTTCCCTAACACCTCTTGTTCACATTTCAGGATGCAAGTACCTCCCTGTGAATACTCATACACCTCGATGGGTTTCCTCGCGCACTTTCATAATGGGGATTCATTCACTGCCTTTCAAGAGTCAAGAATCGTGATTAGAGAAACACGAACACGAGCGTCCCCGCGGCAAAGCCACCTTCTTTCAATCATCCGAGCTTTCTCTATTCCCAGTATCTCAGCTGATGGTATGTGTCGTTTGAGGTGATGTCGTATCATCTCTTGATATTCTATAACCGTAGCAGAAGACACCATGGATGCGAGATTGACTTGTTACGAACGACTGGTTTGTGACCATCATGAAACCTCTTTGTGGATGGCGCTCTCGGCAGGAAAACAGGGATGATGGGTGGACGTGGTCGGTTCTCGAAGTGATTGGTCGGTTTGAACCTTCATAATCTATTCTACTCGCATTTCAGGCTAACGCCGCGTGCAGCTGCCCTGTTACTCAATCGACTCGGAAGTTGCTGAAGGCAACGCCCGATGCGTCAGTTGAAGAGTTTTGAGAGCTCAAACGAACCTCTAGCCCAAATTCGGCATCTAGAAGATGCATGGATATCAGCGGTTACCGTGACCGGTGACCTTTGCCATCAGTCCTCTTGGAGCGCAAAACTTCAGCGAATTGGAGCCTGGCCTGAAAGTTTGTTATCGACTTTAGATTGTTCAAACTATTCTATCATACGACGCTTCTTCTGCATGGTTCATGATGCAAGGACCTGTGGACTCCTGCAAAGCTCGACATGTTCATATTCTCTTCACTGCACGTTCTAAAGTCCGAGAGACGCCTTCTTCCAAGTCGACTCCCATCGGCCAGACTTCAGGAATCCAACAATGGGGACCGAATGATGGTTTGACTGGCACCAGCGCCCATAGAGGACGTCTAGGGGTTGAGAAGCGGACGGAGAGGATGGGGTGGATAGGGATGACGACAAAGTCTGGGAAGTCCTGTAAAGCCAAACGTGCATCAGGCAATGGCGAGTTTCGTGCTGCCACTACCCCATCCGACAAGACGACGACGATGTCCGTAAGCTCGAAGGACGCAAACCCAAGGCACCTCGCGCCCCAGCTAAGGAAGCCCGAACGCGACTCTGGTGAAGACCTCGAAGCCCCGTCTTTCGACCGACCTTGCCAGGCGCTAGTGTTGAAGCGCTCCACGTCACCTCAGGAAGAGGAAAGGGAAAGGTCGTTGTTCCAGCAGCACCATGCTATTCGACAACGATGCCTGAAGAGATCTCCGGTCGCAACTTGTGTTTCGTCATCTACAAAATGGCGCTTGTCGATTTTGAATTGAGTTGTGCAGGATGACGACAGGAGATTAAACCTTTGCTTAAGGCAAGCCCAGTCTCGTCCTCGAATTCTTGGCTCATAAGATTCAGGCTTCTTACAGATCGTAGACTAAACGGATCGATGCCATCAACGTTTTGCTGTTTGTTTTGGGGTATCGTGCGACATACGAACTCTCTTCGCCTATTTACAACTCTGCAAGAAATCCGGTCCTTGCGGAGTGTAGTGTTGAGGTCCAAGTCCTACTTAGCACCACTTTTGATTGCAAACGACTCCTCACTTTCATGTTTGCCTCACTCATTCGAACCTCCCATCTCAAAGCTCGTCTCACGCGTTCTTGACAGGGTGAAATCGAGTCAATCGCGTGAAACCCAAGGCGCAAACTGAGCGTGAAGATGGGCTGCTCCAGTACCACGAAGACATCGTAGGTAGCTGAAAATGCGACTAGCCTACCTATCGACGGAACCCTTGTCAAGATAGATCGCATCAGCTTAGCTGGACAGACTCCGCCTCGTGGAGGAAGTGGATTACTTTGGAGGCGGATTTCACGCGATTGAGGGATGAGCACATGCGAGCACTGTTGAGAGTTCGGCAGCGGGCTCTGAGGTGGCAGAGGTATCGGTGTGAAGGGGAAGTTTGCGAAAAGGCATCATGCAGAAGGGGGGGGGAAACGTATCTCTCTAATTGCTTTCTAACACGATAACATTGATCTATGCCTTACTACTTACTTGGTAGATGCGTGAATATCTTTTTGTGACATTACTAGCACATACTTGTTAGCTTGAAGCATCAGACGTGAGCAAGAAGTGGAATGCTAGTTGTTGGGGTCGTGACTTTTGTGATGCGCATATACTCACCACTCACCATGACGTGACGACTCATGTCAGCGTACGTTCCGTACTAAAAACTGACGGTAGAATACGGACTATAGACGTCCTAGGCGCGTAGATCTTATCCGCGGTTCTCACCACACCACTCGCACCGCACTGGCAAGATCAAACTTCAAAGCCACACCCCACCGTGAAGAGAATCAACCCGCTTCACCCCTCTCGAGAAATCAATGGCCTACCACCTCTTAAGCGCGCCAACGTACCTCCAACATCCATCTCGAAAGATCGCACATTAAGCTCATTAATTTTTCTGACCATCCTTGGACTTAGAGGAGGAGGACGATAGAGAAGAGATGCCATATGCGAAGGGGAGGACAAGTACAAAGGAAGAGAGGTGAAGATTGGAGGTCGAACAGGCGGTTCAGGCAATCCACGAAGCCGTCGAGCTCCTGCAAGCGCGTCATCCCGTAACAGGTCGAGTGCAGCCGGCATTGCCAAACTGAAGCTTATGCGCGAAGGTGTCGGCAGCAGAAAATGGAGAGGAAGAACAACTAAAGCTAGCTATCCCGAAGAATACTCATGCCTTTCCCCGAGCACAAGCCAAGTACCTTTCCGTTCAACCAGGGGCCGCTATCTCCACCCCCCACATCATGCATAACGCAGAGACGTATCCAAAACGTCTGGAGACGCACTCGATTTCGCAGACTACGCCCGTACCCTTCGCGTACGACAAACGGAGGACCCGTACCCACCGTTTAACCGCCCCTCATATCCCTCCCCATCCTCCTTCCCAACACTCCCAAGAACGCATCACACACCACCATGGACAAGCCCAAGTTCCCCAGAGGACCCGTACCCACTCTTACCACCCCTCGTATCCTTCCCCACCCTCCTTTTCCATCACACCCAAGCGCCCATGACACCCCACCGTAAACAAGCTCAAGTCGACCACCGAGCTTTATTTCACAGCCGACGCTCACGTCGATGCCTACGCATTCAACGGGATCCACGTAGTAGACAAAGACCGACGTCACTGCCGCCGACTCCTCACGCTAGCGCGGTTGATATCGCACACCAACAACATCCAGAAATCGACATCTCCCAGTTTCCTGCTTGGTCACACACCACCACTTCGACGATCTATACATCTACACACCCATTCCTCCATCCTACCTTTACAACCGATCTTTGACCCAACTTACGTCCCTCAACACCCCTCCTCAAAGAAGAGCGCCTTCACATGCTCGAGGGCGAATTCGGCACAACCAAACGGCGATCTTAGATGAGAATGGAAACCGCTCATCAGAACCGTCGACGCGAAAGGCAACCTCGTGACGCAAGGCCCTGAAAAACGTCTTGCACTGAGGATGATGCAAATCCTTATGGCGGGGACGGTGGCGGTTCCGAATATATGCGCCGCTATCGTCATTGAACACCTCTCCACCTCCACCCGCCGAACAAACCCGCTGCGTTCGTTTTATACATCCCCTCCGCCCTCACCCTCCTTCTCCTTCCAATTATGGTGCTGTTCCCCTCGAAAAAAGGGGAAAGACGTCAGGAATCCATTGTTAGGGAACGGCATGATGGTCCTGCCCATTCCTGGGGGGAAGAAGAATGGCGGAGGCGGCGGTAAACGGGGGAAGAAGGGTGGGAAGGGCAAGGGAGGAGGAGGAGGAGGGGGAGATGTGCAAGTCAAGACCCACATGCCTTTCAATTTCGGCCACGACCACGAGGACGACGGAAATAACAACGAAGGACCAAGTGATGACGATGGTGGTATGCCAGGCGGCTTTTCCATTCCCAAGCCACGTAGTAAAGGCAGAGGAAGACACCAACGCAGACACGGGATACTTGCCAGGCTGGCAGTGGAAGAATCATGGCGCCATGCATGGGTATGGGCCAAGCTCGCGGTGGTTGATTTGGCGGGGGTAGTCTTGTGGGGAGGCGCGTTTGTGTTCATTTTGTTGGTGTCCCAGTGGTGCATTTTCGGCGGTGGTACGTCTTATTCCTATCTTCTCTCATTGGTGAAGTGTGTGATGCTGACGGATTCCCTTCCTTTTGCATGGATACAGGTGTAATGCATACAACGCCTTCTCAGCCGCTGCATGTCTTTTATGACTTGACCTCTTTTTGTCAAATGTTGGACTATATACTTGCAAATTATCTTCATTACCGTACTATTCTAAACCGTAACTGACGCCTCTATTGACTTCCCTCCTCACCCTTACGAGCAGTTTACTCGAGGTAGTAGTGCGCCGTTCTCGACATAGTTGTCTGCTGATATGCCTTGCGAGCAATCCACTTTCGGTTGCGACTCACGATAACCCACTGAACACTAGCCCCATATCCTGGCCTGACACAAACCACGGTGAAGCAGTGCATCAACGCCTGAAGTGGCTTGGAAGAGGGTAGCCGAGGAAGTGGGAGAGGAGGTCTAGGGGTTGAGATGCGGACGGAGGTAGGGAGGAAGATGAGGAGGATGCAACAAACTGGGATGCAGGATGAAGACGAAGAAGCGGCAGGGGTGTGTGTACGGTGAAGAAGCCAAGAGAGCTGGTCAGATACTAGTATTGTGGGGATGAGGTGGATAACGTCGGACAAGGGAGTAAATTGGGCAACAATTTCTTGACAATATCGCCAACCAAACGGCCGGTGGCACGTCATGGTACACGATGGATTTATATCCTGGAAAATCTTCGAACCTTCTTTGCGCAATCGACTCGATTTCATACTGTAAAAAACGCGTGAGACAAGCTCCAAGCCGTGATGATATGCATACTTTGTAAATATGGATTCGTTTACCATATAAATCGATTCTACGCCCCCTTGAGCAAAGTTTGAACCTCATAGTAGGCGCTTGCTCGTCCATTGATCGTGTACTTGTTCCGATTGTTCGTGCACGCTTAACGTAAAACGACGAGCTTGGACTAACTTTGAAAAGGAGGAACGTGAACTTTGACACGCATATGTGGGGACACTCGTGCTCGTGCTTCTCCAACCACGATTCTTGACTACTGCAAGGCGGTGAACGAAAGTCCATGAAATGGAGGCAAACCAGGTAAGCAGGCAATCAAAGCAACGGAAAGTTTTCATGAGGAAGTAATTGCATCCTAAAATGTTGTTAGAGAAGATTTTGAACAACTGTAAGCGAAAACGCACCCAAGGTTTCGTGCATTCGTCTGGGACACAGTCAATCAATCAGGGATGTAGTGTGAAGGCGATCGGTTAGAGACACCTTCGGTAGTCGCTAATGCCTTCAGTGTTGCCATCGGATGCATCCATGGAGTCGCCGGGAAAGAACATCCGATATCGGGAGAGTGGGTGACATCACTGCATTAGCAGTCGTCGCTGTCAGGGGCAATACACCACCATGGCATAAGAGCGCTCTACGTTTTCCCTGCATCGAGCGAACGCCGTTGGCAGGTGTCGTTCTTTGCTACGGGTCAATCTCGCACATTAGATCAAGGGCGTGAGGGTCATACGAGCGGGAGGGAAAGAGGGCTTCGGGGGGTCTGTAGCCTCTGTTTGTGTGTGCCTCAGTACGGTGTCAAAGGCGGAAGCAGAATAGGCACCTAGTGGACACTTCGAAATAGAGATGGCCTTCTTTTTCTGGGAATAGAGTCGGAGGGGAGACGGACAATGGGGGATGGTACGCAACGCCAAAATCGATGAGCTTGACGCATCCTTCTTTGGTGAGCAAGATGTTGTCCGGCTTTATATCCCGATGTGCGATCCTTCGAGATGGGTGGTGGAGGTACACTAACGCGTTTACTAGGACTTGATAGGCTATCGATTTGGCGAGCAGTGTGAAGCGGCGGGCTCACCTACTCCCCCTCCTTTGGAAGAGGTGTGATTGTTCTGTGGAGGTGGTGTGGGGAGAACCACAGGGAAGCCAAGAGCTCCGAGGGGGCGATGGGTATGTATGGCGCGTAGATGTTCAGCGCGCTCAGATCTACGCGGTCATGATAGCTTCCTAGAACATCGATAATCTCCATTCTCGCGTCAGCCTAGAGTCCGGATCACCAAGTCTCAAAAGGAATCATACATTGTCATGCGTCACTGAGCTAAGGACCTGTAATTCCTTCACAATGTCGTGCGGTTCCCTTGCAAACTTCCTCTGCGTCGTTGCAGACTTGACCACTATCCATCGAGCGTGCTCAGGTGGGTCATCCGAAGCTGGTATCCACGTCCGGGCGACGGTGGATGCTGGGCCTTCCTCAATGACATCGTAATGGACTTCTGGCTTGGAAGATTCAGAATTTTGGCAGATGAAGTGTGGTAGAGGGGAAGCAAGGGGGTGTCGGGATTGAAAAAAAAGACCTAGGGTCGATTTTTTTGGTACTGAGACGTTGGGAGGACCCCCGAAAATCCTGCTAAATGGTAGATACTAAAATTGCTGATTTCCAGATTCTTGTCCGTACCAATTTTGGCAAAGTCTGTCCGGATTTTATCTAGCCTAGACCAAAATTTCGAAAAGTTGTCCGAACTGCGTATCTAGCCCAAGTCAGGGCCAAATTTTTTTGTGCGGCACAAGGTTCGAACTGCAGACCACACGTCACGCGTCAGGCTTCTTAAAGTACATACTTCTTTTCCGTTGAGCTACGCGACCATACTTGTCCGGTTAGTATCTAGCCTCTGATTCTTCTCGCAAGCCTGTCCGGATTCTGTATCTAGCATTTTGCTGATTTTTTCGAAAACCTGTCCAGTTTGTATCTATCCTAGCATCTCATTTTGAAAATTTCTGTCTGGATCAGTATCTACCATTTAGCAGGATTTTCGGGGGTCCTACATTGGGCTGCAGTGTTGGCATTGACCAGGGTCAGACCCGGTCAGTCAAAGGGTCAGTCAATCAAGGGGGGGGTTAGTCAATATCTTTGACTGACTAGGTCAATGGGTTTCGTGGGATATCGGATATCACAGCTATCTGACGCCGATCTGTGATATCGATTAGTAATTTACTTATCTACCCATGTCAAAAGGATCCATATTCGCCCCTTCTCCACCCATCGCCTGCTCTGCATCATAGCTTGCAAGCTCAGCTTCAAGATTCTTCACGCCACCCTTCCAGTAAAAAGCAAGTCCTCTCTCCAATCTCTATGATGTAAATAGAAAGGCCAAGCAGTTGACAGGATATATCTACTGACCGTCCTCTAAAAAGTCCTTTTCTGAGTGCACAAAGCAATGCTCCCCCCTCTCGACTGCTTTGCAGTCTGCCTCCTGCTTTGCGTGGATATGTGCCCGGACACAACACTTGCACCATGTGTTGTTGTGAGTACTATTGCCCTTGGATTTTGTCCGATTGGCATAGAAATGCTCCCAGAGAGGTGATTTGGGTGGCATGTAAATACAGCATTCAGACAGAAAATGCCAATGTCAAGTAAGAAATTATACATCTGCTGCTACAGGTACAGTGGCGTCGCATAGGACCTCTTTTGAGCCTCCAAGGTACATTATAAATTCAATCAATCTATTTTGAACCATGTGACATTGACCTCTTTGACCTTTTTTTGACTGACCATTGACTTGACCCTTGTTATTGACCAAGTCAAAGGGGTCAAGCCAACACTGTTGGGCTGAACCAACCACCCAACGTAATCAGGCACATGTCTACTTTAGGAAATATGATGTCACTGCCGCACAGCCTTCCCTCCTTGACGTTGAACATGCTTCGCAGACCCAATTCTTGGGCACCTACTGAAGGTAAACACAAACGAGGTGATACTAGAATAGTTTAACACAAAGATGTGAGTAAGTTTCACATTGAAATCCAAACAAAAAGTTGGTTTACTTACCCACACAGTTTTGCATCCAACTCTCTTGCACTGGATCACATTGTCAGCAGTTGGCTCTGCTCGGGATCCACACAAGCAATCGTCCAATCCTCTGATGTCAACAACCTTACGTTTTTGCCTTTCGCGACGACCTAATGTTATCTCGCTGACAATCTCTGAGCTTGAGGTAGATGACCCAGGAACCTTGTTGGTGTCAGAATGAGTCACGGCATGAACATCCTGTTCTGTGGAATCCCTCAGTGAGTTTGCATGCCCTTGTTCAATCAGAAGATGCTAATAAACCATAATTAAAGGCGTTAATGGTTGCCACACTTCCAAAAGTAAGAACTTCACTCACCTGGAAACTGTCCACTGACATGGATCTTGGAGTTGCAGGATCAACTGTCTGACCTTGCAGCACATCCACCACTCTTTCGATTACGACGCCGCTGCTTGTCTCACCTTCCAATGTGATCATACCCAGACTGTCAAGTTCCAGTTCTGTGTCCTTTGAAGAATCTGACATTCCAGCGCTACCCATCAACTCTTCAGAATCCAAGTTGGATTCCAAAGAACTTTCATCATCTTTTGATTCCTTGTCGCTTTCCATCTCATCTTCGTCTGACACCCTTTCAGGTTCCTTGCCTTTGCTAAGGACACTTCAATTTTCAGCTATTTTTCCAATGAATTATAATCAGAACTCACCTCCCAGTTGGTGGAATTTGGGATCTATGGGCATCAGAAATAACAAGAGGGGCAGATTTCGACTTTTTCACTTGCTTTACAGGTACGTGATGACAATCAGCCCATTTTTTCTTCATCTCTTGAATTTCAAAGTTCAAGATATCCCAAAGGTGATTATACTTCTTGGGATCTGCATTAGGGTGAGCAAGACTGAAATGATACTTCACGTTGTAGCACCAGACGGCAGGCTCGATTTTCGGGCAGAGTGGACATAGTATTGGGATATTGGAGCATGGAGAGGGTTTCGTGGATGCCGATGCAATCCCATATGATAATTTGGGTTTTGTTGGACAAGTTCTCGTTTTCTCCCAATCAATTTTGAGACGTCCAAGAGCACCTTTCCCTTTTTTCAAATAATACTGACATATTGTGGCAGGGTGCAAACAAAGGCCGCATGGTTTGTCAGTTTGGGTAACACTCTTGTTGAAGAGAATATGTGCGCCGATGTGCTCCAGTACACGTTGTCCATGGTCTAGGTCAAGCGAAATCGACGGCGATGTGCAGAGAGGGCAGATCACTGAGTTTGGATTGTCAGGATCAAATCCATCAATATGGGCAGGATGTGAGTTACTTCCACAAAGAAAACATGCTTTCCCTAATGTCAAAATATTTTAGCCAATTAAATCCACAAGATTGAGCTCAAGTTACTTGCCTAAACACTCATGGTAGGGGAATTCATCCCTCACACCAATTTTAGGAATTGACTTGATGTCAGAAACACCAAGTGGCTTGAAAATACTGGCTGAGAGAGCAACTAGGAATCGGCTGTCGAGGAGATAAAATATAGAGTCCTTGTAGGATTTCGGCTTTGATTGGTTGAACTAGGCATCCAGGAACCATGAAGACTTTCTCCTTGATTTCATATGTCTGCCAATCATATTTCAGAGTCTGATCATCTTGAGAATTGGCAGGACCCAAGCCCAGAACTTGGTATGTAACAAGTATTGTTGATTCCGTGAGGAGGTCAAGGTCAAGAACGTCGGTTGGCTTGCCATCATTTTTTATGCTAATAACCTCACCAATGCAAAGCCAGATTTTGCCCTCGCACTGCAACAGGCTGGCGATTGGATCTGTGGTCATGAGGTTCAACTTGGATACCTCATTGAAATCAGCATTTCAGAGGGACTTGAGGCTGTATGCAACAGGTGTATCACCTGAATGGCACTCACCCCCTTGAACATGTTTCAGACAGTCCATTGACCCTGGCAAATTTTGGTATTTACTATGGTGCTTGAGAGCTTCAAGTTTTGTCATCTCTGTACCTTTGTATCGGATGAGTTAGTTCAAACGCGCCCCACTTTGCGGATTTGTTTCGTTGCAGTCCATTTCAACACGAAGCCCATCTTCCATGTCAACCCTTGTCTCACCATTCACCTCTAGAGTTGGAGGGGCATTCATATCTGTGGGGTGTGCTGGGCATAACATTTCTTCCAGGCTTTTGTCAATGTCATCATCTGGAAGTGCAATGTTGACAAGCAGAATGCCAGAAGGTGATAGTGTTGTAATGTTTCCTTCATCCTCCATTTCTTTGAATGTTCCCTTGTATTCTGGAAACTTGTCTTCAATGAGATGGCACCCACGACACCAAGATGTTTGAAATGAAACATTGCTGAGTTTCACATCCCCCTTCCAAGAACTGGGCTTGAGGTGGTCGGATTTGCTTGATATTTCACCAGATCCTGACCTTGTAAGAGCAGGTAAATTCATATGATGAGGTGCTCAATCCCACTGTGGGTATTTAGCAAGGATATTTGACACCTCTGTCGTTCTGCTGAGATGCTCTGCTAGTTGAAAAATATCCAGGTTCACGTTATTGCCAATCATGGTTCAGAGGATCCCAAACAGTTCCTCAAGATGATCTGTTCCTAGAAGAATAATCCAGAATGAATCAAGGCCATCAACTTTTGCTTTGGTGACAGTAAAATAAACATTCTTGATCATGATCATCACATCGACGTAGAGCTCTGTCAGCAAGAAATCCTTGCCACCACCACAGTAAAGAAGTAAGCCAAGGTGAGACACTGTGCTTAGGTGTTCAAGTTGCTCTGACAATGAGAGATCGACACATAGGTATGGGAAGACAAGATGGAAAAGCATTCTCCCAAATATCCAGAGTGCTTCCTGGGCTTTCAAAAATCCTGGCAATGGATTGCTTGTTGATGGTATGTGAGGGAGACACCAAATGTCTTTTAGCAAGTTGAATGCAATACAGATGTCCTGAAGATCCTTTGGATTAAATGATGACCATATATGCTCTTGAGTTGATCCTTCCGCAGTGAGTTGAAGCTGGAGAATAGATGCAGTGAATCGATTATTGTGGATTAGAATTCCTTGCTCATGAAGGATCAGGTTTCGAACACATTTGAAGACATGCTTCCAGTCCTTGTCAGCTGTTAAATCATTGGCACCAACATGCATATCCATGAAGACTAGAGGAGATAATAGGCCATAAATATTTGATTGAGGGGCAAGCACTTTCTGGAATGTGAGTTGAGCCATTGCTGATCCTCGACACTTTTCACCATCAGATGCAATGCTCACAATGTGCAAATTGACTAGATTGCGCTTATTCTGTACTGCATCCATGACAGTCTGGAGAACAGCTCGGTGTTCTTCACCAGTCTCCTTCTTGCAGTCTCCTGAGATCAGTATTGTTTGCGCTGCATAGATACGGTTATTGTTGCAAAGAATACCCAATGCACCAACAGTAGCCTATAAATAGAGTATTAACGGAAGCAAAATGGAAGCAAATACCAAAAGGAGAATTTCACCTCCACAGCATAATGGACGTCACCATCATCAAGTGCTTGAAACAACTCTTCCAGGACCTCTCCATTCACATAATCCAGTGAGACATGTTTATGTCCATGCTCCCAGCAGACTCCCAGGAAGTACTGATAGTTTCGATCCAGCCTGACTCACTTCTCGGTGGCAATCTCATCCAACATGAGCACCATGTGAAGAATCTGTCCTTCGCCTTCCACGACATCCAAGACACTTTCGAATGAAGCCTGTATGTTCGATTCAACCTTGGATACAGAGGGGAGTGCATGTGAAGGTATGATTGGTGGAACAATGGTTTGAGTGTGGAGGGCAGGAACGCTTAGGAGACCCAATGCTTTGTTTCCAAACGTTGCCAACCGATTTCCACCCAGTCGCCACAGCAGTAAGGATTCCAATTCTTCTTTCTCAGTAAAGCTTTTCGGTTGATAGAGGCCCATCGCTGCAGATTCAAAGAGGTTCAAAATTGCAACAATTCCCTTTTTCTGTCCAAGGGCTACCCGTATAAGCGCGTCGACATGCTGGACCTTTCCACTTGCGATTGCGACAAGAAAGTGTTTATGGTCATCCAGTGCTGTCACTTTCTGAAGGAGACTTCGTGTGTGGTTGAGTCCCTGAAGGCGATGGAACTTGATATGCTCATTTTTGCAATTCAGAAGTTGGGTGAGGCCATTGATGCCGTGGTAAGCAAATGTGGTGTTTTCTGCGATCCCAAATTCCATTCTTGTCTTGATTCCATCCAGAACTTTGTCTTTTTCAAGATCTCGACAGGCTTTACAGGTCCCCATGGATTAGTGTTGCTGCGGCTTTGGCTTTTAGCTGGTTCAAGCCACAGCTGAGCCGAAATTAAAGCCGAGCTGAGCCAAGCTGATGGATCTGGCTTGGCTACTGCTTGAGCCGGCTAGAGCCGGGATTTTGAGCCTCATCAACCACACATGCTAGTTCATTCAAAACAAATAAAATTGGCTTTTGTTGTACATATTATTTAACTAGTAATAGAATATACTGTAAATGAACCTAAGATCATAGAAAATAGCTAAGAATTGCCTGAGACTGAGTCACCCCCCACCAAAACAGAAAATGCAACATATCTTCGGAACGCAGACACGCAAACCTCTTGTCTCTTCAGGACCTTCAAACAACACTATAGTAGATTGTAAACGAGCCCTCAACGATAAAAAAAAGTAAAGAATTGACTGAGATAGAGCTTAACCCCCCCAAAACCAGAAAATGTGGAATATCTTGAGAGTGTGGACACACAAACCTCTCGTCTCTTTGGGACCTTCAAACGACACTAGAATACGTTGTAAACGAGCCCTCAATGATAAAAAAAGGTAAAGAATTGACCGAGATAGAGCTTAACCCCCAAAACCAGAAAATGTGGAATATCTTGAGAGTGTGGACACACAAACCTCTCGTCTCTTTGGGACCTTCAAACAACACTATAGTAGATTGTAAATGAGCCTTAGATCATAAGAAACGATGGAAATTTGACTGACCTAGTGTACTTGCCCCCCCAAACAGAAAATGCAATATATCTCCAAAACGCAGACACACAAACCTCTCGTCTCTTTGGGACCTTCAAACGACACTGGAATACGTTGTAAACAAGCCTTTAACGAAGGAGAATGATGGAGAACTCATGAAGATAGAGTACACCCTCCTGCTGAAACTTAGCATGACAGATCTCTCAAAAATATGATGGCAGATGCCTCTCGTCTCTACAGGCCCTAAAATCGACAGCAAATAGCTGGTAATCAACACTAATTTGGTGGAAAACGGTACAGAACTCACTGAGATACAATATAGCCTCATGGTGTCTATCCAGCACCCATTACATGTTTCTTAGGGCTATTATTGGGCTATTCATGTGCCCATTCTTAAGTTATACTATGCAGAACCCATTTATAATTGGTGTGGTACACTACTTAAGTTTATGGTCATACATAGATTGGGGGGGAGGTGAAATGGGAAATGTTTGATTTGGGCATCATCAACAAACAGTGCCACATCTCTTTCAACCACCACCATCATCAGCCTACACATCACGTCGCCAACATCCACCACCATGCACACCAGCCACAATGATGAGAGAACGACAATGGCCACAACACAGGAACCAACACCCCAATGCCACGTTACCAGCCCCAGTAAACGAGTGCAGCAACATGTTGCCACATCACTATCAGCAATGTGGCAACCAGATGACAAACAATGATTTTGTTGTTTGTCATCCTAGGTGAGCACCCCCATCCCAAATTCATCCCAACCCAGCTTGCTAACACCATGCCCACAATGAGGAACAGATAACATGTCAGCACACCACCATGTCAACACATGATCACCATGACCATGCCCATGGACAACACACCCCACCATGTCAATGGAGGGCCATGCCAACAGACAACACACAGACCACCACCACATCAATGGACAATGACACCCATGTCAGTGGATGACAACACCCATGTCAATGGATGATGAGCACATCAGCAGATGATGAGCATGTCAAGGGATGATGACAACCCACACTCTTCCCTGTCCCTCCTTTCCCTCCTCCCCTTCCTTTTCCCTCCCCTTCCTTTTCCCTGCCCCTCTGCTTGTCCATCTTCCTTCCCTCCCTTTCCCCCCCTTCCCTGTCCCCCCTTCCTTGTGCCTATCTTTGTCCATCTCCCCTCCCTTTTCTCTCCCCCTTCCTTGTCCATCCACCCTTCCTTTTCTCTCCCCCTTCTCTATCCCTTCCCCCTTCCTTGTGTGTGCCTCTCTCTTTGCCCATCTTTCCCCCTCTTTCATCCCCCCTCCCCCCTTCCCTGTGCCTCTTCTTCCTTTAGTATACACTGAATGTGGTAAAATATATTTTATGTTATAATTGAAATACATTAAAATTTGATCTCTATTTGACTTGTGAATTTTTAAGGAATTCTGAATATCAAGCTATCAGTATAAGGTGACTTCAGAATGTAGTAGAATAGATTTATGTAGCTACAATCTTCTATGTTCAAATCTGAGTGTGATAAGAAATTCTTAGAATCAAGCTATCAACATAGAATAGAATGATAGATTGGTTGACTACATTACACAGGTAATTCAGGAGGTCTTGAAAAGTGCACAATCACATTAATAAAGAGATTTTCTGTCTATCCTACTGGATTCCAGCCAATTGCAACACTCCAGCACTGCAGTGTGTGTGTTTGGTCATGTTTGGCAGGTCATGTTTGGCAGGAGCCTTAGAGGTAGACATGCAATGTAGAGACAGGATCATTGTCATCATCACACCATACTGTGTGCATTCATGCCAGTCTTCTCATTAATTCACCTAAGCCATCTCCAATGTGTACACTGGATAGCATAGTGGACATTTGGGAGGGGGTTGCTGCTGAAAAGTTGAGAGTGTGCATAGGGAAGGTAGGGGTGTTGTTGAAACTGTTAAGTAATTCTGTGCTTTGGGGGTGAGGGATGTTTTAGAACAAAAAGGAGCCAATTTTGATATTGCCTCTATGTGTGCTTTCTTATGTGAACTTGATGTGAGCTCTTGAGAAGCTGACTTGCTCATTTCTGCTTTTGCAGTCTGTTTTTTTGGAGATGCTGAATGGGAGGAGGGAGGTGTCAATTTTGAAGAGCATGCTCAAGTACATGAATAAGATGGCCTTGTGGTGGTGACTTCACTTAGATTTCTCCTAGTAGGTGGAACAGCACTATTCCAATTGGCTGGTGTAGCATCTGTTGTTAACCTTTGTAGCAGATGTATGTGAATTCTTCTAGAAGCTTACTGACAACATGTAATCCTGACAAATGTCCTCTGAGTTAGATGAAAAGATATGAGAACTCTCTTCCTTAAGAAGACAGTCAGTGGGCATACCTGAGAAGAGGTTGTATAACCTCTGGAAATTGATATTGGATGCTGCACATGTGCACATAGCTTACTGATGAGGTAATGCTTACTCTATAGCAGAACCATTAGCAAGGGACTCCAAACTACACCACTTACTTTTCAGAAGGTAGAAGCATGATAAAACATCACTTCAAGAATGCAAAATGCACTGTTGGTGTAAGTAATGAATTGATGAAATTGTGTGTAAACAATGAGTACAAATCAACTGACATGTGATAAAATGACTAATGTGACTCTGTGAATACTAAGTATGAGAAGGGGTTCAATCAGTGGAGAGTAATCATAAGTAATGGAATGGATGAAGGAGTTGAATCCTTCATTACAGATACTATCTTGTCTCATCACACAATGCTGCTACAGTTGCTTGATTGTATTGACTACAAAGACATTGATTTCAAACTCCATCAGAAAAGTCTTTGAAAGCTCCAAATTTGCCAGACTGCTTGATGCGTGCAATCTGATATTCCAAGATAGCAGTTTTGATTTCCACTTTCTCTTTAATGTGGTCTCCCTCATAATGATCTTTCTTGTTCCAAAGATCTTCCAGCTGTTTTTCCATTTCCTGAGTTTTCTCTATAAGAAATGCCTGGACTTGAAGACCTGCATAAGTATCTGCAACAGGTTTTCTGCTATGAACAACTTCTCGTTGAATTTGTAAGAGCAGCCCAGAGCTAAATCCCTCAGATTTTTTCAAAACAACTTGAATGACCTTTTCTGCAGAAGTTTTCAACTGATTATTATACTCGATTACTTGAGCCCCATAAGCTAGAAATGGCTGAAGTGGTGAGTAAGCTGCAGTAGGGGCTGCAATAACTAGATCCATAACTGTAGCTCCAGCTATCTTTTTGAGCATCTTGAGGTTAATTCCAGATGCAGAGGAACCCTCATAGACATAAATCAGGCCAACTAATTTGTGATCTCCAAGTGCTCTGTAATTGAACTTCAAAAAAAAACCCTCAGATTAAATTATATTACTTACAGGGCTGTGAGATAACTTGCAATTTTATTCAGATTATCTGCTTCAGATGCATTCCCCTGGAAAGAGGGCATTTTCACAAGTCGAAAGTGTTTTCTACCCAAAGCTACCTCAGCTGAAGCCTGAACATCATTGGCACTGTCCATCTCAGATCCAGAAAGCAGCTCAATAAACTAAAAAAGAATGATTCAGTAGTAAATAAATAACTGATAAAAATGCATACTGAGTTTGTTGCCAATTGTGAATCTCCAAAAACACTAATGGAAGAGTCAATATATGGTATCCTGATATTGGTTTTTGATTTACCTGATAAATATGTTTGTTGAATATTTCGACACTAATTTCTTCATCATGAAAAACTCATTTTCCATTTCAGAAGGTGCAGCCAAGCCCCAGAGCAGATCTGTTTTCTCCATATGAAGCTGTAGAAATCTATCCTGAAAAAGTTGTCTTTCATAATCCTTATCCTCTTGTTTTCTGTGCTCTATCTCATCCTTTAGCTTAGTAAGAAGGTCATGTTGGAGTTTCAGGCTAGCCTCAGACTTTGCAATGGGTTTTCCACCCTCAACAACCTCAGTCTGGAGGTGTAATGGTACCCAAGAAGCCATGAGAAGAGCTTGCAAAATAGCTTTAGCAGTTCCAGTAGAGTCAATATCATGCCTAAAGTATTGAGCACCAGCAGTAATCATTTTCTCCAGATAAATTTTCTTTAGCACAAGCTCTCTGGAAGAATAGGTCTTCATAGTGCTGCTGCTCCACTTTGGAGTGACAAAGACAGTATTATCAAAGCCAGAGTTACCACAGAGTCTTGAGAGAATATCCAGATTAGATTTAGCTGTTCCACCAGTGCGAGGACTGGCCAAAGACAGCAGAAAGACAATACCACGAAGACTTTGCCCTCTCATGTGGCTAAAACATGATGTTTGAGCATTTACTATGTTTATCCATAGAGAAACCAACTCACAGAGTAGCAACAAGAGCAGCAAGAGTATTTAAAAGGTCAGCATCATTCTGAGTATCAGAAGCTTTGAACTCATTCATTTGGACAAGTTGAATGTTGTAGGTGTCAAATGGAAAAGGGATTGAGAAGTTGATGTGGTTAAGCTGTGTGTTGGGCAACAGGTCCGATCCAGAGGCATCTTTGATGAACTGCAGGAACACATGAGAGGCGTAACGACAGAGTCAAGCGTAGAATTTTACTGCTTTTGCCGAGTTTGAATCACCCAGAACACTACGAAACGGTTAGCGGGAAAGATGGGTGGTTGTATGCACTCACGCAATGAAGATATCCTCGAGAGGTTTGTCTGGGTGCGGATGTAAGAGCAAGATGTGAGCATAGACCAAATGCGCTCACCGTCAAACGCAGTCTTTGCGGCCATGATGGTGGTAGATAAGAACTGATTGTAATCGAGTTATGTGATGTTGTTTGTGTCAAGCACGAGTTCCCACCTGCCAAGAAGGTTTTCCCCAGCCAACGAACGCTACCCACGGCGTACACTGTCAAAACAGCAACCCTCGTCGTGCGTGCTCATCGTCAGACAGGCAGTCACACGTGGTTGCTAGACGTCCGCATCAAATTTCAAATCGTACGTTCTCCAACGATACACGCACGCATACACATCAACCACCAGCAGCGCATCCTTGGGCTCTTCTTCAAAAGCCCCGCCCTTCATACTCTCACCAACCTCACTGACAGAGTTCCCGGGTATGTCGCATTGACGTTCATTGCCTGGTAACCTTGTTTGATACTCTCCACAGAATATGGTGTGAGCGCCCATGTTCGCTGGCATTGCTGACGCCAAAATCAGCGAAGACAGGGCCCTCGCCGTCCTCAACTGGGTCATCGTCAGTCCTCCTTTCTCTGATTCGATAAACTGCCCTTATCAACAGCCCAGCAGAGCACTGAAGGATTCAAGCACATCTAGAAATGAATCCCTCACAGGGAGAGAAAAAGTGCGCACGCTTTTGCTCATAATCGAACCCTATATTTATCTTGTTGCTTCTCAGGCCTCTTAACCCTGTCTTGGGAGAGTATGTACAACCCCGATGTGGTATCTTTTTACCCTCACACCCATCGCACAGGCTTTTCCTCGGCATCTGTTCTTCGGTCGCGGATTCACTAAACTACTCGTCGAGCCGGTCCTCACCATCCACCCATCGCTGCCCACATAATCGAGAACAAGTCTAAAGGGCTGCGCCTCGTAGGCCACAATGCGGAAAAGACCAGTTTCGAAGGTACGTATATCCGCAATTTCACTTCGCTCAGCATATTTATCTTCCCTTCACAGCGGGCTCTCCTCGTCAAGCCAATCGGACATGCAATGCTCACCGTTTCCCTTCTCCGGCGATCACCCTTCCCTGCCTGCGCATAGATGAGCTCTGGTACGGCTCCCTTACATCGAGCTCGCAGAGACATCCTACATCATCGGCGGGGGACACGTCTCGCTCATCGAATACAAAGGCAAAAGCTACTTTCCGGCAAATCCCACTCCTTCATAACCATTGTGACGCCGATGCCAGGAATGGGGCCCTGAGGGAGAATGTGATAGACGGCACGCGGCACGAGAAGAGCCATTTCGTTAAAGAGTGGGAGTGGAGATTTCCATGATGTATGCTGTGAAGGAGGGGGTGTCGCCGATTGAGGGTGGGAAGGATGGGCGATCTTTTGAATTCTCGCGCTCATGGCGAAGGTAATCAGGGAGGGTGATTTCGAGACGGCGAGTAGGGAGAAGTCAAGGATCGAGGTTTGTTCCCTCTCTGCTTGCCACTTTATTATCTGACTGACTATTTGCCGCTTGTGTTGTAGAATGAACAAAGACAGCGCAGGAAGGACGAACAGGCTACTGGAACGACGTGGGCATTGAAGAATAGTGTAATATTGTACAGCTAGAGAGTGACCCCGTCTGTGCGTTTATCATGCCTCCTTCAAGCACCTCGCTCACATCTCTCGATAGACGAGCTCCTGGGCAAGGTCGCAGGGATTGCATGTCCAGCTTCACTGGTCATTCCGAGTTCTCCATCTCGACAAGTGTTTCGTCCATCGACAGGCTCTTTGTACCTACAATGTCTTCACGGTATTAGCAGCCTTCCCAACATTGCGCCATGTCGGCACTTCGAGTTTCATTCACGCGTTTGACTTGACTCCAACCTGGCAAGAACGTGTGAGACGAGCTTCACGATGGGACTTGGTCAGTGAAGGCAAACCTGAAAAATGGGGAGTCGTTTGTGATGAGAAACGGCTCCACGTCCTTTGAGTAGACTTTGAACCTCGTAGTATGTGTTTGTTCGTCCGTTAATCGAGTACCCGTTCGTGGACACTTGACGTGAAAGGACGAGTTTGGAGGCAGGTTTAAGTTTGAATACGTCTGGACCGGACCGTGTCTTGCGTTACGAGGTTGCCCCCCGCGTCGACAGTCCCGATGAGCGGTTTCTCCCGCTCGTCCAAGAAATTGCTTGAACTCACTTTGTGCCGAATTCGCGCTCGAACCTGTGGAGGCGCTCGTCTTTGAGGAGGGGGTTGAGGGTGCGGCGTTGTATTCGGGTGCGTCGGAGCCCCATGATACGCAGGTGTGGTGGAGAGGGAGGCCCCATGTCAGGGACGCACGTTGGGACGAAGATTGGCTTGTTACGAGTGGAGTTGTGAAGGTGGGATGGAGGGATGGGTGTGCAGATTTCTGGATCATGGAAGTGGTGGTGTCGGGCGCTGTTGTTGAGTGGGGGACAGTACCAGCTCCAACTGGCAGATGTCGATTTCCGTATCTTGGTCTCCAATATTAACAGCGCTAGCATGTGGACTTGGCGGCAAGTGACGTCGGTCTTTGCCTACTACGAGCATTCCACATTCCGGTTGAATGCGTAACTGTCGACGTGACAGGCGACCAAGAAACGAGGCTTGGTGCTCGCCCTGAGCTTGTACGGTGTGTGTGATGCGTTTTTGGGAGTGATGGAAAAGGAGGAAGGGGAAGGATACGAGGGGCAGTGGGTACGGGTCCTCCGTTTGTCGTACGCGAAGCGTACGCACATGCGTAGTCTGCGAGATCGAGTGCAACGGTGTGGGAGGTGGGGATAGTGGTCTGGTTAAACAAGAAGGGTCAGCTTGTATTTGGGGAAAGGGATGAGGGTGCTCTTCTTGAGGGTATTCTTCCTCCTGAGGATGATATCCCCTAGAGTCTCTCTGTGAGAGAGGGACATGCACTCTTGTGCCCCATTCGAGCTGGCTTTGGTTTTCCCTCTCCGTTTCCTGCTGCCAACGCCTCCACGCATAAGGAGCGCCAGCTGCAGTCGAGTTGTTACTGGATGACGCATTCAACGCATGCCTGTTGGAGCTTCGACGTGTAAAGAACAGCGGATAAGATCTACGCGCTGAGGACGTCTATAGTCCTTATTCCACCATCAGTTTTTAGTACAAGAAGAGACAGGCTCGAGGAACGTACACTGGCATGAGTCGGTGAGTGAGTATATGCGCGATCACAAGTCACTCGTCCAATTTTTGACGCCCTACACGATCCACTATTACAGACTAGTTCCACTTCTTGCTTGCTTCCTGCTCACGTCTGAAGCTTCAAGCTAACAAGTAAGTACTAGTAATGTCACAAAAAATCGTTTACGCATCTACCAAGCAGAGGCATAGATCAAAGATAACCTTCTCAGAGAAATACGTTTTCCCCATCCTCCCAAATGTCTTTTCGCAAGCTTCTATTTCTTCCCCTTCCCACCGGTACCTCTGCCGCCTCGGACGCCGCCGCCAAAGTCCACACAGTGCCACATGTGGTCATCTCCCAATCACATGAAATCCGCCTTCTCGCCTCTATTCACTTTCTCCACGAGGCAGAGTCTGTCCAGCTTAGCTGATGATTCTATCTTGACAAGAGTTCCGTCGATTGAAAGAATCTTTGCATTTTCAGCTACCAACGATGTCTTCGCGGTACTCAAGAAGCCCACCCTTCTGCCATGTTGGCTCTTCGACTGGACTCCACCCTATCAAGAACGAGTGAGACTGGCTTCAAGATGGACGTGATGCGAGGCGAACCTGAAAGGTGGTGATCGAAAGCGGTCCCACGTCCTTTGAGTAACATTTGAACCTCCCAGTTTTTGCTTGTTGGTCCACTGATCGAGTACCTGCTGTGATTGTTCGTGCGCGCTTGACGTACAACGACAAGTTTGGAGGCAGATATAAGTTTGATTACGTCCGGCCCCGTCTATAAAGGAGATGATGAGCTTTTTACGCGCATGTTTGGGTAGTGTGACAAGCTCACCCAGATCAAAGTTTTCGCGGAGGTGATTCGCAAAACAACACTCTGGATAACTTGCAGAATCGCGAGTATGCGCAGAGACTCAATTCGTCGCACGATACCCAAAAACAACAAGCAAAGCGTCAATGGTATCCAGCTTTTCCAATCCATTTGGTCTGCGATGGAAGAGAGTGACTGTAAAAAAGACTCTGATGAGGCAAGAATTCGAGGACGAGACTGGGCTTACCTTGAATTTCCTGTCGCCGTCCTGCACAACTCAAATCGAAATCCGCCAGCGCCATTTTGTCAACGACGAAACGTAAGTTGCGACCAGAGAGCTCTTCCGGCGTCGTGGTTGAAATAGTATAGGGTGCTGTTGGAACAACGACTTTTCCCCTTCCTCTTCCTTCCTGAGGCGACGCGGAGGGTGCTGGCGCTTCAACATCCATTACCGCCTGACAAGGTCGGTTGAAAGGCGGGGCTTCCTGTCTTCACCAGAGTCGTGTTTGGGCTTCCTGAGCTGGGGCGCGAGGTTTGCGAGCTGGGTCAGCGACCTTGGGCTTGCGTCCTTTAAGCTTATGGACATCATCGTCGTTGTCGGATAAGATAACTACTGCGTAGTTCACAGAGGGAATATGAGTATCCAGATGGAGTAGTGGCAGCACCAAACTCGCCATTGCCTGATGCACGTTTGGCTTTACAGGACTTCCTGGGCTTTGTCGTCATCCCCATCCACCCCATCTTCTCCGTCCGCTTCTCAACCCTAGACGTCCTCTCTGGGCGCTGGTGCCTTTCAAAGCATCATTTGGTCCCGATTGTTGAATTCTTGAAGTCTAGCGGATGGGATGGGAGTTCGTCTTGGGAGAAGGCGTGGCTCGGACATGAGAACGTGCAATGAAGGGGGTATGAACAGGTCGAGTCTTGCATGAGTCCTCAGGTCCTTGCATCCTAAACCGTGTAGAAGCGTGATCATATTGGAGTCGATTCGGAGTTAATAACGAACATTGTGGCCCCACAGACTTCAATTCGCTGAAGTTTTGCGCTCCAAGGAGATTGATGGCAAAGGTCAGGACAATCGCTCAACCTGCTCGATATCCATGCACCAAACTTGGGCTCGAGGCCTGGTATAGCTCTTATAAATCTTCTACTGGCGTATCGGACGTTGCCTTCAGCAACTTTTAAGTCGATTGAGGGGCAGCTGTACGCGGTGTTAGCCTGAAAGTTCGAGCAGGATAGACAATGAAGCGACCAAGCACTTCGAGAACCAACCACGTCCACTCATCATGCCTTTTTCCTGCCAAGAGCGGCAGAGCTTTCACGGCGGTTGCAAACCAGTCGTTTTTCACAAGTCAATTTCAAATACGTGGTGTCTTCTGCTACAGTCATAGAATATCAAAAGACAATACAACATCACCTCGAACGACACATACCATCGTCTGAGATGCTGGAAATAGCGAAAGCTCGGATGATTGAAAGAAGATGGCTTTGCCGCGGGGGCGCTCGTGTTCGTGCTTCTCCAACCACAATTCTTGACTCTTGAAAGGCGGTGAATGAATGCCCATCATGAAAGTGCGCGAGGAAACCCATCGAGGTGTATGAGTATTGAGGTACTTGCATCCTGAAATGTGAACAAAGACGTGTTAGGGAACATTTGAACAATTGCATGGGAAAACGCAACCAAGGTCCGAAGGATTCTACACGGCAAAGGTCGTCGTTTTGAGTCGAGAGACAAACGGATGTGGAGGTCGAAATCAAGGGAACGTCTTCGCCGTAGATGCCGGTGACATCGAGGGGCTCTATGAACCTCATTTTACAATCAGAGTGCCGAAGACAAAGACACAAAAGAATAACGTACCCACTGCAGTAAGCACCCTTCCTACCCGCCAAAAGAGCGCGCTCCGCATCGTCGCTGATTTAATGACTATCCATCGCGCAGGTTCCAAGGTTTGGTCGAGGCGAGGGCCTAGGTCTGTGGGCCATGAAAGATGGCTTCGTGGTGGACTTTTGGCTTATGTAGAATTTTAATCGATAGAGTGCGGGGGGAGAAAGTGCAGGCACTGGGCGAATCGCGTTTGTTCGTTGGGATTACGCCATGGAGTTTGCCCTTGTTATAGATGGAGACACATGACATCTGTTTGGTTGAAGTATCACCGTAAACAGGCGCCTCGTCTTCCTTCTCAACTTCCATCTCGTCTATGATGTCAAACCAACCCAAAGATTCTACATTGAAACAGCCGTCTAGTCGCAACAACGCCGCAAGATTGCGGTCGCCGATACCTCGATCTGCGAACGATGGTGCTGGTGTAGCCCGCTCCAGTTCTGCGCCGCTCATCATGACGACTCCATCCTCAGCCATCCGCGCGGTTGATGGAGGAATGGCTGTCACTGGTGAGATACCTGACAACTCCTTCGCGCATCCAGTCAATATTGATCTTCATCCATTGTAGGCAACCAGGCTGGACATCCACCTGTGACTCAGCCCTTGCAACAGCCTTTCCCTGTCTTGAGTGGTCTGTTCTGCTTGAAATTCTGCTTTTCCAAGTTACTGACAATCTGACATAGATCATCTGAAATCTGGCCCATGCATCTCGACCCCACCTCTATCCAACCTTCCTGTTGCGGATCCAGCGGGTAATTTCTACAATAAATTATTATGGTCTATATCAGATGCAAGCTCACCATGCAGGTCATTCAACTAACCCTGAAGTTGGTGTTATGAATAATTTTGAGAGGGTTCAGAATGTAAATACCGGCCCCAACCAAGGTAGGTCAATTTGGACAATTTCATGTTCAAAACTCTCACCTCCATTCTAACAGGTGTTATTGTTCAGCAAGTCATCAATCAAGGTGTGTGATAAACACAACATGCTAGTGACCTCAATAAACATTTTGTTCAATAGTTGTGGATTTGGGTATTTCAATTACTCTTCAGATGATTGAGGACAAACAACTTGGTATATATATATGCCAGTTCTAGCTGTGCCATTTTAACTAACCAATCTTATTACTTCAGCTAGAGATATTTGTGCATGGCTCTCCCCACCTGACAGTTCTAGAAATTACAATGCAGCATATACAATCTTAAAGAGTCAGCCAGACTCCTGCTCATGGTTTCTTAAAGGGAGGAGCTTTTCAAAGTGGCTGGCAGAGGCTGGCTTTCTCTGGATCAAGGGAAAATGTAAGTTATCTGTCAATAAATACAGCTTTGGACTGTGAATTTACCAAACATCAAGCTGGATGTGGTAAAACCATTTTAAGGTAAATACTTTGCCTGCTCTATTGTGTCAGGATGGAGGTAATGAAAATTTTCATTAGCTCTTCCATCATTGATCATCTGTCCAAAACACAAGCATCTCTTTCAACTGCTTATTTCTTTTTTGATGGCAGAGATTCTCAAAAGGAACTACAGCTGCATGATAAACTGATTCAATCACTGATTTGGCAATTCTCACTAAAATGTGGGAATGGTGTTCCAAAGGTTTTGGCAGACTTGTATTCTCTCCATGGCAATGGCTATCAGCAACCATCTCTTGAGGATCTTCATAATGTCCTTGAAAAGATTCTTGGTGGCTTTAACTCTGCATATATTATTCTGGATGCTCTTGATGAATGCTCTGAAAGAGATAAGGTGCTTGACTGGGTTCAGACTGTCATCTTGCATAAGAATAAAAATCTCAGGCTGCACTTCATCACTACTAGCAGGCCAGAAAAAGAGATCAGTGATAAATTTAATTCTTATGACTGTGTGGACATGGTTAAATCATCTGAAAACCATGATATTGAGGTCTTTCTTGACTATGAGCTTCAAACTGGCAGGCAGAAATGGCCTCAAGACATTCAGAATGAAATAAAGTTGACTTTGAGCAATCATGCAGATGGAATGTATGTTATTAAACTAATGGTTCAATGGCAGGGTGATCACTAACTTTAAATTTAGGTTTCGATGGGTTGCATTGCAGCTAGTGGAACTTAAGAAATGTCGAACTCGGAAGGCAATTAAAGAGCAGCTGAACAATCTACCTGAAGGTTTGGATGCAACATATGATCAAATTTTGCTGGGGATTGAGAAAAGAGACTGTGACTACACTAAAATATTTCTACTGTGGTTGTGCTTTGCTGTTCGTCCAATGACATTGAAAGAACTTGCTGCAACTGTAACTGTTGATCTTGAAGCTGAAAATGGCCCACAATTTGAATGTGAAAATGAACTTCATGATATCTCAGATGTTTTGAAGATGTGCTCCAGTTTTGTTATTGAATCAGAATGTATGTCTTGATATTTCACAGAATTGAAGTGAACACTAAACATCAAACAGATGAGATCAAGCTTGCACACTTCTCGATCAAGGAATATCTCTTGTCTAAGTATGTTAAAGGACATCATGACAAGAAAATAAAAGCTTTCAGCTTGAGCCCAGAGCTCTCTCATTCTATGATATCTCAGACATGTCTTGCCTATCTTCTGCAATTGGAAGCACCAAGGTCACAAAAATATGCAGATTTGCCTCTTATGGAGTATGCAGCAAAAAACTGGATATTCCATGCACAATCTAGTCATGATGATGAATTGCAAGAATCTTCTCTATTAAAATTGATGATGAAACTTCTAACACCTGAAAATCTTGCTTTCATTAATTGGGTTGAGATTTATGATCCACAAAATGCTTCTCAACACTTGCCACCACTGTATTATACATGTGAAGCTGGTTTGATCAAAGTTACAGAGAGTCTGTTGAAAAATGGAGTAGATGTGAATACATGGGTGAAGAGAAACTATGGGCATGTTTTGCAGGTGGCATCATCTAAAGGTCATGGGGCAATTGCAGAGCTTTTGATAGAGAATGGGGCAGATGTAAATGCACAAGGAGGACTCTTTGGAAATGCACTTCAGACAGCAGTATTTTGGGGTCATGATGTGATTGCAAAGATTTTAATAAAGAATGGGGCAGATGTTAATGCACAAGGAGGACACTATGGAAATGCACTTCAGGCATCATTATTTTTGGGTTATGAGCCAATTGCAAAGCTTTTGATAGAGAATGGGGCAGATATGGGTGTACAAGAAGGATACCATGGAAATGCACTTCAGGCAGCATCATACAAAGGTCATGAGGCAATTGCAAAGCTTTTGATAGAGAATGGGGCAGATGTCAATGTGAAAGGAGGACATTATGGAAATGCACTTCAGGCAGCATCAATTCATGGACATGAGGCAATTGCAAAGCTTTTGATAGAGAATGGGGCAGATGTAAATACAGAGGAAGAACACTATGGAAATGCACTTCAGGCAGCAGTACTTGATGGTCATGAGGCTATAGCAAAGCTTTTGATAGAGAATGGGGCAGATGTGAATGCACAAGGAGGAAAGCATGGAAATGCACTTCAGGTGGCATCATATAAAGGTCATGAGGTAATTGCAAAACTTTTGATAGAAAATGGAGCAGATGTGAATGCACAAGGAGGATGCTATGGCAATGCACTTCAGGCAGCATTACTGTATGGTCATGAGGCAATTGCAAAGCTTTTGCTAGAGAATGGGGCAGATGTAAGAGGACACTATGGAAATGCACTTCAGGCAGCATTATACAAAGGTCAAGAGGCAATTGCAATACTTTTAATAGTGAATGGAGCAGATGTGAATGCACAAGGAGGACAGTATGGAAATACACTTCAGGCAGCATTATTTTTTGGTTATGAGGAAATTGCAAAGCTTTTGATAGAAAATGGGGCAGATGTGAATGTACAAGAAGGATACTATGGAAATACACTTCAGGCAGCATCATACAAAGGTCATGAGGCAATTGCAAAGCTGTTGATAGAGAATGGGGCAGATGTCAATGCACAAGGAGGACACTATGGAAATCCACTTCAGGCAGCACTACTTGGTGGTCATGAGGCAATTGCAAAGCTTTTGATAGAGAATGGGGCAGATGTGAAGGCACAAGGACATTATGGACATGCACTTCAGACAGCATTGTTTTTGGGCTATGAGGCAATTGCAAAGCTTTTAATAGAAAATGGGGCAGATATGAATGCACAAGAAGGATACTATGAAAATACACTTCAGGCAGCATCATACAAAGGTCATGAGCCAATTGCAAGGCTTTTGATAGAGAAGGGGGCAGATGTCAATGCAGAAGGAGGACAGTATGGAAATGCACTTCAGGCAGCATTACTTGGTGGTCATGAGGCAGTTGCAAAGCTTTTGATTGAGAATGGGGCAGATGTGAACATACAAGGAGGACACTATGAAAATGCACTTCAGACAGCATTGACTCTGGGTTATGAGGCAATTGCAAAACTTTTGGTAGAGAATGGGGCAGATGTGAATGCACAAGGAGGACACTATGGAAATCCACTTCAGGCAGCACTACTTGGTGGTCATGAGGCAATTGCAAAGCTTCTGATAGAGAATGGGGCAGATGTGAATGCACAAGAAAGACATTATGGAAATGCAATTCAGGCAGCATCATACAAAGGTCAAGAGTCAATTGTAAAGCTTTTGATAGATAATGGAGCAGATGTGAGTGCACAAGGAGGACGCTATGGAAATGCACTTCAGGCAGCATTACTTGGTGGTCATGAGGCAGTTGCAAAGCTTTTGATTGAGAATGGGGCAGATGTGAATGCACAGGGAGGGCGATATGGAACTGCACTTCAAGCATCATTATTTTTTGGTTATGAGGCAATTGCAAAGCTTTTGATTGGGAATGGGGCAGATGTCAATGCACAAGGAGGAACCTATGGAAATGCACTTCATGCAGCTCTATTTTTGGGTTATGAGGCAATTGCAAAGCTTTTAATAGAGAATGGGGCAGATGTGGATGCACAAGGAGGATATTTTGGAGGTATACTCCAAGTAGCATCATCTGGAGGGCATGAGCCAATTGTGAAAACTCTGATAGACAGTGGGCTAATATAAATGGACAAGGGGGATTACATGAAATGCAGTATCATTGATAAACAACAAGGTGGTTATAAGATAAACAAATATGGCAGTCATACATAAAGGTACAGGCAGGGTGAGTATGACATCAAATCTTTCCTTAAAGTCAGTTGTGTTGATAACTAAGTAAATATTCTATATAAGCATTCCACAACATAATCATAAGTAAGCAAACAATGGCAATATATAAAATATCAGTGTCAATGATCACAGAAAGGCAGATATTGGATGTTAATACTACAATTGCAATCACCCAGGTGTACTTTACTCTCCCCCACAGATTCCAGATGGAGTCCATATGGACTCCAGAAATCTATCTGAACTCCATCTGGACTCCATCTGGAAAAGACCTCACCCTACAACTTTGTTGAAAATCCATTTGGACTCCACATGCATGGAATCCAGATGGATTTGAACACAGTTTCAACATGGACTTTGCCTCTATGGAAGATCCCAACTGTAGCCAGATGTCATGCAGCTTAAGCTACTGACCTTATGCTGATAACTCAATCCTAAGAATGACTTATGACATTTCTATCTGAGCAAGGAAAATTCAAGTGTATTTATTGAATAGAATTACATGAATGTTAATGAGAGGGGGGGAGGAAGTGGTAGGGAGAGGGTGTGATAGAGTGATGGAGGAGGGAGGGAGGAAGGGAGGGAGGAAGGGAGGGAGGAAGGGAGGGAGGGAGGAGAGTGATGGAGGGGGAAGGAAGGGGAGAGGAGTGATAGAAGAAGGGAGAGGAAGGGAGTGATGGAGGAGAAGGGAGTGATGGAGGGGAAGGGAGTGATGGAAGGAGGAAGATGAGAAAGGAGGTTATGGAGGGGGAGACAATGGTGGGTACTGGTCATCTTTGTATGTGAAAAGTCCTCTTTGTACATGGGTGGTTGTCTTCATACATGGGCAGTTGTCTTCATATGTGGGCAGTTGTCTTTATATGTGGTCAGTGGGAGGTCATTTTTATACATGCACAGTCATTTTCCTATATAGGCTGTAGATCTGGATGTGTGGTCATAGATGCATTGTGGACAGTGATCTTGACATTGATGTGGTTTGTGGATGTGGGTGTGGACACACCATGAATGGTTAGGGTTCTCATGGTGGTCATATGTGTCTCTTGCAGGTGATATGCATCATCTGTGGGCATCATCATCACTAGAGGGTGGTGAGGGGTGACTGTTTTTGGGTGGGCTGTGGTTTTGTGGGCAGCTGTGTATGATTGCCACATCACAAACAACAATGTGGCCTCTGGATTTAGTGTGAAAAATGAAAAGGAGGAGGACAGTGTGGCTACTTACCTCAATATTGTGGAGGGTGATGATGGCACTTCAGTCACCCATTTTAGGGTACCTATGAGGTATATGAATTCTTTGATTTGGGTACCTCCATGGTACCCATTCCAAGGGTGGTATATGAGCACATACTGATACCATGGTACCATGGAATGGAAAACCCATACCATATCCCACTCATACCAATACCATGTTACCATACCATACCATGTCATCTCATACCATACCATTTGACCTCATACCATACCATACCATCATACCAAAGCTGACAAAGGGTGTCTGGGGTCCTTTTCTGGGATACATAAAATATTTCTGCAGGCTGCAATACTGGTCCATCAGGTGCCATTTTTTGTGAACAGGTTCTTCAAGTTTTTGCTGACATTTTAAGCTATCACACTCACATAGGAGTCTGTTCAGCTGCCAAACCTGCCCAAGTTTTTGGAAAACCTAGTTACCATATATAGTACCATGGGAAACAATCAACTTGTGATGGTTTGTGATGAATGCAAACACAGTTGGCACATGCGAAACACTGCTTATTTCAAAAATGCCATGTTCTCATACAATGCCTGCTGCTCAATGCAGAGCCCTTCTGGCTACCATTTTGTATATGGTTCAATGTGCTGCACTTGCCATGTCCTTGTATGCCAGTCAGTGGTACTGGAAGCAGCCTTATCACACTTCTGCTTTGACTGGAGCAGAATGGGTTGAGGAACTCATTTATGGTCATCCTGACAGGATTAAGAATTGCCTAGGAATGAGGGTTCATGTATTTCTTGCCTTGCTGGCTGAGCTGCACTTGTGTGGGCTGAAGGACTCCAGACATGTTGCTTTAAGGGAGAAAGTTGCAATTTTTCTCTAAACATGTGTAACAGGACTCTCCATCCAACATGTTGGAGAATGGTTTCAATGTTCAAATGACACAATCTCAAAGTAAGAACCAATTTGACTAGAAATTTCTGGCTCACCGAAATCTGTCATCAATAGATACTTCAAAGAAGTCTTATTTGTGATTTCATCACCAGCCTTCTATGATCAATATGTTTTTTTACCTGTCACCAATGATCCTGTACCCCCTTCAATATTGGATAACCAAAGTGGTTTCCCTTTTTTGAAGGGGCAATAGGTGCAATGGATGCTACTCACATAAATTGCTGCCCATCTTCATTGGAACACCAGGCTTCTTGTAACCACAAAGGAGGCATGACCCAGAACACACTATGTTGCTGCTCCTTTGATTTCTGATTCCAGTATGTTCTCAGTGGATGGGAAGGATCAGCAGCAGATGCAACCCTCTTTCATGATGCACAAACAAGTGACCTCCCCATTCCTCATGGGAAATATTATCTTGCTGATGCTGGGTTTGGTGCATGTGATTCTCTGCTTGTTCCATACCAAGGTGTTCGCTATCATCTTGCAGAGTGGGGAAGAGCATCTGTTTGGTAAGAAAGAAAAAAGTTCTTTCTGTATTGTGATCAATCTGAAATTATCATTATATAGTCCTGCCAATCATGAAGAATTGTTTAATTTGTGGCATGCATTGGCAAGGAATGTTGTTGAGTGGATCTTTGGTTCATTAAAAAAACATTTCAGCATTCTCACCCACCCTCCCAAATATGATATAGATATACAGGCTCATATTCCACCATCAACATCTGTGATTCATAATTTCATTTTGCACCATGACCCCATGGAGGTTGAGGAAATTGTGTCCTCAGAAACACCAGATCCTAATCCAGGAAACCCACCAGCTCAGAAGGATTTTGGGACTCTTGTACATGGTCCACCAAATGCTGCAGAGAAAGCTTGGGCAAAGGAAAATCAGGATGAAATCACACAACAAATGTGGGACAGTTATCAAGCTATTCTAGCTGAGTGAGGCAACAATTTTGCTTTAGAATAAACCATTATTACTTTGTTATCAAATGAGTGACTAGGAGGGATATTAAAAGGACTATTAACATATTAAACAAGTGGCTAATGGGTGGCTATGGATCACAAAGACTTGTTCTCATCAACAACTGGAACCAGAATGCAAAGTTTCATATGAATCCATGATTTGTGAAGGTCTTCATTGTCCTTCAATGACTGATAGGCTATAGTGGCATGGGGCTCATGCTCAAAAACATTGATTAACATCACAAGTTGAATCGATGTCAACCAGTTCTTCTCAAGGGTTTGTGCACAAGTCATGGCTTCTTGTAAGTGAACAGGTGTTACTGGGAGTGTCAATGGATGAAAGACAGTCTCCATGATGTCAGTGATACAATTCATAGTCTTGCTAAGACTATTCATCATTTGGTTACCCTGTGAAATGCATGCACATTTGTTGTCAGTCTGTGGACCAGGACTTGCAGCATGTTTGGCTGCAGGGGGGGGGGATGAATGTCAAGGAGGGGTGGATAGTGATGTGCCGGCCTGGCCTGAAAGCTGCAAGCCAGCCCAAGCTGAGCCTTCTGAGGCCAAGCTCTGTGAAGCCGTCGCAGGGCTTGGTGTGGCCTGCAGCTCAGGCTTCACTTCTTCAAAGCCCTGAGCTGCAGCTCAGGCCACGGCTTTGTGCAGCTGATAATTAGGTGTATAAACAACCTCTACAGTGAAAAAAAAAAAGACTGAGCTTACATTGCCTGTCCTCGAGAATCACATCAGAATTGACAGGTAACACCACCAACAAAAATCAATTGATGATCGATTTACCTGCTTGAATCGCACCACATGAGCACTTTGGACTATCCTGCAAATCCAATCTCACCATATTCTGACAGTTCTTGCATATTGACTCATTTCAAGCTAAGTTGCAAAATTCAATGTCATAAAATGCATATTAACTCATATACCAGCTTTTCTTCTTACTCCTTGCTTACAGGCCGCGGCCTAAGCCCAAGCCACAGACGGCTTTGGCTGGCTTGGGCCCAGGGCTCGGGCTCGAGAAATCTCAAGCCCAAGCTCTCAAAAGCCAGGCTAAAGCCATGGCTTCCAGGCCAAGCTGGGCCATCACATCACTAGGGGTGGATGGCTACCATTATGTTAAAAGAGATGATCATACTGTATAGACAAAAGAAACTCACCTCATCTGGTTCAACAGGCACCTCAGGGGACATGGACCACTCTTGAGAGCCTTCAACTTTGGCATCATCAACCTGACCACCCCCTTCACCAAGACCATCTGAATGAGCACTATCGGCCTGAGCTGTACTGACCCCTTGCAAAGCTTGGAAAACATGGGCACCTTTGGCCAAAGATGAACCCAAAGCGTTGAATGCCTCCAAATAGGCCCAGCCTGCATTCCAGAAGGGCTGTGCAAGTGGATGCTTGGCTACATAGTTGTCTCAGGTGCCCTTCTTCTCTGGAGTGATGTCAGCTCCCTTGTCATCATCCCAAGACCAGCCTGAGTTGTTCTGAATGGCATTAACAACTTCATACATCTGCTTGAGCTAAAAAGGATAGAACAGCTTTGAGAGTGCTTGAAAATGAAGAATAAATGGGCTTACAATCCAAAATTTGCCTTTGCAATCATCACCTGTCTTCGTTGCACCACAGGTCAATACCTTGTTGACATGGGCTGCAGCTGCAGTCCAAGTGGGCTTCTTGAATCCTCCTAAATCTCCTTCAGATTTGTGGGCAATTAGAAACTCAAGGAGCACAGTGATATTGTCCACAGTCCAGGAAGTGCATTCCTTTGTGGGTTTTGGGGGCATTGGGGACCAAAGAGCAACTGATAGGGAAAGAAAAAGGTGCAAAAGCATTGAGGCCTTGAGGCCTTGCAGCAGCATGACAGCTTAATCAGGATGTGATTACATGAAGTACTATATATGGTAATTAGGTTTTCCGAAAACCTGGGCAGGTTTGGCAGCTGAACAGACTCTAGAATCCTGGCAATCATTCTCACACCAAACACATCCAACTTTGCTATCACTTCATTCACTTTGCTGAGGCTTGAAGATGGTCAAATTCTTTTTGATTATGTTCCAATGAAGGATATGGTTGCAGATGGATTAATGAAGGGTATTACTGGAGAGAAACATATGTGGTTCATGTCCATGCTCAGTTTGAAACCATGAATGAGTGGGAGTGTTAGAAATTGACCTTTAGATTACATTCTCCTTTCAATTCTCAGACTTTATCTACTGATGTGTCACACTTGTCATGCTCAGTTGTTGTTCTCTTTGCACAACACTGAGCTAGTATGTCATTTGGTTTCTCTTTCATTTATATCATTACTTACTGGTACCTAGACATGCTATTTCATTAGGTACCAATATAGTGGTTGTTCTCTTTGCACAACACTGAGCTAACATGCTATTTCATTAATACTTAGTACAAGTGCCCACAAGAGGTCTTATCAGTGCCCCCCCTATTCCTGCAGGAATCCAGTCATTCCAGTGGAATCTGATTATTCTGGAATTTACACTGGAATGGTCTTCCCTGGAATGGGCAGGAATGGTCCTCCCCAGAATGAGCAGGAACAGTATTTCATTGAATCCATTGTTTATTTGTTGTATTTGTTACTAATTATAGTTTATTTATTTCTGACTGATGCCAAACAATGATTATTTGGCAAACCAGACTCACCAAACACAGCCACTCTTCTTCCTACTACCACCATCACCGCCAACCATGCTCGTCACCCATCGCCACCACCACCCATGGTGATTGCATTGACCAGAAACCACAAAACCACGACCACATCGACCAGCAACCATGACCATGCCACATTGCATCACATCAATGACAACCCACCAATGGACAGAGTATGTGTGAGGTCCAGGCAACACAGCAACATGTTGTCTGAGAGTGACAACATGCCACATTGTTACTGTCTGGTTGTTTTTGGCCACCCAGGTGAGTCCCAGCTCCCTAGCCCCCCACCACTCACAATCCAGGTGCACCACAATGTGTCAACCAACAGACAACAACAACAATGTGGCCCACCACCATCCAGACGATGATGTGGCACCACCAAAAATGCCCAGCACCCACAAAAATCACACCCTGCCCACCAAAAAACACCTGCACCCACCAAAAACACCCACTGCCCATCAAAAAACACCCACTGCCCACACAACACATGACAGCACCACACCGCCCAGTGTCCACAACCCCCATGACCACGCCAATACAATGACATCCACAGTGACATGTCCACATCCATGCCAATGTGCACACAACATGCAACAATGAACAATGTGATGACAACAACACAACAACATGCCCACGAAACAATGCCCACCATTCACGAAACAATGCCCAGCACCCATGAAACAACACCAGTGCCCAGCTCAATGACAAGCATGCACACTCCACCACCCTATGCACAACAACAAGTGTGCTTGGCCCCACCACCTTTCCTTGTCCTTTATCCCTCCCCCTTTTCTTGTCCCTCCCTCCTCCTTCCTTGTTCCCTGTCCCTCCCCCTTTCTTCTCCCTCCCCTGTTCTTGTCCCTCCCTTTCCTTGTCCCTCCCCCTTCCCCCTCCCTTCAATATAGAATCTATGTAGTATGTAGTAAAACACACCCCATGTCATTATTCAAATATATTTAAATACATTGCAATTTGATGTATGCCTTCATTAGATGTGAATTTTGTAAGTCTGAGAATGTACTAAGTCATCAGGATAAGGTTGGAAGGACTGGTAAATTTACATGGTTTTCAACCTTGTTCTGTTTGATTCCAGTCCTATTCCACTGGAATGACTGGATTCCTGCAGGAATAGGTGGGGCACTGTAAATTACTGTGCCCTCAATTATGGAGGTGCCTTCACTTGAGTTGCAAATTGGAATCTGTCTCAAGTGTTACTGTGTTAGGTGTGGTTGATGCCAAGGGGGTGTTGGGAAACTTGGGATTTTTAAAAAAGACCTAGGGTCGATTTTTTTGGTACTGAGTCCTGGGCTGAACCAACCACCCAATGTAATCAGGCACATGTCCATTTTAGGAAATATGACATCACTGCCATGCACCTTTCAACATTGAACATGCATTGCAGCCACAATGGTTGGGCACCTGTGCAAGGTAAACACAAATGAGGTGATACTAGAATGGTTTGACATGAAGATGTGAGTAAGTTTCAACACTTTCCTTACCCCATGTTCATTGTCTGTCCTTCAAACACATATCTAATTTGTCACTTAGATCCATCACCTACAATCATCTCTCTGAGTCATGTTAACCCTTTGTACATGTCTTACGTGCTACATCCACAACCTCTACCTCTCTGCTTTCCCTGACCTATGCTACTACCATGTCACTGCTGGCTCAAATAACAATGCAAGTGAAGATGGCAAGAAATCCTTGACATGAGCAGGCCTCATAGGTGTCGAGCAGTACATAACTGCAGATGTAGAAGCCTGGTTAGACACTCTTGCAGGGCTATAGTACATCTATTTCTCCTCATCCCATGAACTACTTACCAAGAAAACTCTCAATTATCAGCAGAAACCTCCTGAAACCATCACCTGACCTTCTCCTCTTCACTTCACAACTATCACACTCTGTAGGTGTGAGGGGTACCCTTTTGCTCTTTGCCAACTATTATGTGATTCAATGTGGCCATCCTGTGCACTGTTATGCCTGTGTTTGGACAGTTGGCAGCTGTTGAAGTGAGGTTGGAGGGGGAGTCAGCATGATCATACCCAGACTTTTAAGTTCCAGTTCCATGAACTTTCCATCTCAGTGCCTGCTAGGTATTGGACAAGTATTGGAGTGCAATCGATTGCATGAGGGAGTAATATTGTGTTAAGTATTATTGTCTTATGTAAGCAGTCTTGTTGGTGGTTTTTGGTGCATCCTGAGGCATTTAGCACATCTTGAGGCTTTCTAGTATCTATTATGTATACCTTATCCACTAAGAAGGGTGTCTATACTGTTTTTGGGCCAAAATTTTCAAGCTTCCACTTTTTTTTTAATGGCCTGAAGGCCCAACCAACCAACTGGCCCCTGGTCCAGGATTATGATCCCAACACCCCCTTGGTTCACACACCTGTTCAGCTTGCACATCACACATGTGACATTCCTCACCCCTGTGTGTCATGGTCTTCTCAATGTTTGTGATATTGAAGTAAAAGTTAGACCATTCAAGGGGGTGGCAGAACATGGATCCTATATATAGGGTTAGGGGGGGGTCAGCCAAGGGGGTTGAATTTTTTTTTGGGACCTACATTTAAAAAGCTCTTCCAATAAGCCCAAACACTTACAAAGAAGTTCAGATGCACTGCAAACACCTAATTTGCATCTTGCATCAGAAACTGTATGGTTACTGCAAGGTGTATGCATCCTTGCTATCCAGATCATGTTCCACAACATTTGGGTATAGCTATACCTCAGGGGTAAGGTTACAGTGAGGGTCAAATACAAGCAAATGCCCTTTTGTGCTGGAATCCATCTGTTGTCACACCTAAAAACTTTCATAAAAAATGTATTGTATTACCTGATTGATATGTTTTTGACATAGGAAGTCAGAAAATTTCCTTTTTGGGGGGGTTTAGGGGAGGGGGGGTAGGGCAAGGGTGCTCTAATTTCTTTTTCAATTGTATATGTAAAATCCATGTTCTGCCACCCCCTTGAGACCATTGAGTACAAGGGGTACTGAAAGTAAAAGTACATGACACAATGTTATGTTGCGCGTTTAAGCCCTCTGAATGACCTCCCCCCCTCTAGCACCTTCCAAATAAGGAAAAACACATGATTATTCTGGCCTCCGCTGCTTCCTATTGTGCCCCAAAATCTGACATTCTTTTGACATTCCTCATCACAAAACCAATCTGCCGAAGGTCGTTCAAGGAGCCCACAACATGTTAGATGGTACTGTTAAATGGACCAGTGCCAGAGAGGTCAATCGGGTGCTGGCAGCTTACAACAAAGTTGCACCCTGGTGAGTAACAGCACAGAAACTCCTTCTCGGAAACAGCTTGCTCACACCTAAAATCAGTGCAGATCAGCCTGTCTTGCTCCAAGTCTCTAATCCAATGTCGTCTCCCCACTCTGGATGTTGATACTTCTGAAGATAAAGGTGTGTGATCTCCTCGCATCAGCACCATTTCTTCATCACTGATCTTGTAATGCTTTTCATATAGCTCGACGTTTGCACATGGATAGGATATGTGACCTAAGGTTGTCCTTCCAGATGGCCAGGGGTTGTATAACTGGTGGAAAGTAATGTTAAAGACTGGTCAAAAATGTATCATATTAGGCCCTATTTATTTTAGATAAAGTTACGTGTTTAGAGGGCCCGGTAGACCCCCCTCCCCCCCAAGATGGTGTCTCGGAATTTACTGGTCAGTACCCCTTGATTGAGTAAAATTGAGAGGAAAGCTGAAGCAAAGGGATGCTTTGTTTTCAAAATTGATACACACTGATGAAAGGGTGGGAAAGAGTGGAAATTTCTGAGAAAGGACTCTTTGTCCTGATGGTGCCACATAAAACATGTGCAGGATTTGGTATTCTCTGAATTTTACAAGGGGGAATGTTCAATTTTTCAAATGACTTTCTTCTTTGTGGAAGGGGGTATTACCCTCCATAATTATTAGCCTGTCCTCAGTGTTCCAGCCCAGAAAAAGTGTTGCACTTGCTCTGGCTATCATCTCAATTGGGGATAATGTGCTATGTTTCTCATGCATGTACAATTTGTAAGTATACAGTCCATCGTTCGACAAAGAGAGATCAGGAATGCATTGCCATCATCTAGTCCGTGGTGATACCTTACTAGCATGTAGATCCTTCACATCAAAAAACACACTAACCCCAAAAGCGATGCATAAAAGACACGCAGCGGCTGAGGAGACGTTGTATGCGTTGCACCTGTATCCATGCAAATGAAGGGAATCCGTCAGCACCACACACTCCACCAACAAGAGAATGAGAGAGAAGATAGGAAAAAAACGTACCACCCCGAAAACGCACCACTAGGACACCTCTTACCCAACAAAATCAACACAAACGCGCCTCCCCACAACACTACACCCGCCACGTCAACCACTGCAAGCTCCTTCGCCCACCCGCGTGCATGGCGCCATGATTCTTCCATTGCTAGCCCGGCAAGGATCCCGCGCCTGCGTTGATGCCTTCCCCTGCCTTTACTACGTGGTTTGGGAACGGAAAAGCCACCTGGCATACCACCATCGTCGTTGTCGTCGCTTTCACCTTCGTCGTCATGGTCGGAGTCGAAATTGAAGGCGTGTGGGTCGACGATGAGGTTGACTTGTACATCTCCCCCTCCTCCTCCTCCCTTGCCTTTCCCACCCTTCTTCCCTCGTTTACCGCCGCCGCCACCTTTCTTCTTCCCCTCTCCACCACCTCCAGGGACGGGCAGTACCATCATTCCACTCCCTAATAACGGGTTGCCCACGTCTTTCCCCTTTTTTCGGGGGGAGCAACAACATGGCCGGAAGACGAAGAGATAAAGAAGGAGGAGGAGCGTGAGGACGGAGAGGATGTATAAAACGAAGGCAGCGGGTTTGTTGGCGGGTGGAGGTGGATCGCCTGAATGAGGTTGTTTAATGACGATGGCAGCGTAAATACTCGGAACCGCTGCCGTCCCCGCCAGAACAATCTGTAACATCCTCAGTGCAAACCGTTTTTTCGGGCCTTGGGTTACGAGGTTGCCATTCGCGTCAACAGTCCCAATAAGTGGTTTTCCGTTCTCATCCAAGAAATCGCTTGATCGTGGTTTGTGTGTACCAAATTCGCGCTCGAGCATGCGGAGGCGCTCTTCTTTGAGAAGGGGGTTGAGTGGTGTGGCGTTGTATTCGGGTGGGTCGGACCCCCATGGTACGAATTCGCGGGAGGAGGTTGGGTTGTGGTGCGAGGAGGTGGAGTGGGGAGGGAGATCCCAGGGGAGGTGGTCGGGGACGTAAGTTGGGTCGAAGATTGGTTTGTTACGCGTGGAGTTCTGAAGGTGGGATGGAGGGATGGGTGTGTAGATGTCTGGATCGTCAAAGTGGTGGTGTGGGGTGTTGTTGTTGTTGTTGTTGGGCGGGGGATGGTACCAGCTTCGAGACCAAGCAGGGAACTGGGAGATGTCGATTTCTGCATGTTCTTGGTCTGCGATGTTAACCGCGCTAGCGTGCGGAGTCGGTGGTAGCGACGTCGGTCTTTGTCTACTACGTGGATTTCGTGTACCCGTTGAATGCGCAGCCGTCGATGTGAGCGTCGGCCGTGAAACGAGGCTCGGTGGTCGACTTGGGTTGGTCCACTGTGGGTTGTGATGCGTTCTTGGGAGTGATGGGAAGGAGGATGGGGAAGCATACAAGGGGCGGTTGAACGGTGGGTAGGGGTCCTCCGTTTGTCGTACGCGAAGGGTACGTGCATAGTCTGCGAGATCGAGTGCGTCGACAGACGTTTCCGATGCTTCTCTACGTTGTGCACGGTGCGGGAGGCGGGGGTAGTAATCTGGTTGAACAGGAAGGTGCCCTACTTGTGCTTGAGGGAAGGAATGAGGGTATTCCTCCTGAGGAAATTCTTCCTGAAGATATTCTTCCTGAGGATAATATCCCCTAGAATCTCTTGGCGAGAGAGGGGGATACTCATCCCGTGTATTCTCGTACTGATATGTTTCGCGCTGCAGCTGGTTGAAAGTATCGCGCTGGAGACGATTAAACGCCTCCCTGCTATCCATCGTCGTCGAGGTCGAAGGCAAGGGGTCATAAGTTTCTGGGGACCAAGGACGGCGGAACTGGGATGGGGGAGGGAGCGTGTCGAGATGGGGGTCGTACATTTGGTGTGTCGTAAGCATAAGCGTTAATATCGTTAGAGGTCGTTAATAAAGTAGATGTCGCTGAAGGTGGGAAGGTGTCGCGGAAGCTGCTGCTGTCTTGGCCGCTGTCGTTGGCGACGACGACGACGAGCACCAAGAGAGAGGTGTGCCGTGGGAATATGATCGAGGAGCCTGTTCAGGCATCTCGTCCGAGATTGGACTGTTCGCACTTTCACCAATCTATGGACGCATCCGACGGCGACACCAGAGGCGCAAGCAATAGTGAGCTTCCGCCCTCATCTCTTGCCTCGTTATTCTTATCGATCATGCGATTACAGACGAACGCCTGTTAGCAGCCGCACGAACAGACAACGAAGAGCTCTTACTTGATGTCCTGGGGCAGGAAGGGACGTTTGATATCAATTGCCAAGATGGGTGAGTTCTTTACGCCATCTCTGCCGTATGCGAGGACGGAAATTTGATGAGAATCAGCCTAGGAAATACCCGTGTGTTGTCGTTCGTTCCCTCTCCCACACACTCGCGATGACGATCGGCAATTGTTGTTGGATTAGCTCTACATAATGCGTGCGCCTCTTGATTCTGTTGTTGTTTCTTTCAATCTACTAACACCTACCTCGATGTTCTAACAACAACAGCGTGATAAATGGCTCAACAGATGTCCTTGAACACATCCTCTCACAGGAAGGATGCGACGTCGACCCTATAAACCGTATCGACGGCGCTACGCCCCTTCACCTCGCTGTTCAACTGGACCATCCCGGACTGCGCAAACACGTCGTTGAGAGTTTGTTAGATGCCGGTGCTGATACTTCGTGCGTTTCTTTCTGCTTCATCCCCGTCTCATCCACGCTCCCCCTTCGTGACGTGAGGTACTGCGCTATCGTTTGCTCCCCTACTCACCCTCTCCCTTCTTTTCCTCGCTCCCACCCCCATCCACGCCGCCGCCCTTCCATAACTTTCCTTATTAATACAAACTAACATCACCTCCAACTACAGGATAAAAGACAAGAACGGATTCATAGTCCTCGACCTCATCCCATCAGACGACACGGAGATGCGCACGCTGATACGGAGGTCGCAGGCGCAGAGTAGTATTTCGAAGGATGATATTGCGAGTGGTCCGTATTTACTTTCATTCCTTCTCTCTTTCTCCCCTTCATTCATTCATTCATTCATTCTTTGTCATACGATTGAGAGTTCGACGTTGATGCTGATATGTTTATTGCTACTAGACGACGACGGCGAAGCGGGTTCGGGTTCAGGTTCAGAGGATGAGTAGAGGGAAGGGAATTCATTCCAATCCTAGCCCTGTACGATGGTGAACCGACCACCTAGTGTGCATCCACTCCACTCCCCTTTCACCCCAGGCATTGGCTTATGCAGATCAATTGTGTGTAGAAATTGATAAATGTTATACTCCAGATAATATTGGGCAGGTATTTATTGTTTCCTGGGCACTGATTTATGTAAACTAGTGGGTGACTTCCCGTAACACAAATTCGCTAGATTTAAATAAATCGACGAGATCTAGGGTCTTTTGCCGGGATGCCGAGTCTTGTAAGGGTCCAACTTTGATGGAGGCCCTGGTTGGCAGAAAGTCTGGGGTTTGAAAAGTACGGCTATACAGCTAATTGCGAAACGATAGAGCAGCTCGGTTCCCACTCCAGCTCAGCTGTGTGTTTGTTTGTGGCGTACTCCAAAACCAAATAAACCGGATCGATATGTCTTTTGAGGACATTTGGTGACAAGGATTTCCTTGACAAGTTCTGGGATCTGTGTTTGATGACAAGCCCGCGCAATTATTATTTGAGGAAAGGGAGAGGCGAGGGTATGCGGAAAAGTTGAACCAGGCATGTGCTCACATTTTGGCTCATTTAGGAAGCTGCTGATCAACAAACAAAGAAATGGCTGAGCTGGAACAGGAGTGGAGCTGCTCTATCATTTCGCAATCAGCTGTAATGTACGGCGGTTTGCACGTTGGGTAATTCCGCCGCCCAGCAGAGCTCGAATTCTTATGCTCTTTTCTGTTCAGCCCAATGCGATCACGCGTCTGTCGTGACACGTGATCGTCGATTCGTCCTCCAGCACCATCACCATGTTGTCTGACCTGGCTCAAGTGCTCACCCCCCATTGTCAACATGGCGATATACCACCACACTGCAGAGTGCACACCGCCACGCTCGTAGACGAGGAGATCATCGTGTTTGGCAGGGGCAATGTACTACAACGCCACTTACATTCTCGATACTACCACTCGACGCTGCACACGACTCACCCTCCTCCCTAAGCCACACCTGACTGCACTTGGGGGAACACAACAGCAGCGAATATGGCTCTCTCCTCCCCTTCAACCTCATTGCCCTCCAATGCGAACCATCTTAGGGAAACCGCCCATTGCATGCAGATACCATGCGACGATTCTTCCGGATAGCCACATGTTCTTGTTTGAGAGGGGGGGTAAGTAACATTGCCAAAGTACGTTCGATGATGTACATGTGTTGGATTTGGCGGCAGGCACGTATTCACCACAGGTGTCGAGTTTTTGGATTGAGGCATAGGTTGGAGGGGTTGCACTGATTGTATCACAAGTTAACGTTGAGATTATGTATCCTTCATTTCTTATTTTATTTGGGTGGGGATCTGGTCAACTTATAACGCATGTCTTGACTCTTGAACTTCAGAGGAGTGAGGAAATCTATCTGCCAGTGGGAAATGGGAATTTTGCTGAATCCAGAAACTGGATCGTGATCTTCAACTTTAAACCCCACTATGTTGTGCCAGTCAGCCGCCATACACCCTGGATAAATCCCCATACTTTTTTGCCCTGTACTTTCCAATTCCCAGACAGCCTCCTGGTTGGCACCCAGTTATAAACCTTAATCTATTCCAGCTAACGAGGTATCAATAGACCAATTCTCACAACGCTCCACTTAGTGTTTTTGTTTAGTTTTGGAGCAAGCCAAACAAGGCTCCACAACAGGTGATGTAACCCTGCTCGTTACCACTCCATTTTTCAGTCAATTTTGAGGACATTTTTGACAGTGTGAAGGTAATTACCAAAGAGAGATGACATCGATGTTGAGGCAGGCAATGGCATAAAAGGGTGTGTGGTTGTAGCACTGACCATCCAATTGCAATGGCCAATAACTATGATGATCTGCTGAATGATTTTGAGCAGGCTGAACTTCAACCCCAGTGAAAACTGGCTCTGCAAGCCTCTGCAGGAATCGGCTGCAAAAGACCAAAATCGGCGATGATCCGCTGCGGGCCACCAAGTTTCTGCCAATTGACCTGTCTTCTCATTCGACCTTCACAATGACAAGATTATGGACTCGGTGCCTCAAGCTTCTTTCCTCAGATTCTGCTGACTGGACATGACTATATATCTCAGACCTCTGCCGAATTTCTTTCATTCCTTCTTTCTTCCCACCCCCCACCATCTCCCCCAATCCGTTTCCTCACACTTCGCACCATTCCGCCCATTCCTCTTGTCAACATACACGAACATCTTCTTCATATGGAATCATCAACCTACAGGCTGTGAACATCATTCTCAAAGTTTGAGTGACCCTAGTCTCACTGGGTACAAGGAAGCATGTCCCATCACAAATACCTTGGCAAGTGACTTCCTCACCTTGTATGACGTCCAACTGACCATTTTTGGTGCATATATGCACCTTCTGCAGTGTATTCTATGATCGAGGACAGGCTTGTAAGTGGTGAGTGCGTTTGTTGTCCATTTGATTTTGCATGTTTGATGGAAGAAATAGCGACTCAGAATTTCTTACTCCCCTCTCTACAATGCCAGCCCCTGACATCGATACATCTGTCTCTCAGATGTATGCACAAGCAGATGGTTGTATGGATGTGAGAGGGCAATTAGTTGAGGTTCTGATCCAGGGATGGCTGTCATGGAGGTTTTGGGTATATAGCGAATATTCACAGAAGATCGTGTATCATATGAAGCAATTCACAAGATTTTCTACCTACAAATGAGGACCGAGAAATGCAGATGAGACTGGACTAGAAGGGAAGCTGTCGAAATTTCCGCAATTCACACCATTGTTTGTAAGAAAAGAGCAGACAGTTGTGGAAAAAAATCTGCAAAAGGGACAAAATCCCAGCTGGTCAGTGAATTTCAGTGCCACCGACCATCGCAGATATTTAGCAGATATTTGTGGCCAGCAGTGGAGTAGACTTTCACTGGGCTTCAACATTGGTTCCCTCGTGCTGGGTACTGTTCGGAATGCTTCCCACCCATCCAGAGATGCATCACCCTGGCTTGAATGACATCCACAACCACCTATATCATCCAGTCCCTGCTCTTCCTCATTTACCTCCAATGTACCAACCTCCTGTTGGGCCAGCTCCTGCCATGCAACCTTATCCTCCTCCCACTGGACCTCCACCCAGGTACTACCATCATCCACCTGCACCCACCACACCATCTCGCCCACGAGGTTCAGATTTCTCTCTTTCAATATCCTTCATGACTGATTGTCTTCAAACAAAGGTTAATGCTGCACAAATCAATGTGTCAATTCCCCTCAACACCGCCATGGTGGGGGGCGTCGTCACACAGGTAACATTGTGCTTGCCTACTGATATCTCCTTCCAAGATTTCTTCTTGCACGTGTGCACTCAGATGGATCTCAATCCCCTGGAAGCTCTTTTGGGTTACAAGTATCCTGGAGACCTTGCTTGCCAGCCTCCATACCACCTCACAACTAATGAGGAGCTGCAAGAGGCAATGGCAAAGGGAATTGAGAAGATTAAGAGGGTGCGGACTAGGGAGGTTTTCATGGAAATTCACAATCTGGTTTGGCTTTCCTTCTGGACCTCTTATTCATTATTAATGTCTTATTCTAGCGGCCTGCACAGTGTGCCGCTGCTGCATCATCTACTTTGGGTCACAAGCGTTGCAAAGCCAGCCCACAGCCATCAAATTCCGAAGAGCCCAACACCACCTTGACATTTGTCAAGGAGTTATGAGAGCTCAAGCAGCAGCTGGAATGTCAATTGCACAAAGCACACTACTGCTTTGTCAGTCCCATCAATGGTCAACATCAAGGATGCGACATTTACAAATTGACTTTCTAGGCTAAGAAAATCGTATGTCTCTGTTCTTTCCACATTTTTTTCCCCATCTCACTTGAGTGGTCCCTACCACTTTTATGATAAACTACAGTCAAATTACCTGCACAGTGATTTGATCATTGCCTAGCTTTTTATGAAATGAAATACATAAGGCAAACCTTATGAAATGCATCTCATTTCTTCCCAAGGCTTTATATCATTGCAATTTCATTTCTATTTCATTCCTCCCCAGGATTTCATTTCATTTTTTTTCCCCACTTTATTTCATTTCTGCCCAGGACAATTTTTCATTGTGATATTGTTGGTATTTCATTTCTGTTTCATTGCGAGATTTTTGGTATTTCATTTCTGTTTCATTGCGAAATTTTGGTATTTTATTTCTGTTTCATTGTGATATTTTGAGTATTTCATTTCTGTTTCATCGCAATATTTTGGGTATTTCATTTCTGTTTCATTGTGATATTTTTGGTATTTCATTCCTGCCTGGCATAATTTTTCATTACAATATTTAGGTATTTCATTTCTGTTTCATTGCAACATTTTTGGTATTTCATTTCTGTTTCATTGCGATATTTTTAGTATTTCATTCCTGCCTAGCATCATTTTTCATTGCAATATTTAGGTATTTCATTTCTGTTTCATTGCAACATTTTTGGTATTTCATTTCTGTTTCATTGCGATATTTTGAGTATTTCATTTCTGTTCCATTGCGATATTTTTGGTATTTCATTTCTGTTTCATTGCGATATTTTTGGTATTTCATTTCTGTTTCATTGCGATATTTTGGTATTTCATTTCTGTTTCATTGCAATATTTTGGGTATTTCATTCCTGCCTGGCATCATTTTTCATTGCGATATTTTTGGTATTTCAATTCTGTTTCATTGCAATATTTTTGGTATTTCATTCCTGCCTAGCATCATTTTTCATTGCGATATTTTGAGTATTTCATTTCTGTTTCATTGCGATATTTTGGTATTTCATTTCTGTTTCATTGTGATATTTTGGTATTGCGTTCCTGCCTAGCATCATTTTTCATTGCAATATTTAGGTATTTCATTTCTGCCTAGCATCATAGCAAAAAAAATTGGAAAAAGATATGAATGGTGCACAGAACATCAGGCACTGCCTTCAGGGTCCACTTCACAGTCCATCCCAAAGAGGAAACATCACCTGGTTTGACCAATAAGAGGAGAATGTTGTTACCTATCAGGGTCCATGTAATGGGATGTTGGGATGATGGTCACATGACCAATTACCAAAAATGGTCAAAAAACCAAAGTTGTTCATCATAATGGCAGGTTCCAGGGGTAAGGAGGCATTTCGTAGGCCTCTGCGCCAACTCAAATCTCTTCCCAGGAAAAGTCCGGCCTCGCCAGGCCTTTTCTCCTTGAGCTCTGCTCACTTCTCATGGTCTCGACACCAATCTCTGACTCAGTGCCAAAATTTGGCAGATGCTGAGTTAGGAGAAGATATTGGTGTTGTTTCCCCTCTCCTGGTGCTGGCTTTCTTTCAGACCACGTCTATCCAGCCCAGGTAAGCGCTCCGCACCCTCCATCTTCATGCACCGCATGCTCACCCAAATGCACAGTGATCCCACCCTAGGCCCTGCCTATCTAATTTGAACAACACTTAATCACTTGTCATTTGGTGAGGCTTTCACTTTCTTGGACCTCGTCCACCTTTCTTACATTTATCTGGTCCAGACTTCGTTTGCCAGATAGTAAGAAGGCTCGTAAAAACTCAAGTGGCTCATTTACTGACATGCCGTGCCTCTCGCAGATTCTCTTTGGAGTTTTCTTCTTGGCTATCTGCTCGTTTCCCTCACCATCCAACCTCCTTTTGCTATCTGACACCTCAGCACCCAACCTCCCTCTCCATTCTACATCCTTCCCTCGATGACCGATGCTACAGACGCTAATGGTGAAGCCACTCGGAAGTGTGTCGAAGCCTTCGAGGCTATCGTTTCGGATGCCATTGAATGACGGGTTCCCCTTTCGGAGTTTGCGAGACGTCTCCAGGATGCAGGAGCCTCTCCAGGCGAAGGCGAAGACTACCTTCATCAACTCACCCAACGGCTGGAGCAGCAGAAGAAGGACAGAGAGAAAGACAATCAGCGAGACACTGAACCCCGCAAGCAGGTGATTCGAGAATCCACACCCAAAGGTCTTACTGAAACAGAGGCAGTCGATTTTCGCACTCGACGTGAAGCACTCCTGGAAGATGTCCGAGCCCAGGAAGCTGCTGAACGTCACACGGCAGTCGATACTGCTGCGTGGGCTGTTCTTAACACCAAACTCTCTCATCTGGCAAGCTCACAAGGTTCTGACGTGCCTACATTGATTCTCTCTGCTGACGATCTTGCGAAACTACTTGGAGTCGAGCGCTCTGCTCCCCAGTCTCTACCTGCCAGCATTCTCGCTCTTGCCCCACATTTGGCTGAACTTTCGACGTCTGCCATATCTGACCCCCACATTGAAGAGACCTGGAAACTGCGGCAGGCCATTGGGACAGACAAAACCATCGACTCTCTTATCAATCTCATGCAAGTTCAGCCGCTCACTGATCCCATCCCCCGGTCTATCTGGTGATCCATTGTTCAAGACCACTATGTCGACTTTGAAAAACTGTTCACCTCGATGGACAAAGGGTATGACCACAATGACGAGCCTCGCGACTTCAGTGGGGGTTACGCACTTGTCAAGAAGGAACAGGCCACCGCCAAACGTTCCCTTCGATCGGAATTGGACTGGGCCAGAGTATTTGGAGCATGGAGCTCCACCGTGGTCCTGGTTTATCGCCACCACTCTTCGGAGCTTCAAGCGTATCATCGCATGGTCACTGACTTATTCTGTGCAGTGCCTCACGATCCGTCAATTGCTATTGCTTTTGACCTCGAAGCTCGTGACCGCTATGCAAAGAGCCCTTTCCACATGGACGACTGGAGTCAGCTCAATGTGCCTCTTTTGGCACGCATGTTCCAGGGCACCAGCTCATCTCTCAAAAAGCGCAGTAACCCAGTACCTTCATCAAGCTCTCCTTCAAAGCGTTCGTCGGTTCCTTGCTGCAACTGGAACATGGGTATATGCGACACCCCTTGCCCGAATGGCTGTAGGCATGGGATTTGCAGTGAGTGCGAAGGTCGACACTGAGCAAAAGACGAAGCAGTCTGCGATACTCTCCTCCAAGCTCGACAAACACCCATGGCTGTAAGGCTATGCCTTGTATACTGGACCCATCCACCTATACCTATTGCATCGAGCATGGATCTAACCATGCTCTTTGGGATATGGACTAGTCCAGGGAGCCTCCACAGTTATAATTTAGGGTATTCCTAATTATCCATTGATGTCCTATATTTGTTTCTCACTCAATATGTTAATATCTGCAAACAAACCTCTGTTTTGGGCTGCAGAACAATATTTTTGCTTCTGCATGTGTTTCTCCCACAAAAAAGCTTTGAAAATCATTCCAAATATGTCCTGTATGTTATTTACATTTAATAGAATTGGTTCCTCATCTGTCCGTATGTCAGAGATAGATGGATTGTGTCGACCGACTTTGGATGACCTTTGGGGATTGATGCTCCTGGACAACAAATGTAAACAATTCCTAAAGCTTGTTCTGAGGAGATCCTTTGTTCCCTAAAATTTGTTCTTCCTAGACACAACCCCTGAAACTTCACCATATATATATTTGATAATGTTCAGACCACTTCAGATAGTTTCCCTCTGTCAAATCTGACCGAAATAGCGGGATGCAAGAAACCCTTTTTGGATGACTTTGGGGCCTTAGACGCCGTTGGTACACAACTGTAAACAACAGTGAAAGAAAGTTGAAAAAAAGTCTAGCTACTCTGCCACACGAGATACAGGCAAACACAACGGTAAAAAGAATTTAATAAAGTATCTACTAATATAAATTAAAAGAGAACTGGGAATCAGTTCTCGACGGCTCATGAAAATGAAAAAAAAAAAAATCTCCTTCGGCCTCATCCTCGCAGCCGCCCCATCCAGCGCTTGGTGCCATCCCTCGCATCTACTATCTGGTCCCCTTACATCTGACGTGTACCCCCTTGTGCATGCAAGTGAAGGTCGTGCACCCACTTGCATGGATCGGCTCCACAATGTGGAACACATGTCGTGCGTCTGCAACACAGCGTTTGTGGGAGGTGGGGCTTGTTCGCGTGCAGTACACGTAGTTCGTGGGTGGGGGGTTTATGGTCGTGATGGGTACTGGGCGTTGTGCATGGGCGTTGGGTCGTTGTTCGTTGTTTGTCATTTGTGGGAGGTGGGACTCGTCTGGGTGCGGTGCATGTTGTTTGTGGGTGGGGGGTTGATGTTCGTGGCCGTGGGTTGTCGTTCATGGGCGCCGAGTTGTTGTTTGTGGGCGGTGGGCTCATTCGTGTGCGGTACACGTCATTCGTGGGTGGGGGGTTGATCTTTGTGGTGGGTGCTGGGTGCTGGGTTGTTGTTCGTGGGTTATTGTTTGGGGGTGGTGGGAGTCGTCCAGGTGTGGTGCATGTTGTTCGTGGGTTGATGTTCGTGGGCACGGGTTGTCATTCGTGGGCGCTGAGTTGTAGTTCGTTCGCGTGTGGCCCGTTGTCTGGTGATGTTGTCGACCCGGTTGTCCGTCGTCGTGTTGGTCGTCCATCATTGTGTCGATCCGTGGTAACAGATAACTAATGTGTGATTGAGGGAATGGAGGAGGGGGGAAGGTTATGGCGACTCACCCGTTGTTGTCGTGAAAATCGCCCTCGACGGTAGTGGGCACTCATGGCCCGTTGTTGTTCACGGATTGTAATGGTGGTGGTGGGTGGTCAGCGTCGTTGGTGGAGGGTGGTGATGGTGGATTGTCGTCGTCGTCCCATCCTGACATCATGGGCGTCGTCGTTGTGAAAGCAAGGGCATGGTTGTGCCGTCATTGTGGTCCTTGTCGTATTATCGTATTGTTGTTGTCCGGTGACGTCGTCCCGTGTCGTCGTCGACCATCGTCGTCGTTGACCCGTCGTCGTGTTGCCCATCATCATACTGGTCGTCCGTCATCGTATTGGTCGTCCGTTGTCGTCTTGTGTTGGTCCGATGACGGCGAACAGCGGATTCGTTGTTGTTCATAGTTCAGTTGCCACGTCGCTGTCGGCGACGTGGCACCTGGGTCAAATCTGGGAGTGGGTGAAAGGTGATGACTTACCTGAGTTGGTGCTGTGATGGGCAGCCAGCACCGTTGTCATTCGAGGATGGTGATGGTGGGTGGTCGTCGCCATCCGTGGGTGGTGATGAACACTTGTGGCCCGTTGTGGTGGGGGTGGACGGTCACCGTCATTGGTGAACGGTGGTGGTGGTGGTGGAGAGACGTCGATGCGGCCAGGATGTGGCCAGCGCCTGGAAAATGCCGAGTGCTGACTGAGCGTTGCGCGCTCGCTCCCAAGTCGCTCCCCCCACTCGCTATTGTGAGAAATGAAGTATAGAAAAGTGTGCTTGAAGGTCCTGAGGAACATAAATGATATTTGAGATAGGTAGTACCATGTATCTGTAAGGCAGGGAATAAAAGTCAGACAAGTTCCAATCTACATCTGAGATTCCGGCACTTTCAGTAGCTTTATTGTGGCCCTCAACACCTATCCCATTGCCTGTATCTCCACAGCCCTCCCATTTCCATGAAAATTGGTGAGTCCATTCAGTTTTTCATTCTGAATATTTCTATGTAAATTTCATGGCCATTGGATGGTTTGAATGGACACAGTATGGTTAAAGTCAGAAGAAAACCACTCTATTCAATGACTTTTACACAGATCCTTCAATATCAAAGTGAATACAGTACTCACAAGCTTTATATAGACATGAACCTATTCAGTTTTTCATTCTGAATCTTTCTATGTAAATTTCATAGCCATTGGGTAGTTTCAGTGGACACAGTATAGTTAAAGTCAGAAGAAATGCACTCTATTCAATGACTTTCACAACAAATCCTTCATTATCAAAGTGAATACACCACTCACAAATTTTATATAAGCATCCACCTTTAGCTAGGAAGAGGTCAATCTGATCCCCTCAAAATTGGGCAAGCAGAGCAAGATTTCCCAACACAATTCTATGTTTTGAAAGCCTCCTAAAATCTAAAAAGTTGGAACAAGACTTTCAGGTGTGTTATTTTACTCAAAATTTGACACTGCCTTTCCTAACATTCTTTTACATATGCACTGAATGCTGGTAGGCTATACCTGGCATGTATTAGCTTACAGTTGTTGGAATGATATGTTTTTGACATTGAAAGACAGAAACACCCCTTTCTCTACAACTTTTAGCCAACTCCTGATAAAGAGGCAAGTCCAAAAGTATAAATTAAACATGGTGAGATATAGCATTATTGTCAGTGTAGTGTTCCCTTCCTCTCCTTGCTCAATTTCAATTGTTTTTGGCATATTTGATAACTTTGCATCTGTTTGTCTGCAGCTTCAAACACATCATCCAAGTTCACAATGTGCCATCCATCCACTTGCAGGGGTGCCATGAACATGAAAAATAAAAATTTGGGCTATGTTCTACTTGTAAACTACTAATATGTTTATGTTTCATAAAATTCAAGAGTGAAGGATGAATACTGTGCTTTTTGAGGCTTTGGGCACATGGAGGCAACTATTTGCATCTATGTGGCAACACCTTTGTTGATAGTTGTTTGTTGACCTAAAGCCCCAAAGAACAAAAGGTCATCCGGAACATGACTTGCACATCCATCATTTCCGTGCCTCTGATTGAGGTGGAAATTTTTCGAAAAAATCGGAAATATGTTTCTATATCACCTGGTAGCTCTGAGTAGGTGTAACACAAGGATTGAAGGAGAAAAATGAGATTTATCACAATTGGAATATTCTGGTGAAATGCAACTTTTTCAGAAGGACTTTGACATAGAAAAAACATATGTGGAGGCTCTTCTGGCAAGGAAAACATACCAGTCATCAATACTGGTCCAGGATGTTCTATTTCTCACAATTTTAAATCATAAAATATAACTGAGCTATATTTAGATTTGTAATAAATCACAAACATTCTAGATCTCAAAAAAAAACATATGTGGATGTTCTTTAGGCAAACAAAACATACACAGAATACAGGAAAACATACCAGTCATCAATGCTGATCCTGGATATACCATTTTGGAGAAAATTCAATCATAAAGCTATATTTAGATTTGCAATAAATTACAAACATTCTGGATCCCAAGAAAACATATCTGGATGCTCTTTGGGAAAGCAAAACATACAGGAAAACATACCAGTCATCAATACTGATCCAGGATGTACAATTTTAAATCATAAAACACATCTGAGCTATATTTAGATCTGTAATAAATCACAAACATTCAGAAAGACACTGAGGCTAAAAATAGATGCTGTAGAACCATATTCTTTTGGAAAACCTATTCTAGGGGTATATTTTATTATAGGTGGATTTTTTTAGGAACACTTTTGGAATTAAAATGAGTGCTGGACATTTTTGCTTTTTGGCAAGCAGACATATCCATGCTCTACGCAATAGAAAAAAGTGGACAGGTCCAGCACAATTTGGTCAATTCTTACAGCTAGGGCTGCGACAAAGAAAGGGAGCTAGCGGAAGCTACTCAGAGAGCAGCAAAGGCACGGGAAGGGCCTAGATCCATCAACACAGGGTTGAAACGGAAGCTTGATACTCCACTTATAGATGTACCTCGCTTCCGACGTCGTTATGTATGGTCCAACTCAACCAATAAACATCTCTCTCCTGCTGCCCTTTACACTGAAGTTGCTCCCCCTCTTCCCTCGCCACCTGCTCATCTTCTGCATGATCCAAAAATTCAAGCAACACTGCTCGCTATGCGAAATCATATCAAAGTTGAAACTCCCTTCAACGTTGACAAACTCGAGTCAATGCTAGCTGACCATCCAAATCAACCCTTCGTCCAATCAGTCATGACAGGCCTCCAAGAAGGATTTTGGCCTCTCGATGACGGAGACTGGAAAATTGAACTCGAGGAGGTCATTGACAACTACTCTACAGATGAAGGGGACCTCGACGCTATCTGCGCCTTTCGCGATAAGGAGAGGTCTGCTGGGCACTGGTCTGATGACCTCTCACACTCTGAACTCTTACCTGGGATGAAGATATCCCCCATGTTTGTTGTTTGGCAGAACGGCAAAGCTCGTGTCGTCACTGACCACTCAGGTTCTGGGATAAACGATGGCATTCCCAAGTCTGAAGCCAAAGTCTGCTATGATGACATGCATCCCTTTGGCCAAGCTCTTCGCGACGCCCAGAAAGACAACCCAGGCCATCGCATCGTGACTTTCAAATCAGATGTTGTGTCTGCATTCCTCAACCTGTCGGCTCACCCTCTTTGGCAACTGCGTCAAGTTGTTGTGGTCAAGGGAAAATTGTACATTGTTCGGCGTCTGGTTTTTGGCAACTGTGCTTCTCCACGTTGCTGGTGCACTGTATCAGGTCTTCTGTGCTGGCTGGCCATCCGCAAGTTGGGAATCCTCAGCCTCCATGTCTACATGGACGACTTCTTTGGCTGGGATTTTGAAGATAACTTAATCATGTACCATGGGAAGCTCAGACCTCATCAACAAGTTCAACTCCTCTTATTCTGGGAAGCAATTCAATGTCCCTTTGAAGATAAAAAACAGGAACATGGAAGCCCTTTGAAGATAATTGGATTCTGGGTTGATGCAAACCAGGGTTCTCTTTCTCTACCTCCATCTTCCCTTGTTGATATTGTTGACAAAATTAAAGCCTTCCTAGCTACACCCAACTGCAAACCTACTCTCCGAGAATGGCAACGCCTTGCAGGACACCTCAACTGGCTTCTCAATGTCTTACCATGGGCTCGTCCTGCACTCACAGCTTTATACCACAAGACCAGTGGTAAAACTCGCCCTCTTGGCGCCATGCACCTCAATGCAGAAGTGACCTCTGACCTCACCTGGCTCACCTCCATCATCCCACGATCTGTCGGTGTTCGCTTCCTTGATGATGGTATTTGGGATGACTCCGCTGCAGATCTTGAAGTCTGGACTGATGCTAGCCTCACCCTTGGCATGTCTTTTGTGTATGGGAATCAGGGCTTCATGTACGGGCTCAAGGAATGCCCTCCTGGCTTGAAGATTGACATATTCTTCTTAGAGCTGGTGGCTATCATGTCTGCAATCCACCATGTCGCCTCTTTCCCCTCACCTCCTCATCACCTCCTCATTCACACTGATAGTCTAGACTCAGTGTCTGTCTTCAACACCTTGCGTGTCTCGGAAGCGCTACACAACAGCCCTCTCATGGCTGTTGCAGGCATCATCATTCAATCAGGCATTGACCTTTGTGTCAGACACATTCCTGGTAAGCTCAACATTCGTGCTGACCTCCTCTCACATCTTTTGCTCAATGAGTATCATGCAAAATTCCCTCTTGACTGCGTCCGCCTCTTCTCCCCACCAAGGGACCTTCTGCCGGTGCGATGGAGGGGGTGCTTTTGAGCGCCCTGGGTGGGTCCAGAGCCTCGCGCCGGACTCGCCCACCAATGAAGCTGTCAGATCTTGATGATCGCATGCTTCACCTTCAGGCTAATGCTATTGAAAAATCAACAGTCAAGGGTTATGCAACAGGAGCTCGTGACTACATCACTTTCTGCATGTCCCATCATCTGTCCATTGAACCCACTCCCGAAACATTGGCTCATTACGTCGCCTACACCTCTCAATTCATCACTTCCACTCCAAAATATCTTTCAGGAGTCAGACATTTTCTGTCAGATATATATCCTGATTTTGACAAAAACCGTGCTCACCCACTGGTCACCACAACCATTCGAGGCTCCAAGAAAATTCGCACTGACCCAATTCGTTGTAAGTTGCCCTTGCGTCCTGCTCATTTACAGACCTTCCTACATATCGCCCATGCCTCACGGTCCTATGATGACCTTCTCTTCGCCACCATCATGTGTTGCCTTTTCTATGCCTGCCACTGCTCTGGAGAGTTAATCCAAAAGAACTCAAAAGACCTCTTCGACTGGCGAAAAATTATCAAGCGCTCCTCCCTCACCTTTGCTCATGGTTGTGCCCAGTATCACCTTCCTTATCACAAGGGAGGTCCATTTTACCATGGTACTGACATCCTGTTTTCACATCAGGAGGTAGCCAACCCCGTCGCACTTCTCCATGAATACGTCGACCGATGTGACTCTGTTCATGGCACCCGCCTTGCTCTTTTTCTACAAGAAGATGGTTCACATCCCACCCGTTCATGGTTTGATGCTCGGTTCTTTGCAATACTCAGCTGTGAATTTGGTGGGCACTCTCCTCGTGCAGGTGGCACCACATTCTATGCCAGTCTCGGCCTCCCTGAAGATATCATTCAAGCTATCGGTCGCTGGTCTTCTCAAGCATGGAAGATCTACATCAGAGACAACCCCACTGTTCGTGCTGAGCAGCAGCTGGCCGCCATCGGACTTCGTCTACGACGGCAATAACAAATTTTCTACGCTTCCTGCCTCCATCATTTCTCACCACCACCACCCCACAACAACATCCACACCTCTTCATTAGCATACGCTCCCCAGCCTCAAAAATTTTGGGGTCCACCTTAGCGGCCCCTTGTTGCTGCTATCACCCTGTGATCACCCTTCATTTGAACAGCGCAGCACTGTAGCTTCCCGAATCTGTTTGAATTATATTCTGAAGTGCTCCTGTTATGGAGATATGAGGTAAAGGAATTTCAAAAGTGTTGTGTTTTTTTTTGTTTTTGTGTTTTTCTCCATGAAAACAAAACCAAACAACATGATTTCAGTATATTTAGAAAGCTAAAAGAAAGGGCTACAATTATTGTATTGTGGGAAAAATGACCAAAAAAGGAAGGTGCATGCCCTAGAAAAGAAATTGACACTGACAGACTATAAGAGTCTACCATAGACTACCAAAAAGTCAGACATAGACTACAAAGTTTACTAATAGACTACAAAAGACTACAAAAGTCGGACTTAGACTACAAAGTTTACTGATAGACTACAAAAGTCAGATTTAGACTACAAATTTTACTGATAAACTACAAAAGACTACAAAAGTCGAGTTTACTGATAGACTACAAAAGTTGGACTGAGACTACAAAGTTTACTGATACAATACAAAAGACTACAAAAGTCAGACATAGACTACAAAGTTTACTGATAGACTACAAAAGTCAGACTTAGACTACAATAGCTTGGACTTAGACTACAAAGTTAGGGTTAGGGTTAAAAGCATATCAGACTACAAAGTTTGTAGTGTCTGCTTTTCATCATTACAAAATTTTGTAGTGTTCATTTTTTCCTTAGAAAGGTTTGTAGTGTCTGCCTTTTGGGACTACAAAAGTTTGGTGTGCACTTTTCCATTTGAAAAGTTTGTAGTCTCCACTTTTTGAGACTACAAAGTGTGTGCATTTTCATTAGAAAAGTTTGCAGTGTGCACTTTTTCATTAAAAAAGTTTGTAGTGTCCGCTTTTTGAGACTACAAAAGTTTGTAGTGTGCGCTTTTTCATCAGAAAAGTTTGTAGTGTCCGCTTTTTGAGACTACAAAGGTTTGTAGTGTGCGCTTTTTCATCAATAAAGTTTGTAGTGTGCGCTTTTTCAGGAGAAAAGTTTGTAGTGTCTGCTTTTTGAGACTACAAAAGTTTGTAGTTGACATGTAGTTTATGGTGTCCTTGGCTCTGTCTAGGTTATGGGGATGAGGTTGAAGGATTAACATCATCTTACTTACATATTGCCAGTTCTGCTGCATTAGTTTTTGACATCATGCACAAGCTGTCTTTTACATCAGGAAAGGCAATCCACCTACTGTCCTATTTCAAAACATAATTATTGTAAGTTCATGTGGGGATATGGCTGAAGGATTGACATGACTTTACATATTGCTATTGCCACATCACCACTTTTTAACATTATGACCAAGTTGCCTTTCACATCAGGACAGGCTATTCTCTGCTGTCACAGATGAATGGCCTCTTCTAGCTTGAAAGCAAACTTGGGCATGATGTGAAAAAGTGATGATGCAGCAATTGCAATATGTGAGGTCAGGTCAATTCTTCAGCCATATACCCATGACCTTATAACTATGTTTTGAGATAGGACAGAACAGTAGTTATCAATATGAAGGCATAAAGTAGCCTTTCCTAATGTGAAAGACAGCTTGTGCATGATGTCAAAAACTAATGCAGCAGAACTGGCAATATGTAAGTAAGATGATGTTAATCCTTCAACCTCATCCCCATAACCTAGACAGAGCCAAGGACACCATAAACTACATGTCAACTACAAACTTTTGTAGTCTCAAAAAGCAGACACTACAAACTTTTCTCCTGAAAAAGCGCACACTACAAACTTTATTGATGAAAAAGCGCACACTACAAACCTTTGTAGTCTCAAAAAGCGGACACTACAAACTTTTCTGATGAAAAAGCGCACACTACAAACCTTTGTAGTCTCAAAAAGCGGACACTACAAACTTTTCTGATGAAAAAGCGCACACTACAAACTTTTGTAGTCTCAAAAAGCGGACACTACAAACTTTTTTAATGAAAAAGTGCACACTGCAAACTTTTCTAATGAAAATGCACACACTTTGTAGTCTCAAAAAGTGGAGACTACAAACTTTTCAAATGGAAAAGTGCACACCAAACTTTTGTAGTCCCAAAAGGCAGACACTACAAACCTTTCTAAGGAAAAAATGAACACTACAAAATTTTGTAATGATGAAAAGCAGACACTACAAACTTTGTAGTCTGATATGCTTTTAACCCTAACCCTAACTTTGTAGTCTAAGTCCAAGCTATTGTAGTCTAAGTCTGACTTTTGTAGTCTATCAGTAAACTTTGTAGTCTATGTCTGACTTTTGTAGTCTTTTGTATTGTATCAGTAAACTTTGTAGTCTCAGTCCAACTTTTGTAGTCTATCAGTAAACTCGACTTTTGTAGTCTTTTGTAGTTTATCAGTAAAATTTGTAGTCTAAATCTGACTTTTGTAGTCTATCAGTAAACTTTGTAGTCTAAGTCCGACTTTTGTAGTCTTTTGTAGTCTATTAGTAAACTTTGTAGTCTATGTCTGACTTTTTGGTAGTCTATGGTAGACTCTTATAGTCTGTCAGTGTCAATTTCTTTTCTAGGGCATGCACCTTCCTTTTTTGGTCATTTTTCCCACAATACAATAATTGTAGCCCTTTCTTTTAGCTTTCTAAATATACTGAAATCATGTTGTTTGGTTTTGTTTTCATGGAGAAAAACACAAAAAACAAAAAAAAACACAACACTTTTGAAATTCCTTTACCTCATATCTCCATAACAGGAGCACTTCAGAATATAATTCAAACAGATTCGGGAAGCTACAGTGTAGGGCTACAACTTTGGTTTTTGACCATTTTTGGTAATTGGTCATGTGACCATCATCCCAACATCCCATTACATGGACCCTGATAGGTAACAACATTCTCCTCTTATTGGTCAAACCAGGTGATGTTTCCTCTTTGGGATGGACTGTGAAGTGGACCCTGAAGGCAGTGCCTGATGTTCTGTGCACCATTCATATCTTTTTCCAATTTTTTTTGCTATGATGCTAGGCAGAAATGAAATACCTAAATATTGCAATGAAAAATGATGCTAGGCAGGAACGCAATACCAAAATATCACAATGAAACAGAAATGAAATACCAAAATATCGCAATGAAACAGAAATGAAATACTCAAAATATCGCAATGAAAAATGATGCTAGGCAGGAATGAAATACCAAAAATATTGCAATGAAAAATGATGCCAGGCAGGAATGAAATACCCAAAACATTGCAATGAAACAGAAATGAAATACCCAAAATATCGCAATGAAACAGAAATGAAATACCTAAATATTGCAATGAAAAATGATGCTAGGCAGGAATGAAATACTAAAAATATTGCAATGAAACAGAAATGAAATACCAAAATATGTCAATGAAACAGAAATGAAATACTCAAAATATCGCAATGAAACAGAAATGAAATACCAAAAATGTTGCAATGAAACAGAAATGAAATACCTAAATATTGTAATGAAAAATGATGCCAGGCAGGCATGAAATACCAAAAATATCGCAATGAAACAGAAATGAAATACCCAAAATATTGCAATGAAACAGAAATGAAATACTCAAAATATCACAATGAAACAGAAATAAAATACCAAAATTTCGCAATGAAACAGAAATGAAATACCAAAAATCTCACAATGAAACAGAAATGAAATATCAACAATATCACAATGAAAAATTGTCCTGGGCAGAAATGAAATAAAGTGGGGAAAAAAAATGAAATGAAATCCTGGGGAGGAATGAAATAGAAATTAAATTGCAATGATATAAAGCCTTGGGAAGAAATGAGATGCATTTCATAAGGTTTGCCTTATGTATTTCATTTCATAAAAAGCTAGGCAATGATCAAATCGCTGTGCAGGTAATTGACTGTAGTTTATCATAAAAGTGGTAGGGACCACTTGTCTTCAGACCATAGGTGGCATGCCTCCTCTAAATCGTATATGATAAGGCTGGTGCACGCAATGTCGGATTCCTCAAATTCTTCATCAGTCTGTCGCATTGCGTTCTGGGCTAATTGAAGCTGGAGGAGGGCAAAGTCATCTGAGATATCCATACTTGGTCCAACGGAGTCGGGAGATCCAAGACGAGATTCATAATGCCAAAAAAAATATTGATTGTGCATGTGTTGCAAGGCTTATGGTTTAGAAAGATTTGTATACATATTTTCAAAGTCTGCCCATCAAACATTTAGAATTTAATCTAGGTTTTCAGACCTTATGGGAAGTCATCCAATGTTTCATATTTACATTCAAAAATATCTGCAATCATGGAACCAACCCCTAGCTTTATCGGATGTCACAGTTGAAAAAACGGCTTCCCAGAGGAGGGCATAGGGGTCGCATGTTGCCTCTCCAGATAGCTCACCTCATGCATAATCACGATTGGCTCGGATCCACACCTTAATGGCAGAAAAGGCCTCCTCTATTGGATTGAAGTCAGGGGAATAAGCTGGGAGAAATACAAGCCACATGCCTCTGGTAGAGTTGAATTAATATGTGTGTATCTCAACCTTCACCCACACTACATACCAGGCTTCAACCATTTCTCTCAATTGCTCTGATTTGTGAATGCTCGCATTGTCCATGATAATAACTGAGTTAGGAGCAGGGAATGGATTCATATTGTCCAGAAGACCATCAACAAACTGGTTAAAAAGTTCTGAGTTGTATGAACGATCTATGATGTCAAGGTGCAAGATGCCACTGAGCGAGAGAGTGGGAAGAATGGAATATCTTGAAGAAGTCTGTGAGTAAAGGGCAAGCCGAAATTTTTGATGTTCACTTACCACTTCCTGTGTATGAAATAATCATGACGGCGTGCCCAGGTTCCAATTGGAGACCACACATAACCGCGCTTGGTGGTGTTATGGTTGCATGCAGACTCATCAAGAAAAACCAGTTGTTCTGGTTGGTAATTCTCTGCAATTCGTATTTGATATTCTGTGTGTCGATCTTCATTGCGTTCCAGAGCTAGGCACATCACCTGTGTAAGTATGTTTCAGTTCCATGATATCAAGAAACATGAAGTTATGTGATACCTTTTTGCATACAAACCCTTGTCACTTGAGTGTCTCCCTAATTGTCCAATCTGATACACACTCCATGGGCCTCTTGAAGCTCAAACTGTAACTCTGAGATGTAGAGGTCTGGCGTTCGTTCAATTAGTCCCTCGAGGAACTTGATTGATACTGTGAACAAATTGATTTCAATGTTTGTGGGTAAAGCTTACTGATGCATCCAAAGCATTCAATAGCCTTGGCCAGCCAGCCTGGTATGGAACTCAGACAACTGAGCCTGTAGTTCGTGAAAGATGGAGGACTTGATTGACGGTCCAATGACTGATGCCCATCACATGTGCGATGCCACTTGACCGCATGCGAGCTGACATGTAGACGAGCTGCTCTTTCACAGGCTTTGGGATATGTCGACGATTGCCTGGCATGATGTACGGGAGGGTAAGGAATGATTAATGGTTGCTTGCCGTAGGCTCGTCATGGTACATAAGTTCTTGAGCCTATTTGGGTTGTTTGTCCCTACTCCACTGCTCCAAAACTAAACAAAAACGAGCTCTTTACACTCCCCCACCTATTCCTACTGGACTCCTGGAATCCTACTGGACTGGACTAGGACTGGGACAATTTTCATGTTGGCTGATCACCATACAAATTTTGTCTCCCAGTCCTAGTGGAGTCCTAGTAAATTCCTACTGGAATGATCCCAAATCACAAGGAATTATGGATTCCAATGGAATGGGTATAGTGGAGTCCAGTACAAGGAGTCCAGTAGGAGTCCAGTAGGAATCCAGTAGGAATTTCCGAGTACCAGGAGTCCAGTAGGACCACAGTTTGTCACTGTTATTGTCATTAATATAATATAAAAATAAAAGTACAACATCGGAAATCAAACGCTTGACCTTAGCATCAAGGTGCCACAATTAAGGGAAGCACTCAAACACCTGGACCATGAAAGCTTTACTATAGATCTGTACTTTAATCTACACATACCTACAGCTCAGCTGCTTTCCCAGAATGAACGTCGGCAAATTCCGTTCGTGGAAATTCTGCACAAACCCTCGACCCACTCTTCCTCGCAACCACCACCATCGACAATGCATCGACAACCACCGCCCACCACCCACTGCTTCCACCATGCCTGCCAACGCACACTCCACAAAGCCATGACAACCCCCCAGCAGCTGCAAAGATGCGAAGGAACAAGAACAACGCCCACCCAACAATGCCAAATGCCAGCACACGCGAATGGACAGAGGTGCTGACAGCGAGCTCAGGTGAGCTCGCTACCCTCTCCCCCCTTTATTTCTCACATAAACCAGGTGTCACGTCAGTGACGTGGCACCAGACAACGAACGATGAACTGAAATTCATCATTTGTCGTCGTTTTTTTTTCTGCTAGACCACGAAACACCCACAAATGACACCCTCCACCCACAAAAAACACCCATGGCCCACGAAGAACACCCACCAGCCCACAAACGACAACTGCCACCCACGAAAAATGCCCAGTGCCCACAAATGACGACCGCCACCTACGAAAAACACCCAGCACCCATAAACAACCGCCGCCGCCCACAACAAACACCCAGCACCCACAAACGACAACTGCCACTGCCTACGAAAAATGCCCAGTGCCCACAGATGACGACCGCCGCTGCCTACGAAAAACACCCAGCACCCACAAACAACAGCCGCCTCCCACGAAAAACATCCAGCACCCCCAAACGACAACCACCACCCACGAAAAGCAGCCCACCCATGCCCACGGATGACAAGTGCTCACTTGTGATGAGCTCCTTTCACTCCCTTCCCCTCCCTGTCTCCTCTCTGTCCTCCCCCCCTCCCCCTCCATCACTCCCACCTCCCTTCCCTCCCTTTCCCTCCCTCTCCCTCCCCCTCCATCACTCCACCTCCCTTCCATCACTCCCACCTCCCTTCCCTCACCCTCCCTTCCCCTGCCTTCCCCCTCCCTCACCCTCCCCCCCTCATCATTCCCCACCACTTCCTCCCTCCCCCACCCTGACCACATTAGATTATTAAATACTTTTGTATATATTTGTGTATATAGTCATCAATATAATATCTATGTTTAAATGGAAGTTTGGTATGGAATTTTGAGGTGTTAAAAGGTCTGACTGACTTAATCAAAAATTGATAGAATGCATGATACTCCAGTAGGAGTCCAGTAGGAGTCCAGTAGGAATCCAACTGAAGGTTTGGATTTTTTTTGTCTAAGTTCAGTTGGAGTCCAGTTGGAGTCCAATAGGTGGAAAATGCCTTTTTTGGAAGAATTGTTAAAATCCAGTGGGAATCCTACTGGAGTCCTGGAATCCTACTGGAGTCCTGGAATCCTACTGGAGTCCTGGAATCCTACTGGAGTCCTGGAATCCTACTGGAGTCCTGGAATCCTACTGGAGTCCTGGAATCCTACTGGAGTCCTGGAATCCTACTGGAGTCCTGGAATCCTACTGGAGTCCTGGAATCCAGTAGGAATCTTACTGGAGTCCTGGAGTCCAGTAGGAATAGGTGGGGGAGTGATAAGTACTGACAAAAACACTAAGCGGAGCGTCGTGAGAATTGGTCTATTGATACCTTGTTAGCTGTCAGAGGGTACAGACCCCTCAAATAGATTTCAAACACTGGAATCAACCCTGCCATCATGACACCTTTCCTTCCTGGGTACATTTTCTTCCCACCTAGCTTAGTCAGCTCCTCCTCATCCCACTCCACTCTCCTATGGCTGAGGGCAGTCTGCTCTCTTGTTATAATTTGAAGCCATTATGGAGTTAATTAGCAGTGCCAACATCCTATGGCTCCAAAATTTCCTCTCTGAAGCTGTTTTTCCTTCCACAAACAATCTTCTCAGCACATAACTCACAGAACCACAGCATTATTCAGCTCAACTTGACTTTATCTCAGCTTCATTCATTGTGTGTCCTACTTTCTGGCTGATATGATTGAGGATCAACTATAATACACCCATCCATGGACCTGTGTGTCCTCAAAACAACTCAGATGAGAGGGAAGTAGGTTTATTCAAGTCAAGTGAATAAATCTAATCAGTTAGCATTATGGTTTATTTGCTTGATTAAATCACAAGCTAGGGTTCCCATTTCAAACTCTGATAAGAGTCAGATTTATTCATTTATATAAATTTATGTTATGGGAAGTCACCCAGTAAGGAAAAAAAACTGTGTAAAATCAATAAATTTTAGATACACCTTGTCTATGCAGAATACATCAGGAAAAGGTGATTTCTCTGATAGATTGCCAGTTTGATCTGTAGCCATATGCACATAATGTAGGCCCTGTACCTTATCAGGGCACAACATGTAACCACATTGGTCATCATAGCATGCCCTGTTATTTGATAGTGCCGAGAGCTAATTGAAGACATGATATCTTATTGGTTGGATGGATAGTTACAGCCCAGATCTATGCTGGCTATCAATGCTATGAATTACCCTGGGTTACTACAGGTTACTACAGTTCAATTAGTGACTAGTAACATTTGAGGACTGCAAATCTATCTACATCAGTGTAAGAGTTTGAGTGTGAAAGTGCCTTGCACATTGAGTAGTAGACCTGAGTAAATGACCCAGCATTGAACAAAAGGCCACCCTTTGTTGTTGATTGTCTCCATCACATACACTTGTTATCCATCCATGCAGTAACTCCTCTATACGCCCTGCAGCCAGTCGGCAATCGTTTCTTGTTGTCGTCAACAGCGTCCTCAAGAGGCATTGCACACTGACTATGCTGTTTGGTGAAAGTTAGTGAATGTTTGTGATTGGTGCATACTTACACGTTGTTTCAGCAAAAGGCTGCCACATGGCCAGCAGACTACCTTTGAGTGGTGAATCGTGTGGAACACTTGTCAAATGCAGGACGAGGGCAGTGCAAAGTGCTGCTTAGAGTTCTGTTATAACATGCAGTGGGTGATGCACAGTTGACATATCTTGACCAATTAGCATGTCCTGGCTCTGTTTATTGTCTTTCGACCCATATCCTCTCACTTCCTGACAAGCACTAATGGTGCCTATTGTTCTGCTCTTCATCATCACCAGAACACCTGTTGGATTGTATCTGTGCAACACCAAGAACAACACAGTCTTCTCTTCACAAGTGATGATGATCAAATGCACGTCGCAACTGAGGATCTTGCAACATGCAGAGTAGGTTTCCCAGCTGTTTTGTCTGATTTGGTTGGCTTGGTGAAGTGTGAATGCTGGGAGTCAGTTGAGGGAGATGAGACTAGGTGTGCCATAGTAGTTGAAGCTGTGAAGGATGAATGTACGATACCCAACTCGATGTATGAGTGTACTCACATGATATAGAAGACCATGCATCCGCATAGTCTAGACTATATCCGTCCATTTCCCACACTCCTGTGTCCTCTGAACATGATTATGCCTTAGATTGCAAGTCGAGTCTTCGTGCATGCATTATCAGTTTGTTGTAGGTAGGTATTGAACATGGTATTGAAATGAAATCTAAGAGCTGTGTGGTTTGCAGTAGCCTGAGATTCATCAACAATATATTAGCCACTGGTGTAGTGGTAACTATTGATAACTAACAAAAGGAGGTAAAACAATAAGCTCTGGAGTTCAATTCCTGCTCAATGCAGACATTAGAAAAGTGTATATACTTCAAAATGAAATGGACAGTGCGTAAAAAAGACTATAATTGTTAGACACATCACAACATGCCATATGGACCTGCAGTTGTTTCCTGATACAGTCCAAAGAGTGAGCCATTTCTGCTTCTACTTTTCTTAAGCTATCAAGAGAGATCACATACATAGAGCTATGTACAACTATGGGAATTTCAGTATATCAAACTACATGATATTTGTAGTGATATGTATTTGTCAGCACCACTACCACAAGCTATATTTCAGGGGGCTCTCGATGGAGCTACCAACACTATCATGTCTACATACCCCAATATTGCCAGTCGACTTTTTCCTGATGTACTATTGTTACCCCCTCCTTCGGTTGGACCTAATGTTTGGTTGCCACTGCAACTGTGTGCCAATTTCTCTAGTTCCTTGCAAGAACACTCTACCTATGTCTATTTACATGGTCTGTGTTTTTTTTTCTGCAGAGAACGATGCAGAAGAGAGGTAGGAGATATGGATGATGTCACACTCTGCTAGTCAGAATGTGAATCCTTTATAATTACTATGTTTGTTTAGGAGTTTGAAACTTTTTCAGTGTTGCACGATTTCTGGCTCACCACTTCCTCAAATCCTTTAAATTTTTTGACCATTCGATCTAGCTTTTTCTCTTCTATGTGAATATCTAATTTCTTTGGGTGTAGATGTGTTGTGTTCACTGTTGGAGGTGTTTCAATGCTCATGGTTCAAAAATATCAAGAGATTGAAACTGATGTCACACTAGGTCACAATGACTTTGGCTGACAGATGAAGACAGATCTTTGAATCTCTCTCTAAAATTTTGTAATAGTGAATTTCATGCATAAATACATCTTCCCAGAAATTTTCAAAATCCTAAGGTAAGTGGAGGGCAAGATAATGTGCAGTTTCAAACTCCTCATGGGTTTCAAACTCCTGAACAAACATAGTACAGGCACACATACATCAGAGCCTGAATCTCAAGCCAAAATCCCATCAAGTTTGATGGCATTTCTGTTCAGTTTAATGGGATCATCTGTGACAACCAAATGTTAGGTCCAACCAAAGGAGGGGGTAATGATAGGATACCAGAAAAGACAGTGGATGATTTTCTGTAAGGTTCTATTGTGTGGAATACTGTACTATTTCATTCAATTCAGCAGTAACACCTCATGTGGCCTTCAAAATCACTGAAATGTAATGCTTGTAACAGGCAAATTTTTCCTGTGCTGAAACCATTTTGTGGTAGCAGTCTCAAGATAGCAAGATTTTGCAGCCAGTGGCACCATACTGCCAAAATTTTGGCCTTGTCACAGCCAAATTTTGCAAGTGCCAAAATCAAAATTTCAGCTGGGTGGTAACATGTCATGGGCCCTGCTGAATTGAATGAAATAGTACAGTACTATCCCTGACCCTTATATCAGACAGGTGGGGTCATTCAGTCACCTCAAATAACTCACTTCAATCTTCACCAGACATCTTCAAATTTCATATACTAGTTCATGGCCATGGACTGGACTCACTTGTGCATTTCTTTAGTTAGAGAATGTTTTTCTAGCTACATGCCAAAATAAGTCATGTCACAGCTTGCCATGGTTGCCTCATTGGAGATCAAAAGCCCATCACTGTGGAAACCTATCCTCTTATCAGGGATAGGTTACACTGATTCAATGAACACACAACAGAACTAAACCACATGTATGATTCTGAGAGATGAGAGGAAAGAGAATAAGGTACAGAGAGGATATCATGTGTGGGGGAAGTGGGGAAGGTAGGAATGGGAAGTAAGTGAGAAGAAGGAGACCTATATACCTGAGCTGAAGGAGAAGGTAAATATCAACAAAGCATGACCAAATATGCCCAATATGCCCAAGGTAGTAATCATAGGATTACACTCTCCCTGGCTCTGAAGAAAAGAATATAGAAAAAAAATGAGTCAAGTTAGTAGAATGATAAGTAAATCCAAATGCCAGGTGCATCAAAACCCAGTGGGAAAAAGCTACTGGCTGGCAAAGTCAAAGGAAAAATCTACCTAAGTCAAGGAGATGCAACCTGTGACACCAACCAAGTATCCAAGGCTTGACAATCTTGAAATTCGGCCTAGGGAGCCATTTGTTGTGTTCTTGACTGTAACCCTGCCAACACACCAAATATTGCCAGCCTCACCCATGACAGCATGTGTCTAGAATTTAGTCAATGTAAAATTCTTCTTTGCTGTCACCCGTTATGATCAGAGACAGTTCTTCAAATTTCCATGAAGGGAATTTCTCTGTATCTGATTTGATGAAAGGCAATACTTCAGATGTGTGGAAAGTGGGGCAGATGTTTGGTGAATTTAGAAGATCCAAGGTGACTGTGGAATGTTCTTTGTCCACATCAATGATCATCCAAGGTCTGTCAAAACATGGCATGAACTTTGCTACGTGTTTCTTGCCTTTTGATTTATATTCCCTGTGTCTGTGGAGTGTCAAAAGCCGAACCTGTCCACCTACCATGAAAGGGAAATCCATTGACCAGTGTTTGTTTACTTGCATTGATTGTGATATTTTAGCCCTCAACAAATTGTCTTGAGCATCCATTACATCGGTTTCCAGCTAGTGGATTACATGCCAGGCATCTACTTCAGCCACCATCATGGATGTCTTTGTGGGTACCAATGGTGGGATTACTCAGGGACTTCTGCCCATTTGCAATTGAAACAGTGTATACCCTGTGGATTTATTAACTGTGTTCATCATGTCAAAATGGACTTGTGGTAAGGCATGGGCCCAGCCCTTTTGATTGTGCTCTATGTGAAAACATAAGGCTTGATTAACTGTCTTATTTGTTCTTTCACTGGCTCTGTCTGTTTCAGGGTGATATGCTGTCGACATTTTCAAGCTGACACCAGTAAGTTGATGCAGAGCTTTTCAGAATCAAGACATGAGCCAAACAATACTGTTTCAATCTGAGTTGAGCTACCAATTCTGGGCAAATCAAGACCAAGTGTGTGCCATTGTCTATTAGCACACATGTTTTCACTGGAAAGTCATTGATCAGCCCATGAATTTGACAATTCCATATCAGATGTTTAGCCTGGATATCAGGACTTACATCACATTTGGAAATGTCATCCCATTCTTCTGAAGTCTCTGATTCATATTCACCTGGAGAGTCAGGGAGAATGGCGGCGGTTGCAGAGATTTCCTCATCTGAATCAACTGCTTCAATCATCACAGCGACAGCCTTGGTTGCTTTTGGTTTGTGACAGCCTTGCCCTTTTTTGCCATTAGGGCCTTCACAATGGTGAGAGTCTTGTAACCCTTTGCCATAGGGAAACTGTTCAGACAATTCTGAGAGCAATGGTCCACATAAAAGTGGTGGCACTTTGTACAGCCATTGTGCTCATTAAGCACAGTCTGTTCAGTGTCAGTTAAGCCTGGCAGATGAGTGGTGGTTGAAGTTGAAGTGGATGCAGTTGAAGAGGATGAAGCGGCATTATTACATCAAGATGGTCCTTGAAGCGCATTGCTGTCTGTTCTCATTCTTCATCAAGTGTATGCATGGCAGCAATCCAGGTCATTAAGACCTTGTCTTTGCACATGTCACTGTGTTTAACATGCACTTTCAGATTGTTGTTGAGGTGGGCTTGGAGACAGTCATGCAGAGCGGTGTCATCAAAGACAGAGCTGGCACCATGTAGGAGACAGTTAAGCTTGAGCAACTGTTGGGACCATAACTTGGACCCAGCAAGGGTGGAAGTAAGGATGTCATTGCAGACTTGGTCCTCCCAATCCTGTGGTAGATAGTTGTTCCATAACTCTTTCATGAAGTTGACAAAGGACAGTGCAACAATGCAGTCACATTGGGCACCAATCCAGTCTTGAATCTGTAAATCCTTGATTCCAGGCATGATGAGCACAACTTCCTTTTCTGCTGGCACCGATTTAGCAATAAAAAAATCCTGCACAGCATTCTCAAAATCCATCATCACTGCAGGACTGATATCACCCTCAGTGAGCACAGGGGCTTTGGCACTGGTCAGTTCTATGGTGGCAACTGCTGCCATGGCTATTGTTGAGATGGAAATGTGTTTTTGGGGAATATATGCACTGGAATCTGAGTTGGATGAACTCAAAGAGAGTGTGAATAACAGAGGGGATGATGGTGGAGGTGGTTGAGACACTTGACAGTTATTCCTGACACAGGAATTTGGTACCAAGCCATCGAGAATGAGCAGTTGCTGTGAAACAGTGGTGGTGCAAGGAAAGCAAGGGGGTTCCAGTTTATTGGCAAGCGGTGTATCAGAAGCAGAGTATATGCACCCAAAACTCAGGCTATGAGCAGTAACAGACAGGAGTGGTACAGGTGAGGCCCTCCACTATTCAGATGCAGTGCGTCAGGGACAATGCATGCAACAGCAAAACATTATGGACATACATCACACAGTGTCTATATGTGTCAATTGATGTGCTTTGACACAAGCAACTCCAAATGGCAATATCTGTGTGTCGTATAATAATTAGAATCAATAGTGGCAGTGGTAGTTCAAAAAAAGTGGAAACCTATCCCCTTATCAGGGATAGGTTACACTGACTCAACAAACACACAACAGAACTAAACTGCATGTATGATTCTGAGAGACGACAGGAAAGAGAATAAGGTACAGAGAGGATATTGTGTGTGGGGGAAGTGGGGAAGGTAGGAATGGGAAGTAAGTGAGAAGAAGAAGACCTATATATCTGAGCCAAAGGTGAAGGTAAATATCAACAAAGTGTGACCAAATATGCCCAATAGTAATCATAGGATTATACACTGTTGGACCATAATGTTGTTGATCAGAACTTAAATTCTTATGATTTGACAATTCTGACCTACAAGGTTCAGTGTGATGCTTTGTGACTGACTGAATGACCCCACCCATCTGATGTAAGGGTCAGGGATAGTATCGAGATCTGATTGAAGATGCCAATGTGCTGATGTAAATTTTAAATCAAATATATTCAAAACATCATCTTTCACCTCATAATAGACTTTAGTCTGTTGATAGGGTATGTACCCCATGAATAGATTATTTTGCCTCAATTCAACATGAATAGATTGTTTGAATGGCCCTCAAACCAAACAAACACACCCTTTTTGGTCCTCATTCCTCACTGCCTGGAACACCAACCTGCCTGGAGTGCAATTTCCTGCCCCTCTAGTATCCTGGCCACTGATGTTGCACATCATCAATATTTCCACTTCTACATCTGGTGCCTCTTAACAACTGTAGTCAATGTCATCATACAAGGACTTCAGCAAGCAATTAGGGTGGTAATTGAGGTATGCGGACTCCTTTTTGTGCACATATTTCAACAAGTCTTGTTCATCTAGCTCCTTGTAGCATTGATATCAGAAATAGCTGTCTGAAGAAGGACCAGAGACTGATGTCAAAGGGTATAAAAGGTGAGAAGTATTCTGCTAACAGCATCTCCAACACTTACCTTTTCATTCCATCAAGGGATTGTCAACTGACTGCAATGAATCCTCCTATGTCTAACTCCCTTACTCCAACCATATTCCCATTTGTCATGACAAAGTTGGAAATCTGTTTATTCAAGATTTGAATGGTGACTGGGTCTCTTACCTTGGCCATTTTTCCATACATCATTTGTCCTCAAGTTCAGACATAAACACAATTGTTGACATCTTTCTTTTAGCAATCATTCAGCATGGTTCCAAGCCAGAATCTCTCAAACAATGTTGTGGCTACAGCTGATGTACATTGTTGTATTCTTACATATTTCCTTCCTTGACTTTCAATCACAGACACCCCATGACAATATGCATGATGGGCTGAACTCTCCCATGTCCCATGCCTTTGCAGTATGTCCCATCACATAAGTTTCATCAAGTAGTGAAGTCCCTAATGTCTGTTGCAGCCAGCAACATCCAGACATAACCCCACAGCATCAATGTCTCAGCTTATGATTGATCTGGCCCTCTTTCCTTTGCTGGATGATGATGATAATGACCTTTGTGATGGTGTCACCATCACAAAGGTATGTGGGTATGTCTCTGCCAAGAAAGTTGCTGGGTCTCATGAAAAGTCAAAAGGGAAGCAGCATGCCATGCTGGCAGATGATGGTCATCACTTGAAGGGCAAGCCTTCATCATGCAAGACTTGGATGACTGAAGGGGAGGAGAATGCAAAGTGAGGTCATCCTCATGGAGTGGGAAATTATTCTGTGGATAACATTTTGGCTCTCCTTGACAAGGTGGAGGCTGAGCTTCCCTTGGGACAGCATGGGTGGCAAGCCATTCACAAAAGCTATACATGCTGGGCTTGCACCAATGGACACTCTGAGCATACCATCAAATTGATTGAAACCAAGTCCAAGCAGGTAAGATCTCACTTCAAACATATCTTTTCATACTTTAACTGCTTCATTTAGCTTGTTAAGACTACAAAGCCTACTGGCAATGCATACTGTCTCCCAATGTCAAACCAGCACACTACATCAATAGCCTTATCAGTGAGTGTGCCTGCACATGGGACCTTGCAGATTCTGATTTTGATGGTGCAGCCAATAACAGTAGCTCATCAGACAATGAGGTTGAAGTCCTCAACAACCCCAGGAAGGCCCTGTCCAAGACCACAGATGTCGAGAAAGCCAAGCCTGTGGATTCTGAAAAGGCTGCCTGCAGCACTGTCATCCACCACCCAGATCCCACCCTGCAGCACTGCCCATGCAACAATGGCATTGAGCTGATCTCCAAGTCACAGATGCCTTCAACCCTAGCACTCAACAAGCTCATGATGCTGAACATGCAAACTGCTCCCTCCAAAATGCTCAATTTCTTTCCCTCTCCCAGCAACTTTGTGATGCCACTGCCACCATTGAGTCTCTTTGCAATCAGAACTCCATGCTTCAGCTATGCATTCATGAAATTGACTGAGCACAGGATTGAGCTAAGCTCAAGCTGGAGATGCTTGAGATGACCACTCACCATCCCCCTCCCATCCACCATTCTTGGGCATGCCAGAGTGCTTCCACTAAATGGGATATCCAGCATGTCAATGGCAAGGTTTGTTGTGAGGAAAAGTTTCTGGAAGGTGGCTTTCACACTTACTGGGTGGCTGATCCTTCCTCAAGTGATGAGAAGAAGAACCTTGCACCACTAGACAATGACTAAAGAATTGAATTTGAGAATTTTAGAGTATGTTTGGCTGAAAAATCTGCCCAGGTTTTCAGAAAACCTAGTTACTGAATACTAGCATGGTGCCTTGCTGTGCTTGCCCCCTTGCAGCTTTTGATTAGTAATAAGAAAGTTGAAATGTGATGACAAAGTGATGGCAAAGCTTCACATAGCTAAGCCACATTCCACAGAAGTGTTCTGTGGCATGGCATAAAATGCCCAAGATCTTGCTCTTTTCTCCTTGTGCTGCTCAGGAATTACTTGAACCTCAGGCCTCAATACCTTGCTTCTTTCAATTATTGTGAAAGAAAAAATTGATTTTTGAAATTATGTGAGGATGGGTCACATGAACAACCACATGGACGAAAGGAAGGTATAAACACCATGACAACAACTCACAGCTTTACCATCATTGAATGTTGAGTGCATGGCTTCACAAAAAGAAAGCATGACAGACATCAGCATGTGTGAGATCTGTCTTTGTGATGTTTATCAATAACCTAGGCTCCCAATTGCAGCGTGACAGCTCTGGAAACATGTCAACACAGAGGCCTCAACAGAAGAAAACACAGAACTAAATTTATTATGAAAGAAACCCTGTGCAAAAGTAATTGAGTCATCACAGTCACTGTGATGATCAGGTAAACAGGTGGAGTACCCCCAACAAACGCTGGCTTCGCTGAGGCAGAAGAAAAAGCAAATGATTTTGCAAAAAAGTGGTGTGGCATCCTGGACAACAACTGAGATCTGGAGACAATGACAACTTTGTCAAAAATGTGTTTGAGGGCAGACTGGATTCAGTTGATGAGTACCATGGGAAACACTCCAAAACCTAGCCAAAATACTTGTATTGATAGCAACTTTTGATGGTTCCCCTTTCAAGCTGTTTTACCTAGGAAAATATTCAAACTTCACATGGTTGCTCCTCATGTGAGGTCAAAAGCTTCTGACAGCTACCATCTCAAACATGCTGCTCACTGGCAAGCACAATTGAGTAACTAGGTTTTCAAAAAACTTGGGCAGCTTTTTCAGCCAATTAGACTCTGATAGTTAGAATTTCTGACCTGAAGTTTTTATACAATATCTTTGACACAAAATAATATAAAGAAAAAATCACAATAATTTACAACATTTCAGACATTGTTACTGTAAAACTATTTGAAAGCTTTCTACAATCTCTTTACAATTTTTTTCTTCAAGTTAATGTGGCTTGCATCCAGTATGAAGTGCATTTCCATGCTTTCCTCCTCCTGCATTCACATATGCACCATTCTCTGGTAAAAGCTGTACAATTACCTCATAACCCCAGGATGATGCTGCCTGAAGTGCAGTTCCATAGTATCCTCCTTGTGCATTCACATCTGCTTCAAAAGCTTTGCCACTGCCTCATAACCCCAAGCCTATGCTGCTTGCAGTGCATTTCCATAGTACCCTCCTTGTGCGTTCACATCTGCACCATTTTCTATCAAAAGCTTTGCAATGGCATTGTGACCACAAAATGATGCTGCCCAAAGTGCATTTCCATACTCCCCTCCTTGTGCATTCACAATAGCCCCTTTTTTAATCAGAAGCATTACAATTGCCTTGTAACCCCAAGATGATGCTGCCTGGAGTGCATTCCCATACTCTCCTCCTTGTGCATTTACATCTGCCCCATTCTCTATCAAAAGCATTACCAGTGCCTCATAACCCCAGGATGATGCTGCCTGTAGTGCATTTTCATACTCTCCTCCTTTTGCATTCACATCTGCCCCATTCTCCATCAAAAGCTTTACAATTGCCACATAACCCCAGGATGATGCTGCCTGAAGTGCATTTCCATAGTATCCTCCTTGTGCATTCACATCTGCCCCATTCTCTATCAAAAGCTTTACAATTGCCTCATAACCCCAGGATGATGCTGCCTGAAGTGCATTTCCATGCTCCCCTCCTTGTGCATTCACATCTGCCCCTTTCTCTATCAGAAGCTTTGCAATTGCCTCATGACCCCAACATAGTGATGCCTGAAGTATGTTTCCATGCTCTTCTTCTTGAGCATTCACATTTGCCCCATTCTCTATCAAAAGCATTGCAGTTGCCTCTTGACCTTTGTATGATGCTGCCTGAAGTGCATTCCCATGCTTTCCTCCTTGTGCATTCACATCTGCCCCATTCTCTATCAAAAGCTGTACAATTGCCTCATGACCCCAGGATGATGCTGCCTGAAGTGCAGTTCCATGGTGTCCACCTTGTGCATTCACATCTGCTCCATTCTCTATCAAAAGCTTTGCAACTGCCTCATAACCCCAAGCTGATGCTGCTTGCAGTGCATTTCCATACTCTCCTCCTTGTGCATTCACATCTGCCCCATTCTCTATTAGAAGCTTTGCAATTGCCTCATGACCCCAAAATAATGCTGCCTGAAGTACATTTCTTTGCTCTCCCCCTTGTGCATTTACATCTGCCCCATTCTCTATCAAAAGCTGTGCAATTGCCATGTGACCTTTGTATGATGCTGCCTGAAGTGCATTTCCATAGTTTCCTCCTTGTGCATTTACATCTGCCCCATTCTCTATCAAAAGCTTTGCAATTGCCATTTGACCCTTGTATGATGCTGCCTGAAGTAGATTTCCATACTCTCCTCCCTGTACATTCACATCTGCCCCATTCTCTATCAAAAGCTTTGCAATTGCCATGTGACCTTTGTATGATGCTGCCTGAAGTGCATTTTCATACTCTCCTCCTTTTGCATTCACATCTGCCCCAGTCTCTATCAAAATTCTAGCAATGGCCTCATGACCTTCATATGATGCTGCTTGAAGTGCATTTCCATAGTGTCCTCCTTGTGCATTCACATCTGCTCCATTCTCTATCAAAAGCTTTGCAATTGCCTCATGACCCTCATATGATGCCACCTGCAGCACATGCACATAATTTCCCTCCATCAATGTATTCACATCTCCTCCACTTTTTAGCAGACTAAGTGTAACTTTGGTCAGACCAGTTTGGCATGTGTAATAAAGAGGTGGCAAGTGTTTAGAAGCATTCCATGGATCATAAATCCTAACCCAATTAACATAAGAAGGACTGTCAGCAGTCAGAAGCTTTATCATTAATCCTGATAGAGATGATTCTTGAGATTTATCATCATTACTTGATTGTACATGGAATATCCAGTTTTTTGCTGCATACTCCATAAGAGGAAAATCTGCATAATATACTGATCCTGTTCTTTCAGTTTGCAGAAGGTAGATAAGACAGGTCTGAGATATTGTAAAGTGAGAGAGCTCTTGGCTGAGGCTAAAAGCTTTCACTTGCTCATTATGATGTTCTTTAACATGCTTAGACAAGAGATACTCCTTGATTGAGAAGTGTGCAAGCTTGATTTCGGCTGTTTTATGTTCAGTGTTGACTTCAATCTGGTGAAAATTTAAAACCTACATTCTGATTCAATAACAAAACTAGAGCACATCTGCAAAACATCTGAGATATCTTCAATTTTATTTTCAGATTCAAATTGTGGTCCATTTTCAGCCATATGATCAACAGTTACAGTTGCAGCAAGTTCCTCCAATGTCATTGGACGAATAGCAAAACACAACCATAGCAGAAATGTTTTGGTGTAGTTATAATCATTTTCATCAATCCCCAACAAGATCCAATCATATGTTTCATCCAAACCTTTAGGTAAGGTTTTCAGCTGTTTTCTGATTGCTGTCTTAGTGCGGCATTTTTTAAGCTCCATTAGCTGTAATGCAACCCATCGAAACCTGCATTTGAATTTAGCAAATATCCATGTAGGTACCAGGTAAAGAAACATACATTCCATCTGCTTGCTGTCTCAATGTCAACTGTATTTCATCCAGAATCTCTGGAGCCCATTTCTGCCAGTCAGACATAGTTTGAAGCTGATGGTGAAGATAGAGCTCAATGTCATGGTTTTCAGATGCTTTAGCCAGATCAACACAGTGGTAAGACTTGAATTTATCATTTATCTCTTTTTCTGGCCTGCTAGTAGTAATCAAGTGCAGCCTGACATTTTCATTCTTATGCAATATGATAGTCTGAACCCAGTCAAGCACCTTAGCCCTTTCAGAGCATTCATCAAGAGCATCCAGGATAATATAGGCAGAGTCAAAGTCACTAAGAATCTTTTGGAGGACATTATGAAGATCATCAAGAGATGGCTGCTGATAGCCTTTGCCACAGTGAACATACAAGTCTGTCAAGATTGTTGGTACACCATCTCCAGATTTAAGTGAGAATTGCCAAATGAGTGAACGAATCAGTTTATCATGCAGCTGTAATTCCTTTTGGGAGTCTCTTCCATCAAAAAAGAAATAAGCAGTTACAAGAGATGGCTGTGATTTCAGAAGATGATTGATGATGGCAGAGCTGGTGAAAAGTTCAATTAGCTTTATTTGAATATATGAAAGTAGTTATAGATATATACCTTAAAATGGTTTTACCACAACCAGCTTAACAATTGGTTAATTTGTAGCTGAAATGATATACTTTGATGGATAGCTTACATTTGCCTTTGATCCAGAGAAAACCAGGCTCTTCCAGCCACTTAGAGAAGCTCATTCCATTGAGAAACCATACACAGGAGGCTGGTTGATTCTGTAGAATTGCAGATGCTGCATGGTAATTCCTGGAACTGTCAGGAGGGGAAAGCCAAGTACGAATATCTTTATCTAAAACAATGAGATAGATCAATCAAAATGATCAAACTGGCATGTAAGAGAAGTTTCCATACCCAAGTCTACAACTCCCAAACAAGATGTTATTAAGGTCAATACAGTGCTGGATTTATTACATACCTTGATTATTGACATTTTGTATCCAAAGACCTATTACAATACAGTTGATGATCTTGAACATGAGACTGCCCAAATCAAACATACCATAGTTGTCACCAGTATTTACATTTTGAACTTGATTATAGTTATTTATCACACCAACCTCAGTTTTTGCTGGATAGTCTGCAATGTGAGCTGGCATATGTTATAACCATAAAAATTATTTGTGAAATTTACGTGATGACTTCAGCCATGAAGGATCCACAATGGGAAGGTTGGATGATCCATCTATGCCAAGGCCATCAGTAACATTACAAAGTAGGGTTTCAAGGGAGCACAGACCAGCCTTATGTAATGGGCCTTTAGATGATAATTGTCATGGACTGCATAAGGAGAAAAGTTAAAGAAATTGCACCAGCAACAGCCGTTTCTGCATCATCCACTGTGCTAAATGTTGAAGGTATCGCATCAAATGGAAGAGTGCTTGGAATGTCAGTATTGATAGTACCGATGTTTGCATATTGGTACTTTGGCGAGCGAGCATAATGATCGGCCGATGCCAACCCCTTGTTGATGGGAAGGTTCGGTGGATAGGTGGTCGAGGTGGGCAGATAAACACTTCGAGCAACTATGCAATACTTGTTAGCCACTGTAAAGAAAATTTTGGGTGAACGCGGACTATTTCGTGATCGGTCTTCGGTGCGATGTTCGACTTGATCATAGCCAATGGTGGCAGCAGGGTCGTCAGTTATCTCACTAGGGACGACCGGTCCTACATCCACCGCGAGGTTGTCTGGAGATGGAGTCCTCAAGATGGGCGGGGCAGAGCGGTTAGCAGCGGCGCAATTGAGGTTCGCCGATTGAGGTTTCGGCGACCACAATCTTGCTACAGCCTTCTTAAGACCGCAAAGAGGCTCGAGTAAACAATCACTGGTTTGGTTAGACATCGTAGACGACTAGATGGAAGTTGAGAAGAAAGATGTGAACGTGGCAAAAGCATGTCACTGGTGGGTGCTATGTAATATCGTGACCACCGTGACTCACCTTGTTCCTTCCAGATTCCCTGGTGTCGGGGTCTATATTTCTTCCATTGCACTTGCGGCGACCTCTTTGTTGCAACCCTCCTATCCCTTCCTCTCACAATTTCGTCGCTCGCCTGCGCTACTCTATGCGCTCTCCGAGTCCCCTTTGATCTTATAGCCTTGTCACTCTCGAGCAGCATCATTTCCCATCCCATTCGCACTCGGGCCGCTGAATGAACTTTACTTATACACTCCAATCTCAACACCGTCGACGTCGCCCATACCCCTCTGTTCCCTCAAGTTGTGCAGAGAAACCTTTGCGTCGTTCTGACGCCCGGCCTCCCCCCCGATGTCAAAGTATCACCACAGAATTGTATCAATCCCATGGTCGATCGTTGCGTAACATCCCCGTCGAGCCTTTATACAAATCTTCGTCCTCCTCTGGTCAGCCGCCGCAGACATCGCCTCGCCATCCCCATCCGAACCCGGTGCCCGAGATCGACCTGTAACAAAGAACGACGCCTGCCAACAGTTCGCCCGATTTGGAGAAAACGGGGAGTGTGCACTTTTATGGTGGGGTGCCCTTCGTCTTCGTCGTTGACAGCGACGACTGCAAAAGCAGTGGTGTGGATGTTCTTCCAGCTACACCATGGGTGCACCCGATAGCAATACTGATGGTTTTAGCGACTACCAAAGGTGAGCTCTAGCCCACCACCTCCCCGCTACACCCTTCTTGTTGGTTGATTGCATGACGACCTAGGGGTGAAAAAATGGATCGACGTGCGTCCTCTCACCCACCCCACCAACTGTATGGACGGGAAACACGCAGGCAGCTTGTCCACCGAATGCCATGCAAACACGTCATCGAGATCCTCTGTACGGAGTTGAGGTTGGAACTCTGTGCGGAACCCCCCGTCTATAACTCCCAACTCACCGCTAACTTAATATTGGTATCTAGGCGCACAGGATAAAAGGCAAGAATGTATTTATTGTCTTTGACCTTGTGGGGCGGGGCAGTATTTGGAAACCTGGTATTACGAGTGGTATGTTGCGTTTGTCAAAGGGTCGCGGACGTGCACTGATCCGGTTACTAGTAGGTGGTGAGCGCGAAGTAGGATTGGGTTCGGGTTTGGATATCTGAGTTGGGCAACGTAGAAACTGTTGAAGATCAGTGGGTTGACTCAAGTTCACTAGACCTTCGTCAACACCAACACCGAACGCAACCATCCCGCTAGTCTCCTCCAGGGAATGCTACTTTTTACCCATTTTGGATATGGGATGTTCGATCTCTCCTGCTAAACAAATCTGGCTTGAGTTAGGTGGCCGCCTCTTTGCGACGTGCAACTTAGAGGATCACCAAGATCGCGACAGTGCCTGCCCTTCTCGCCAAGAATCGTTCTAGACAGAGAGACCGGAAACTATGGTGCGTGTCGCGTTTTTCATCCTATCGAATTCGCTCATAGGTACATCAAGTATCCACCAATGTTCTTTGGGTGAAGCATCAGGAATGCTGGCTTCAAGTATGACCTGCGGTATACTCGGACGTGCCCTTGGCTTCAACTTCCACTTCAATTTATTTCTCTCGACCCCAAACCACGGGTTAAGCCCAATGGAAGCCTTTGGGAAACCTTGGGTGCGTTTTCGGTTGCAATCGTTCAAATGGTTCTTCAACACGTCTAATTCACATTTCAGGATGCAAGTACTTCCTTACCAGTACTCCGATAAACATCAATGGGTTTCCATTCTCTCATGTGTTTACCCATTTTGCCTCTCATGAACGCACCTCCGTGATAGACTTTGGTTCAACGCCTTGCAAGAGTCGAGAATCGTGGTTGGATACGCACGAGCAAGAGTGCCCCCGCAGAAAAGTCACCTTTTTTCAAACATCCAAGCTTTCGCTGTTTGCAGTATCTCCACTTATAGTAAGTATGTGTTATTTGGGGTAATGTCGTATCTTCTTTCGATAATTTATGACTGTAGCGGACGCCACGGATGCGGGATTTACCCTTCACATCGTGAAACCTCTTTGTGACTGGCGGTCTCGGTAGGAAAAGAGGGATGATGGGTGGACGTGATCGGTTCTCGAAGTGGCTGGTCGGTTCGATCTTTTATAGTCTATCCTGCTCGCATTTCAGGCTAACGCCGCGTTCAGCCCCACGACTCAGTCAACTTGGGAATCGATGCAGGCAAAACGCGGTGGCACGCCCCATACGCCAGTTGGAAGGTTTCCACGAGCCAAAACAAACTTCTGGTTCAAGTTTGGTGTCTAGCAGCTGCATAGAAGTCAAGCACGTTCAGCGGTTAACCTGACGTTTGCCGTCAGTCCCTTGGAGCGTAGAATTTCAGCGAATCGGAGTCTGTGAAGCCCCCACGTTCGTTGTGCACTCCGAATTGATTCTATAGTATGACGATGTCTACGACTTGAGGACCCCTGCAATACTCGAAGTGTTTATATGTATCACCTTCATTGCACGTCCTCAAGTCCAAGCGACGCCTCCTTCCAAGACCTGTGGAGGACCCGTCTGCGCTGCTCTTCTCCTCAAACAAAAGGCGGGTTAAAAGGGCAGAGTAATCCGTTGTTACGGAATGCGATGATGGGGCGGAGGGGGGAAGATAGGCGGCAGAGGTTCGGGTGTGAAGGTGAGAATAGAAGCTTGCGAAAGGGCAAGCGGGGGCAAGTATGACCTAGTAACAAGCCAACGTAAAGTTTATCTACGCCGTACTTAGTAGAGGCGAAAATTTTGTGGCATTATCACTAGTTGGACACTGAAAGATATTATTGAGATAGATGACTTGTAATTCAAGCTTCAGGACCAAAAAGCTTGTATTGAACTGAGGTAGAAATACATAGGCTACATATTACAGAGACAAGATGTGAACTTCCTCATTAGAAGACGCCATGTTTCCCCACTCGTTCATCCTCGTTGCTGGTAGCCCCACCTCCGACTCTGAACCTAAAAACTTTCCAGGTCAGGGTGTGTGCATCAGGATAGTGCGCATATAGAGTACACACACTACTGATTGTGCGCATATATGATACCCACGTATTGTCGTTCCCTTCTCTGAAACGTACACCGGGGTTATCACGATGATACTCCAAGCAAGAGGAACAAAAAAAACTTGCGTTCAGCTTCCTGATGACACCTCCTTTCTTTTGTGTATCAAGTACCATCACGGTTACAGATCTCCACGGCTTCTGCGCCGCGTGCGTTTAGAAAAGAAGTTTAGACCGCAGTCGTTTCGGAAGGCCTGTCCAGTAAGTACGGTGAGCTCGTCGTTCTCGGACAGGCAGACACCAATGAGAACCGCTCACCAATTTTATTACTACCAAACGGAACCAACGCATACGAAGCGCTCGCCACTCCCTTTGCATTCGTCGACGACATTGGATAATCAAGTATCACGGAAATGCGGTACGCCAGACTTCCCTGCGTCAAAGCAAACACGAAGAAGGAAGGCGGAAGGAAAGAGTAGCCTCCAAAATCCACCGCTACGATGCCCCCATCCCCATTCGACGTATCTTTCAGAAAGTTGACGTATTTCAGGTCTGAGGGGCAGAGACGTAGTCCATGTGTGGCGACTTCGTCACGGAAGTTGACGCGGGGTTTACGTTCTGTTATAGTGAGGATCTATGGGGTTTCGTTAGGTGCGAGAGGACAAGGGCGAGAAGAAAGAGAAGACTGACCCCATTCACATGATCCTCCAAGTCCCCTACGGACTCATACTCAATATCAGCCAACCGATGACAGAAAAACGGGTGTTCGATCAGACCTCCCCCTACAGGCCCAGGCTTTCTTGAATCGGGGCTCGGGATATTGATGAGGGTTTTGACAGCATCGCTAATGAGTACATCATCGGACTCCTCGCATTGCTTTCCGTAGATGAACTCCGAAACGATGAACCCAAAGCGCTTCCACGTGAACGCGATATAAACGCGGGGAGCACGCACGGCATCGGTTGTGCATTTCGTGTTGTGGAGGTATTGAGAGACAAAGTTTTGGGTTCGGGCTTCGGCCATGGTTATTTCGCCTCCGTATTTGACCCAGATATCGCTGACGTCCGAATTTTGGTCGGAGGTCTTGGACAGAGTGAGTTGGACACCGCTGATGTTGGTGGCGGTTACTTGGCCCGGACCGAGTTTGAAGGATTGAGCGATTATTGTTGAGCAGTCTGGGATGTTTGCGGGCTTGTTTTTGTCGTTGATGAATACTACTGGCAAAACTTCGGAGGGCATGCTGGAAAGTTGTGCTCGTCACGGTGAAAAGTAGAGGAGGGACGGTTTACGAACTTTGGTTAACGTGACGATGACGACGAGTAACTTCTGGCGTACATGCAGTAGACTTGATCGAGAGTAAGGGGAACGCAAGAAAGAGCAGAGGGCAAGGTATTCGTGGTTACGTCATCTTGTCTTTTTCCTCACCGAACAAAGCAAAGGGTGCATCTATTAGACCAGCCCAGCACACAGAATGGATATAAAGAGTGAAGATAAGTAATGTCCCTGTGTCGGAATGAAGGAAAAATCAGTCGTAGTCGCCGTCATCATCATGGCATAATCATGTCAAAGTCGTAAACTCCCCCTCCTCCTCCTGTTCCCCTTCGCCTCCCCATCCCCACTTATCTTCTCAACCGCCTTCCACCCAATCAACTCCTTCCTCGCAGGTAAACAAACCGACGTCCCAGGCATAAGCGGCTCACACTCAACCTTCGCATTAACCTCCTTAAACCTTTCAAATTCCCAGCCACTGGCCGTGGCAAGGTCCCAACACGATTCGCCGGGCTGTACGTAGTACGACCTAGTTCCCTCCGGGCACACCTTTGGTTTTGTAGGGGAAAGGAGGGAGGGGGAGAGGATGACGCGCCAGATTAGGAGGAGGATGACGGCGATGAGGAGGAAGAAGGGGAAGAGGGTGCGGTAGGGCGATGGGTGGGAGAATGGGGCGGTGGTGGTGGCCATTGGACGGGTCTACATAATATGCGCGTTTGATTAAGTTCATTAATTGAATCTGATGGAGGGCAAGGAACACCTACATGATCCCCGCTGAGCAGTTGATACCCGTCCCCTCTAGGGCGAGGCGCAGCTTCTACGTCGTCTTCTGGGCGCTGGACAACGGACGCGGGCAAAGTCGACACTGCATTGACCATCAGGGAATGTTGACGCTTAAGAACAAGGACAAAGACGAGCGACGAACCTCTCGTCATCTCACCGACCTCCACCCCCTCCTCGCCAACCCACATCGACCCATCCCGATCTCGAAAATAATACCGCCCTGAATCGGCGTCGTATCCGATACGTTTCATGCCCTCTGGGAGGCGGTATGAATCCTATTCACAGAGTTAGTTCCAAGTTTGTTTTGTGTGGGATGAGAAAGAGGGAATGACTTCGTCATATTGTGTCCAGCGGCCCATAAGTGTGGTGTGGTTTAGAGAGGATGTGGTGGCGGTGGTGATGGATGGAAGAGTGTGTGTGGAGTTGGTGGAGTGGTTGTGAGAGGATTGGGGGCAATGCTAGTGAGCGTTCCTGGACAAAGCGTTCTAGATCTGTGCGGCGATCAGTCGTGTAGCCGGCGATATCGAAGACTTGTTTGCCAAACAATTGAGACGCATCAATTGAACAAGCGCGCCAGAGCGCTCCGCACTTTCAAACGAGAGTTGTAGCTAACTTTCAAGCGCTTCCTGCTGTTCAAGAATAATTTTGAACTCGTAATAACAGACCACCACTGAGCCTGAGTACAAAACAAGAAGGAAAATTAACCTTCGAATGATGTTTAAGTATTTTGGGTGTGGCATGGACAAGGTATGGAAATTCATTTGGGTAGGGAAGGGTTCATAAAAAATCACCTTTCTTGAAGCAACCTTTTCAATGAGTTTGAATCTAGAAAAAACAACAAGGATGTATTAAAATAGCATGATTCACGTCCAGCCGCCGCCCAGCCGTACAAGACACAGTGGTAGTAGAAGACAGATATATATCCGGGCCGAGAAATTTGAGGGGGCACGAGGAATAAATTAAGCATGTTGTGTTGTGAGGGAGAGTTAGTGGCATAACCTTTATATGTTGAACTCCCTAATCTAGTACAATCGAGTTGAATGCAGATAGATGGGAATGGCCACCACTGAGTTCTTCAGAATATATGTTCTTCTAAAAATTATGCAGTTGGGCAATTCCAAGCTGGCAAGTTTAGATGTTTGTATGTGTAGCATGACTTGTGGCAATCTTCAAAAACACCTGTGGTGAAGTGGTTATCATGCTTGCCTTCCATCCTGAATTGTCGGAATGCAGCAAGCGGCACGAGTTCGATTCTCGTCGGGTGTATACTTATTTGCATTGTTTTATGCGTTTAAAAATGAAGAAAATCGAGAGGGAACGCGCCGGAACATGATCATTATTTGAACACCTAGTGCTGTAGAAAATACATACTCACCCTTTTGGAATCCTTTATCATTTTCTCAAATTTGCCAATTCCACACAAAGTCATTGTAGCTCACTCTTCGGAAAGGAGATATAGGCGCTTTCGCAATGTCTCAACGATTAACATAGCTAATACTTTTTTTAAAAAAAACAACATCGATCCAAACAAGAAGAAAAAACCGTGGAAGTAAGTGGTATCGTATCCAGGATTATATCACGACTCATGCGAACATGCCACTTTAGACTGTATAACGTGGTGCTTTTTTTCGACCCCCACGCACGGCTTGAAGGTCTCACCGTCAACATCCATCCCGTTTGATTTTTTGTCTTGACCAGCGGGAGACCCACCACTCGAGACATCCACCTTGGCATGACGCTGCTGCCGTTTACATTCGGCTGGGTTTCAATGAAGCGCTGGGAATACAATCCTCACCGCTCCAGAATTCCCTACCTTTAGGAACGCGGCAGACATTGTTTTCTCCGCAACGTGAGTCGCAAGAAAGGACTCCTGCTCGTCGTGATATGTCTTACCTTGTCAACCCTCCGACGGATCTCGCAAGGAGAGTTCCACCGCGTCGAACTTGAAGTCCTGACGCGACATCAGCGATGGTTTTAAGACTCAGGATACCTTCTACGTTTGGCGCATCTTTCGGGTTGGGAAAACGGGGGGCAAAAACCGACCACGTTGTGAAGTTGCGATAAAATCCATCTGCGTTACTTGATATTCGAATAATGATATTCAACGCCTTCTAATCCGCCGTTGACATCTAATGCCGACTGATGCCTTTCAATCAGTTAGAGCCTTTGCTACGAGCGACTGAATCGAAAGAAAGATCAGTCTAACGTTCAAGCGAGCCCGTCGTTAAATGACGTACCTGCAATTCCTGCGGGCGCGCACCTACAAGTTCGGACACCTTCTCACCCTTCCTGAACAAAGCAAACGTGGGCATCTAGATAAAATCAAGGTTAATGACGAAATAATGAAAGTAACATGATATACGACATACCGCTCTGACCCCTACTTCCTGGGATATTTGGTCCTGCTCATCCACATCTACTTTGTAGAACTCCACTCCGGCAAAAGACAGATCGTCGGAGAGCTTCTCGAAAACTGGGGATATCACCCGACATGGCCCACACCATGTAGCCCAAAAGTCGATAACGACGGGCTTGTCTCCGTTTATCTGATGCGTCGTTAAAAGGATAATCGGTTGAGAGGTGTGAAACTTACGACGGCCTTGAAATCGTCAAATGAGCTGAATGTTTTGACGGGCATTGTTTATGCAATCAAGGGTAAGGTTTGAGGGGATTTCTGAGATGAAAGTCTGTCATCTGTGTCGTCTTTATAAAGATTGTGATCACTCACGTGCGTATTTGAAATACAGGATGCGGCACGTGCATACTTTACCAACCTGTCCGAGTCCGTCCTAAGTTTGGAAATCGCGCCAACTCGACGCCATTCGGGCCTCCGCTTACACTCCTCAGCAGACTATGCGTGCCGTCTAGGGTTTACCCTAATTGTATCTTCAAGAGATCAAGTTTACCCACGTAATCATCCAGGACGCTTTTCTACGCGCCGAATTGTGGTGGCGGCATTCACGAGAGCGAGTAACTAAGCCTCAAGCCTGCTCCGCCCTCTAATTCACTCAAAGACTGCAGCCCTTATTATCGTGCCGATATCACAAAGGTTCAAGGCTCCAGAGTTAGCGGTGTCCCTCGTAAAATCCTGCTCCGTTACTCCAGCATCGTCACCTGAAGTTGGCAATCTTCAAACCGGACAGGGTATAACCGTACGTAATACTCAAATGCTCTTGCATCAATTTTTCGGAGTATCAACAACGTCTCAATGAACGCCATCGCCATCTGTTGGGCTGCATCAGCTAACACCTTATCGTGCGTCAACTGCAAGTGTTCGCGTGGAGGCCCACTCTGAACCGATCAAGGCGCCCAATAGCCCTTTTGATAGGACTTGTATTACTAAAGATATCTGGACATCGTAAGTGGTTATTACATCCACTGTTACTTACTGTGTTCCTTACGGTGCGCCTTGCGTATCAGCCAGGATTTCAGTATTTGATCAAAGGCATCTCCTCGGAGTCGGACTTGAAACTCAAGGGACGTTTCCGAATGCTCTTTGCCAGTTATTTCCTGAGGCTGGTTCCTACCTACCCGCTAATGTTTTCTCTGTACTTATATTTTTTCAAGTCATCTTATGTTTTTATTTCTTCTGGTTCAGTTGTCGGCACAAGTCATTATACACTAAATGAACAATAGGAACCGACTACAATTGGTGGAGTCAAATGGAAGAGCTGTTGCGGTGGTAAAGCGAGCTCACGGACTGGCGTGAATCAATGTATTCGCAAACCCAGTTGGAGCCTGTCGGAGCCTGCTGGAAAGTCAGCAGCAACTCGCTCGCTGGCACTCGGCTATACCAAAGCGTCAGGCGAGGCGAGCAGAACACAGTCCAGCAAATTTCGCAAGTATGAACTCGTGGATTGTAGACAGCTCCTCCCACCAGAGGACTGGGGGGTTCCGAGACAAGACCAGTAAGGCCCAACAGACTGGGTATGGGTGAGGAAGGCGCACGTGGGCCTAGGAGAAGTCGGGGAGGCCAAACGGACGAGCGACAAAGATGCACGCGAAATCTTCAAAATGGAGTGGGAGGTGAGAAAATTGGAGAAGCCAAGGCACGGCAGAGGCAGAGTGTTTTCCCCCACGCGGCGAGGAGGCGGAAAACGAGAGGAACGCAGGCGAAGCGGCGCCCACGTTAAATGGCGGAGACCGAGATACAGAGATCCTCGAGCCGGTATTTGAAAAGGTGCGTTCTGAGTTTGCAGACAACACGTTGAAAGAGGGAGAGCGACTGAACTTGAACCAAGCAAGCATAATTTCACTACAAGACTCTGAAGAAGACTTCTAAGAGAGTAGACAGATAAAAAACGCACCAATTAAAGGCTTCAAAACTTGCGAGCAGCGGCCATCAACTTGCTGCTGGGAGGTGAAGAAGACAGTGGCTACACCCTCAAGGTCACACGGTAAGACCAGAATAACGCAAGCGGCGCGCGGCAGACCATCCAACAAAAAACCGGCAGTAGCAACATGCCTTGGCGCTGCCCTCGGAGAGAGAGCTCTGGAGAAAGACAAACTTGAATGTTGGACAAATGCGTTACTTAGTAACTTACAGTGCTTGCATGAAACACGTGACTTGCGAAATCTGATTCACGCGACAATTCTCGTCATTGTAGAAGGGACCCGCCGTAGAAAGAATAAAGAATGGTGTTTAATTAGGTGCAATACAAAGTACATGTGTCGGCAATTCAACCAGAAAAAGTTGGAACATAAGGTGAGAACATAAAAGTTGCATAAAAAAAGAAAACCAAGAGAAAACATAGAATGGTATGTACTTGGACAAATTGAAACAGTTGGAACCAGGACATCATAACCGGCAAAGCGCATTGGGTCCCTTGAGTTTGAAGTCCGACTCCGAGGACATGCCTTTGATCGATTGTTGATCGAATTTGGATCGAATACCGAAATCCTGGCTGATACGCAAGGCGCACCGTAGTTCCTTGCTGAAGTACCAGAATCACTCTAGACCGACTCTTCTCACACAGGCTCCGTCCGGACTGCGCGTCTTTATTGAACGAGTCCACCGCATGGAGTGGTCGGGAAGTCAATGGCATAGCTTATCAGGCAGACGGTGACCACGAAGATTTCAAGAATCAGCCACAGCCTTGCCTTGATTCGACTACTAGCTTCACATCGATGCTAATCATCACCCCCGAACCCTTCAATCAGGTTCTCGTGTGATTTTTTGGGTCTTCAAAGCTTCACCGGTTACCCCAGCGCTAGGAATAAGTTCGAGTAATGTACAATCTACTTAGCATGGTGGCACTGGCAGGATGAATCCACTGTAACGCTGGAGAACAAAAAAAGCCAATATAGCTATTAGCGAATACCGGAGTCTCTGTATGGGAATCGAACCCAGCTCTCGCGCTGACATGTAAGTACCTTCAATATGAATGGTGAGCGCGTGTACCGTTGGCCAATGTACTAACAAAGAATTCAGGGGGAAATTACTTAGGGGAGCCTTGAACAAGAACGACGAGTTATTCTGGTTGCGAGTGGGAGGGAACGCACAAGGGAGGATACTGACTGCCAATTGCGAACGAAGTGTTTGAGGATAACAGAGAGGCCCCTCTTCGGTATCGCAATAACCAAAGGCGGTCCAAATTCAATGAAGGTGCCGTCGAGTGCGGTGTCATTCTGCCAACTCCCGTAAGTGGACATTGGCAACTACTGCCTTGCTACCGCCTGTTGCGCGGAATACCACGTTGAAGTACGCGGTAATCATAATTTCTTTACAGGGAGTCACCCCAAACTTCAAGACATGCTGTCAACATTTTCAAGCCAGTCTGAAGTCGGTCGCGGCACACTTGATTGACTGCCCATCTTAGAAGCTAAAATAGCGCAATCGTCGACTTGAACGCCTCGGAGTTTTTCAGGCCGTTCCCCATGCAATCTTTATCAGAAATTGACTATTGCCAAGCCAGTTTCAAATGCGTCAGTTGTGCGCTTGATCCGCGTTCAGAGGCGCCTCAATGCCCTATAAAACAGGTCGAGGTCATGTCTACAATTCCTCACCAGCTGAGCAGGTCCAGGTCTACGTGCTAACTCGTCTGTGACGATTCACTTTCTCCACTCACCCACCCCTCGAACTATCCTCACCATGAAATTCTTCCTCGTCTTTCTTGGCTTTTTCGCTGTCGCCACTGCTGCCCCGTTGGCGATGAGGCGTGCTGAGCACGCTGCGCTTGCGCCTCCTTCGGGTGTGGTTGGTGGACGTGACATTCAAAACGGCGATATGACGCGGCGAAGCGACAACTCTTTGATCCAAGTTGTACGCACCAATGATGATAGCATTAAACGGAACATTGGAGAAAATTTGGAAACACGGCAACTTCAAATAGCAGATGAAATCGTCGCCACTGTTGTTGAAGAACTTGAATTGGAAGCGTTGGCAACACGGCAACTCCAAGCAGCAGTTGAAATCGTTGAAGCTGTTATTGATCTTGTCGAGGGAATAATTGACATGATAAACGCGGACAACACGGTACGGGAATGAGCAATTTTTATAAGTCAGGCTAATTTACTATGCACCTCATTAGAAACGTGATCATTTTACTATCGACACGGTTACCCAGTCAGGGCAGCAATGGCCAGGCTTCAATTGGGTCATCTGCGATTCTGATCACACAACTGCTTTCGACGGTATTCAGGACACCGACTGGGGCCACAGCCATCATGAGCTCGACATCTCCCTTGGCAGAACAGTTGGGTCAGTTCTTTTCTCGGTTAAAATCCACTTTCTTTTCTCATATTCCCGATAATAGGTACGAGCTTTATTGGTTCAGGTCAGGCACATTCACCCGGATCGGAGACGGTGGATATTTGAACGTGCGTATTCTCGTTATTGCGATTAATAATACCTTTAATCATGTGTTTTGAACAGTGGGCTTATGAAGGCGTCGTCACTGGAACGGAAAATGGTGGATCGGTTGTTCACTTCGCCGCACCATGATCAGTTCACATACTTCTCGTAACAAAAAAAGTAGTTGAAATGATCATCCTGCCTGTCCGTGCTCCAGTTTTTTGACGACAATGGTAGTTTACAACTATTTACGCGTTGTTTGTTGAAGGGGCTCTTGAGCGACAACTTCAAGCGTCCTCTAATGCCCTATCGCGTTTTTCTCGGTGCGCCGTTGCCTCAAGAGTTAGCCAACACAGATTCGTCTGCGGCAGCTGCGTACCATTGGCAAACTGTATCGTCCAGTTCTCGTCTACCCTCCAAATCTTCGTCGACGCGTTTCATTGGAACACAATCTTTTATTCTTCCTCCTGCCACTCTAGAAGCGGCCAGCAGGAGAATTTCACTCATATACCAGAATGTAATCTTCGATGAGAGTAAAGACGAAGAAGGCGATTCAGTCTTGGAAGAGGACGATTTGAGGCACGGGAATGAGTCTCGGAAACTTGGAGGTCGGTTGACTGATTTGCCTACGAGGGATGGGTACTGACATTCATGTCGTTAGACCAAACGACTCTAATTACATGGCCTCCAACCGCGGAGAGCCGGAGAGACAAGAGCAAAGACACTCCCTCCTTCTTGCTCAACTCTCAATCCCAACCTGCCACTATCGAATCCCAACAACAGCAATTCCTTGAAACCCAGGATGAATCGGGGTTCGACGAGTCCATCGGATACTCCGACGCGTCTTCTATCGCTCGCTTTCCGACCTTCCATTTCAATCTACACGACGTCACCCCCTTAACCCATCTGGCGGGCGCTAAATCGCGCAAAGTCTCACTAGTCGTCGTGGCTATTCTGGAAGTCGAAGGCCCCGATTCGATACGGATAAAGAAAGGCCCCGACGCGGGCAAGGAGGTTTCCATCTTGAAAGTGATACTTGGTGACGAGGCTGGCACAGTGTGTAAACTCACCGCATGGAGGGAGGTCGCGGAAACCTGGGGTGGAGATATGAAGCGAGGGGATGTAGTCTTCATTGAGAGTGCGTATATGCGCTTTGTCTACAGACAATCACTTACCCACCGTACCGATACAGATGTAACAGCGACCTCAGTCCCCAACACTTCCCCAACCCTAACAGCCTCGCCCAACCTCAAGTCTACAATGACGATCTGCTACCGCACTATGCCTTACACGCATGAGGATAATAGGCTCAGACCTGATCTGCGGCTTGGGGACAGCGATCCGTGCGTACGCAAGGTTGCAGCTGCCGTGAGGTGGTTTGAGAAGATGGCTGGGCTACCAAGCAAAGCGTGACAAGATAGTGCACCGCTATAGGTACCGGCTCACCGGTCTGACTGGAACAAAGTGTCGCCTCTTCCCAGAGGCTATGATTCCCGCGCATCACCACCAAAGTCATGACGATTCATGGAGATGGGGGGGCCGGCGATAACTCTCGCGTGCGGCTTGACTCTGTCGGTCATGACGGTGCACGATAAGGGGTTACCCACACCCCATCGCAAATCGGTGAAAGCCAATTGATCTCGGTCACAACAGGCTCAACTTCATCATCATCTTCCATGGCCACGAGCGACCTATCATCCAGATATCTCTATTACCTACAACCCACTATCAAAGCCAATTGACACGATCATGAGCCTGGTGGCTGTTCATTTCAAATGCATATGACGCTGGGAGCCTGAGGTGGAAGCTTTGAGAATGTTTGCACAGTACACCAGACCCCAGCTCCACGCATGGCTCCTCTGCTTGCGACAACTGAGCTCCTTCTGGCGTCGTTGAAACAGGTGCTGGCCCTTGGGAGAGAGCCCCAGGTTCTCGCAGGGCTCATAGCTGAGATTCCACCGCAGAAAGACTGCAGTTCCAATCCGACCTCCCACACGCGACAACGGACCCCGGCCTCTTAAACGCGACAACTGGCAGCAGAGTCGAGGGACGAACCAACGGCCCAATCGATACCCTCCCCGATCAAGCTCCACCGATACCTTGTTGGTCTAATAAACGACATCTTACCTGCGGCAACCCAACACCAGGCCCGTTATGGTTGCAAAAAAGCCTATTTCATGGAGTAGTTTCGCACCGGGAAAACGCAAAGGTGCTCTTATTCTGCACTTTAACATGGACATATACCCACCCGACTCAATCAGAACCATTCCCCTGTGCGAATCTAGAGTGTTGGGTCGACCCTCAAACGCTTGAGGCGATTAGCACCAATTCGAATGACTCAGCCTTTAAGATCGCCTACAAAACCCATCTCTGAAGGATCTTCGTCTAACTCTACGAAAGGAAGCAAAAGATGCCGCAGTCTCATTCTGCTACAATGGTGCCAAACCGACAGTTGGGTGTTTAGACAGGAATTCAGCGCAAAACATCCCTGTGTCGCTCCAAGAGGTTCAGGCTTGGCTAGGGTCTTCCGGAGTTTCTATCTGGGATTGTTCTGCTGCCGGCCCATCTATTGCAGAACTTATACGTGTTTCCGAAGCGAAAGGACCAGTGGATTTCCTGATGGCGCTCAGGCCATGATTGGTTCGCTGCAACTGCCGTGTGGCGCGAACGAACAACTTCCTTTCATGCCTAGAATTACCAGCCCAAATGGATGTGATGGGCGCTGCAAGAGGTGGATTTGGTATGCAAGGCTACTTCAACCCCGCGTTCATGCAAAATGCGCAAGGGGCCGGTGGGAGTACTGGCCAGCTCAATGCTCCTGATGGACCCAGAAAACGATATAGGACTGAGGGCGGGGGTATGCAAATTGAACATGTCACGATGCCGACGGATGTCTCCACTTCCTGTCTCACCTCATTCATCGACATTGCACTGAGATATTCATCACCAACCACCAACTTCACAATAACATCACTGCTGACATGGTCCTGCAGCTTCTAGGTACCCCTCTGGGAGAACTCAATTGGATGTTGACCGCAATCACTGATACCATGGGACGGACTACATTTTCTCGTGATATCTTCACCAAAGTTTACTTACCGATCGCCTCCCTTTTTCGAAACCCGCTGCTTGCTGAAAGAATCATGAAGAACTAACACTGCACAGCGCACACCTTCCCGGACCAACGCACATCCACTCTAGGCCACATGGGATTTGGCGATAGATACATGCTTGCGCCAATTACCGGATCTCTTATCCAGGAGCGCCAGTAATGTAGCCAACCCCGTGGCTCCTTCCTCTTTACAGTGGGAACCAGACCCGGCGGCATTGGCCAAAGACCCTAATGCTGCAACTTCTGCCAAACCGGGCGATATGCCCTATGTCTACGTTCCTAGCAAATTTTTGATGATCAGCTCAAAGTTTGGCTCTCCAGAGGCGGCTCGACTTTGACCAGACGTGGGCCCATGTCTCTTCTACCTCTGAATGACAGTAACCCCAACGTTCACCTTCGCAAGTGGAATCAGTTAATGGCACCTTGAACGAGTACGATGGGAACTCAGAAAGTACAGTTTGGAGTGACGTCAGACGGTTTTGTACCAATGTTACCTCTCTGCAAAACTTCTGCGTATCGGAAGTCTCGACGCCCGATTGTTCGGCCCTTGGATAAGCCCACACCATTTTTCGCTTTCAATATCTTGAGGGGCTTGACAGGCCCTCAAACTTCCTCCATTCCACGCTCCAGCTCTGTCGTGTTTCATCCAACGGAAATGCTGTCTGGTCTAGGTGGACCCAATGGTACGTTTTCTCTTCTTTTAGACGAAAGTAGTGCTCAGCTTGACTTATAGTTTAGTGCTGCCATTGCTTGAATCACAAGCGACCTCTCTCGTGTTCAGCTCAAGTCTCTATCCGACATACCTTCTGTTATCTTGGCTCTGCACGAATTATCTGCTGTTAATTTTGCTATCATGTCCAATTTATCGGGCCATCAAGGTTCTCTTATCGACATTTGCTACTCGTCGAGCTTTTGATCTAACCCATTAACCCTCAACCCCCCTCGAGTCCAATGTTCATTGCCGGCAATGAAGTCTTCCCTGACAATCTTTCCTCTGAATGCCACTCCATTGTCTCTTTCTACTTTAACATACACCCCCTCCACCCTGCCATCGTAGAAGGACGACTTGCTCTGAACCATAGTTCGTAACACGTCGTCTGTTGGCGGGATTCCTTCATGGATAATGGGTACCACACTGATTGTAGTGGAAGAGAGCAATCTTCGGAGACCTTGTGTATGCTCCCAAGTTTGAGTCGCGCGATCATACAAATCATATGCAATGAAGTAATCCGGAAGGTGGGTATAAGGAATGGAGTGTGTGGCGAACACCCATTCCCCGAAAAGGATGTAGCGCTCTGCGAAGAAGGGATCGCGATCCAGGAGTTGGTATAATTCCTCTCTGTGTCTCTCAACCCACAACCCCAACTTCTTGAACTGCTCGTGTGTCGATGAGTTCACGTAGTGGGAACGATTTTGCACAACTATCTGCGACCTATCGAAAGAAAGGGAGAATCCCATGTTGGCACCATCGATCTTCTCCGTGATGACAACATGACCTTCAATTATTAGGGAAGACACATCTGCGTGGATGTCATCTGATGTAGCCGCTCCCAGGTCAAGAAGGTGTGGAGTGCGAGGGAACTTGTACACCGTTATCGGGGGCGATAAGCGCAAGACTAACTCCTGAGCTGCTGCAAATGACCGAATGATAACAATGGCCTTGAAGCCTTCTCGCAAGGTTGGCCGGGCGAAGATCTTGCCCATCTGCTCGACCGCGTTTCTTACTCGATTTCCGGGAGGGAGAGTGGGGTGACCTGCGCGTAGTTGGGCGCGGGAGATGCACAAATCACGATCATAATCAAACCAGACGCACACGGGCGAGGTGCACCAGTTCGACGCAAGTTCAAGCCATCCCTTTCTGTCCGAAGCTGCTGTATTGCACCGATCAAGGAGAACACGCCCATTAGGTTTTCGGCCTATCTCTGCCTCACAAGCCAATCTGCTACCAGAATCATCCTGGGATATGCGATTCCATCCACCAGGATCTCGAGCCATCAGGGACTTACAGAATGAGGACTTCCCCGAACCTGGAAGTCCCATCAAAACAAAGAGGTCATTCTCTTTGCTAAGCGACCCTTCAACTACCACGGCACAAGGTGGGGGTTCTGTAGGACGATCGGGAAAGATGGACTGTCGCTTCCAGATTGTGCTACACCATTTGGAAACGAACTCTTCCTGATGCGAGGTTTCCATGCTTCCAGGTCTCAACGACCGGAGCAGCGCCATAGCTTCCGCTGCTGGAAACTCAGGCTGTGTTCGTTCATAGCTAAGCTTTTTAAATCCAAAAGCTGCGATATAACAAGCAGCAACGGTGCCTGCGCGGCCCTTTCCACCGCCGCAATGCACGAGGAGAGGAAGTTTGTTTTGGTCTTGGAAAAGATTAAGGATAAGGTCCATTTGCTCAATCGATGGCGGATGATAGTTTGGGATGGGGGAGTATGTATTGGTGATCGACTTCCCGTGGAACCAGGAGTTCTTGAGGGGTGTCTCTTCAGTTAGTGTTAAAATATGACGGATGCCAAGGTGAGGCGATGATAGGACAGAGACATCGTCTTCGTTGCGTGGGGTGGACATAATGGCGAAATAGCCTGGTATAAGCCATCTGAAGAAGCGAGGTAGTTTGTAGTATTCTCTATTCCCAAGTGATTTTGAGGGTGAGGGGACTACAAGGATGTCTCGAGATTCTAAGCAAAGCGAGGGGGAGATGTTAGCATTGGCAAGTGTCTGCCACAATTCAGCCGACCAAGGCGCCAACAAAATAGATGAAATATTGCCAGGTATCTGTGGTATTTCGTAGTTCTGGAGCACAGTTCCCCATTCGCTCTCCCTTGAGCACTCCGCGAGCTTCTTCATGCAATATGCCTTAATTTTCCCATCATCCGTACGTTCGTGTGCACGTGCATAACAAAGCATGGCAAGCTTGCTCTGGTTTTTCGATATAGAAGAGTCTGCCAACCGAAGAAAGCCCTTGTGCGACTCTGGGTCGATTTCGATCAACATTCCGGAGTAATGCTGAGATGTTTGATATTGTTCCGATAGATGGAGGGTATAAGCTAGATGATCAAGCAACTGGGGGGAAGGGCACATGGGGAATTGACCTGGTAGTAACGATTCTATGCTTTTATCCATTTCATGGTCATCACTTTCAGAAAGGGTGATATGGAACTGTTTCGGGGCGAGCCCGAGTTGCTTGCGAAGTTGCTGACCTGCGGCCCAGATGACAACGACAAAGATTACCCCATGTCCACCCCCAATTCCTGCGGAGAAGACGTAGCGAGTGTCAGCTTTCAAGGCCGCAACGCGGTCCTCAGGTACGGTCCTGAGTTCTGCCTTCGTCAAGACGGTGATGTGATACGATTTCGAGTCTGCAAATATAATTTTCGCATCCAGTGGAGCCTCCGATGTTATAGCAATCCGCGCCAGGTCATCGACATGATCTCCAACAAGACAAAGGGCACCACGGGCCATTCCGAGAAAGATGGACATGATAAGCGGTGGCCCTGTCGACACGTTGAATGAGTGCTTCGGGGGCCTGTGTATGTTAAACCTGATTCATACTCAAAGATGGAAGCTTCCAAGTTAGTCAAAGTTACTCATAAGTTTCGCAGCCGTACGTACATGATGGAGTCAGGACCCACAGCCGAAATTCTGGGAAGGATGGTAGATAACATACAATAGCAGACCTCAACTTGAAGCATGATTAGGCAGTGGTTGTGCCCATTGGTCTCAAATCTATGTGGTTGAACGTTGAAGGTTGGTTGAAGGGGGGATGGCAAGGGGAAGGCAAGAAGAGGAAGGGCGGAGCCGCAATTTGTTTACGCGTTGTTACAAGTTGACTTCAAGGCAAGTTCAAGCGCAAATTCGTTCGTCGCGTTTAGGTAGAAGGTAGGGTGTCTTTCGAATCGCTTCCAATGGAACATCTAGATACGGTGGGTTTGGTACTCTGGTCTTCTTACAACTGTCTTGCTTAACCCTGGGCGCTCGAGAACAGTTATCGGACTCTATTTATGACAAAAATTACAGATATTGCTTTGGCCTATGATAGCCATGACGCCGTCGACTTCATTGCGCTTCTAGGATGACCCTGAATGGCGAAAGGGACGGATGTGCTCTTGCAGAAGGAATATGACAAGGAGAATGAAATTATGAATATATCGACCCAACCGGGAGCTAACGGCGATTAGTGCTTGGCGCTCTCCCGTCTGAACTTGAAAGTGCATCGTTAAGTATCACTTTAACAGACGGCCCGTCACCATGGATTCCCGAATCTATGATCGACGATGAAGTCCTAAAACACATACCCGGGAGGCGGCGGAGACCGTAATAAAATTATGTTGCCTCCCGGATCCCGTAATAAAAACAACGACAGGGTTTTTATTAAGTTATGGTTAATCATGGACGTTCTGGGTCAGAAATTTGAGAAATGAACTGCTGTGAGCGTAGTTCCTCATTTTCGTAGTCTGTAGATAACTAGAGCGGCGGAAAGGTATGGTAGTCACGTCCAGCTGTTGAGTAGAAAAGGGCATACTTGATCCCAAGTGGATCATCCTGCTTCCTCATACTCCAACCCGGGCGGCCAAGATATTCTCTCAAAACATCTTTCCAACACTTTAGAATGATACTTGCACGCTGACGGAGTTGATACCGATCCTCTCTTTCAAAGCTCGTATCGGGTAGTTCGGTGATACGGCATAGGTGGTCGCATATCGTAAATCTCTGACGTATGTTGAAAAGAGATTTAGATCTAGAGATATCATCGAGAAATCGCAAAAAAAAAAAGTACGCACGTGGATGAACATGGGCGAGATGTTAAGGTAATCGCACTGCTCAATCTCGAGGATAACTTCATGGAGTGAGGTCTCTCCCTAGGACAGAAACCCATGAGCAGGCAATTAGGTAGATGAACACACTGTTTACCTCATTCTCAAGCAGCGCCGATTGACACTCAAGTGTGTTTTTGAATACCCGCAACCAATCACTGATCTTGAAATACATCACCTGCCCATGCCGTGGAGAGTTGTCCGGCCAGCCATCTACCTCATCGAAGATAGCTCTAGCTGTCCAAAAGTCTGCACATCTCAAAGTAACCGTTTCCAAAGGCTTGGTACCTAGCGTTCTGGACAGATATAACCAGGATTCAAACAGTTGGTCGAGGGAAGTAAACGACCTCGAGCCCGGTTGTGGCTCTGAGTCAGGCCCGGGGTACGCAATGGTAATATGCTGGAGATGGGGAAGGAAAGGCAGCTTTTCTCCCAATGGCTGTCCTATCAGAAAATCAAGATGGATCGCATCAATAGAAGTCTCCTGGTCGAACTCAAGAATCAAGTTCGTCAACGGTGCCTTTTCGAGGGAAGCCATGAGAGGGACCATCCCGTTGAGAGCAACCCCCGTTATTTTTAGGGTGGAGAGCGAGCAGGAGGATCTTGCAAAAAAAGATGTCATGGACCCTACTGTATATCCAGAAGCTAGGGGGATCGACAGCATAGCCAAGAACGGCAGTGTTAAGTGATCCAAGACGCCTGACGATAATATGTTAGCCCTGATGCTCAAATCAAGTAAACACAGACTGCCGTGGTCAACAGTCATAAAGTTGCTCATTCCAGAGTCATTTAAACCGGTGAACGAGCATTCAACTAATGATGAGGCATGATGGAGCAAGTCTGTGACATATTGCACTTGCAGGTGATCACCAACAAAGCTCGTCAAGTTGTTCCATGGGATTTTAAGCCAAGAATGCATTGAGGGGCTATCTGTGAGATAAAGCCAGGACAAGCTGGGCGTACTAAATCGCAAATTTCGAATATTCGGTGAAAACTGGAAGGTGGAAAGGGACTGATAATCCGAAAAGGTAGAGGTATCACGGAGAGAGATGGCGAGGCTTCGTATGCTGCAGGTTGTACCTCGGAATGCCTGGTCAAGGAAGGGGAGATGTTCTACCCCTGTAATTATCTTCAGAGACTGGCAATGGTTCATATACGGCGAAATGACATTGAAGACTGGACGGGCGAGCTCTGTGTTTGATATTAGTGAGAGTTCGAAACGCAGCGGGAACGTGCGGGAGAGTCGTAACGACGTTGTAAGACGCTTGAGATAGCCACTGTCGTCTGATGTAGTACCAGTCGAACTGCTTAGAAGAGGGATTACACTCCACAGCTGTGGGGCGGATAACACAATCGACCTCCATCGACGGCACACATTTCCCAAGACCCATGGAGGCCCACGGGATGACATCGCATTAGAACATGACCTGACACAAAGCAAGAATATTTCCTCCAGAAGTTCAGTGGGAAATCTACGAATCGCAGACAAAGTGCCCCTATACGCCTCTGCGAGTTTTATGTGTGCTTTACGACGATCATCAACGAGCTGGTATGCTTGTTCAATGTCTTTCAGCAGTTTTTCGATTTCGGATGCTTTCGATTCATGATCTTGGACGCAATTCTCGATGGTTTGGATGTCCTGTTGTCGTGGTTGATCATTTGAGATTAGAAGATCATGATGGGGCAGGACAGACGCATCGGAAGATACTTAGCAGCGGAAGCTCGCATAGATATGTACCGCAAGTGGGGCACTTGAGATGGCCAAGAGACATTGAAGTATCCTCGATGGTTGATTAACACGGTTGATTCAGTGGAGGGTAGTCAGAGGGCAGTTATAGGGCTGGGCGAAATTGCAGCCAAATGTCGGCAAACAACTTGAACTGTCAGCAACTTCAATTGACGCTCTCCTGCGCTCTCTCGTCGACTGCCACTGTAAGTACTTATCATTTCTTGATCATTTCTATGATGCCAATCAGAAGTTGCGATTGAATGTTTTCGCAATAAGTTACTGATGGAGTTGACTGGGAGTCAAATGGGGACAGTCAAAATTTAAATTGCAAGCTCGTAATCAAGGGGGTGCCGGCCCGGGAATCCCGTACTGGGACCTAGTTAGTTAGTCCAGCCGCAGGCTGCGAAAAAAAAAAAAAAGGACACCTTGGGCAGAGGGCCTTGTATCATTGAATTGAGTACCTTGTAGCATAATATAGCAACTACAGAATATACTGGGAGGAATACAGCTCCAATAGAGGCCATAAAACACCAGAAAATGGGTGATATTAAGATATTCATTAATTTCCTGCCATATTTGTCATTATCAAATTACATTGAAATCTACACACCCAGAAAACTACTTGACCATTGACTGATGACATGAACAATATCCAAAAATCTACAGTATGTCTCAAACATTTTATGTATAAAGGGAAAATTGATGCTGCGCTTGATGCAGAGGGTTTTGCAACCTGTCCAGATTGTGCAAATGCAAACAAGCTTGTGAGACACACTGGGTAAGTACTATCATTGTATTATGAGAACTCAGTGATTTTCCGACTCACGTTATATGATCTAGAATGCGTGGAACTTGTGCAAGTGCCCAGGGATTGGGCCTGTGTGACTTGTGCGGCTTCCAGGAGAGGACACAGGGGGAAGTGCTCACGCAAATGATGTCATATTACTATATTTAGACACGTGCCTGATTACGTTAGTTAGTTAGTCCACCTCAAGTTGCCTTAACAAAAAAATCGACCCCGGGTCTTTTTTTCTGATGCCGGCACCCCCTTGCTCGTAATCTGATTTCCTAATGTTTTGCAGTGGACGACAAACTCCAACGTCTTTTTCAAAAGTTGGAAGTGCATCGTTATCACTTGAACAGAATGCCAATCACTATAAATCATTGAAGTGATGAAGTCTTAGAACAGATACGAGAAGAAAAACCATAATAGAGTTGCGCTGCCTGCCGCAATTAACAAAAAAAACGAAATGTCCAATTATCGACGTTCTGAGTCAGAAATATGAGAATTGAACATTTGCTCATCGAGCGTAATTCCTCATTTGTCTACTTAGTTAATTTCGTACGGCGGAAAGGTATGGTAGTCACGTCCAGCTGTTGAGTAGAAAAGGGCATACCTGTACCCAGATGGATCATCCTGCTTCCTCATACTCCAACCCGGGTGGCCAAGATATTCTCTCAAGACATCTTTCCAATCCTTTAGAATGATACTTGCACGCCGACAGAGTTGATACTGCTCCTCTTTCCCAAAGCTTGTATCGGGTAGTTCAGTGATACGGCGTAGGTAATCGCATATCGTAGATCTCTGAGGTATGTGAAAAAGAGAGTTAGATCTAAAGGTATCATCGAGGATTCGCAGAAAAAGTACGCACGTGGATGAACATGGGCGAGATGTTAAGGTAATCGCACTGCTCAATCTCGAGGAGAACTTCATGCAGCCGGGTCTCTCTCTAGGACAGACACCCGTGAGCATGAAATTATGTAGATGAACATGCTGTTTACCTTATTCTCAAGCAGTGTCGATTGACGCCCAAGCGTCTTTCGGAATACCCGCAACCAGTCACTAATCTTGGTATACGGCACCTGGCCATGCGGAAGAGAATTGTCCAGCCAGCCTTCTAGGTCATTGAAGATAGCTCTAGCTGTCCTCAAGTCTGCACATCTCAAAGTAACCGTTTCCAAACGCTTTGTACCCAGCGTTCTGGACAGATGTAATCGGGATGCAATCAGTCGGTTGAATGAGCTCGAGCTCGGCTGTGGCTCTGAGTCAGAGTAACTCATGGTAATATGCTGGAGATGGGGAAGGAAAGGCAGCTCTCCCAAGGGCTGTCTTATCAGAAAATCAAGATGGATCGCATCAAGAGAAGTCTCCCAGTCGAAATCAAGAGTCAAATTCGTCAATGGTGCCTTTGCGAGAGAAGCCAGGAGAGGGACCATGTCGTTGAGAGCAACCCCTGTAAACTTTAGGGTGGAGAGCGAGCAGGAGGATCTCGCAAAAAAAGATGTAATGGACCCTACTGTAATCCCAGGAGCTAGGGGTATCGACAGCGTGACTAAGGACGGCAGCGTTAAGTGATCCAAGAAACCTGACGATAATACGTCAGCGTCGATTCTCAAATCAAGTAAACACAGACTGCCGTGGTCAACAGTCGTAAAGTTGCTCGTTCCGAAGGGAGTTAGATCGGTGAAAGAGCATTCGAGTAATGAGGGGGCATGATGGAGCAAGTCTGTGACATACTGCACTTGCAGGTGACCACCAACAAAGCTCGTCAAGTTGCCCCATGGAATTTTAAGCCAAGAATGCATAAAGGGGCTACCTGTGAGGTGGGACCGGGAGAAGCCGGGCCCATAGAATCGCAAATCTCGAATATTCGGTGAACGCTGGAAGGTTGAAAGGGACTGATAATCCGCAAAGGTGTCAGATGTTCCAAGGAGAGAAATGGCGAGGCTTTGTATGCTGCCGCTTGTACCTCGAAATGCCTGATCAAGGAGGGGGAGGTCGGCTGCCGTTGTGGTTATCTTCAGAGACTGGCAATGGTTCATATGTGGAGAAATGACATCGAGGACCGGGCAGACGGGTTTCGCGATTGATCTTAGAAAGAGTTCGAAACGCAGCGGGAATGTGCGGGAGAGTCGTAACGACGTTGAAAGACGCTTGAGATAAATACTGTCGGTTGATAAAAGACCAGTCGAACTATGTAGAGGAGGTATTACACTCCACAGCTGTGGGGCGGATAACACAATCGACCTCCATCGACGGCACACCTTTCCCAAGACCCACGGAGGCTCATGGGGTGACATCGCATCAGGACACGACCTGACACAAAGCAAGAATATCTCCTCCAGAAGTTCTGCGGGAAATCCGCGAATCACAGACAAAGTGCCCTTATACGCCTCTGCGAGTTTGATGTGTGCTTTACGACGAGAATCAACGAGCTGGCACGCCTGTTTAATATCTTTAAGCAGTTTATCGAGCTCGGATGCTTTGGATTCATGATCTTGGACGCAGTTCTCGATGGTTTGGACGTCCTGTTGTCGTGGTTGATCGTTCGAGGTCAAGAGATCATGATGTGGTGGGGTGGCAGATGCATCGAAAGATAGCAGCGGAAGCTCCTGCAGAGATGAACCGCAAGTGCTGCACTTGAGATGACCAAGAGACATTGACGGATCCACAACGATTGATTCAGTAGAGGGTAGTACAAGCAAAGTACAAGGATAGTTGTAGCCGTTCTTGTGAAGAGCTCAGCCAAATGTCGGCAAACATCATCCTTGGGTGGCTCAACTCAAACTGGTGGCAACGAAACCTACGAGTCACAAACCGAATACTCTGCCAGTGCAAGACAATATAATTGTATGTTCTTCCTTTGGTTTCTTATGCTTAGTTCTTGACGACCTGAAAAGATACTTTAGACATTAGAAGTGCTCACAAATCACTCAACAACTTGTTATGCCTTCTCGTCGCTCTAATTCAAGAGAAAGGTCGCGGGATAGATCAAGGGACCGCTCAAGGTCTCCGGAAAGACGTGTTCAACTTCCAAATTCCGCGTCGCCCATCACAGAGGCTGACTATTTCCAAAAAAGTGACGAGTTCAGATTGTGGTTGAAGAATGAGAAGGGCAAAGTGCGTTACTTGGTCATTTCGAACAGTGGCCATAGCGTTGACTATTGCTTCTTAGTATTTTGACGGCCTATCTGGAGAGAGAGCGAGAAGGTACGTTGTTCAACTTCTAGATGCTCACTGGTTCTAATTGGGAGACTAGCTATTTCCGGAAGTTCGTAAAGGTACGCTCAATTACATCAAGAGGAGGAGAATAACGCTGAGGTTTTCAAGGCATGGAATAGAGGGAATCTTTCCAGTATTTCTTTCTCATTTAGGTTGAAAAACACCACTGATGCTCAAAATGTAGAGAACTACTACGTCGGCATTGACCCCATGTCAATACCAGCGACGACAAATACAGCTTACAAGTGGTCTTTTGCTTCCAAAAGAAGTCGTGCAGATGATGATGCTCTCCAAGCTGCTCGGGAGCAAGTAAGCTCTGCAACTTATGGTCGAGAAATCTCGTCGCACGAATTGGGATCGAGTTCACGAACGAGCGGTTCGAGTCGGGTCAAAGGTCCGACTTTACCATCTGCTTCCGATCTGACGCTCGCGCGTGAGATGAACGCGGAACAGCAGGACGAAATGAGAACTTATAAACGGAAACGGGAGAAAGCTGAGGCTAAAGAGCGAGTTGAGGATGCGGTGGGACCGAAAGAGGTTGGAAGGGAGGGTATGCTTGAGAAGAAACGAGCAAAGAGGGAGAATGATCGGGCTTTTAGAGAGAGGGGGGACGATGGGCTGGAGCTTGATGAATCAACTTTGCTGGGTGGAGGTGACAGCTTCAAGGATCAGTGCGTGCTGGCCACCCGCCTTATGGGTCACATACTAACGCCGCCATCAGGATTGCAAAGAGGGATGCGGCAAGGCGACGATTTGAAAACAAGAAAGCAGATGAGAGGGAAGCAGCAATGCGAGAACGAGGCAATGCCTTCAAAGAGAAGGAGAAGGTCGGCCGTTCTTTTCCCGTTCTTTTCCCCTATCCTAAACAACCTTTCCATCACAGGCAACGATGGACATGTTCCAGCAGCTCGCCAAGCAGAGATTTGGTTAATCACCAATCTGTAACTCATATTCCCTTAGGTCTTTTGTGTTATCCGATTTCATTACGCCGCTGTCATTCCCGAAAGTCGTTACGGGACAGAAAATCACTAATATAACGAAAAAAAACTCTTCTGAAGGAACGTGGATGCCCGGTATGATCAACATCGCGGGGGCAGTGCGCTCGAAAGCAACCGATCTGGCAATATAAGTACATTGGGGTATTCTCCTTTGGCTCGCTCTTGCTTCAAGTCCGATATGATCGCCATGATAACTTTGGCAGGGTCCAGGTCAGGCGCATCGGTGGTGGCGAGCCCCATGCTCTATCTTCGACATCGATCATGTCCTCCTATTCGTGGATCGCCCTGCGTTGACAGCGAGCTGGAAAAGACATAAGAGTAGCTCACCTCGAATATGGGGCGCACATCATCCGCCAATGTGTGAGACGCTGCCTCAGGCAAATCCACGTTCTACAAAACGGTTTTCAGGACACGCAATCCAGGGAAGGAGCACAATACCCGTACCAAAGTACCGCTGCGCGAGATGGGGCTTGCCCGTCCATCATCTGATGTGGGACTCTTTGGCGACTTGCATTGCGACTACTCGGTGGTTCGATCAGCATGATGTTGCGAGCAGGTTGTACGCGAAGACTTGCTTTGCTGCGAAAGAGTGTTTTCGCTATTGATACCTTGAGTGGTGGCTGGAGCAAATAGGCGACGTTAGACAAGGTCCGGAATTGACCACTGGAACCACTTACCAGCATTTCAAGGGGCTAGGCAGGCTTCGGGGTACTTAGGAGGAGGGGGGAGTAGGAGTTGTGACGGAGGTAAGGGAGGCGAATGAAGTGAAGGAATTCTGTTGAACCACTTATGTATAAACGTTTAAATGACCTAGGGACGCTTCGGGCTCCGAATAAGCTTAGACCCTCTTAGACCGGGCGTCATGGGCATAACAACGAAGATGTCAAGTTGAAGGTACAAATGTTCAGTGGTCGCCAGCGGTGGGAGAAATGCATCCACTTCACGTCTTCGATTCCATGATGTCCCTCGCCAATACCGTATGATCTAAGCTCACGCTCTTACAGCATAGCTGACCAGAAAGACATGAATGGTGCCACGGCGTCTCCTGGCCTTCTTGTACTTGGTTGGGTGAGCACCTGACAGCTTTTGTGTTCTTATGGGGTACCTGCAGACTTTTGTCAGTGTTAACGTTGTTCAAGTGACATGCCATGATCAGTTATAATTAGTACTCCCGGATGCGTCGTGAAGCTTGTTTTCTGCCAACCGGTGAATTCCGAGTATTAGTGAGCGTCTTCGAATTCGCCGACTATCCAGTATCGATAGTGACCGCGAGCTCAACGGAAGTATCCAGTTGGATCCGAGGTTGCAGCGAATTCGTGGTCGTCAGTGAGGTTACCAAGTAAATACCGTATGTGCAACCGTCAATTGAGGGCGAAGGCGCTTTTTCTACTCCGGTCGCGTAGGTGGATGACTTGATTGAAAAGACTCAATTGTATCGAGGTCCCGGATGGGTCAACGGAGTAGATAAGCAAGAGATAAGCAAGCCCAGCATCAATAATCAAACAGGGATCGCGTACAGTAGGGGTGGAAAGTCGTACACACACATCGAGAGGCCTGCAAGCCCGCATCAACAGTCAACCTGCAGTCAACAGACAAAAAGCGCTCGCTTCCATGCATCATGACGAACTATCCATAACGTCATCTGCACCCCCCTCTATCTCCTCAAAAATCAAAGAACCCTGCTGTTCCTTCAACCACTGCACACTCCGCTTCTCATCCATAAAGTAGGTGTACGACCGACGCAAGTCCTCCACGTCCACCAACTCGGATTTGCGTTTCCTCGACACGACCTGAGCGCATGCGATGAGGTTCAGTGCGTATCGTAAGGTGGTCTGCAGAGCCATCGTGGTCAACACGGTGCTTGCTTCCGGCGTCAGCTGTACGTCCTCTTCTTGGCACCTACGCGTCCATCAAGCGAGAGTGAGGATTGAAGCGAGGTAGTGGCGAATTATATGATGACATACCGAATCTGGATGATCTCCCGGATATCGCATTCTGTATACGGCTTCGTGCTGACTATTAAGACGCGATCAAGGAGGTCCATCGGCAGCCCATGGGGGCTCCTGAATTTAGTCCCCCGAATGCGCGCCATGCCCCGGTTGGAAGCCATGATCACCAGAGGGGCAAGGTCATTCTCTAAAGCCCGGTTGAGGAATGAGAAGCATTCAATGTCGAGCATGTGTACTTCATCGATGAATAGGACCTAGGACAACAATGAACGGGTGAGGTGTGTCCTCGAGAAGAGTGGTTGATTAAATTTACGCCAGGGATGATCTCAGCCTTGCCTTCCTCCCGCCACTCTGCTACTTTAGTGTTGATCTGGTTCCTTAGCTCGGGTTTTATCTCCCCGGTGTCACCAGCGAATAGCGCGAGGAAGCCTTGTGTCCGACTGTTTATAACGTCGATTTCGTGTAGTGAGACGGTGTGGACCACCTCTTTTCGTTTTTGGATCTCGCCCTCGGGGCATTGGACAAATTTTGTCTGTCATGGTGTTATTGTTGTGCAAAGAGGTCAGAAAAAGAACGCACATCAGCACCCATGGCATCGTAGTCCCTTGAACGCGCAAAGGACCGTCCGAGTTTTGTGATTTTGCCAGAGGTCTTGTCGATGGCGATGACGTCTCCCGCCAACACCTTCTCCTTTGTCAACGCGTCGATCATTTTCGTTCCTAAATCGTATATAGTCTCCATATCCGTGGTCTTGATCGTCAGCTTCCCGGTCTTTGTAGCCTAGATAGAAAATCAACGACGAGGTCGCAGCTAGCGGACTCAAAGTACGCACTCCAGTTAGACTTCGGTCAATTTGTATCTCCACGACCTCTCCTTCAACAAGTTCCGTCTCTTCTTTTATGCGCACACCAATACTTCGTCGAAATGCTTGCGTGAGAGCCTCCGTTTTGGACATGGATAACGAGAAAACCTCGCTCGCCGCAATCATTGTGAATGGGACATCAGAACCGAGACTCTGCGCCATGCCTAACAAAAGTTGGTCAATGAGGCGTTGGGAAAGAGTGAAATTCACCTAGTGCGATAGCTGTCTTTCCCGTGGACGGTGGTCCAGCAAACAACATCGCCCGACCAGCAATCTTTCCCTCTTGTACCATTTTGAGGATCATTCCCGCTGCTTTGCGCGCCTTGACCTGCCCAACGAGTCCCTGTGAGTTTTGTCGAGGCTCTAAACGATCGTCGAGCCCCAGACCGCGAATGTGTGAATGGGCACCTGCGTTTGAAGTCGTTAGAAACAGGATGATCTACATGTAGCCGAGTTCCCCACCAATTCGCTCCATTTTTGTTATGTCCCGAAGCTCAGATGTCCCGGTAGATATTTGCATCGCCTTTCAAGAGATTAGAGCGTCGTCAACATGATTCTGAGAACGTTTTGGCTTACCATGATGGAAGAGAGACGCGTCGGGTTTGTGTATGAGCCAAACAAACTTGAATTTCTCAAATCCCGTTCTGGTCACATCAAATTTACTTCATGCTGGCCTCGATTCGGGGCAGCAGCTCGTCGCTGTTGAAGACGTTCTCAACGTTTCTAATACCCTCAAAACCACCGCTCTCGTCGCCGTGTCCATCTCATTCCCGCAACTATGCCACCGAAATTTGGAAACACACTAAAAACGTAGAGGTCGAAGCCGCTCTTGCCCGTACCCAGGACCTCTTCAAGAAATACAAGCCTGTATCACCAGGTATTCGCCACCTCCGCCGACCACTCGTGCCCCATCTGTATGAGGGCAGACCAATACGTGCACTCACCGTCGCACGGCGCAAGAATGGGGGGAGGAACTCTCATGGCCACATCACGGTGAGGCACCGTGGTGGCGGGCATAGACAGCGTATACGCACCTTGGATTACATGCGTGATGCGCCGGGGGTTCACAACGTCGTGAGGATAGAGTACGACCCCGGTCGCTCGGCGCATATCGCTCTGCTATTCAATAAGGACCCTACCGCGGAGGCGACGAAGAAATGGAGCTATATCATTGCGACGGAGGGTATGAGGGCCGGTGATGAAGTGCAGAGCTTCAGGCAGGGTATTCCTGACGGGTTCATCCCCGGGTTCGAAGTCCCAGAGCAGAAGGCGAAAACCATAGAGGTGAATGAGGAAGGGGAACAAGTTGAGACGGACAACTCTGCACAATCGCTCGCGATGGGTATTCTACGCTCAATGACACTTAAACCGGGCAATGTGCTTCCTCTGCGATTGATTCCCCCCGGCACCGTCATTAACAACATCGCGCTTTCCCCAAAAGGCCCTGGCATTCTCGTTAGGTCTGCTGGTTCGTTTGGGCAGGTTATCGCTCATGAGGAAGGAGGCCGATATGTCCAAGTCCGGCTGCAGAGCGGGGAAGTGCGCAAGGTGCTGAAGGACTGCTGTGCGACTATTGGAAAGGTCAGCAATTCGATGTGGAAAAGCCGACAGCTGGGTAAAGCTGGTCGGGCTCGTTGGTTGGGGATTCGACCCTCCGTTCGTGGTGTCGCTATGAGCGCGTACGTTTTCTTTTTTCTGGTCTTTCGTTACTTGTTCTGATGCTGCTCTTATTTAGTTATGACCATCCCCACGGTGGTGGACGTGGAAAGTCCAAGTCTAACAAGCATCCTGTGTCTATTTGGGGCTGGGGCACAAAGGGTACCAGGACGAGGAAACCTGGACCTAAAGGCCCGAAAAATAGCAACAAGATGGTCATTCGTGAGCGCCCTCGGGGCGTGGAGAAGCGGGGTAAATAGAGTGAATTTTCTTCTTTGGAGAATCCCGCTCGTTGGATCTTTATTCCACCCACTACCTAATAACATTTATTGTTCGTACCAGAGGTGAAGTATATCATTGACTACGAACCATAACTTTTTTTTTCTACACTTCTGGCTGTTCTTCCTCCTCGCCCTCCTCATCGTCGTCCGCCTTCTTTGGCTCTTTCGTCAACTCAGCCTTGCCTACTCGGTCCCTCCACACTGTCAGCTCATCCCCGACCTGATTCCTCGCTTCCTCGATAGCCTCTCTCAGTGCCGTATAGTAGACCCTGTGACCATCGGCAGGTGTACTTTTGACGTTAAAATTACCAGTCTTTGCAGCTGCCAATCCTTCAGCGTCGACGCTTGTTGGGGGCTTCACCTCGTAGGTAATCGTTATCGTTGGTGACATCGAGGACTGTTTGCAGTTGTTGCTCTGCACCACCATGATCATCTCCAATTGCAAGTCACCAGGACCTCTCTAAGTAATCTTTCGCTCGAGTCGCTTCACTTATTGTGACCTTCGTGTAAACCTCGAACGATCAACCCCTCCAAGAGGGCATCCAAAATATCAAGGGTTGCGTTCAAGAACATCGAAACTCGATGAAAATAAATTTGTTGGACGTAGGCAAATGGCGCGGAAGCACAAAAATGTAATCGACGAAACTGAAACCCGTTGAAGCTTGATCAGCTGGAATAGGCTGGAATCCCTCATCGATATGGTCAAGGAGGCCTCGCGATTCTCTTGAGTCTTGACCATTTGTTCAGCACCGCCACGACCACGTGCGTCAATTTTTTTTTGCTTTTCGATAAAATGGTAAAATGCCGACCCGCGCGCATGTTCGTTGCTCGTTCTCTCCCATCTCCATTCCCCTCTTTCACGATGCCTATCTTTGTGCAATAGGCTTGGGTACCGAAAGACCCTTGCCATCCCCCACTTCGACATAGATAACCCTAGAAAAACTAGAAGATACCCTATAGACGGCCCCCACATACGACAATCCGACATCTTTTTAATATCTTAGACTTTCGCTTAGATGGCGACGAGGATGGACCTTCCAACCCCCATTTTTACAAGAGCTCGACTGCCAGCGAGACCGCCGATGAACCCTACAACGACTTTACCGCCCCTTGGGCGCCTGTCTTTACACTCGACGGAACAAATTCTGCGTGGATTGCAGAATTTGTGGGATCTTTATTTTCCGAAACCGCGCCTCCCAACTAAGCTTTCTATGGTCATTCCGAAGCGAATTATCTGGCGGCCTACATCGGTTGTCCCGGATTCCGGTTATGCTTCCGCTGAGGAGGAGGAGGGTGAGGGAGAGAATAAAGATGGATATGGACACCGGACGGAGGAAGACGACGATGAAGAGACCGCACAACTTCTCCGTGCAGACCCATTAGAGCGCGCCTTTGCCGTCAGATGGATTACTGGCTTTGTTGCCCGCGGAGACACTTGGATAGAGGCGGAGGAGTCAGAAATAGAGGCGGAGGAGAGATCCCAGATATTCAACGAGGCTATCTCCCTTCTATCAGCTTTCTCCGGCGGAGACGAAGAGCCCGAAGTGGCGCTCACCCGCTCGTTCACGTTTTCCACCGCCATGGGTGACTGCCAAATCCAGGTTGAGCTTAATGACGGCCCGCTCTCGAACGAGGATCATACCTCGGTTGGGCTGCAAAGCTGGGGGAGCTCTATTCTGCTCGCGGAGCGGATGTGTGCGTCTCCAGCTACATTTTTACCCGTGCGTTCAGATTTGAAGAAGAGAGGACCACTTCGGATATTGGAGTTGGGGGCAGGCACTGGGATGCTGAGCATCGTCGCTGCCAAATTGCTACAACAACAACAGTGCACTGAGGGCGATATCACTGGCACCCCAGAAATTATTGCGACGGACTACCACCCAGACGTCCTAGCGAATCTATCAGTGAACGTATCAACAAACTTCCCCGGGAACGCGCCGATTGTCGTCAAGGCCTTGGACTGGGAGAACCCAGTGTACGAGGCACCATTCGACAAACCATTCGATATCATACTAGCCGCAGACGTCGTGTACCACCCCAACCACGCCGAGTGGATCAAGAAATGCGTTGAGCGGCTTCTTGTTCGCCCTACCCAGGGATCAGAAGCTGGAGGGGTTTTTTGGCTTTTCATTCCTGTAAGGACGACGGGTAGGCATGAGGGTATGGACGGGACTGTTGATGCCTTGTTCCCACCTTCTGATGGCTCGGGCGATGGGTTGGTAATTTTGGACCGAGAGGCTGTGGGAAGGCAGGGAAGTGTGGGAAGGGCTGATGAGGGCGCGTATAAATTGTCAAAGATTGGTTGGGCTAATAGTTAATTTTTGGAGGAAGCAATGAAACAACCTCTTTTGATTTCATGTCAGGCACTGCGAGTCAAGGACATTGTTGCTATTGTAAAAGTTAAACAGGAGTTTCCAACAACAACAAAAAATGGAAGTCCTGCTGACAAAAACTGGGTTGGCTTGAGGGGTTTATGTAACCTTGAAGTTAACCACGGTCCGCGACTCCTGTTGTCAGAACAGACAAAAACAATCGCGTCGCGTCCATGTCTTCAAGGCCATGGAATCGATGCTGTCGAGTTAATTGAACCGTGACGTTTGTGAGTTGCTACAATTCATACCGAGGTAACATCTCTTCCAAAGTTGCTCGAATGGGAGATATGATGCTTGGCAAGAGACCCAATACATAAACTTTATGCAAGTGCGACATAGAAGTATGATAATAATAAAAACGAGCGAACGAACGCATCTGTGTGATTACTAGACAGCATTCCATTACAGGTCCAAGAAATAATTATCAGAGTACTTCCCTCTTCAAGCTTAAGTAAAATCAGCATCCCATGTTGACACCGTCATATGGACCGTGATGGTCATTGGTATTTCCTTCAAAAATGTTTGGAACGTCGCCAACGGTGCATTCAGTGCTGGGATTGTCCTGGCCTGTATGTAAATGAACACGGTGAGTCAACAATCAAAGCTAAGTGACGAGTTTGGGTACCTGGACACAAAACCCACGACCCGGACTCCGTGATGTGCACCTCTCCAGAAGGGTGATGATACCCCAGAAAGCGTCCTGGTACAATGGGAACAGGGTCCTTTCTGGAAATAAATCAATTCAAGATTTGAACAGCTGTTTCTGTCGCGGAGACCGTGTTCTACCTACTTGTTGTTGATGTGTGTCAGCGAAAGGTGCGCGTCTACATAATTGGCAAACGCCTGATTTCCGACCTGGGAGTGGTCGGCGGCTAATGATGAATAAAGCGTTCCAGAGCGTTCAAATAAGACGTACCCTGGGCATGCCGTACCCAACGGTCTTGAAGGTTACCCCGCTTATGTGAAGAGGAAGGTAGACGCTATCAAGTAGAGCAATCGCGGCACCTAAAAACTATTTGAGACCAGGATGACGCCGACGAACAGGTGTAGCTTACCAAGGGAGTGGCCGACAATAGTGACCTTTGTCGCGCCGTTAGTAGAAATGGCCGTCCGAACAGCGGCTAGAATTGTAGTAGCCGTTCTAAGCAAAAGTTATAAAAATTGGAATACTGTTACAATGTTGAGAGTGCGTACTTGGCTTGTTCATTGGCAAACCCACTATGCGCTTCAATGGAGGAGCTGATTCCGGGGAATAGTGTGGGATTTAGAGGCTTTAATACTGCATCCACATCCGTCGCGTCGGCTTCGCTGTATGGAGAAAATATTGAGTGAGATTCGACTTCCAAGAATGACGCTTAGCATACATTTCCGATGTATCAGTTCCTTGATGGGCCACGATGACTGTTTTCTGGGAAGGCGAAAAGCCAACGTACCCTAGTAACCGAGTTGATGTCAGCCATTGGAAATGTTCAAGGTAAAAAGGGAGTTTACAAAACTGAACGTCATCACCGTCGCCTCCCGACGCTACAGGCAGGAAGTCCGCGTTGGCTTTGCAATTCGCTGGAGTTGAGGTCAGGTCGTTGATAGCGATTTTTTGTTCCACATTGATAAAAACTCACCGCCACAATTCCAGGCAAGCGTGTTGGATGGATTGCAATATGCCGTGCTAGCAAAAATCGTAAAAGGCTTGAATGCTGAAATCTGAGTGGCAGTGAGAGGTGTGATAGCCTGTCGCTTAACCAGTTCAAGAGGTGGTGCGGCGTCAACGACGGATGCACAGAGCAGAGCGGAGACGAAAAAGACGTAAACCAGCATCCTGAGCGAGTAGTTGCGTATCGATTTCCCTAGTGACATTACTCTCGGTTGCCCACCGTTTATATATATGGATTCGAAGATAAATAGCTAGGATTCCCAGAACGAGGGTTGGTCCATATGGCAGAAGCAAACGAGCGAGCAAAGGTGGTATCGTTAGAGCTAGTTATTGGAAGCCTCCATAAGGCAGTGGGAACGGGATGGAGAATCCTCGCACTGACGGGTTAAATATAGACGAAATTCGCTTCCAGTTTGATTATCTTTTCGTGATTTCGCTTGCAGCATAGGCGAATTGACGGCCTCGGTAGAAGTAAAGGAGGGCTGGAAGGAACGTTCGATATCTCAACTCGAATGGCGAGGGAGGCTGACACTTTTCATAGCAAGGCTGATTCGTAACTCGTTTCGCATTGGAGTAGATGGGGTCACATTTGATTGAATACATGTTGTTGGAACCAAATTAGGGAACCTCGATACCGCGATGGGAGCAACTTGCAGGGGTCACTGGGTCTCTCGACTCTATAGATTCCACTGTTTCAGGCGCAGAGTGGCCGCATCTCGATATTTGATTCGATTCCGCGGACGACAACGCTCTTCGTTGGGGAGGTGGGATACCACGAAGATGACTAGGAGTACTTCGCACTTTGGAACCAAAAGCCTGAGGTGAACCTGACTTCAAAAAAAAAAAATCAACCTGCCTTTTTGCTGTTCGCAAATGGGAAAAAATGGATCGAGGGTCGAACGCTGTAGAAATTTAGCGAAAAAAAGTCCTGCCATGGAGCTTTTAACCTCTTCTGACCTTCAAAGCTTCAACCATAACGTAATTTTTCCGAGCGGATGCGTAAAGTGCAGTGCGCAATGTCTCATTAATGTCGTATACATCGACTAGCCTTTCTGCGTAAAAATAATCGGTGTCGGCCTAGTGGCGACTAAAGAGAACCAAGGTCCGCGATAGAGCTCTTTGAATAAAAGCGACCAGCTGTTGACCAGCTGACAGCGTTCTTTGAACCAAGATGGGAATCCGAATCACATTGTGTGTTGACGGGGTGAGCCTCGATCTGTGAAACCTGTGATGGGGGGTTCGAACTTCGGATAGTACTTGAGATAGTACACCGGAGTTTGGCAGTACCGAGGATGGACTCGTTGGTGAAGGGCACTGAAGGCGTGTATTTTTATACACTCGGAAGCACGTGTCTGCCACCACTCCTCCTTCTTCGTCTCTCATTCGTCGAGAGTAAGTCTACCCTCTTCCTGGGCTAGTTTTGTACGGCACCTACAGGATTCAATGAAATCTACTGCCGTTGGAGGTCCTCATGAAGCCATAGAGCAGTAAGTATATATATCTCACTGGCGAGAAATTACCCAGAATTGAAGGTATGCAGTGCAGCTGCTGATCATGAACGGAAAGGCCTCGGTTCACAGTCTTTCGGGTCGCAGTCATGGCAAATTTAGCTGGGCGGCGTCAAGTCCCACCACCAACCCACCACCCCTCAGTCGCCAAAATCAGGATATTGTCATGCGACCGCCGATGCCCCCGGCGTCATCATTTGTCTCGGTCGACACCTAAACTGGCCGGTTTAACGTCGAACAAGGAAGCTACGTGTCTGAAGACACTAATGTGCCATCTACCCTCGTTCAAACGCCCTTTGTGCTTGCCTCTTGGTACCGTGATGCTCGGAGGCAGCATTCGAGACGAGACGTTCGTCGAGACTTCGTTAGCTCAGAGTTCGAACATATTGGAGGAGCACTCACATGCATTGAGAGCTGTGGTTAGGTGGGATTTGGAGCACCTTCTACCCACTGTCATTCAAGGTAGACTTGGGTGAGACCTTTGAGTAAGTTTGCATTCTCATCTATCAAGTCGGTAGTTCTCTACTCACCTCTTCCTTTTGAAAGTCCCAGCTCATTCTCTCGCAGTCACCCCTTCATCACTTTCACCTCTTCTCAGATGAACTTGACACACAGGGATTGAAGTTCGGAATTTTGCTCATCATCCGAGTGAAAGAATCAATTTCTCCCGCTCAGTGACGTTCGCTTTCCCCCGGAATGTTTCCACAAGTCCCCTCCGCCAATCATCGCAGGTTCAACCTACTTTCCTCCACCAAGAAATGATGGTGAAGACGAGCCAATGTCGATTATTCATGGAGGTTGATTTCAGGCTAAATCATACCTCCACCCAAGGGTGACTACTCTTGTCCTGGGTTTCTCTGTCCAGTTGTTGATGCCTTGTTTCTGTCCGCTGGCTCGGGCGATGGGTTGGTTATTTTGGACCGAGAGGTTGTGGGTCGGCAGGGGAGTGTGGGAAGGGCTGATGTAGATTGATCGGACCATTGAACTTTTGGTGGAAACAAGGGAACGGCCTCGAGGCTCTGATTTTATGTCGGGCATTGTGAGTCAAGTACATCACTGCTTTAGAAATTTCCGAGTGGTATCGATAAGTAGACCAAATTATAAAATGCTCCGCTTTGTGATTTTGTTCACTCGGGGCGATGCATGCAAAATGTATGACTATGTACGCAAAAGGGGAAGGGGCGGGAACGCCAAATGGCTGTTGGTACCTATCGAGTGGTAACATCTGTTCCAAAGTTTCTCGAATGGAGATACGATATTTAGCAGGAGACTTTGAGACCCGATCAAAAGTCGAAAAAACAGAACGTGCATTACAGGCCGAGGAAACCCTTCAGATATCATAAATCAAAAGTCTTTAGCATCCCATGATGACACCATCATATGGACCGTAGTGGTCACTGGGATTTGCTAGAAGCAAGTTCGGAACGTCGCCAACGATGCATTCAGTGCTGGGATTGTCCTGGCCTGTGTATGAATGAATGTGGTGAACCAACAGTCAAAGCCCATGAGACGAGTTTGGGGTACCTGGACACGAAACCCACGATCCGGATTCTGTGATGTGCACCTCCCCAGAAGGGTGGTGATAGCCCAGAAAGTGTCCTGGTTGGGTACAGGGTCCTTTCTAAAAGAACCAATTTAAAAGTTGAACAACTGTTTTTGTCATGGAGACCGTATTCTACCCACTTGTTATTGATGTGTGTCAGCGAAAGGTGTGAGTCAACGTAGTTTGCGAACGCCTGATTTCCGACCTTGAAGTAGTCGGCATTTGATGGTAAACAAAGCGTTCCAGAGCGTTCAAATGAGACGTACCCTGGGCATCCCATGGTCCTGAAGGTTACCCCGGGGCTTATGTGAAGAGGAAGGTAGACGCTGTCAAGTAGAGCAATCGTGGCACCTAAAAACTATTCGAGACCGGGATGACGCCGACGAATAGGTGTAGCTTACCAAGGGAGTGACCGACAATGGTGACCGAGGTAGTGCCGTGAACAGAAAGAGCCGTCCGAACAGCGGCTAGAATTGCCGTAGCCGCTCTAAGCAAAGTTAGTAGAAAGATAGGAAGACTAATACAATGTTACGGTACGTACTTAGCTTGTTCAAAGGCGAATCCACTATGGACTTCAATAGAGGAGCTGATTCCGGGGAATAGTGTGGGATTTAGACGCTCTAATACTACCTCTGCATCCGTCGCGTCGGTTTCGCTGTATGAAAAGAAAAAATTATATTAGCGATATTCGATTTCCAAGGATGACGCCTAGCATGCATATTCGTTGCGTCAGTTCCTTGATGGGCCACGATGACAGTTTCTTGGGAAGGCGAGAAGCCAACATACCCTAAGCGAGTTGATGTCAGCCGTCGGAAATGTTCAAGATAAAAAGGGAGTTTACAAAACTGAACGTCAAGGCGGTCGCCTCCGGACGCTACAGGCACGAAGTCCGCGTTGGCGTTGCAAATCGCTGAAATGAAATCAGGTCGCTAGTAGCAATTTATTTTTACACATTGTTGGGAAACTCACCACAATCCCAGGCAAGCATGTTGGATGGATTGCAATATGCCGTGCTAGCAAAAAAAGTAAACGGCTTGAATGCCGAAATCTGACTGGTAGTGAGTGTTGTGATATCCTGTCGCTTGACCAGTTCAGGAGGTGGTGCGGCGTCAACGACGAATGCAGAGCAGTGCGTAGACGAAAAAGCCGTAAACCAGCATCTTGAGCGAGTAGTTGTGTATGGACTTCCGGGCCAGCGACATTACTCTCGGTTGCCCACCGTTTTATAAGACAGCTGGATGCGAAGATAAATGGCAATGATTCCTAGAACGAGGGTCGGTCCATATGGCAGAAGCAAACGAGCGAACAAAGGAACGGTATGAAGAACCCTCGCACTCACGGTTAAAAGACGGAACGAAATTCGCTTCCAGTTTGATTATCTTGTCGTGATTTCGCTTGCAGCGTGGGCAAATTGACGTCCTTGGCAGAAGTAACGGAGGGCGGGGAGGAACGTTCAATATCTTAACTCGAATACTTTTCCTAGCGAGGCTGAATCGAGACTCGTTTCGCACTGGAGTAGACGGGCCGTAGTTCAACTTCAAGTTTTTGTTGGAACCAAACAAATTCCCGATATTGCGATGGCACTCTGGAACCGAAAGGTGAACCGAACTTCAAGAAATAAAGCTGCATTTTCATGATGAAAATATTGACAGATCAAGGGTTGTATGTTTTGGAAATTTGGCGGAAAAAGAGCCCAGAGCGTCTAACCTCTTCTGACCTTCCAACCTAAGTTTTTGAGTCTTCCAATCCGGATGTGTAAAGTGCAGTATTCGGACTAGGCACATGTATTGAGAGGTGAGCCTTGATCTTGAACATGAAGCCTGTGACGGGGAGTCCTCTAGGAAAGGTTCAAACTTGGGATAAGTGACCACTGGAGTCGTAAAGTTGAGAGGGTACTCTATTCGGCAGCGGAATGTCAAAATGAGTGGCGACACATTGCGAACCCAACAACGCTACTTGTGGCCCAAATCGTACAGAATTTAGCTCGCTCTCCTCATCAGAGGAGACCCTCCAACTGCTAATGCTGCCATTCCGGCTGAGGAGAAGCCTTTAACAAGCCAACCCAATGACAACCTAGAGCCCAAAAAAGTGCCAAAAACTAAGGTCCGGAGCTAGGCCAGTGGATCCTCCACGAGAAAGGTTTGAGACTCTCAAGAGGATGTGGTTTTCAGTCTAGGCGACCACATATTCCCTTCTTGTTCAAAGGATCGCACTGTTGTAAATAACGAGTATTATTCCTCTAGCTGCACAACTGGACAGTCGAGCGTAAACAGAAGGGACAAAGTTCGAAGCAGCAAGCTGTTGCCCGGAGCGTCAAATCTAGTTGAGAAAAGAGGTCGAGAGCTGGATCGGAAACCGAAATCATACTACTTGATTGCAAATGTACTTGAGAGTGTCGCCAATCCAATCAACGCGCCACGGTGATCTCAACTTTTTCCCAATGGTCGTGTTGACGAGGCCCGGGTATATGATGCCTAAGGGATACATCAATCAGCGACTCTCAAATTTATGGGATGCTGGTGCTCACTTCCTCCACAGATGTGGCATCAAATCCTGCATCGACCACAACTTATAAACGGGTCGCTTCGGACACATTTTGCACATGAACTGGCAAGGCGGTTCCAGTGCGTAGTGGAATGGCTTCCGAGAAGTATATCCCCGCGGCTGGTGGTGGAATTGATGCTTGTACGCAATGACATCTTTGCCGATGACTGGCCACTGAACGTTGTGACTATAGCGACGAAATGTTGGTTGAGCTCGAAGGGCGAAAGATCGGAGGAGAACTAACGTTTCTTTGACATGAGACTTCGCACGTGAAAGGGAAACGCTCTCTTCAAAGTGTTCCGGGCAGTGGTTGCAGCCCCAGGCGTTCGCCTCGGCAGGGGGAAAGAGGGGCTCATGCTCTTTGACAAATTGCGTCGCTTCTGGTGTAAGAAGCTGCCAAAAGTATACTGATTCTATCGTTGCATGTGCAATCTATAGAGTTGTCAATAGCTGAGATGATGGACTCAAAAGAAACCTACACATTCCGTCCACTTAAACGCTTTCCGACCTCGGACGCCTCGTACGGACGACATGGGGCATGCTTCACAGAAAAAGCGGGCATCAATCAGGTCAAGATGTTCTGGTGTCGTTGTCGCGGGATCAAGCCCCAAACAGCGGATGAGAGAATATACAGCAGAGTAGCCGACGGTGTTAAACCGTAGATTCATATGGTGAAGTTTCGAAAAATCATAAGTCGGAAGAGTATTGCTCATGTGTGGACAAATGTTGGTCCAGCCGCAGAGTGCCACACCACAGATCTGGTTGTCGAAGCATACCCTGCAAAAGAAAACGGATGTTGCCAGACTTAGGCGAGTCCGCGTGTCCATGGGGGCGATGACGTGCCCAGTCTCTTCGGGCAGCAGTGAAACCAGACGTGTGACTTGAGAGTCCATGATCTCTGAAATAAGCCGAGGAAAACGAGTTAACGCGTTTTCCTTTGGAAGCTCCAGAGGATCAGATTCGAAAGAGAGGAAATCACGGAATAGACTGTCTTTGAAAATTTGGTGAAGAGGTGGGACATATGCCCACTGTTCTGGTTTCAGCGTCTTGCGATACTCCGTATAATATGACTTGACGAGATTTTGACGTTCCCAGGACAGCCTCTTCATTTTCTTTGTGGACACCATCAATTCAAGATCGGGCTTGATTTTCCGGTAGACTGCAGGAATAGATGATTAGAAACGTGAAGGCATGACACGATAAAGTGCTTACCCTTGCGCGTGACTCGGATGATATCCCTGGCTCTGAACAACGCACAAGAGATAAGCCGCTCAGCAGCAATTGTATCACGTTTATCATGCCCAATGTTCACAAGTCGGGTTAGGCATCTGTGTCCGGGTATCTGACAATATCAGAATTAACGCAACGAGCATAGGCGCTTACCTCTTTAGTAATTCCTGTTGTAAGCGCTCGTGTTCACTGCACATATTTTCATAAACGCCTTGCGCCCATTCGTTGGCTTTTTGCGCACTCTACTCCAGATTAAGAGATAGTTGGGAAGTTTACAAAGGTGCGCACAATGTCAATCCTTTCACGTTTTTCTGCAGTGTCCAATACGAAAGTTTGATAGTTTTCCATCGCGTCTGGTACATCTGCGTCGATGTCGGCAAGGAAATGCTTGACCTTGTCGATTGTTACATCAACATCCTTTTTCAAATATAGAGCATAGTGGTCGGTCATGTTTTCAGTAAAATAGTTTGTGCTTCCTATTTAGAGTGAGCCTTCTCATATCATGAGAACCGGCTCACTTACCTCGACGGGATGATTTTGGGATCATTGACCACACAATGATGAGCCAGTCGTCGGGATCGTCCTGTATGACGTGGAACATGTCGCGCCGATGTACCAGGTGAGTGCTCTACTCAAAAGAGAAGTTAAGCACAAATAACCACAGACCCTGCACTACTAACTGTACATGCAGAACACAGCCGTTTCCGAAAGGCAAAGTCAGCGAGGGCCCCGTGATTCCCACATATCTGTTGACGCAGTAGTGTTGATATGAGCTGGATCCCACTCAGAATTCAAGACACAGGAGGCTACTCACATCACAAGTGTCTGGACCGAATAATAAAGATGTCCATTGTGGCTCTGATACATCTTCGGGGCAAGTTGGCAAATCGTCGTACAGACAGAAAGCACTTTTCCACGCCCCTCTGTATGTTTGATTCAGAACTACGCCTCTGAGTGTTCTCGTAGATTGCGATAGGTGATACAGATCCACAGGATGTAGCCACTCGAATATCTGGCCGAAAGGTAAAAACGACCCGAACACGGATTGAACAGCATTACCCCGTGCAGAACATCAGTCGGCAACAGAAGAAACCTATTCATATCCAACTGTTTGCATTCTAAGTGTCTTTTGTGCTTCTTCATTCTCAACTCCTTCATGATCCAACCGGTCATGTAATTTGCTTCAAATGCGTGATTAACAATGCAAGTTCATAAAGACAGATGAAATTGACGAACCACGGAAGTGTGGCTTGTACGGGGCCCTCTTGGGCACATCTAACCGGCCTTCTAGCAACTCGTTGACTCCCACTCCTTCGAATGGAAGATCTTGGTAGCCTGAGGGCTCGGCCAGCAAATCGTCGCGAAATTCGACCAGATTCTCGGTAGCAAGTTCTTGTTCGACCATTGAGGTTTTTCAATCAAACATAGGAGAGGTTATGGAAAAGAGTAACTGGTCTGTTCCACAGCTTGAGTGTTCCTCATCGCGGACGCGATTGCTCATCATTGACATCAAATGTTGGGACCTGAGAACACGTGCAACACTCTCAACTTAATAGAGTCATACAACAAAAAAGGTAGTTCACTAGTATCCTCGAACGTCTACCGAGAATCCTAAAGAAACTGTTTGAAAGCTTCAAAACAGCTAATGATGACAGCCCTATTATCGAGGGGCCTCATACCAAACTGTGATAGCTCAGCGATGTCCGCAACAGGCGGCAGCAGCTTGGTCAGAGTCCCAGGATATTCGCCGACTTGTATGGCGTCGATCAGATCTTGCGTAACGGTGATCTTGTAGAATGTAGGGGTGGAACCAACCATAGTGATACCGGGAATGGTCTTCTGTGCAAGAGGCTGTTGTCCAAGCCTCCTCAGATGCGAATTGTTAGATTGAAAGGCGGCGATCGCTTCTGCAATAAGCTGAGGTTCGGGATCCTTAGATTCCAGGTGCCTTTTGTCCTCCTGCACGAGGAGCAGGATCCCGAGGTTCCGGTCCATCACGCAGACATCGGTTTTAGCGTGTAAGTCCGTCCCGCAAATGAAGAAGGGAATGTCTTTTCGCTGTCGAATATAACGGTTATGAGGAACGTTGTACTGGAGCATGGTGAGGAGATTTGCGGAAAAATCACCAACAGCAGATTCTTCCCCAGGGGGAATAGCCATCGCCTCGTCCAGATAGTAGAAGAACATTCGATCATGTGTGTCTTCTATCCCACCAACAGGATACCTTTCGTTGTCGAGAATCACTTGGTGAACGGGTGGCTGGGGAAGGATGGGATTTCCGAAGAAAGTAGCGACATCCCGGAGGATGACGACGATATTGTAGGCCTTGAGCTCGTTTATCGTCCAGTCAGATCCTGACTTTGCGGATCGAACGATATTGGCCATTCGGGCTATCCAACATGTAAGAAATTACGAGGATCAAACCATGAAGGAAACGTACTAGATAAATTGGATGGAGTATAGATGTTGGATGTTGGAGAACTGAAGTGATGAGTACTGAGTACTCAGTATTCAAGCACACGATCCGAAAATATAGAATGCATTATAAAGAAAAAGAAAAGAAACAAGAAAAGATGTAAAAGTAAAAAGTGCGGTGGGTAGCGCCTTTATCGACCTCCCGAGAAAAATGTTGTTCAGAGAAGTTGAAAGATATGTAACGCTGATGATTGAGCGCTTCAGGAAACACCTGAGCAGAAGTCATCGACCAATGCAGGTCATTGAAAACTTCTGAAGGGTCCTAAATGTAAGGTAATTCACCATCATAGTCAACCACCAAATCTTGAGATAGCTGCGAAATGTTCGGTTTGGGAGACATGCCAGCAAGCTGCCCTTCCAGGTTTCGTATGGTTGCGTTGAAACGTTGGATTCATTGACGGTCCGGTCACCCGCGTACATACATAGGTATGTCGTATCGTATGGAATCATGGGCCGTGAAGTTGTGGTATCTCCTGTGAATGTGCACGGAAAAGATGGCATTGCTCACTGAAAAGTCAACGTCAGAGATAGCAGGGAGTGAGTATGTGGTCACTCAACTGATGGGCTGCTTTGCGGCGCAATTGCAGAAAAACAATCCCGAGGCAAAGATGCACATCGAGCATCAAAGGCGAGATCTTGTCCAGTCACCGGCTGTGACTCGAAGGGATTCCCTTTCTCTATCTTCCACACAGGCGACTGACTCTTCCGCTCTAGAGTATCGTCAGGATCCATGTCCCCCCCGTCATAATCCTGGGATGGCGTCTGTCCTGACGCTATCAATCTCGGCCGAACACCAAGATTTGGTTTGAACATAGAATCTTGTATTTAGATCGAATCTGGCGAATGAGTTTTGAGATGTCCACATCGGACGCTGCATCAGCAGCAGATGGGTTAATGGTCGGGAATTGGGGGATGAGCTCGAGGAGGTTACAAATGTGTGGTATTGAACGGCTAAACTCATGTCAGGCCAAGGAAAGTTGTTGAAAAAGATGAAGACAGACGAACTGGTCTTGTCTGCTCTCCAAGTCAATGCGAAACCTTCGTAATACCCGAGCTCTTCCCACATTTCGAATCCTTTTTCTCTGCCAAAGGCCCTGCCTTCAATCAGGCCGTGGATACGACTACATCTTGGAAGCCGGAATCATAGAAACTAGAGATGGTCAATGGCCCAGAGTTTGATTTTTCATTGGGGGGCATGAAGCAGACGTTTGTTCAACGTGGATAAGAGATTCGAGGTCAAAATCTTCGTTCATTCAAAGTAGAAGCAGAGCAATGCGTAATGATTGGCGACACCTTGCGGACCAAACAACGCGACTACTGGCTATGGTACGCATCTCCACTCATGCATGTACCCCTCCGTCCCCAACCGACATGTTCCGCCATCTTACGATGCGACCCATTGAGTCCCTTTTTGGACCAGTCATCCTGAGTGGCAGACATTTACTGGTTTCCTGTTCGCGTACAGCGAGATTGCGGTGCACATGTCAAAGACCATCGGAATGGCTAGAATTTGAATGATTCAGGAGGCGGTCCCCATTTCCTCGATGCCGTTTGCATTCATTTCCCTGTCAGTTTAAGATCAACTTAACCCCCCTGATACCGTACAAATGGTCCTTACCATCTCCGACTTTTTGGAAGGCCGCTCATTTACAAGAGCGGTGTTATCATGTTCACTCCCAGACGCATCAACATACGTCGGATCCAGAGTGGTCTCGATGAACCGCTTTTTGGGCCTGTCTTGGTAGAGGGCAATACTGACCAAAAGCTGCGAGGGTGTTTCCTTGTAATAGTTCCCTAGCCGTGCCTTCGTCATCGACAGCGAAAAACGAGGGATGAGCGCAGGGTGCTCCCGTTCCTCTTGAGTACGCAGCCATTGAGGAGGGGCAACAATGTGGGCGGCAGCTTGTGCATATCTTGTGTTGAACGCCATAAGTTCTTCGCGGACTCTTTTCGCAGTGTTAAGGGCCGACAGTATCCGGGGTTCGTTAGAGTGTGAGTGCTAACGCCGTCGATCTGTATTTTACCACCTCTTGTCCTCCCGTGCGTCCGTTTTGTATCCCTGGCTGATGAGCGGTAGGAAACTGCCTGCGTATTGAAGGAGGTCCGACGCCAATTGGTCCGAACCTGTTGAAACGATGAGGTTGCCCTGCCTGTTGTAAGTCGCCGCTACAACTCTGATGTCTTTGGCTTTGAGCCACTGGGAGCCTTGGAGGGCCTCGTTGATTGTGTTCACGACTATCAATGGATCTAAGCGATCTTTTTCGTTTATGCCGTCTGGCATGAACCGGATGACCAAGCGGCATGGGTGGTGGGGTGTTTGTGGGTTAGTGCTTCGTTTAATTGTCTCTGGGGATACGTCCGCTCTCCCGTTAGGCTTGATTAACGGTCCCGTCGCGTAACTGGCGTTGGGGCTTGTGCTGGCTGTCTTTTCTGTGTTTTGGGGATTGGGGCCATCGACCTTCCTTTCTAGTCTCATGATGCGTGACAAGGTGTCCGTGGTGGTCAGGTCGATAGTCCTGAGTTGTTCCGTCAATGCCGTGGTGTTGTGCAGAGTTTCCTCCCGTAAGCTTTCAATCTTTTCCCCCGTCCTCGACTTTTTCCACGAGTGACGCCATTGTCGTGCTGATCTCACAAACTGCCTGTAGGAGAGCCGTCTGTTGGTCAATGATGATTCTGTATGGCCCATCCAGGAGGGCGTTGGCTAGTCGAGTCATACACCCGGTTATGTGCTGATTCCCCCTTGCCTCTTCGATTTCCTCGTCAGTTGCGAGGGCCTGAACGAAGCTTGAAGCCTCTACAAGGGAGCTGTATAGGTTGTTGAGTCGTTCTTTTTTGCTTTGTAGGCTGTTGGCTACGTTGTTTGTGGTGTCGGTTTCCATAGGGTCCTGATCGTCTCCTCCGTCTTCTTCTCCAGAGGATTCAATGTCTTCATCCCACGAGACGTAGCGGCCCATGCCCACCTAAGACGAGGCCTTCGACGTCACAAGATTGCGGGAATTGCAGGGATGGGGTGGTCGCACGTTCCGCATCCAGTGTCCGTTTTTTGTTTCCGCTCCTGAAGTTTGCGGGAGATGTTTGGGTGACCGTGTTCGACATATTCCCCACCCTGGCAGCGGCGTTCCCGAGGAATGAGGAAGTTGTGCTCGATGGCGTCTGTGATCGAGCTTGGTGTGTCCGCGCACCTTCCGGCTGTGAGTTTTTGTTCGTGTTCTGAACTGGAACAGGTTGTGAGGATCTAGGTGCCGTGGATAAGCTGAGGGATTGATTACTCGTGTGTTTTTCATTGCCACTATCTATGCTCTCCCCCATCGTTCGTAGAATCTTGGGAAGGAGGAGTTCGTGGAAGTTGTATTCAAGCAGACGTCGCCTTGCGGACCAAACAAGTCACAACACGGCCTTACAGTAACTAAAGTTCGTAACCTGTCCCTCTAGTTCTGCATAGCCGTGACGAACACAACTCCTAGCATGTCCTCCGAAGTTTTGCTGGTGGTCCTCATCAACGACAAAAACGAGCCCGCAAACATCCCAGACTGCTCAACAATAATCGCTCAGTCCTTCAAACTCGGTCCGGGCCAAGTAACCGCCACCAACATCAGCGGTGTCCGACTCACTCTCTCCAAGACCTCCGAATAAATTCCGGACGTCAGCGACACCTGGGTCAAATACGGAGGCGAAATAACCATTGGTGAAGCCCGGACGCAACACTTCATCTCTCAATACCTCCACAACACGAAATGCCCAACCGTGCGTGCTCCTCGCGTTTACATCGCGTTTACGTGGAAGCGGTTTGGGTTCATCGTTTCAGAGTTCATTTACGGAAAGCAATGCGAGAGCTCGGATGATGTGCTTACTTATTAGTTATGCTGTCAAAACCCTCATTAATATCCCGAGTCCCAATTCAAGAAGGCCTGGACCTGTGGGAGGAGGTCTGATCGAACACCTGTCATCGGTTGGCTGATATTGAGTATGAGTCCGTTGAGGACTTGGAAAATCATATGAGTCGGGTAAGTCTTCTCTTTCTTTTTTCTCGCCGTGTCCCCTCGCACCCGCTAAACAAAACCCACAGATCCTCACCATAACAGAACGAAAATCGCGCGTCAACTTCCGTGACGAAGTCGCTTCTCACGGACTACGTCTCTACCCCTCAGACTTGAAATACGTCAACCTCTTGAAGGATACGGATACGGATGGGGACATTGTAGCGGTGGATTTTGGAGGCTACTCTTTCCTTCCGCCTTCCTTCTTCGTGTTTCCTTTAGTCTGGCGTACCGCATTTCCGTGATACTCGATTATCCAATGTCGTCGATGAATGCTAAGGGAGTGGCGAGCGCTTCGTATGCGTTGGTTCCGTTTTCTAATAATAAAATTGGTGAGCGGTTCTCATTGGTGTCTTTTCTTTTCTTTTCCTTTCCTTGCCCCCTGCGCCCTTCCAAGCTAACGGTACTGTACAGGCCTTCCAAAACGACTGCGGGCCAAACTTCTTTTCTAGACGCACGCGGCGCACAAGCCCTGTAGATCTGGAACCTTGATGGTACTCATCACACAAATGAAAGGAGTTGTCATCAGGAAGCTGAACGCAAGTCTTTTTTGTTCCTCTTGCTCGAAGTATCATCGTGATGACTTTTGTGTACGTTTCAGAGATGGAACGACAATACGCGGGTGTGCCATATATGCGCACAATCAGCAGTGTATGCATCAATATCCTGATGCACAACGCCTGACCTGGAAGAATATCCACGTTCAGAGTTGCAGGTGAAGCTAGCCGCGCCGAGGGTGAAGGAGCGGGGAGATAGGGTGTCTTCCGAGGAGTTTTGTCTCTGTAATATGTAGCCTATGTATTTTCACCTGAGTTCAATACATCGTCCAACACGCGTCATTCACTCTCGTTCACATACACTTTCCTTGAGCATCTTTCCCTAATCCAAACACGCCACAAGATGTACTCTGAAGAACACCCAGAATCTCCACTCCCGGCAGACACTCCCCTCGGACGGGCAGTGGAGAGTTTGTCAACCCCCTAGCCAGCAACTCGAATGACACAAAACCAATCCAGGATTCAACCCACACACCGCCCTTCCTAGACGACATCGACCACGACCTCCTTCTCCACATGACCCCCGACCACACCAACACCAGCTCAACGCGCACAAATCCAACACGATCATCCTCCACCCATTAGTCTTTCGCTCCTTCGAGCCGTTGTTGAGGTGGATCAAAAATCAGAAAGCCGACTCTTCTGAATCACGATGCCTTAATCCTCGGTTGAGGGGAGGGGGAAATGACGATGAGTAAGCCAAATGCATTTGAGCGGCGTACTCGTGGCGTCGGGAGCCTGGTGATGAGTATGGTGGCGATGTATGACGTCGTCCTCTCCAAGGTCTACCCTCCCCGCTCATCGCTGCTCTGAAGCCCCCCAAGCTGCGCCGCCATGGTGTCACAAGATCTATCCAACGATCGACATTACCCATCGTGAACAACGGGAAAGGGTAAAGAAGCTTTCCTTCCGTACCCAGAGGCCAAGTCGGAATACCCAGCAGTTTCTAGATCCGAAGGGAATTGAGAAAAGTCACTGCAAAGAGGGTGGGGTGCCTATAAGTTGCGGAGGAGGTGTACGTTGTCGTGGAGTTGATTTAAAGGGCGACGTTGGCTTCTAGTGCATGAGGATTAGGTGCCGCTCGCAGTCCATCTTGACTTCCTTGTGGCGGAAATGGAACTCGGACGTTTGAGTGAGGTGAACGAAACGTTTCAGGGCAACGAAACGTCGGGAACCACTGCGACATACAACTTCCACAAAGGGTAGGAGTTCAAGATCACAGAGGGTCGTTGCTGATGCGATGACAGCTGAGGAATTCATCATACACTCTTTCAACCAACGTCGGTGGAGAGACCTCTTGAGGGAGACGGCGACTGGAGGGGATGTCAAGAGGCGTCAAGGCAAGCCTGAGACCGCGAATCTTGTGGAAGCCGATTGAAAGGAGCAAACTGAATATCAGATATTCGGCCGCTACAACTCTACTCTCACTCTCTTTGTCCTATGAGCAGAAAAAGGTTCTTTTGAACCTGATCTGCACTATCGGCTCGTAGTATCGTCACGATTCATCCTCAGCTAGACATCGAAACGAAGGAGCTCCGCATCTGTGTCGTCTGCAAGGCCCTCGGAACGATCGACATCAGTCAGGACGGTGAGAGGATATTTGGTGGTGGGGAAGCTGTGGAGTGGGCACATTGCTGGTGCAAAAGTGGAAGTTTGGAGAGCTGCGAGGGTCAGATGTCATTGACCGTTGGTTTCGTTGAGAAGGAGTGGGCCAATGGGTGGGTGGTGTTATACGCTGGGATTTCCACAGAGCTAGCTGAGCCAACAGTCGTTAGCTACCGCCGGTTTGGAGTAGAGAAGAATATGAACTCACTTGGCATCGTCCATAAAGCAAGCACGGCCAACGTGAGGACTCGACGAAGCGCACACATATGGGCACTTGAACACTATCTGCTGAGCGACCGCGCAGCACCTCCGTCCTTGAAAAAGAGGGGAGTTTCTATCTATGAAAATGGATGTTCAGAAGGGCTAACTCGACGATGATCAGACCACTCACTTTGAGACAATGGCACCTGTAAGACAAAAAAGAGGGACATGTAGGTTGCGTACCGTTTTCCGGTTTCGGGTACTGACTTGACACCGCGCAGCCAAATCTGCCATTACGATGGTCCGCGTTCGTCGAGTCCACTTGTAATGCACAGCCTAGCATCCATCCAATATGCGCGTCCGGCACTAGCAGCGGACGTCGTTCTCTCTTCGTGAGCCCTGTTGGTGCTATACAGAACTGACATACTAGAAAGTCGAGCTCAGCTACCAGAGACAGTAAGCCGCCGAGGATTGAGAATGAGAGTTATTTATTAGCTAACTACGCTGCATAAGCAACTCAGGTAACTACCAGGTTGAAAGGAAAGGTCTGCGGAGTAAGGAATGGGAAAGCCAAGAAAATAAAGAGAGAGAGGTCGGGAAGGCCCAGGCACGTGCTTGCATGTAGGTAAAAATAGACCAACCCACCTGCATAATTTGGGGTCTGGGCAGTGGATTTGGGCGCTGTCCTTTCTTTCCCTTCCCTCATCTTGAACCTCTCCATCTTCGATATCTCAACATGAGCGGAGCGAGAGATCTCCTTGCGGGCGCCCACCACTTCGTTGCTAGCAACAACACATTCAACGAAGCTAACACTGTGAGTGGACTGTTTACTACCAGTCCATATCGAGCTGATGGAAGTGGATCTGTTGCAGATCAACATCCACCACAACTACGGCAATACAACAATGTCCAATGGGGTCATTTCCCTCATGCCAAATCCGAGCATTCAGTTCACAGGGCATACAGAAATCATCACCAAACTCAAGAGGCATTTCTTCACCAGCACGAATGACACAGTTCAGAGGAGGAAATTCTTCCTGTTATATGGAATGGGGGGTGTTGGAAAGACTCAGATTTGCTTGAAGTTTGTTGAGGAAATGGATGACAGGTGAGCACCTATCAAGCACAAGTCTGATCCTGTCCAAACCAAATTAAATTGCCCCCAGCTTCTCTCAAGTTTTCTGGGTTGATGCATCATCTTCAGGTACCATCTTACAGGCACTTAAGGGTATCAGTCAGTCTTGTGCACTGGATGGCTCCCCTGAGTCTGCTCTCTGCTGGGTTGGCTCTCTGAAAGAGGATTACATCATGATCTTTGATAATGCTGATGTTCTGTCACCTGCTGCACTGGAGGCATATTTCCCACCTGGAAGGAAGGGAAACATTCTGATAACTAGTCGTAACTCTGCCATGAAGACTCTGACTTTAGCTGAGAATTCTCTTGAGGTGACTGAAATGGAAGAAAAGGATGCTATTGAATTACTCAAGGGGGGAGCGGGATTTGAATCTGCCATATGGGGTTGGTTAGTTAGTCCAGCTGGCTGGCCGTTAAATTTTTTTTATTTGAAGTACCAATTTCAGGTAATTCATGGGCCAGATGAGCTCTGGTGCATCTCTGAGGTGTTTTGCAAGCTGTCCTCACTTACAAGGGGAATATTTCCCAGGGTCGCAAGCTGTCCTCACTTACAAGTGGGATATTTCTCAGAATGACCCTGCCAGAATCAGTAAGTATGTGCCATTTACACTTAGGATGATAATCTCTTTCAAAAAACCTAGTATATGATAAGGATTGCAGACAATATTCAAACATCTGCATTGTGATTGTGGTAAGAGTATAGATGCAGTTGAGGTGGAGGACAAAAGCAGAGTACTCAGTAATTACCTGTGGGTGAAAAAGCTGTGAGACATCATGGGCATGCAGTACCTTTTGTGCATTGGACTGGATTGTGGTATCAATGAGTAGGTTTGTGACCCATGTAATAAGGGCATGGAGAAAAGCAGAGGAAGGGGCAGCAAACGAAGGATAAGATGGCGGCTGACAAGGCTGACATGCCCAAATGACAAGGGGGCCCCGGGATGTCGACCCATGACCCGAGGTAGGTGGGGGGGGGGGACCTCTGGCAGGCCTTAGAAAAATTTAGTAAATAAGCTTCGAAAATCTATATTTTGGGTGCTGTAGAAATGCTAGATGCATCAGTGGCACCTCCAATGCAGTTGGATGGTTAATAATTCACAATTGAAGTCAGTGCGTTAGGAAAATGAAAGTTCTGTCGTCCCTCCCACCTTTCTCACTCAGCTCGGACTTGCATGGAAAAAGCAAATGTAAAATAAAGCTGTATTTGTATTATTCAAGTATTTTACATGATATTGAGTAAGGATCAGGTGAAGTATGCAACAAGGGTGTTACATATGTACCAAGTGGAATACTATGTTCACATTGTAATGGCTGCCTGCTGGCCTCAAACAGCATCAGGGGGAAAGTTTTTGTACACCAAAAAAGGGCGCAGCAATTCATTTTATGGTTCACAGCCTACCAGGAGTGCAGCCGGAAATTTCTTCAAAAGAGCTGTGGGAAAAACATACCATTTTTGGACGAAAACATACCTTATTTAGAAGGAGTGATGGGGGGGGGAGGTCACAGACGGCTTATTAAAAAAAATCTACCCCGTGTTGTTTCTGAAATCCCGGGGCCCCCTTGCCAAATGACGCCCAAAACATGTTACCTATTTATAGATTTTACCTATATATGGAAGGTTGTTCACACGCCTGGTTAGTTAGTCCAGCCATACTGGCCTTACGAAAAAAATCAACATGATATATTAAATTAAAATTGTGCTCCCCCCTTGGAATTACTTGTGAAATCTAGCTGCCTGGAATCATCCACATCAGGTGTTCAAGTTGAAGCCTCTAAGATTGTAAAGGAGCTCTTCTGTTTTCCTCTTGCTATTGATCAGGCTGGTGCTTATATTGCTTCTGGGGCCACCACTATTGGAGGCTATCTTGCAAAATATTCAGAGCATCAAAAAACATTGTTATTCCATTCTGAATTTAGAGGGGCTTCTAAGTATAACAGAACTGTCTATGACACTTGGGAGCTATCATACAAAGAAATTCAGCAAAGTGCTGAATCTGATGATTCTCATAAGGTTGATGCAGCCAATAGTGCAATGTTACTTCTTGAATTGTTTCCTTTCCTCCATCATGAGGGAATCACTGAAGAAATATTCTCTTATGCTGCCCTTTCAAAGGTTGATAGAACTCATATCTTGGGATTACCTCTTGCCAGTTCCCTACTGGATCAAAGATTACTTCCTCTTTGTAAAATGGGTACTTGGGATAATTTCATATTTAGGGAAGGGATTCAAATATTATTATCTTTCTCCTTAATGAAGAGGGGCCCATCTGAACATGTGTATTCAATGCATCCACTGGTTCATACCTGGGGCAGGGACAGATTGACTTTGACTGAGAGGAAAAGGTGTTGCTTAATGGCATATGTTATATTGGCTTGTTCACTCAGATGGGATGCAGACCAGCCATATGAATTTGAGAGGGTCTTGGTAACACATGTAAGGGCAAATATGGGACATTCCAGTCTGGAAAGTAATCAAAACAGTGTCATTTATTTGGATGATGCTGACACAAAGTTTGGCAGTCTGTTAGGGGAACAAGGATATTTCAAGGAGGCAGAAACTTTGAACAATAAAGTTCTAGAAGGAAGGAACAGAATTTTTGGGGTGGGACACCTAAATACAACCATGGCCATGGCAGCTCTTGCAGTAACATACAGAGACCTGGGGAAATACATAGAGGCAGAGAAGCTGCAGATCCAAGTACTGGATGCAAGGAAAAGAATTCTTGGGGTGGAACACCCACATACAATCTTTGCCATGTCAAATCTAGCAACAACATATGGAAACCTGGGAAAACACAGAGAGGCAGAGAAGCTGCATATCCAAGTACTGAATGCAAGGAACAGAATTCTTGGGGTGGAACACCCAGATACAATCTTTGCCATGTCAAATATAGCAACAACATATGGAAACCTGGGAAAATACAGAGAGGCAGAGAAGCTGGAGATCCAAGTACTGGATGCAAGGAACAGAATTCTTGGGGGGGAACACCCACATACAATCTTTGCCATGTCAAATCTAGCAACAGCATATGGAAACCTAGGAAAATACAGAGAGGCAGAGAAGCTGCAGATCCAAGTACTGGATGCAAGGAACAGAATTCTTGGGGTGGAACACCCAGATACAATCTTTGCCATGTCCAATGACACCTAGGCTTTTGCGTGATGCAGAGGCGGTATGAGTCACTGCGTGACGAGAAAAATAGCCAAAGTCAGGAAATCTGGCGCGGCGCGCGCCAGACTCCGACGTATTTCCACTCGAGGTATGGCTTACATACATGAGTAGTACTACGAGAATTTGTAGTAAAAAAGGAAGTGGGTGGGAGGGTGACGAGAAATGCGTATGCTAGAACTAGATAACGAGGTAAGATATCAAGACGAGGGCCTAGATTAAAAAATGGGAATCATACCTGGTTGAGGAGTGAGATGTCAAGACGAGAGCCTGGCGGAAAGGGGGCATCTCAACCTCACTCCTCAACCGTGAGGGGTATATCTAAAAATAAATCAAGGCCTGTTAGTGCACATCCAAGCATGGATCATGTGAGTTAAGGGAGAGACGAGCAGCGGCTCTGAGTTGTGTGTCAGCGGACACACGACTGAAGTTGTGCGTGTGCAACTTAGCCTTGGACGGTTTTCATTGGACTTGAGTAAACAACTTGTTTAAACTTGACCAATGACACCTAGGCTTTTGCATGATGCAGAGGCGGTATGAGTCACTGCGTGACGAGAAAAATAGCCAAAGTCAGGAAATCTGGCGCGGCGCGCGCCAGACTCCGACGTATTTCCACTCGAGGTATGGCTATATTCCTATATAAAGAAAAAAAGGAAAAAAAAAGGGGTGATGAGATCACGTAGTGATAGATGTGAGGAGCGAGGGGAAAAACGGGAGAAGTACATGCATGTATAAGTGTGTAGGAAAGGGATACGTCCATGTTGTGGGGGATTGGTGGTTCTGGGATCCATAGAAAGTCTGTTTAAGTAAAGAAAGGTCTGTGAGTAAAATAAAAGTCTGTAAAGTAGGAGGAAAAAGTCTGTGTGGTGTCAGGAATCCAAAGCGTGGATGTAAGACGATGTGGAACACGCTGTTTGACCAAATAGTAAGGCTTGAATCAAAACAGGGTTTTTGCGGATGTAGATTTTGAAGGCATCTGAGGCCCATCTACCAATAGCTTGAATTATTGAGGGTGGTACCCCGTTTTTGGCAAGGGAAGTAGCGCCGCCGGCTCTGAGGGATTGACCGGCGGTGTCGGAGTTGAAGAAACGACGCAAGCGGTTGATGAAGAAGGACCGTGTAGGGACTACTCCGTTACTAGTTAGCCAGAGGGGTGAGCTGAAAGGGAATTTGTTATCTCGTGCGTGGATGTATGCGAGGAAGTGCTTGTGAGGGTTGAAGATGCGTCCGTTTTTGCGAACTACGATGGTGTTCCCTTCAAAAAATCTGTCGGCCTTATGGCCAGGCAGAAAAAACTGAAAAGAAATGTCCGAGAAATGCACAGAGGTGCGTTTGGTGACTTTGCGAGGGTCACAAAGTTGCGGGTCGTCTGGGTACGTCATTTCGCCCAAACGGAATAAGGCGAAGAAGCCTGTGAGGAGTTGCGCTAGGAAGAGGATGTCGTCATAGTTGGATGAGTCGCCTAGCGCATGGACGACTGTCTCGAGGTCGTCAAGGGTCAGGGCACGTTTGCGTGTGGTTGGTGTTCCATGTAAACGCCTGCAGCCCTGCAATGTACGATGTACCAGAGCAGAGTTGTGAGCGGTACGTACATCGGGGAAATAGGGTTCGAGCTGTTGGCATATGCCAGACAAGTAAGTCGCGACTGAGCCAGGTTTGATGTGATGGCACATGTAGACGGTGAAAAGGCTGAGAGTGTCAGGGGTGGGGTCAAGTGGGAAGTCATGTAGTTTGACAAAATTCAAATAAGAGTTGAGGGCGGATCCGTAATTTTTCCACGTTGAGTTATCGACGGCTTGTCCGAGAGCGATGGCACGTTCTCTGAGCAGTCGTTCTCGCGACCAGGCATCTCTGTGGGGTTGCCTGGCGCGCACGGTGGCAGGGATCATTTTTTGGGAGCCCCCAGCAGCAATTGAGGGGGTAGAAAGGGTGAAATGATGAGGTTGGGGACATACTGATGGGCAATGTCAAAGTTATGTCTTGAAATGGCATCAGCGACGCTGTTGAGTTCTCTGGCAATGTGCAGGACTCTGAGTTGTATATTGAAGTTGATGCAGGCATCGGCTGCATTGATGAGAATTGAATTATAATGGGGGAGGCATCTGAGTGTGTTGAAGATGGCGACGGTGTTGTTGTTGTCCGTGTAAATCAAGATCTTGGTTGTTGGGGGAACACAAAGGACGTCTACAACATGGTGAATGGCTGACAGGACACATAAAGCCTCAAAGAAGAAGATGTGTTCGTCGGTGGTGCCTTCAGGTGTGGGTGAGTAGAAACCGACGCAATCGTCAGGTAACCAAAAACCCATACCTTGTAAACAGGCATCACAAAAAAGTGTCAAGTTGGCGGAATCTGCGTCCCAATAAATCTGATGAATGAGTTTGACGCCAGTATTGCGTTCAAGGTGATTAGCGGCCCATTCAAGGTCAGCGCGGACAGCATTGTTAACTCTCACGAATTGATTTGGGGCAGATTTGCCACCAATTTTCGTGTTAAAATTGTTCAGCGCGGGCCTCAGTAGGGGGAAGACGTTCAAGCTCCAATTGATCCATCCTGCCAATCTCTGCCATTCACGGAGCATGAATTTGTGCTTGCTAGAGATGAATTCACGAATTGCAGTGACCAACTGATGGAGGGTGTCAGGTGGCATGGTCATGGAGAGAGTGTTTGCGTCGACATCTATTCCAATGACAGTAAGCGGTGAACCGAAGATTTGCTTACTCTCTTTGTGGGGTAAGTTGATTTCGTCCCACAGTTCGAGCAATTTGACTTGGTTCGTTGGCATGAATTTGCGATATGGAGCGTAGAAGGTGAGATTGGAGGCAAGTTCTGGGCCAAAAGAATCATCCGAGTATGTACCCAGGAGTTCAATGGCCCTTTTCTTCTTCACGATCCACGACACGAGAGACATGAAGGCAATCCAGTTGCATCCAGAACCGCGTCCGCCAAAGGCAGTGTTCCGGTCAACGTGGAGCAATCCGCTAATGCGATTAATCTGTTTAATTTGCCAGTAAGGGTGGACAGGGAGCAGTTGGTACGCTTCTGCTACATCGGATTTGAATAAGACACAAGGTGAATGAGGGAGACGGTCGTGCATAGAGATGAGGAACTGTCCTAAGTGCTGCAGGTTGTCGAGAGGGTACCCAATGATGGCTTCGCAGGGGATCATGCTGTTCAAAGAGAATTTTCCTGCACTTTGATCAGTGACCATTCTCAAGTCAGTAGAGTGAGGCTTTGGAACAGCGAAGACAGGCATGCAGTACATGCCAGGTAAGAGTTTGTCTCCAAACGATTCTGAAAAACATCCTTTGAAGAGCTCATGATCACGCTGATCTCTCAAAAAATTGCGCTTCATCGGGATTGTCTGGTTCAGGTAGAGAAAAATCGAGCGTGTCAGGGTATTCTCCAAAGCGGGTATCGGCCCAAGGCCAGAAACCCTCTCGTAGACCCCTACACACAGATTTCACGAAAGGTTTGTTCGGGTGAGTCTCCAGAAGTTCTTCGAAGCGATCAACGAAGATAGGAGTGACAATGTCGAACAGGTGTGGATTTTCTTGAATTGTTTGAGTAGCGACAGGGTTGCTTAGCTCAGAGGCAGGGATTTCGGGTAAAGGCAATGCAGTTTCTGTCCAGTCGGCGGAGGAGCGAGAGAAAGAGTTCGTACCATCCCAGATGTTGTATCTGAGATATTTCGGGCGCAGTTCATGTGTTAGATCCCTCTTTGACATCGCAATCCTTTTGTCCATGACCGAGGCACTTGCATTTCTTGCAAGCGTGGCAGAACCTGCAGTCTTCAGCCGAGTTCCTGCATCCGTTGAGTGAATTGAAGCGATTGCAGGTCTCTGACTTTGTGATTTTTCCGGTAGATCGTTTGCCACCCAATCTGATGTGATCAGATTCAATTCCATCTGGCATGACAATGGCAGAAAAGAATCTGGTGAACCGGTGAGCATCGGTGAGGAGAGCATTTTGCCCACCGCCGACTTCATTCCGAATGGCGGTGTCGTATAGAATGATTTTTCGGTGAGCGGACATGATCCTGGCAGAGAAGTGTCCTTCAATGTACTCGCCGTAGTCTCGGAGTTCTTGTTCCTGATGAGGGAAAGCGAATTTAATCGCTTTGACGGTGGCGTTCCAAGCGCTGGTCCATTCGCCGCTCGTTTGGACCTTCTTTGCTGGTTCTGATCGTCCGAGGGAGATTTCAGTTGATCCCATGCGTCCAACGTTCTCTTTAGGAGTGGATATATGATGCAGTGATGAGAACACGGCATCGAGGTTGACAGCTTGACCTTTGATGACATTGTCCCACTCAGAGGAAGGGAATCCGAGGGGTGCTGTTCTGGAGTTTTGGATCCACTGCCGGACAACTTTGTAGTCTCGGGCGAAGAGCTGGAGTAATCGTCTAGATTCTTCGCAATCCTTGTTTCCGGTTTGCCTGGCTTCATCTTCTTGATTGTACCAGGGCATTTCTGATTCAAAGACTCGTCGCTTCTTGTTTGAAGGTTCGTCTGAATCGTTGTCATACTGAGATGGAGAGGGAGAGTTCCCCCTTTTCGACTTGTTGGAGTCTCGACTGATCTGAGAGACAAGTTCGTCGATGGCTCGGTCTTGGTCAACGTCCTGTAATTCATGTTGTTCTGATCCAAGTCCATTCGGTTGTAATCCGACTTGAGCGTGTTTGCCTCGCTTAACCGCTGAAGAAGCGAGGGCGGCGTATTTGTCAAGTGTTTTGGCGTAGAATTCAATGGCAGCATCCTTGGCTCGGTTGGTCCTCGATGGATCGAAGTCAAGGATTGAGATAATGTTGGATAGAGCCTTGAGTTTGGTAATTTCGCCTTTTCTGAACTTGTCGACAACGTCGTCCATGTACTTGATCGATTCTTCTTCAAGTTGTGGTCTACCCCCTGAGTTTGGTTCATCGAGGTCGTCGACATCTGGGTCTTTGTCGTTCCCTCCTGGAGGTTGAGTTCCTCGGGGATTGGATTGGTTACCATCGACGTCCTCATTCGACAGAGCAGGGTTGGTTCTGTCTCCTCGCTCGTCTGAACGTTCGCTGTTTCTCGCAGTTGCATTCTCTCCAGAAGGCTCGGCTTGTCCTTCGTCACCTCGTCCAGCTGCATTCGATCCCAGAGTGCTGGACAATCCATTCCCTGGGATGGGTACTGCAAAAAGTCTCGCATGCCCCTCACTCATAAGTCACAATGAGGAACGATGAATACAGATGTATTGAAAGTGATGAGAAATGTGTATGCTAGAACTAGATAACGAGGTAAGATATCAAGACGAGGGCCTAGATTAAAAAATGGGAATCATACCTGGTTGAGGAGTGAGATGTCAAGACGAGAGCCTGGCGGAAAGGGGGCGTCTCAACCTCACTCCTCAACCGTGAGGGGTATATCTAAAAATAAATCAAGGCCTGTTAGTGCACATCCAAGCATGGATCATGTGAGTTAAGGGAGAGATGAGCAACGGCTCTGAGTCGTGTGTCAGCGGACACACGACTGAAGTTGTGCGCGTGCAACTTAGCCTTGGACGGTTTTCATTGGACTTGAGTAAACAACTTGTTTAAACTCGACAAATCTTGCAGTAACATATAGAGACCTGGGAAAATACATAGAGGCAGAAAAGCTGCAGATCCAAGTACTGAATACAAGGAACAGAATTCTTGGAGTGGAACACCCAGATACAACCACAACCATGGCAAATCTTGCAGTAACATATGCAAACCTGGGAAAACACATAGAGGCAGAAAAGCTGCAGATCCAAGTACTGGATGTAAGGAACAGAATTCTTGGGGTAAAACACCCAGATACAACCACAGTCATGTCACATCTAGCAGCAACCTATCAAAAGATGGGAAAATTCACAGAGGCAGAGAAGCTGGTGATCCAAGTTCTGAACAAAAGGAACAGAGTTCTTGGGGTGGAACACCCAGATACAATCTTATCCATGGGTCATCTAGCAGAGACATATTATAACCTGGGAAAATACCTACAGGCAGAGAAGCTGCAAATCCAAGTACTGGATGCAAGGAACAAAATTCTTGGGGTGGAACACCCACATACAACTGCAGTCATGTCAGATCTAGCAGCAACCTATCAAAAGATAGGAAAATTCACAGAGGCAGAGAAGCTGGCAATCCAAGTTCTGAACAAAAGGAACAGAGTTCTTGGGATGGAACACCCAGATACAATCTTAGCCATGGGTCATCTAGCAGCAACATATTATAGCCTGGGAAAATACCTACAGGCAGAGAAGCTGCAAATCCAATATCTGAATGCAAGTCAAAGAATTTATGGAGAGAAACACCCACAAACAATCAATGCCATGCACCATCTAACAGCAACATATCATAAGGTGGGAAAAATCCTAGAGGCACAGAAGCTTGAGATTCAAGCTCTGAGAGGCATGGAGCAGTGTTCTTGAAATAAACATCTCCACACAATGAGAACAATAGCCAACGTCCAAGAAGCCTGGGAGACTCAAGTTCTTGAGCAAGCAGCACAGTCAGAGAATGAAACTTGCATTTAATACAAGTTGTTTTGAACCCTTTTATTAGCTGTTTGTCAATACCATAATGAATCCTTACAAAAAGGGTATACAGTGAAATGAAATTTTATTTGAATCCTCTGCCATATTTGTATGATTAGCTAACTCACCCTGAAAAAACAATTTTCAAAATTCAAATCCAAAATAGCACATTCAAAAGAATGATTGTGATGACTTTTTTGAGAAATACTTGAATTTTCACCTGTTGCAATGAGTTTGTACTTTTCATAATATTTTTCCTTGTACTTATGTCTTGTTATCTTTTTAAATCTGATCTTTTTAAATGACTTTTTCAATCAATAATTGAGTTAGTGTAAGTATATCCAAAGTATTTCAAACTTTGCTGTCCCATATTTTATCTCTACAATTGTTCAGCCCCTCAACCACTCATGTGAGCCCTCCAATTTAATGCACTCACCAACTACTAATGTGCCTTATTGGTCACTGCAAGTTGCCTCAATTATCAGCATATCCAAAATAAGAGTTTTTTTCTCCAATAGCATTTTATTGACTTTGACACTTTCAAAAGAAAACAAAGAAGAAAAGAAATTTTCGAAGGCTGATTTTTGTGTGGCTCAGCACTTATGTACTAAGAAGCTGATTTTATAAGGGTGTTGGTCTACTTGGTATGGAGGAAAATGTTTTGACAGTATATTCTGCAAAGAAAAGGTGTATCTAAAATTTATTGATTTTTACACAGTTTTTTTTTTGTCCTCCAAATTTATCACTTGTTTAAACAAGTCAGCAGGAAACAATCAATACTTTCCCAATATTTGCCTGATATATCTGGAGTATAACATTCATCAATTTCTACACATAATTGATCCACATAAGTCAGGTTATTCACCTGAATTCAAGAGACACATTAAATTCAGTTAAATTTGAGAACCCAGAGAATTGGTGAGGATCTTGAGGTGATCCAATTCAGTGAGATATGTGAGGTGGGCAAGCATAGGGCGAATACACCTTGAGGCAAAGGTATTGATGGCCACTAAGTTTGGTATTGATAGCACCGAGATCTATGATGCAATCAATGTTTGCACTTCACCTCATGTCACCTCTGTCCATGCTTTTGTGTCCACCCATGGGCTCCCTCATGATCTCATTGCACCATAATTATTTAAACCATGGAAAATTAAAGAAATCTAATTGATGATTTTCTCAGTCTGTTCAGATTGCAGCTTAGCAGCCAAGCATTATAGATTCAAGGGTTAGAACTTGGTGCATTGCCAGGGTGACATTTTTTCTTGGAACACACATAACTCTTGCATCACTCCCAACCAATGAGTACAGAAAAAGCATGAGGTGAGCTCAATATACCTGATGACAAGTAACCACTGATATTGTGCTACAGTTCCAGCTAATGCTCATGTCAAGCATGCAGCACTCAATATTGGTCACTTTAGGGCCTAGACAGTGTCACACCTACATGGAAACATGGATTGGGCTTAGAGCTCGAGTTTCAAAAAAAAACTTGCCAGCTGTGAGTCTATCTTCACAGTGGCAGTTTTTATTTTATAGCTGTTCAGCCATGATTCTTTATTTTCCTTCATGTAATGTTCAGTATCTAGTCAATTCAAGTTGTACTAGTCTGGCAAGCAATGTTATGTTGATGAGAAATTGGGATCCATTGAAAGTAAAAATTTGGCTTGGGCAATGTGTATAAATTGTGTGGAATGTTAAATACAAACACTGTCTATGTTTAGCTGAGGAGTGTAAGAGGGTAGAGATGATTTGTTGTGTTTAGACATTGTGATGCTATTCATACTGGTGGTTGCCACTGGAAATAAGGAAGCAACAGAGCAGGAGGTCTTATCATTGCCCACCTAATTCCTGCAGGAATCCAGTCATTTCGGCAGATTCCAGTGGATTCCAGAGGAATGAAATTTGGCAGGGAGGCCTGCTATTTTCATCATTCCAGTGCCTTACCATTCTGGCAGAATTTGGGCATTCCAGAATTGACACCAGAATGTTCCATAGAATTCACAGGAATGGAATGCAACAGAATTTAGTCCTTTGTTTGTTTATTTTACTTCTGTTACCAAACAAATGCAACACCCTTTCCTTTTCACCCACCACCAACCATCCTCTTCCCTGCCACCTCCATTCCCTCCCACCAACCACATTGACAACAGCAACAATGATGATGACACCACACCACCCATCAATGGCCATGACAATGCAAACACACTAGGTGCCAGGTGGACAATGAGGCAATGTGGCAACAAGGCAAGGAGGCAACATGGCAATGGAATGATGATGAACGACATCTGCATCTCATGACCCATGTAATGACCACCCACTGCCCACAAAAACACCATAACACCCACAAAAACACCATGAACACCCACAAAAATACCACAGCACCCACAAAAACACCACAGCACCCACAAAAACCACAGGTCGCCCATGGAATGACACCCACACCCACAAAACAATGCCCAATACCCATAACACAACACAACACCCAGCAGACATGACACCAACAAGGACAACAGCATGTGAGGATGACAACACATGAAAACGACAACACAAAGCAATGATGTGTTGATGATGCATGCCAACAAGACCACTCCCCCTTGCTGCTCACCACTCCCTCCCTCTCCCTTACCTCACCCACTACCCACCATCCCCCTCCCCCTCCCTTACTCCCCCTCCTTTCCTGTTCACCACTCCCTTCCTCTCCCTTACTGCCCACCATCCCCTTCTCCCCCCCCTCTCTCTTACTTCCCTCCCCCTCCCTTACTGCTCACCTACTGCCCACCATCCCCTTCTCCCTTCCTTACTCCCTTCCTTACTCCCTCCCCCCTCCCTTGCTGCTCACCACTCCCTCCCCCCTTCCTTCCTGATCACCACTCTCCCCCTCTCTGTAACTAAAGATGTAGTAGAGTAACTCTATGTAATTATGCAATATACTTCATTTTTTCTTTGCTTCTGGAGTTTAAGTGTCTCAGGGAATTCTGAGTGTTAAATTATCAGCATAAGGTCTGACTTAGTAGATTCATTTATGAAAATTGCAGACTGAACACTTGGCACACTCTTGTATCTTTTTTTCTATTTTGCTTTTACTGCAAATTCTGGTCCCATTCCTGTGGATTCCAGTCCCATTTCTGTGGATTCCTGTGGATTCTGGTGGATTCCTGCAGGAATGGGTGGGGCACTGTAAAGTACTGTCATCAAGGCCAAGTTTGATGATGCCAACATACCATCATCTTCAAAGACAGTTATCGGTAATGAATTGCATCTAGAGCAGGAAAAACATGTCAAATTGGCCTCACATGAAATTCCGCATACTGAATCACCATCTACCACTGTGATGATAATGACTGATGATCAGGTTGAAGAAGTCAAGTGCTTCCTTGCAGTATGCACTCTGCCTATGTCTCAGTTCTTGCTGGAATTCATTGTGGTTGGTTGTAAGGGTGATGTCTTTTTGTTAGCTGTTAAGTTGTGGACAGACGACATCATTGAAGTGTTTCTAAAGTCTGTTTGGAATGAATTTACAAAGATGGACATCTTCATTCTTAGAAACCACTTCTGCCACTATCATCCATAAACACTTCTCCATCAGTAGAATTCACCTCTTATTTCCTTCTTCTTGTGAGCAAGCATGGGGTACTTGTTCAATAAATCTTGATTATAGTGTTGAAAAATCAAATAAGTTGTGAGATTGCCTGATCAAGATGCTCCGCCTCCAGCATCCACATCCTTACACCTAAAATTAGCCTGAAATGAAATAAAAATAATAAGTAGATCAGCTTTATGATAGGAGGACAATAGGAAAATGTCAGCATCTGTAGAGATTGACCTGCAATCAGCAAACACAAATATAAACATACAACTACAAGTCAAATAGACCAAAGATGCAAGCCTCTGCAACCTAATTAAACAAGTGCAGTTATGCAATTCCAACTGACATGAAACAGTGGACAAAAAAAAATAACAACAGAAGAAAGGAATACTTATACATCACACTCATAACATCTTGTGAACACATATTGATGTTCAATGCAAACTTAGAAAAAAATACATGTCAAAAAAATGGCTGGTTGTCATTTATGCACTTTGTCAAGAGTGACCTCCCCATTACTTTTTCACACCACCTACCAGCCCTGTAACAGAATTTAAAGTATACAAGTTACTATATGGGCTTACATTTAGGACCAGTCAAATATTGAATTTAGTCTTTTGTACAAAAATATCACTTATAAAACAATGTGCTAGAGAGTAGTTGAGGAAATGGTTCTTATGCCCATCAGCATAAACTCATTCCCTCCCTGCAATGATACAGCCTGTAAGAACAAATCAATGAGGTCGTCCTTCCAGGTCTTGACAGCTAGCATGAATTGTTCATTGTTGCAACTGAATGCAATGAATTTCTTCAAGAAATGCATCATGGGAGGGTTACATGCTGCCAAAAAACACCTCACTTTTTGAGTCTGCTCCCCAGAAGCAATTGTTGAGGCAGTAGGCAGAGCTGGTCTGAAATGTTTTGGATGCTCATCAACAACCCACATCACGCCCAATGACAATGCCGAGTTTTGCTCCACCTGAAGTAATCACCAATCAGCTCACTATTTCGGTCACATAAAGATCATACCCACTCTCTTATGCTTCCCTACATCCTAAACCACACTCAACACAACATTAGATATTGAACTATGTACCAAAAAAAGGTCAACATGCACAGCAATGGACAGTGGAGATTGGGATGGTGGGGGAAGATACAATGCCACTTTCACACATTGCGAATGGTCCTCCGCCTCCAAATTTATGCTAAGGGAACATTTTGCACTTTGCTCAACCTCCTACAAAAACAAAGTCAGTCATCAGGATTCAGACTTCACAACTTGTATCTTGTCCCAACCATCGTTTGTGTCATAGTATTCTAAAAGGTATGCATTATCCATTAACATACTAGGTCAAGGGGTATGTCAGAATTTGCCAGGGGACATGACATAGGGGGGGAGGGGGAGAGAAATTGAGCCTTAAACAAAATACTGTCCAACAGCTTTGGAAGGCCAACATCAATGATTAAAAAACTTTTCAACCATTTTTTACCCTTTTCTCACACAACTTGAAGGAGGACAAGGTGTTTGACTTGTCCATCTTCATGTTTTCCCTATGGAAACCTTCTAAACAGTGAATCCATGACATTGAGTACTCATTATTGTGTGACACATGCAAAGTCAATGTAAAAATTGACTTCTGTGGAGATGCAAACATGTCAATAGCACAAAACTCTGATGCCTCACAACTGGGCCACCCATGTTCATTGCTTGAGCTCAATAAATTTGTGACCTATCTCAATGCCTGAAGGAATGGCTGATCAGTGATGATTGTCTTACCCAATATTCTGTGCATCTGCACTTCAAGCTTGAGGATGGTGATGGGAGTTTATTGACCAATTTCTCAACCAGATAATTGGCTTTGGTATGACACCTGAGGTTATGACAGAATTTATTTGGCATGAACCTCGTGGGATGGATGGATTTTGTTGTTGCATTGAAGGACACCAATATAAATAGAACTCAGGGCCCACCTAATTAGGATGGGAGGGGAGGGGGGGACAGTCAAATTTGACCTTATACAAAAATACAATGTCATGTACTAAACAAACTTTTTACATACCCCTTGTACTAGGTGCCACCTTTTTCAATTGATGCACCTTAGGACCGTCAACAAAAAGCATTGCCCCACCTCCCAAATTGTTCTGTGAATGGTGATGTCTATCATCATTGAACATTTTCTGCAGGTAAACATGAGCCAGTTCCTTTCGAGCAGCTATTTTAGCATCTGAAGTGATGATGAGGTTTGGATACTGTGCCCACGCCTGCAAACATGCCATTGAACGAAGACTAAAAAATCTTTGATTGAAAACAACTTACTTTATCTTCACATGTGTTGATGTTATCAAGTTGGTTGTCAAACATTCTGCTGTGATCGAGATATTCTTGCATTGCCTCCCTCAGTGTTTCCTTGAAGAGAAAATCAAGAAATAAGCATGTCAGTGCGAGAGACAGTCAAAACACAATGGTTATGCTCACCTTCCAATGCATAGCAAATGCTTCTGAACATCCCAACACCCTTCGTATGTCCGCCGTCTGGAAGACAATTCAGATATGTTCATGCTCATATCACTACACACTCACTGTTATCGAAATCTTGTCTGTAAGTAGAAAAATCTTAGCATTGAAGATAGACCAAATCAAAATGAAATTGAACTTACTAGTCATCATGTACCACTGATTGTTATGATAATCAATGATGGTGAAAAGAGAACAAAAGATATGGACAATGTGACATGAAGTTTGATTAACTTATGTCGACAGAAAATTTAAATTATATTGACATACATGATCATGGTAGCATGTCTTGAAGCAGATTCAGATTCTGTTTATGATGTATTCTATTTAAAAGTAACTATATCGACAAGCAACATCATGTAATCAAAAAATATGTGGATTCATATTTGCCATGCGTAGGACTGGCTGCAACTGCAAGTTATTCCAGCCACTTTTGCTCATGAGTTGACGTGTTGACAAGTGACAAAAGTGGATGGTCATGAGCCTAACATCTTGTCTTTGTAATATGTAGCCTATTGTATTTCTACCTCAGTTCAATATATCGTCCAACACATGTCATTCACTCTCATTCACATACACTTTCCTTGAGCATTTTTCCCTAATCCAACCAAGCCACAAGATGTACTCTGGAGACCACCCAGAATCTCCACTCCTGGCAGACACTCCCCTCGGACTGGCAGTGGAAAGCTCGTACCTCTCCTCAATCGACGCCGCAAAACCAGATGCATGACCCACGACTAACTCCCATCCTTCAGCATGGTCAACATCGACTCCTAAGCCTCATCCTCTGCTGTGCCCTTCTCCACCCAAAAACCAGCTCAACGCACACAAACCAACACAATCATCCTCCACCCATGAACTAGCCTTTCGGTCCTTCAAGCATTCAAACTGTCCCTTGCAAGAGGGTTGTTGAGGTGGATCAATCTGGTAATAAACACCAACTCCTTGGAAGAACGATGCTGAGGGGAAGGGATAGATCATAGATGATGATGAGTAGACCAAACACATTTGAGCTGTGTATTCGTACTCATGGTGTTTGAAGCCTGGTGGCAATATACAACGTGGGCCTCTCCAAGATCCACCTTCCCCACACATCACTGCTTCACAAAAGTCTATCCCAACCATCGACAACAGCAGGGGAGGTGCAAAGCAAGCCTTGCCTTTCCGTATCCAGAATACAAGTCGGAATACCCAGTAGGTTTCAAAATCCAAAGGGAAGTGAGAAAAGCAGAGTGGGTGGTGTGCATGAGCATCGTGGAGGAGGAGTAGGTTGTTGTGGGTTTGATTTGAGGGGAGGAAGTGCTGCATTTCTGCCAGATAAGTCATGAATCCTTAGCTTGGATTCGGTCGATGTAGTCTGACCTAATTGGAACAAGAGGAGGTCAGGGCTATGACATAAAAGAGCGTTGTATGATACCCACCTTCAAATCAAGATTTGTGTCTCTATTTTAATGTCCAAGTTTCTCTCTGAAGCTGTGCTGGGACTAGAAGTAATACAAAGATCAACTGCTGGATGTGGCCTGAAGGAGGGGTGAGGGTGTTGTGCGTACCCTGTGGTCTATGTGGTCAGGTGACATTGGCTTCTAGCGAATGAGGATTAGGTGCCACTCACAGTCCATCCTGACCTGTTTTTGACAGATATGGAAACCCAACGTTTGAGGGGAATGAGACGTCAGGGAATCACTACAACAACATCAGTGTGTAATATAGCACAACAGAAGTAAATGTCGTACTCACCTCCCGCCTGACATACAACTTCCTATTTGACATTCAAAGGGTATGCCTCTTTCAACTAACATCAGTGGAGAGACCTCTTGAGGGAGATGGTGACTTGAGGGGATGTCAAGAGGCATCAAGAAAGCCATCAAATCTTGTGGAAGCCAATCAAAAGGGAAAAAGGGGAACCAACTTGGGAACCAGGTTGGAGGATGGCCTGTTGATGGTAGGTGGTGAGTATAACGAAAGGCAAGTTTGAACAAGAGGGAAACATATGAGAGCAGGCACATCTGGGAGAAAGAAGCTAGATGCTCCATACTCTTGCATGTTGTTTGAGCCAAGCCTGCAGTATTGAGTTGAGGAAGCATCCAGAGTGCTAGGGAGGTTGATACAGAATTTGTGGTAGACCGTCCAGGTTTCACTGCAAGTTCCAAGTTTATTAAGACGCAGAACAGAACAAAAGGCTATGTTGAAGCATGGGTGTTATTTGTGTTGTGGTCTGTTACCCATCATTCCAAAACACAATGATAAGCACTTCAAAATGAAAACCTCGTTGCAAGCTCACAGGTTAAAGGCAGTGTCTCTGGAGAAAGATCTAGGGAAAAGTCAGTGTTCACACCCTTTTTTGGAAAAGATTGAGGAACGTCTAACTTTGCAGCTCATGTAAAGTGTCATTTGCATGGACGGAACAGATTAGCCTCGAGATGTAGCAGCACAGCCACAAGTTTCAAGCCATCCTGATATTGATCAAAGAGTACATGACTTGCCAGTGGACTAGCCTACTGACCATCTTTGAAGATGCACCCAATCATGACCCTTCTTGAATACATGCTGCAGTTCAGTCAGGTTGGGAATGTTGCCAATGTATCTGCCTGACAAGATAGTTTCCACCTAATCCCATAGGAATTGGAGGGGTACGAGCACTATAACTGTATTCGTGGACAAGCTCTTGAATACCGGTACAGGCTCCTAAGACTGGACTTTACATACAAGTCAGTGGAAAGCCTTCAGAGCTCTGGGTTGCTTCTCAGAGAAGCAACCATGAGGCTTACTGCCTGGCCATGGCAAGTTACTGGGAGCGAGGATGTTGTGGTCTAATGCTTGAACTTTAGTACAAGAATAAACCAATCAGTCATGAAAATTGCACACCTTGGCAAAGCATCCACATTATGGACAGCAGTGAGGCTTTCTCAGAGCTTGTTATGTGAGGGGAAGGCTGGTTGTATGCCTTGTAATCTTCAAGCTTCTTCTTCAAGAATTGGCCTCATAAAGTGGTCTACTCGTAAAGGAAACAATCAGAGGAATGTCAGGGGACCATAGAGACAATTCACCAGAGTATAATTAGTTACAAAACATGCATCCAATCCCGTTGGAATGTGCTGCATGACTGGAGTGAATGTCTCCAGAATCATATTGTTGTCTCAAACCCTCCTGGCCTTGTCTTGTCCTTCACAATGGTGCACTCAACGACTCTGTGGCAGACCGAAACATAAACATCAGCATCACAAAAAACATGAGTTGTGGAGCAAAACACACCCCAGTGATGAAGTGACAAAAGGTAGACACCAATCTACAAGAATCCTTTCAGACCAGATAATATTAAATTGTGTCCTAAGTCATTGTTGTGGCAAGCTTTTTCCGCTGTCTGATCTGAGATCATGTTCAGACAAGACAATGCTCTCCAACGAGAGGCTGCCCAAGCGAGGTCTATAAAATTTGGTGAGCTGATCAGAGCCAATAGCTGCCAGGAATGGCTGGTATGGCTGAACAAATTCCTTTTGAAAGACCATTTTGGTGTGAGTTATCACATCGTACACAGCGAGCTGGAGGGGAATTGTTGGAGAACAGTGCCCAGAGATGCTGCTACTCGAGAGCTTCATCACAAATAGTTGCAGATTAGCAATCACCAAGGCATGGAGGACACATTCAGCAGGAAAAGTTATGCAATCAACAGAACATGGTCACCTGACTGAACTGGGTTCTCTACTCACCATGGCCAAACCATGGCCATCATACGAGACCGGTCGAAGAGTAGGACATAGACGGACTACGACAGATGCATTTCCTTTCATAGCATGCCTCAGGGCAGTCGTCACAAGTAAAATCGTGTTGCCCACCACAAATTTGGGATCACAGTGTCTTTCAACCAAGAAACAGATGTTACGACGTGAATTATTACTTTTATGTTTATTGTATGTTTCTCCACAGACGCGGTAGATGATGATAAGACTAGGAAATGTGAAAAAGGAGCGATGGGAGCAGGGAAACAAGCACCCTACTAAACATGAACGTTGATATGGGTCTGAAAGTCCAGCTTGAATGTGCCCAAACTGGAACAGGGGGGAAGTAGGCATGGGTGAGAAAAAAAATGAGGTCACCAGATGCAGAACTGAAGGAGGATGGGCACATGGCCCAAGACAGAAATATGAGAACCTAGCAAGGGATGATGCGATGATGGATGGACCAGTGGATGTGGACGTGGGCGAGAGAAAAAATGAGGTCACCAGATGCGGAACTGAAGGAGGATGGGCACATGGCCCAACACAGAAATATGAGAACCTAGCTAGTGATGTGACGGCCTGGCTTGGCCTGGAAGCCGTGGCTTTGGCCTGGCTTTCGAGAGCTCGGGCTTGAGATTTCTCAAGCCCGAGCCCTGGGCCCAAGCCAGCCAAAGCCGTCTGTGGCTCGGGCTTAGGCCACGGCCTGTAAGCGAAGATCAAGAAAAAAAGCTGGTAGATGAGTTAATAAACATTTTATATCATTGAATTTTGCAACTTAGCTTGAAATGAGTCGATATGCAAGAACTGTCAGAATATGATCAGAATGGCTTTGCAGGATAGTGCAAAGTGCTCACGTGGTGCGATGCAAGCATGGTCAATTGTCGAATCAATCAACAATTGACTTTTGTTGGTGGTGTTACTTGTCAATTCTCATGTTGATTCTCGAGGGTAGGCAATGTGAGTTCAGTCTTGTTTTTTTTTCACCGTAGAGGTTGTTTACACACCTAATTATCAGCTGCACAAAGCCGTGGCCTGAGCCGCAGGCCACACCAAGCCCTGTGACGGCTTCACAAGGCTTGGCCTCAGAGGGCTCGGCTCGGGCTGGCTTGCGGCTTTCAGGCCAGGCCGGCACATCACTAAACCTAGCAAGGGATGACGCAATGACAGATGGACCGGTGGATGTGGACGAAAGTAGACATGGATGGGTCACACTGAAGTGGGATATATGCCTGGACTTGACAGCAACTCCCAAGGACCCCAATAACTCTCCCTCCAGAATGTGGCTACGGCAAGTCCATGTGCTATTCACCATCTAATCCATCCACACCACCATCATCACCGCCTTCACCGGCTCGAGTCTGATGATGTTTTTTGCTGTGATCCAGACTCTGCCAGTGGTGACCTATTTCCCTGGGAGCATGCCATGTTTCGAGCTTTGAGGCAAGGGAACCCTGGAAATCCCTCTGAAGTTTTGAAAGAAAAATATACAAGTGTACAACGTGGCTAGGAATGGTCAGATTGAAAGCTTCCTTATGAGTGTAGACATAAACAAGCTAAGAAAGTTTAAGTCTTTAGCAGCTGATACATAATTATGAACACACTGATTTCTCACTTTTCCTGTACAAAGAGAGAATCTGCATGTGGCCACAAGAGCCAACAGCACCCATGATTATAGCATCCTCAAGCCTGAGAGCTTTTCACTGCACCTGTGCAGTGGCAAGCACCATGATAACCTGATTTTTGTTGGAGTCGTTCTCATCCTTCTTGAACTCTCCTGCCAATCCAATGATTGAAAAACCATCTGTCGACCTGCCAGTAGACCAATAGAGGTGTGCTTTAGAGGAAAACGAAGCCTCTGCTATTTTCTCAACCATGGTCTCTGAAGGAATCATCACCAAGCTATCAGACACCACATCCAGATTTCTGGGTGACACCACAAGGCGATAGCTTTCCTCTGTTCTAATGGCAGGGTTATAGGAGGTATATGCAAGCCCAAGGGGAGAAAATGTACCCAAAATTACAATGATGGTCATGCCTTGCACTAAAAGCCAGCTCAATAATGTCGTCAATGCCACGATGTTGAGCATGTTCTTTGGAGCGAGCATTTGAAGTTTTGGAGATGTGATTGAAAGAATGGGAAGAGCAGGTATGATTCCAAATTCATCTTCATCCACAATGGGAAGTGTTGAGGCCCATTCTTTCACACAGGTCTGGAAGTCAGGTTCGCCATGTAAAGATGTATTCGGTAAAGGACCCTACTTGAAAGTTATGAGTAATAGATATGCAGGCAGGGGATACTAACCTCAGCCAGAATCTTGGACACTTGTTCTATGTCATATAGCTTATCGAAGTAGCCTATAACATCTACCGGGGGTTTTGCTACCAGAACAACTTCTGCACGGTCCAACCATGCTAAGAACAACAAGTTTGAGTTGGTGACCCTTTGCAAAACAATGAAACCCATTGAGTCACTGAGAAACATGAGACGACTCACTTCGATGGTGACGCACTACTGGCACAGTCAGAGAACAAGGGAGGAGTGGGAGGCATCATAGGGTTCAAAGGAGGGGGGCAATGTAGCCTCGAGGTCGAGGCAGTAGGGTTCAAAGGGGGGTGAGTTGGGGCAGCAGTAGGGTTTGAAGGGGGGCGAGGTCATGAGGTCGGGGCAGTGGTAGGGTTCGAAGAAGGGGGGTGAGGTTGCGAGGTCAGGGTGGTGATAGGGTTCGAAGAAGGGGGGTGAGGTCACAAGGTCAGGGTGGCCATAGGGTTCAAAGAAGGGGGGCAAGGTCGCAAGGTCAGGGCAGTGGTAGGGTTCAAAGAAGGGGGGGGAAGTCTTGAGGTCTGGGCAGTAGGGTTCAAAGAAGAGGGGTGAGTCGAGGCGGCATTAAGGTTCAAAGGAGAGGGGCCAGGTTGTGAGGGGTCCCCTTTGGACATCAGGCCTCAGGTATAGGTGAAAGAGGGATGAGGGTTGATGCAAGGGCATTGCCCTTTATAAAGTGATGCAATGCAGAGAAACTGACAGTGCCGAAGCCCCACATAAGCAAGAGAAGTGAGACATTGGGGAATTTGACCCCCAATGGTCAGAGATGTAGCATCACCATTGTGTACTGTGCCAGCTTGTGTGATTTCGGAAGGTGGAGGCAGGTTGTTTTGGCGATGTTTGTGAGTGTGTTCATTTCAGGAACATTTTGCCAATTCGTTGAAATGGCAAAATTTACAGTCGCAGACAAACAAAGATGACAATTTCAGTAGCTTGGGAAGAAATGAATATTTTGACAATCTGACTTCAGATTCGAACTCAGGATGCGAAACTATGTCCAAAAACACCCCTCTAAAGTTTTTCCCACAAGGGATTGGATTGGCCAAATTTTTTGACAATTTTTGTCGTTTCATGGGGGTCTTCAACAGGTCTTGGGACCCCCCCCTGGCAGGCTCCCAATGCTGGTGGTCATTTAAAAATTGAGTGGCACTTGCTAAACATTGTAATTCTGATCAGAAGTTAATAATATGCATGTGTTGAAGGTGGGGAGGGGAAGGGGATCAACAGGCCAGGGTTCATTGAGGGTCCGTGGGGGTGGGAAGACCCTGAGTTGCCATTTTAGGTGGTTTAAAATCTTTTTTTTCTACAAGAACAGCTTGTCAGATTTTTCCCAAACCTCAGGATCAGATACAGAATTGAAAAGGAGTCGATTGCGCTACAGTCATCCACCAGCTAATGTGACACCACGGGCCGGTGTTACACTTGACGAGTGATCTGCCGCTGCTGCGAGAACCACTCCACGTTCAGACATGAAACTTGTTGCAAATCATAGCTAGAGTAACCCTCTACATGTTTGATCTCATTAACAAACTCATACATGAGGTTAAACTGAGGTAATCTCCTTGAAACATCTCACGATCCTGCCAATTTAGATCAAACTGAAATTTATATGGACTCAGGCATGAGGTTGGCATGGTGTATATGCGAGAAATCATGGTTTTCATGAAGGTCAAGTTCGTTTTGATGTTTTATGAGAGTTTCAGGAGACCAGTGCATGTATCCCTCATGCAATAAGGGAAAAAATGCGAGTCTCAAGGCATACAAAACAGCCCACATGAGGCATCTGGATTACTGCATATAAATTCATCAACTGTCTCTAGAACACCCATAAAACTACACAGCATAATAACTTCCTATCCTTCAACTTCATCATGGCTGGTCAAGCCAAATCTCAACTCGAGAAATCGCACTCAACTCGCCGAAATCATGCCGCTTTGATGGCACGTACCGTTCAGGCATATGAAGCTGAACAACAAAAGAGCAAAGAGCGCGCTGGATTGCGCACGATCTGTAGGCAGTTTGAGGAGATGTATTTTCAGGAGACTGGTGAAAGAATTAAACTCTGCCATATGACGCTCAAACGTTTAGCTCAAGGAGGAATGACACGAGAAGAGGCAAATCAAGATCGCGCATGGCTTAATGAAACCGAGGCCAAGATCCTTATTGATTTTATCAATGAGATGGCAGGCCGTGGTTTTCCCTACAGCCACAAGCGTGTCAAGGAGGCTGTAGACATGGTAGCAAGTGCCTGATGGGGACATGGCTTTCCTGTGACGGGTGTTGGAGTAAACTGGACATATTGGTTTGCCAAGAAACATGCTGATCAGTTAAAAATAGCCTGAGCACGATCTCTCAAGGACAAGAGAGGCCAGGCCACCAATCCACACAACAACAGTGAATTTTGGACAATTCTCGAGGACGTCAAAACAAAATACTCAATTGAACCCGAGAATATCTACAGATCGGATGAGGTAGGGATCCAGCCGCAGGGTCAAGGGGAGCGTGAATTTGTATTTGGTCCTCGATGCAAAGGTGTTCCATATCAGCAGCGCTCGGGAACACGCGAGAACATTACCGTCATTGTCACTATTTGCGCAGATGGTACAACCACTCCTCCGGCTGTTATATTCAAGGGGAAAGCCTACAACGTCAAGTGGGGAGAAGATAACCCTCTGAATGCTTTGTATGAGATCTTTCATTAATTCTATCTGCATTTACATTGGCTAACCGTCTTAATTTGTAGATTGGGGTACCAACAGAAGGGTTGGATGGATGGCGAGATTGGTGCAGAGTGGATCAAACACTTCGACAAGGCAACGCATGCAAAAGCCAATGGCAAGTATCACTTATTGATTGTTGATGGACACAACTCCCATTACACCATCGCTTTCCTGCAATATGCCTGAGAACACATGATCATTGTTATTTGTTATCCTGCACACGGCACGCACCTATATCAAGGCCTTGATGTCGTGATTTTCTCTGTGTTGAAACTTTATCTTGGACAGGAACATGATGCTTGGTTCAAGGCAACTGGCCAGCCCATCGACAAAAACAACTTCCTGAGAATTTTATCTAAAGCCTATGTTTCTGCTCTCACGCCAGAGCATGTCAAGACAGCTTTCTGAAAAACAGGTATCCATCCATTCAACCCTTCTGTCATTACACCCGAAATGCTTGCAACCAGCAAGGACACCTCTGTTGAGGCACACTTGCCTGCCACCATGAAATCCACACCCGAGTCGGTTCAGATCATAGTCAACCTGATGTGCAAGCTCCAGGTTACGGCTGGTGATGAGACAGCACCTGCCATCTCAGGTGACATTGTGGAGATAGCGGGTGATTGTGCTTCCGATCCGTTGACTCGGATCACAAGATCTTCACGATCAAACCCTGCCACTGTGCCTTGTTCAACTCAACCATCAACGTCCACCTCTTCTCCAACCACCACCACGCTCCAAATCCTTGAGGAGGCAGTCGCTGCTCTCAAGAAAACCAATGCCAACTTTCTTGTGTCTCCTGTGCCCACAACCTCCTCTGATCCTGCACCCCGCCACACTTCTCGCTCTCAACGTGACATGTCTGGGCCCATCAACACTCGCAAAGCGGCTCTCACAATTGAGCCCCAAACTGCAAACGAGCTCCTCCTCCTCTCTGCCCTACGTGAATCCGAATCCCACCTCCACCAAATTGAGATCCACACCTTCGAGCTCCAAGCATCCAACATTCTCAATGAAGCATACATGTCGAGATTGAAGAATCAGCTGGCAATGCGAGAGGAGAAGAAGAAGAACAAGAAGAAGGTCATCAAGCTCGTCGGGGATGGGTCTCCCTGTCTTTTGACAGCTGATGATTTTTACGAACTTGCAAAGGAGAAGGAGAAGGAGGTGCGGGATGAAGCAAGGTGGAAGGGGGAACGAAAGGAGGCAAGGGAGTTGTATAAGGAAGCAGTAGCTGTGTGGAAGGTAGCTGATGAGAAGAGGAAAAAGGATGCGATTGACGCAAAGGCGAAGAACAAGAAGGCACTCGATGCCTTCATCAAGAAGAAGGATGCGGCAAAGAAGGCTGGCAAGAAGTTTACTGCAACCAAACCTACACCGCTTCCTGTTCCAAAAGCCATTCCAAAGCCGAAATTGAAGGATTTTGCAGGGGAATCGGATGTCGTCAATGCTGGGGAGGATAGTGGTGAAGATGATGGCGAAGATTTTGGGGCATCAGAGGGAGGGAGCAATGAGGACGGCGACGACGACGACGACGATTAGTTGGGTGTCAGCGGCCCGGCCCTCCAGCCCGTGTAACAGTGAACCGTGGTTACGCCGTGATGGGCCTCTCTGAACATTCCTCCTTTTACATGCAAGTTTTCCTTTGTTCTCTACAATTTTTTTTGTATTCTATTCACAAGACCTTCCTCGATACCCATATGTAATTTTTATGTGCAATTTGTAGTTTTTCCCTTGTCAATGTGTGAATTGCTAATTTGGTGTAACATTAGCACGTGGATGACTGTATTTTTCATAATTTTAAGGGTTCGTTCAGGGTCCGGCCAATATTTTTGGGCTAAAATTTCCCATTTCATCGATTTCGAAAAATCGGCTTGTGTAAATCTATTGAGGGTTATGCAGGGTCCCCATCTCACAATCACCAAAATTGTTGTCTTTGTTTGTCCGCGACTGTATGTCCTCCGAAAACCTGTTTGTGCTTGTGGTTTGTGGCTGATGTCATGTGTTCTACACCCAAAATCAACCCAAAATGGTTACTTCAGGTCACGAAATACAAATGCAAACAAGTTTTCGTGGGATTTGCAGTGAAATCTCACATGTAAAACACTGTAATGGTAGTTTTGTGTATGCGGATGGATTTGATGGTGGTCCTGAAGATGCAGATCAATTCGATGGTGACCAGTACATGGACATTATAAACTGGTGCGAGGTTGTGGGGGGGGGAAGGAAGGCGGGGATGAGGACAACGTTCTGGACGTGCCGTAGCTACAATTCGAAGGTGTCTACGGTGTTTTGGACACTGATCAGCCCAAAAGTGCACCATAGAATCACTGTCGAAACACTTATATATGGTGCACTGTCCTAGGTGCTAGCTACCGCTACCAATTTAGCACATAAACGGTAAAACCATATATATTCAGTAGAACTACGACTACCACACCTCTACCTACTTAATTGAGTGGTGATATTTACTCACCACGACACTCAAACGCCCTCCAATTCACGAAACAGCTCAGTCTAATGTGCTTTGGGGTCGAAGGCGTACCGGCCAGAGTGCACTAGAGAGGATCGAGAGTCCTTGTTATGCCATATGGACAATGGAGAAACTTACCGACCGCCCACAGAATTACCGAGAAAGCGCATTAAGAACGCGCCAACAAGACGCGCTCGTTTCGCGACAGCGCGCAGCTTTACTGAGATGTCCGACGTCAGCGCAGTGGGGACTTCCTTAATGTGACAGGGGCCTACCTTGCTACTGAATGACTTCGTCCTCGAGGCCGTGTACCAATGTCAATCCCAGTGTGTGACTGAGGGGGAAAATCAGCCCTGTTGTTCGAAGCGCGTGACGATCGACAACACACCGATTGATCCTCTTGAGTTCTGACTTTTAAGCAAGGTATGTACAGGCTCCCGAGGTGTTGTGCAATTCTGGATCCATGAAACCGGCTGGGGGGATAAAGGCAGAGAAATATCGCCTACCACGAGTTTCCATTTCCGGCTGGAGTTCTTCATGGAGGTTTTAGATGTCCTTTTGGACCTAGCCCGTCGTGTAGAGAAGCAAAACAGGCGACGCGACGTACTGCAATTGCGCAGAACATCATACCTACTCCCCATCCCCCGTTAGTGCCTCAATGGAGTGGCGTAACGCGCGTAGCGGTCCATATCGATACCTTCGGTGGATACAAGCAACACAAGCGTCTTGACCCGGGCAGGGATGAAGCAACAAAAACACAGCTAGGGATGTATGTCAATAAATAAGTTCATCAATAGATACGTACTACCCAGTCGTGCCCAAGAACCTGCAAACTTGGAGTACCTAACTTCAGGTCTGTGCGAAGCGTAAAACGAAATTGATAAGGACGGCAACTGAGGACGTCATCTAATATTCCAAAGAATCCGCTATGGGAATACCACGCACCCAAGAGAGATATGTACAAGAGGGCGTTGCGGAAAGCCAACTCGCGTTACGAGTTCGGTGCCAGATTATCCTGAGCACTCACAAAAAAAGGCGATTAATGTTACGAAAGAACGTGATAGAGTGACTGTACGCACATAACACGCATATACGGACTCTCTCCACACGGTGCTTCTCGATCTTGGGAGTTTGCTGTAGTAGCCCTTCAATGAACGTAGGAAGCTCTGTAAACGCATATCAGATACGTATCCAAAAGTAAGATAGAATAGTAGCTAACCTCAGTAAGTACCTCTCTTTCATGTCGCAAGACCCTTAGAAGGCAAGGATGTCGTCGATGTCGTGGTAGGTGATCGCGGTGTGAAGACAAGTTGAGTTCAAACTCCGACGAGCTCTCAGGAAAATAGAAACAAACAAACGCGTCGCGTAACGTGTATGGGCCAGTGTTTATAGAGAAACGAAGCGCGTTGGATGGACAGGGAATTGTGGGATTTGAAAAGTGTTGGAAGGCGAGGGTGAGGAGAGCCTGGAGATTGATTGAGTCGAGTTAGAAAGGACATGATAACGCGCCCATGACAAGGAAGGCAGAGTCAACGTGTTTTCCCTTGAAAGCTCCATAGGATCAGATTCGAAAGAGAGGAAATCACGGAATAGACTGTCTTTAAACATTTGGTGAAGAGGTGGGACGTATGCCCACTGTTCTTGCTTCAGCGTCATGCAATACTCCGTATAATATGACTTGACAACATTTTGACGTTCCCAAGATAACCTCTTCAATTTCTTTCGGTACATCATGGATTCTATATCGGGCTTGATTTGACGGTACACTGGAAAATGAGTCATTGGAAAGTTGGAGGCATGGCATGGTAAGGTGTTTACCCTTGCCCGTAACTCGTATGATACGCCTAGCTCTGAACAACCCACACAGGACAAGCCGTTCAGCAGCAATGGTATCACGTATATCATGCCCGTTGTTCACAAGTCGGGTCAGGCATCTGGGTTTTGATATCTGAGCATATCAAATGCATTACAATGGGCATAGGCGCCTATCTCTTTACTGATTCCCGTTGTAAGCACTCCTGGTCACAGGAAATATCAGCATAGACGCCTTGCGCCCATTCGTTGGCTCTTCGCGCACTCTACTCCAATGAGAAATGGTTGCAAAGTTTACAGAAGTACGCACAATGTTGTTCTTATCACACTTTGCTGCCGTGTCAAACAAGAAAGTTTGATAGTTTTCGGCAGCGCCTGGTACCTCTGCGTCGATGTCAGCCAGAAACGCCTTGACCTCTTCAATTGTTGCCTGGACATCCTTTGTCAAATATCGAGCATAGCGTCCCTCCATGTGTTCAAGCGGGTTGTCAATAAAATACGTCGTGCTTCCTATTTAGATTGAGCCCTCCCATGTCATGACAGCTGGTTCACTTACGCTGACGAAATGATTATGGAACGAATGACCAAACAATGAAAAGCTTGTCGTCGGGATTGTCTGGTACGATGTGGAACACGTCGCGTCGATGGACCACGTGGATGCTCTAACCGAAAGAGAAGTTGAGCACAAATAACCACAGATCCCGCACTACTGACGGTACATGCACAACATAGCCGTTTCCGAGAGGCAAAGTCAGCGAGGGCCCCGTGATTCCCACATATCTGTTGACGCAGTAGATTATGTGAGCTAGATCCCACTCAGGATTTAAGACGATGCAGGAGGCTACTCACATCACAAGTGTCTGGACCAAATAATAAAGATGACCATTGTGGTTCTGATACATCTTCGGGGCAGGTTGGCAAATCGTCGTACCGATGGAAAGCACTTTTCCACACCCCTCTGCATGTTTGATTCAGAATCACGCCTCTGAATGTTCTGGTAGATTGTACCAGGTGATACAGATCCACAGGGTGTAGCCACTCAAATATCTGTACGAAAGATATTGATAAGGAAGAGTTCGAACACGGAACGAACGGGCTTACCCCGTACAGGACATCAGTCGGCAACATAAGAAACCTATTCACATCCAACTGTTCGCATCCTGTGTGTGTTCTGTGCTTCTTCAATTTTAACTGCTTCACGATCCACCCGGTCATGTAATTCGCTTCGGATGCGTGATTAACAATGCAAGCTGGTAAAGACAAGTGAGATTGACGAACCATGGAAGTATGGGCTATATGGCGCCCTCTTGGGCACATCTGACCGGCCTTCTAGTAACTCGTCCACTCCCACTCCTTCAAATGGAAGATCTTGGTAAGGCTCGGCCAGCAAGTCGCTGGGGATGTTGACCAGATTCAAGGTGGCAAGATCTTGTTCGTCCATTGGAGTTTTCAATCAATCTCAAGAGAGTTGTGGGAAGAAAGACTTATCTGTTCCGACCCGGTAATGATGCGCCCGCGGATCCTATCGCGCAGCACACGATGACAGCATATTGGAGAGATCAACGACAAGAGACGCGTTGTTTGGTTCAAGTTTCAAGGTGTTGCCAATCAGCAATATTTGATGGGTTCAATGGTTGAGGTTGAGCCAGACGAAAAAGTCGTCTTGAATTATGTCGAAAATATGCATACAGAAAATTACCTATGTGCTGAAACGCTAGTGTACAATAAGTATAATAAGTATATGTTCCAGAATAGAAACGTTGCAGAATCCGTTCAATCCGTATCATTCGAAAGTTGAATCAAAGGACAGTTTGGAGGGAATCGTGGGGGCGAATGAGTTTTCATTTCCCGCCGAAGCCTTCTTGTAACGTCCAAGTCTCGTTCGTTTGGGCCTAGGGGAGACATCAGGTGGACCTGCTGAAGTTCGCTTTTGGGGCGTCGTAGAACCTTGCGGATTGTCGTCTTCGGACAGCTCCTCATCTCCTGGGAGAGCCTCTACAGCTTTGATAGCGACATCGATGTATCCGAGAACTTCAGCGTAGTGCCCTTCTGATGGCGACATCAGAGCCATAAGAGGCCCTCGTGGTGCATACAGTGAGCTCATCTTTCTGGCAATCTGATCACTAAGAAATTGGCGAAGACTGTCGAGGAGATCGAGGAAGATATCACCGAAGTAATCGGAGAGTGGGCAAATCTGCTTGTTGAGAGGATATAGAAGAATATCACCCTTCGTAGTCGACGAAAATGGGGGGTTGTTGTCTTCCCACCCTTCCAGGGCGGCGGGGAGTGGTTCACGGCGCGGCTGTTTAGCCTTCTCATAAGTGCAACAATCCAGAAAAGAACGTAGAAGGATTCCAAATCGTCGAGATAATCGTGAGTAGTCGCCAACATTCCGAGGATTGCACTTTTCAGGACCATCACGGACTGAAATGCACGCGTTCCCTAATACACCGTGTCAGATACTCCAACGATTGGAAAGTTCAACATCAAGATCACGAACAGTGCGGAAATCAGCGCCGGCTAGGCTGGTGGTACGATCGATCCAAATCCCCATGTCCAAATCTATCAGAAGACCGCGGTTACCAGGTTCGGCGCCTTCATTCCCAAGTAGAATATTGTTGATACTAATGTCGCGATGTAAGATTTTTTTTCTCCACAAGTTTTGATGACCTGGACAATGAAGGAGAGCTGTCAACGAAGAGAGCTATGTAGATACTCCAGGCTTACCAGCAATGGCATCACGAAAGGCATACAGCAGCTGAAGCCGCGTCACGAACCTGTCTATAGGCTCCCCGTAGGCTTGAAGTGTCGTCCGAGAGAATATCCTGTCATGGAACGCGGGGTTTGGCTCATCGACAAAGCTCGGCATGTTAATCCCCCTGTGCTTGGCCGTGGTATATTTGGTCTCCTCGTGAGCGATCATTTGCCCAACCCCGGCCAAACCCTTGGCTTCCTCCAGAGACTGCCATTCCGGCGTCCGATCTTTCGACCGCCAGGCTTCTTTGACGAGACGCTTCTCGCCGTCTGGACCGGTGACCGCATGATATTGAGTGCCTCGACCGCGAATCGCACGCCGCCAGAAAAGAGGTTTTGCAGACGTCAGGTTGTACCGGATTTTGATTCCGTTTTCATCCAGTGTATAGAGAACTCGGCATTTTCCTTCCCATTTGACATTGGGATCGAACCCGACTTTCTCTGCATCAGGGGAAGCGACACCGAGCATGATACGAACAAAATGAGACGGATTGTCGTGTATATTGATTAGAGCGGAGTATTGGACGCCGCTTCGATCGAATTGATAAAGTCGAACGCGTTTTTCGGTCAGAATGACGGCGTAGACAAAAAATCTGTTTTGTTGTTGGATGAAACATTGACTAAGAATAAGGAAATGAGCACCACAGCGATCATCTCACAAAATTAAAAAACTGACCGAGCGTAAACGGCGAGCTGGACGAGATAGTCCAAAAATTTTGACTCCAACCCATCCTTCTCTGTTTTGATATCCACAAGTGCAGCGCAAGACTTATAGGGAAATCTTTTCTTCTTATCGCCACCGGGAACGTAGTCTTCTGTATCAGTTGATTCCGTTGGTGGGAACGCTGACGACTTGTGGCCTTAAACCATGAAGTCTGGCGACGACTTCAGCTTGGTGTTATCTATACCCTCTACATGAAATGCTTGGATGGCATAGCTCTTGAGAACCCAACGGGTGCGTTCCACCTTCGCGTGCTTGAGCAGGCCCGTGAATATTTCGTAGTACGGCGCGTACAACTCGCACTCTTTGTCGACCGCTTCAGGAATTCCCACCCATCGATTTTCACAGTAAAGGTTGGCGTCGTTGAGAACTTTTGTGATAGAATCTTGAGAGACGTGGCTGCAAAACGCGTTATCGGCAAAGTGGTGACCACCATCATAAATGTGTGACTTCAGTTCAGCCTCAATGAAGGGCCTTTGTATAGCGACTTGCTCGTAACCTTCATCCGTTCCGTGCGAAGTAGGACCCATAGGTGTGTCGTCGACTGAGGGTTTATGATTGGGATTCCTCTTCGGAGTAACGGGAGCAGCTTCAGAGGCTTGAAAAGCCTGACTGGCAGCTGTGGAAGATGTGGGGGATAATGGACTCGAAAGATCAGGCTGTGCGTCCTGATATTTCTTCTGCGGAGTAACGGGTACACTTTCAGCTGCTAGGGCAGCCTGACTAGCCGATGGCAACGAGAGGGGCGATAATGGTAAATCTCGTTGTGCGTCGTGAGATCGCAAGGGTTTAGTCGGCGTCGCAGGGGGTGAAGACAACGGCGACGAAGGCGCAACTGTGTTTTGCGAAAAAGTGCTGGTGAGCTTCGCCATTGCGAGTATTGATTTAGAGAATAAACTGAAGTCACATTACTTGAAGTTGCGCTATATATTAAGGCCAGAAATCAAGGCCACAATTCGAGGCCACCGGCCATTGGCCACATTTGCAGGACAATGGAGATTTGAAGAACGAAGCCTTATGTTCTGAGAGATGTGACTCTCCCTGACGTGGGCGCGTCGTGTTGTTTGACCCTTAGCACCTCGCCAAACAGCACCTCGCCAGCCGAGCCTAAGCATGCACCACCTCGAATGACAACACTCCAAGTATCACTATTAGATTTCCCCGTACTTTAAAGACACAATCCGGTAAAATGGAATGTAGATGATATACATCATACAGAAGAGGCAAAGAAAAGAGGAAAAAAAATACAAGTATGCCGCCTTGATCGACTCTCGAGTAAAAAAAATTGAGATATGTAACGCTATCGATCGAGCGTCTCAAAGAAAAACCTTAGCAGAGATCGTCGGTCACTGAAGGTCATTGAACACTTCTTGAGGGTCCTAAATATAAGGTAAATTTTTGAGATACACCCACATCGAAGTCAACCACAGTGTCACTCACAAATCGTGACTTAGCGACAATTTCGCCAACCTTCCTGAGAGCTTTGTCTCTGCTGAACGAGCGCATTATCTAGATGAAATTTCTCATCAGATAGAGGCAGCTTAGGTGATCAAGTTCCTAGCCGACGAACATTCTCATCTCCAATGTAGTCCCGAATCAACATGTGGACATTTCCTCGCTGCCTTGACGCGCGATAGGTCGTAAAAGCATGAACTATATCTTGACGGAAAACGGCTTTGTTCTCGCGAGGACGAACTAGCCAATAAAGCCCTTCCATTCCCAAAGTCAAATCTGAATTAGACAGGAAGTCAACCTCAGCAATTGATGGAGCCAAAGAGATATTACCAGCAACGTAAGCCATGAGCACCCTAGCCGTGGCTGGAGTTGCAACTACCATTTCATCAAGTACCTTGGCAGCGTCCGCGATGGCAGGTGCGATCGCCCCGGGGTTCATCACAGCTTGTGCGATGTTCTCGATTATCTTGGTGCCCTCAGCATCGGGCCCTGGCGTGCCTTCCAATGTCGGCGCAACAATGGGCTCAATGAATAGTTTTCGAATCATCGTTCTCATGTTAGCTCCGAGCAAGATCTAGGTCCAGAATTGAATAAAAGAATGGACTTCAACATTGTGGCAAGCACATTTAGAGGTGCGCCCACCTTTTCAGGATCCTGTAGGCTCATAGGCCGGTTGAAAAGAGAAAGGAACATCATAATCAAACTCTCATACCTTGAAATTCCACAGTCGTACGATGTCGGAGTGGATTCTGCCAAGAATTGTCAAGATAGTGATTCTACGAACGCCCTTCAAAGGAATAAGCGCTGCGCCGAGGCCAGGCCAGTACACTGACGAAAAATCAATTATAAACTCTTTTATTCAAGGGAGATGTTACCGACTGTTTTTCCCGGCCCTGTGAATTTGTAATCAATTAGTTGTACCGACGTTCAACGGAGACTACTTACTCCAACGACATTTCCACTTTGAGATCAATATCAACCTGGTATTGAATGAGAAAAGGAGTCACGGCAAGCCGGTGGATGGCGCTACCATTTGCGCTGACGCCCAAAGAATGTTCAAAGACTCTGATTGCTGAAGAGTGGACTTGGTGAGTTCGATCAAGGTTGTGATGGAGTCGTGCTCTATCGAAGGGGGGGGGAATGAGCATATGACGAACATCACGAATCGCCCATATTACGCTTGTTTGATACAGGACAGTAGCGCGTCCATGCCGCGGGCACAAAACTTGATTTCAAAATCGCCACGCAAGACTTCTCGTATTGCTCTTTGGCAGCAGCGACACAATCAAGCTTCGCTTGGGCCTGTGCCGATTTGGGGTCCATCCCTCGATCTATGTGCAGCTTCTTGAGGCGTTTCTGTTCCCTAAATTGCAACCTGTCGAGTTTGGTAAAGACGACGATCACGGGGACTGAAGAGCGATGAGTGTTGATATGAGATTGACGTTAATGGAAGTTTCTCACCTTTATTTCTTGTCTCCAGCAAGGAACGAAACAGAGCGACATCGCCGCCCTCAAATGGTCGTTGTCCAGCGATCGGAATTTCGATGCAATACCTGACGATATCATCAGCAGGACAGAGATAACTTGTGGGTGGAAATCCGCACCAGATAGCGTGAAGTTGTTCAGAAAACGGTCGGCCTTTGCGATTCTCGATGAAGTCTGTTATTATCTTGAGATTCTCAGCAGATCCACTCTCTATTCCTTTGCTATCATGAAGGGAAAGAGATTGGTTATTGGGAGACGTTATCTCATGGTTGATGTCATGATCGCCAACCTGGATCCTTTTCAAAGGTGCGATTGCATACAGAGGAGGCGACGACGTACCGTAAAGTCTTGCACATTTGCTCGATCCAACTCGAAATCGAATACCTCCGAAACAAGGGTGGACTTTCCTGACCCCGCTTTACCAACCAAAAGGATTCTGAACACATCACATCCTTTGGTTACGCGGTCGAAGTAAGAGCGGAGCTGATCATCGTCGGAGTCGGTGCTTCCAACTGGCGAGGGGCTCCGATATTGGCTACGAGGAGAGGAGAGCATTGAATGGCAAGATGGTGGTTATGTTAAGCGCCAGAAATCAAGATATAACGGGCCCAGTGCTCAAGGCACGCGCGCCCTGTCAAAAGCCACGATTATGACGATTCCGGTTCTGGTTCCGGCTTGAATACGGCCGCTGCACTTCATGAAGGGTAGCCTACTAGCTGGCTCCCTTTGAAATTTTGGTTTGCTTATCGAGGGCATCCAGTACTGTGTACCCAGAGGAACTTCAGGAAGCTAAGTATGGTGTTACATCACATGATTTCGGACTCATCTCGTTCAACTCGGACCCAAGCTCGGACCTATCATTTCAAAATGTGCGGGCGCCTCGCTCTAACTTTAACCTTTACAGTCTCCTGCGGGCTTGCGCTTTGTTGCGACAAGGCTAGCTTTGCGGTCTTGCATATAAATTCAAGAATTGGGGGTTCTGTGCACGACGCCCATGGGTTGTTGCTCCTCGCAACCTGCGGTCTTGCCTGCAGTCTTGCCTGCGGTCGAGGTCAAGAAGCGTGAAAAAGTTGACCCTCAACCGGTGAAGCTCAAGTGAGTACGTCGCATTTGATGAGACTAGAGAGCTAAATGCAATTTTTTCCCTCAGCACTGTTAACAGAGGCAAGAGATTTAGGCTCTTGATCATTGGCAAGACTGGTTCTGGCAAAACAACTATACTAAGCAAGGTATGATTCGACTTGCACAACCGCTGTAGAGTACTTGACAAAAGTTTAGGTTTGTGGGGAGGATATGGTAAGGCAATCAAATGCTTTGTTCCATACATAAGTTCTCAACAGGTTTCTAAGGCGGATGCACCTAGTACATGTGTAAAAAAGCCATACCTCTGTCAACTTCCGCTGCTGATTGTTTTCTGTTTGATAAAACAGCGAGGCCATCACGACATCGAGAAGGAAATAGTATTTCAAAACAACGATAAACTCATCGCCCACGACTCCGAGGGATTTGAAGCAGGCAAGGTGGAGGAAGTTGCGGTCGTTAGGAATTTTATTGAGAAAAGAAATAAGGAGCAAGATGTGTACCAGAGGCTTCATATGGTCTGGTTCGTAAATAACCGTTATCTTTCTTTGAACAAATCACTGAGTTCATCCGTTTTTCCTTCATAGGTACTGTATAGAAATGAACTCCAGACCGATCCAACGAGCTGAGCTGGACTTTTTTTCCGTCATTTGGCAAGGTACTGAATTTCCATCTTTTTTAACGGCTGTTCAACCCGCGCGTGCAAAGTTCCCGTTCTAGCGATCATTACAAAATTTGATACGTTCGTTCAAGATGTCTTACAACATCTTGAAGAGGAAAATGAGGATGAAGATGAGATAGATGACGCTGAACTAGAGGAAAAGGCCAAACAGGTGGCGAAAGAGAAATTTAATAAACATTACAGAGACCCCCTAATGGCTCTACCACATCCTCCCAAGGCGGTCTTAGCTCTTTCGGAAAGTGAGTGACACTTGGAATAATTTTTTACGGTTAGACTAAGTAACCTTCATGAAGCTCACAAATCAACACCTAACGACAGTCGTCTGACAGAGTTGATACAAGAGACGCTGCAAGCGCTCAGTGGCCCAACCGAGGAAATTAACCTTTCTATGGCAAACGAATTAACACTTCTCTTCGCGACTGCACAATTGGCGGACACACGTCCAAAGCTAGAGACTTGCATTAGGTATCTTCTCCAAGAATTATTTTTGATTCCATCAACTGAATTCTCCGCAATTACAGGAGGGGCTTTCAAGGTAGAAAATCATAACACCTGATTTGTTTCATTCACTCACATTCCTGACAAGATAACTGTGATGCATGGCCCTCCTCAATTGAACGTCGGGCAATGTTGGACGTTTGGAATATCTCGTGGTTGGCCTCGGATTCGGAAGCAACAAATATCGTTAGTTCATGATGCCAATTGACTCTCCCTACACTCAAGCGGACATCATTCCAGTTCATGCTCTGTCTCTCCAAAGATATCGACAGTGGACCACGCGTCATCGGCAACTTGGGCTCGCCATATGCCACAGAAGTCCTCACGTGGTACTCCAATAAACTGAACTCCTGCAAATGCGAGCAAATGATTGCTGGTAAGATTATAGCCCTCATGAACGTTTCACGCAGTCTAACAAGAGGAGAAGATACAGCCTTGATTATAGAACAAGTATTTCTTCTCAAAATTTCCAACGTTGAGGGCCTGATAGAACTCGTGAAATGGTACGAACGTAGTCCACTGCCTACGTACGTCCGCACCGAGATCATGAGGGAGCATCGAAATCTTTCAAACAGCCGGTTAGTTGGAATGGGTGCCTTTCGTTTGGTCGACATTGTCCTCGGGAAACCACATGGAGTGGTTATTTCAAACTTTTAACGTATCATCCACCTTCTTACGGTCGAGAGGAGGCTGAGGACAGTTTATGTTGAGGATTAGAACCCTACGCACGTACTCTCTTTATTACTATTTACTAACACCTTCATTTACTTCCGTACTTACTATTTTCTCGCTCCTTTCCGTTCCTTGCACCTCAGTCGTTTACTCCTACGTGTAACCGCCTGAGGTGTGTATTTCTTTACTCATATATCTTCCGATACATTACTTACTTATCTCTACCTTAGCTATCGCTTACCATCTTATCTTAACAGGTAGAGATTGACTATATAGTCGTTTACTCCTACGTGTAACTGCCTGAGCTATCGCTTACCATCTTATCTTAACAGGTTATGGGCCCCGCTCGCTCCTAAATTATAAGAAGATTATCGATTACACACATATCCCCTATCGACTCAATACAAGAAACTTTCTACAATGTCTGGAAGTCACAATATCTCAATCCCTTTCTCCTTGCCCGAGGATCAGCGCTGCCGCGGTTATGAAAACTTCGCGAGCTGGAAAACGCTAATGATCGCTCATGGGAAACCACGAGGATACCTAAAATATTGGGAGAACAAAATCGTTGTCCCCCAGGAGATACTGGACGCAGAGAATCCGTCTACTGATCCGAAAAATTCCCCCCCCGACTCTACGACCGAAAAACCACCAGGTCCTACTCCAGCCCACTCCATAACTCCGTCAGAACTCGAATATGAACTCCGCGAGAGTGCCTCAATGTCGTCGATCTTGATCAATCTGGTAGATATTGCTGGATCCGGCGTTAACTCAAATGGGAAGTCGCATGAGGCCTGGACCCTGCTAGCCAAGCAGTATGGTGGTGCAAGCGATAGGGCTAGAAATATGCGGGAGAGAGCATTAGCAAACTGCAAGTTTGAAGAGGGAATGAAGGTTGCAGGGGAGAATGGCCATATCGAGAAAATGCGTGCACTACGCAAGGCCGCTAACGACGCCGGTGCTGAAATCACCGATATACGCTTCATCACTAAACTCCTCGACTCCTTCCCCGAGTCTTGGGACCCCATCATATCGAATCTTTACGATAAAGAGGATTTAAGCGAAGTAATCATGAAACTCACCTCACACGGGGAACGTCTCGCCAATCGCGCATCCGAAACCACTAAAACAACTAATCATGCGTTTGATTCCATCAAAGCTCTGGAAGCAACGGTCCACGCACTGCAGGCTGAAGTGAAAACCCTACGAACGAGGCCTGGAGGATCATCTAACCCAAATAAGTCTCACCTTGTATGCTCCAACCCTTCATGCGGAAAGACTGGACACTTGATCCCCGATTGTTTCCAAATGGGAGGTGGGAAGCAGGGACAATACCCCCCATGGTGGAAGGGGAAGCGGACCATTTCGCCTATCGCAAATTTGGCATCCTCGTCCTCGACAATAGATGGTACAATAAACACTGGTGGACACTTTGCCTTATCGGCAACGTTTGACGACGATGTCACGAAACTTCTGGAGGAGAATAAATCAGTCCTTCGGAAGGTCGCTCTAGCTGCTAGTCAAGTCTCACCTTCCATCTCCTCGTGTTCATTTGCGGACTCAGGTTGTACCACTCACTTCTTCAAAAGTCGTGATGTATTTTCAACATATAAGCCTTTGGAACGGATGGCTGGACAGTCTTCTAAGGAGGGTGCGAGTTTCTCGATATTGGGGGGAGGTGACGTCGAGATCAAGGTGGTATTCAATAACGTGGAACACACCTTAACCTTTCGCGACGCTCTTCATGCACCCGACATCACCGCCAACCTCTTGTCAATCAGCAAGATGGATGTAGCCGGGTGGCATGCAGTCTTTGGGGACCAGAGAGTTCGTTTCTATAAAGGAAAATCAGAGATCTTCGGTGGAACCCTGAAGAATGGACTATACCTTGTCAACGGATCCTTCTCACTGGCTATACCAACCGCTCTCACTGCCCAGTCCCTTCGAAGCCCTACCGACCTCGCTACTTGGCACCGCCGATTTGCTCATTTTGGAGTCACTCGAGTAAAACAAGCCTTAAAACTTGTTGACGGCCTTGAAATTACTTCCGAGGACGCTATTGGACAATGCGAAGATTGTATCTTGGGGAACCAGAAACGTCGACCATATGACGACAATGTCCAAATCGAAAATAGGATATTACGACTCACCAACGTTGATATCTGGGGGCCATCTCGCGTCAAATCCCATGGTGGATCGTTATATGGAATGAAATTCCACGACAGTGGATCTGCTCACCGGAAAACTTTCTTCCTCGCAAACCGCCAAGATGAAACAACGTTAACCGCTTTGAAAACCTACCGAAGTGAAAGCGAAAAGGTCACTGAAAAGCTTATGGTTTTTGTCAGAGTCGATAACGCACCGGAATTCAAAGGCAAATTATGGGCCGACTATTTTCGTGAAACAGGACTCATCATGCTACCAACGGCCCCCTATTCCTCCTCCTCGAATGGTACTGCAGAGCGCTCTATCGGTGTTACAACTGGTGCCGTCCGAATCATGCTTTTGGACGCTGGAATGTCGGCAAAATGGTGGGCTGAGGCTTGGGCCTTCGCGGATTATGCGGAGAATAGGTTGCCATCCAGTCGACACCCAGGTGCGATCCCTGAAGAGAAGTGGACAGGAAAGAAACAGGATGTGGGACATATAAGGGTCTGGGGTTGCATCGCATATGTGCACATCCCCTTTGAGAAGGGCGGAAGCAAATTAGCCGCACGGGGGCAAAAAGGCAGATTGATCGGAATTGAGGGCCGAGGCGTTTACAGGATCTTGATCCCTGAGACTGGCCAAATCATCCGTTCCCGGAACGTCAAATTTGAGGAAGGCCTTGGACACCGTACCCTCACAACTGAGGGGGAGTACTTCCATCAGGACAACGGCGATACTGACTACGACTTTCTTGTAGAACCAATAGTCATCGAAAACCCTATTGCTGCCCCTGTCGTTCCTGCTGTTCCTGATAAACCAGTTATTCCGGATACTATCAACCAACCGCAAACACGTCCCAGAATCGTATATCCCCCAGCTTCACGTCAATCAGCAAGAATTGCTGCAAAAAATAACCCCCCACCAATTGAAAATGACGATGACGCTTCAATTCCTATTTTGGAAGACCCTGATGAAGATGACGACTCCACACACACCGCGCTGAATGCTGAATTCCCTCCGGAACCACAAAACCGATTCGTCCCAGTGACATTCGAAGATGCTTTCAATCTGTCCCGACGTCATCTATGGTTCCCAGCAATGGAGAGAGAGATTGCCCGATGGGATGAGCGCGGCGTCGTAACAGCTGTTCCTCGTCCCTCTGGTGTAAAAACCATCAAAGGGAAGTGGGTTTATGACCTGAAAGTTGACGGAGAAGGGAGCCTCATTAGACGTCGCGCCCGTGGGGTAGTTAAAGGTTTTTCTCAAAGGCTTGGGGAGAATTACTACGAGTCCTTTGCCGCGGTGGCCAGGTACGAATCTGTCAGAATGTTGTTTGTGCTCATTGCGAGTTTAAAGCTTTATTTCTGGCTGATCGACTTCGTTGGAGCGTACCTTAACTCCAAACCCCAGGGAATCAATTACCTCGAAATTCCCCAGGGCTTCGAAAACCACTATAAAATCCCCAATGTCGACACAGTTCTCATCATGAACTTCACCATTTACGGTACCATGGACGGCGCCAACAACTGGTTCCGTCTACTCAACAAAACATTTACCGAACTCGGCCATCGCCAGTCTCGAGCAGACCCATGCGTACGCATTCAATATACTCCTGAAGGGTATACTATCTCGTCGACTTATACCGATGATGTATCGTCGGGATCTTCTTCAATTGCCGCAATGGATCGAGCGAAACGAGAACTCGCAGCAAAATTCGAAATCACTGATTTAGGCACGCCTAACAAAGTACTTGGCATGTCAATCGTGAATCACAACTCCGGCGACATATCTATCCATCAAAAACCGCTTATAACGAAGGCCTTGGTTACATTCGGAATGGAGAACGCTAATCCAAAGTATACCCCTCTCCCTCCAGGCGTAACCCTCATGGAATCACAACCTATGCCCATCCCTCTTCATGACTCCGAATTCATGCGTGATAAGGATTATAGGAGCGCGTTGGGAATGCTTAACCACATTGCGAATGGTACCCGGCCTGACATCGCTTTCTCGGTCATGGCACTGATGCGCTATGCATCCGATCCTCGCCCCATACACTGGAAGCTCGTCCAACACCTCCTTGCATACTTGAAAACAACCAGCAACCTCGTTATCACATATAGAAAGGACGGGGTCGTCAAACCTTTCGGATATTCCGACTCTTCCTATGCTGATGAATCCGACAGCCGTAAATCGTCCGCTGGCTTCGTTTTTATATCCTCTGGAGGACCAGTCAGCTGGAAAGCAAAGACTCAAAGGCGAGTCAGCACTTCGACTGGAGAGGCTGAATATGTGGGCGTTTTTGAGGCTGGGAAACAGGCAAAATGGGTATGTTCTTGGTTCTTTGAAGTTGACCAACGCTTCGACCTCCCCATTACCATCTACTGCGATAACGACGCCGCCGTCGCTCTCACCAAGAACTTTGGAGGTCACACCAAAATCAAACACGTCGATGTCAAGACCCACTGGATCCGTGAAGCCGTCAACCTCGAAGACATCACCGTCGTTCCTATCGATACAACTGAAAACGTCGCCGATATATTTACAAAATCACTTTCTCGACCAACACTCGAGCGCCTTATCAAAATCATGGGAATGGAATACATCGATATTTAGGAGCTACGGTTTCAGGGGGAGTGTTGAGGATTAGAACCCTACGCACGTACTCTCTTTATTACTATTTACTAACACCTTCATTTACTTCCGTACTTACTATTTTCTCGCTCCTTTCCGTTCCTCGCACCTCAGTCGTTTACTCCTACGTGTAACCGCCTGAGGTGTGTATTTCTTTACTCATATATCTTCCGATACATTACTTACTTATCTCTACCTTAGCTATCGCTTACCATCTTATCTTAACAGGTAGAGATTGACTATATAGTCGTTTACTCCTACGTGTAACTGCCTGAGCTATCGCTTACCATCTTATCTTAACAGTTTAGAGAGAGTTAGGCGTTATACCCAGGATATATCATAGACCAACGTTACGCTCTGGTAACCCACTGGTAACGTTGTCGGTCAAATAACATCCATGAGAGGTTTGGCCTTCAAAAACTGGAGTCCACAACAGCGTTATCTGACAATTGGAGTGGACATGAGGCAAGTGCTATTTCAGCCTAGTTTGTTCCTCCACACAGGTCATATGTTTTAGCATCTGGATTGATAGTTGTGCAGCAACTCATATGAAACACGGCAATATTCACTCCTCAACAACAGAGCACATCCTTTGCACCATATTTTACAAATTCTGCCAGTTTCTTGCCCTTCCCATTCTGCTTGTGTGTGTATACGATGGAGCTGATCGTCCAGTAATCAAGCGTGGGCGGAAAGTCGATCCCCGTCAACTTGAATCCATCCCCGCCATAAAACTCCTTGCTGAAGGATTTGGGTATAAAAATCATGATGTGTGTATGGGTTTCAAATTCTCCAAGTGATAAGACAAGCTCATATAATATTTCAACCTTTAGGCTCCAGCTGAGGCTGAGGCCGAACTTGCGAAACTGAATGCTCTTGGATTTATTGATGCGATTATATCTACAGATAGTGACTGTTTCGCATTTGGAGCTCTTTCCCTGCTTATCTGGTAAGAAGGAACCTATAACAGAAAACATCTACTGGTTTTTCTAAGTTTTATGCAGGCCAGACAAGCGAGATCTTGACAAAATCGAACTTTACACAGCAGATGCCGCAGAAAACTCTGACAATGTCAAACTCAAGACAGGGGGGTTCATTCTCATTGGGCTTCTGTCTGGTGGGGATTACGGACCTGGTATTTCCGGATGTGGTGCAAAAACTGCGCATGGTCTCGCACAGGTGGGGTTTGGGGATGAATTAATTGAGGGCGCGACAAGTCTTTCTGATGCCGATTTTCATACATTCCTCGACAGCTGGCGTTACAGGCTTCGGGAGGAACTATGTGAGAATACCCATGGCTGCCTTGCCCACCGCCAAGCAAACCTAGCAACAAAAATATCTTCCTCATTCCCTGACCTCGACATCTTGAAAAAGTACACCCATCCAGTGACATCATGGTCGCATGGAAATCTCCCTGACACAAGTTCTTGGAAGATCCGCGAGCCTGTCATCTACAAACTTGCAGAATTTTGCACAACAAGGCTTTGGTGGGTGCAGCCAGGGATTGACATCAGAAGGAGATTTGAATCAAAGCTTTGGGAGGGTGTTTTCGCCCATATGCTGTTCTCTGTGAGTTTAACTTTCACTTGCATGCAAGTTTCTTGATCAAATTTAAAACTATCTAGGCACAGCTAATGTACGACAGCTCACGTAAATTGTTTCTGACACCATTCACGCAAGCACGTGTAATCGAGGTAGTGGGCAAACCGAAACAGAAGTTTGGACTGACATGTCTTCGAGTCAAGATCTCCACCGAAAACTTTGTTCGGTTGATGGGGACAAGCACCTCCTGCAAGGGGGGAGCACAATTTTAATTTAATATATCATGTTGATTTTTTTTGTAAGGCCAGTATGGCTGGACTAACTAACCAGGCGTGTGAACAACCTTCCATATATAGGTAAAATCTATAAATAGGTAACATGTTTTGGGCGTCATTTGGGCATGTCAGCCTTGTCAGCCGCCATCTTATCCTTCGTTTGCTGCCCCTTCCTCTGCTTTTCTCCATGCCCTTATTACATGGGTCACAAACCTACCCATTGATACCACAATCCAGTCCAATGCACAAAAGGTACTGCATGCCCATGATGTCTCACAGCTTTTTCGCCCACAGGTAATTACTGAGTACTCTGCTTTTGTCCTCCACCTCAACTGCATCTATACTCTTACCACAATCACAATGCAGATGTTTGAATATTGTCTGCAATCCTTATCATATACTAGGTTTTTTGAAAGGGATTATCATCCTAAGTGTAAATGGCACATACTTACTGATTCTGGCAGGGTCATTCTGAGAAATATCCCACTTGTAAGTGAGGACAGCTTGCGACCCTGGGAAATATTCCCCTTGTAAGTGAGGACAGCTTGCAAAACACCTCAGAGATGCACCAGAGCTCATCTGGCCCATGAATTACCTGAAATTGGTACTTCAAATAAAAAAAATTTAACGGCCAGCCGGCTGGACTAACTAACCAACCCCATATGGCAGATTCAAATCCCGCTCCCCCCTTGACCTCCTGGCCGGATATCAAAGAACAGTCAATTGCAGACTCCAGTCTTCGCCTCTGGGTTCCCGAACATCTATTTGAGGAAGCAATAATCCGTCAAAATGCTTCCCCTTCCATTTCCATTGAAACACCTGCCGCTATTCATCGCCAAATTTCCTCAACATCACGTCTCGAAGGTGGACCAATCTCAACCCCGAAACAAGTGAAACACCTTGGGTTCTTCGAAATCAACAGTGACTCAGAGTCTGGCGATGAACTGGAGTCAAGCAGTGGCCGTCAGTCCGTTATTTCTATTACTGACACTGGTTCTGTGGCAAGCGACCGCTCAGTCATATACATCTCTGATTAACGTGAAAGAACGTTGTACAAAATTTGTGTCTACCCCCACTATGTATTTTATATCGACGAAGCGACATGATATGTCGTGCAATGCAGATATTCTACCCCCCAACTTTATAAAAGCCGTTCGCGGTGCTTGGCATCCCAATCCCTCAAAAACTGCAGAAGCCTCTTACTTCCTGCAGGAGAGTCTCGTCTGGTGAGAAGTTCACGCACGACCTCTTCTGCTTCACATTCTCCACCCTCCCCATACTTCTTCACAAGTTGGTGTCCTCTCTCGGCATCCACCAGCCACGTCTCCCCCGAACCAAGGGCAGTATAGATCATGGCCTTTGTAACGCGTAAGTTCTACCAAAGAACATTGTGAGTTTCACGAAGGAAAAAAAATGATATGAATGAAAATCTTACCGAGTTTGTGTAAAGTTGGCCATGAAAGTCATCACAGAACTTCGCGGCGAATTCCCAGTTTCTAATGATGTCGGTATTTTGGCGGGTCTTGTGGGCAGAGCCCTTGAACGTTGAATAGCCGGGCCGTTGACTAAGCTTGCTCTGCAGTAGCTGTATTAGTCTGACCTTGTCATCAGCGTTGTCTAAGTCGACGTCGATAGACTTTGCCCTCTTCGTCTTTGAGGCAGGTGTTAAACCTAGACAGGATTGCCGGTCATGTAGAAAGAAAGTGTCAGTGATGTGAACGACCTGCCTTGTTTGACTGCCTCGTCAGGCTCCTCTCCATCCGAATCATGACCTCGTTTAACATTGGGTCTCATCTGAGGTACATTACAGCTCAGGAGGGGGGCAGACGGCAAAAGGATGAAAACACACCTCTTCGACTCGAAGCTGCATGAAACTCGAGTCAGCACTTGGAATATCAATCACCTCCGAGCCTTTGAGAGCGTCGAGCAGTGATTCAACCGTCCCGACAGCAAGACACCGTGTATAACTGGCATCATGAAGTAGGTCAGGTGTTCCAATTGCAACAGGGTCTTGAGAATTGCATGGGTTAGTGGAGGGGTCCTCGAGTCATGAGAGGGCATACCAGGTCCTGTGACAATCGCCGCTGGACTCTCCTGAAGCTGGGAGAGGACATCCTTGATCCTAACCTGATAGCCACTATCCCCACATGGCTCAACGGGAACGGTAATTTCCTGACAGGTTCTAGCACGGAAAGTATGCTGAAACCGATGGTCTTCAACGTAAATCCTTATCGTCTTCTGCAAAGCGAAATGTTAAAAGCGGCGACCTATCCGAACTGGCAGCTCACCATGGTGACGACATTAGCAAAGTCCCCTTCGTCAATAGGAAGCTCAGGCCCCCCTCCGACGCTCCCAAGTCTCCCATCGAGGTTCTCCAGTCTGCTCTCTGGTTCCCCACCGAGGTTCTCTAGCCTCCCGTCAAGGCCCGCCAACTCGGCCGAAAGTCGTTCTGCAGTTGTGCCCCGCTGAGGTCCGCCCTCTGATACATCGCATTCCGGTTGTCGAGGTGTGGGCGGACGATTGCAACGATATCCCAAGGTGGGGTCCAGAAGCAAGCCTGTCAGCGCTGCTTTGTTGGTTTTGGGACCCACATGTATGGAGGATGGGAGGGGCTTGGATTTGACAAGGTTGTAGAGTTCGTTCTTCTTGAGGTGCCTAGAAAACGATCAGAAAGGAAGGCAAGAAGAGAATGCATGCACAGCCCACTTCAAATCCTCTGGCTGAAATGGTCGTCGGTCACCCTGTGCATCAGACATGTTGCTGTGAGCTTGTGAGAAGATATGTCAAGGCGGCGCTGAGCATTGAAGTGCGATCTCACCCATGATGTCACCCGGAACCAGATAAGCAAGCCCTCGATTGAGGAAAAAGAAGAGAGGTCTCACCGTTTTTTGGAAAAGGGATCGGAGATTTCCTCGATAGCAGAAGCATTTTCCGCTAACGAGAAATCCAAAGCCTAAGAGCCCTTCCCGCTATGGAGGTTCAAATCCGCTATCGAGCTGTTTGAACCTCTGTCTCACCTATGACATCACACTGAAACGAGGCCAGTGAGTCCTAGAATGAGAAAAGAGCATGGTTTCACCTTTTTCAAACGAGGATCCTCATGTGTTTCCCCAATAACGGAAAGCGCTGATAGCGGAAAATGCTTTCCGCTATCGAGGAAGCTGTCCTCGTTCGAGAGCAAGACGATGCGGGGATTCCGCGACTGGGGATGGGTCTTCCTCCGGGGGTGCTGGGTGTGCGAGGATCTGAAGGTGCGATCACGATTTCCGCATTCGTTGTGAGAGGGGAAACCTCGAGCGCGGAAATGTTGCAAAGAAAGCCTTCCGCTATCGACCTCAAGGGTGGTGTTTCCGCGTTCGCCCTCCTTTCTGGGGTTTCTCTGAGGTTTCCGCGTTCAAGCATGCAAAAAGGTCGATCGGGGGTGTTCCTGTGCAGTCCGCAATCGGTGTGCCGGGGAATCCTCGAGTGGGGGTCTCCTCGCTCCCAGGGGGAGATTGTCGCCACCCCCCGCACAGAGAACGAAGGTCAGCCTGCAGAGAGAGAGCGGTCAGCAAGGCATGGTACAGGCAAAGCAAACCTGGTTTGATTTGGGCGGGGGAAAGCTCAAAGCTCAGAGGGAGGGGGCAGGCACGGAAGGGGGGAAAAACGGATTCATTGGGCGTTACACTAAGTACGGTATCGAGGAGGGCACGATCGCGGACCTCCAGAGCGAGGTTACCAGCGCCGTGACGGAGGTGACGCCCAGGCCAAAAACCGAGGGTTGCCAGCGTCCACGTGACGTAACCCGCCGTCACCCGGTCACGTAACCAGGCGTGATACCCTAGACTAGAGTGTGAGTAGATAAGGTAGACGACAACCATATCCTTCCAACGTCACGTGCATAGCGTGACATTTCCATTTTAAGCCTCAATTACACAGATAATGTCCTAGAATATTTTGAACACGAATCGCAGCTAATCGAAAACCATAGAACTGAGCCGAGTGTAGATTTCATGGAGCACAAAAAAAATTAAAGCGATAAAACGAAATTTGAGGGAAAAGAAACAAAAATACTTCACGACGCGTCAATTTGAAGGCACACGCGCAAATCCTCTTCATTAGGCCAGAACCATGTCTAAGCAAAGCAATTACCTCCAGTACAGAGCATAGAACTTACATAGAGGTGATAAATCTATATAAAAAAGCTAAAACTGCAAACTTGGGAGAATGAGGGGATTCTATTTCTGGGTGTTCAATTACTCAAGGATGCGTCTTAACTAGTCACACAAATATCAGAGAACAACAACCCCCGCAAGATATGAAACCTTTATGAATTCATTATAGTCAATTTTGGATTGAAACTTCGATGCGACGAAGGCTTTTGACAGTCAATCTGAGCTTGATCTGAGCTTCAGGAACCTACCATAGTATTTTTGTATCTCCTCCCCCAATTTTCATTCTCCTACTTCATAAATTTGTATATATATTTAGAGCACTAATTCTAATAGTTCTATGGTCGTTGATTTTCCCTAACTTTATGCACAGAATTGTTATGGCCTTTTCTTCAACTTTTCTCATTTCTGTTTGCCAAAAAAGGAGCGTTATGTCACGTCACAGAGGTTGGTTGTGTATGGTTGTCGTCTACCTTAATTCATGTCTATTGCTTATGTCAGCGACATCCTCAATCTCCCCCAACCTCTGTCCGACCCAAGTCCACCGCCAGACATCATTGTTTCTGCAGCATTTGGAATGATCCCTTTTGCTTCAGGATGTAAGTTTAACATAGAATGCTCGCCCCCCCTCGACGTGATCGATTTCTTTCAAGGTTTGCATTTTATTTGTTACATGTTCTGAGTCCGATGTTGAACTCGGAGCGACTACTCGCTGAAGTTGCGTTCGTCTATCGAATTCTTTCTGACTCACTATATTGGACTAGGTTGTTGAGGTTGTCGATTCGGAAGTAAAACGGGGGAGAATTTTGTTAATCATAAATGCTTTCGACCTGTACGAAGGACCACTTGAAAGAGAAGTGCTATTCGAGAATGGCCATCAGCTATGTGAGATGCACTACCTTTTTTATAACGAGCTTTACTCAAATGAATAGCCTAGGAACGGTTCTGATGGTTGGGAGCCTAGGACAGTCTGGAACGACTCTGGAGCCCAGAAGGTGGTTCGCGCGGCGGAGCTCGCAACCTCCGACCACCTTTGGGTCCCACCCATCGTGCAAAATGCGCCCTGACGACCACGTAACGTGCCGTTTTTGTCTTCAAAAAAGGGTGTCAAGACTAGGTTTAGGACTCTTCAGCAGATACCAAGACTCGCATTGCCGTCAGGTTCAACGAATTCAATTTACACTGAGTCAGGCTTACCCTCCGAATCTCCATGATCAAACTTGTGATTCGGGACGGACGTTGCGAACGTGTCATGATATCTTTGGTTTCATGCCAAATCTCGACACAATCTGCTCGCTCATTTTACAAACTCGACCCGAACTTTCAAGATGCCTGTCTAAACTTGGAGCACAGTCGACTCGACATATATCATGGAACGGCGCTCCTCAGAGTCCTCACGTCTAACACCGAGCTGCACCTGAAATGTTACCCTTTTACTAGATTAAGCTGAAGGCTGCGGAATCTTTACCGCTCCTCGCTCCCCATTCCCATCCTCTCACGTCCTTCTCAAAGGCAACGTCCCAATTCAACCCAGCTCAGCGCTTGTTTCTGTTCTGGGCGAACCTTGCCATGAGAACCAATTGGCAAGCGCATCGGGGCTTTTCGCCCCCACACAACACGGTCTATTTCGGACCCAACGCAGCCTTCTTACATATACGCTTCAATGCCCTGCAATCTCCGGAATAAATTCAGTGCCATCATGCCAAAACTTTCACGTTGCTGGCCATGATTGATTCAGCTTACGCAGCAACTTTTGCACCCGTTTTACGTGCAGTGGAGATCATTGCATTGAGCGCCGACTGAGTACTAGGCAACATATTCAGGGCTTGCACGGGCTTTTGTAAATGTCAAAACTCAATTCCTATCTAAGTCTTTCGTCACGCCCTACCTACAAATCTAAAGGCACTAAAGTCACCCTTCATCTGCATCTCTTATCGTGCGCCAAGGAATCTTGATCCAAAGTTCAAACATACCTCCATTCTGCTTTACGACAGCGAGAACACATGCATGTTTTCCCTTCACCGGTACAGATCCAGATTCTGCACCTTCTTGAACCATGCCCAGGATATGTTCAGAAGCTTTGGAACGTTCTTCTAGGGTTTACACGAAGATGGCATTTACGCATTACCATGTCAGCATCAGACGCGCCTTTCTCCCTTCAAGGTTGCTCAAAGTTCAATGACGACAAACTCTTGGATGGAAACTCAGGCCCTTCCTTAGTTATCACACTCGTACCCGCTTGCCGTGAACACACACATCCGGGCCCAACAGCAGTGTCGTCTTTGCGTGGACGGACCCACGGACCACGGACCGCAGGATCTCTCATGAGCTGCTGCTGCATCATCACACCAAGACGACTGTACGTACATGCGTACACCGTGCATCAGTCCTTCACCTACGTGTGGCGTTCGAACTTCGAAGGCTGACTGAAATGATTGTGATCTCTTTGAACCCAGGAAAGAAGGGTAAAAAGTCTCCCACAGATACCAAGAATAACGCCTGGTTCTATGTCGACGGTGATAACCTGATTCGGAACAAAAAGAGCTCAACTAGTGATGTGCCAACGGCACTGTAGGAGTCGGGCTCAGAGTGGACGAGATTCTTGCGGGCAATAGCGTATAGGAACTTGCTTATCTTACGACTTATTCGATGCACATGTAACAGGCATGACACGAATAAAGAAAGTCTTCCACAACAGCTGTACATAGTATGCAAGAAAGCGTGTGTATGTATAGGCTGCGACAACGATAACTTGCTTATCTTACGAGGAAGATGCAATCCACATGTAACGGACGTCCATGACACGGTCTTTCACAACAACTCTACTTAGTATGTAAGTAGTATACGTTTTGGTAACACCTGCCCACAACAATGGCAGGTATCAATAAATATGTAGTATGGTTCACAACGTAAAAACACAGACACAATAAATAACGTAAATGGTAGTAAAAGGGTATGCGCAGTGTGTACAGATGATGAAATGGCATGGTGATTGGGACTCGTGTACGGTGTATCTCGGTGACGCGTGTTGGGTGATTCCTGACTGACGCGTGTGGTGGTGGTCGACGGGGGGTGTGGGGGTATGTAAACAAGAAACGATGAAGATGAAGGGAAAGAAAGAGTCTAAGTCTAATCAATGCAGGAACGAACCAAGGATAACGGAAGAAAATGGTTGGTCAAAGGGAGGAGTCGGAGGAAAAGATATCCCTTTTTCAGTGGGGCCATGTCAGGATGGGCCTTGACCTGATAATTTTATTGTAGCGCCGGGTCCAGCCAATATTGAGCCAACAATGGGGGACCAAGGCGTAACTCGGATATGAAATATCTGCGAGCGTCGGGGATATCGCGTAATCACAAGGGTACATATATACATGGGGCTGAATGGCATTGAATGTTGAACCCTGAAAGTGGACCGGGGTGTGGAGTTGAGTTTGTTGATACGGTGATTGCGGAGTTTGAGTCGAATCGAATTGAATAGCGCCAACAGCAACGTGGAGTCTACTCCTCGCGTTTGCTCAGAACAAATGCGCTCTCCCAGGTGGGCACAAAGGGATCCGTACTCGCAAGGCGCCAGTTGCCTACGAGCGTCTCGCCACCGACGAGGTACCCGTAGAAGAACAGATGATTGATTGGGTGGCCCTGTACATGAGTTGAGTGAGCTGACAGTAAACGTGAGTGTGAAGAAGAGAAAGAGACGTACGGCGCTCCTGAGGATACCAACGAGCCCGTCCCAAGGTCTTACACGGCCGTAGAACGTATACTTATTCCATGCCTGCGCGTGTTTCTCATCGACCTAGTAAGAAACCCCCGTCAGACAACAACTAAAAAAGAAAATAGTAGAAAAACGTGCCTCGCCGGTCAGGAGAACATCCTCAACTCCATCACAAGGCCTTAGATATTCCTTGTCGGCTATGTTCCTAGTAGCCTCATACACTTGACCAGTGTAAGGATTACGAGCCCTCGGTTGTCCACGAAGCTCTGGCTCCATTTCCGTGTCATCCTCATCCTCGCTGTCGGCACTGCACTCCGATTGCGATGTTTGGCCACAGTCTGTCGAGCAACTTGAGGAAGGGGGGTTGTCATTGAAGCCGTCAAGCTCCCATACGGTATCTGGGTCAATTTCGTCGTCGTCGTCGTCGTCTTCTTCATCTTCATCCTCGTCGTTGGCGGAAGGCCTGGAACATTGCTTCCCGGGAGTGCTCATCCCAAGCCCAACACGCTCGAAGATCTTTTCCACCACTTCCGAATCGCCCTTCCTCATCCGAGCAAGAAGAGCAGCGCGACTCTTGCACCGCGCGCAACTTGGGGGTTCGTGCACGGAAGAGTTCGACGAAGACGAAGCTAAGGCAGCCGCAGCAGCAGAGGCCGCTGACTGCCCAAAGACGTCGTACAAATCATGCACGCCCTTCTTCGTCTGATCCCACGTCTCATAGACGTACCCGGCTCCTCGTTGATCGTAATCCAAACGAAAAGTGATCGTTTCCCTCTCTTGCACGTCCTCTGGCGTAACCTGGAACCGATCCCTTCCCCAGCCATTACGCAGACCCGAGTTAGGGCCGTTCGCCGCCCATGAGACGCCTCCTTCTCGTCCTGGGATCCAGGCGTTCTGCATGCTCATGTCAAGGGGAACTTCCTCGTGGTCCCCGGTGTCTGTGAGGATGATCGCGGGCTCCGCTTTAGGAGTGGGAATTGGACCAGCAAGTCGTTGAATAGACGAAGGGGCGTTTGAATTGGAGGCACTGATGGTGGGAGGGGCGACGTAGTGGTGTTCCGTGAGACGCATGAACATGGGCTGCGCAATGGCGTAGAGGGTTCGACCACTGAACGCTGGTGGGTATGCGGGAGATGCGAGAAGCCCGGCATGGGATTCCTCCGAAGTGAGCTGAAAAGTAACATCAGAAAAAGCGAACGCTCGAGCTTGAAGAGGTAGTTGGTACTCACAACCCATCTTCCTTGCCACAAGCCGCTCAACGAGCCAGGTACGTACACAGTGCCAACCCTCCACCTTGGCATTGGCTGCCACAAATCGCCACATTGCCTCGCTCTCCACCAATCGCAGTCCCACATCGAACTAACGTCCTCAGGTGCGACCTTGCCATTATCCAGATACCTCGCAACTCCGGCATTCCAATCCCAATTCACCTGTCGGACGTACTTCGCGCCTTGATGCGTATTGACTTCATGAATATCTTCTGCTGTCGGCCCAATTCTGCCTTGCTGGTCTGCATCAGCGCGGTCAAAAGGAACGTGAGGTGCAGAAAATGGGTGAGATTCTTGTTGCGCAACGAAAAGCAGTTTTGCGGGGATAGATATAGGTCCAACAGCGAAATCCGGCCGAGACCGGAAATGAACTTGATTTGCGGGGGCACCTTGCTGGTAGAGGGGGTACGAGCCATGCGGCGTGGGGGTGAAGAGTTCGTGTTGTTGATCTGGATTCGAAGCCGATAGCGGCAAGTCAAAGTGGGTAGGAGGTGCATAAGCCGAGGCGTACTATAAAGCGGTAACGACAAAATATTAGTATGGTAGCATCGGTAGGTAGTATGCACTTACACGGAAAGGCACAAGGGCAAACGCCGAAACAATACGGTAGAGTTGGGTATGTTGATAAGGCGATTGCGAGGTGATTTTTTCTACATGCAGGCAAAGAAAATGTCAGATTTGTGGAGAACATGCCAAGGTGACTACTGACCTTTTGTTAAAAACATCCACATCAACCAGAGACCAGCAGAACTGTGGGGGGTCTCCAACGGCCATCCATCGTTTGTCATGCGATTATCGTATAACCGCCTACGCACAAACTGATCAAGGAACGACTCGATTCCCGCCCATTCAAGCTGCGCGCGATTCTTCCCGTCGTTTTCCAGCATGAGCATAAACGCAGTTGGCAAGTGGTCGACGACATCGTCGTCGTCAACATTACCCCGTCGGAAAAACTGAAGACAAAGACATGCGTGAACGAGCTGTTCAGCGCAGTCCTTTGCGTATGGTTTGAACGCTCGGCGCTTTACCGCGTTACAGTCGAATTTGAGCCTTGCGATACGCGCATATAGTCCGGTGCTTTTCTTGAAATGTAAAGCCCTGTTTAGACGCTTGGAGGTGCAGAGTAGCGGTATAAGATCGGTTGGCGGGCCCAACGGCGAGCTGGCGACGAGTGCGAAAGCGATATCATTGAGAACCTCGTCTGGTAGAGTAGTTAGGGACATGGGGGCGGGCGGGGAGTGGAAGGCGGCAGTGGAAGTACATCGCTGAGCTTTATATGAAATGAAGGCGGCATTCTTCACGCAGGCGTTTGTTTAGGCGGAGTTCGTCTCCGATCGACTTCTAAATGGGCCCATCTCCGTCTTTCCAGATCGGGATAGCCGATTTCTTACGCAGATTGCCATCGATCGGCGATCACTTGTTTGATCACTTACCAAACAGAATAACACCGTTCCGCCATCCATCCAGACGGCCATTCCCAAGGCCTTCCTAACCGTTCTTACTGCGGCCTGACATTTCTTTTGAGCGCTTTACCAGTCCTATTTACTTCGACCCCAAAGGACTACGAACACTTTTCTAATCACCGAACAGTCAGTCCTCAGTCCTTCAAACACTTCCTCCTCTCATCTTGTTCTCATCAAGCGATTCACACATTTGGACCTGGGATAACTCCCACGTAGCACCTAATTTGCAACCTCTCACCCAAAACGACGGCTAGGTCAATTTCGCGGACTTGTAATACGACGGGGATCACGCCGGAGCTCAAACATCCTGTCTAATGCGTAGACTGGAGGGACAAGATAAACACATATTACGCTATTTTTAGAGTTGAGTTCATCCTATCCTTTCCTTTCAAGAGCACTAATTAAATAAATTCTAGACCGAAATGTAAGTATAACCGCAGCACGCTACTTAATCGCAGGTTCGCTCCTTTCTTTTGAAGGGCCAACCGTTGATCATGACGCCGAACGGAAATCAAAACACCTAGCTCAAAATCCTCAGCGTTCTGATGCACGGTACGAACAACAAGTCAAGTCCGACCCTGCGCGTCAGCGCTGACGCATTGAACACAGCGAGTACTCGCATGCGAGGACAACTTGTCAAGGTGACTCCCAGGTCCGTGCCAGCGTGTAATCCGTGCGACCATTCTCCCCTTCCGCCTCAGCGACGATCCTAAAACCCCTACATTTAGACATCCGTGACACTGCTGGGAAGTTCCCAAATTCATATCTCTACGAAGAGATTCTTCTCAGGTTGCACACTTCGCAATGTTCACATGTTATCTCTGGGTGATCAAGTTATCCACCTCCAACCCGGACCGAGCACTGAGGAAGGTCACAAAGGACTAGAACGTATCTGTTCAAAATCGTCTTCGTATCAGATGGACTGACCTTCGCGTTGATGGTATACGTACGATTGGTGATTACTACCTCCTCCGTTCATGAGTGATCGCCGTGATTGGGCGTATTCATTGCTAGGGAGTGGGACTTTGACCGACATCCCCAGCCTAGCCTTTGGGTCAGAAGCACTACTCCATCTTGGACAGATGTATTTTAGCAATGCGGCGGTACCAGGTTGTCTGATTGATTTAAATAGAATGAAACGTCCGTTGGAGTTGATGCTGGAGTTGTGCGATTCGTTCGATGCCGGCTTAGCTGTGCGTCATACGCAGCACTCGCGTGACTGGAAAAGATGGTGTGAGTGAGGTGAAATCTTTTCATTCCTACGGCACGCTGTATACAGCCTGGAAGAAGAAGAAAAGTGCGACCGTAGGACGGCGTTTAAGAAGATTAGTTCAATGTTAGACACTGATTTGGGGACGCCGTCAGCCGTTGCACCGCGGTCAGCTGTCTTGACATGACGGCGAACATCGTCAAATGAACTTGAGCATAGATGGCTCTTGAGTGTGACCGTACAACGACAGCCATGAACCCAAAGGCTGAATGACACTTGAGGATCCAAATCAGGTCTGAAATGTGCGTGCGTGTTGCTGCGCCTTGCAGCGTGCCCTATCTTCCTGAGTTAATCACCGCACTCTACATACTTACAGCGGTTATTTAACTGATGTCTTGAGCTTTACCGAGGCGGACTTCTTGCCCGGTACAGAGCGCGACCGTCCCAAGAATTACCACAGTTTTCATCTGGGGACATAGTCCATTAAAGAGGCCGCGCTATAATAATTGTGAAAGTATAAAATGGAAGTCACCCAACTTGAATTCGATTGCGCGGACTTGGTAGGAGACACTTGTTGACGTTCAATTAGTCCCTCTAATATGACGGACGCATGCAGTATGATAACCTAAAGTGACAATCAATAAAATGCCGAGACGTTGAAGTACCGCACCTGCCCTCTTGATACCACCTTAGTCATTCTCCAACCAGTCAGTAGTACCCCGGGCAAGTAAAAAGAAAATTATATCCCTGCAACATAGTTCTTTGTGTCCGTTGAAGAGGTCGCGCTATATTATATCGATTCTGGGTGTGTGAGTCACGTGTAGAAAGAAGAAGACACTTGATGTTCAAGGGACATGCCTGGACATGCACGGCATGAGTATGATATTGCACCAAACCTAGAGTGACAGTCAATAGAAATTATAATACCGAGACGGTGAAGTACCGCACCTACCCTTTTGATACCCCCTTACTTACTCACCAAAGGCTGCCCCTGGCAAGTCAATATCCCAGAAACATAGTTTTTTTTGTGTCCGTTCAAGAGGCCGCGCTGTATATATCAATTCGGGGGGATGTGTTCAAGTATAGAAAGCAACTTGAATTTGATTGCGCGGGCTTGGTCACGGTAAGGAGACACTGCTTGTTGATGTTCAACAACTTCAACTTGAAGGGTCATGCACGGCATGAGTATGATATTGCACCGAACCTAAAATGACAGTCGATAGAGATTATAATACCGAGACGTTGAAGTACCACACCTGTTCCTTTTGAAACTGATACCCCTCCCTCAACCGGTCGGTACCCCTGGCAGGTCAAAAGAAAAATTCAATCCCAGAATTGCAATCGAACCGATTAAGTGAAACAACAAACGTTCGAAATATGAGCAGAGAAAATCTGTGTCTTCCCCGTCAGCTAAACGTTTCGCACACACCTTTCAACTTGAGCATCTGCCAGTGGATTCTGGACCAAAGGCTTCCGCGACGGCGCGTTCTCTTCTGGACGCGTCGGAAAATGCCGGAAGACAGCTGCCGTATTTGGTCTTGTTGTCCTTCGCACCTGAGTCACAAAGAGAAATTGGGATCGACCCTCACAATTACCACGAAGACCCTCTCACTGCCACTGACGTTCCTAGATGGACGACAGTCAGCAGTGGGTGAGTATCCGAGAACGCCATTCATTCGATCATCATCGTCTCTTGCGACAACGCTACTGTCGATGACTTGTATCTATGTTTGGAACCAAAATCTGATAGAAATTTATTGTCTGATTTACTGTCAAGCAGATTCCATTGCAACCTGCAGCTCCGCTGAAGGGCGTTACGTGGCTTACTTGTCTGTTACTTGCTATTGTGCACTTCTACGTCTGAGGGAATCAGCGAACTTGCCAAGAACTTGCGTGTTGCTAAGTGCAAGTCCGAGGTCGGTCTTTTTGCGTGGATGACATCAAAATCCCTCTGGCGTTCCCCATCCCCTCCTTGCTGCCGGCCATTGCCAGCAAGCCTTAGCTTCTTTTTCCGAGCTCCAGGAACGATTTTCTTCTGCTGCGCGACATCGTGTCAGGCGTTGGTACAGCGTATTCTATACAAACATGCTAATACGGTAAGGATCCATTCGTTGTTCCGCATCTCTCTCACGTCGAAACTTCAGTTTTCAAAGCTTCAAGCCCCTTGTGGTGTTCTCCGTTGTCTTCCGTTGTTTGATGAGGCATGAAATTACCGCGCTTACGGTATTCATTTCCGACACCTTGAATGTACTACTTACTGATTCTTTACGCAACCTTTCCTTCACTACTACTTACAGGGCTAACGGCAAGCTAACGGCTAGGACGATTTCGCGCTTTCCGGTCTTTACACCTCTGATGTTCCCACTGACTCGGATACTCCGCAAGAATTTGACATTTGTTCGTGCCGATGTAACACGCTTCGCCCTGTCAAAACTGACGGATGATATCGACTATTTTCTGTAGGGAACAGTCGGTCCTGAACTAGCTTACGAAGCCGCTATGATGCAGCTATGTAAGTTATCTCAACTTATTTGTGACCAACTAATGGTAATTAAGTTAACCGCCGCTGTTCTAGCCTTTTCGTCACTCGACTATATGCTTTACTTTCTCGTCGACGGCTGTACAATATGACCCTAAAGCCTTCAAACCAGGATAGCAGTCGTCATTCGATGGAACAGGGTCGAACGTGGTGAGAAATTTCTTTGTCTGAACTTACCAGCGTTCTTACAAACATACCTGTTGTCTCCGTCGACGTCCTTCATCAGCCTAGTTTCGGCTCAAGCTCAAACCAAGAGATGCTGTTACAACGCTTAATCCTTTCCCCCCGTGCTTAGCGGAGTCTTGAGACGCACGTTCGAAGCGCCCGGTCTCTCCATTCGTACACGACGAAATATGTCCATCCGAACCTGCGAGGCTCAGACAAGTCAGTATGTGTACCCCTTGCTTGCTACCCACCGCACCTTCACCCCCTCCGCGATTATGAACACAGAAAAGTTTATTGGCTTCCATCATCTTGATCTACATCCAAGAGCGTTTAAAGAAGGATGATCCAGACCAGACGGATATAACGCCGAAAGTATACTTTACAGTGATCTCTTGCCGCCGTTCAATTGATCCAGTGGGCGCCGTACCCATCATAATCGAGGACAACTTTCAGTCTTCGCTTTGTGGGCCCTTTGAAGAAGGTTATACCTTAACTACCCGCCGAACAATTGAATGCACGGACGCCCTACACAAGGGCCATCGGGTGATGGTACTGAGCTTATTTGACCTACATACCCATTTGACATCACATTCTGACAATCTATACGTCAGGTTACATAACGTGACAGTGGGCGCATATTTCATCTTCAAGCGCGGCGCGGTTTCACGACGGCGTCTTCAGCCTGTGAACAGTGCCGTGAACCTTGAGCAACATGCGATCATATCGTAACGGGTTTAATTTTTTCCTGGGGATACAACATCCTGGCGGACATCCAAGGATTAACGTTAGTCTGCGGCGGGCGTGCCGCTGGCATGTCGTGACGCGTAAGTCCTCCCACTCCACCACCCACAAGCCAAAGTTTGTTCTAGGGTTGTAACAGGAAACAGGCATAATGGACGAGTAAAATAAGCTTGGACGCCCAACGGGTTCGCACACATTTTGTTACAGGATCATTGGTCATGACCTCTGCTGCGCGTTATTACATGCGTGCCGTAAGCTCTTTGACAGAAAGCCCTTTCAAGTTGTGAGACAGGTAAGTGTCCGTTCTTTGACCCTTCTTTGTACAACTGATGGTGTTCAACGGCCCTCTCCCCCCCAGATGTCGCGTGTCAGTCTCGCGTGCAGATATTTCAAATCCACCCCCCAGATTTTCCTTCCTGCTGAGACCTCGATCTGGCAAGTTTAATATGTCCTCCTCGTGCTCGACGTCGCCTCCCTGCACTCTGGGCCTTAGAGCTCCACTGCCATGAGCCTGATCATATCCGCGAGTTTGCTCATAAGCGGAACCATCGATGTCGTAGAGGCGCCACTGGCTTGGGGTTCTGCTACCCTGTTCGCCCTTTCATTCTGGTTTCCCTACCCCTAGTTTTTACGCATGCGAGTCGTCCCGGATTCCATGATTATCGGTTAGAAGGCCCTGCGCGTCTGGGCTGCCCCTCTCTGACCCTTGAAGATCAAGATCTTCGTATCACTTGGATCTCCTGGTGGTTGCCTCAATCTTCACGTCGGCACTGAGGCTTGGGAGATTCCCAGACGGAAATCCTTTTCGAGGTTGAGACCCTTTGTTTCCTTCATGCTCTGGTGTCCGGTAATTGTCTATAGGCCATTGACGCTCGAGTTACGGCTTCCCCTGTCTTACAGCGATTAGAACGTCATACAATAATCGTCTCGGACTCTGCACACCGGCCTACATCAATTCCAGGAAAATCGGATGCGGGTTTACACGAGTCGATGTGCATGGAACATCGGACCGCAGAGGCCTATCACTGACGTGGTGTTCTACAATTTCCAAACGATTCACGCGTTTGGCGTGCTCTTGCCCTGCGTTCTTCATCATGGATTCATTTAGCGAGAACACGATAACTCAGCGTCAGATTCTTTCTCAGCGATACGATTAGGAGATCTACCAAGATTGTAAGAGGTGTTGCGTCAATGCTGAAGGTTGGCGTCAACTTTTGGGACACTCGTCATTGCTGGCGATTCGTTCTGGCCGTTTCATTGAAGATTTGTGGGTTGTTGCCGTTTCCTTTCATTTGGCTTAATTGTTGACTATACCGCTTTCTTCTAGCACACACAGATTCAGTCAAATGTATTCTAAAGTCAATAGACGACTTCACAGATGACAGTTGGTTTCGCCGGACTTGCTCCGAGAAGTTGATGGTTAATCAAGCTTGAAGGCACCCACTCGCGAATCTACCCCACGGTCAAACGACCCTGCGAGGTGCTTGAACTAGCCTATATATGCGCAGAGATGATCTCTTCATTGTCAAAAGCTCATTACTTATATGCTAAAGACAGTCCGTCCTAATCGATTCATTATAAATTCTTTTGCAACATGGCGCACGCACGACAAGTTCAATACAACAAAACACCTCGGTTTTTCGCAACCGCCAGAGTGACGGCTTCCCCAGATTCTCCCTCCAGTGCGCCAGAAAGCTTGAAGGTACCGGCCCGCGCGAGAAGATGTCGTTTCTGAGTGATTGTCACTTTTCAAGACAATTTTAGTTGACATGATTGACTTGCATTAGACTTGATCATGTCTTCTGCTTGCGTCCTAGTAGTGGCCTGGCTTGTGAAATCGTGAATGTTTTGGAATAATTTCCCCCAATGGCGGCAATCGCCATCGATTGACCCGTTTTGGAAAGGATTTGCCTAGATGGGGAATGTGATTTGATGACTTACTTCACAGAAGATGTCACCGACGCTGCGTATAAAAATTCTGTTTTCTTGCCTGTCGTCTCTTGCTCTCTACCACAACAATCTCCCGTTCACTCCATATTATGCTCCATCCCACCGACAATTCCCAGCACTTTCTCTCCCTCTATGGCCCAACTCCGCCTCAGGTTCGCGCTCGACAGCCCTCTGGTCTTTCTGGTTCGATCTGGGCTCCACAACCACAGCCATCGGTAGCGACGTGGCCAAAAGCATTGGACTCCTTTTCACGCGTCGCAGAGAGAGATTCTGAGCAGCTTTTGCGCTTAGATTCTCGCACTGCGGCCAATTTACCGATCGTCAGTCGGGAGGACGTTTTTGGAGCTCCTCCAACCTCCAATTCTGGTTCCAGAGAAATCGGTGCCATCGGAGATGGTAGGATCAGGAACGCCCTGGATTGCGAGGACACTGTATGCGCTTTTTTCTCTTTTTTTCTCGTCAGAGTTTATCTGATCTGTCAATCGCAGCATGTTGAACAACTTCTTCGTACTCTGAACCTCAATTCTCCTGCACCGCCTCCTCAAAAGCCAGCCATCGGCTTGAATGTCGATACATCTCCAAGCTCTCCTGATTTTTCTCCTGCTTCCGTATCCTCCGCTCTTTTGACACCCACCGATCTTTCTCCTGTCCGCTCTTTTGAGTTAAAATTTCCTGCTCAGTATGAACACGGACAACACCAACCTTATTTCTCTCAATCTTCCTTGCTTTTTGAGAACGGTTCTCCCGGAAAGCATCAGGATACGCTTGTCGCTCATTCTCCTTCTTACCCGCACTTCTCTCATTCCAATCAGCCCTCCAATGCTTTTCCTTTCTTTGAACCGTTCACTGAGCCACCTACCCCTGCTCCAATTAACTCTGTTCATACTCAGTACCACCCAGCATCCCCTACGTCGCTTCCTCATTCTCTCTACAGCTCACCTTTACCTCCTCGTCGTATGGAATCGGCCAGGCCCTCACCTATGGATTGGCGCTTAACGCAGCAGCTTCAACAACAGCCGGCGTCTACTCACCCTGACTGGCGCCTCGCCTGTGAAAAAAACTTTGGTATAAATGCTCAAGAAGATTCTCTCCGCTCATCGTTCAGCTACCAGCAGTCGACGGCTTCTCAAGCATTCCAGTCTTCGCATGAGGTGCGTCATTTTCTTGTCATTCTCCAAGCTAAAAGTAATTATATATGCGCATTTCGTCCTGTCCCAGCCAATCAACTTTCTCTCCCTCTTACATCCTTCGTCGTCTCCGCCTTATCATGTCTTCGTCGCACGCATCATCAAATCGTCGGACCAACAGGCGTCGATCTTTCTTCAACAGAAGCTCAAGGTCGCTGACGTCGAAGAACGTGCCAAGATTGTCGATGCTATCTGTGCCAGAGGGTTCGAAATGATGGCTCATCGGTAGGTGTCGACTACATCATTTTACTGTTTGCTGCGGGGCTGATCGCTGTCTCTGATAGCTTCGGCAACTGGGCAGTCCAGCGGTGCCTTGAAGCGGCAGCGACTGCTGAAGAACGCCGAAAGATAGTGTCGTGCATGAGGTAAGCCACCTCTACACTTTCACACTCCTTTCCTCACAACATTATTCAGAGGCCGTATCGTGGATCTGGCCACCAATTGCTATGGCTGTCACGTATTGCAGAAGGCGCTCGACTGTGAAGAGGATATTCGTTTGTTGATCGTCTCCGAGTTGCTTCTCGGAGATCCAGCACAAACGCTTGTGAACAAGCATGCCTCCCACGTCTGGAGCAAGGTAAGCCACCCACAATTATAAATCTTGATTTTGTCTCATGACTATTCCAGATCATGGAATTGTCGTGGACACCCCCCGCCCCGCCCATCTTTGCATAGTAAGTCTGTCCTACAAAGTACGTTGCCGAGGCTTATCGATATCTCGACACAGCGTCAACAAGTCCCTGAAGGGCAAGTGGGCCTCGCTTGCCTGTCATGAGACTGGCTCCCTCGTCGTGCAGGTAAGTCGTCATTGTTTAATCGGTGTTGTATCATCCAATCACTGTGCACCTTGTTAGCATGCGTTCGAAAACCTTGAGGCTGAAGCCAAGGATGGAATTGTTGACGAGTTGCTGAACCAAGGACCGGCGGTTTTCAGCGAAGTTACCAAGAACCAGTGGGGCTCTTATTGCGTACAGCATAGTCAGTCATCTTTCTAGCCTTCTAAATGTTCACCAGCCCTCATTCCCTGGCCGATAGTCCTGGAACATGGGTCTGATAAGCATCGTCGCATGACACTGGATCACCTCCTGGATGGCCTGTTGGAATTCGCTACAAGCGAGCAAGGTGCAAAGTCGGTAACGAAGGCTCTCAAGGAAGGTGGCAAGGATACTTTGGATAAGGTTGTAAAGCGTATGTGCGAACCAGCAAAAGGGTAAGTTACTGAGATCGTCGGCTCCGCTTTGGGCAGTTGTGCTGATTGTATCTCACTTACACGCCCAGTGCTCGCCGAGCCATGATCGTCGACCTAGCCCTCTCTGTTACAGGAAGTCAACTGATCGCCAGCGTCCTGCCTACCGTGTGTCCCTTGATCTCTTCAATTTTCCTCATAAGGCTGAATCGGAATCTTGACAGGCGGACAAGGATCAGCGAGCGCTCCTTTACGAGTGTATTCGCGGCCACATCGTCACCTTACGTGGCTGCAAGACTGGTTCCAAGGTCATTTGGCTATTGTACGTCTGGATTACCCTCTGATCCCCCACTCTCGCTGAACACCGTCAAACTTTGTGTAGCGACAGAATGGTTCGGCCTCCGAATCTTGTCAATTAAGCTCTGATTGACTCTTATCTAGCGCGCCTACTACGGCTATTGAAGACTGCGTGGTCACCTCACGACCTGTCCTTTGGCTGCTCTCTTTCGGACCGTGCACCAGCCAGCCTGAAGATCTCAAATGTCTTGGACTTATCTCAACGCTATCAATGTGGCCGCTTGCAAAATTATATCCTCCCATCGGACCTTCATCACAAGCAACATCATCGCCATTGTCCCAAAAGGTATCCAATGCATCAGTTCACAAACATCATCAACAATCCATTGCATTCTCGGAAAATCTCGCACAGACGCATATCCATCCTCGAACTTTCTTTATCATCAAACCATTGCAAGTCTTGTTTCTAATTTCACGCAAGTATCCATATTTTCCATTCGTCGCTTATACATAACTTCTATGCTTCCTTATACATAAAACCATCATCCTGCATTTACATTATTTCTTTCGGCTTCTTTTCTTTCTTATATTCTCAACCGCATTTTATCGATCATTTTATCTTCTCCTATCCTGCACTCCCTTCATCAGCATTGCCAGCATCCCCATCCTCACCCTCATCGTCAAACTCTCATCATCAATTATGATATCCCTCCTCATCCACTGCGGACTCTTCGAGCTCACGCCGTGTAATCATCCTGTTTTGTACCGTCTTTGAGACGTTGTCATTTTACTACCTCACTGTCTTTTGCATACTACCCTGTCCTGTTGTCGCATAGCACTTGTCACATAGAAATTGAAATCATATATGTTGTCGATTTTTGTCAAGTTGCCAGTGTGTCTGTTATGATTCGCACTCACAAGACTCATGGTAAGTTTGGAGTAGACCGAGAATTTACACAAAGACATACCGATTGTAGCATTACGTCTAAGAACGCGTTCACCTCACCAGTGACCAGTGACTACATATTGGAGCTATTTTGCAACACTGGGGCGTGCGGCTACATACTTGGCGCCCACTGGTTATGGGCCGGGCGCCGGTGACATGTTTGACAACGGGGTGTAACAGCTTTGTGACTTGCGTTTCTTCAACTCACCACCATCATCACCGCCAGCAACAACGACAACGAAGAACAATGGATGACGGTACGTTCCCAGCATCAGCCACGACGACATCGAGCCCTTCAGTCGATCTTTTCTTCTTCCCACCGCCGCCAGGCCGAGCAGTTTCAGTATCATACCTGTCCACGGGTTATTCAACACCATGACTTTCCTCAGTTCTTCGTTGGCTAACGGCCGACATGCGGCATACGCCACGTCGAAAAAAAAAGAGACAAGTAATATCGCTTGGCAATGTGTGTGGGGAATGGACTCATTCATGAGCTCCATTCCTTTCACTTGTTCGCATGGACGACCGTGACGGCGGCTTTTTCAGTTTTCAGTTCAACCCCGCCGGTTACACAGCACACTTTGTCGTCAGCCCTCTGCCCAATCAGTATCTTTTGCAACCCAACCCGCCCTGACGTTTTTTTCGCTTCCTTAACCCTTCAGCCTGGCAATCAGACATCGCGCCTACTGGCATAAGCATTCCGACCCATGAAGCGGGTTTGGGTGCGGCACCTATGTCTGCCGAAGACTGGTCCACCAATGGCAATGCTGGCCGCTCGCCTTTGAGGGATCCACCTCCCAGGAGGTCTAGCAGGAGCAGAAGCCCTGGACCTCCGAGGGATGATCGAGGAAGGTCAGTCACTTTCTTGTTTTTTTTTTGGGCGCTTTGCAGACTGTTCACGGCACTTTCCACCTCGTTATTGAACACAATTGATTAGTCGTGCCAGCGATGGTGGTCAAAATCCCGGAAATAATCTTCACGTTTCTGGACTCAGTCATAAGGTTGACACCCGAGACCTTGAAGCTGCCTTTGCAAAAATTGGACGGGTGAGTGTCTGTTTCCTTACTCATCTTTTTCTGGGGTGCAATGTTGTCGCCCCGCGGTGTCGTTGTCTTGCCGTGGCTTCTTCATCGCTTACTACGTTCTATCGCTGAATATCTGCCTTTAGGTCAAGAAGGCCTCTGTCATGTATGATCCCCACACCCGCGAGTCCCGTGGGTTCGGGTTCGTCACGATGGAGACAGCTGAGGAAGCTGAAGCTGCCGTCACGGCCCTGAATGCAACGGATCTCATGGGGAAAGTGATGAATGTCGAAAAGGTGAATTTTAGTTATGTCCCTCTGCTATGCTTTCACTGAGTATCATCACAGGCTCGCCGCGGACGTGCTAGGACCCCGACGCCCGGACGATACTACGGACCACCCAAGAGAGGCGACTGTGAGCTCACCTTAGTTTTTTTGTTTGTATCATTAGCTGAGACCTCCAGCCGATACAGTTGAGCGACCTTACGATCCTAGGCCGTACGACAGCCGCTACCGTGAATACGACGACCGTGGTGGACGAGGCGGACGTGGTGGACGTTATGATGACCACCGTGGCGGCGGCGGCAGTTTCAGAGACCACGACCGACACAGGGACTATGACAGAGACCACCGCGACCGTGATCGTTACAGGGACGACAGGGGTGGAAGGTACGATGATAGGAGGTACTGAGCGGTTTTGCTGTGTCTGAAAAAATTATGTCGATTTGTTGCGACTGCGTCTTTTATCCTCTTCTGTTTCTGTTTATTGCCTGTGTTTAATCGTTGCATGTAAATATGAGTCGCTATGAGATTTGCTCTTCGTCTTTGCATGTGAGTTGGTAAACATGTCGTTCATGGCTATCCTACTTATACAAGGTCTATACGCTTGAATGTTTGGCGAGGTGCTAATGGTCAAACAACACGACGCGCCCACGTGAGGGTGAGTCACAGCTCTCAAAACATGAGGCCTGAGGGCTTCGTTCATCAAATCTCCATTGTTCTGCAAATGTGGCCAGTGGCCGGTGGCCTCGAATTGTGGCCTTGATTTCTGGCCTTGATATATAACGCAGCTTCAAGTAATGTAAGTTCAGTTTATTAATACTCGCAATGGCGAAGCTCACCAGCAGTTTTTCACAAAACACAGTTGCGCCTTCGTCGCCGTTGTCTTCACCCCCTGCGACGCCGACTAAACCTTTGCGATCTCAGGACGCACAACCCGATTGTCCATTATCGCCCCTCTCGTCGCCATCGGCTGACGGTTATGATGAATGGAAGAACGGTAAGGAATGTTTTCACTTCAAATCTGTTCTTCTACTCATTCACGCATTGTTTAGTACCAAGGAGTCTTTGTAGCGCAATCCACTCGCGGGTGCCCATATCTCGGTAGCACTATTTCTGACCTGTACGTCCGTCCTCCCCTTGACCCAATCTCGCTGTTTGAACATTTCTTTCCAGAGACAATTCGACATTTTCTTATTTTCAAGACAAACGTAGGCAATCGGCGTCCTCTGATCGTAACGAACCAACTAAACCTGCCGCCGCCAAACTTGTTTTCTTCCCCGAAAACGCTCTGAAATCGTCCATCACGCTTGAACAGGACAGGGGGAACGAACAGCTCGTGCATGCCGCCAAACTTATAGAGTATGGGTGCTCACGCTTTCTGAACAACATGTATGGCCATCATTTACCATACATCAATCATTCAATTCTGATTGAAAAATGCACACACAGATCTGGGCATCCATCATCCCGGAAGTAGCCCCCTCCCGCTTATTAGCAACCCTCGACCTAACGGCGCCCATCGTCGCATTCAACCGACCATCACCCACCTGCTCTTCGGCGGGCTCTTGACGAGCGCAAATTCTGACCATAGCAACCTCTTCCCTTTTGGATATTCTGCCCTTTTTGCCGCCCATGCTTGTGACACTTGATTTGTTGGGGAGGTTGGTGAGGGATCAGACGTTCGTCACTGCTCCGGACTGTTGTGGAGTTGGTGAGGATCATGGTGGGGGGAAACCAATGTTGTTACCGCCAGGTACATCTTTCTGGCCTACAAAGCTGAGGATTCTGGTGGGCCAGTAGGCGATGCGTAAATTATTTTCTCTGTTTTGCTAATTTACTTCTCCCTGTGTCAATTGCTGGACAATCGCAATAGATTTTATGAGAACTGGACAGTGGTAAAAAAAGCCGTCAAATCAGTGTCAAAGAACACTGACAAAGACACTAAAGTACTAACTGCTCAGACACCGTCTGAGACAGTGCAAGTACGGCGAACTGCCGCTATTGATCCTGCCAAGATCTGCTGCGATCCGCTCCCGCATTTGGATTTGAGTGATGAATTGCACTTGTAATTCCCCTCGAAGGCCTATTTTACGCATCGAAAGAAGGGGCCTTAAAGGCAATTTGCCGGTTCGAACCGTCACGCCTGAGGTGAAGATTCCTTTGGGCACCATAAGAGATGCAGATGAAGGTCACTGACTTCGGTGCCTTTAGATTAGTAGGTAAGGCGTGACGGGCGAAACACCTAGAAAGGAATTGAGTTTTGACATTTACAAAAGCCCGTATAAGCCCTGAATGTTGCCTAGTACTCAGTCGACAACTTCAATAAAATAATGGCAAAGATAAGTGTGCAGAAATATTCCATGACATCTCAACCTGTCAACCATGCCCATCTACTGACAAAAATCTGGGGCCACAACATCGGCAATATATGCCAGGTTGTGCCCGGCACAAAGTTGAACTTGTGCAACTTCCAGAATTGGACCCAGACTACTGCAGCTACGACACCCATCACTACTTTCCACCCTGTCTCACGGACGTGAATCATCCCATACAACAGAGCGACCCAAGCAGCAAAGATAATGAGAAGGCCAAGATATCTAATCGTGACCTTGGCGGCATGTCCTAAGTGGGCTGAAATAATTGTTGAAAGTGAGTTAGAAAGGAAAGAGTAGATGGATCGGCTCTGAGCTACTTACTAAAGAGCTCTATGCGGATATGGCGACCTCGAATCTCATCATCACGATACATTGATTGCCACTGATCTGGTGTGAGCTTATGTCTGCGCCTAAGCTTCTGGAGCTTCCCATCGACTTGGATCTATCGGTCATGTAAGTTGTGCTTGAGTTAGATTCTTTCGATGATTTACTTACATAGGCTGACTGTGCAGGATAAAACTATTGAGAAACCCCCTTTCCGCGGAAACCCCCCGGGTTTCCGAGGCAATTAGAGAAATCCCTGACTTTTGCGTATTTAAACTTCCGGCCATACTCCGGCTGAGTGGGCGGCTTACATCATTGCATTACTGATCACTTGCTAATGTTACAATAAGACACCTGCCTACGTCTACTAAGAGACTAAGGTAACTAAAAAGTATACCTCGACAGATCAGTGAATGAAGGTAGCAAATGTGTAACTAAGCTGAGGGAGGACGGCCTACAGCGGATCGGGTTGGTGTGATGAAAGGTAGAGTGGTCGTGCTAAGAAGGATTATGTAAAGTCTCCATATTCCGGTGTTCAAACACTTGACTGTCGAGAACAAGAAGACAGCATCAGGTAAGATATCCCTGGGTTGACCAGGCCATTGTAAGGGAGGCGGAAGTGAAGTGTGCGAATTTTAGGGAGGGTACAGGGTCGGATATGGATGGATGCGAGTTAAGTAAATTGGATGACGTTGAATGGATTTGGGTGAAGAGTTTGTCGGGCGCGAATGCGTGTGTGATGAACGTGTTTTCATTCTCGAACTGAGTCTGGGAGGTGAATCCGGGAAGACTTTTGGCGGCTGAGGCGAAAGCGAGCACAAGCTGCGCTGGAGGTGGGTGGGGGAAGACGGCGGCAATAAGGAAAGATGAAGAGAAGTCGGTTTGGGGCGCGATTACTAGAGGTGCGAAGGGGAGCGCGAGGTTGAAAAGGAGGAAGATTAGAGGTGAGAGGAAACGCGGTCATGGGGCAAGAAAGGTGTGGTGGAGATGGGTAAAAAAAGTTGTGTTTGAGTTGTGTTTGAGTGCCGAAACCTCACCCAAAATTCAGGGTGGTACTGAGCGATTGACTAACGACGAGAGACGAGTGCCCGAGCTTGAAGTCTCCGCCGGAACGCAACACTGAACCTACCACAGGTCGGTGGGTGGTGGTTGTTGTTGTTGTTGTTGTTGTTGTTGTTGTTGCTCACACACTTCGAGCTTAGAAGGGGGGATGGGGTGTAGAGTTGGACAAGCTGGAAGCTGAACAGGGACAAGAGTGGGGAGAGGATTGGGATTTGGATAGCCAGGGGAAGTTAAATTGAACAGCAGCAGCCAATCCACACTTTCCATGAAATTTCAACAGCTCTCACTATGGGCCAAGTATCAAGTGATCTGGGAAGGCAGCATCCTGCAGGTGGTGCCGTTGTTCAAACCCACTAGATACAAGTCCAGGTGGTGTATAAAAATAACGACGTTGGTAGACAAAACATACCAACTGCTACCCTCACAAAGAAGATCCACTTTAACCTGCCCCGAAACCACAATCATCGTATCAGTCTCAGCCTCCCTTCTATCCGACCCTTTCGAGTCCAGGAGGAGCCCTATAACCCAGCCAAAACCAATAAAGACGGTATCAGCACGCAAACTCTATCATGGGGCACAAGCCGCCATGTGCCCACCGCTTACGGCTGTTCAGACCCAGGAACAGCTTGAGAACCTTCTTGGGATGTGCAGATAATTCAGTAAGCAGATAAACAAAATAGTGAGCCATCAACTCACCATCGCCTAGCGCAGATATGGCCGTAACTGAACGTAACAAATTAATCCATGATCCGCCCACGCATAATCCCAAAGGCAGATGGCAGCGATTGACTAGCACAAACGAGGGACATCCTTGAGGTGATTGAACACGAGACCGTGTCACCACACAAGACACGGTCGCGTTTTGAGCTATTGTCTTTCAGTCCCAGCAATACGTCTCGGCAACAGTATAAAACCTAGCTTGAGAGGGGCATGTCGAACAGTACACCCATGAATGCAACGTCTTGTATGATGTGCACCGCAGGGATGGTTGATGTGAACAATTTGGTGAAGATATACATGAAGAGGTGCGTTCCCGTGCGCCGAGTGAGTGAGGATGAACGTATGGGTGGACTGTCATCCACAAGAGAAGCGAGATGCTGAACAACCCAATCGAGCGCGTCACGCACATCCTCGGGTCCTTGAGAGTAAGTAATGACTGGGACGAGACAGTAATCGGGTATGACAGTAAGGATGCTTCCCGAAGTAAGCCCAAAGGTTGTTGTATACGAGGTTGGAGGGGGGGAGGAGCGGGATCCAGTAACGAGACAGCCTCCGTAGAAGAGTACTAGGATTGGCGCAGATCTAGTTGTGCTGTCCGTATTGGGGGGCAGTATACGTCGAGCTGTGGTATTTAGATGAAACGTTTCTGTCAGTGCGTTACAACACACCTTATGGGGCTCTATTGCGATCAAAGGTTTTGCGTACAATTGAATCTATCGCTGCGTGATTTTGTTCAAAAGATAAGCTATGAAAAGTAGTAAGTTTGATTTCGTTTTGAACACAAAGCGGTTGACGAAATCCTTACCGGAATCATTGATCTCCTTTGTGCGTAGCGGGTAGTATTCTGGCAAGATGTGTGTGTCCAACATGGTTGCTGGATGTGTGGGCATGGGGCAGCAGAAGAACGTTTGACGCTGGCTGCATGTAGAGACGTTGACGACGGACGTGTTCAAGACATGTTGTGATCAATGGATAATTGAAGCGGCCACAGATCATGTGACTGCCGGACCTTGACCGAAGAGAAACCGGGTTTCCAAAGAAGCAAAGATTTTAAGTGGGGGGTTTCTGCGGAAAGTGGGTTTCTCAATAGTTTTATCCGACTGTGCAAGCTCTACTCTCTCAATGATGTAATTTTGGTGAGGATGAGCCGGAGAATTTGACTGAATGACAGGGTCATCCGCGGGAATTCTGGACGAAACGTCTCGAAAAAGGAAGAAAAAAACAGGTCTGGGAACAACATCAAAATGACGTCTGGTTTGCTGAGGAAGGTACTCACAGAGGCCTGCTATTCTTAGCGGAATCAAGAGTAGGCGTTTCGTGGGATTGCTGCGAAGAAGAGTTAAATTGCATAGGGGTTAGCGGCCTTTGGTAATCCTCGTTACGTGGTGGGTCTTCAGGCCGATCTCCATGATTGGTGCTGAAGATGAATTCTTCGGTAATGGCGTAAGGAGGCCTAGCGATGGTGGTCCTAAGGCCACCATTAGTTAGCGTTAGCGCTGGGTTAAGACAAGAGTAGCAGGAAGGGAACGCACAGGGCCTTTTCGTCATCTGCGTCTCCCTGGGCACGAGGGAGGGAGCTTGATGCTCTCTCTTTACCTTTCCGGGAAGGAGCAACTCCATGATGGGCGCTGAAGGCGATGCCTTCGGTATCAGGGAAGAGGGCGTAAGGAGAGCGATTATGAGGGAAGGCATAAGGCCATTTCTGAATCTGATTTTCGGGCCTAGCGATGGTGGTCCTAAGGCCACCATTGGTTAGCGTTAGTGCTGGGTTGAGACAAGAGTAGCAGGAAGGGAACGCACAGGGAAGGAGCAGAAGACGGTAGGACGTCCAAGAGATAAGATTCAGCCTCGGACGAGCGATCCTTGGGCAGTTGGGAGGGGGAGCTCTCTCCACCTCTATCGAAAGGAGCAAGAGACTGTGGGTCATCTATGAGACGAGTCTCATCAGCCTCAGACGAGCGATCCTGGAACAGTACGGGGGGGGAGCTCGATGTGGGGTCTTCTGAGGGCGTAGGTCTCTCTCCACCTCTCTCAGAAGCAGCAAAAGACGATAGGACGTCCAAGAGACAAAAGTCAGCCTCAGACAAGCGATCCTGGGGCAGTTGGGGGGGAGAGCTCGATGCAGGGTCTTCTGAGGGTGCAGGCCTCTCTGCACCTCTCTCGGAAGGAGCAAAAGATGATAGGATGTCCAAGAGACAAAAGTCAGCCTCAGACGAGCAATCCCGGGGCAGTTGGCTAGATCGCCTAAGGGCAAGGGCCGTGATTAGCACTGGGATACGTACTGAAAAGGGGGAACATGAAGCATACATCATCACGATTTGGGGTAGCACACAGGTAGAATTCGTCTACTATTGCTGAAGCACGACCTTTAAATGGGAAAAAGACCTGACTGAGTGGAAGATACGAATGAAAACTGGCAACAAGGAGTGGAGAACTCATGAGGCTGACAAGCTCCTTTTCTACACCCATGGCTTCAGTCGTCATTGAAATGGATTGGAACAGATTTTTTTCGAATTAGACGCAATTTCGGCAACATTTAAAATCTCTGCAAGGCTGATCAATTAATCTTCTGTCACAGGTTGTCTTGATTTACGAAAATGTGAATTGAAGGAGAAGAGAGCGTCCTGCGAGGCCACTGGTTGTCCTCATCTTCAACCCCCTCAATGGAAGGTTGACGGGGTGCCTAGGTGAAAACACAGTAAGTTGAGAGGAAGAGGAGATGAGACGAGAAAAGCGTACTATGCCAGCACCTCGGCGCACCCTATGAATCGGCACACCTTCCACACAACGCAAAAATCAGTACGTGACCTCCTAACTAATACAATCCAATTTGGTCGGCGTTTTTCAGGAGACATTCGGAAGCAGCGCTTGAGAGGTTGGGTGCATTGGACGAAGATGGGTACGGGAGAGATGGTTGCGAGAACCTACGTCCTGTCTTTGAAAAAGATGATCGGGGGTTACACGGATACAAACTTACCATTGGCGGGTCAATGACGTAGGTTCTGGGAGCAGCTTCTAGGCTTATTGAGGGTTCGCGTAAGGTTCGCGGGTCAAAGACGCGCGCGCTATCCCCCTGGCTTCTTTTTCATGTAGTTCTGGTACAAACAATAGGGATGCTCACGGTAACGTTTTTCAGCTGTTTTTCGGCTGTTTTTCATTTCGTTTTTCAGCTGTTTTTACTGCCAGCTCAAATATTTTCGCGGTAAAAACAGACGAAAAACAAAATGAAAAACAGACGAAAAACAGCTACCGTGAACCTCCGCCCCCGGAATTTTGGAAAAACAGCTCGAAAACAGCTGAAAAACAAGAGCTCGGCATGACGGCTTCTGTTGAACTCCGCCAGATCCTGCGCTAGACGCGCGCTAAGTTGACAACACTTTTTTTTTTTTGTAAGTCCTTCTGTACTGTTGTAAATGGCAGTGTAACTTGTATTCCTTATCTAACTACATAGAGGTGGAAAGGCAGGAGCGAGGACACCTTCCCTTCAATAACCCCTTACTAGTCAAAAGTTTGTGATCCACCCCAAACTGAATGCCCCCCTCTGCCCGATACTCAGTCCTCGACACCTCCGCACTGCGAGCGAGGCGTTAGTGCATGCATCATGGCTCCCTTCATGGACGAGGACTTGGTGGGGGCACTCGTGTTCACACTGGTGTTTGCGTTTGGTTCACAGCGTGCGGGAATCACATTCGGGTTGGCGTCCGCGTTTGGCGTTTGTGCTTGTGTTTGCGCTCGGGTTCGGGTGGTGATCGTGGTCGCATTGGTGGCCGTCGTGGCTACGGGGTTCATGGTTGTGGTCGTAGCATAGGGGGGTTGCGGGGGTGAGATGGTGGAGGATAGTGGCAGGATGGTGGCAGGATGGTGGTGGTGATGGAAGAGGGCTAAGCCTAGGTGTTGGACGTGTGACATCGCAGATGTCCGAATCGGAGACTGAATTCCCCAACGAAAAACAAGATGTAAAAACAAACGAAAAACGGAAAGTTTCCGAAAAACACCTCGGGCAGGTGTTTTTTGGTTTCATGTTGTTTTTGAGCTCTTTTTGTGTTGTTTTTGATGTCGTTTTTTGATTGAAAAACAAGACGAAAAACAAGCCGAAAAACGCTACTGTGAACTACCCTAATTGTTATCAAACATCTACTTTACTTTCGTATTTAGGCGCTACAGTTGAGTGTCGGAAGCCGGTTGTTCCTCATTGGGACCGCTCCGGAATACATCTAAGTACTCTACTCTACTATTCTACAGTAATTAAGTATGCTTAAGTCCTTGAATGTGGTTTATTTTGACCTTGCCAACAACACAGTGGGGTCCCCCTAAGTACCTCCCCATGAGATCATTGACGGCCAGGATCGGCGGATCTGACACCTCTTGGTCCTGTCTGTCGTGCAAAGTGCGCCCTGACGCCGAGCACGTAACGCGCTGAATTCGGCTTCAAAAGTGTCAAGGCTCAACTTTTGAGGATTGTTCAGCAGATACAAACACTCGCAGTGTCGTCAGGCTCAACGAATTTATTTCACACTGAATAGGGCGGAGGAAGTGAATCATCCCCTGTTTGTGACTTCATGTACTGGGAGAAATCGGGTTCATATCCGTAGCTCATCGTACCGAGTTGGAGTGGACCCTTGGCCCTCGTGACGAATCGATGGAGGCGGAGCCGTACCACCCACAAGGAGAATTTGACCCAAGGCAATATCGAACTACGCCGGTGGTGAGAGAGCAGGGGAAGTAAGTCGAATGAACCTGACTTTGCTGAGTTGCATGAGACGTCCGCATTCGAGGACGACTTACGGATGACTAAGAGGGAAGGATTCCGTCCAACTTTCCAGGTTATCAACCTTTGTTGCAAGATTTCCTTCATGGAGAGAAAGCGATCCGTTGTATGATAGAAATTGAGACCGGGGGCAGCATAAAATATGTCAGAGTGGCCAACACCTTCGAGTCTCCTGGTGTTGCGCCAGCTACGCTGCCAGTCGCCCTTGGTTACTATCTATAAGGGATGAGGGTTAACCAGCATAAAGTATTAGGTAGATATACCCAGATATCCCTCAGATCGTCGAAATCAAGAGGAAGTTGATTCATATCGATCCCATCCCGAAATTCGAAGGTGTATAACTTGGATGATACCCGAATCAACATTCCGCATTCACTGTTGAAATGGCGGATCTCCACCCTATGATGAAGTCAAACTTGAATCTCTTGTATCAAATGCTGGGACTAACGTGAGAGGTGCCATGGTTGGATTGGAAGATAGACAAGTTGAGACCTTGCCCTACATAAGCTGCGATGTGAAGTCTAGAAATCAAAAGGGGTAACTTTAAGACCTGGTACCCATGATGGGTTTCGAATTTCAATGGTTATGTAATAAGCAGATTTTTCCGACCATCTCTTCTCCCTTTCTGTGAACCAAGCTAAGTTCACGTATGGCTAATCTGAAACATGGCTCAAAGATAGTCAAATCGAAATCTTTCACAAGCAAGGCCGCAGCGAACATTGCAGGGTACGAAAAACGCCTGGCGAAAAAGGGGAAACAGCCCTCCTCTCACGATGTATACGAATACGTCCAAGGAAAAGCTCGCAGGTCTAAAGTAGGGTTGGATTTGGATCGCGAGGAGGCTTTGGAATATGGTGTTGGACTTGATGGGGCGAACGACGAGGATGATGAGCGGGAAAACATACGGGCGAGGTTGATTGGGGAAAATGAAGACGATGAACAGGTGGCCAGTGACGACGATGAGGAGATCGACAGTGATGCTGCGTTTGAAGAAAGCGACGAGGAGAGGTTTGCGGGTTTTTTTTCGAAGAAGGTATACCGTTACTTACAAGTCAATTGCTCTCAAAATGCTAATCTAATTGTAGGCAAAGAAGAAAGTACCGCCTTCTAAGAGGAAGGGGTCCGTTCGTTTCGCAGACGTGGACCTCGATGAGGATGAAGATATGGACCAGGGATCCATATCAGATGATGAAGACGAGGAGGAAGAGGGCGACGATGACGAATTTATCGACCTTTTGGACGTTCTTGATGGAAAGGGTGAAGTAGACATGGGAAGCGACACTGAGAATACGCCTAAACTTCCCTCTCAGCCACCCCGAGAAGCGGATGAGGACTCCAGCGCGGATGAGGACCACGGGACCAGAAAATTAGACGGAGAGGACGACTCGGAAGGAGGCTCAGGATCCGACGTTGCTTCTGAGGACGAGAAAATGGAAGTTGAATTTTCCGGAGACGAAGACGACGTCTCTCCAGAAGCTCTAGAGGAACTACAGAATTTCGTATCCAAACTAGACCCAACCTCGTCCAAAAAGCGCAAGGCTCCTGGAGACGGAGACTCTTCAGTTGGTGCTGACACCAGAGCTCGTAAACGCAGACTGGTGAAGGAACGCACTGAAGCAGGTGCTGAGGATGAATTCCACGCACGCGCAGCAGGCTTGTGGTTTTCTTGTTTCTCTTCCGCTTACCATGCTTATGCTCTATATTTTCACTTTAGGTTTTAAACTGAATCTAGACGACCTTCTCGCCCCTCTGGCATCCCAATCATCGACCCTTCTCTCTCTCAAAAAGTCGACCAAGATCTTGGCGTCGGCGTCCTCGTCCAAGGCTAAAACGTTATCGGCCCCTCTTCCTCATCGTATACAAGAACGGCTAGATCGTGAAGCTGCATACGAACAAACCAAGGAGGAGGTGGACAAGTGGTCCGGGACTATGAAACGAATCCGAGAGGTAGGTTGACTAATCCATATTTGTTTGAAGACTCTTCTGAGCTCTTTCTTTTGTAGGCTGAGCATCTCAGTTTCCCTTTACAAGCCCAGCCGACAGGACGCGTCTCCAACCTTGAACTAGCTGCTAAATTTAAGGTGTGTTCATTGACTTAATCTATTTTGTGCACTCAACGAACACACGCTTTTCCTTCCAGCCTTCAACGGCTTTGGAAAGCTCTATTGATACCCTCCTGAAGTCCGCCAAACTCCGCGAAGAAGACCTCCCTGAAACGGAGGAGACGATGCTCAAAGCCAACAAACTCTCCGTGGAGGAAGTTGCCGAGCGCCGGGGTGAACTTCGTAAAATGCGTGAATTGATGTTTCGTGCGGAAATTAAGGCGCGTAGGGTGAACAAAATCAAGAGTAAGACGTACCGGAAGATACGGAGAAAAGAGAAGGAAAGACTCGGGGAGAAGATTGACGAGGAGGAGGAGGAAGGTGAGGAGGGGCAGATGAAGCGGGAGTTGGAGAGGGCCAGAGAGAGGGCCACGCTGCGGCACAAACATACAGGGAAATGGGCCAAGCAGATGAGGGCCAAGGAGGGACTAGACGTTGAAGGACGGAAGGAGATTGAAGATATGTTGGCTAGGGGGGAAAAGTTAAGACGGAGGATACAGGGTGTGGGAAGTGACGAGAGTGAGGGTGACGATGATGATGATGATGACGACGACGAAGAACATATCGAGGGCATGGTGGAAAAGATCAAGGCTGGGGCTTTCGACGAGCTGCGGAAGATGGAGTCGGATCATAACGAAGTACAACTCGATGAGGGGCAGAAGGGGAAGAGTGTGTTTGAGATGAAGTTCATGAAGGACGCCATGGCGCGGGGACAACAAGCTGCGAATAGAGTGGTGGATGATTTCATCAAGGAGATGGGGGGTACCGTTGTCGCGGATGAGGACAGCGACGAAGAACAGCAAGAAGAACAGGAAGACATCGATCCTACAAGTGGTGTCGTCTCCCAACGCCTAGGTGGTCGAGTTGTTTACCGTCCTGGAGCAACAGTCTGTATTGACTTCCGCAACTTCAATTACGATTTTTCTGATAACATTTCATAGAATAACCGACCACATCCCAGTCGTCCTCTCGGTTCACTTTCTTCTGATACATCCAGCGTGACACTCAAATCCACCGACCTGATTTCTCCCCCAGCGTCGCCTAGGCAGAACAAGCGTTCACCTCTCACAGAACAACTCGCGGAATCCGAGGAGGTAAATCCGTGGCTGGTGCCTCGTGAGTCTTCAAGGATCAAAGCACCCCGGAAAGCCAATGAAATCGTGGTGGGCAAGGATAGCAAAGCTCTGGATAAGAGCAAAAACAAGTTGAAGAAGAAGGCTCAGAGGAGAGAGGAGGAGCGTGAAAAAGCCAAGGAGGACGCCGTATTGGAGATTTCTATGGACAATGTCCTGACGTTGTCCTCCATTCCTGTTTTTTCATCGTCGTCCAAGCCCACTCCGATACCGAAGAAGGAGAAAAAGCAGAAGAAAGAAGCCCTCAACAACAAGGACGTTGCAGTTGATGGCGACGATGACGATTCAGACGCGAACAGTGAGATTGAGGCGCAAGAGATGACGCTTGAGTTGAAAGGGAAGGGAAAAGCTAATGGTGTAAAAGCGTTCCAGCAGCGCGATCTGGTCGCCCTTGCTTTTGCGGGCGATAACGTAGTTCAGGTAAGCCTGATTCGAACTTTTTGGGTGCAGATGACTCACATCGTTTCCCAGGAGTTTGAAGAAGTCAAACGACGTGAAGTCGCTTCAGATGCACCTCGCGAAGTGGACACTACGATTCCTGGTTGGGTGAGTGGAACATTAATCTCAATCGGCCCATCTTTTCATCATTTCCAAACTACAGGGCTCATGGGGCGGAACCGGCCTCCGCAAGGCCCCGCCCAAACCTCAACGAATAAAGCAGATCGCAGGCATCGATCCCACCACTCGTGTTGACTACAACAAGAAACACATCATCGTCTCCGAAAAGCGGGACAAGAAGGGTGGAAAATACCTCGTTAAAGACCTGCCGTTCCCTTTCACCTCCAAAGCGCAATTTGAGCGTAGCATGGAACGCCCATTAGGAGCGGAATGGAATACACGTGTTGGATTCCAGAAGGGCACCCTACCAAGAGTCATGAAAAAGGTACGTTGGTTGGTTAATAGTGCCCGCTGCAAGACCAATTCTCACTTCTTAATCATAGCCTGGTGTTATCATCAACCCGCTGGAAAAACTCACTTGAGTTGTTTCATTTTCTGTTGATGTTGTCAGTATCATATCCAAGGACTTGGCATAAACTTCGTCTCTCCTTGCTGCCCATGAGGCACAGGTGGTTCACACCAGATCAAGATCAATTATTTCATGAATAATACGGTTCTTTTAAGCGACCCGTGTTGGATATAACGGTGTCGTTTATCACTTGTCGTCTAAAGATAAGGCGACGTACATAAACGAGAGGATTACTTGTGGTACAATAACTTGAATAGAAGTTTAAGTTTGACAGTGCGAATGGTATGGTTCATGAGCGCGTGCGCCGAAACAGTCGGAATCAGATGTGGACCTCTTGGTCCTCTATGCCGTCGTCTTTCATGTCCCATGGCCTAGTCCTAGCTCAACGATCACGTAAACATTCGCCGCCACCACAGCTAGCCAAATCGTAGCGCCAAGACAGTTGCTAAATTTTCCATTGCTGAAATCAACGGTTTCGTCCCCACCAGTCCCGCGTTCTAGATGCCCAGGGGGCCCTGAGGACGATTGTTGTAAGGAAATGGGAGTGACAGCCCCAGATGGTGTCGATCTGTGCACGTTCATTATTGCCTTGCTGGCCGTGCAGTAGAGGAGGGGGAAAGTAATGAAAGGCAGAACAATAGACAGCACGACCTGAGAGGCAACAAGAAGAGTGTCGATGCCTGATCGCCCGACTGCAATGGCCACAATCATGGAGGGAATCATGGCCAAGAGGCGGGTGAGTACCCTGCGTATAATGGGCTGGATGTCGAGGAGTTTAAGCTCCAAAGGTGAAAGATGGAATATGGATACGCACCGAGACACGCCATTGGAGAAATCCTTCAGCAACTGCTTGACCAGCAACCGTCGCGATTATGGATGAACTCTATTCTCAAGTATTAGTTTCGGAAGTAGGAAATATATATGGCATGCTCGCCTGTCCAGACGCCAGCAAAGCAATCGCGAACAAGGTTGCGGCCGCTGTTGTGATTGGTTAAGACGATGGAAAATAACGAATGTCAAGGTCACAAACGTTTTCCGACTATTTCTCGAATAAGGTCGTAAGCATCGAATAGACTCGCAGGTCCCCGATAACTTGAATTTCCTCGATAGAAGACAGCAGCTGCCAATATGAGGATCCTACGCTGGGTCAGTTGACGAGAATCCACTACGATAGGCTTCACGTACAGAGAGTTTATGATAACCGCAAACCCGAGTAAGCTGACAACCATATCAACGACGCCGTGCCACAAATGAGCGTGGATAAACTCAAAAGAGTTATTTTGATGATCCGAATGACGCAACGCCTTCGTCGTGTAGCTGCTGGGTCCTGGCTTGCGGAACGCGTTCGCCACGGACTCCTTAACTGCGTTGAACAACGAAGATACACGGGAGCGGGCTGTGACCGGGTGGACGACCGCTTTATCTTGTGATTCTTTACTCTGGTTCGGAGTGAGTGTCAATTCGTCAGGATCCTTGGGTTTGAATTCGATCCTGTCCTGCGTTGCGAGGGCAGAACCTAGGAACAGGCTGTGTGGCATAACAGTGGCACCAAGAATACCAACAGCTGAGCGCGTCAATGAGCTCGTTGAAAATCAATCCAAGAAAAAGAGACGTACAGGTGTAGAGGCCACCTGACTTGAAGATGTATTTTGAAGGGAGATAGCCTTGGAAGGCATCTTCCCAGTTTACATTGATTTTCGAGATGATCACAACCATGCATATTAGGACCGCAAGTACCTACATTATTGGGCAGTCAGCATAGTGTTTTGTCAGAGTAAACGAAGCTGACTTACCATAACCGCTATAAAGATTTCGAACACTTTCACGGGACGACCGCGTAAAGGATCACGCATGCCAAGAATCAAGATGACATCAAACCCCGTAATCAACACACCATGCCATAGCTCCAGCTTGGGGAACAGCAAAGACAGAGCTATGGCTGACCCCAAGACCTCAGCAAGGTCCGTAGCGATGATGGCGATCTCTGCTAACACGTAGAGAGGGTATAACCCTAACCATCGGTACAGCAGCGTATGCTTCGGCCGATTGTATAACAACAAACGGGTGTGAGAAGCAAGGTCTAGATGAAGTACGTTAGCCTCTAGAAATTGGTGGAGCAGAGTAACATTTATAGCGCTCGTCACGATATCATGATAATCGCGGCAAGTGTGGGAAGAAAAGGGAAGCAACTCACCGAGACCAGTTACACAGCCAAGCCTGGTGGCAAGAACCTACAGAAGGGAAAAAAAGGGGGGCATCAGAATCAATGACCTTTTAAGACATTAGCCTGTTTACCTGGAGGTACACCGCGAAAAGACCAGAAAGGAGTACTATGAAAAGTAATCGATATCCAAACTGTGATCCAGCTTGCAAGTCGACGCCCCAATTTCCCCTACAAGTTGAAAATCAACCTCGGATCCTTGCCCGCTAAGTTTATTGTGACTCACGGGTCAAAGTATGCCACGGCGCAAATCATGCCGACGCCGGTATGCTTCTTTGCATGGTGTAAGACCTGCGAAGCTACCGACTTGTAGCGCGAGGAAAAGGACGGCCGCGGTGGCAGCGAGGTGCTGGCGGAAGTGTTAGCTCCTGACATGGTGGGGGGGTTGAGGTCAGCAAGAGAAATTGTACGCATGAAATAGGAAACCAGAGGAAAGGATGAACGAACCAGGATAACGGACGCGCCTCAGACGAAACTACGGTACCATCTTCACGGTTTTGTGCATTCCTCCTTCTACTTCCGATCACTCAGCCAATTCGGTAATACTCCGGCCGTCTCCCGGTCTCCGTTTACCATTAAGCCTACCCAACATGCTTGACTCGATGCATTCTATGTAATTTGACTCAAAGGGAGACTATGGTTTGTGTGTGTCCAAAAGGTTCTGCGCGAGGAACTAGTAAGACACGAAAATTTACGTGACCCTGAGGTACCACTACTCTGTTCCCTCTTGTTTTACCCAAGAAAACCCAAGGCCAAAACAGAGAAGTCGGAAAAGAAAAGGAGAAAACAAGTTGAGAAACGGATTTCATGAGCGATGTAGGGGAACAAGTCGGAATGTCGTCGAAAAGGGTCATAAAGTTGCCAGAACAAAGAATCAAATCATCGAGGCTCAGCCGCGCAATCTTTCGATCCAAGCCTTCAAAGGACTTCCCATCGACATAGCCAGGCGAGAAAGACCAGGTTTTAATAAGCGGTTTTTCTGCGCAGAATCGAATCCTGCATGTCTTTCATCCCAATCGATGGCATGACGAGAAGCACGTGTTGACTTTGATGACCCAGAAGAGCGTTTCTCGTCGTCCACTTTCACAGAAGAGAAGGAAGCGTCCGGATCACGGCTCGAGACATCCATTCCGTTTCGTTGCGGGCGTCCTATGCTTGCACTGTGACCAGTCTCGGCGAAATTGGGTTGAGCGGAGCAGCGCTTGTAGAATAACTTTGATTTCGTTCCATAGAGTCGCCGCGACAGCCTAGCCAAGACACCAGTACCAGAGCGGGATGTCCTTCTCTTCGACAATCGCGCAGGCCAGTTTCGAAGGCGAAATTTCAAACGTATTGCTACATCATCGTTACCTGTGGAAACGCCGATCACGCGCACATTATCGGAAACAATGACACCATGTTCGTCGACGTGAGCCTCAAATCCACCCGGAAAGGGATCAGAGACGGAAGGTTCCACTGTGTGGGGTTGTATCATCGGAGTTGCCGCGCCGCCACAATGACCTAGCTGACTATCATGCTGTACATCGATAAAGGCACCTGATTTAGACAGTTCTGGGGTTGGAAATGTCAAGACCAAAGCTGGAATTGAAGGCGCCTTCGCTTGAACACCTGTTGAATACTGCTGCTTCATCTGTAGTAACACTGGAGGCAAGTAAGATCGTACCACCAACGTTGATTCCTGCGCAAACAACATCAGGGCTTTGATTGACGTTTCGAAATCCTAAGAGACCTTGAGAGTCTGTTGGGGCCATTCCGTAGTCGTACGACTATAATAAGGTCAGTTGAGTGATTGTATGCACATCCATCTCCTCTGAAACAAGGGTCGAAGTTCATGATTCATGCAGGCATATGACGAAAAAGGGTAACATGGCACCATTTGATGAACGACAACGCACCTTTTGCTCAAGGATGACTCCGTAACTTGAATCGGAGCTGTCTAATATGGACGTGGATGATTGGACATCTATAGGCCCTTCTTGGGACGGGTAATCTCGAGACAGCGCCTGCGAATACCTTGAAGGAATTGGGGCGGAGACAGAGATCGGAAGAACAGGGATCGAATTTTCAAAGACGTGTGCATCTTCAAAGATTGGTGACAAATCCAACTCAAAGATTCTGGCGTTATGTGACTGGGATTGTGGATAAAAAGTCTTTGGTCTTTGGTCCTGTGATGCGTCAAATTCAGGGATCGAGGGTGGGACGCAGATCGAGACCGGACTGACTTTGCAGTTACCTCGAGGTGAGGATTGTGGGGGCGACTGAAGGCCTCTTGCAAAGTCCGAGAAGTTCACTGCCGGGAAGGTCTATATGATGTGGATGATGAGTTCTACCGCAACTGGGTCATCAAGCTTTAACTCCTACAGCGCGGTTCCCGTTCATTGCTTGATCAAAGGTAGGCGGCGCAGAATGTCGTTTCTAGAAGCAATTGCCAAATATTGAATATGCGAGTATACACCAAAAAGATCACAAACATACATCCAGCTTTTCGTCCCGCTGCTGGGCTAAAATATGACTCCTTGCTTTGCTGTGCTTCTTGATAAAAAATCATGAGCCTGCCAGACAGAGGTGAAAACCAAACACGTACGGATGACGGCCTTTGAAGTGGCTATGAAGACGTAGAATTAGCCTCAAATCTTACCATGAGTTGGTTCTGCGCATACTGCTGAATCAAATGGAATAATTGGCCTCTAATCACAAAAGAAATCAGTTTCTGACATGAAGAATAGCCTAGCTGTGACCTACAAAGCAGTCACATTGTCCGCCGGAAGACCCGTGGTATGAAGATGGGGAGTTTTGAATCTAAAACATCTTTCAATCAACTCGCCCAAAGAATGGGTAATTTTAAACATACAATTCTATTGATGCTCGCACCACTAGCGCGACTTGACGGAAGAGGGCTATCATCGATAACGCTGGAATTATCCTGTCGAAGAAAAGCGAAAGAACGCCTTGATTCACTCTGAGCAACCTAAAATTTCCGACGCAAAACTTGTGAGCTGCTTTGAAACGGCAGAAAATCTGAGCAGCTTACAGATATCAATCGTTGAGGTGATTCTGGGCAGTGGCATGAACAACAACAGACTGTGTTTCTTCTCCGCTCAGCCGTCGCCTCCCTTTCAGAAACTGTTGTTCTTCTCGGGCTGCTATGCGCTCTCTGGCGGGTTGGAGTCGCAGGTAACGCTGTGTCGAATAGATAGCTGGTGTCTAAAATGATAGCAATGAAATGAAGACACCGCATACTACGAGAAAGAGCATAGAATAGACGAACCATGGTCTACGGATGCCCTGCGTATGCGATAAATCGGGTCTGTAATTGAAGGGGGGATAGTGAACTTCTAAATGACCTAAAAAGTGAAAATGTTCATATGAATGCACAATTGGAGTGGACGTACGGGATTTGGGAGAATGAACATGGAGAGCAAGCGGATGCTGGAACGTATCATATCGCCGGCGCGTATGGATGAGGAAGGGGTCGCCCAAGCAAACAAGCACGATGTGGGTGATATAGGGATGATTCAAAATTCACAAGACGCGTCGGAGTTGAAACTCTTCTCTCAATTTCTGCCACTCTACTGATACATGCAAGAACAAAATGACCCTAAAAACTTCCTGGAAACTACTTCGTCTGTCTACAACGAAAGCAGAAGCGCTCTAAAGGCACAGTGAAAGGGCATCTAGAGTAGCAAATTAATGACAACATCGAGATAGCCGAGGTCTTCAGCATAGTAGCGCAGCAGTCTGTAATAGACGCCCCGTGATAAAAAGCCACATTGCCAATTACTCAAAAGTGGTGTCGAGGGATAGCTTGGAAGGAATGGTCGGGGCGAATGGGTTCTCGTTTTCTGCTGCAGCCTTCTTTTGTAGTCCATCTTTCTTTCTTTTGGGATCTGGAGAGTCATCGGGTGGACCCGTTGAAAGTCGCTTGCTACGCCTAGGAGCTTTGGAAGGACCTGGCCTACGATTGGTCTTCTCTCCTGGGAGGACCTCTATCGCGGCGATGGCGGTATCGATGTGGCTCAAAATTTCGGCGTAATGCTTCTCTGACTGTGGCATCAGGTCTTCCAAAGGTTTTCGCGGTTCCTTTTTCCTCAAATGGATCTTCCTTCTGACTTGCCCCTCAAAGAATTGATGAAGGCTTTCAAGAAGGGTGAAGAATATTTCACCAAAGAACGGGGGCAACCTGCAGTCCGCATTGTCATCGATCGGGCAAAAGTAGAAATGGGTCTTCGCCTTTGCTGCGGATTGAGCATCCTGAGATTCCCAGTCATTCAGGAATGCAGGCTTCGCCTGAAAAGTGAAGCAGATCCAAAAAAGGACGTAGAAGAAAGATTCTAGATCATCCAAATAATCGTGAGGAACAGCCGAATCGACGTAGCCTCCGCTGCTCAAAACCATAACAGATTGAAAAACTCGAGTTCCCTAAGCCACTCCGTCAGATAATGCGAAAGTTATGAGGTCTGAAGAAACTAACGGTGCGGAAACCAGCCCCGGCGAGGCTGGTGGCACGATTGATCCATATTGCCATGTCCAGATCTATCACAAGACCGCGATAGCCAGGTTCCGCATCCTCCTTGCCAAGAAGTATATTGTTGATGCTAATGTCGCGGTGCAGAATACCGTTCCTCCACAAGTTCTGATGACCTAGACAAGAAAGAGAAAATGTTAGCGCCAAGGAAGCTGTAAAAACACTCCAAGCTAACCAGCAATGGCATCACGGAAGGCATGTAGCAGCTGAAGTCGTGTCTCGAACTTGTCTATAGGCTCCCCGTAGGCTTGAAGTGTGGTGCGAGAGAATATCCTTTCATTGAAGGTAGGGTTCGGTGCATCGATAAAGCTCGATACGTCTATTCCTCTGTGCTGAGCCGTGGTAAAAGTTGTGTCCTCATAGGCAATCATTTGCCCGACTCCAGCCAAACCCTTGACTTGTTTCAAGAACTCCCACTCAGGCGTCCGATCTTTCGACCGCCAGGCTTCTTTGACAAGACGCTTCTCGCCCAATGGGCCGGTAACCACATGGCATTGAGTTCCTCGACCGCGAATCGCACGCCGCCAGAAAAGAGGTTTTGCAAACGTCAGGTTGTACCCAATTCTTATTCCGTTTTCATCCAGTGTATAGAGAACTCGGCGTTTTCCTTCCCATATGACATTGGGATCGAACCCGACTTTCTCTGCATCGGGGGAAGCGACACCGAGCATGATACGAACAAAATGAGACGGATTGTCGTGTATATTGATCAGAGCGGAGTATTGGACGCCGCTTCGATCGAATTGATGGAGTCGAACGCGTTTTTCGGTCAGAATGACGGCGTAAACAAAAAATCTGTTTTGTTGCTGGATAAAACATTGACTAAGAATAAGGAAATGAGCACCACAGCGATGATCTCACAAAATTAGAAAACTGACCGAGCGTAAACGGCGAGCTGGACGAGATGGTTCATAAATCTTTCCAACCCATCCTTCTCTGTTTTGATATCCACAAGTGCAGCGCACGACTTATAAATAAATTTTTTCTTCTTACCGCCACCGGGAACGTAGTCTGTATCAGTTGATTCCGTTGGTGGGAACGCTGGCGAATGGCGGCCTTGAACCATGAAGTCTGGCGACGACTTCAACTTGGTATTATCTATACCCTCTTCATGAAATACTTGGATGGCATAGCTAGGAAGAACGTGACGGGTGCGTTCCACCTTCTCGTGCTTGAGCAGGCCCGTGAATATTTTGTAGTACGGCGCGTACAACTCGCACTCTTTGTCGACCGCTTCAGGAATTCCCACCCATCGATTTTCACAGTCACAGTAAAGGTTGGTGTCGCTGAGAACCTTTGTGATAGAATCTTGAGAGACGTCGCCGCGAAACACGCTATCCGCAAAGTGTTGACCACCATCATAGAAATGAGGCTTCAACTCGGCCTCAATCAAGGCCCTTTGTTTGTCGACTTGCTCATAAGCAAGTTCGTAGGCTGTTCCAAGTGAACTAAGACTCATAGATGTGTCGTCGACTGAGGGTCTATGATTATGTTCTCTCTGCGGAGTAGCGGGTGTGGCTTCAGGGGCTTGGAAAGCCTGCCTGGCAGCTGTGAAAGATGTGGGGGATAACGGGCTTGAAAGATCAGGTTGTACGTCTTGATGTTTCGTCTGGAGGGTAACGGGTACAGGAGCAGACGCTAGGACAGCCTGACTAGCGGGTGGCGACGAGAGGGGTAATGACAGACAATCTGGTTGTGCGTCCTGAGGTCGCGAGGGTTTGGTCGGAGTCGCAGGAGGTGAAGATAACGGCGACGAAGGTGCAACTGTGTTTTGCGAAAAAGTGCTGGTGAGCGAGGATTGGAATAGAAAATAAACTGAACTCACATTACTTGAACACCCCCCGAGGCCATCGGCCACTGGCCACATTTGCAGAACAATGGAGATTCGATACATGATGGACGAAAATCTTTAGAGGAGCTGTGACTCGGGCTCACACTGATCAGGAAAAAAAGTTTTAGCCCGTAGATCGCCGGTTAGATCAGTAGCCGACGTACCAGTCGTAGTCATCAATACTTAGCTTGGCAGATCTCATCATCGTGCTGATTGGTGTCTGTAGACTAGGCTCGTGACCAACCGTTTCTTTCAAACTCCGCAGGCTACGTTCAGAAACGGCTGGGCTGAACGAATCCAGTTTTGTCGAGGTCACACTTTGTGACACAGGACTTAGTGAAATTTCAACGTGCATCGACCGTCATCTGCCTTTGACCTCATCTCCCCCATTCCTCGTCGTCCATCCAGCCTACATCGCCACGTCCTCAGATATTTTGTCAATTTCGCTTTTTTCATCTGTAGCTAGCCCTTCCTCAAATTCTTCATCGTCGCCTTCAGCTGTTGAATTGAAGAAATTGGAGATGTAAGCAGGGGTGTGGGTGGAGGTTGTGTTGGTATACATGCTGTGGCCTGATCAGGGTGCCACCAATACCCCATCATCATCGTCTTCTTCTCGTCGACCACAAAATTCATTATCGTGCACTTATCTACATTCTACAAATCATTCACCACCCTCTCCACTGTCATTTGTGTGATTATGAGTATCTTCTTAATTCTTTTATTTTCAAAATCTATGTCATTTGCATTACTTTTACAAGTGTATTCCATGAAAATCTGTGCCTCGAGCACTTTTTGTGGAAAGTGTGGCCACCTTATCTTGAAGTTCTGGTGCAAAACGTGAAATTTCACTAAGTCCCGTGTCACACATCAGGACCTCGACAAATCTGGCTCCGTTCCGCCCAGTCCTTCGGTGGTGATCTTGCCTTTCACTCTCCGCCTGATGTTTGAAGCCACAACAAAGTCACAACATGGGACAAACACAGCGTGATCACCACCGAACGAACTGGTAGCGAGTCTATCTGTAGACCATCGGTCCGCCGCATTTTGCAATAGGGCTGACAGAGGTGCCGCCACATCTATCATCGGGTCTGTAGCTGCTGCCATGCACTACAGTGGCTATCAGTGCTACAAGGCTCTCATAGACAGTTTACTTAATTATCATGTTTTCCTAGTCAATCAATTGCTGTCTTGAGAAGCAGTAAGCAGAAAATGTATCTACGAGTGATTCGAGCGTTCGATGACGTGCACGCCAGGGGGTCTCCTCATATACCCACTCACCCCACTCATATCCCTCACATACAACAAGGGAGGAAACACCTCGCTCCTCAACAAACTCCCAAATTGCTGCAAGAGCATAAACAGCAGGTCTTCCTCCCTTGGTGGTGCTGATGGTGGTGCTGGTTAACCCCACACTCAACTCGGTAAGCATATGTGAGATGGGGCCCGGTCCGGTGGATAGGGTGAGTTCAAGGAACTCCAAGCCCACTGTGGCGTGCTCCGGTTGTGGGCCAACGACGGCTGTGTCAAATCGGATTCCATGTTCGTAGTCCCGTTCGTCGTGTTCATAGTTCGTCCAGCTCAGTCGACGGAGGGTTGATGGGAGGAGGGAGAGCAGTGCAACCTTCCTCCCTAACTTGGCGCGAAAGATCCATATGAAGTGGTACAGCACCTCGAGAGCGCTCGGGGTCCACGCACGACACACGAGTGCGAGCGACGCTTTGTATGATAGGGCAGTTTGGTAAGATGTGAGGTGGTGTAGATGATCTGGGAAGGTAAGGAACGACACGGGGGTGCGGGAGGAGGCCGATGAGGAGAGGTAGGAGAAGACAGGGGAGAGGGGTTGAACGTAGTTTGTGACTTGTACAAAAATTCACGCGCACGACCATCGGATAATCGGAGTTGTAATGACCCGATGTCACATGATGGTTGAAAAAAAAACATCTCTGCTCTCGCTCTTTCCCTCCAACCACGATCTTCCCCCTTGATTTTCCCTCAAGTCATTCACCTTCATTCACCCGCTATCCACACGCGGCACCTCCCATGTCCGAAAGCAAATAGGTAATTTCAAACTTCTTCCTCCGTCTCACATTGCAAGCTAAACGCTTCGCAGAACTCAACTAACATCCTCGGAGTCTCTCGCAACGGGCATCCTCGTGTATGTATCCCCCTTCCTCACCCATCCTACCCATACCCTAACCTCCCTCGTTCTAGTTTCTCATGGGCTGAAACAGCCGTGTCCACATTCAGCCACCTCTACGGCTCCAGCACATGCAAGCTCCCAGCGCGCCTTCCCATCCTCCACCTTCCCCTCGCTCCGCGCAAGTCTCTCGCAGAGTTCACGCCTGCCTCCATCACAGGCGCCCTGGTTGCCGTCGGGTTCTGGAGCCTCGTCGCACCGTTCCAGAATGGAGGGCGGGATGTGACCTGGGTGCTCGAAGGTGGTGTCCGCGCTGCGGGACAACACCTCGGTGGTGGCGGGTGGGCAGGGTTGGCTCTATTGGGTTGGTGGCGGGAGCACGAGGAGAGCTTGGAGACAGGCGCTGGTGGTGACATGCTTATTGACCAGCATCATCTAGTTATCTTTCGTAGATGCTGTTTGTAATTTGAAATATATACCTATTCTGCATTTACCATAAGCTGGTTTCTATCTGTGCTACATCATACAATACTGTCTATATCTGCCTATGTATAACTACAGGACTTCCATAATATGATACCATGGGGAGCTATGTCGTGAGCAGCTAAAGCTATATATGTAATTATAGTGCTATATAAACTGATGGTGACGCTATGGGGTGCTATATAAAGGGGGGGTTGCAAAAGTGCTACTGTAGCTATCAAAACTATATTGCGCGATGTCGCAACTACTTTTTTTCCTGATGCATGGCCGCCAAGATGGCCGCGTCGCGTTATTTGATCCTCAACACCTTGCCAAGCATCGCCCAAATTTAGCTCACCTTCAAACCCGGTCCATTAGGCCAAACGCTCCTGAGTACGAGCTCGAGTTTAAAAGGAGAGAAATCGAACCAAGATCAGCTGTATAATCCAAAGAGTACACAACTGGAAACTCGATACTATATGATTATCACTGTATTGGAAATTCATCTGACATGTGCATTCAAAGTATGTTCTAGGAGATGCCACGAAAAAGAAAGAAAAAGCGAACAACGATGAGCGGTTGGTTACGACCAAAATCCAAAAGCCGACAGGATGCGACACCCGTCATCTATGCCTGTACGATATTGCAATACCTGCACCACAAGACGTAGAATTATAATGATAACCGGAACCAAGAAGCATAAGCATGGATGATATGTTCGTACTTAAAGCTACACAACCAAAGCACCCTCCAACCCCTCAATCAAACGTCCAGCTCAGGCAAATGAACAGCCCCCAACCAGGCCAAAATAATCTCTACCCGTGGTCCATGAAGGGGAATATTAATCGGTACAGGCTTCTTCTTGCCACCCACATTCTTCTCCATGACAGCCTTCTCCGCGCGCTCCCGCTGGCGTTTGTACACTGGAGCCAAAAGAATCCGAGCACAGTCCAACGCCTCAGCTGCATCGGGGCGTAGTGCTTCCGCAGCTTGATCCTCTTCATGATGCTCCGTATGCCCATTAGTTGTTGGTTCATCAGAATGAAGATGGCCATTGAGCATTGAGCTGCTACTCGAACCATTGACACCCTGGAGCACAAATGAAGACGAGGAGGACGAGGCGGACAACGTGCCCGAACCGTTTACCAGCCGAGAAGGTAACACAGGCGGCGCATCAATCGCTAACCGGCCCTTCCCTCGCTGATTGGACAACGAATGGGGCTGGACACCATTCCGCCATCCCCCAGCAAGACGCTCCAGAACCTCGATGAACTCGGCTTGGCCCATTGACCTTGGTGGGAGAAATACCGGATACCCTTCTAGCCCGTCGACGAGGGCTGCAGTCCGTATGAAAGTGGGTAACATATTCGTAAGGTCAGCCAACATCAGCATGCAGATCAACACGCTAAAGTGAGATTCCACGAGAAGCGGATGGTAAGTCGTAAACATGGCAGGAACCTCTGGATTGATTGGCGGGGGTATGTTGGCGTGGTTCCCTGGTCGGATAGATTCTGACAGAAGGAAGGCGTATTCGGTTTGAAAAGCGATATCCCCCGGGGGTATAACGTTCGGAGAATCAAGGGAATCAAAATGAGTTTGGAACTTCTCGTGATCGCGTAGACTCCTCTTGAGCAGCTGGGTTACTTGCTCCCTGAACTCCTTCTCTCCTAACCAGGCCCTATACGCAGTCAGCTTCGGCGCGGCCTTTGATCCCAATGGGCCGTCTGGGTTGCCGATTTCCACCCCACCATATTTTCCATTCTCGATGTAGCAGAGTCTCAGTTCCGCGCCGTCGACGGAAGGAGCTTTATGGATATTCTCTAGCTTGAGAATGGCACCTTCGATCATATGGATGGCTTGTTGAAGATACGCGGCACCTCGGAGAAAGAGAAGTTGTGGCTCGATAGGATCAGGCGCATCAGCCAGAACGGAAGGATGCAGCAAAAGCTCGGATCCTTCCTGACAGTCATCCACTGAACTGGTACCATCAGGAGGGGCTTGCCCATTTGTGTGGCCAGCTCTGCTGCCCTTCCGCCGCTTGCCATTCTTGGAAATCCCATGACCTTCACTATTGCTTCTGTGCATCATCTTGGCTTTGCGTACGGCTCTGGCTTCTTTCAAGGCATAGGTAAAGTCCTTGGTTGCTTGTGGATACTCGTCCCGGAAACAATGAACGATCCCGCGAGTGCGATAATATTCGAGATGCTGGGGGTGAGCCGCTATCAACTCGTCAAGAACTTTGGGCGTGGTTGACTCGGCAAGTTGTCGAGAGGGAATCTTCTCATGGAAGAAATGGACATATTTAGCGTCAGCGTTGTTAGGATCTGTTGACCGCGTATGTGACAATCAAGCGGCAAAGGCAAAGCATGTGTATTCACCAGTTTTCAATATCCGTTCTGCGAGATCATCGAATACACTCCCTCCTTGCATAACCATTACGCTCGAAGCAACCTCGTCAGTCTTGTATGCTTGAGCTAATTTTTGAACGGCAAGGGCTCGCAGCCTATGGATGCGCATCGCTGACATAGCGACGTTCCTCCCGTTACTGTTGTTGTTTCCAAGCGGATTGAAGCCAAGTGACTGAGCTGCAGCCCAGGGGCTATTATTGAGGCCTGATGCTCCTCTCATAGATCCCAGTTCTGCAGCTGATAATCCAGACGAAGCACGTACAGAAAGCTCTGCTGCTTCATCAATAAGGGAGCGGATGGAAGTCACGGAACGAAAAACCCCAGGATCTATGGGTGGGGGTGTAGCTTTTCCGGGATTAGGTGGGGGGAATGGAGGGGGTTGGTACTGCTGTTGGTATGGGCTCCTAGGGGAATCTGGCGGAGAGAAGTTACCGAGCCCGTACATGCTTCGAGACTTAGCGGACATCGGCGGCGGTAGGAGAGGAGGAGGACGCGTAACCATGGCTTCGGAAGATGAAGCCGTTAGCGTCGTTGGATCCATATTCAGGACTAGCAAAGATTCTAGGAGTTCGAGAGGGAGTTGGAGCCACGGACCCTGAAAGAGATTTCAGTATTCAATAGAGATAATACTGCAACAATAGCACCGACGTGGTAAGAGCTGATATACCGCCAATGCTTATTTCTGCTGATGCAGAGGACAGGCGGTCGACTTTCCGCGTCCTCGGCATCCTGAGCCTCTTGCGCCTTCGCTTTGAGCGCCGCTGCCTCCTTCGCTTTCGCAGACTTCTTGGGTTTCTTCTTCTTCTTCTTTTTCTGCATCGTCACCACCGGGTCTTCGACGACTTCCGAATCAGGTGAAGTCTCTCTGGAGCGAAACAGAGGCGTCCAGGGTTCCGAAATGGGTGTAGTATTTTCGTCAGTGTCTGGAGAAGACGGAATCTCGTCGACTGGGGCCATTGCAGTGTTCATGGCTTTCAGCAGTAGGGTTCGTCTGCACTCTCGATGGAGAACTCCAAGAAATTGTAAGGAAGTAAATCGAGGTGAGAGAAAGCAAGAGGAAATTTAAAAATACCGTTTCCCACGATCAAAACTTGAACTCAACAATTCACTTCTCCAAAACGGCGATCTCAACTCTGAGGTCTCCTCAAATAAAGCCTTTTTGCTCGTTTATATGGTGGTATACAACGGCAATACTATATCGACAAAACCCTTTATTTGGGAAAAATAACCAGATTACAAGACCCTTATTCCTGGATTGACGTCAACTAACCGACAACTGATCAAGGCTTTTGCTGGCTTTTGTGATTGTCGAGAACGAAAACCTCCTGAATCTGTCTACCCCCTTGTCCACGAATATTTCTTTTTTCGAAAGAAAATTCTAAAGAGCCTCTTTCGACAGGGACGAAATGCATCGCCCCATAACTCCTTTTGCTGTGAGCTCTGCGTTCAAGACACGCTCAGATATGGCTGTATAGCGCCACTCGCAGCGAATAAAATGTGCGTTTACAACAGTTTCTCTCTTTCCTGCTGCGCTGGAAGCGCTAACCCATGTACATGCAATCCTAATCTAACCCAATCTTGGGTTTCACTCAAACACCCACAACATTGTGCAATGTTACAAACGGAAAATCTGTAAGTAAATGATTCGCTACAACTTAACTTCAAGCTCTAATCGAACCGCACTCCGACAATTTTTGTACAACGTAACAAGGCGTAAATAAACGCATTTCTACAACTTACCTTCAAACTCACCGCCTTCCAGCTACGTGCCGACTTATATAGGTCGCGAAAAACCTCAACTGCGCTAGACCTTCCTTTGGTCTTGCGGCGCTTATTTTCGGTTACGCATCAATGTGGTGTGAACATGGCCGACATCCGTCCGTTAAATCTAAGAAATCTCCATTGCAATGGTTGCACTGATTTTTACAGGAGCTGCCGCAGCAGCGAAGGGTTCTTCGCGACTCCCTCAACCCTTCCCGATTATCCACCCCAATATAACCGAGGGGTTGTTTACACTGTTCCATCCCCTGGTTAGGATCGAATTTCCAGAAACCTCGCAATGTCGTGACGCTATAGTGCTCTGCAAGAGGCTGTATACGTGCACTCCTTCAGAACTACATAAGATTCGCATCGAGAATTATTGACCCCTCAAGTACCTCGCCTCGAGAATCATTAAGACCCTCCACCATCCCCACGCATTTCAACAATAAAAAACACATATGGACGGTAAATATAGCTTACACTCGTGGTTACTGGCGTTTCCTAACTCTCTTCTCAGCTCATGTTCATCTTTTCAATAACATGTACCAGCGCCATTTTCGAGGCGCTGTCCCTCGATACGAGTACCAGGAGAGTGGACCCCAACACGAGCCCTACTGGCAATGTCGCATATACGATTGTAAGCAAAAGACATACTTTACTCTTTCCGTTTGTAATTCTGTTCCCTTGCAGCACAAGATGTTTCAATTGGCATCGGTGGGGGCAAGAATAAGAAATTTGCCAAGAACGCCGCAGCGGATAGCGCTATTCGTTTTCTATATAAAACTTATCATAAAGGTGAGTCCTACGCCTCTCGAGGGTTGTCAGGAGATGGGGAGGCTCATCAACGCTCCGAAGATGTGGTCCACGGTTCCGACTCAACACATGAAGATAATGGCGGTGGAATGGCAACGGCTGTATACGACACGTCAGTCCCCGCTGAGGATGCCGATACAAATAAACCGTTACTCGACACAGCTGAAGCTTCTAGCGATCCTCGAGCAGAAGACGAGCAGCCTGAGGAAGACTTGCTCAAATTGCCGATATAAACACACCGCCTGTTTTCGAGTGCCATCGCTCAGCTCAATCTTGCCCAGTACACCGGAAGCGGCAGCGGGCCCTTGTGATATAGGGAGGGGCGGCTGGTTTCTTTTTGATAGACCCACCCCTTCACGACCTCCTTGGGGACTTCGGAACGTTAGGCGATGGATATCCGCAGTCTGGTGTGTCGCACACAAAAATTGTCTATGTGCCCTGTTACTTTCTCCCCCCTCCCTGTATGGACACCCGGTGTAGAGTTTGAGATGTTGGACAGTTGACTCAATGACGTTTGACATTGGCTTGTTATCATTATACCTCAATTACTTATACCCGTTCTGTTTCGCCCAGACGAGCCTCAATTTGAAGTTTCGAGCCCGATGTGCGTACGTCATCTAATCCCAGCACTTTATGACATCTATGGGCGATGGGCTTGATCCAGACGCGGCCATCATTCCGAGTCGTCGTCGACTCTCCCGACATCCTGCAGCTTTTTATGTAAAACAGTCGGGCATCCGCCGCGGAGTCTGCAGCCCCCATCGTGCTATCGCTTACCATCTACATCCCCTATACAGTCAACAGTACCCCCGGGCCTTTGGCAGGTGAATGTAAAGGAAGGGAGCGTCGGGCGGGTCGTACGCTAAACCCATCCCGCCCCCGGCTTTGGGAGCCTACTAAGAACGTTTGACTGTGGGTGTTTTGCTGCTGCTCTCGCGGCGATTATCCATGGTCCTCGTTCCTTTTTCTCTCTACATCGTGTATGGACACCGGGGGTATATTTCGGACAAGTGACGGCTTGAAACCTATGTAGATAGCGCTATAGGAAGGGGTGGGGTCTATAAACTTCCTATCTCCCTGTACCGATATCTACGAGATTCAGGAAGTTATCGTCGTTATACAGCATTATACCCAAGCTACATGTTCAATCTGTTTTCCTTAAGTTTTGCTTGTCCGTCCGTGTGAGCAATTGCATGGATTGAAGTTGTTTATGACCCTACTAAGCAAGGGAATCCTAATCAAACCTTGGGAGGCCTAGCCTGCACGTCACCAAGTCAAAACTGGAGGGTCAATTATAAAGCTTCTACCATCGAATAAATTCAGGAAATGTTACAGTGTGGTAAATCTATGCCGGGACTATGAGGGGGATAAATCAGGGCCAGTGCACAAATAGAAGATTTAGTTGAGCTCATCCTTGGAAACAGCGACTCGGAGCAGCAAATTCTTCTTCACAACTTCACGACCACGAACCACAAGTTTACTGGCCTCAAACTGATTCTACTATTGTCAATCGCACCTCGCTAAAAACACAACGACGCCTTCGATTCCCTGCTACCGTGTTTGTCTCTAGAACAACATCACATCGTCAATGACGGGCTCGACGGGCAAGACACGTCAAAAAAGTATTACGAACACGCCAACTTAAATCAAAACGTGCAAGGAGGCAATGAAGGAGGGTTCGTCTGAAACTTCTGTTTGTATGCGAGACGCCCGACGCTCACACTGAATTCCATCCAGAACTTCGAAGCAAACTTTGGTCTGTCGAAGGACAGAAGAGGACATCGGCTTTGACTTAGACGGGGGAACCGGGTAGGTGATATGCGGTTCTGATGACGCTGCTTGAAGTTTGAACTGAACAATACAGGAATTCTCCAAGCGCGCAAAATGTCAATGAAGACTCATGACCACGCCTGTCTTTCCATTACATGGAGATACATCACGAAGGATAATCAATGTTCTGACAAAGACACCCTTTTGTCGCGCAATAGTCTCCGGTTTGTATGATGCACGCATCCTTTCTGCATGAAGTTGAGGTATAAGAGGGAGTTGGAGCCAAGGACCTCAAAAGTATTTCAGTATCCAATAGGGAGATAATGCTGCAACGATAGCACAAACGTGGTACGCTGATATATCGCCAGTGCTTATTTCTGCTAATGCAATGGATGGCAGGCGGTCGAATTTCCGTGTCCTCGGCGTCCTCAGGAGCCTCCTGCGCCTTCGCTTTGGGTGCTGCTGCCTCCTTTGCTTTCGCGGACTTCTTGGGTTTCTTCTTCTTTTTCTGCGTCGTCACCACCGGGTCCTCGACGACTTTCTGAATCTGGTGAAGTCTCCCCGGAGCGAATCAGAGGCGTCCAGGATCCCAAAATGTAGGTGGTAGTATTTCGTCGGTGTCTGGAGAGGGCGGAATCTCGTCGACTGGGGCCTTTGCGTCATCCATGGTTTCCAGCAGTAGTATCCGCCGTCGCTCTCAACGGAGAACATCGAGAAATCGTAAGGAAGTAAGGTCGAGGTGACAGAACCTGGCAAGAAACTTGGAAAACTTCCCACGATAAGAACTCAACTCCCTTCAACACGGCGATCTCGATGAGGTCTTTTCAGAATGAAGCCTTCCTGCCCCATATATATGGTGGTATACAACGGCAAAACTATGACGATGACACCCTTTCTTGGAAACTAATCATCTTTGCAAGACGGGTAATGCATTGGTAATGCACTCTTTCCTACGCTTTCTGATTGACGTCAACTGACAGACAATTGATCAAGGCTTCTGTGATTATGAACAGCGGAAACCTTCTGAATCTGCCCCCTACCCCCCTGTCCATGAATCTTGCACTTTTCGCAAGACAATTCTGCAGAGCCTCTTCGACAGGGACGAAATAGCATCGCCTTTTGTTTCCGTAATCCTTTTGCTGTGAGCATGCAAGATACGTCCAGACATGGTCGTATAGCGCTAGTCGCAGCGGATAAGAGCTGCATTTACGACAGTTTCTCTCTTTCTTGCTGTGTCGGAAGCGGCAACCCATGTACACCCTTCTAATATACTAGCTTGATCTTAGGATTTAACCGGATCGCACTTTGCACAGCGTAAAAAGGCGGAAAACTGCGGAAAATCTGTAAGTAGCGCATCTCGGCAGCTTATTTTCAAGCTCTGACCGGACCGCACTCCCACAACTTTTGTACAGCGTAACAAGGCGTAAGTGGGCGCATCTATACACTACCTTCAAGCTCACCGCGTTCCAACCATGTGCCGACTTTTGCCGGCCGCGAAAAGCGTCAACTGCGCGAATAGATTTCCTTTTCCTCTTGTGGTATCACGGCTGAAATCCGTCCAGTAATCCCAAGAAACCTCCATTCCAATGGTTGGATTGATTTACAGGAGCTGCAGGGTACCGAAGGTTTTTCTCAGGTTCACCGTGACTCCCTTTACGCTTCCCGGTCAATCATCTCAATACAACCGGTTTCAAAAATGATTGTGTTCCACCTCCAGCCTCGGGTTAGGAACGAAAACTCATAATGTTGTGATGGTGTTAGTGCTCTAAAAGCTCGGTGACGTGCACTCCTTCATGACTAAAGATTCGCCTCAGGACTTATCGACCCCTTGAGTACTATATAAACACCTTCAGAATCGTGTAGACTCACCATCCCTCCGACATCTTGGCATACATGAGCGGTAAATTCAGCTTAAACGCGTTATTACTGGCGTTTTCTGACTGCCTTCTCAGATTCTGTTCATCGTCTGAACACTCTATATCAACGCCTTTTTGGAGGCTCTTTCCCTCGATATGATTACCACTGCAGTGGACATCAACACGAGACCAACTGGCAATGTAACATATTCAGCTGTAAGCAAAAAAAAAAAAACACACTCTGTTCTGTCCACTGACGATTTTATTCCCTTACAGCGAACAATGCGGACGATCGTCCCATCGGCGTAGGTGGGGGGCTGACTAAAAGATATTCCGCGAGCGCTGCAGCGGATAGCGCTTTTCGGCTTCTATATCGAAATTATTATGACAGTGACTCCTGGGCCTTTGAAGGGTTGTGATACAGCGAGGGGGGGCTGGGTGGGTTTTATGGAAGACCCACCCGGCCTCCTTTGGGACTTGAGAACATAGATATCCGCCCACAGCGATTGTCTATGTACCCTGTTGCCTTCTCTCCCTTTCCTGTATGGACGCTTGAAGTAGAGTCTGGGATGCTGGACAGTTGACGTTTGATACCCACGGATGAGAGAATAGAAATCTGTGCTGATACCCACGAGACATAGGCTTGTTGTTATTATACCTCAATTACTTATACCCGTTCTGTTTCGCCCAAACGAACCTCGATCTGAAGTTTGAACCCTATGCGCCCAGCTAGAAAAAAACGACACTAAGTACTTCGTCTAATCCCAGGACCAGGGTGCCAGGGTGCCAGGGTGCCAATCCCGACATCATCACTGGCACAGCTTTACCAAAGCTTTACTTCTTATTTATGCAACACGGTGACTCGGAGATGATGTCCACGACTACCAGCACACGTGGCAATTGCACTCTCATGGAGGAACAGCATCCTTCGGAAAGTCACATCATCTCTCGGAGGCAAAGATTCATGTGTGCACTGGCAAGTTGGCAACTTCTGTTTGACAGCCACTGTACCAACCGTGTCCTTCTGTTGAAACAGTGGCAAATCGAATAGATCAATGCTGGTAATTGGTACAACAACCAGAAGCCTCTCGGGTCCCCCCTGTTTCTGCAGGGTAGGAAAGACAACTTTGCAGAGCCTTCAACTTCGAATGAACGGTATTGCGTTTATCTTGGCTGTGAGCACTGCAGTCAAATACGCACGCAAAGACACAATCTAAGCACCATTACCAACGGTAAAGGTCGCTGCTATGCAGTTAGTAGTTTCTTTCCTTTTTGCCGCACCGAACCAGGCGCTACTACACCCACTTTCGGGTTCATAATAGGCATTTCAAAACATATGACTCAATTCTACTACGTCCAAGCAGTGCGAGCCACTTAGACCACGCTTGGGACGTATTGGGGCTATAAACCGCAAGCCATCAGCAACGCCGGCCGGAAAATTGTACTCGCATCAAGTACAACTTGTCTTCAACTTCTCTAAGCCACCGCCCAAGTTGTATCAAACTCCACAGTAATTACAAGCTGCTGTAACAACCCCGAAAAGCGTCACTACGCGCAGCTGGATCTTTTTAACCGTCCTCATGCGTCTTATATTGCGGGCGGGATTATGGCCAGATTTCGTTTGTTGCTTCGAAACTTGAAACCCGGCACTTGCTACTTATACTTATTATTCTGTACTCGGTTTACAAGATCTATGGCAGCATCAAAAGTTTCCTCTTGGTTTCCTCCCAGGTTCGCCGTGACTCCTTTACTGCATTTGAGGGATTTATCTCCCTTCCGGTACGGCCGCGTTGAAAATGTCTGGTTATTCCCGCTGTTCCATTCCAAGCTCCGAGTAAGGATGGGATTCCGGATGCTCATGATGTCGCAGTTGTTGCACTGCTCCAAAGGCTCGATATATCTTCTAATCTGGACAGTCACTACTCAGCAAAATCTTGCACGTCCCACCGTCAACCACATCGCCACCATCGCCTCGTCATCCTCAACAATCCAGCGTTCATGGACCGTAAGTAAATATTGCACCCGCTGTTGTCAGTGACTTAAATCTTCTCACCTTCCCGCAGGCTCGAACAGAAATTACTTGGCTACTGTCATTCAACGCCTTTTTCCAGGCTACGAAGCTGAATATGCTTACAGTCGCTTTGGAAGCCAGCATGTTACAACCTGGGAGTGTTCCATATATTGTGGGCAATTTGTTCGTAAAGTTGACAATCATTAAACTCACTCACTCCCTTGTAAAGTGTACCATAGGATGATTGGCATCGGGCAGGGGTCTAGTCGGGCATCCGCCGCGGAGTGTGCAGCCCATCGTGCTGTCGCTTACCATTTGCATCCTCGATACATTCGGCAGTGCCCCTGGGCCTTTCGCAGGTGAATGTAAAGGAAAGGGGCGTCGGGGGGATGTACTACATAAGTAGGCAAAGGTTAAAACCCATCCTGTCCACTTTGGGAGCTTACTAAGAACGTTTGACTGTGGATTATCTGCCTTTCAGCGATTGTCCATGTTCGTAGATGTTCGTCCGTTTGTGTGAGCAATTGCCAATTGCTCGAGTCGTTTATGGCCCTAGTAGGTAAGTAAGGCAACTAATTATTTCTAACCAAATCTTGGTTCGATACTCCGGAATTCTCCAGACTTCTGCGCATCCACGTACATCGCCAAAACACTTTCGGCGTCGTTTGGCGTCGTCGGCCCCAAGCATCTTGACCTCAATTACAAACCTTAGGCTACTGAATAAACATTACATATGAGTTCTAGCTTTGAGTCATTGAAGAGTGCACAAAATTTGGGCCACAAATAAAAGACTTGGAGCTCATCGTTGGAAACAGTGAGCAGGAACCAACGATGACCAATGTCGATCGACAAAATAAACATTTGCATCTACATAGTCTAAAATTTGTGCTAACCTTGGGTGTTGATACCATCTGGAGTCGATTATAATGACACCAACATGTAGATTGAATCGTTTTTCCCCAGATCCTGGACCGCTATATCAGGCTGTTCGCACAATGTGGAGGATCGTGACACCACCACGCTCCTCCCCTTTTGTCGTTCCGTGATTCCTCCATCAAACATTGAAATACGCGGCATAGCATGATGGGCTGACCCAGAATTTGCAAGCGTAGTAACGGATATCAAATTTGTGCAACAATCTCAACTTTTTCCCAATGATCGTGTTGAAGGGGTTCAGCTATGTGGTGCCTGACGGTATAGATCAACCAGTGTTTCTAAAATTACAATAATTCGGTACTCACTTTCGGCATAGATGTGGTATCAAGCGGTCCATCGACCATAGCTGGTAAATAGGTCGCTTCGGGCACATTTTGCACATGAACTGGCAAGGGGGTTCCAGCGAATAGTGAAAGGGTTTGCGAGAACTATATCCCCGTGGAAAGTTGAACCGGTGCTTGTACGCGATGACATCTTTGCCAACGACTGGCTTCTCAATGCCATGACTACCGTGAATGAAGCGTAAATTGAGAGGAACGAGAAAGTGGTCAGACGATGACTCACCTTTCATTGACATGAACCTTTGCAAACGGAAGTGAAACACTCTGTTCAAAATGTTCCGAGCAATGGTTGCATCCCCAGGCCGGCGACACAGGGGAAGGGTGAAGGGGTTCTTGCTCTTTCACGAATCGCGTCGCTTCCTGTGTGAGAAGCTGCCAAGAACACACGGCATGTTGCCGTGCATGCGTAATCTATGCAACTTTCAATAAACTAGAAAGACGACAACGATTGCCAAGAAACCTACACATTCTGTCCATGTATATGCCTTTCGTCCTCGGACACCTCGTATAGACAAGATGGGGCAGGATCCACAAAAAAAGCGGGCGTCAATCAGGTCAAGCTGTTCTGTCGTCGTTGTCCCAGGGTCGAGCCCCAAAGAGCGTATGAGCGAAGTTGAAGCAGCACGACCGACCGAGTTGAACTCGAGTTTCAGATGGGGAAAAGGAAGACGGGGAAAGAGAGGTTCTCGAGATTTCTGGTTCATGTGCGAGCAAATATTCGTCCATCCACAAAGTGCCACGCCGGAGATATGGCCAAACTGACATATCCTGCATCCAAAAACAGATGTTGCCAAATTTAGGCGGGCGTAACAGTCCATGGAAGCGACGGAGTGATCGGTACCTTCTGGCAGCAAGGAAGCCAGACGGTTTACTTGGGAGTCCATGAATTGTAGAGTAAGCCGAGGAAAACGAACCAGTGCATCGTTCTTTGAAATCTCTCCAATAACATCATCTTTCGAAGAGATGAAATCATCAAAGAGTTTGTAAACTTCAGGCAGAGGCATGGTGGATGTCCACTGTTCTGGCTTCAACGTCTTGGTATACTCCGTATAACGTAACTTGACCACTTTTTTACGTTCCAGAACCAGTCTCTTCCTTCTTTTCATATTCACTGCTCTTTCAAGGTTGGGCTTTATCTTCCGGTACACTTGAGGAATAAATCATTAGAAACCAAAGAGTTCTGCTGCATAAGACGCTTACCCTTCCGTGTGAGCCGTGTGATGCTATATTTGTACAACGTTGTAAGAGCAATGTATTGAGCAGCAGTTGTATCACGTGGGTCATGTCCTATGTTCGAAAGTCGAGTCATGCATCTGTGATTAGATATCTCAGCATACCAGGAAAGTTGCAACGAAGTAGATGCTTACCTTTTGGCCATCTCCCCTTTCAAACGTTCCCTTTCAAAAGATAAATCACTATAAATGGTTTGTGCCCATCTGTTGGCTCCTGAAGCATTCTACAACACATTGAGAGAAAGCCGCAAAGGCCATGAGAAACACGCACAGCCTCATTCTCGTCAAGTTTGGCTGTAACCTCGGATAAGAAGACTCGATATTTTTCGCCAGCACCTGGTACCTCCGCAGCAATGTCGCCCAGGAATTCCTTTACCCTGTCGACCATTGCCTCGACGTCCTTTTTCAGATACCGTACATAGCCGGTTCCACCCAGGCCGCTAAGGAGATAGCTCGCGCTGCCTATACAGAGTCAGCTTTCTCATGCCACGAATACTTGCTCACTTACCTCGCCGAAATGTCCTCGGAACCAGTTCCCAGACAACAGCAAGATCGTTTTGGGAGTTTTCTGATATGATGTGGACCATATCGCGTTGGTGCACCACATGGGTTCCCTGGAGGTTGAAAGAGAGGTTAACAAACTGAAAGTTAGGAGTCAGTCATTACCAACCCAACAGACTTCACACAGTCGTTTCTGGAAGGAAAAGTCGGGGAGAGCCCCATGACTCCCACAGATCTGTTCAGGGGTATTGATTGAGATTATTGAATTCAGCTAGCAAATCGACTCACATCACAAGTGTCGGGACCGAATAACAGAGATGACCATTGGGGTTCAGACATACCCTTCGGGCAGGATGGCAACTCCTTGTGTATGCGAAAGGCATTTATCCACACGCCTCTGTACCTTGGATTCAGAATTATACTTCTGAAGGTTTTAGAGGATTGTATAAGGTGATAGAGGTCCACAGGGTGTAAAGACTCAAATATCTGGACAAAAGGTAAGGAGGATTCGAGAAGCAGAAGAAGTGGGCTGACCCCGAAGAGAACATCAGTCGGCAGTGCAAGGAAATTACTCAGATCCAAACGTTTGTATTTGAAGCATGTTCTGGTCGCCTTTCTTGCCTCTTTCATAATCCGACCAGTCATATAGTTCGCTTGGACATACGTTTAGACAACGCGAGGGTGTAAAAATAGTTGACATGGACGAACCACGGACATATGGGTCATACAGAGCCCTCCTGCATACATTCGGTTGGCCTTCTAGCAACTCGTCAACTCCCACTGCGTCGAAGGGAAGAACCTGGTAGGGTTCCATCAACAAATGTCTGCAAAAATTGGCTAGATTCAAGGCAGCAAAATCTTCTTCTTCCATAAGAGTGCTGAGTGAGCGGTGGCCAGAAAAACTTCGAAAGAGAAAAACGGTTCATGTAAGTCATAACGCACCTGGATAACTTGGTCAGGTTCGATGTGAAGTCAAGCTCACGTGAGCCGTTTGGCTCTCCGCGACCCAGCTGGCAACCGCAGCTCTACAGGCCTTGCTAGAGAAACACAACGATCCCCTCGATTCTCTGCTGCCGTGTCTATTTTCAAAACAATATCAAATTGGATGACGGGTTCGAGGGGCAAGACGCGTCAAAAAAGTATCACGAACAGCACAACTCAAATCAAAACGTGCAAGGAGGCGACGAACGTCGAAGAGGGCAGAAAGAAGGTTCGTCTGCATGTTCTGTTTATCTGCGAGAAGCCCGACGCTCCCGAAATCTTGTCCCAGTGCACCCGATTCAGAATTAAGCGGCGTCCACGAGAAAACAACAAACACGGAGTATGTCCCCTTGACAAAAACCCTATCCGACCCCGACATCGGCTATGGGGGACTCGGGTAGATGACACGTGGTCCTCTTGACATTAATTGCACTGAACAACGCAGCAATCCTCCAAGTGCGCAAGCGCCAATGTCGATGAAGACTCATAGACGCCCTTCTTTTCATTATACGGAGATACATCACGAAGGATAATCAATATCTTGACGAAGACACCCTTTTGTCGCGAAATAGTTTCCAGTTTATGTTTCACGCATCCATTCTGCATGAAGTTGAAGGACTGACAGGGTTTAGGGACAAAATCAAGACTGTTATTATCATTGGAAGAACGGAAACCTTCTGATCCCCCTCGCTCTTGCACGGCTCGAAAGGCAGCTTTGCAGAGCCTACAACAGGGGATGATTGATATTGCTGCCTGCACACCGGTGCTGTAAAACACCGCCGTCAATATGCACACAAAGGCATCCCAGTGGGTCGACTGAGCGCCTCCTCCGACAATGAAGGGCTGCTGCGCGACAGATCCCTTTTTTCCCGCCGCATCGGAGGTTTCAGCCCACCTGTCCTCTTGTGTGGGTTACTGTCATGTTTCTTTCCGAATATGTTGCGATCTTAATCTACTAACACTCTTTGTAGGTCCGGTCCACCTGGATCTTGGACCGTTGTAGGGCCGTGCGCTGCACAACAATGTCGGCCGTCGGCTCACAGCGTACTGCCAAGGCCAAAAGAATTGTACGCGCATCGTACAACTTGTTTTAAGTTTCAACTTGATGGCGAATATCCTATGAAAAGTGCTCTTACAGAGCCAACAAACTCACATCATTATGGAACTGCAGTGGGTTTACAGGAGCTGAGGCGGAAACGAAGGTTCGTTCAGGATCACCAACAATCTACGGCTTCTTGTGATACATCATATCTCCCGATGCCGTCACGTTTCAACCCATTTGTTGTCCCTACTGTTCCAGCCACGCGCCCGAATCGACTTGAACCAGAAAGCTGATGATGTCGCGACTGCTGTATTGATTGGAACTCAGAGCTCGGTACTCGCGCCACAAGCCATGTTTATAAGAATCGAGAGTCACCATGGGACTCAGCAATACTTACCCACACAAAAAATCATGGAATCCGTGGAGCGTAAGTACAGCTCCAAGCATTAGTGTCAGCACCTTTCTAACTTTGTCGCAGACCACAAGAACCGGCTGAACGCCATCCTGCAATGCCTCTTTCCCGACGTTCTACTTGAATCCAATTACGAACAGTCTGGACCTTGCCATGATCCGACCTGGCAGTGTGACATATATCGTATGTTGCAGTAAACTTACTTCCTAATCCTTTGTGATTTACTTCCTTTGCACAGTTGACGGTGTGCACATTGGTTCCGGCAAGGGTATCACAAAGCCATACGCATCTGAAGGCGCAGCGGAGAGCGCTGTTGAATATCTACGTCGCCAATACTCTGAACAGTATCCCCGTGCCTTCCGCTAGTGATGCGGTGAAGGGGCGCTGGGTGGGTTCATTTCGATATCCACTCCTTTATGCCCTTTTGGGTGCTTAAGATCGTTTGACTGTGGACATTCTGCTGCTACGCCTACAGTGATTGTCCATATCGTTCGTTACTTTTGCTCTCTTTATCTGTGTGGACGACTCCCAAGGGGTACGCACGGATGAGAGAATAAAGGCCCTCTCTCCTCAAACTAGATGTAGCCTTGCTGCCAATATATATCTTTTCTTGTCCGCGAGTCCCAAACAACTTTGAACCCTTTGAACAAGCTTTGACTCTCGCCTCACTTACTACGACCCTAACCCTAACTTGACCCTAAAGCTCCTTTCTTTCCCTCCCGATATCATAGCCGACTCCAGCAGCGGTCCTACGCGCCTCATTGCAAGGACACAACGACGCCTTCAAGTTTCTCCTTCGTTTGATCCCTGCACAATAGAATGACGAGACAGAGGGCCGAGTTGCGTCAAAGTACCAAAAACACTATAGGAAACAAAACGCGCCCAAGCAAGAGGCGACGAAGAAGGCAAAAAGAGGCAAGGTTTGTCTGGAGATTATCTAAATTGCGAAAAATCTGACACTTGCGAAGCTTGACCCAGCGAACTATAAATCCATAGTCGACATCCAGAGTAAAGCGGTCTCCGCGAGAAAACAACGAACTTAGGGGAAGCGGAAAGCTCTGATGAAGAATCTGCATCAGAAGGCGATGAGCAACATTCAGACGCTGCCTTGAACGCTGACCTCGAGGCCCATATGGCTTTAGAAGAGGACGAAACTATGGACGCAGACACTCTGGAATCTGTTTGACGTCGACTGCACTGACTCCTGTTGAAGACAGTTACAGATTAAATCGGTCAAGGCTCAGGGCAGTGTTTACAAAAGCCAGAAACATCTGGCTTCCCCTTGTCCTTGCAGCAGGCGGAAAGAAGGTTCGTCCGAATGGTCTGTTTATCTGCGAGAAACCTGACACTCGCGAAAGCTCGTCCCAGTGAACCATACCTCTTTCGCTGCCATCCAGAACTAAGCGGTGTCCACGATCAATGACACACCAAAACCGGAACTGGAAATTTCTGTCTGTCCCTTTGGCAAAGAACCTGCAATTGAGGGCGATAAACAATATTCAAATGCGGTCATGATATTGATTCGACCCGACATCGGCTTTGACTTAAACGGGGACTCGGGAAGGTGGTTCCCACGACACTACTCAAACCGAACAACAAACCGATCCTTCAAGCGCCCGAAGCCAATGTTGATACAGAAACCTTCTCGTTCCCCCTCATCCTTGCGCTGTTCGCTCCGCAGAGCCGGCAACAGGGAATGGATGATATCGCCTTTTATTGCTTGTGCACCTGTGCTGTAAGTCTGTGAGTCACCGCAGTCAATATGCACACCAATGCATGGACCACTGAACGCCGCCTCCGACAACAAAGGGCTGCTACCCGACAGATCCTCCTACCTGGGGGCGTCAGCCCATCCTTCTTCCCGTGTGACTCACCGGCATCTGCCACTTCCGGAATATGGGCGACGAAAGAAATCTACGCGTTGCCAGGAGCCTGGAGGAGGATCGGCGATTACGTGCTACTTGGAGGTAACCTAATTTTTTTCAAATAGGGTGCGATCTTGATCTACCTATACTCAAGCAACACGGTTTCACCTGCACTTTGGACCGTGCGCTGCACAAATACTTATGTGGACGTAGACAAGATCCAGGAACGATGGCGTGCGCATCAGTCTTCGTTTTCACTCCCACTTTTGACCTACTAAATTACAGGTGTTGTGTCAGCCGTCAGCTCACAGTGTAGTGCAAGAAAATCTATGCGCATCAGTACAACTCGTCTCCAAGTTTCACCGCCCTGATGGCGAATATGAAAAGTGCTGTTACAGAGCTGAGTTCGCCGTCACTCTACACCTTCTGCTGATTCATTGTATAGTCGCGTTGCAGTGCATTGATCAAGTCTCTACTGTTGTTCCTCCCCCAGTACCGTGCTCGATTTTTTTCCGAGTCGCTGATGGTGTGGTGATTGCTTTATTGCTCTGAATTCAGGGCTTGGTTTGGCGCCACAAGTCGTGCTTATAAGCATCAAGAGTCGCCATGAGCCTCACTCAAAAAATCATGGCAACGACGCATCGTAAGTGCAGCTCCAGGCATTAGTGCTAGCACTTTCCTGACTTTGTCGCAGATAAGAATTACCTCAACACCATACTTCAGCGCCTCTTTCTTGACGTTCCACCACTTGAATACAAGTACGATCAGGATCCCACCTGCTGGCAGTGTGCTATATATTGTATGTTGCAGTCAACTTACTTCCTTCCTGATCGTTTGTGATTTACCTCCTTTGCACAGTGGACAGTGTACATATTGGCACCGGGGAAGGTATCAATAAGCAACATGCATCTGAAGGCGCAGCGAAGAGTGCTGCTGTCTATTTGCATGGCCAATACCCCGAGGCCTTCCGGTAGTGATGCAGTGAAGGGGCGCTGGGTGGGTTCACCTCTAAACCCACTCTTTTATGCCCCTTCGGATGCTTAAGAACGTTTGACTGTGGATATTCTGCTGCCGCACCTACAGCGCTAGCGATTGGTCCATATCCTTCGTTGCTTTTGCTCTCTTTAGTTCAGATTTACGGATGAGAGAGAGAGAGAGTAGAGGCTCTCTCTCCTCAGACTCGATATAACCTTGTTTCCATCCTAAATATACCCTTTCTTGTCCGCTCGCAAGCAATTTCGAAGCTTGAGCAAAAAATCAAAGCAAACGTTTTTCAAGTAGTTTATGACCCTAACCCTAACACCTTCCTTTCACTCTCTCCTCGATTAATGCCGACTCCAGCAGCGGTCACACGCGTTTCGTTGGAAACGATGACGCCTTCGAGTCTCTGCTTCGTTTAATTCCAGCACAATACTACATCGTGAACGACGAGACAGAGGAAGAAGCTGCGTCGAAGTACCAAAAAACAAAGTGAGAAACGGAGCGCGCCCAAGAAGGCTATCAAAAAGGCGACGAAGAACGCAAAAAGAAACAAGGTCTAGAGATTATCTAAATTGCGAAAATCCGACACTTGCGAAGCTTGGCCCAGCGAACCATAAATCCACATCCAGATTAAAGTGTATTCATCCATGATGACAATCGTGACCACACACTCATATCCCAGCACAAAGCTATAAACCGTACGGTACCCCATTGATAACCGCCAGTTCATCCTTCGAACTTGCAGAGTTACTGCTATCAATTCCCCCTTCCCTATCAACCAATAGCCCTAATGTCGACCCAGCCGCGGTTTTACGCGCCTCGGTGGGAAAACACATCGACACCTTCGGTTCCCCGCTACCCTGTCTATTTCCAGAACAATATCGCATCTTGAATGACGGGCTCGAGGGGCAAGGCTCGTCACGAACACCACAACTTGGATCAATTGTGCAAGAAGGCAATAAAGAGAGCAGAAAGAAGGTTCGTCTGAATGGCCCGTTTGTCTGTGATGAGCCTGACGCTCGCGAAAGCTTGTCCCAGTGAACCATCCGGAACTTAGCGGCGTCCACGAAAAGAACTGGAAAGTTTCGTCTGTCCCTTTGACAAGGACTCCGCATCTGAGGGCGATGAACAAAATCCATGCGGTCATGCCAGTTGACTCTTCCCCGCCATCAGCTTTGACTTCGACGGGGAACTTGGAGAAATGATACGTGGTTCCCACGACGCTCTTTGAACTGAACAACACACCATTCCTCCAAGCGCCGATGTCGATGAAGACTCATAAAGGCGCCTTTCTTATCAACACGAATAAACAATGTTTTAACAAAGACACGCCTTTGTTGCGAATTAGTCTCCAGTTTGTATGATTCATGCAGCTTGAAGTACTGATGGTATACAGTGGCAAATCAAAACTAATTATCGGATACAGAAACCTCTTGGCTACCCCTCATCTTTGTGCTATTTGCAGCCTGCGACAGGGAGTAAGTGATATTGCCTCTTATCGCTTGTGCACCCGCGCTCTGAATATGCACAACAACGCCGACACAGGGCTCCTACCCGACAGATCCCTTCTTACCTGAGGGAGTCGGCCCATCTTTCTTCACGTGTGGCCCACCGGCATCTGCCACCTCGGGATATGTGGCGTTTGGTGACGAGGTAAATTGACGTGTTGCCAGGAGCCTGGAGAGGATCGGCGATTACGTGCTGCTTTATTTTTGAGGTGACCTGTTTTATTTCCCAATGTGGTGCGATCTCAATCTACTACTACTGTTTGTAGGTCCAAGCAACGGTCCACCTGGACTTTGGACCGTCGTTGGCCCGTGCACTGCACAACTATGTCGGCCGTCGCCTCACAGCATAGTGCCAAAAAATCGTACGCGCACAGTACAACCTGCCATTGAGCTTCACGGCCCTGGTGGCGAATATACTGTGAAAAGTGCTGTTACAGAGGCGAACAATGGCTAATACGCATCTTCTTACCTGCCTAACGCGTTTTATGCTCCGAAAAGAAGGGGTCATAGCCAGGTTCGATTTATTACTATTTCCAAACAAATTCTACACCCATTATTGAATTGCAGGAGCTGAGGCGGAACCGAAAGTTTGTTCAGGATCACCGACACTCTACGGTGTCTGGTGATTCATCATATCTCCCGATGCCGTCGCGTTTCAGCGCATTTGTTTCCCTACTGTTCCGCCCAGTCCCGCAGTCGAATCGAGTCGTTCCAAAAAGCTGATGGTGTAGTGATTGCTGTAGTGCTCTGAATTCAAGGCTCGGTATTCGCGCCACAGGCCCTATAAATATCGAAGTCGCCATGAGTGAGACTCAGAAATGCCCGCACACGCAGACGTCGTAGCAAACATGGATCCGGAACGTAAGTAAAGCTGGACGCATTGGATCAGCACTTTCTGACTTTATCGTAGACAACAAGAACCGCCTAAACAACATTCATCAGCGTCTCTTTCATGACGTTCTACCTGAATACACTTACGAACAGTCTGGACCTTGCCATGATCCTACCTGGCAGTGTAAAATATATGGTATGTTGCAGTAAACTTACTTCCTAATCCTTTGTGATTTACCTCCTTTGCACAGTGGACAAGAAGCCTAAGCCTATTGCCATAGGCGGGGGTACCTCTATGCAGAATGCCTCGGAAGCCGCAGCGCTGAGCGCTATTCAATATCTACACTCCGTGTTCCACGCAGAGGACCCCGATGCCTTCCGTTAGTGATACGGTGAGGGGGCGTTGGGTGGGTTCACCTCGAAACCCGTTCCTTTATGCCCCTTTGGGTGCTTAAGAACGTTTGACTGTGGATATTCTGTTGCGTTTACGACGCTAGCGATTGGTCCACATCCTTCGTTGCTTTTGCTTTCTCTATCAGAGTCCACATTTGATACGCACGGATGAGAGAATGGAGGCTCTCTCTCCTTAATAGATGTGTTGCCACTATATCCTGAATATACCTTTCTTTCTTGTCCGCTTGGGATCCTTGAAGCTTGAAGCTTAAACGTTCTTGAACGTTTGAACCCTTTGAAATTTGACATAGCTAGTTTATGACCCTAACCCTAACTTCCCTCCTCCCTCTCCTCGATTATTCAATATTCAATGCCAACTCCAGCAGCGGTCCTACGCGCCTCGTTGGAAAGACACAACGACGCCTTCGAGTCTCTGCTTCGTCTAATTCCAGCACAATACTACATCGTGAACGACGAAACAGAGGAACAAGCTGCGTCAAAGTACCAAAAACACAGTAAAAAACAGAACGCGCCCAAGCAGGCTATCAAAGAGGCGACGAAGAAGGCAAAAAGAAACAAGGTTTATCTAGAGATTATCTGAATTGCGAAAAATCTGACACTCGCGAAGCTTGACCCAGCGAACCATAGATCCATAGTCGACATTCAGAATGAAGCAGCTTCCGCGAAAAAACAACAAAAGGGGAAGCGGAAAGCTCCTGCTACTACCTCTGATGATGATGAATCTGCATTTGAAGGCCACGAGCAACATTCAGACGCTGCCATGGATGTTGATTTTGAGGCCGACATGGCTTTAGACGAGGACGAGAACATGGAAGCAGACACTTTGGTCCCCATGCCCCCCTCAGAGGGTATTTCAACCCTAAGAGACAAATTACACGCACGCATGGCCCAACTCCGGCGCGGTGGCCCTCGGAATCCAGGCGAAGCAGGGGACCGGGATGAGTTACTCGAAGAAAGGCGGCGGCAAAGAGCCGCTATGCGTGAGAAGAGGCGGAAGGAGACGAAAGAGAAGATTCGAAGGGAGGAAGAGATGAAGGGAAAGAAAACTGGAGGCGGAGCAGGTGGGAAGGTCGATGGGAGGGATAAGGGGAACGTCACAAAGGTACTGAACTGTGTATGCTACGCGGGACTCTGGATGCTGATTATCGTCTTTATCTTCTATTAGACCCAACTCTTAGTCCCAGATCGACCCTCAGAAAATGCTTCTAGTGGCCCTCAAAGCAACCTTACGACCATTGCATTCTCATCCCTCTCGCATACCACGAAGTCTACAAAATTCAAAACCACTGCCGATCCAACTCAAGCTCTTGCCCAACTCTCAGCACGAAAATCTAAACTCGCTGCCTTGCCAGCAGAGAAGAGAAAAGAAATTGAGGAGAAAGAAAAGTGGAGTAAAGCCGAAGCTCGGATGGAAGGAGTGAAGGTGCACGACGACGAATCGAGGCTGAAGAAGGCGGCGAAGAGGAAAGAGAAGGAGAAGGAGAAGGGGAGGAAAGTTTGGTGGGTGTTTTTCTTATATTCATCTTATTTTTTTCATCGCTTTTTTCTGTCTTTTCTTTTTGGATTACAAAAATGCTAATGATGATTTAGGGAGGAGAAGAAGGAACAAGTCGCCAACGCGATGGCTGCTCGACAGAAAAAACGCAACGACAACATTGCAATGCGGAACGAACGCAGGAAAGGTGGGGGTGCGGGCAGTAAGAAAGGCGGGAAAGCTCGGCCTGGATTTGAGGGCAAGGCGTTCGGGAAGGGGAAAGGGAAGGGAAATTCGAAAGGGGGTTCGGGTGCTAAGAAGTAGTTGTTGCTCCTTGTGGTGTATGGTGGAATCCATCCAGTTCCAGTGGCGGTTTGATTGTTTGAGATGAAGATAGGCGAGGCTTGTTCCCATCAGTGTTTTCTGACCATTTCTCCTTCCCCTAGTTGTTCACATCATGAAACATTTGGGTGAGTTTTACCCAGTGATTTCCTTTGACGTCTTTTAAAAAAAAATTTAAGGGTGTTTCTGGTTGCTTCGCGCTACCGGAGCCTTGGACTCAGTTGACAAGTACGCCACAAGGCCGACTTCACGTCTCATCTCCGCCTTCCCTGCCCGTTTTTGGCTTTTCACATACTTACTACCTACCTCATCTTTCTTTCTAAGTCAGGTTCCCTGTTCGTGCACTCTTCCACTCGAAATCGAGCCGAGTTCCAACAAACCGATCGTGCTTGTTACAAAGTACGATTCGCTTCATCGCCCATTCATACAAACATGCAATATTGATATTGGTGGCAAATTTCCATCACGATGGACACAGATCACGCCGGTCAATCCTGGCGCTTCTGTTGTTCGTGACCTTGATTATACTGTACACATTCCCTTTCGATGTTGACCTGAAAGGATAGACGGCCTTCAAGAGCTTGCAAAACAGACCTCACACGGACCATCAGCCAACCGACGCCACGAGCTAGTTCTGTCAACACGGTCACGCCAATTGTAGTGTGCGCCGTCAAATTTGATGTACGTCCTTGATCTTTCTGGCTAGAATCCCTTTCAATGTCGACGTGTGGGGCAGACAGCCTTGAGAGCTTGTAAAATGGACTTCACGCCGACTGTCCACCTAAAGACGTTTCAATCAATCTTATTGATAAGTTCAAGCTTCCTAGGTAATCGCACGATGCACGCGTAAACGAGATTTGCGCACCAACCCATCGAGCGTTAGCCACAAGACCAATTACAAGCAGTCTTGCGGATAGGTCCAAGCTTCTTGGGTGTGTCGCAAGATGGACTCGCAAGCAAAACTTTACACCAATCCATCGAGCACCAGCCATAAATCTCAGATAAGCTCCTTTCGTTTTAATTTCGATATTGTGCTCCAGGACGAACAGCAGAGGTCAACGATCGGTTTCCGAGCCGGACTTGTCTTCAAGTATCTTCCGTGGTGGATGGGGATTGTCGTAGGATGATTTTGTTAGCGTTCTTTGGGCGGTTTGGAAGGAGGATGGCTGAATATGTGCATAGTGGAAAATGGGAAACGCATGCGAGAGTCCAATGTGCCTATGTACGGTAAATGGGTATTGGCGGTAGAGATGGGCCAAGAGGCCAAAGAAACGAAGGGTATCCTAGAAAGTATATGCGGAAGAACGAACGAAATCAAAATCATACCCTTCTGCCTAGTGTGAACCATAGTAATTGTCATCAGTGCCACGATTGAGCGCCCTCAAGAAAGAAGCCGTAATCTTCCTAGCTTCATCAAACTCCCTGGTGGACGGAGCTATACCACCCTTGCATGACTTCGCCTTGATGGTGCAGATTTGCTGAAACGCCACTGTGAACGCGAAATGCGGGGACTTTGACGCAGTGTAGGCATATGAGGCCATGACAGACTCCAAATCCCGGGTAAGGATGATCCCTTCCAGTGGTTCCGCATACTTTTGCGCAGCGGCTAACATTTTATCGTCCTGATCGGCTGTGGCTCGATAGCTTTTGGCCTTCTTGGCCTTCTTGCTAGGCGTACCTGGCGTAGGTGTATCGGGAGTGTGATGCTTGGCACTTTTACCAAACTCAACATGCGCATCATCAACATGCTTCCTGATACGCTCGAGTTCGTCGAGGAACATCTGCCCAATAACTTTGTCAGTGTCGAAGGTGACCAGTGCATACTCTGAGGCGATGTTGTAAGGTTCTAGTAGTGCCTTGTCTTTCACTAGGTTTTCCTTGCAAGCATCACGGAATGCTTGGATCAATTCGTCGCCTTTGTTTTTTCCAGCTTCTAACAATCGATGAAGGATGCCAGATGGCTCATCTTGACTGACGTATCGCCTCTGGTCCTTCTCGAAGACGCCGCCCTTGAGACGATGCCCAGTCTTGCTCGAATCCAGTAAAATGCAGAAACTATATAACGCTGTTTAGTCGCCGCAAAGGTTGCCAGAACGATGGGACACTTGCATGTACGCCAGACGAACAGTCTCAGGGTGAGAATAGCCATATTTCCAGATGGCGTTCTCGTGGAATGTAGAATACAAACCGACCTGGGAAACATTGAGATTGAGGAGGAGGACCTCTTGAAATGCTTTCTGTGACGCCTTTTCCTCAAGGCTCAAAGCACGGCAACAGAAATCGGGCACAGACTCCACTTCGCGTTCAAAATCTGACTCCATTAAGCCTGATGGTATGGCGGTGAGCGGCTGGTTCTTGAAAGAATCCACGATTAACTTGTCCTTGATGACTAGAAGCTCATCTGTGGTTGTCATGTCAGATGACAGGCATAGTTCTTTAGTCAAGCCGACACCTACCTCCGTCCTGATCTAATTTAACATTGATCAGTAAATGAGGAAATATGTTGACAATGTCACTCACCTCCGCCACTCAGCAGACTGGCAAGGCTAAACTTTCCTTTGGTGGAAACGATGATCACGTCGGGCCAATTGAAAAGCTCCGGAATGTCGACAGCCGTCACCTATTTGTGTGGCATTGTTGGGTAAGGAGGTTCATTATTGAGGTGGGATTCTTACCTTTTGCATATCAGAAGGAAGCCGGATTGGATACCTGGATATAATCAGTTTCACAAGATAGTAATAGCTATATAGATCGTACCGCCCCAGCTGACAAACAAGATGAGTTTGGGTAGAAATCTAGACAACAAGGGACATACCACCACTTCTCCTTGCAAGACGAAGTAGTCCATTTCGGTCTCCGGGTCTGTCATGGGCAGTGAAGACCGATAGTAGATTTGGCCTTCCTCGAGGAGACCAGTTGGGTCTGGGATACGGGGTTAACTTTTTGCAAAGGCAAGGAATAAGAAACTTGCCTGCGACAATGTACCCTCCTGTGGATTCTTTTATAGGTATCCTATATTTCTCCACCGAAGAATTGATCGTTTGTTGCACCATGCATTTGATCTTGTCCTGCAAGATCTTGCATTGCGAAGGGTGGAAACCAGCCTGAATGAGCTCCATCGCCATTTCGTGCAGTCCAAGTGGCGCTGTTGCCATAGGTCAACAAAGAATTGTCAAAGTCAGAATTGGCTCACTCACCTTTGCTATACTCGTTTCGGCCTGTGTAAGTTGTTCCCGAGATATCCTGCATCTCCGCATCCTGATCAGCAGCCACGTCATCATGGCCCCAGTCTTGTCGCTGGAACCCCAGTGCACGACTAGCCCCAGCTGCGACCCTCTGCGTCCTAGAACCAGATACACCAGCTGACTTATTGATGGCGTCCCATAAAACTGTCATAGCATTAGGTCGCTTCCAATCAAGAAGGGGCATGACCTCGTCGACTATTCCTTGTTCCAGCAGCTTGACCAAAATGTCGTCGGGGATACCATTGAAAGAAAGGTTGAGGATACTTTGCTGAGACAAAGCAATTGAGGACGATGGCTTGGACACGGAGAGAAGATCAAAAATCCTGTGAGCCTTGTCCAGCTCTGGAAGCTTGATCTTATTTTGTGAATCGCGGATCCAGATCTTGGGGTCAGGACTGTCGTCGGTAGGGTGCCTAATCCACATCCCTTTTGCACCAGCAATGCGACCTTGGATCCCGGTAGGAAGGGAATCATAGTTGAACTTCTTCTTGATGAGCTTCATAGCGGCGAGGTTAATAAAACCACAGCCATCAGTCATGATCTTTTCGGCTGGAGCCTTGTGGTCCTCTCCATGCCAATCTTCAGCGTCTAATGAGATGATAGGTTAGGCTGATACTAAACGCGGATGACTCATGTTCACGTACAGATGTCTCTGATGAAGATTATATTTTCAGCGCTGAACTCGAGCGCCGGGATAGAGTTCGACAAGCCCAGCGCATACCGAGTAACAAACTTGCTCGCGGCCTTTTAATGGGGAAGGGTAAGCTGCTTGTCATCTCCTGAAAGCGTGTTCTACAACAAACCTGTTTGTAATTATACTCCAAGGGATTGTGCCACCGCATGAAGGCATCGAAGGAGAGGCGGTATTGATCCCCGCAAGAATCCTTTGGTATACGCCCAGAGTTCTGGTCAGTCTCAACCATGTACACGCCCCCATCCTTCGAATGAAATGGGACGAAAATGCGACCTAGAAGTATGAACTTCTGGCTAAGAAATTGCTTAACGGCCGCGTTATCCTTAGTCACCATGTCGTCCGGGATCCGGAGTTGAATAATGCGGCGAGAGCCGTAGAAACGGGCAAACCTATGCGAGCGACGTTTCTCCAGTGGTTCAAGCTGAACCTTTAGCGAGCCATTCACTTTGACTAGCTGCGCTAGTTGTTGGACCTGACCACCATGCCAGTCCGGATCGCCTTTCCAAGGTCCCATGAGGCCCAAGCCCCGGGATAGGTTTTCCTTGATAGCGTCTTGTTCACGGTCCAACTCCGCCCTTCGTGACAAGATATTAGAGAAGGGACGACAAAGGAGGAGGAGTACCTACCAGACAGCGAAGTTCTGTTTTTTGAGCGGAATGGCCTTCCCTCGCATCACAGCTCGAACCTTGTAAGCAGCTGCAGTGTTGGGCCCAGTGAGGTTCGGCACTTGCTCTCTGACTTGATCCCAAGTCCAGGTACCATGAGTGACACCCCTAGCCAACTCGTACTGCGTGCCCCATGCGATGTTAAGGTCCTCAAAAATCGACTGGGTTGTAGGACAGTGAGCAATAATGTAACTGTCGAGTTTGGTACCAAGGGACTTTTTACAAAACTCAGATACCGATTCTGGTATCTGTGTTTTTGGCGTGACCGACTGCGTGACAGCAATTGGCAGAGGAGGCTTGGCTGAGGTGGGGGCGTCTGAAGTAGGTTGAGTGTTTGGCTTGCAAAAGAAATTGGACTTGAGTGTGACACTCTCTGTGAGTGGTGACCTAGCCTTCTGAGGAGAGCTGTTTGCGCCATGTCGGTCAAGTTTCCCTTCTTGTGAAGACGGGCCAGATGAGGATGATTGGGAAGAAACAAAGGAAAACGACGAATTTGAGCCAGACAAAGGGTAAGCAAACGAAGAGTTGGAAGACGCGTTGATGGGGAAACAATCTGTATCAGTGGATACTATGGCCATAATTAGATTGTGTCTTAAGAATCGAGGAAACTCAGCATACGCTCTGAACATAAGTATGAGCTCATTCACAACGTGACAATATGAGCGTGCGTACCTTCCGTGTCTGAATCGGTATCTCCAACAACGATCATCTTCCGTTTACCGTCAGACTGAGGGTGATGTGTGTTACTTACGTGATGTACTGCCAGACCAAGACGAACAAACCTTGGATGCCAGGGGCTGAACAAATAGCCTTTTTGCGGGAGGAGAAGCTAAATTTCGAATTGGAGTCAATCATGGGTGTTGGTGTCTGTCGTACTTACGTGACGATGAGTCGCTGATGTCTATTTTTGCAAGCTCTTTGCGAATCGTGGAGGAAACATCGATGGGGGTTTTCTTCGCCAAATTCTTCGCCGGGGTTTTGGAAGGAGTTATCGGAATGGGATTCTGGCGCCGCGTCGCAGACGCAGACGAAGCAACTTTGGAGATTATCCATCAGACAGAAATGATAGAGTAGATGGGTGAGAAACCTGCCTTTTTTCACTGCGGTTGCAAAAAGCTCCTTCGCAAAAGGATTCGACTCTGGAGTCCTCGTCGCATTGAACGACGATGCAACATTTGGGGTACTACCAGATGGAGTACCACGCGTTTTGTCTGAATAGCGCTTCTTAGGCGCTCTCAATGGCGAGTTATCGAACGACTCGTCTGATGAGGTATTCAGCTTTAAGCAAGCTGGGGGATTGAACTGGCACTCACTCGACAAGCCGGCCACTGCACTGCAGAACAGAGCGTCTTCGTCATTAAAGTAATCAGAATCAACATCCTGCGCGTAGCTAATTGATATAAGTGAGTCATTAAGCAAAAGCTACCGACCAGGTCGCCTGATCCCGTTCGAGTCACCATCGGTGTGCTTGATTTAGACATACGTCGCGGGGTTGAAAATCAAGATGGGTATAGAGAGAAAGAAGGTATCTCCAGCGGGTATATGTAGGATTGTAATGGTTGCTGTGCATAGGGCGACAAGACGGCGATCCGATTGAGCCGCAATGAGCCCGCGTCTAAGTTCGCCAGTGTGAATAAGTACACGCAAGGGTAATTTGGTTGAGAGAACATCCATGACACATCACGTGCCGACGCGAGAATCACCTATGTGACGGGTCACGTCAACACATTTTGCACCTCAACCCTCTTCAAAACGATGTACTCATCTTCGGCAGCCCAAAAAGCCAAACGACGGACGCACACGCGACCAGAGCTCTCTGACGAACAAAAGCAAGAGATAAAGGAGGCTTTTGAGCTGTTTGACACGGACAAGGATGGTTGTGTTGACTACCACGAGCTGAAGGTTGCTATGCGGGCACTGGGCTTCGACATGAAGAAGGCGGAGGTTTTGAAAATTCTACGAGACCACGATAAGACGGGTCATGGTCTCATGGACTTTGAAGATTTTGCGAAAATTAGTGAGTTTGACGCGTCTATATTGCGCCTGTTCTGCGCGACCTTTTCACACTCAATCATCAATGTTTACGTGCGCGTGCTAATCGCAACTTTGATTCCAGTGAGCGAACGAATATTGGCACGCGATCCTATGGAGGAAATCAGACGCGCCTTCCAATTATTTGACGACGATAACACGGGCAAGATTAGCCTTCGGAATTTAAGACGCGTCGCGAAAGAAGTTGGTGACCGGTTAGAAGACGACGAACTGTACGATTCTACATGCCACATGACCGCGACCTATATCTTACTTTTCGCCCTTTCATTAGACAAGCCATGATAGATGAATTCGACCTGGACCAAGATGGGGAGATCAACGAGCAAGAATTCTTTGCCATAATGACAGATGACGCATAACGCTCGACTGCACCCCATCCCTCGGACATGTCCCTCACTTTCCATAATCTGTACGCATATCCCATCCTGCATATATCCTCCGTTCTCCCTGCATATCGCTCGGTCAGCTGTGTCATCATATATCTGTGAGTCACCTGCTTTCCGTCATGCACCGCACTCAACCTTTTTCAGATTCCCGCTGTTCATCTTGTATTAGCATTCATGCCTGTACAATACAGACGCCCTCATACCATACAATTTTCCAATCTCAATTCAATAGACTGGACCCCTTCCAACATCAAGGTTTAAGATTTCATGTGAGGCCAGAAGACGCAATAACAAAACGGACAGTACAAGGAAGCCGATGATATTACTGAATTGAAAACAATAGGTGTCATGCGACGCCAACGGAGTCCACAACCCCGGTCATTCATGGAGCACATGAAAGACGGGTACAGTCGGTCCTGGAAAACATCTATTTGTGCACTCACTCTCCGAACGGGGATGCATCTAGGTCCAAATTTGCCTGAAAGCGCAGTAAGCATTCACCTTCGGGGAATGTAATCTTGTCCGAAAAACATCCACGTTCACGTGTGAGTGGATCAGTGGAGCGTACTTCGGAAGGGCTTTCATTGAACGGGTACGGTCGGTCCTGGAAAACATCTATCTGTGCACTCATTCTCCGAACAGGGACGAAGTCAGGCCCAAATTTGCCGGAAACCGTAGGAAACATGCAGAATGTAGTTTTATCCGAAGAACATCCTCACGTGTGAGTGGATCAGTTGAACTTACACCGGAAGGTGCCATGACCCTTCCACCCACAGATGTTTTCGACCTCCAGAAACCCACTACACAACCATCGGCAAGTTGCGTCTCGAAAACATGGGCGATCAGAAGGTTCTGTCTAACAATGGTACTTCCCGCAGGTGTTTTTATTGAGGCTGCAGAGGCTTTTGCTTTGTGGCGACTGATCTTCGGTTCCCAGATCTTTCTACCCTCGCGCTTAGCCGTGGACTAGCGCTTGTCCAAGTTTGTAAGGCTGCAGTCAAGGGGCCATATCAAGGGTGACCAGGCGACCAAGTAATTTCGACAATTATCTTCCTTCCTCCAGGTTCCTCAAGATGCAGCTGACCTACAACTCCCGTCAGTGATGCCCATTGCAAAGATCCCATGAACTTTTCGTTCCCCATCTACCCTCCCACGAAGATCGGCACGCACATACATATTTGCTGATGTTCAAGGACAGGAACGAGTGGTAAGTCACCGACTCACCGCATGATCCGCGTTCTTCCTAATTCACCGTGACCTTGCTCTTGCAGGCAAGCCTCTTTCGTTTCCGACGGCCTCGTGATCATCTTCATCATCACCTACATCAAACCGACAAACATCACTGCTCGCCAACATCATGATCAACTGAGTATCAACTTGGCCCATCGGCTGACCTATTCGACAAGCCCAAATATACATGGGTGGGTTATCTTCGCTACGCGGGACGAGGGCGGGACGTTCGCCCCGTCCTCCGCACTTCTCACTTCTTCAAAAACCCTAAGTACTTGGATCTTCCAAATGCCAATGGCGCCATCCCACATGGTTCACCCAAACAAAAAGCCTATTTTTCTTTTGGGACCGCATGACAGCATGACGTGTCTTGTTTTGGTTTTGATGAAACCCAGGCACACACACACAAGAGTTGTTACGGACCTTTTCCTGATTGGGCGATTTGGATGGAAATTTAGAGCCAAGTTTCCGAGCTTGTGTAAATGCATTTTTTGATTCGACGATTCATTTCATCCGCTTGGGGGGAAGGTACCAAGGAGGAGGGTAACAGACTCCGAGTCGGAGCAGGCGGCGAGATGCGTGATGGCTCGCTCTGTGGCGCTTTCAAAGTTTTATGAGGTTGAAATCCATGGAGGTTGCGATTGATTGGATGGCATGGAGGTTCATCCGAATGATATGTATTGCAATGTGGACTGACAATTTCATTCATTTTCGCTTTACATTTCCAACTCGCCTCGCCAATCCTAAATTTACAACAAAACCGGCATATTCCTTCTCGAGAGTCTCTTTCAAAACCGATAGATACATAAGAGTACAACCGTAGCCCAACCTTTATAAAGAAGAAAAATACATATGATAGTAAGGTAAGAGAATATATCTTTTATAGTCTATTCATACCGTATCATAATAAGGAAATTTTATGTTGTATGTTGTAAGTATAAGGTCAATCGAGTATCGTATAACGTATATATGCCCGGTGCCAAATCCTAGAAAAAAAAAATTGAGCGAGGGGGGTGGATGAATGGAGTGATAAGAGTACACATGAATTGAGAAACCACGATAGATAACGATAAACTATGGGACGGATGGACGGATGGGATGGGATGAACCCGCGAGGCTTTTGCGTGGCGAAGAACGAAGTCGAAGCGAGGTGTCTCGGGCGGTGGTAGATCGACTCCGAACCCTACTCTCCGACTGAAAGAAGATAAAGCGCCTCTTGGGGGGGGATTATTGAAAGTTGTCGAACGGGGGTAAGCTAGAATTCGAAAAACGAAGTGGGTAGATGGGGAATGGTGCAATTGATACATCAATGTAAGGGTAGAAGCGATCTTTGCAAGTGTTGCGGGATCTATGCGATGAGGAGGGACCATAGGAAAAACGAAATGAAAGGGAAGGCGGAGAGGAAGAGTGAGGGGGACTTGAAACAGACTTTGAAACCGAAACAACCCATGAAATGAAATTTTTGAAACTCGAAAAAAAAGAAACCCAAAGATACAACGAAAAAAAAAAAACAGCAAAACGGTGAAATGAACGTGAACGAAGTTATGTGGTGGAGGGAGCGAGGTGGGAAGTGAATGGAAGGGAAGTGTATTGCTGTACCAAAGAAACGAAAAGAACGTCCACCAAGGCAAACCAAAGAAAGAAACACGAAACGACCAATGAAACGAGAGAAAAAGAAAAAATCCGCAAGTATAATCGCATTTTCAAGGCTGCACGAAGTGGAGGTAAGCCACTATCTCCACGAACAAAAAAAGTCAAAAGCCAACCCACCAAGATCAAGCCCCACCCTTCGTCGGCACATAATCCTTATGAACCCTCATATGCTGGCCAAGATTATCATGCCTGCTAAAATCCTTACCACACCCCGGGTAAGGACACGTATGCGCTGCAAAGTCAAATCCCCCATCAATTCCTTATTTTCCCTTCAAAAAAAAAACGAAGGGGACTCACGTTTCTCATAAGTATGTATACTCCTCACATGTCTCTTCAAATGTTCCCCCCTAGCAAAACATTTCCCACACCCTTCAACATCACATAAATACATCCTTGCACCCTTCCCTCCCCCCGCTCCCGCTTGTCCCTGGTGCTGCTGCCTTTTTCGTCCAGCACCACTAGCTGCACTCCTTAAATCCTCAAGAGACGAAACAGTCGGCACGCGCCGTCCTCTTGATTTTTTTGTTAGGTTTGGCACGGGGACGGGGAGCGTGCTTGTGGTGGCGGAGGAGGAGGAACGGGTACGGGAGGAAGGTGTTTTGGTGTTGGTTGAGGAAAGGGTACGTGTGGGGAATGAGGATGAGGAAGAGGAGAGGGGTGGTGATGATGTCGATGGACGTCTTCGCGCGGAGGTAGTGTTATCCTCAGAATAAGACGCAGCGCCATTATCGCTTGCTGAAGAACCAGCATAGCTCGGGTAGGGATTATACCTCGACGAAGCGCGTGAGCGCAAGTTCCTCCCTTCCGTTACGTAGGGATACGAAGAAGGATAAACGGCGGACGAAGAAGAGGTGTTGGCGCGTCTTCGGCGTGTACGCAGGACAAACTCCCCATCGTTATCATCATCATCCACACTCTCCTCGTCGTCCTCGTAATAATCGTCTTCCTTCTCTTCTTCACTCTCTTCGTCCTCTGGGAGCTCTTCTTCTCCAGGGTCTTCCCGCTGTTGCTGTTGTGGCTGATCGTAAACGGGTAGTTGTTGTTGCTGGTGTTGGTGCTCCCAATCGTCCTCCCCATCCGCATCAGCATCACCCATCTCCCCCTCCGCATCCCTATCCCCCTCCTCAGCCTCGCTCTCCAAACTGGTAAGCGAACACCGCCGCTCGCCGTGCCACGGCTCGGACACGTCGTCCCCGCCAAGGAGCATCCCCTTTAACAGCATGTCCTCGTGTGAGCCGGAAACAAAGCGAGGGTCACATACCACCGCATTGGTATGCGATAGGTCGGCGTACCGAGGACTTAGAGGCGAGGAAGAGGATACGGGTGAGGTGGGGGACAACTCAGCGGGGACGACGTAGTTTTGCTGCTGCTGCTGCGGATGGTGATGAATTTGCTGGTGGTGGTGGTGGTGTTGTTGAGTAGCAAACGACGGTGAATAATACGTCCCAGTCGTTGTCGTAGGTGAGACTTGTTGTTGTTGCGGCTGTTGATGATGGACGTACGGATCATGGTTGTTTTGGATTGGAACGCCGGAGAGATCGTAGTGTGCCGATGAGGGGTGATGATATCCGGTGAAGGCGGGTAATTCTTCGCGCTTGACTCTTGGAGGGGCGGGAGGATATTGTGGGAGGGCGAGAGAGATGGAGTGGGTGTGCGTGTGTGTGTGAGTTGGGGGGAATTGGGCGTGGAGGGAGTTGACGGGAGGAGAAGTCCAGTCTTCGAGGTCGACGTCGAATAGGGCGTCGTTTGGTGGGAGGGGTTGTTGATGCATGGGTTGTTGGTGGTGATGCTGTTGTTGTTGGATGGGATGGGTTGGTACTGGAGAGTGGATGACGGGAGGGTGTCGTGGAGGAATGTACAGCATGCCCAGGTCATAAGTAGTAGCGTAAGGGTTGCGGAGAGTAGGCTGTAGACAATGATGCTTCTTGTTATCTGTTGACCAAGTCATGTCGTACAAAGGTGGATAGACAGGGTAGTCCTGGTCTACGGGGCTTTCGTAATTTGGGTCTGATATAGGACTGGGCTCCGAGTAGGGCGAAGGTGCAGAAAAGTTTGTAAAGGTTGGACTGACGGGGGACGGCATCATTGTTTGGTGAAAAAAGGGAAAGAGAGGTAAGAGGGCGGGGCACTTTAAAAGATAAGCCAAGAACAGAACTTAAGCCAAGATCAAGATGCGTGCGCTGGATAAAAATTTAAGTGAGCGGGGGGGGGATTGCAAATACTAATCACAGCGGAACGGAGAAGAACATCTAAGATCTCACAACAATACCCGCAAACAACATCTCTCACCACTGCCGATCCTTTGCACCTCCAACCCAAGATCCGTTCTGGACTCTGCCTGACTTGAGCTTTGACAAACGACTCATGTGTCAATGAAATTAATCCACTTAAATCCGTACATCGGCCGCAGATCTCAATAAACGCTTTGATCCCATCTCCCCCCGATCTCTCTGCATTTCCCCAACGGCATCTCCGGCGCCAGGTTCCTTTTGCACGGAAGCGGCTCAGAACAAGGTTATCCCCACCCTGCATCCTTACTCCCTTCGATAACGACCCTGCCTCGCATCACTCACTATCGTCCAAAAAAAGAAAACGACGACGACGACCAGAACCTATCTATTCAACCTGCCTTTTTTCTCTTACCATCCACTCATCAATTTCAAAAGTGTGGGGTAAATGAAAAAAGCATACGTACCTCGATTAGATCCCGACATATATGTTATTCCGCGCCATCCAGTTCCAGATGGTTCGGTAAAACAGTTCCTCAGGAGCATGGCGTCCACTGCCACGCACGAATCCCTCTAGCCTGCTCTAGCCCATCCATGCGAACGTGCCATGCGCAGAGGAAAAATGGCGAACATCACATATACCGGCAATATGGCAAACATCACTGGGATTGATGTAAATTGCACATACCGTCGCGATGTCAACATCAACACCAACCGAGGTACCTGAGGATGGTCCTATCTATCTACTGGTAGCATCAGCCAAATCACTACCAATTGGTATTTACGGCTTATTCAAGACCCTTGGCCTTCTCTCTCTCTCTGTCGACCTTCCTGAGGCACGTGGGTTACAGACAAAGGTCTATCACAACGCGGGAAATTCTTACACCCTTCCTCAAGTTCCATAGTCAACGCGTTATTCGGAATCTATCTCGAGGCTCGTGCTCGACGTTAGCATCCTGCAAGAAGCGCGCTAAAGTTTGAGTTTTCAATTATCAAGGATGACAGCCCTTCCAGGTCCCTTGGCCTTAGGCTTCTCACTCACTCGAGTCTCTCGAGCCCAAGTCGTGAGGCACGTGGGCGAACGTACTAATCTACCGACAAAGGTCTATCACAACGGGGGAAATTCTTACACCCTTCCAGCTCTTTCCAAGGTTCAATAATAGCAAAACACGTTGTTCGGAATCTACCTACCTACCATGAGGCTCGTGGCTCGACGTTATATCTAACATCCTACCAGAAGCACTTGAAGCTTGAGTTTTCAATTATCAAGAAGACGCACTTTATGATCGGGTTCAAGCAGGCCATAGCATCCCATCCTTCTCCGTGCGTTTTTTTACATACAGTACCACACGACGAATCTCGGAACCTGGATATCCCTTATTACACGTGGACTGCGTGGAGGAGATACGTAGTATCGTATCGACACGTAACTAAGCTTGCAGTTGGAAGCAAGTTGCGTGCATTGTCGATTATTATTACGCGCATTGCCTCAAGTAATTATAACTCGACGAGTCATAATCATCGGCTTATCGTCCAAATCGCAATCGAAATGAAACACACAAAAAAAAATGTCTTGCCCTCCACCCAACTATGAAACGTTTCATAACGGCGTATACCGGGTCTCATGATGATTTACCATGGAGTCGATAAGAAGAAAAAATGGCGCAAGCGAGTGCCGCGTTTGCACTTGCAGCGGAGATACGGCCCACCACGGCCCGGGCGCACCGTCTCTCTGTTGCAGGGTAGGTGCGACTCCGAACTCGGAGAGAGACAAGGCAATACCCGAACTCGAATTCCCATAACAGGACAAAATTGTCGTTCCTGCCCTTTCGGCACCGGTAGCAAGAGGCACCGGGGGAGCCTGGAGGGCGCCAAGCGCGAGTCGGTGATCTTTTTTTTTGTTTCAATTGCGGGGTTTTCCGTGTTTGTTTTCTTCTTCATTCAGATCAAAGAAACGAAAAAACGGAGAGAGAAAACGGAGCCTAGAAGAGAACGAAACGAGGGGATGAAAAATATAGCAACACAAATGCAACCCAACTTGAAGTACTGGACCCATGTTCAACTGCCCATACTTACATACCCGAATTCGAACATAAATTAAGCTTTTTGAATTTGTTGCGACTTGTCACTCATCATCATCGCCGGTACCATGGACCAACCCGCGCACTCGTCCCCATCAAATCGACCAAACAAATACGAATTTCCAAATTGATATGGTACATCCGAGTGTCCATAACGGTGTACCGTGTTGTGGATCATGGGACGACGAGTTGTGATTTGGGGCGCGTACTTCATGATCGATAAAATTATCCTGGCGAGGGTGCTTTAGGTACCGACTCGGAGGTGACTCTAATCGAGAAGTACGGTACCTACGAGTGAGTGAGTGAATTCTCTCTCGCAGCATCAGCACTGCAAATTCAAAAAACCTCAGTACGCTTCAAAACTAAATTTTTTTGTTGAAGCATCAGAAAGTAGGCTTGAGCTTTAGATAAGTAGCTTTTGGTCAGTGGACATATTTGAGTAAATCATGATCTTGCTGATGGGCCCTTCCGAGTCGCTCGAGTGGTATCCAGGCTTATCCAGGGCATTGATTTTTCATAATTGAATGGGTTGGAGATGACGTCGACGCGAGTACAAACTAACCCTCGAAAAGAGAAAAAAACGAAAAAAAACTCCGATATTCATGGAATCTACACTCGACGCTCTTGTACGTCGAGACTCAAAAAGCGGTCACGTTGACGCGCAGCCCGTTCTCCCCAGCACTGGCAATTGATATATATCTACCTCTCCGTCCTTCGGTATTCAAACTTGGTGGGTTCCGGTTAGTACTCAATATCTTGCAGCGGAGGTTCGGTCCTAAATTCAAGGGTCTGGATTCCCAAGTGCAGCTTGGAATTGAAGGGCTCATAAATGATCACGAAAGAGGACGCGGCGTACGCCTATCACGCAGAGGCACCATATCCATCCGCTTGTCCATGTCAGTTACAAGTCGAATTCGGATCCGTCGGCCGTTTATGTAGATCGTAAGCGCTTGGCACTCGCGTCAAAGTTGACGCCTTCTCTACATCAACCTATCATTTTAGCGCCTAGCGTGATCATAAAATTAGACTCGATTGGCGTTCGTGGTGGTGCGTCATGTGGGCTGCAGAATGCCGAGTAGTGCTCTACATTATAATCATGAATAATTGATGCAAGGTAACGCGGACTGCAGCTGATCATGACTGGCGAGTGATCAATTGAATTCGAAAAGCCTGCGCATGCGCCGCGCAGCCTGCAGAACGATCAGTTAATTACCACCACGTCGGGTATACTTGGTGTCTATGAATGAAAAAATGACTGAATGAATTTCTTGCTGCGATGCGACTCGGAGGCCAATTCATTTAGATATGATGATTCGATGTACACCGGTTGTTGTTTGGCCCGAATTCGTTAAACAGGCGTCATCACCACGACCAGTCAGTGGAATACGTGCGCAGAGTTTATAATTTCACATTCATCAGTCCTTCTCCATAGGCGCTCTCAAATGAATTGTCGAGCGCCGCCAAGCCAGACAAGATTTCAGCTCGAGCTCTCTCCAGCCCAGGCAGGCGTTCTCGGCCTTCTTACGGCGTGCGCACTTGATCACTGGCAAATTATGCTTATACGATCAATTCTCTTGTGCGCTGCAAGAAGTTCAAACGAACGCCTGACGTGGGCTTAAATCTTGTCCAGCGCGGCGCTCTATAAGATTAACGTGCCTTGCACAGTTTGGCAGGTTCTGCCAGGGCTCACAAAGTGCGCGTGTCAGAAGGCCTTGGCTGGCTTTTGACTACGTAAGAATTAACACCTTACGTCAAGGAAAAGACATCCATACTTCGAAGAGTTGTATCGCATAGAAAACGTATGCCAGAAAACATGCCAAGCGCACTGCGAGTTGTTGTAAATCGGAACCTCTTCTTTGGTAGTTGTATACTTCCGTGTTTACTGGAAGTATGGCTATTTTGACAAGATTCAGTAGAGGTCCTTATCTGACAAGCATTAACTCCATTCTCACCGGTACAACACAATGGCGCCAGGCGTCAGAACCTGCGAGAACCCATTTCAGTCCTAGCCGCGACAACGTAAAGTGATCTGAGCCTGCAGTTTTTGATGCTTCAACGTCGAAGGAACCAGCAGGGTTACAGGAAAACTCGAAAATTGAAGACTCACCTCAAGGATTAATTATAATAAATGAAGAGTGCGCGGAAGGAAGTCCATGATCCCCCGAGGCCATATCAGATCTGAGCGCCACAGATACAGCTCTGTAGTCTCAGAGATACGGCAACGGGCATGCTATCCCAGTTTCATTAGATTCGAGAATCGAGATGGCGCCATTATGCCATTGGGACGGAGCGTCTCAGGCAGGCCGTTGTGAACCCGATTCATTTAGGAAGAGATCATATCTGCCCAAAGTATACATACCGATTGAATAAGATCGTAAACTAAACCGGTAACATCCGTACGGGCTGAACGCACCGGCGACGAGGTGACGAGATGACTGCTATAGGCCAGCGTTTGAAAAGGTTCTAAAGGATGGTTGATAAGTAGATAAACGCAATAGCACATGGATAACGTACCGTCGTGCTCTTGAGATCCGGTATGAGAGCGATTTAAGAATCCCTCGACAACTTTTCCTAATAGTCGCGAAGAGGACTACAAAAAAACATCCCGAACATAAGTTGCCACCCAATTTCCGTCGTGTTCGGTCAGCAGTGGGCAGGTCACGCCGCACTATTCTCGTTTGAAACCCGTTTGACAAAAATATGTCGCCAAGGGTCAGATTCCGAAGTCAGATAGCGTTGGCCTCTTCCCCGGATGTATCTATAATAGTAGAACTCAGCCCTTGAGAGATCTCCCGAAGCGATGAAAGTGATTGAAAGGGTATGCTAGCCAAATAGGAAGACCACATGGACTTTTCCAGAATATGTTTTTACTCTCTGGAGCGGAACTCGCCCAGCGATGACCGCATACTTTCAATCCACGTTCAGTTGTAGTTCATTAATCAGCAAGAGCGATGAAATACAACCGTGGGTAAGAAGGGAGGCGGAGTGGCCGAGTCGTATCAAGAACCCTTCAAGTAACCCAAGTCCCCAAAAAAAGACTTGAACTGATTGGTCAGAAGACCAAGGAGTGTACAACCAGGTTTCCTTTGTACGCGCTTACGGGCGTTCTGTGTGAATGCCGCAATCGCAATGCAGTCAATACAGGCAAGGACGATAAGCAGTGAGTTATGATGATCATGATGCAAGGAACAAACACTGACAAGAATCCCGGGATGATAACCTCATCCATGTGCGATCAATGACTCTTGCATTGCGTCTTCAGGCTCTATTGGAGTAGAAGACGATATTTTATCTATGGATGCGCCTCTACGTGCCATCTCAAAATCAAGTCAGATGACTGTCGTACTTGATTGCGCGCCAACGTGTCAGTTATAAGCTCAGTGGTTACCTGTACATGTGTACGGCCGTGGATTCCTACGCGATTCGCGGGAGAAGAAAAGCTTGGACGAGACCCTCGCGCAAAGATACGGGAAAAACTTTCTCTCATAGGCCAGCTGAAGGCAGTGAAGAACCCAAATGATCGTTTTCAGCGGCCATCAAACGATGGATTGACCGCCGTGAACAGATTGGTACAAGACTGCTGCTGAGGAGCCACAGCTTTCGTCGGAAAAGTCGGGAGCCATAAATGCCAGACTGATCGTCGATGACGGCGGGAAAACAAGAAATGGACTTATGCGTGGATCGACGAAGGAGCGATACCTCGTGGGGAACAAGGTTGCCGTCAAACCTACGTTTGGGTCAGAGCAAGGGCCAAGGCTATCTTGATGCTCAAAATAGTTATCAATCCCGACGCGGGGACTAGAGAGGACTAGAGTGATTGGTGGATCACGTTGTGTTCTATGTTGAGAATGTCAAATGATCCATAGGTGAAGAAACGCCGCCGACCGTGATCGGAGAAAATGGGGTATAAAGGATGGTATGCCCCGTTATCACTTTCCAGAAACAGAGAAGACAGTTCAAGGCTCCAAATTCCAGGTTAGAGGCGGAGGATCATGGGATAGCAAGGGCTTCATTACGAAAAAGCTGAGTTGGGCGTTAGCCTGCAGCTGGCATTGTTCCGTTTTCGTCACAAGGCAAGAGGCTGGAAATAGACAACCGGTGTCCGAAGAGGTCTTGATCAAGCATACATGACCCAGTATATCAGTGGGTGACTACTCGCGATCCTAGCATGTCATTTGTTCAGCATCTGTGACTGTAGGATATTAGTGGCTGGTCCCGATTTCGAACGTTTGTTCAGCAATTTCATTAAGGAATCGAAGTCGAATCGAGGGCTAGGGTGTACTCCTCGACAGATAGTGTCCTTGAGGGAGGCGAAGATCGAATGTCGTGCTCAAGGGTCGACGGGCAGCTGGTTTGCGATATCGGGAGTAGCAAAAGAGGGAAGGGATACCAAAGGGTTTCAACCAGACCTATATCTGTCACCCAGACGGTATCCGCCAGAGTTTTCCTTCTCGGTTGTATCCTGGCTGGTTGATGGAAATGTTCGATCCACAGTGTCAGGCATGCCCATTGAGGTTAGTCGAAGCAGTTGAAGTACGAGGTCTTGCTGGGAAATGCTGGCTAGTGTGGGACTTGGAGTGGATCGCGTGGCTCATGAATTGACTGATTGCAGATGGAATGACTTCTATCGACCAGATAAAGCAAGAATGGTACCAGAGATTGGATGACCTTGAATGATATGAGCGCCACATTTGGCAGCAGTCTGGCGTCCGTTTCTAAGCTCCTTCCTGCGCTGACAGCACCGGACTTCGGAACGCCAGAGTGTTCAAGATGGAGCACATTCTCCAAGCAAACTGAAAACGGGGCATTATTTGTGATAGAGAAACAATGGGGAGTGACCTTGCGTTAACTGGCATGAAGCGACGGTGACGGCATCTTTTGGGGCATTCATTTTACGTGTTTCGTCATATCCGTCAGGTTCGAGGAGTCAACGCTCTCGAAGTCATTAATGGTCGGTTACTCTGAATCGACCACAGTGGTGATTCGGAAGTGAAGACCACGCTACCTTTTATTAGGTGCGACACTGTCGGTGAACGAAGTCTGAAAGCCGTAAGTGGGCGATTAGCCCTTGGAAAATAATATTGAAGAAAAGTTATTGTCGCAAAGGTCAAGAAAAGTTCACGGCCTATTCTTTTGGGTAATTTAAACCAAATCATATCAATTTGTGTTGGCAGATGTGAGACACCCTACGTTCAATCAATGCGACGCGAAATTGACATGGAGAAATAAGAACTAACTTCAGTGTTTTCAACTTGACGCGTCTAGGCTATAGCTTTGTCAATGTTTTGGGACTCGCTTCAAGAAAAGCGCTGACGGCGGGGTTCCTCAAGGGTAGAGAGTTTGATTTCCAAAGACGCATCCAGTTCTCGTGTAGCAGCGCGTAGCCGTAAAACAAAGGTCGAGAAGAAGATTCCATGACGACTCGCAAAAACCTCGTTGTTTTGCTTAGTCATGCATACAACTGCTGAAGTAAGCCCCACGTGTTAAAAAAGAAAAGCGGATCCTTTTTCTTCTCTGAAGTCACGAACTTAGGGGCTCTCCTTCTCACTCACATTCATAACCCCCCTATCCTCCGTCTACTCTGTCTTTCAAACAGCCATATATCTTGGTCGAGCATTTGAGTTCCAATATCGTTCTTTGGTAAGGTTGCATGCCTGGGAAGATTCTGTACGGCACTGACGCGGCCATTGAAGCCGTCAAATTGAAGCTTCTTTGACGCATTTCTTGTTTACAACTTTAGGAGATGGAAACGTCACTGGAGAGCAGAATCCCCATCGTTGAAAGCCCTGGCGAGTGTGGGTTGTCTCTTTCCAAAGCTGTGGTACGTCGAACGCCCGAGCTCAACGTTCTGTAGGCGCGTGGACTCCGTCTGACTCCTGTTTCGTCATCTTACAGGAGCAAGCTGCATCAGCCAATGAACAACCTACAGCCCAAACATCCCAACCCGCGTTGTCTCCTCCTCGCCGCCCTACCACGCGATCTCAGACGGGTCGTGTGCCTAAGCGTCGACCCCGCGATGATTCTCCAATAGAGATCAAAAGGATACCTGCACCTCGGAAGAAACAGAAAACTATTCCAAAGCCTTCTCCTGAGTCAGAGTCCGACAAGGAGGAGGTGCGCTCAACCCCGTCATCGTCAAGGCGCGGAGTATCTGATGATTCCGATGAACACGCCAAAGGCGCCGACACCCCTGACAGCGTCAGAGTGACATCCGAAAATGAACCGTCCCCACGTTCCGCCCGACCACGAGCTATCCTTCCTACTCCTGTGCCATTCTTGACAAAGAAAAGTCGTGGTCGACGAGTACCCACTAAGGCGGCTGGCGGGACTGATACGGAGCAAAATGCGAGGGTGTACATTTGTAAAGTGGAAGGATGTGGCAAATGTTTTCATCGAGGGGAGCACCTTAAGCGCCATATCCGGTCCATTCATACCCACGAAAAACGTAAGTCTCGTCCTTTCATTAGACCTCTTATTTTTGGTTGACCCGCGGCGCGCGCAGCCTTCAAATGCACATTCCCATTATGTGAAAAATATTTCAACCGGCACGACAATCTTCTCCAGCATTTCAAGGTCCACAAAGCCCCAGACTCACTTCCTGTCGTGCAGCTGGAGGCAAAAACTAAGCGTCGTCAATCACCTCCTTCCCTTTCGCCTCCGATCACACAACCCCATCAACCGTACTCCCCTGGAACGGAGCCACCCGATTCACCTGTTATGACTTACTCACGAACAATCTACAGCCACCGCTCGTCAAACTCGTACTCGCACTCGCCGCCGCCAATTTCCTACAGAAGTACCTATCCGTCCAGTATGCCATACGGCGCCTCTGAGCCTATCAGGTTCGCGACAAATATGGCAGTCTCGTCTTTGCGCACCGAAATCCCGCAATCTCCTACGGAATCCTCTGGTGACTATCAACGCTCCGACGCCTTTTGATCCTATCGATTATCCATTCTCTTATTTTATCAGCTATCCCGCTCCCCCTCCTATTGTTGTAATTACATACCACTTGCCTATCATCTTCTAGGGGCTCTATACTATTTATTTACGTATGTGCACTCCATGATCACTACCTTTATTATGTAACGTTGCATCCTCTAGCAACAATTATTGAGATATTGTCGTATCTCCAAACACGTATCTGCACAACATTCACGATAAAGCGCTCACTCTCCAAAGCATCAATGTCCCTCTTCAAATGCAATTGCGGGTTACTACTCCAATAATTGTGCATACTCGAGGAGGAGGTGATGTATTTGGAGTTGTTTTAATTTGGAGCTGGAGGATTTCTTTTCACAGCTTTTCCATATGCTCGACTTCTTCGATATCTCTATCAACAAAACGTCTATGACATAGAAAGCTTACTCACGACGGAACTGTCTGTGCTTTTGAAGGCGCTTAGTCGTTTCTTTTCGAGTAATTCAAAAACTTTGGAAGAGTGCCTTGAGAGTGCCGGGGATCTTTGCGGGCATCAGCACTATCGTCTCGGAGCATTTCGCTTGGACTTGGATCCTTGGAGACTACTATCTTTTGGACACGGCATCCATCAGGCATCCATCTGGGTCTCGCTACTTTGCAAATGCTAGCATCTCTTCTGGAACAAACTTTATTAGTACGCTGGACTGGTTTTGCACTTGCAGGAGCAATCATCGTATCGTGATAAAAGACATGCACTTTGAAATTAGACGTGATTGGTGGCGGGCCCCATTCCTTCCTAGTCAACACAATCTGATTGCAAGTGACATAGACGTGGCTAGACTTGTTTTCTTGAAAGTGCGGATAGGGCTTCATCCCTTCAAGGAGCCTTCGTGCTATATATATCTAGAGCCATTGATTGGTAGGCGTGGATGCGTCTTGTACGCGATGCTGATGGGGGCTGACGGTATCAGAACCACGCCAGGTTGCCTAGGGAAATAAGCATCGTTAACCTTATCAAGGTTTTTTGCACCAGTTCGCTCTGTGTAGTCGCCACCTTGGCACTTAAGATCAATCTCAGGCTATCTGTTTCGTTTCCTTGTTCACTAGCAAGTAAGTAATGCGACATCGTCTCAAGAATATCTCGTTTGGGATGGGTTACTGCTGTGATGGGTTAGTGCTGTGTTAGTTCGAGCAACGAAACGGTCAGACGCCATGGCATTGCCGCCTCACGCTCCTTCGGGTGCTACAGAAGATCAAAACGCCTTGGCAAACCAGAACTCGCGTTCAGTGGACCCTCAGGTTTTTTTAAAAAGCGGGATGAATGAAGGTCCAATTCTTCACCAGCTGAGCAAGTCCAGGACTTACCCAGATTTTTCTTTTGACTTTACCGAGCAGGTACGAGCTTTATTGGTTCAAGTCAGGAACATTCACTAGGATCGGCGACGGTGGATATTTGAACGTCTGTCCCAACTCAATCATTGACTATTTTCTAGTGGGCCTATGATGAGGCGGAGAATAATGGGGCAATCGTTCACTTTGCCTCACCCTAGTGATTGATTTTCACCTGAAGTCGGCCGACAATTATCTTGCTTGTTATAAAATATAAAACTCCCTGGTGCTACGTGACCTGTGGTTTTTTTTTTGTGGACCAGAGTCACTTTTCTTCAGCAAGGCCCGTCAAAGGCCCGTTGAGATCTGCTATGGTCTAAAATTAGACCACATGCCCCCGCCGGATTTTCCGGTGATAAGCTAAATTATGTAATTGACATGCAATAAACAATTGCTCTAACCTTCCCTCCAAGTCCACGCTCAGCTTTTCCTCTCCCCCTTTTTAGGTCATTGCCAATGAGTTACACGAACATTTAGGAGGGTGATGTTGATGATGATCATCAGATGATCGTGTTGTGGAGGTCGTGCCTTCAACAAGTACCTGGAATCAAGGAGTTTCATAAATTTACTCTTGGTGTGAAGGTCTGCGATAAAAACTTCATTGGCACGTTCATCTTATTTAAGACGGGTGTTTGAACTGACAGTTTCTATGAAGTACTCCCAACTGGCGAAAACCGCATCCTTCCAAATGGCGCAGTCGTCATCTTCAACAGGGCTCCTTCACCTACCCAACGAACTTCTTTGCCAAATCTTTGACAACTCAGACACACCCACCTCCCTTCTCTACATCCTGGCGCAAGTATGCCGGCGCCTGCATCATCTCTTTATACCCATCTGCCTAAATCGACACAGCATCAACGACCCTACAGCGTATACAAAACTCACTATCAATGGGGTCCCTACCTATGGCGACGCCCTATCCATACTTGAAGTGGCCTCCATCGCTGGGCACGTTACGCGTATTGACGGCAAGCTCATATGCAAGTTTCCTGTACCGTCCGGAGAAGACATCCGCGTCGTCACCCAAAGTGTCCGACGTTTGCACAAGTTTGTTGGACGAATGTTGACCTTGGGGAATGTTGAGCTGGTGTTTCGAGGTGACCGTTGCTGTTGCTGCTCTGGGTTCCCTGAGGAGGTGTTGAAAGAGTGGTCCGAATGTATAGGGGATCTACTGAATTGCATCTTGGAGAAGTCGTGCAGCGAGCTGACGGTACGCGGAGGACGGTTGATGGCACACGCTTATGCGTTCCGGTGTGGGAAACGTGTAGGCTCAGCGAGCTCGGCGACTTTGTTCTCGGGTTCGTTGCGTGGGTTATTGCGTTGGGTTGGTCCGACCCCCGCTGGGGAGGGGAAAAAAGAAGAAATGAACAGGGTGCTCAGGGGCAAGAATTGGGAATTCTGCCGTGTCAAAGGAGCAAAGACTATCATACTGACAGAACTCTCCCCTGCTGCACGCGAGAAGTCTGCGCTGCGAACACTCACTATCATGTCTACAATGTTCTTTATTCCCCCGATTTTACATTGGACGGTGGCGGCACTTCAGCATTCGGCAATCGAGTCTTTGACGTTATCAAATCTGTCGATAAACAAAAGATGTTGGTTGGCTATATTCAAACTTATTGCAGACGCCAACCCTCATCTCGCAGAGCTCAACCTATCGCGGCTGAAGCGAATAAAACCTGTAGACCTCATCTGGTTTCTGGCTCGTTTTCCGCGACTCAGTTCACTTTCTCTTGATCGGGACGTGGAAATGCTGGACGACTACGAGTTAGGGTCATTTCCCGACTTCCCGGCCCTCATCTCACTCTACGCTCCGTCACACTGGGTCTTCAAGTTGTTGTCATCACAGCGCATGGGATTGGCGTGCCTCGAGAATCTCTGCATATCATATAACCTCAAGAATGAAGGTTTCTCGCATTGGTTCAGGCGCTCAAAATCGGCTTCAATACCGAGTCTGTTGGGGGAACAATGCCGGCCCCTGACGCTTAGTTTGGAGGTGCTGCTTGGAGATAGTCCTGGGTGGAAGATGTTTGATGATTTGAGCGCCCCTCCGAATCAACCAAACTTGGACACGATCTCGAGTCTTGCACTGATTGTTGACCAGGAGTTTCGTCAGGGCGATATGGATCTGTGGGGAGTTCTACCGCGCTGGTTATCACTATTTCCGGGGCTGAAAGACGTCTCTTTCAAGGGGCACAATAAAGCGATAGACGGAGCCGAAGGTACTTTAATCGAGAAAGTAGTTGCTGTGGTCAAGAAGAGTGGGTTATCGATATCAAGCGTGGAGGTCAATGGGGTTGAGGTGGAGCTCGAGGTCGATGCTGAACCTCAGGCTTTTTCTACCTTGGAAAAGCAAGTTGAAGATTGACTCAAGAATCATGTGCACCGTCAACGTTGCGGCTAGGTGACACCGTGCCCTTTTCCTCGGATACTGCTTGTCGGCTTGGCTTGCTTTGATGTCTATCCTCCCGTGCGGTGGGTGCTGCGCTTGCATGCAACATTTACGCTGGCTTGGGTCACATCTCCCATTGGCCTGCAACATGCAGGATTATTGGAACAACTTTTCATGCAAACTAGACTTCAAATCCAATTTAGGTCAACACAAAGTTATAAATAGGCATCCCAAAATAGATCCAACGCGATGTTGCCGTCACCGTCTTTAAGCATCATATTTTACAGGAGCTCGCAAGGTGGAAAGCAAGATAGTGGCCAGCAGTTCCTCCAGATAATCCTTACGGAGATTCATCAGCAAGAATGACCGCAGAACATTCAAGACTTCAATGCTTGCTGCATGAATGAGGGATTGATGGTGACTAATTACGTCGGCAAAAAGCTTTCTTGTGGTGGCGACGGAACTTCAGTTTTTACTATTTCCTTCTTATTCTCGTTATCTTTTCTTCCTTTTTTCCACTCGTCGCTCCCTCCTCTCCTTTATCCGCCGTCGTGCGCATTGAGACGGCATACGACCACCCCATCCCGGGTCCGCATCACACGATACAAATCCATATAACTTGGGGCTGCCGTACAGATGCTGCCATTGGTTCTCTTGACGACTTCGGCACCTTTGCTTGCGTTCGCGCAGGACGGGGGGATTTCTGGGCCTACCTCAAGCTCCTCGGCTGCGGGGTATTCATGCGACCCTACAGTATGTCGGCTACCGTCCTGCAATTGTGCGAGTACCAATCCTCCTGGGGGGCTGAACGCTGTGAGTGTCATGTTACCTCCGAGATGAGAGGTCCAGCCTCCTCAAACGAGGGTGTTGGCGAATCCCGATCGCTCTGGGCTATCATCAGTATGCTAATTTGAATTGGTTTCTTTTCAGTCAGATGTGCCCCAATTCATCGTATACAGTGCTGATGATGCTGTCCAATCTTATACTCTCGACGCTGTCAACCAATTCCTCGCCCAGCGCAAGAACCCAAATGGGTGCAGGCCGAAAATGACCTACTTCACTTCCCTCAACTACACCAATTACACACTTGTCACAGGTTCATCCCCCTGTTCTAGCGTTTCTCTGGTGCTAATGCGCAAATTTTGTCGGCAGATTGGTATGTTGCAGGCAACGAAATCGCGGATCATACGTCAGTTTTCACACTGCCCGACAACCAACTGCCGCCTGTTAATAAATTCCGCTACACAGTATGACGCACGTTGGTACCCCACCACCAGAAGAAATTAATGGAAACCTCATCGCTCTCAACGCTCTCGCTGGGATTCCTCTGAACGCCATCAAGGGCTTCCGCGCCCCCTTCCTCAACTTCTCAGCCGATACCCTGAAGATCCTTAAAGCCTCCGAATTCACGTATGACTCCAGCACCGCGGCATCCATCCCTGTCACTGACCCCGGAACCGACGCCTTCTGGCCATACACGTTGGATTATGGGCTCGCAAACAACTGCTTGTCTCCGGGCTTGTGTAAGGGCGAACCTAAGCTTCCCGGGTTCTGGGAAATTCCCATGTACGCATTTTTCGACAGTGCTGGTGTCGACGGACCGCATTTGATGGACCCATGGTTGTGAGACCTAGTTTCTGATGTGCTCTTTTGCTGTTCGATGACCTTGGCTTTTCAGGGACGTTGCAGCTGGCAATACCAAGGTCAATGATACTGCGACCTTCGAGTACATGAAAAACACTTTCACCGCACATTACAATGGGAATCGGCAACCCATCGGTTTGTATACCCACCCTATTCATTTATCGGTGCGTCTCGGCATATATTATGAACTTCGTCTTTCTGAGTGATTGTCTTAGACAACATATCCTGGTGTTAGCGCAAGCCAAAGCACCATCAACATGATCAACGCATTTTTGGACTGGGCACAGATACAGCCCAACGGTATGCCAATTTCTCTACTCCGTGAAATTCCTTGAATTTCGTTTTAATGTAGTTTGGATTGTTTCGAACGAGCAGCTCCTGGACTGGGTCCAGAACCCTGTCCCTATTTCCAATCTCGACTCCGTTGAGTCTCTCAAATGCAGCACACCTCAAGTCGACTCCGGCTTGCAGATCTGCAACGGTATACCACAAAACGAGAACGGGATGCTCTCTCATTGCGCTTTCAGTGACTTTCCCTTCTATACTTGCGTGAGTGACTTTGGCAGCGCTACGCTTTGGTACCCCTGCCCAACTACACAATTTTTATCAGTATGGATGTCCATCTATCGAGCCGACACCTTCGAACCCCAATCCGTCACAACAAGTTATTCCAGGCCAGAACCCACGTGTTCGCCGTCAGTATCACTCCGCTCCAATGCCATAGGGCATGTCCACTCATGTCATATTTAGTCCCGACCAACTGCTCTACGCCCTTCTGGGACCCCATCGGCGGAAAGTGTATCTGCAGCTCCAGCACTTGCCAGTTCGAAGACGACTCGCGACCGATTGGGGTGGGTCTATGCACAACAGTTCTCCATTCATGTACTTACTGATCATGCCGCCTTCCCATTCTGTAGCCGAATGGTTCTAACCTAACAGGTGGCGGAACGGGAGGCTCTTTCGACGATGGGACATCACAATCGACGCCCTCCTACGTGCCATTTGATAGTGCTACCCCAACTGCACATCTCCCACATGGTGTGATGCTAGCCATAATACTTGCCTGTCTGAGTACCCTGCTGGGTGCTTTTAGCGTTGTGGGTCATTAATTTGATCGTTCGCCAACTGGCAGAAGGTTGGCCTGCCACCATGCTGAGGGAAGGAGTGTGCTCCTTCCCACATCCCTTCTCCGTTCCAGACACCCGCATTTTGGACTACTCCATCCCATCTTCTCAGGCTTATCTTACCCCGACTCAACATCCTCATCCCTCCCCAGAAGCATCTGTACTCACGTATGTACAATGCAGTCAACATCGCAGCGTACTCACTCCTTAATTTTCACGCTTCTTTCACGCTTAACATAATTACTGTACATGCTCCTGGAGATTTAGACACTATTATTGACCACCAGACACTGCTTTGACTCGTCGTACATACACACTCCCTCTAGCGCACCGTAAATACGTGATGGATAATGTCTGCATCGTGACGGCGTCTGAAGGATATTGAGGTGTGACTTTTCCCCGAGGCCCAGGCCCAAATGGTGAGGTTCATTGTGAGAGGGGTTCATAGTACGCGTTGATACTACTTGACCGTAAAATACGGGATACAAGGGGGGACCCAAAGTTTCCTCAAGATAAAGAGACGGAATAAAGGGACAAAAGTGCACTGTGCACCCCAGAACGGATTAAGTTTACTTTTTAGCCAAGTATTTTTAATCTTTTACTGGTTCACTGAGTACTAAACGAGTTAACTACTTCCAAGTTATTTTCCCCTGTTTTCACCGGTTTATTTCATTTACTGGGTAACCAAGTATAATTCATACAGTAAATGGAATCCCATTTTAACTAGGTAGCAATGAGTTATTTAGAACCCAATATACGAGTTGTTGTTCAACCGGGTTATTTTGGTCACCAGTAACTGAATATCTTTCACCCATTCAAATTTCGACACATCAAATTTTAGACATCGCAGTGAATTGATCTCTTGGCTTGGTGATAAAAAGGCAACACATGAGTGCATACAAAGCCACTGAGCCATGGGATCTTTGTATCTTATAAACTTTTGAGCATGAAGGCACACTAGACTCTGTGAACATACTCTACCTCCCTTTCCCATACTCTACCTCCCTTTCCCATTTCAATGGACTTCCATTTTTTGAATGTAGTGAGTGATTTGTGGGGATATATGTTCACCTGTAAATAGCTGTAGAAAATGCATAAATTTCCTTTACCCTGTTGTCCCTGATGGTGAAGTGGTAAGTTGCATGTGCGTATGTCCCTCTGAAAAAAAAAAACAGCCAAGTCCAGAGTTCAAACCTTGCTAAGGTAAAAATTACTTATGTAAAACTTTCATCAGCTCAAGAGTGCTTCAGAAATGGCCCCGGAAAACAGGCACTTAACAGAAGGCATTGTCAATAATAAATGAAATGATAGTTCATTTGAATTAGCTTTTTGAGCTCAACAAAGGCCTTAAAATCTAGTTAAAACAATTTGTTTACTGAGTTATTTCACTGGGTGAATGATAACGTGTTAATGGTTTAAAAAAAATTGTTAAACAAGTTATCGGTAACGGGTGATTTGGACAAAAAACATATTATAATAACCCATTGATAGCCCGGTCTAGGGTACCCAGTAGACAGGTTATGCACCTGGTAGCCTGGTGATTATTCCATGCTAACCGGTTTGTTTAGACATGTTTACTGGGTTAGGCACCCAGTAATTATAATCCGTCCTGGGGTGCGCAGTGGTGATACATACATACAAGCAAGTATAAGCAAGGGGCGACCGGCGAGCAAAAAGAAATATAGTAAATGGCTGCAGGCTTAACAGAGTTCAAAGCTCAACGCGAAATTGACGATCAATCCGATAGAGCTTTTCACTATCTGGCAAGGCCTTGTGGATGTCCAGAGATGATCCTGGGTTGATGTACACGCTAACGATCCATTCGACTCCTTCATCGACCGTTATAGACCGAATGTTTAACATGACGCGAGTCACCGCCACGGATGTAGTGGCGAGCACAACCCTAACAGCGTGGTCAGCATTTCAGGGCATTTATTCTATCAACAGATATTTAAAAAAATTACGAACGGGGTGTAGACCGCGGGGATGTTAATCTAGAAAAGGTCAAATGCAGTTGGAAATTTTAGAATAACCAGGGATAAATACCTGGGGAATTGTTGTGATAAAAGACCCTATTGATGTGAGGCCTACGGTAACTGGATGTCGATTAATACCGTAAGGTGGCACCTGCAAAGAAAAACTTACAGAATACGACAAGATAGAAAATCCCGCCGCTGAAAACCTGACTTAGAAAACGAAACCTTTATTAACAAAATATGACTGTACTCTCTCAAAACCTGTTTCCTGATGGGTGCGCGTTTCCAGTAATTCCGAGTTGATACGGCACGATAAGCCGTCATGATATAGAAACCCGTCTTAGACGATAGTTTTAACACTTCTTCTATAACCGTTTGCGAAAACTCACATGTAATACCAAAGAAGGCAAATATACCCGCCAGAATTGAGGGGGTCGTGACGCACGGCATCCGGCAGCATCAAAAACGAGCGGGTTTGGGATCACGAAGAAAACCTGCAATTGTGTCACAGAGACATACATAAACGTCAGGGAGGTTGCGAATGTGGCGAGGAAGGCAACGACAAGCCCCATCTTCACGGCTGTATTTTCTGGGAATAGGCACCAGACTCTAGTAGCGAGAATTGCTGCGGTGGGAACGATAGGAGTTGTGTATTTATTGGAAGAAATGTGCGCCACGAACCTTGGACGACGCTGATAGATATGAGAGCCAAGAGGAAGCTCATTTGGATAGCTGACTTGCAGCTGTTATGTTGTTACACTGGTTATTACATGCCGCGCGAATGTTCAAACTAAGCCTTACACCTGGATATAAAGTGGATTGTTTCAAAGGAGCTGAGAAGCTAAGATTGATACATCTTACATCAAGAGATGGATTGGGAATCGTAAAGCCTGAGGATGGTGGTGAGGGCTGGTACTCGGAGATACAAATTTTGCATTTGCAGCTCACAAACAATAGAGAGGCTGAGTGCATTGCATTCAGATCTTCGGTGCTTAGTTAGGTCGAGAACGACGCACATTATCACACATGGTGGAACGTATCGGTTCTGCGCGCTGGGGTTGTCAACACATGCAGCACAAAGCCGTTTCATAGGAAGACTGACGAAGAAGAAAAGTCCATGGGACGGTGACCAAGGGCCCTTCCAGAAATGCTCGATCTGCCATTGCAGGATATTAAGACATTGACAGATTCACGTGAAGGGACAGCCAACGCGCCTCATCGTTGACAGTAAGAAAGTATTCATAAACTCAGTGCGCATGTTGCGTTGCAGTCTTGCAGCTGAATGTTCTGAAAGCGCTCACCTGTCAAAGCCAACAACGCAATCGCTATCATTTTCGCGTTTTCACCACCTTGAAGGGATTCCTTGAGTTCGGGGTGAGCGAGAACATCTGATAACCCAATTGACGCCATTCTGAAAATGAAGAAAACAGCTGTAGGAAGTGTGTAGCCGCCCCGCAGCGATAAGAAGGTGCTGAACAAGGAGAAAGGAAGAAAGGAGCAAGGAGCGATTCATCCGAGGCGCTTGACAGTCTTGGACATGGATTATCCCAAGGTGGTTTGCCAACCTGATTCAAAGATCTGATCTTTATCACCAGGTACATCAATATTTAGACAAAATGAACGCGTAAATGGTGGATTCCAAGGGTTTGATATGAAGCATGATGCAACCTTCGTCACCTTGCCCAAACTTTGCCGTTGGTCATTCGAGGGCCGTAAATTTCCGTGAGCTATCTGTACGGTTGAATACGGTTTTTGCAGCGTCGCCCGAGCTTTCGAAATCCGCAGTCGGAGTATAAGTAGATGTCGACGCGTACGAAAGGGATTCAACCTTCAAATATGTATGGCCGTAGTGATGAAATACGTTGACAGGGGGTGATGCATTGATGTCCTGTCAAACGCGAGCTTCTCCTTCGACAAACAACAGATAAGTACAAGCAAATGTGAAGACACTTTGAGAAAATATGAATAATTGGAGGGTGCAGAAACGTCACCAAGTGCTACTGTCAAAGAAAAAGCAAAACAGAAGAATGAAAAGTATCTGCAAGTGGTAATTTATGTTATCAATGATCTCCACTTCTGAACTGCTTGTTGGCGTTCCACATGCTCTGCAATAGCACTCTCTGCATCCCTCCCTAAATCCAGAAGCATTGATGGCCATTGTGCCTCACTGTCTGTGCCGTCGTCATCAGAATCCCCTTCCATCTGAAGAGGAAATTCAAAGAGATAAATATTTGGAAGGTCTTTATAGTTATCATGCCCAAATCTCCTGATGACACATTGCATGTAGTGCCAGCGAAATAAGCCTGCTGGAGGAAGATTGTGGCTGTGGGGTTGGGGAGGGCTTGCAGGATGCCCATGAAGGAGAGGGAAGTTGGAGATGTTGTCTCCTCTTTCAAATGCTCCACCCAAGGTGTAATCTAAATCGTCTGAAGGGGCAAACACGTGGCATTCATAAAGGCCCTAAATGATGGGTCAATAAAAAATTTGGAGATGAGAAGATACAAACTCCTCACTGGAGAAACATAATAAAAGCCCAACTCATAAATGTCAAACAAACCATCCAGATAGCTTATCAAATTCAAGCCAAAGATCTCATCAAAGATTGAGACATCAGCAGACGGGTCGAGGGTTGTGAATGTTCGAAGGATATTTCTTGCGGCATGATCCCCCATGCGCTTGGGGCAGATGTGACTGTTTATTAGTATACGGCGTGCTCGTGTTACCCAGCACTTTCCATCACGCTGCATGACGTGATTAGCCATGGTAGATGCATTTCCAGTTGTGCTGGTACGAGACCTTCCTACGCGGCGACTGATTTTGGAAAGGCCGACCGCAACTCCCGGACCAAGCTGGTACCGATACTGTGAGGCAGTGAGCGGATCCGCATCCATGACCAGAACCCACTCATCCCCCCTCAATATGTACAATGAACCCCTGCGATGCTTAGGATCACACAAATCATGGGCAGTGTTGATCAGCCAACGTGATGCGTCGGCGCCAGAGTACTGAAGGAATTCAGCGAAGGTTCCGCTGAGGAGGCGGATCAAGGGTGTGTGTGGAAGATCGTTGCCAGGGGTCATAGCTTCGGCGGCGACTCGGAGTGCATCGTTCGAAATGTTTTCCGGTGAAGCAGAATATAACTGTACGTGTTGTGAAGATATATCAAGGGTGAGGAGACCAGGTGTAGCAATTGGATTACCGTTCGTGTGCGTCGGATTGTTTTGTTTTTCGAAAGTATTCTTCTTTTTCTCGAACAGTTTCAGAAATGACGATAGAGAGAGTCCCATGTTCCTGGTGGACTTTTAGGCTAGCCACACTCCTCGAACAGTGGAGGTAATCCTTGAGCTAAGGTCTGGAGCTGGGGGCTGATACTCGAAATGAAAGGTACACATTCGAGAGTTTGTACAGGACTTGTAGAGTGGCTGGCTAGCGACAGAGTAGGGTCGGTTCGAGTCCTCTTCTTTAGTAGAGGTAAACAAGGAGTCAATAAGCGTGCGGCGCGCATGGCAGGCCGGTTACCTCAGCGCTACCTTCATCCCCTATGTTCTTTCCTGGTCGTCGAGCTTTCAAGACCACTGAGTCGTAATCGACTTTGTCGACGAAACGTTCGTCAATTATGAAGGAGACACTTTGGATTCTCCTTTAGGTACTATTCCTCAAGGACGAGGCGTTGTTCGCTTCATTGGACCGACATCGTTCGCTAAGAATTGGAAAACGGGTTGGCGTGGAGTTGTGCGAACCCAATGGCAAGAACGACGACTCTGTCAACGGTACCCATTACGTTACATGCAAGATTGACTACGGCGTACTCAATCGGCAGAGTCAAATCAGAGGAGTTCACGGTTTAGAGCTCGATGCAAGTCCTCGCACGGTACGAATCTGCTTTTGCTTTGAAATTGAAAAGTATGTGAATTGAAAAGCTTTGCTAGTGCCGAAGCCTTCACATCCCACAAATCGTGCGACTGTGGGACATCATGCATCAAGCGCTACTACCTCTGCCTCACGCGCGTCTCCACCAAACGGCACTGCTCCTAGAATATCATCAGCACTGAATTTGCCACCCCGACAGGCCTCACCACCGTCTAGGGCTGCCTCTCCCATAGGAAGGACCTGCCAATTCACAAGAACTTCAAGAACTGCGAGCCAATGCTCGTGGACTGCATTGTGCATTTCTCAGATCTGGGACGCGAACGATGATATGAAGTGAACCGAGGGACTCAAGATAAAGTGATCGAAATACTATTTGATGACTCTGGAGGAGTGCGATCTGCTGCGCTCTACGCCCTTGGAACATTTATGGGTGCTAGTGGGGTTATAGACGCAAACAAGCAAGGTGGCGGAGGCTCGGGGGCGATGTTTCAATTGGAGGAACGCGTTCACTTCAGGATGGAGGTGGCTGTCGCTACTGGTGCCACGCTTGCCATCAAGGACGACGCGAGTCCCTGTGCAGAAAGGAATTACTCGTTGTCATCAGTTGCTTGCTTGAATATCCAGTGGCGTATCAAACCCCCTTCGTCGAATCTCGTCATTTGCCAACGCCTAACATCCCCGGCGAATGGCATCGGTTTCCCATCCTCTTCATTGGACGACGGACGAGCGCCACCTACCAATTCCACTCATGTTCATTTCCAGCCCGAAGTTGCCAATATCTCGCGTCCCCCTTCACCCACTCTCATTGTAGCACAATATTCGTTGCCTCACTATCATCCGCTAATCCACAAAGAGGTTACTATGATCACTAGTATCATATTCCCAAGCCGCCTTTCGGTAAAACCTACCCAAAAGTTTTTAAAACTATGTTTAATTAGGAGAAGTGCAAAAATGAAATCTTCCACCCCCATCCTAACTAGCCCCCGCCCTCCTCTCAATGAACCCTCTGATATTAGCATGGCCATCCAAGCTTCCAAAGAAACACCGCTTGACCGAGTATACGACACCCAGCTCTTTAGCGTAGTCCAGGACGAACTCGTAGTCCGCTTGGGAGGCAAAGGATGTGTATAGGTACCCTGTAGATGGCTGGCATTAGGTTTTTGTTTGGGCAAGGGCGGAAGAGGAGAACGATAGGTGGAGAGAGAGAGAGACCGAGAGGAAGAGGAATAAGACGAGGATGAGTGCGGCGAAGAGGAAGCGGGAAAAGAGACGGAGATGGAGTCAGGGAGAGCGAGAGCGAAATAAGAGTGAGGATGACAGGGTAGGGCGAGAGAGGGGGGAAATGCAGTGGAAGAGGAAGACCCTATACCTTCTTGTGATTTCAACCTGTTTTTCTCTAATTCAAAGACGAATTTGGTCTTGAACCGTTACTGGTAGTAACGGATTCTAATTCACATCAGCAAAAGAAAAACGGGGGAGACTACAACTTCTCAAGCATACGTTTTTACGGATTTGAGGATGTACATGGGACATCAGGTAGCTGATAATCTAAGCAGTCACGTCAAATTTTCGAATGGGAGGGACGGGGCCCAATCAAATAAACCTACTTGATCCGCCAAGATCCCATTCAGCAGCGCCTTTTTTACACTACCTCGGGTTATGGCGCCCACCACGAGGTTTGGGAACCGATATTTGGGGGCGACGAATAGGTTCAGGATAGCAATCTGCAGAGGGTTATCTATCAAAACCAACTGAGCTCAAAAGACGGACATGCTTTGCAAATGAAAGATGCTTGCCTACCTGTATAAGCATAGATCCGATAATTTGTTTCGAGCACTATGAATCCTTCTTGCGGGCCGGAGCGGTTACCAATTGAGGAAGGAAGAGGCGGGGATGAGGATGTTAATGTTGTAGCGAGGCGGGTGGGGTGGAAGCATATTGAAGATGGCTGTTTGTGATATTTGTTTAGAGTGAAAATAGTATGAGGGATGTGAAATAAACCTTGCGCCGCCATATCAGAGTGTAATCTACTAGATCTTCGAGCATCGCCATTTGAGTTTTACTGAGATGCTCTGTGGAGTATTCCTAAGGCTCAAGGTCAGCAGGAATGACTAGAGAGGTTTTAGAACTAACTCTGCCAAGTTCCATGGTCGATAGCATGAAGAGAAAACCTAGAACATCGACCAAGTCCATTTGTCGCTCCTAAAAGAGGAGTTAAGTCGAGTTAAGTCAAAGGAGATCGTGACGGCCGACACCTACCTCCGTGAGGTGCAGATATTGCAATAACAACTCCCAAAGCTGCTCGTGAGGCGAATGAAGAAGGAATTGAAATCCTGTTGACGTTATCTGCAAAGGGCCTTGTCTATAAATACTTAAGAAATCATTCAGGTAAGAAGGTTGTTGAACCTGACTTACCCAACAGTCGTCATGAGGCCACTTCGCTGGAGTAGGAATGAGACACGGACAGAGGGCTTGGTTGAAATTTGCCCTGATCCCGAAGAGACCACCAGTATTGTCTAGATAATGCTGTCAACTGCATGTACATGTTATGGCAGTCAAAAGGCGCACCTCCCATCTTTCAAGCGCAAAAACACGAGGAACTCAATGTCAACACTGCTTTGCTTGTCATCCATCTCTGAAGGCACGTCAAAACTCCCACTTGTGCCCCTATAACAGAAGAGTATATCGGTTCTGTGTCGAACTCATCGAATAGCCAAGTACACATACGCACCCTCCAGTTATAGCTTGCCGGAAACTTGTTTTGAATGTTGGAACCACCGACAACTTGACCGCGGAGTTTGGGAAGATATGGAGCTTTATGAGGGCGGCAAGAGCTTCCGTGTATACCCTGTTATTAAGAAGACAGAATCAAAGGTCGAGCAGGAAGAGTAAAGTGAATGAAAGCACTTACACTTTCCCTTCCCATGTCACCCATGCCGCCATCGTCGATACTGGGATCGCTGATTCTAGCCAAAGGAGATTCACGATTAGTTGCCTTGATATGGGATCAAGCAGCCTGTAGATGAGGGTCAGAGTAATGTTGCAACTTCAATTTGCATAGCTCACCATTTAAGAGTTCTGATAATGCTGCCACCCTATCCAGTTCGCAATAACAAAGTACGACCCAGTTGGCACGAGCAGGAAAAAGAAGTATTTATAGTGGGTATCCTTGGCCCCGGCTGCGCAAGGGCGTCGAGAACCTTTGGTGGCGATGCAGTTCGTTCTGTTCGAGTTGATGTAAAGTCGATACTCACTCGTATCCCAGATAATGGCAAGAATGTGCTGAACAGAACAGCGTAGCCCCCGAGGATAAAGACGATGATGGTGGTGAAGATGAGGACGTGACCTAAATGTGGTTTGAACATGACAGTCACAACTTGCCTTCTTTCATCCACCATCACGACCGCGACTTCGCCGTTTCGACGCGATAAAGACGCGTCCTCACTTTGGCCCTGACAATGGATAAGCAATGGCAGAAACACATTTTTATTCTTTGCCCCCTTTTCGCTCGTCTACCTCCGTTATGGCGCTCACGTGGCCTTGACTTGACCGAGTCATCTGGGCGCGTTATGACTTGGAACCGTTTTTCTCTTCTCTGGCCACCGCTCATTCAGCACTGTTATGGAAAAAGAAGACTTTGCTGCCTTGAATCTAGCCGATTTTTGCAGAGATTTGTTGGTGGAACCCCACCAGGTTTTTCCCTTCGACGGAGTGGGAGTTGACGAGTTGCGACAAGGCTAACCGGAAGTATCGAAGAGAGCTGTGTATGACCCATATGCCCGTGGTTCGTCCATGTCAACTATGTTCACAGGCTCGCGCTGGTTAAACGTAGGTCTAAGCGAACTATATGACTGGTTGGATTATGAAAGAGGCAAGAAAGGCGACCAGAACATGCTTCAAATACAAACGTTTGGATCTGAGTAATTTTCTTGCACTGCCGACTGATGTTCTCTTCGGGGTCAGCCCACTTCTTCTGCTTCTCGAATCCTCCTTACCTTTTGTCCAGATATTTGAGTCTCTACATCCTGTGGACCTCTATCATCTCATACAATCCTCGAAGACCTTCAGAAGTATAATTCTGAATCCAAGGTACAGAGGCGTGTGGAAAAATGCTTTTCGCAAACACAAGGACTTGCCATCTTGCCCGAAGGGTATGCCTGAACCCCAATGGTCGTCTCTTTTGTTCGGTCCCGACACTTGTGATGTGAGTCAATTTGCTAGCCGAATACAATTTCAATTAAGACCCCTCAACAGATTTGTGGGAATCATGGGGCTCTCCCCGATTTTACCTTCCGGAAACGGTTGTGTGAAGCATGCTGGGTTGGTAATGACTGACCCACAACTTTCAGTCTATTAACCTCTCTTTCAACCTCTAGAGGCCTCATCTGGTGTACAGAGGCGACTTGGCCCACATCATGTCAGGATTTCCCCACAACAATCTTGTAGTTGTCTGGGAACTTGTTCCGAGAACCTCTCGTCGAGGTAAGTACGCGAGTATTGGTGACATGAGGAAGCTGACTCTCTATAGGCAGCACAACCTATTCCCTGAGCTCAAATAGACCGTACCTGAAAAAGGACGTCGAGGCAATGGTTGACAGGGTAAAGGAATTCCTGGGCGACATTGCTGCGGAGGTACCAGGTGCTGCCAAAAAATATCGAGTCTTCTTATCCAAGGTTACGGCCAAACTTGACGAGAATAAGGCTGTGCGTGTTTCTAACTGCCTTTGCGGCCTTCTCTCAATGTGTTGTAGAATGCGTCAGCAGCCAACAAATGGGCAAAAACCATATATCGTGATTTATCTTCTGAAAGGAAACGTTTTGGCAGTGAGATGGCCAAAAGGTAAGCATCTCTATCGTACCAAAATTTCTGGTATGCTGAGATTCTAAACACAGGTGTATGACTCGACTTGCGAACATAGGACATGACCCACGTGATACATCTGCTGGTCGAGACTTTGCTCGTGATACATTGTCCAGACATGGTGTCACACGGCTCACACCGAAGGGTAAGCGTCTTATGCAGCCGAATTCCTTGGTTTTCAATGATTTATTTTCGAAGTGTACCGGAAGATAAAGCCCGACCTTGAAAGAACAGTGGATGTGCTAAGAAGGCATAGAGTGGCTCTGGAACGTAAAGAATTGGTCAAGTTATGTTATACGGAGTATACCAAGACGTTGAAGCCAGAACAATGGACATCCATCGTGCCTCTGCCTGAAGTTCTGAAACTCTTCGATGATTTCATTTCTTCGAAAGATGATGTTATTGGAGAGATTACAAAGAAAGACGCACTGGCTCGTTTTCCTCCGCTCACTCTACAATTCATGGACTCCCAAGTAAACCGTCTGGCTTCCTTGCTGCCAAAAGGTACCGATCACTCCGTCGCTTCCATGGACTGTTACGCCCGCCTAAATTTGGCAACATCTGTCTTCGTATGCAAGATATGTCAATATTGCCATATCTCTGGCAAGGCTCTTTGTGGATGGACGAATATTCGCTCGCACATTAACCAGAAATCTCGAAGTTCTACTTTTTCCCGTCAACCTTTTCCCCATCTGAAGCTCGAGTTCAGCTCGGTCGGTTATGCTACTTCAGCCTCGCTCATACGCTCTTTGGGGCTCGACCCTGGGACAACGACGACAGAGCAGCTTGACTTGATTGACGCCCGCTTTTTTTGTGAAACCTGCCCCATCTTGTCTGTGCGAGGTGTCCGAGGACGAGAGGCATATACATGGACAGAATGTGTAGGTTTCTTGGCGATCGTTGTCGTCTTTCTAGTTTATTGAAAGTTGCATAGATTACGCATGCACGGCAACATGCCGTGTGTTCTTGGCAGCTTCTCACACCGGAAGCGACGCGATTCGTGAAAGAGCAAGAACCCCTTCACCCTTCCCCTGTGTCGCCGGCCTGGGGATGCAACCACTGCTCGAAACATTTTGAGCACAGTGTTTCGCTTCCGTCTGCAAAGGTTCATGTCAATGCAAGGTAAGTCATCGTCTGACCGCTTTCTCGTTCCTCTCAATTTGCGCTTCATTTACCATAGTCATGGCATTGAGAAGCCAGTTATTGGCAAAGATGTCATCGCGTACAAGCACCGGTTTAATTTTCCAGGGGGCTATAGTTCTCGCGAACCCTTTCACTATTCACTGGAACCCCCTTGCCAGTTCATGTGCAAAATGTGCCCGAGGCGACCGATTTACCGTCTATGGTCGATGGACAAGTTGATACCTCATCTACGGAAGAAGTGAGTATCAAATTATCGTAATTTTGGAGACACTGACTGATGTATACCGTCAGGCACCATGTAGCTGAGCCTCTTCAACACGATCATTGGGAAAAAGTTGAGATTGTCGCACAAAATTGATGTCCTTAATTACGCTTGCAAATCCTGGGTCAGTCCGTTGCGCTATGATAAATCGGACAGGGTTGTTGAGAGGCGGTGAATTGTGGTCAATTTTGAGTTTTTCGGACTTCAAATTGATGGCCAGATCGATTAGATTAGATTAGATGCAAATGTTTATTTTATCGATTGACATTCGTTTCTTGCTCTCCTCCAACTCTTCGTCGACCAGCACATCATGTCTACTCCTTCATACTCACTCTTCTGCCTTGGTAACCCCCTGCTTGACGTGCAGGTTTCCAGCGGCGAGGAGCTCCTCAAAAAGTACGATTTGAAGGCCAATGATGCTATTCTGGCTGAGGAGAAACATGCACCGATGTCCGTCTCCATCTGCGTTTGCGAAGGCAGCTAATATCATATTATCAACAGCTATGATGAGCTCGTCAAGGAGCACCAGGTCAGCTATGTTGCTGGAGGCGCGGCTCAAAACGCTGCGCGTGGTGCTGCTGTGAGTTTTTTCAGCAAATTTCTGATCGACACCCAATCTAAAACCGAAAAAAGTACGTACTGCCCCCGGGCTCTGTTGTTTACACCGGATGTGTCGGCGACGACGATCTCGCTGAGCAGCTCAAGACTGCCAACAAGCGAGAAGGGCTGGACCAAGTATACCAGGTCAAGAAAGGCGACAAGACGGGAGCTTGTGCTGTTATCATCACTGGCCATCATCGGTTAGAATTTTTGTTACTTGTAGGAAAAGGGGTTCTAATATGTTGTATCCAGATCCCTCGTCACCACTTTGCGATGTGCAGAGAAATTCGACCAATCCCACCTTTCTTCTCCTGAGGTCGCTCCCCTCGTCGAGGGCGCGAAGTTCTACTACGTCGAAGGGTACTTTTTGACCCACGGCGTCTCCTCGGTTCTGGAATTGAGCAGCAAGTCGACTGAAGCTGGCAAGGTTCGTTGAATTGGTAACGTAAACACCATCTCCACTGACATTTCTTATTTCGCAGACCTTCATTCTCAATCTTTCTGCCCCATTCATTGCCCAATTCTTTGGAAGTCAAGTCTCCCAGATCCTGCCATTCACCGACGTTGTCATTGGGAACGAAGCCGAGGCTGAATCATGGGCAGCGGCCAACAACTATCCTGACGTCAAAGACCTTGCAGGAATCGCCAAGGCCATTGCTCTCCTTCCCAAAAAGAATCCCGCCCGTCCCCGTGTCGTTGTCTTTACCCAGGGCGCACAATCTACTGTGTTGGTCACGGCTGACAAGCCCGACAGCCCGCAGGTCTTCCCTGTGCATGCCCTTACTGACGACCAGATAGTCGACACTAACGGCGCTGGTGACGCCTTTGCTGGTGGATTCATTGGCGCTCTCGTTGCTGGAAAGAAACTCGAGGAAGCTGTCGAGGCAGGGCACAAGATGGGTGGAATGTGTGTGCAGCAGGTAAGCAATTTAGTCGTTTGACATATTACACCATTTCCGACATCTTTTACATCACAGGTCGGCCCCCAATACAAGTGGCCAAAGATTCAAATCCTTTAGAATATACCCCCAAGCACCCCCCAAGCATGTAGCATATATACCTTGCCACTCTCAACAGTGGCAACACCTACACATCCCCTGTAGTGTCTCTCCACACCACCATGTTTGGATTTAATTTGCATGTAATCATAGAAAGAAAAGGATGTTTCGGTAGACAGCCATGCGCGTTTCCCTCCATTTTAAGGCAACATCAAGGTCCGATAGAGGAAAGACGCATCACTTGATGTATCTGGGGAGCCTTCGTCAGCGATATGCCTGTGGATGGTTGTATGACAGACTCACACATCAAATAAAAAGAGCTGCATAAACAGCGGATATCGCATACATTAGAAGTTGGTTTGTAATCTATCTCCAAATGTAAGTGTTGTGATCATTTTATTACAATATGCTTCATGGTTCCAGACAGGCGTTAAATAAATGGTAGAATGAAAGCACATTGAAAAGCGATAGAGAAGGAAAGGATGATGAGGGTCATGAAGAGCGAGGAGTAGTTTCATAATAATCAGGAAAGACGGCATGGAGGGATCGGCGTTCCAGGGTTTCATCATGAAGGGGGAGGCGAGGCAAGAGATTCCTAATTTGTGGTCAGACAAGCGAAAGCATGAATCGAACTCCGGGACCATACCTGTGTCAAAAGTTCAGCTGTTTTGTAAGAGGCGCGGGGTCAGCCAAAATTCTGTATTCAATATGAACTACTTACCTGGATTGAGCATGGGCTCTCCATCCTCGGTAAGTATATGTTCCATCGGTTCTGGGCGGTCAAGTGGAGGACCGTACCCATGCAGACCATTCAAGTCATTGAGTCCCGATGTCCTGTCAGTATTCTCAAGGCTCTGCGACCCAACTCTCGTGCCAAACACGTTTCGATTACCATCCAACTCGAGCCCATTTTGTCGTTGAGACGCTTTTTCCGCCTCAGCATGAAGCTTGATGACGGCCTGCATGGCCATTTCCACTTCCTCGGCGGTAAGTTGGGTTGTTGGTGAAAGACAATGTTCCATCGTTGATAAATTAGAGCTGCTGCTGGAATTAGAAGTTGACATGGGATCCGGGGAAGAGGTTTCTGGGCTGATGGGACTGCCATTTGATGAGGATGCGCTCATGTTGTTCGTTGTTGTTGGTGGGTGGGCGGACGATGACGGTGGCGGAGGGTAGCTCCCATTGGTTCGATAGTGCGGAGAGGGTGTATAATATACATTCTGTGGCGGTGGGTATGAATAGGTCATAGGGACCAGGAGGCTTGGTGCATTGTGGGGGTAGACCCAGTTCGGTGTTGTTCTTGCTGAAGAGGTTGGTAAGCCAATTGGGGGATATCGTGGAGGGACATAAGCTGCACCAAGAAACAGTAAGAATCGACGATGACAAGAGTTGCTCGGGACGTACTCATGGTAGCAGTATGTGAACGGTAATAACTAGAAGGACCACCAACATTCGGTGTGCCCTGATGCGTTTCGACTGGAATGCCTGTTGCCTTTTCTTTTCCTTTCCGTGAAGGGGTCCCACTCCTGCTTCGAGATTGGTTGCTCGAGGATGCCTCCTCGGTTCCGTCGGTTTTCTCCTGCCCGGGGGATTCGATGACGACACCATTATGCCTGCAAAGAGACGTCCCTCAACAAATGTTTGCAGGGATCTTGAAAGTCGCACCTAGATTTCTGGTGTCTCCTCTGTGCATCCGTCTGCACAAGAATGAGTCATTTCACCTACGGTCCAGAGTAAGAACGACGAACTCGTGTAAAGGTTGCATCACATTGAGGACATGCACTAGAGGGAACAACGGCGTCAGCACACAAGGGAAGCGCGCGGCGCTGGAGGTTGGGACGAACAAACCAGGCATGGAATGCAGTTTTGTCGTCCTCTGGTGTCGCTTGAGATCGGCTTCTCGAGCGAACTGTTTGTTGCATCCATTGATTTTACAGGGCCAGATGCCTGTGGTGACATCCTTCTTCTTCTGTGCGGCTTTCTTCTTCTTGGAAGTTGTCTCCTTTTTGTCCTCCGGCTGCTGAGAGTTTCTTGAATATTGCAGGTTTGAATACCACTTAAGATGGACTCACGAGGTCATTTGCAGTCGAATCAGCCCTGACCATGGTCTTCGAGAGCGTCAAGCTCGAACCCTTCCAGTGCCTTTTAATGAATGTGGTTGAATCCCTGAAAGACGTTGCTGGCTGGCAGACGTCAGCTGGCGATGAGCGTCGCGTTTCTGTATGGCGGTAACTTGTTATCCCGACTAGGTTCTTCGGCGATCACCCTGTTTCGGCGAATTCTGACGCCCATTATGAGTGAAGAATAATTACCATGGATAGATACCGTTTGACATGTTGGGTATATACTAGATGCTGTAGGTAGGAAGGTATACATATGGAATGCAAAAATGCAAGGGATCCGGAGATCTAAAGTGCACCGATAGCGCTGGCTCTCTCCAGCAATCCATGAACTCGTCTATTCAATCGTTCTCCCTCCGCCTTGCGCTCCCAAATTTGATGTGAGGGACTTTTCTTCTTCGGCAACCACACTTTCCCTCCTTTCGCTTCTGCTCGCTTGGCATTCAGAGCAGAAAGGTCGACAACCCGTGGCGAAGACGAGAATTTGATGACATCACGGTACAACATCTTTGTTTCTGTGGTCAATCTTCGTAGTGTTGGTGGTGAATCGTTAATCTCGGAATCAGAGTCATCCGTGTCCGAGTTCCCTGACGGATCGAGAGGAGGAGTTGGCATCCTTGAGATGGGTTGTGGCAGCGGAGAAAGGGACTCTATTTCCCGGAGCAAGTCTTGGCCTTTGAGGAAAGAATTCTCTGTTCTGAGGTACCGAACGGTTCCACGGAGGGCTTCAATCTGTGCGGAAACATTAGACTGATAAGAAAAAGAAGTGATAGCAGGTAGTTACCTGGTCCAAAAGGTATGACGTTTCTAGGCTGCCTTCAATCGGTACATTTTCCGCTTCGACAGGTTGAGTTCCAATTTCTGCAAAACCATCTAATCAGCAATGAACCTCAAAAAAAAGAAAACAATATGAGCATACGCTGCCGCTCCTGTCCAGCACTCAAGCTCTTCAACCTCGCATTCTCCTGCTCAATGGCATCGATGTCCGCCTGTAACTGCTCAATCGCTTCTTCATAGGCTCTCTCCTGTTTCTTGCCCTTGTTTATCTCCGTCTCAAGGTCAACAATGGTGTCTGCCTGCTTCTTGACGGTCTCCATGCGCCTCTCCATAAGCTCGATTTTGACTGTAGCCTCTTGAATGTTCTGGTCCTTGGCACGCAAAGTGCGCACCAAGCCTTGCATCTCATCGTTGAGAGAGGCTACTTTCCGTTCGGCTTCGATGTTGACTGCTAACGCAGCTTTGACCTCGGCAATCCTTGTTACCCAGGGTGCCACGCCAGTAACTGAAAGCGCTATTAGAATCATGGACGTGACTGGCGACAACAAAAAAGAAAACGCACTGTTCAAAACGCTCTCGTTTTCCAGGACAAGTGGCAGTAGCTTGGTACCTTCCTCAGTGAGATGCGTAATAGAACCGCCGACAACTTCCCATGTCGATGCACCTGGCTTCATGTCTTTCGCTACAGTAGATGTCGCAGTCTGCTTGACGATGCCAAGGACAGTCGTCAATTGGAAAGCAGACTTTGCACTGCGGGCGTCACCGAGATGGGGCATGAGGCCTTGAGCCAACTAGATGATTCGCGTCAGAGACAGTAGAAGGTACTCCAACACAAAAAGATACATACGGAAAATCCGAAGTTCACAAGATCTGCAACGTGGTCGCTCAGGGCTTTCATCTGAGGAATGAGATGAGCTTTCAATGCTGTTGAATCCTGAATCAGGTCTTCGAGTCGTTTTGTAAGTTTCCTGTGCCACAGAGTCAGAATTACAGGGCGTAGTCACGGTAAAAGAAACCGACTTTGACAACGTTTTAGCACCCTTGCACTGTTCGAGGAGTTTCAACAGCGGCTCGAAAAGTTCCAAATCAATATCATAGCCTCCCATGTCCAATTCTACGTCTGTAGCGATGCATTAGCTCCCATCAGCATCTTAACTATACGGCACACACCTTTGTCGTTGATGGTAGCCTCCACAGCCGTTTTCGTCAGACGCAAAGACGCAGAGCACATGTCCAGGTCCAAATCCAACGCCATAAGATATCCCAGTTCGCGCTCTGCCAAATCATAATCGAAGCCATCAAAGTACGTTTCCGCCAAATGATCAAATTGCGCTTGAATCCTATTTCGCAAAGTAGATTAGCACCTCAAAAAAAAAAGGACGATGGGTTGAAAGTCGTACTTGACAATGTCATTGACACACTCTCCTTCCTTAAAGTCATCGCGACGAAGCAAACCAATATGCATATCGATTCGCTTTTCGAGGGGGGCGATTTCTGGATAGAGCCGGCCGATGTTGAGGAAAGTCTCGACATCACATTTACGGAGGATCGCTGCAAAGCGCTTGCAGAGGGTTGATAGGCCAGAGACACGGCCTCTCATCTACGAAACGGATTAACAAAGTAATACGGAAAACAAAGGGACTTACTTCGCATATGCCAACAAGTGCCTCGGAGACAGGACCGTTGAGAGCGTCGGGCAATCCATGAGCTTGCGTAACGACCGTATTGATCAAGTCCACTTTGGCTGCCATCCGTTGGAAGAACATGTAACACCTAGTGGCGTCATTGTCCGAGTCAACATAAATTTGCGGCAAATATGGCTGTGTTGTTCTTTCAGACGAGAACTGGGATTAAGAGAACAAAAGCAAACCTGAACGATCTCCAACATCTCTTTGTGTTCTTTAGCTTCCCACTTCGCTAGTTCCAGATCTATACTCCTGGCTTGGTTCTTGGCAGCAGATGATTGTAACTTGAGGTTGAGCGACATCATAGCGGCTGTTTGGGACGCTGCTCTGTCTGATTCAGACTGTGCGGACTGTGTTTGGGCCCGTAGGCTATCGAGATCACTTTGAGAAAAGCATTTGAGATAGTGAGACGAGTGGAATAGGAAAAGGAGCACCTCTGAAGCTGCATAACGAGTTCCCTGAACTGATTGATGGTGTTTTCGAAGTCCAGACAAGTTTCTTCCAAGGTTTCTATTTTATGAACGTGTTCGCGAATTTGCAGGTCCCTTCGGTCTATACAAAAATGGACTGTGAGAGGGATTGCAATGAAAAGCAACGCCATAACACACCAAGATCTTCATGGAGTTGTTTTTCTGTTTCCATATGATTCTCCTCGAGCTCATCATTGAGCTCTTTGAGGGCCTCGAGGTCTTCGATTGTGATGCGCATCTCTTCAATTTTCTTGGATGGATAAAGGGTTAGCGCAATTAGATAGTGCGTAGGCTTGACTTACCTCGCCCAGCATTAAGTTGCGCTCCGTCAACTGGACAAGCATCTCTTCAGCACCCAAGGCATCGTCTAACTGCAGTTTCAGGTCTTCGATTTGAGTTTCCGCGTTGGACAGTTTGATCAAGGATTCCTCATATTGTGCTGCGCCATAGGATAAGCGTTCTGAATAACACCGGAGGATTTAACTGACATTGAAGTTCGTCAATACCAACAATATCCTTTTCCATCTCTGATATCCGCCTTCTCTGCTCCTGTTCTGTTTCTTGCGACAAGTCTCGAAGCTTAATGAGGGCCTCTTTCAAACGTTCGTTGTGTTTCTCGAGCTGGATATACGCCATTGATGATTTAGCAGTATCATCGCTTGATTGACCAGGACCTCCTCCCGAATTTAGTACCCCGTTCTCAACTTCCAACACTGCCAACTTCTCCTTAATCTCCTCCAACTCGGCCTCCGCAAGCTCTGCCCTTTCTTCTGCAACCTCCTTATCCAACATGGCCATCTCCAAGTGCTCCTGCGCATCTGCCACCCGCGTGTCAGAAAGTTGAGAGAGCTGCAACGAATCGGCGAGTTCTCTCCTCGTGGCTATTAGTTCTGTTTGCAGCGAATTGAGCTTGGCCTGTAATTTGGGACGAAGAGCGACAAAGGATTCGGCTTCTGAGAGCCGTGTCTCGAGTTCGCGAACATGTCGGGCGTCATCAGTGCGTTTGGCTTCGAGGACACGAACTTTAGCTCGCAGTTCTTGAAGTTCTTGTTCGTCGGCAGGTGGCCTTCCTAGGGGTGAGGCAGCCCTAGACGGTGGCCGTCCATTTGCTGGCGTTGCACCTAGATGAGATGAGGGTGGTTGTGGCGGCGGTGAGGCTTGTCGGGGTGGCAAAGTGAGTGGTGATGATGTTCTGGGAGCAGTGCCATTTGGTGAAAAGATGTTTGGTGGAGACTCGCGTGACGCCGAGCTAGGAATCTCCTGTGAGGCTGATCGAAATGCCAATGACTTGCGCGGTTGTAGGGAAAGTGGAGGTGTTCGTTTCGTGGGTGAAGCTGGTGGTGGCTTTGCAAGTCGCGAGCCCAGCGCGGCTGGTGTCGTCAGCAAAGTTGTGGGTACCGGAGCTGCTACTGGTTTGACAGGACTTGCAGAGCGTGGAGAGGGGTTGGAAGATGGGTTGGAAGATGGCGGGCTGCGAAAAGAGTTTGCCCGTAGTAATCCTGACGCGCTTGATGTCCGTTGGTGACCCACAGTCGGACGAGTTGTGAGAGGTGGAGGCTTCGGCACCTAACGAACCTTCAATTCTCATAGATACCTTCCAATCTCAAAGCAGATTCGTACCGTGCTAGGACCCGCATCGAGCTCTGAACCATGAACTCCTTTGATTTGACTCTGCCGAATGAATACGCCGTAGTTAATCTTGCATGTAAAGTAATGGATTCCGTTGACGGATCCGTCGTTCTTGCCATTAGGTTCGTACAACTCTACGCCGACCCATTTCCCAATAGCGAAAGATGTCGGGCCAATAAAACGAACAACACCGCGTCCTTGAGGAATAGTGACAATGGTACCTAAAGGAGGATCCATGTTTCAAGGGTGTCTCCTCCGTAAACAAAGAATGTTTCGTCGACAAAGTCGATTATGAAGAGGTCGTGAAAGCTCGACGACAAGGAAAGAACATAGGGGATTATGCAAGGATTAAGAAAGGTAAACAGGCCTGATAGGGCTAGAAACCGTGACGTGCGTTTGCCAACTGTGCCCGGCCCGGTCCCCCGCTCACGACCTCGACTTCACACAATCTTCTATGCCCCAGAGCAGTTTACCATCCAAAATTCATATTTCTGTAACAGATTCTACTGTCAACTATTGAAGCCAATCGACGCGATTGTAAGCCCGTTGGCTGCTCATCTCGAACGAATAGGGCCTACGTCCGCTGTTCGAGAAATGTCTCTAGTTTGTCTCTTCTCTAACAGCTCTGACCAGTAACCGTATGGGTTTTTCTCTGCGCTCGCTTTTCAAGAAAAAGGATAAAATGTCCAAAAAACACGAGAAGCCACACCAGAAAAGGGAACCTAGTGTTGCTTTAACCGGTCTCCTCACACTCGAAATATACTCGCATCACGTCCGTCTATATTCCGATCCTGCACCAAACTTATCAGACAATGCTCTTGCCATCGCATCCATGACCCTGGGCGACAACTCTCCAGACACCACCTCGATCCAGCTCCTCAGTGGATCCCTCACCGACTTTCTTCAGTACTCACACAAAGAGGCGTCAAAATGGCTGCTCGACATTGCACACGACATTTGCGATCCCGTCCGTCGCAGGGGTTCATTAGAAAAACAGATGGGGCCGCAGCACTGGCTTGCAGTTGCCGACACAGATCCCCTCACTGCGCCGGTATATCGCTACCATCTTCATACGGGAGTGACGGTTGGTCTTGCAAAAATCAGTCGCCGTGAAGGAAGGTCTTACACCAGCACAACTGGAAATGCAACGACAATGGCTAATCATGTCAGGCAGCGTGATGGTGAAAGGTGCTGGGTGACAGGAGCAACCGGTACACTGACCAACAGCCATATTTGCCCCAAGCGCATGGGGGACTATACGGCCAGAATTATCTTTCAAACATTCACAGGCAATAACCCTTCTCCCGATCTCACTATTTTTCATGAGATTTTTGGCTTGAGTCTGCTAAGTTATCTGGACACTTTATTTGACACCTATCAGTTGGGCTTTCATTACATTGCTCCAGTGAGAAGTTATCGTCTTCTCATCTCCAATTTTTATTATTGATCAACCCTTTAGCAAATCTATGAGTGCCATGTGTTTGCTAATTCAGACGATGAAGATTATACTCTATTTGCAACATTTCGAAAAGGATGCAACAACTTCAACCAGCCTCTCCTCCATGGGCGACGTGTAGGCCCTCCTAATCCCCTCCACAACAATAATCCCCCAGCAGGTCTTTTTCGCTGGCACTACCTACAGTGCGTGATTAAGAAGTTTGGACACCATCAGTATACAGACCTTCAGAATATCAATTTCTATGAATTTCCTCTTCGAATGAAAGGGGATTCTGATGATGATGGCACAGACAGTGAGTTCCAATGGCCATCCATGGTTTTCGATCTAGGAAGGAATGTAGAGAAAAGCCTGGAGGAGTCTGCACAGTCCCATCGTGCAGTTCAGAATTGGATTGATTCTTTGCCTTGATGTTTCTTGACAGATTGTGCTTGGTAACCAGTTAACCTCCCAACCTATAATTCTTAGTATTTTTCCCATAGTGTCTTTAGATCTGGACCCAATTGCCACATTCAAATTGTCTTGAGCTAGTGTCAGATTTTGAGTCCATGCTCAATTAGTCAAATAGACTACCACAATTGCTCGTAAAAACTCCATAAACGGATGATTTGCGTCAGCTGGTCGAAATGTAATGACTTGCGTGGAGTTGGTGGTGGCTTTGCGGGTCGCAAGCCCAGCGCTGCTGGCGTCGTCAGCAAGGCTGTGGGTACTGGAGCCGCTACTGGTTTAACAGGACTTGCACGGCGTGGGGAGGGGTTGGAAGATAGATTGGAAGAATGGGGGGCTGCGAAAAAAATTTGCCCGTAGTAATCCCGATGTGCTTATGTCCGTTGGTGATTCACAATTGGTCGAGTTGTGGGGGGCGAATGTTTTGGCACATAACAAGCCTTCAATCACATACCCTTCAATTCTAGAGCAGATTCGTACCGTGCTAGGACCCGCATCGAGCTCTGAACCATGAATTCCTAGATGACAGCAGCGTTCCTGATGAGGCAAGTCTGCATCGATAGTGGGTCCAGATAGTAATACGTACCATTCTGATACGAAAAACCTAGAACTTGCAAGCCGCATGTCCTTGTTGGGAGGAAGCGAGAGGTGGAATCAAAATGATCACAATCACGTATTCGGACGCGACGTGATTTATATTCCATGCACCGTTCATAGTCTATCATTGACGGAATAATCTTCGTGGATAGATCACACTCGCAGAAAGGGCCCTGAATGGGAAGCGTTCGACTGAACCCAGATAGGCCATCGCAAATGTGTGTTCAATGCGTGAAGTTCTAGACGGTCAAGTTCTTGCTCATTCCTTTTTTTCCAGTCCTAGTCAGAATCGGTCTTCGTGGACGTAGGAGCTTTCAGATAGGGTTGAGGGGCTGATGGTTGACGCTGTCTAGTTCGCACTGCTCATGAGGAATGGTAGGGCATATGTGGAAGAAAAAACAATGGCTTACTGGACGAGCCCCATCCCAAACTTCAAAAACGTCCATCGCCCCATCGGAAATCTCAATCCATCTTTAAACCAACAAAAGTCGTTCGTCATTTAAAGGCGATTTTGAAAGCCCTGTCGGCCACGGTACCAACTGGTTGTGCAAACTGGTGATGGCTGGGCTAAGTTGGTGATATGTGCGAATTTGACTCTGCCGAATGTATACGCCGTAGTTGATCTGGATTCCGTTGACGGAACCGTCGTTCTTGCCATTGGCTTCGTAGAACTCTACGCTGACCCATTTTATAGCGAACGATGTCGGGCCAATAAAACGAACAACACCGTATCCTTGCTAGCTTGCTGCTTGAGGATTAGTGACGATGGTACCAGGCTGGATCCATGTTTCAAAAGTGTCTCCTCCGTAAACAAAGAACATTTCGTCGACAAAGTCGATTATGTCGAGGTTGTGAAAGCTCGACGACAAGGAAAGAACATAGGGGACTATGCAAGGATTAAAAAAGGTAAACAGGCCTGATCAACTGTGCCCGGCCCGGGTCCTTGCGCTTCCGTCAATACAGCTCAAACTTCAGATATGCCTGAGCATCCAGAATCCAAATCTCTGTAACACATTCCACTGTCAACTATCAGCGCCAATCGTCACGGTTGTAAAAAAGAACAAGGCCTACGTCCGCTGTTTGAGGAATGTCTCTAGTTTGTTTCTAGTCTAACTTCAGCGGAGTCCCACCTCTGACCAGTAACATGGGTTTTTCTCTGTGCTCGCTATTCAAGAAAAAGGATAAGATGACCAAAAAACACAAGAAGCCACACCAGAAAATGGAACCTAGTGCTGCTGCAACAGGTCTCCTCACACTCGAAATATACTCACATCACGTCCGTCTATATTCCGATCCTCCGCCAAACTTATCAGACAATGCTCTTGCCATCGCATCCATGACCCTCGGCGACAACTCTCCAGACACCACCTCAACCCAGCTTCTCAGCGGATCCCTCACTGACTTTCTTCAGTACTCACACAAAGAGGCGTCAAAATGGCTCCTCGACATTGCACATGACATTTGCGATCCCGTCCGTCGCAGGGGTACATTAGAAAAACAGATGGGGCCGCAGCACTGGCTTGCGGTAGCCGACACAGATCCCCTCACTGCATCGGTCTATCGCTACCATCTTGATGCAGGAGTGACGGTCGGCCTTGCAAAAATCAGTCGCCGCGAAGGAAGGTCTCAGAGCAGCACAACTGGAAATGCGACGACTATGGCTACTCATGTCAGGCAGCGTGACGGAAGGTGCTGGGTGATGGGACAAACCCGTCCATTGATCAATAGCCATCTTTGCCCCAAGCGCATGGGGGACTACATGGCCAGAATTATCTATCAAACATTCACAGGCATTGACCCTTTTCCCGATCTCACCATTTTTCATGAGATGTTTGGCTTGAGTCTGACAAGGAATCTGGATGCTTTATTTGATGTCTATCAGTTGGGCTTTCATTACATTGCTCTGGTGATAAGTTCTTATCTTCTCATCTCCAATTTTTTTATTGATCAACCCTTTAGCAAACTTATGAGTGCCATGTGTTTGCTGATGCAGTTGATGAAGAATATGACCTATATGGAACAACAGGAAACAACATCTTCAACCTGCCCCCCCTTCATGGGCAATGTGTACACCCTCCCAACCCCCACCACATCAATAATCCACCAGCAGGACTCTTCCGTTGGCATTACCTACAGTGTGTCATCAAGAAGTTTGGACACCATCAATACACAAACCTTCAGAATATAAATTTCCATGAATTACCTCTTTGAATGGAAGGTGATTCTGATGATGATGGCACAGACAGTGAGTTGCAATGGCCATCCATGGCTTTTGATCTAGGGAGGAGTGCAGAGCAAAGCCTGAAGGAGTCTGCAGAGTCCCACCGAGCAGTTCAGAACTGGATTGATTCTTTGACTTGATTTTCTTGACAGGTTGCACTTGGCAACCCCCCCACCTATAATCCTGAGTATTTTTCCATAGTGTCTTCAGATTTGGACCCAATTGCCACATTTAAGTTGTCTTCACTTAAGCTAGTGTCAGGATTTGAATTCATGCTCAATTAATCAAATAGACTACCACAATTGCTTGTAAAAACTCCATAAACATGGCTACAACCTCCCCATGGAAAGGTGGTATGTGAGTAAGGCAACACATTTTGTGCTAAATTGGGTAGAGTCAGATGCAAGATGTCTGCAACTTTGGGCTGGAAATGAACATGAGTCAAAATGGTAGGTGACATCTGTCCGTCGTCTGATAAAGATGGGTAAGCAATGCCATTCGCCAGGGATTTCAGGGCGTTGGCAAAGGATGAGGTTCGACGAAGGGTTCTGTCACTTCGACTGAGACCGGTTCGATCCCTAACAGTATAGTGGAGATTATTGTTGCAGAGAGGTAACCCCAAGGTGAGGAGATGCACGTCGATCAACAGGCGCCGTTGGGAGGGATGTTCAGTGATGTTGCATCCAAGCGCCGCATGCCCATAATATAGTTGACAACATTTATGGCGACTTCTGGATACGGATCAACAGACAATTTGGGTATCCAAACTTGAAAGCACTTGGTCGCGGTCAGAGCACACTCGTAGGGAGACACGGCCTTCAATACCTTTTGCCAGACCTCTTCCCGTTCTTGTTCTGTCTTGGGCCGCTGACATTTCAATTATCTCCCTCCGAAACCGGGCCCCTCAAATTTCCTTCCTCCACCGTGGATGCACATTTCAACCTTTGGCCAGCTCCGAGAGGCAGAAGGAAGTGGCGGTCACCTTTACTAAAGAAAAAAAAGAAGGATAAGTTCATCTTAATACGGCAGAGAAGAGACTGACTGACGGTCGCGCAAAAGGGACGCCAAGGAATTTCGGGAAAGTGATCCTTGACTCAATCTGGGAATACAGTATTATTTTGTTTGACTGTGGAGTTGTCAGCGTGGGGAACACCCGCCGCAGCAGTAGTGAAAGCAACGAACAAGATGTTGATAGCGACAAGCATGATTTTGGTGATCAAAATCGAGACAGGACTTTCGGCTGAAGTGCGAGAAGGAACTGGCGTGATGTCCTTTATACGATATGAACAGTACGAAGCTGAAATCTTGTCAGTGTGGATCCCAGAACGCGAATGGATTGTACCTTCAATCGACTATTGTCGTCTTCCGCATCGAACAGAAGCAGGCCAGGTTAACGTTAGAATAAGCCTGAGCGAATGGGATTGTTTCAGTGGTCAATATTCGCAGTGTTGGTAATGAATCATTAATCTCGGAATCGAACTCGTCCGTATCCGAGTTCCCTGACGGACCGAGAGGAGTCGGGATCCTTGAGTGGGGCTGTGGCAGAAGAAACTCTAATTCCTGGAGCAAGTCTTGGCCTTTGAGAATTTTCCGTTCTGAGATACCGAACAATTCGACGGAGGGCATCAATCTATGGGAAAACATTAGGCTAATAAAAAAGAAGTGACGGGAGGTGATTACCTGGTCCAAAAGGTATGGCGTTTCTAATCTACCTATAATCGGCATGTTTTCCGTTTCGACAGGTTGGGTTCGAATTTCTGCGAAACCATCAAATCAGCGATGAACCCCAAGAAGAAAACAATATGAGCATACGCTGCCGCTCCTGTCCAGCGCTCAAGCTCTTCAGTCTCGCATTCTCCTGCTCAATGGCGTCGATGTCCGCCTGTAACTGCTCAATCGCTTCCTTATAATATCTCCTGTTTCTTGCCCTGGTCTCAAAGTCAACAATGGTGTCTGCCCGCTTCTTGACGGTCTCCATGCGCCTCTCCATAAGTTCGATCTTAACTGTAGCCTCTTGAATGATCTGGTCCTTAGCGCAAAGTGCGCACCAAGCCTTGCATCTCATTGTTGAGTGCTTGTGTTGACTGCCAGCGCAGCTTTGACCTCAGCAATCCTTCCTACGCCAATAACTGAAAGCGCTATCAGAATCATGGGCAGGACTAGCGACAAAATAAAAGATGCACCCTTGAAAACGTTCTCGTTTTCCAGGACAAATGGCAGTGGCCTGCTACCTTCCTCAGTGAGATGCGTAATGGCGCCGCCAACAGCTTCCCATGTCGATGCGCCTGGCTTCACATCTTTTGCCACAGTAAATGTCGCAGTCTGCTTGACGATGTCAAGGACGGTCGTTGACTGGAAAGCAAACTTTGCACCGCGGCGTCACCGAGATGCGGCATGGGGCCTTGAGCCAACTAGATGATTCGCGTCAGCTGATCGTATTGCCAATGACATGCGCGGTAGTAGGGAAAGTGGAGGTGTTCGTTTCGTGGTGAATTTGGTGGTGGCTTTGCGAGTTGCGAGCCCAGCGCTGCTGGTGTCGTCAGCAAGGCTGTGGGTACTGGAGCCGCTACGGATTTAACAGGGCTTGCAGCGCGTGGAGATAGGTTGGAGGATGGTTTGGAGGATGGGGGGCTGCGAAGAGAATTTGCCCAAATAATCCTGACGCGCTTGACGTCCCACAGTCGGATGAGTTGTGGGGGGTGGAGGCTTCGGCACCTAGCAAAGCTTCAATCCGCATACCCTCCAATTTCAGAGCAGAGATTCATACCGTGCTAGGACCCGCATCGTGCTCTGAACAATGAACTCCTTTGATTTGACTCTGCCGAATGAATACACCGTAGTTGATCTTGCATGTAAAGTAATGGATTCCGTTGACGGAACCGTCGTTCTATCCATTGGGTTCGTACAACTCTACGCCGACCCATTTTCCGATAGCGAACGATGTTGGCCCAATGAAACGAACAACTTGAACACCGTGTCCTTGAGGAATAGTGACGATGGTACCTAAAGCTAAAGGAGGATCCATGTTTCAAAAGTGTCTCCGTAATTGGAGAACGTTTCGTGGACAATGTCGATTACGAAGAGGTCGTGAAAGCTCGACGACTAGCAAAGAACACAAGGGGATTATGCGAGGAAAAGGGCTGGAAACCGTGACGCGTGACGCACGCCCAAGCATACCGTCATCCAGATCAACTATTGAAGTCAATCAACACGATTGTAAGCCCGTTGGCTGCTTATCTCGAATGAATAAGGCCTACGTCCGCTGTTTGAGAGATGTCTTTAGTTTGTCTCTTGTCGAACAGCTCTGACCAGTGACATGGGTTTTTCTCTGTGCTCACTTGACACTATTCAAGAAACAGGTTAAAAAACACAAGATGCCGCACCAGAAAAGGGAACCTAGTACTGCTCCAACTGGTCTCCTCACGCTCGAAATATACTCCCATCATGTCCGACTATATTCTGATCCTCCACCAAATATATCAGATAATGCTCTTGCCATCGCATCCATGACCCTCGGCGACGATTCTCCAGACACCACCTCGACCCAGCTCCTCAGTGGATCCCTCACCGACTTTCTTCAGTACTCTCGTGAATCAAAATGGCTTCTTGACATAGCACATGACATTTGTGACCCCATCAATCGCAGTGGTTCATTGGTGGTACAGCAGGAGCAGCAGTGGCTTCAGGTCACCAACACAAATCCACTGACTGCCTCGGTGTAACGATATGATCTCCCCATGGGAGCGATGGTCGGGCTCGCGAAAATCAGTCTCCGTACAGGTAGATCACGAACCAGCACAACGGGAAACGCAACTACCATGGCTAGTCATGTCATGGCGCGTGATGGACGCTGTTGGGTGACACGAGTAACTTCCCCACTTATCAACAGTCATATCTGCCCCAAGCGCATGGGGGATCACATGGCGCGAATTATATATGCAACATACACGTCTACTGCCCCTCCTGCAGATCTCTCCATCTTTGATGAAGTTTTTGGGCTGAATCTGTCAAAGAATGTGGATGATTTATTTGACAAGTATCAGATGGCCTTTCATTTTGTTGCTCCAGTAACAAGTTCTTCTCAATTCCTTTTTATTTTATTGATAAACTATCTAGAACTTTTATGAGTGTCATCTTTTCATTGGTCCGGATGCTGAACAATTTGGTGTGGATGTAGATTGCACCACAGCTGGAGTATTTGAAAGGGGAGATAGCGATGGCTCCCCTCTCATTCACGGGCATCATGCAAGCCCTCCTCACCCCCTCTATGACAATATTCCGCCCCCAGGTCTTTTTCGTTGGCATTATCTACAGTGTGTGATCAAGACGTTTGGACACCATCAGTATCTGCACCTTCCAAACATGAACTTCTTTGAATTGCCTTATCGAATGGAAGGGGATTCTGATGACGATGGCACAGACAGTGAGTTCCAATGGCCATCAATGGCTTTCGATCTTGGGAGAGATGTAGAGAACAGCATAGCAGAGCATGCAGAGCGCCACCGAGCAGTTGAAGACTGGATTTCATCAGTGACATAAATCATCGGTTGCATATACTTACATTTAATTCTTCCGTTTGACAGGTTGTACGTATACTTGATAGCCTCTCTGCACCCACCTAACGTATAATTAATCTTATTCTACTGTAGTGTCTGTGTTCAATTGATCAGATATATTACCACAATTACTTGTAACTCCTACCATCAGGTAAGATCTACCATAACCATGGCCATAAACCTCTCTGTGGAGTGGCGGGACGTTGGGAGAGTGACACATACTACATTGAGCTCGGGTGAAGGCGGGGGCGAGATGTCTGTAAGTTCACGAAATGAAGATGTGTGGAAATGATAACTGGCGCTCGCCCGTCGTTCGCTGAAGATGGGAAAGCGAGGTCATTCGCCAGAGATTTCAGGGCGTTGGCAAAAGACGAGGTTCGGTGTTTGATACTTCACTAAACATGGAGCTTGTCCTTGTGTCACTACGACTGAGATTGGGTCGATCCCCAGTAATGGGTGAGGGGGTGAATGACTGTATGGTGGAGAGGATTGATGCAGGTCACCCTCAACCCCGCTGTGCCAAGCTGTAGAGATGCACGTCGATCAACAGGCGCCGTAGGGATTCAATGATGGGCCATGTTACAGTCCACAACAGTTTGCGCATTTGTGGCAGCTTCAGATACGGACCGGCAGACAACTTGGATATCCAAAAGCACTTGGTCGCGGTCAGAGCACACTCGTACGGAGGCACAGAAGGAAGCGGCGGTCACCTTTACTACACAAGATGATAAGTTCTCAACCTAGCAGAGATGATACCGACTTACGGAGGTTGCGCAAAAGGGATGCCGAGAAATTTCGGGAAGGTGATCTGTGACTCAAACCAGCGGCTGTGGCATTATCCAGGTTGACTGTGAAGTTGCCGGCGAGAGGGACACCCAGCGCAGCAGCAGTAGAGACAACGAGCAGAATGTTGATAGCGACAAGCATGATTCCGAAGCAGAAAATCGAGACAGGAACTTCGACTGAAGTCTGAGAAAGGACTGGCATGTTAAAGTTAGGATAAACCTGAGCAAATAGGATGTTTTCAGTGGTCAATGTTCAGACTGTTGGCAATGAGCCGTTGATCTCGGAATCAGAGTCTCCGTATCGAAGTTCCCTGACGGATCGAGAGGAGTTGGCATCCTTGAGTTGAGCTGTGGCAGCGGAGAAAGGGACTCTATTTATTTCCTGGAGCAAGTCTTGGCCTTTGAGGAAAGGATTTTCCGTTCCGAGATACCCAACAATTCCACGGAGAACTTCAATCTAGGGGAAAAGATGAAGCAGGCGAAAAGGGAGTGACAGGAGGTAGTTACCTGGTCCAAAACATATGACACTTTTAGGCTACCTTCAATCAGCACGAAGGGCTAAAAAGGATTCGGCTCCGTGTCTCGAGTTCGCGAACATGTCGGGCGTCATCAGTGCGTTTAACGTCGAGAACACGAACTTTAGCTCACAGTTGTTGAAGTTTTTGTTCATGGGTAGGTGGCCTTCCCAGGGGTGAGGCAGGGTGGCAAAGTCAGTGGTGATGATGTTCTGGGAATAGTGCCATTCGGTGACAGGATATTTGGTGGAGACTCGCTGACGTCGAGGTGATCGAAATGCCGATGACCTGCGCGGTTGTAGGAAAAGTGGACGTGGGTGAAGCTGGTGGTGGCTTTGCAAGTCGCGAGCCCAGCGCTGCTGGTGTCGCCAGCAAGGTTGTGGGTACTGGGGCCACTACTGGTTCTACAGGAGTGGGGTTGGATTGACGGAGCCAGGAATTCGTTTTATTTGACTCTGCAGAAATGAATACGCTGTACTTCATTTGCACGTAAAGTAATGGATTCTGTTCGTCGTTCTCGCCATTGGGTTCGTCCAACTCTAGGTCGACCAATTTTCAATAGCGAACGATCAATGAAGCGAAGAACACCGCGTTCTTGAGCTTGAGGAATAATGACGGTGGTACCTCAGGCCTCAGGCCTAAAGGAGGGTCCATGTTACAAAAGTGTATCCTTAGTAGTTTCGCCGACGAAGTCGTTTATGAAGAGTTCTTGCCAGTAAGTAAATGCTTGATGCATGATACATGACGGGATGACTGGGGAGGCACGCATTTGTCAACTGTGCCCGGCCTTGCGCTTCCGGCAATCGTCGATCGAACTCAGTCACAACGAGCTCAACTTCAACACCATCTTCCATGTCCCCGAGCAGTCTACCATCTACATCTCTGTAACGTATCCTACTGTTAACCATCGAAGCCAATCAATACGATTGTGAGCCTGGTGGCTGCTCATCTCAAACGCATATGACGCTTACCTTTTTTTACCAGACATCGTGGACGGAGCTCAAGGTGGTAACCATTGAAGAGGGTTAAGAATGTTCGCACAGCAGGCCCAGACCACACCTCCACGCAAGGCTCCGCTGTTTACGACAGGTGATCCGCCTTCAAAGTCGCTGGAATGACTGAGCTAAGTAGATAACAGGTGCTGGCACTTGGGGCAGAGCCCCAGGCTCTCGAAGGGCTCATAGCTCAGATTCAGACACAGAGAGAGACTACAGGTCAGCGTCCCGTTCCAATCCGACCTCTCAAACACGACAACGGTCTCAAACGCGGCAACGGAGAGACGCGACTGGCAGCAGAAGCGAGGGACAAGTCAACGGCGCAATCGATACCTTTCCCGATCCAGCTCCTCCGATACCTTATTGGTCCGCTAAACGACATCTGACCTGCGGCAATCCAACACCAGGCCCATCATGGTCGCAAAAGCCTATTCCATGGCGTGGTTCCGCGCCGGGAAAACTCAAAACTGCCAATGCCGCCCTTGTGCTTTGCCTTAACATCGACGTAGACCCACCCGACATAATCAAAACCAATCCCTGTGCGAATCTGGAGTGTTGGGTGGACCCTCATACCTTGCCAACCCAGAAGGCACTTGAGGCGATTGGCAACAATTTGCAACACCAATTCGAAGGACTCAGCCTGAAGATCGCCTACAAATCCATCCTAGATCCATCTGTAGAAGATCTTCGTCGATTTTGTCAAACTCTACGAAAGCAAGCAAAAGATGACGCAGTTTTATTTTACTACAATGGCCACGGCGTTCCCAAACCGACAGCGAGCGGGGAATTGTGGTGTTTCAACAGGAATTACACGCAATACATTCCTGTGTCACTGCAAGAGCTTCAGGCTTGGGTAGGGTCTCCCGGCGTTTATATCTGGGATTGTTCTGCGGCTGGCCATCTTTTGCAGAATTTCAACATGTTTGCTGAGCGAAAGGACGACGAAGTCAACATGATGCAGGGGGGATATTCTAATGGCGCTCAGCCCATGATCAATTCACTCCAACTGGCAGCGTGTGGTGCAAACGAACAACTTCCTTCATGCCCAGAATTACCGGCAGACGTTTTTACATCCTGTCTCACCTCACCCATTGATATCGCAGTCAGATATTTCATCATGAATCACCAGCTCCCCAATAACATAACTGCTGATATGGTCCTCCAGCTTCCAGGCGATCTCAAAGACCGACGCACACCTCTGGGGGAACTCAATTGGATATTTACCGCAATCACTGATACCATTGCATGGACTACATTTTCTCGTGATATCTTCACCAAACTTTATCGATGCGACTTACTGATCGCCTCCCTTTTCCGAAACTTCCTCCTTGCTGAAAGAATCATGAAGAACTATCACTGCACTCCGCACACCTTCCCTCCTCTTCCCCCGACCAACACACATCCACTTTGGGCAACGTGGGATTTGGCGGTAGATACGTGCTTGCGACAATTACCGGATCTCTTAAACAGGAGCGCCTGTAACGTAGCAAACCCTAATGGTTCCCTCTCCCTTTCCACGGTGGGAACTAGACCCGGCCGCATTGGCCAGACAGTGCGTCAAGACCCTAATGCTGCAAGCTCCGCTAAACCGGGTGACAAGCCCTATGTCTACGTCCCTAGCAAATTCTTCGCTGATCAACTCACTGCATTCGAAGTTTGGATCTCCAGAGGCGGCTCTGCTCTAACCAGACGTGGGCCCATGTCTCTTCCACCTCCGAATGACAAGTACCCTTCACCTTCGCAACGGGATTTAGCTAATGGCACCCTGAACGAGTACGATAGGAATTCAGAAAACCATCTCGTACCACGTAAACCGCCAGACCAGCTCCCGATCGTCCTCCAGGTTCTTCTCTCCCAGCCGCACAGACTGAGAGCTCTCATCCTCTTATCCCAATTCGTTGACCTAGGACCATGGGCAGTGCATCTAGTGCTCACGATCGGTATATTCCCCTACATCTCAAAGCTGCTCCAGGCACAAGGTCAGGATTTACGCCCAGTGTTGATATTCATTTGGGCAAGGATTCTCGCGGTGGACCCGACGGTGCAAACAGACTTGTTCAACACGCAGGGTTACAAGTACTTTGCCAATGTGCTTGGGCTTAGGAACGAAGATGTCCTACCGAACAGTTCGGAGCACAAAGCGATGTGTTCATTCATACTCGCAGCAGTGTGCCGTGATTTTTACCAGGGACAGACCGCTTGTTGCGATGAGCGGGTGTTCGACAACTGTTACGAGAGATTGGACGAGGCTGACTTTTTGTTGAGGCAGTGGACTGCGTTGTGCATTGCTCAGATGTGGAACACGAACGATGAGATGAAGGTGTATGGGGTGGACCGAGGGACTCAGGATAAATTGACTGAACTGCTTTCGGATGACTCTGCAGAAGTGCGATCTGCTGCGCTCTACGCCCTTGGAACGTTTTTGGGTGCTAGTGGGGCTATAGACCCAACCAAGCAGGGTGGTGGAGGCTCGGGTTCGATGTATCATTTGGAGGAACGCGTTCATTTCAGAATGGAGGTGGCTGTCGCTACTGGTGCCACGCTTGCCATCAAGGACGACGCGAGTCCCATGTGCAGAAAGGAATTACTCGTTCTTATCAGCTGCTTAGTGAAAGAGTGGCGGGGATACTTCGTCGTCTGCGCTTGGATCTATTGGGAAGAAGATCGGAAGTGGAGAGCTTCCACGAGTGGGCATCATCATTCGCCTTTACATGACGAGGACGTTACGAATCAAGCTGTGGCGGAATGGTTAGATGGGTTTGGGGACGATGACAAATTAAGAGAAGAGAATCGTGTCCTTTTATCATCATTCTTCACCATCTTTGTGGTGCTTTTGGATTTGTCTGTCGATCCATATCAAGAAGTCGCCGCAAATGCGCAAACTATTGTCGATTATATCATGGCACTCCTCCTTGAATCACCCTTCACGCGCTTGGAGGGAACATCATTGAACAACCCTCCTACGGCGCCTGCTGATCGACACGCATCTCCTCAGCTTGGCACAGCGAGGTTGAGGGTTACCTCTCTGCAACAATCCTCCCCACCATACAGTCATTCACCCCCCTCACCCATTACTGGGGATCGACCCGGTCTCGCTCGAAGTGACACCATGACAAGCACCATATCTAGTGGCGTATCAAACACCCTTCGTCGAACCTCATCCTTTGCCAACGCTTTGAAATCGTTGGCGAACGGCATCGCCTTCCCATCTTCATCGGACGACGGACGAGCATCACCTATCGTTTCTACTCATGTTCATTTCCCACCCGAAGTTACAGACATCTCGCGTCCGCCTTCACCCAATCTCAACGTAGCACAATACACGTCGCCTTACTCACGTCCCACCACTCCACAGGGAGGTTACGGCCATGGCCACGGAGGGGCATATAGGGGAACCCCTTCTCCACCCCGAGGCTCGCATGATATGCAAAGCCAAAATGTGATAGATTTCTTGCCCTGCGATGTCATGGAGGCGTTGATTGAGGAGGACTTGGAGCGACTTCGTGCAAGGCGAAGATCTACTGGGCCATCACACAGGCATCGTCATGCGGCTGGGGGTTCTATGCCTAGCCCGAGCAATAGCACTTTCTCGATGGATTCGACGAGTTCGAGCGTAATTCTAGGCCTTGGGACCGGTGCTGGCATCAGGGATGTTCTGCCGCTGAAGAGCAAGTATTTTGATTGGTGCTGCGAGTATTTCAAGGAGCCTCAAATGAGAGTGCGTATTTAATTATCTATCAAATTCTTGCTAAACAACATACTTTGGTTTCATAGCAATCTGAGAGTGACGAGCCTGGAAGCACTCAATACAACTATCAAGTCTGGAGACAACAGAGGAACGAGCGGATTTGCGAACAGACAGACTCGCAGGCTTGTGCAGCCGGTAAATGAATTAGTTGGCTTCATTCCATTCTTGTCTTACCATGAACAACAGAAAAAGGCAGATGGGATAAAACAGTGGCGACTTTCCAAGTCCAGGGGTACCCCCTGACCATGGCTTTCCACTCCTATGATCAGCACCTTGTCATCGCAAATGAGAGCGACATGATCAGGTTTATATTCATCGTGTTCAATGTGTTTGCGATCTGCTAACAAAACTTTCAGTGTCTGGGATTGGTTAGCAAAGAAGCGTCTCAACTACTTTTGCAATGGCAACCCCAGAGGTACGAGCATTACATCACTCGACATCATCAACCAGGACGTAGGTGGTCTCATTTTAACTGGTTCTGGTGCGTCTTTTTTTATCCATGCTTAACCCCTCACATTCTCATGTTTGATAGCTGATGGCATCGTACGTATGTACCGGAATTATGATCCAACTTTGGAACAGGGACCATTACAAATGGTCAGCGCCTTCCGAGGTCTGAATGAACTCGTCCAGTTACGACAAGGCACTGGCATGATCATGGATTGGAAGCAGTCGGCAGGTATCTTACTCGTGGGAGGCGATTCCCGGGTCATCAAGGTTTGGGATGCACAAACTGAGACTCAAGGCCTAGTGAGGACAACTTGTTTTTTTTTTTTTTCGATAACCTGATCTCAAGTTATTTTAGGACCTAGAAACTAACTCAGACAGTCCTGTCACATCCATAACTTCGGACCCTGGCTCTTCTCAAACGTTCATTGCGAGTTTTGCTGATGGCACCCTCAAAGTGTTTGACCGTCGACTTGAAGATGATGAGGCTATAGTGAGGTCCTATTCCGATCACACATCTTGGGTGCAAAACGTACGGTACCATCCAAAGTTAAGTGGAAGGTTCCTGTCTGCAAGGTCAGTGTTTATGTCCGCTTGGGGTTCGTGTCACTGAACCTGCTGTACTCTAGCGTGGATGGCCAGGTGAAACTCTGGGATCTACGAGGCTCTGATTCTCCCACGCAATCGTGGCACATTCATCAACAAGGACTCTCCGCTTTCGACGTTCACCCTCATTCGAGCGTCTTTGCCGCGTAAGTGCAGTTAAAAGCGGCATTAGACAGTTTTATACTGATGTTACTTCTCTGCAGAACTTCTGCTATCAGCCCAGCATATTGGAGGTCCCAACGCACGATTGTCCAACCCCTGGATAAATCCACACCTCTTTCCGCCTTCAATATCTCCACGGGCTTGACAAGCCACCCTCGAAGTCTACCCTCCCCTTTCATTCCACGTTCCAGCTCTCTCGTGTTTCATCCAACTGAAATGCTGTACGGTCTGGGTGGACCTGATGGTACTGGTACGTTTTCTCTTCATCTTTTCGAGCAACGTGGTGCTGAGTTTGGCTTATAATCTAGTGCGGATCATGGGTTGCAAAATTGGTATGGCCTGACCTACACGTCTCTATTCGATATACGTTCTGTTATCTTGGTTCGCACGAATTATCTGCTGTAACTTTGCTATCACGTACAATTTATTGGACCATAAAGGTTCTTTTCTCAGAGTTAGAAGTCCAAACATCTCGACGACTTTATGGTTTAGAGCCAATTGCAACGCGCTGGCTGTTCTATTCGATCTCTCGCTCGCATATCCCATCTGAGGCAACGCTGATTTTGGACTTGCGTGAAGGTTGAACGTTGACCTGCATCGTTTGAAACAGCAATGGCCTTGAGAGCGGAAGCGGATGTGATGGGTGCACACTGCAAATCTAAGCACTTCCTGAAATTTGACATGTGTTGTATTGGGGTAATACAATCCAGATATTCGACTCATCAATGCGCTTTGAGCTAGCTATGTAGTTCAGCATCCAATGTGCTTAATAGCTAGCTACTGGCAATCCGAGAATAAAATGTTGTATCGCATATGATGTCTAACGAGTCATTGTTCTTGAATAGTGAGTTACTTTTTGGACGGTACATCACTATGTAGAGGTATATTCCAGAGGTAAAATCGGTGCAAGTCTACATAATTGATATGGATAACAATACCTCGCAGCCCGAAGCTGCAGTTGACAAGTAGCACGAGTAATATCCCGGAGAGTCATGGTCCAACATGAGAAAAACAATCGGAAAAATGACGGACGAAAAGACGACGTAATTAAGTAAAAGCGTAGTAGATACCAGCATGTCTATAGAAGATGGAGATGTAGATAGCAGCTTAAACACCAGGCCTGGTGAATGCGGGGCCAGGGGGCCAGTTGCCAATTTGACCGGGGTCATTACCGATCCTAATCCAGATTCCTTTGGAGGGCGTTGGGCCATCAAGGATGAAGAGCATGTACCAACCAGGAGGGGCAATTCCCGAGTTGGGGGGAGCTGTCAGGAGGCAGGCGAAGCCGACGCAGTTGAACTGAAGGAACAATGTTCGGGCTCCCATAGTATTGCCGTGTGTGCTTGAGGAGCCTAAGCGGATATCAAGAGTGAGACATGGTCCATTAGTTGATTAAAGAGGATGGATCATACCAGCAAGCAAGGAGAAACGTAAATTGGCCATTGAAGGCGACTTGGCCTTGATAGCGTATTGGCCACCATAAGCCCATTGGTTGTTTCCGACGGCGAAGGCTGGGCGCTGCTTGCCGGCTAGCAAGTAAGGTGGGGTGAATACCTCATGCCTATATTCTTGTGGGTAGTTGGGGTCCCGTGGATCTGAGCCCGACACGATAATGGTTCCGTCGATGAAGAGGACGGCCTCGGAATGGTAGAGTCTTGCAATGTTGGTGGAGGCGAGCTCGCGCATGCGTTGTCCGACAGGAAGAGAGGGATCATAAAGGACTGGCGTGAGGTTAGGTGAGCTGGCACTTGCGAAACCTGACACTCCGATGTGTGCTCCATTCATAATGATGTACGTGCCGTCCGGAAGACTGACCTGTAACGAAAGGTTTAGCACAAATTAAATCAAGAGAAGGAGAGTATATACCATGCAGGACATGACACGTTGCGAAGGCTGGGTATTGCAATATTAACATCAAGCAGTGTGAGAAATCGGTATGGTCTCACCATTTGTTCCACGACCCACTGAGCACCGGCGACTTCGGGAGTTATAGATACACAGGTGCTGAGTCCAACGTTCTCCTGAGACGCGCCACCGCAAACAAGGACTTGCATGGGATCGGTATACGGAGCAGTCATAGGCATTATAACATAAGCACCCGAATAGGGGTATGTTCGTCCACCATCGAAATTACCAGGGCCTTGTGCAGGGACTTGTGGCATTTGTGAAATGGTGTTGAAAGTCACCTTGTCGAGGATACGGGCCTGATTGAAATAAACTATGCATTCCGTTAGCTGGTAGCAACAAGAAAAATGATTAAGATGAAGCTTACCCGTGAAAAGATTACCACTCGGAAGTACCATGAGGAAAGGATAAAGATTGAATGGGTATGTTTGCGCAAGGAAGTCAAGGTACACTGTCGTATCCCCGCCAGGGATGCGTGGAAGGACCTCCAAGTTGGGTTGCTCATTTCCGCTGTTATTATCCTCACCACCCATGACTAAAATGCTACCATTGGCCATGATGAGAGCACTCGGGTACCACCGGGGTCGCTATGTCGAGTCATACACATTAGATATAGAGAGTGGACTTCATAATTTGAACAACGTACCTGAAGCACCGCGTTATTGTAATCGGCTTGCCAGTCCGTATTACCGGCTACGCCAGGACTTCCAGAGGGAGTGTAGAGTCGAATGCCATATAGAGCGGCATCTGACCATCCACCAATGTTGAGAAGCCTGCCAGTCTTGTCGGGAAGAATGAGACCAGCGGAGCAGAAGATTTCATCGTTGACATTCATGGCTAAGTCCGATTGGGAGTCAATAATTGGAGAGTGTTGAGATGTTCCAAAGCACCTACTCCTCCATGAATTTTGCCATGGGCCAGCGCCCACCAAGCTTGGATCTAACTCGTAAGCTCCAGTCGTATTGCCAGGATCGTACTTCTTGTCCATGAAGTAAATTTTGTTGTTGATTGCTACTGTGGAAATAAGAGGCACGGCGTAACCTGAGACGAGGAACTACGAATTAAATTAAACGACATTAGAGACAAGCTTGAAAACGAAGACAGTTCCGTACCGAATAGAGGCCCTGAGTGCCCTGTCGCTTTTCTAGGGTGTTGTCCGTGGTATCGTCATGGTGCTTATGGACACTGTTCCCCGTGATACTGTCATGATGTTTATGAACATTGTGGATGCTCGAGTGGCCATGAGGGTCGGCTCGTGAGACCTGTAAAATGACAGAACAGAGCGTAAGAGGAGCAAAGAAGAAGGCATTGAACGGCGCACGAGAGGGAAGAAGAAAAGACAGGTGAGTGAAAAGAGTGACAGGATCATCGATCCAAAAGAGTGAGGGGGGGATGAACGTACGAGAAGGAAAAACTCTGATGACAGGAACTGGCGTCTGGGTATATAAAGGAGGCCAAGACAAGGTTTGACAGATATCCTGCAGGTTTCTATAAAGAAAAGATTGATGACGCATTTTCAACTCACAACGCCCAGGAACTGTTTCCAACAAATCTCAGCCCAAGTGAGTTACTTGCGGGGTTGTTGACCGCGTCAGTGATGTCACCGAATGGCAACGGCAGCTGTGGTTCTTCCCATTTCTTAAGTACGAGAAGGATGCGGTGGGCCTCAGCTTCAAGGTCGCATGCGCAGTCCTCAAGCAAGCTCTGAACAGCTCTGAACTCGCTTGACCAGCGGTCTTCTTTATCTGCATTATGTAACTTTCACATCCAGGGTCTCCAAAGTTGGGGAAATCTGACAAAATGATCGGCATTTGATCGACATAACTCGGACGTAACAAGTCTGCAACAAGGCAGAGGCTAGAGCTCAGCGTGGGCTGAATGCACATTTACATCTAGACTCACTGTCGTGTCAAGAACTTCTCCAAGTTTCTGCTCATACTCAGAACCATTGAGGCATCTACAACTTCCGAGGCCCTCGCAATGGGAGTCTCGAGTCTCACAGCGGCGGCCGAAATACAAGCGAAGTAGGAGAATTGCTCCGTGAAACGAGCGCTGGTCTGGGAGGAAACATTGGACCACAACTTTGTTTCTGTACGCGTCGTTTGGAAGGAAAGTTGTTCAACAACGCCGAGTAACCCCCAGTGCTTGCTCATTACAGTGCTCAGAGTCAGAGGTGCCCACTGAGTACTGAACGGTTCACCGTGGCAGCGAACGCGGCTGAGTGTCCTGAGCGTAGAGGTTGACATTTACGTACATCCTATTTTTAACTTTAAAGCCTATTTTTGTCTGAAGCCTTTAACACCACCGGTGAACACAAGGTGAACATTTGATGCTCAGTGCTCAAACTAGTACAGTCGCGGACAAACAAAGGCAACAAATTTGATATCTCGGCCCCCAGCCAATATTTCGGCAATATTTTTTCAGAATCTTGATCAGCTCGTCGAAATACGTCGAAAAACACACCTTTGAAGTTTTTCCCACGAGCGGATGTGTTCCGCCAAATTTTTGGTCAAAATTTTCGAAATATGTAGCCCCAATTCAGGGTCCTAGGTGACCAAATTTACCTCAAAGTGGCTCACGATGGAGTTGAATTTCTGAAAATGATTTGTGTGTCAGCAGCGGCGCCTTTGGCCACTGTAATTCCGGTAAACAGTGTTGGCGTTGACCAGGGTCAGACCCGGTCAGTCAAAGGGTCAGTCAATCAAGGGGGGGGTTAGTCAATATCTTTGACTGACTGGGTCAATGGGTTTCGTGGGATATCGGATATCATGGCTATCTGACGCCGATCTGTGATATCAATTAGTAATCTACTTATCTACCCATGTACCGTATCAACAGGATCCATATTCGCCCCCTCTCCACCCATCGCCTGCTCTGCATCATAGCTTGCAAGCTCAGCTTCGAGATTCTCCACGCCGCCCTTCCAGTAAAAAGCAAGTCCTCTGTCCAATTCCCCTTCCGTCGTACTTGGATACAGAAATAGGTCAGATAACAGGATTTTTCGGCGGGCTTGTCGTCGGGGTGTGTTGGAGGAGGTGGAGGGTGTTGGGGCAGAGGTACAAACAGGGAAACTTGGCTGGATTGATTCCAGGAGTTCCTCAACATTTGGTAAGTCGTCATTGTCATCGTCTTGATCTGCCTCGTTGATCAATGATTGAATGGAATCTATAGGATCAGCTTCAGGATCAACGCTGACAGGCGTTGTCACTGAGGTGGGTTGATCCAGCGTTGAGAACTGCCGCTTTTTCCGTGTGGGAACTCGGCCTTCTTCGACGTGGCGACGCCGAATATCCATCTTCAGAACACCTGTCTTGTGCACTGTTTCTGTCCCAAGTTTGTTGCGAGTTTTTGTATGAATGTTGCCGAAGATACTGAAGGATCGCTCACAGCCTGCTGAGTTTGCGACAACACTAAGCAGCCGGATTGCAAGTCTGGTGAGTGCATTACGGCCTGCTGGTAACTCGTCATCAGGTTGCGTATCAATGCGTTTCCAGATGAATACAAGATCTAGGGGCTTCTTCTTCAAGTGCCCAGTCAGTGGTCTGAGATGCACAAACACGAATGATTGGCCTCACCTCCTGTAAGTGCATAGCCGTCATCTGATTCAGGTTCATCTCCTCATCCGAGAACTCGCCAGCTCCCTTCGCATAGTCAGTGAATGCCCTCAGCAATGCTAGGTCACCCTTTTTTTCGAACAGCCGCTCGAAAACCCGCTCGATGAGGTTATACAAAGAAGATTCGGTGAGTACAGCTGGATTGAAGCACGCTTTTCGGATATATGGGTTGAGAAAGGTGGCGGCGATGAAGACATCCTGGTCCGCCTTCGCCCACCTCTTCTCGATACTTCCGAGTATTTTTGCACACGATGGACCATCAATTTCGGCTTTGCTGTAGATGCGGAAGAGGTTTGCGAGAGTGAGAAGAACATGATCTAGGCGGGTGTGGGACGCTTGCGTAATGTTTGATGCGATGGCAAGGGGCTCGAGGAGTGCTTTGACTCTAGACAGCTGGTGAGTTGAAGCAACCAATGTTGAAGCATATTGACTAACTTTGCTAGGTTTGCCCAGAACACATCGTTGGCAACTGTGTCCAGGATAGCACGGGCTGCAAGTTTTAGTTTAGCCTCCTTTCCGGCGCAGTTGTGAAGGGTTTCCTCGTGGCGAAGGCTGCAGGACCGTATTGCGGATTTGACTTTGAGAAGCCGAGAAACAGATAGATAATGGGCAGTCCATCGCGTGATGACAGGGAGTATCAGGGCCCACCACTTCCCTTCGTACGTAAATCTCTGTTCATCGTTTAACAGTGCTAACGCTGCGCTGTGCGCGTTGAACCACTTTATGATCTCTAGGCCCTCCTTGATACACTTCAAGTATGGTTCCTTCGATCCCAAGAAATCCCCGACAATGAGATTGATCTGGTGGGCCCAACAGACAATAACGATGATCCACAGAAGCATCGCGCCCAGTAGCCGCCGCATCTTTTTGCCATCGGGGCCATCATCGGTACACCAGGCAATGAGGTCCACGCCATACTTTGTTTTCATATAGTTGATATCGTCCAGTACCAGCTCAAGGAGACGATCCCCCGTTTTTGGTTCACCAGTCATGTCGTGTGTACGGACGAGATAAGGCTATGATGGGAGTAACTACTAGCCAGGTGAGAAGTTCAATGAACTTACCTCATTCTCAACACTCATCACCGTCGTAACCACAGATGTTTTTGCAATGTTCTTCCACCCATCGCACTGCCCCGTGGCCAACTTCCCCTTCACCTTCTCCTGGATGTGATTCTCAACTTTAGCAACCTGCGAGGTCAAGACGCGCCCACTAAGTACACGTCGATCTGGAACAACAACATCATCCGGAAGCCATTTCGTGGCAAAATCACGCGTTTGTGGGTTATTTGCTGCATTCCACGGGATGCCGCATGCGACAAACCAATTAACCAAGTCACCCTCAAAAACATCCTGCTCCCCACTCGCCTTCCTTCGCTTGGGACCTCGGCCATTCTCTGTGTCTGCTGGTTGGGTGGGCACAGCCTCGGAGAAGCTCGCGTTCGGCGTGACTGTTGGGGTAGGTCGTTTAAGGCTTCGATCCAGCTCAGCTCTAACTTCTGCAGGTATGTGCTCGCAGCCCTTTAACAGGTGGGACTTGAGGGCATCGATCTTCCCCACTTTGGGGTACACAGCTAGATACGCAGAGCCTGATGGCATGATGTAAATAGAAAGGCCAAGCAGTTGACAGGATATATGTACTGACCGTCCTCTAAAAAGTCCTTTTCTGAGCGCACAAAGCGACGCTCCCCCCTCTCGACTGCTTCGCGGTCTGCCTCCTGCTTTGCGCGGATATGAGCCTGGACACAATACTTGCACCATGCATTGTTGTGAGTACTGTTGCCCTTGTATTTTGTCCGATTGGCATAGAAATGCTCCCAGAGGGGTGATTTGGGTGGCATGTAGATACAGCGTTCAGACAGAAAATGTCAATGTCAAGTTAAAAATTCTACATCTGCTGCTACAGGTACAGTGGCGTCGCATAGGACCTCTTTCAAGCCTCCAAGGTACATTATAAATTCAATCAATCTATTTTGAACCGCGTGACATTGACCCCTTTGACCTTTTTTTGACTGACCGGTCAATCATTGACTGACCATTGACTTGACCCTGGTTATTGACCAAGTCAAAGGGGTCAAGCCAACACTGCCGGTAAACACTCTTCAACTAAGACTTAAGGGTCTCCGAAAGGCACCGAGCGGGCCCTGATTACCGATCAATTTCTATTTTAGGTCATTCTTTTCGAATTTATTTAGCCAAAACGGCTCGACAGAACCTTCCAATATTACAGGATCATTTGCCTCTCATCAAAAGGGATAATTCTAATTGTGAACCCCCTTCACGTGTGAACCCCCTCCTCTTCTATGTAAGAACCCGGTTCACACGGTCGGAGGTCCGGTGATGACAGAAATATTCATTCATTACGTAATTAACTAAGTGTTGGGAAAACTGTGTAGATCTCGCGTGTTTTGAGTAGGACTTCGAGGACATCTCAAACCGGCGTAAAGGATCCTAGGTGTTGATGGGCAGAGCGAGAACTCCACAAAGCCACATGCGCCGCGGTAGGCACAAAGCACTGCACTCAATTCGTGAAAATAGATCAAAGTAGGCAGTTGAACACATACTCATCCACCTCAGCTGAAAGACGGTAGTTTTGTGCAGCAGGGCCCTCCACCTCCGCTTCGACGATCACGAGGAAGTCATCTTGAAGATCCCAGCCAAGTATGCCGACCCTTCGTTCTTCTCCGCTGCGCGCAAAGTGATCACCATGGAATTCGATACTCGCACGAGATGGGCTCGAAATCTTGGTTCCCAGCGTATTGGCCTACAATCCCTGGAAGACAGCCCGTAGCTCAGATTGAACCACAATGGAAAGACTAGGCGGTGTGGCCTTGAAAAGCGGTGGGCAAAGATGTAAAAGGCAAATGTGACGAGAATTTTGAATGTGGATTACGCGTTTTAGAGTGCGCCGTAGGACCAAAGTGGGAGTTCATATTTCAAGGAAGGTGTTGCAGATGCGTCCGCTGTGCTGGGAGAACCTGGTCAAGGAAGACTCTGAGCCGGCAGGGTATGCAAATTTTGGAGGCTCATGGGGCGAGGGTGAAATATAGGATTGGGCCCGTTACCGAATGGTTGTGTTGGCGGGATGGGAGGGGAACATCGGAAGTTGACCAAGGCCCGTGTACATCCACTCTCGAGGCTGAACTTCTTTGCTTTCGCTAACTTCCCCTGTAGTGCCTAAATCTCATTGCAGAAAGAACGGGAAGATTCGGCGTGAGTTGAGACTTGCCCGTGAGATTCTATATCGGAAGTAGGCTGGATAATGGGTGGTTCGTCGGCGAGAAAGACGGCGCATGCGACGCCTGGATTATGCAGTGAAACGCGGTCATGTTGGTTGTGGTCAAACGGTGGGATAACTGGCGGCGGCGCCGAAGCTGGCCGAAAATGGATGAACCCTCATAATTTCCATAATTCTTTGTCAGCATCAACCCTGGGGTTCATCGCATGAAGGGGGTTCACAAATAGAATTATCCGTCGATTAAGACTATTTTCGAAGAATTTGGTAAACTTTGATATTTTTTGTTGACTTTGTTTGTCCGCGACTGTAGTCAAGTCCCAATGGATTGCCACTTCAATTTTAGAATGACGCATCGACAACGGACGATTCCGGACAGGTTTTTGTGCCTCGTGCGATTTCAAGTCACTTGAGCTCTGTAATTGAAACCGTGAAATGGAATTGTCGTCTTCCTGGTTAGCTATATCTAGGATCCTTTCTTCAGGCCACCCTGAAGCTTCAGTCGACCATCACGCTTTGATTTTTATTACCAACATCTGGTTTGTTGTCCTCGCTAGCGCTTGTGGTACTCCCCTCGCGGGCATCGCCGACGGTCAAACTGGACGATGTCCTAGTCACTGGACAGGTTCTGGAATTCTTTTCACACAATCCCCGTAAGTTCATTCAATTTCATTTCGTTTGATTCATATAGTGAACAAATTCATTCCATTGATTTTTAGCAAACTTGACGAAAGGTAACCGCTGCTTTTGTCTGGGACGGCATGCCCTTGTGCCTCCGTACAGACGTACATTGATTACCACTAGTAGGTAGGGTCCCGATTTTTTCAACAGACCCCGCCCATTTGGTTTTTCCTCCAAACGCGCGCCTCGAAAAACTGCAAGGTTATGGACAACAGTTTTACGGGCCGACAGCGACAAGGTGAACATCTGGCTTTCATTAATACTTCCTCAAGTTGGCCTCTCAATTCACATTATCAGACGGGCGAGTGATCCTCGGATGTCGTCGCTGTTGTGTGTCTCCTCCTTTTTTATTACAGGGTCACAAATTCAAAGCTGGTCACTGTTTTCGTTTAGTGAAATTATGACGGCAACATTTCTCACTTTGAGTAAAATCTGCGTGTGTGTCCAACCAATATGTGTGTCCAACCAATAATTTTTAAGATCACAACTTTGCATACGAGTTTTTAAAAACTGCGTCGCGGCGTAGGTATAAAATTTTCAGGATCTTTTCGACTCCTGTTAATTTGGTAAGATACGGAGGTTTCAGACCATCTAGCTTCTTTGTGAAAATTCGCCATGCCATGCATCATGTCTCCGAGTCGATGAAATTTGACTGACAGTTTTTCTTGAGTTTTTCTATAAGTTTTGGATATAACATATGTTCTCTAACTACAACAAATAAGTATTCGGAGTTCTTGTAACATCGTCTATCTCCCTAACTACGCGGAGTGTCTTATTCACTCTTCAGCATGAAACTTCACAGAGATGAAGAGCTCTGGCGTTAGTCGGTATCCGCCGTGGACTCAGTGGCTGTGCATGTTCAACTGTTTACGCGTTGTTTGCAATCCCGTGAATCAATTAATAAAACAACGCCATTTTTGCAATACCCTCACGATTGAAGAGCTCGCAAGATCGTATCTCTTACTCTAGCGGGATAAAAGTAGCGCCGATAATTCGAACGAGTTATACCAGAATATGCCTTTCGGTTCGTAGCTCGACCTTAGAGTAGCGCACGCCAAAATGCGCATGAACAACAGCTGATGCAATACAAGAGACTCAAAGCGAGTCCTGGCATCTGGTTCGTGCATCTTATTCACTTTTATTAATTAACGATGTTGACACGAGAACGAAGAGTATTCGATTTATTATCATTCGCTGTCATGTTATGGGATCAGCGCTGAGAAAATTTCGAGCTTCGCTGCCCATTTCGCGAAGTGGAATCGCTGACTTTCTGATCGCCCACTTCTACTTTTCGTATAACTTGGCGACATGCCTCTCCCCCGTTTCTTCAGATTTCAGGCGAACGTCCTCTCTCGACTTTTACCATGTTGCTCACTATCGGCGTTCTGCTCGCCGTCTCTACTACTGCTACTCTGGGTATTCCCCTCGCTGGCTCCCCTACCGTCAGATTGGACAACGCCATCGTCACTGGTCTGGGCGCAGGGTCGGTTTCGAAATTCCTGGGCATCCCTTTTGCACAACCTCCGTAAGTCATTATTTGCCCTAAAACGCTCTGTGGGATTCGGTAAACTGACCCTTATCACTTTATTTCAGAAAAGGCGACCGCCGCTTTCGCCTTCCTGTCGCTGTGCCTCCGTACGAGGGCACCTTGAGCGCCACTAAGTATGGCCCCGCTTGCCCCCAACAGACCCCCTCTGCAAATTCCGGCTCCCCCACGGTTGACGTTGCAGGCTCTCCGTTAAGTTCCGACCAGATCGATGGTGCCCTGAAAATTTCCAGGTTACACGCGACGGATGCACTCGAGAGCGACGAGGATTGTGAACTTAATTCCTCATCGTCCCTAATTGTTTGGCTGTCGCTGATATATACTGCCTTAGGTCTTTCGATCAACGTCATCAAGCCAGCAGCAAATATTTCGACTCAAGTCCTACTACCCGTTCTGGTCGTATGTTTCTCTCAATTTTTTCTTACAAACTCAAAGCATAATTGCGGGTCGTCCATAGTGGATTTACGGCGGTAAGACATGATGATACTTCTATGTCGTGCTTGGCTGATGATCAAGTAAAATTACAGGTGCATTCGAATTTGGGGATACTGTCTCGTAGGCGTTGATCCGCCAAAATATTTCGGATTGCAGTGACATATATAATTTTGGTCAGGTATGACGATACTGGGGTTCGCCTCGTTAAGCGTTCGCTTGAACTAGGCCAACCTCTTATTTACGTCTCCATGAATTATCGGTGAGACTCTTTCCACCTCTTGCTAATAAGTTGCGTTCTCAGCCTATTAAAAGCGTCTCCGGTGACTTTATCGGTCCAGTTAATTTGACGGGTCTGATATCCATTTGAATCTTTAGCCTGGGGTTTTCTGCCTGGCGCTGAGGTCAAAAAGGCTGGCCTCGGCAATCTGGGCCTTCACGACCGTGAGTGCATATATGTCCATTTAACCATTCTCTCCTTTTTCGTGGGTATTAACGATTTTATTTCAGAGCGCGAAGCACTTCTCTGGGTACAAAAGTATATTGGAGCATTTGGTGGGGACAAAACCAAGGTCACACTGTGAGACTCTTTCCGCGAATCCATACCGAGTCTGATTTCTGTCCTATAGATGGGGGCAGTCCGCAGGCGCTATCTCCGTCTCGCTCCATATGTTGACGAATGGCGGTATTACCAATGGACTCTTTCGTGGAGGCTTTATGCAATCAGGCGCACCAATTCCCATTGGTGATATCTCCGACGGACAGGTAACGCTATTTCTTTGAAATGTTAAAACGATGGCTCAGTTTGGCCTTAGAAATATTATGACGCACTTGTCGCCGACACCGGATGTTCAAAAACTATTGACACCCTTGAGTGCCTGCGCGGCGTTTCCCCTGACGTGTTGCAGGCTGCCGTCGACAAGAGCCCAAATGTGCTTTCTTACCAGGTTTGTACTTACATTCACGCTGGTGGCCATCATCTTGTAAGCCATTTAACAGTCTTTGTCACTCGCATGGGTTCCCCGCGCCGATGGGGTTTTTCTCGCCGATAACCCGCTGAAGCTGGTGCAGGAAGGAAAGGTTGCGGATATCCCTTTTGTCACGGGTATGTCAATTTAAACTCAAATATGAGTATTATCCAACATCACATTCACCCAGGGAATGTCGACGATGAAGGAACCGCCTTCGCATTCTCGTCATTGAACGTAACGTTAGTTGGCACTACCCCTCTTTCCCGATAGGTGTTCACATGTTTATGTTCAGCAACGATGCCCAATTCCGAGAATACATCAAAACAATTTTCCTTCCCAAAGCGCCTGATTCCGAACTCGCGTCTTTGTGGAGCGCATACCCCGATGACCCGAGAGCTGGGTCACCATTTGGCACAGGCCTTCTCTGGGATATAAGCCAATATAAGCGCATCGCGGCTTTCCAAGGCGACTCGGTCTTCCAAGCCCCGCGAAGGTTCTTCCTCCAACAGCGCTCTGGGAAACAAAAGACCTGGTCTTACTGTGATTTTCTACTTCCTCCTCCAAGTTTTAGACTTCTCAAATGACTCGTGGAATTTTCTACAGTGAGTAAACGCTCCAAATACTTCCCACTTGCACTTGTCGGATCTGTGAGTATCATGACCATGGCTTTTCTACCCTTCTCAATCAACTAACCCTTTCCTCTCTGCAAAAAGTCTCACGGCAGCGACTTGAAGATCAACCTTTTGGACGACAACATCGTCCGGTTCACCACCACGCTCAACCCGAATACCGGCACAGGCGTCGCGTGGCCGCAGTATACGCCCGCGTCTCCGCAATTACTCACCTTCCCTACTATTTTTGGCTCGCCAACTGTTACGCTCGATAACTACAGAGCTGACGGGCTGAAACTCTTGGCCCAACTGGGCCTCAAATATCCAAACTGACTTGACTACTCTACCTTCTCGTTCTTACGCTTTGCATCGACGCCTGGTCTGCGTCCATGAATGCGAAACTAAATAGCAATGACCTTCTGAAAGAAAAGCTTGTTACTCAAAATGCACATATTGTTCTTGCGGTTCGTAACGAGTTGTTTTGATATACAGCGCGCCATCCACTTCAAACAGGTCGCGCCTGGAATGTACGGCAGACAGAGTCTACAGCTTGACCGCCTTTCCAGAACCAAGTATGATTGAATGGCATGAGAATCACTTGGCTCCAACTTTTGTCCGTTTTTCCCAACATACGCTTCCCTTGAAGCTCCCACTGCTCAGCAATTCCCTCTGTCACCAAGAAGGCGCCACGCCAAGTGACCGCTCGGAACCTTGAACAGAAATCGAAGAGGGTTCCGTCATCACTCAGGTTTGGTTACGGTATTACGTCTTCGACGTTTCCGTTTCCTCGGAAGCTTGGCAGTGTCATTCACACCATTGCCATCGAGCACCGAACCATCCCCATGCCCTGAAGACTCGGGAAAACATCGCTGCTGTTCGTCACTCTTCTCCACGCTCTTCGGAAAAGGTAAAAGGGCTGGCATGACGAATGCACCACTACCGGATTGGGACCTGTAGTTTTGCCAACGAGATGTGGTTTGGGCGATGAAGTCACACAGCTCGTCGAGGTTCCCGGAACGCACGAAGTCGTGGATACATGTCCTTTTGTCTATCATCTGAAGCCGGCAAAGTCGTTAGAAGTGAAGTGCAGGAGGACGGGAATCCAGCTCACTTACATTCTGGTCCACGGAAACGATAGGTCCAAGGATATTCCTATCCGTAGCTGCATTTTGAAGGATAGCAGCAGAGCAGAGCTTGAACGAGCGAATCATGTCTTTGAGAAAACTTTGCCCTAATGATTTCGCGGTATTTCCTGACAGACGAACGAATGTACTTAATGGGCACGATACAGCAGGAGATGTAAGTACATACATACCTCCGCTAATTGGACATCGAATATCTAATCTCAGCTTCTTCGTTTCAGCAGAGTCGCATTTGAGAACCTTGCCTTCGGAGATGGACATGTACACGCTATCGTCATGGGGGTACTGCGAACCGTAGTAATTGAGGAAATCAAAAAGGATGGTTCCCAATGATCGCATTTTGAATGGATCGTCGAAGACTTCGCGAGGTCTTTGACATGGGTTTGTCTGAGAAGAAAAGAAAAGTCAGGCATACCAGGTTATGGTTAAACGTCGAAACTCTCAAACCTGCAAGAAGTTTATACACATAAGGGTGGCTGCATAACTTCCCAAACCGGACTTTGAAGCATTGTTCAGCTCGCGCTGTTCGAGGAATCGTTTGAAGACGAGGATGAGGGGACGAAGGGCTGGCATTTGCTCGAGGTAAGAGTTGACTAGGTTTCTTGTTTGCAAACCGTCTACGTTGTTGATTCCAATGTCGATCGCCACTGACCCTATTCGCATTTTGTTAAGAGTACAGGTTAAGCATGACTTTTGAAGAAGACATACCATACTCCGGCCGAGTGGTCAGAATCATTATAGGGATAGGCGCAAAGTGGTTCACGAATACGTCTTCATGATTGGCTAGACCTGTGTTTTTCAATCTTGATGCCAGCTGAAACAGCGCGTTTTTGACGTTCACATCCTGGTTCGGGGATACGCATATGTCCAAGTCACTATCGAAAGAAACGATCGTTAGCAATGACCAAGGCAAAACCGCATATCCTCACGAACCTATTCAAAGACGTCAACCCCGTCGTAGCACTCCCATACGGTTCCACATCAGCCCCAGGAAACCGAGCTTTCACCAACCGCTCAACGCACGAGAAGAGCTGTATCCTAGCAGTGTGTTCTTCAGGCGTAGGCCGCATAAAATTCGCATACGCGACTATCTCATCGTGAAGTCTTTTTGCGTTCCTTCAGTTAAAGTCATGACGCGCCAGGACTTTACTACCTTTCCTCGGCGGAAGAATATGTTTTCTCGGGTATCGTGTCCAACCATGGAGCGTAGTTTCTAGCTCCTTCAATGAGTGTGCTAATGCCGTGTTGTGTTGTCGTTTTCTGCGCGTCGCGTCTTCGTTTTCGAGGGCGACGAGGAGGCTGTTTTGATGTTGATGCAGATGGTTCGTTCATTTTCGTAGGCAAGGTACAGAGAGTACATAGATCCGCGAACCTTGTGAGCACGTGAACCCCCTCGGTCCGATCTCGGAGCAATTGCATGGGCCATTGAATTTGACGTCGACCGTGACGGCACTCTGAATATACGTCTTGACATTCAACCATGTCAGACAACCTCCAGCACCCGCCCGCAGGCAAGTTCCTCTCATTATCACACCTAGCCACACTATTCAATCTCATTCAACGTCAAACAGTCAAAGTCGGCGGACGCCGCCTCTCCATCTCCACTTCCAAGCTTCACAAGCCCCACAGCGCAGCTCCGTGAGTACCCCAGCCGTTAGCTCAGCGGATCAAGTTGAACAGCCTGACAAAATAACCTGACAGTCAAGCTACCCCTCCCACGGAAAGGGAGCCCGCCCCTGATTACCCTAGGCCCGCTGCGCCAGGGGGCGACGAGCAAGGGGTGCATCAGCAACAACAACATCATGAGGAAGAGAACCCGCCCAAGAAGGAGCGGAAGCACGGACAGCACGATGCTGAGCGCAAGATGAAGGAATATGCGCAGTGGAAGGCGGAGTCTACGCGACCCACCAGAGACTCTGTTCCTGCGTACAAGGCCGGGGCGAGGATCGTTCAACCTGCGAAGGGACTTGGAATCTGAGTTTTGAACAAGCGATGCGATGTTGGAGTGTTCGGTCCACCTTCTCTTCTTCTTCTTTGTGTATCTTGTATGATAGTCGCATCTTCCTCCTCGTTTCTGTATTATAGTGTACTTGTATCGCCACGAGGAAAAGCACGCCGTTGAACACTTCCGAATTCTTCCTTTCCTGGTCGTAAATCATACATATATTTTGCTTGTGGCATGACCATATGTGCGTAAGAAAGCGAAAGAAAAAGAGAACGTCTACATGAGCAATCAAGCTGAGACTGCCTGGGCCTTCTTGCCCCGAACCTTCTTCGCTGGGGTTGGCTTGGGTTCTTTTTGTGCGGCGATGAGGGCGGATACACGGGCGAGGGTGGCCTAGTGAGTTCGATGTATGTCAGTATCCTTTTCGAATTCAAAGAATAAGATGATAATAAGAAATAAAAGACCAGAATAAGCAGTCAAGACAAGAAAGGGAAAGAAGAAATAATGTTAGCGCCAAAGAGTCGGATCCTCCGCGGTGAGCAACGAACGGGGCCCGATAGCGACATGGCGAGGTATCCACCGGAGTTTGATCGACTCCAATGAAGAGGGTTTATCTTGCAAACATGTCCACGCCCAACCTTCATATCACCTCGCGATGATTCCAGTGGGTTCTAACGAGAGTGCATCCAAACAACAACACAAAAAAAAAACGCGAGCATATAAGATAAAACTCACAGTTCGCAGATCAGGCCTATATCCACGCTTCGCAGGTCCAGCAGCAATTCCAAGCGCACGACGACCACCTGAGCGTGGGCGGATAGTCGAGGTGGCAGTAGCAGGGTTAACAGCGCGAGGCGACGCCTTTGTCTTGCGGGTACTGATCTTGACGGTACCCGCTGATTCCGAGACGTCGATGACCTGCCCAAGTAAATCCCTTCAACATCCCAATTCATTTCTCGATCGATGCTAACCTTGGAGTTGGCGAGTCCAGAGTATTTGTATGAGTGGACATTGCGGAGGTTACCCTATCCAATAACGACGTGTCAATAGTGGACCACCCACAGAAACGGTAAGGGAATGTACAGGTTCCTTGGAGAAGATGGGGCCCTCAGGCACTCGCTTCACGATGAAGGAGTTGTTTCCCTACAACACACGGTCAGTTTCAATGATCCCAACGTCTGCACGAAACAACCAACACGGAGGAGAAGCCATTGGAGGTCGGACGACATGATGAGGACGGGATTTATGAACTTCGCCTTGCAGATTTCCTTGAATGGGTCTGGGTGGCTGAACTGCAACTGTACAGCTGGCTGTTGCACAATAAGGACAAATACCAGGCTTCGTCGTGATCTGATCTAATCGCACCGTCAATGGTGCAGACTCTCCTCTCATCAGGTTCCAATGCCCATGGCCAGTTGGGAAATGGGTCTGTGGAAGACGCGCACACCTTCCATCTATGTCATTTTTTCGGTTATGAACCGGGGAAATTGCCTTCAGGTGCCTCAAAGATACTCGACGTCGCCAGCGGCGCGAACCACACATTGTTGCTCCTCGAACGTATAGACGGTGAACGGGAACTGTGGGGTTGTGGAGACGGCCGAGCAGGCCAACTAGGGTTGAAATACCAGGAACTGATCTCCGCTGGTTGTTCATCGTCAGTTTTCCGACTCATCGAGCTGGATCTTGATTCGGAGGATTACTCTTACAAGTTCATATCCGCGTCTTGGGAGACAACATATATCGTTCTTGCGTCCGAGAGCGGAGGAGACATTTTGATCTCATTAGGAGCAGACGATTTTGGAGATTTGGGCATCGGAAACGCGAAGGGAAAGGGCAAACGCGTCGCAAACCCAATCAACACCGCCGGCTTCGACCATCTCGTCGTGGATGGACATTCCCTTCCCATTCCTTGTCCAATCACGATCAATTCAATATCATCTGGCCAGCACCACGTTCTGGTTCACATGAACGTACCCTTGTCCGATGGCTTGAACTGCGGTATCGTTGTGGGCTGGGGCACCTCTCGTCATGGTCAAATAGGGAGCGTAACCAATTCCGATGGCAAGCCTCTCCCCTTTTCCCAAATTCCAAGAATAGTCTCTGTCGACAACCCAAACGATCCTGTGGTATCCTCATCTCTCGGGATTCAACACAGCGTCCTCTTGCACTCCTCTGGACGGGTAACTGGCATAGGTTCGAACAGAAAAGGCCAATTGGAATTGTTACCCCAGTCTCGATTTCGACAGGTCGGGTGTACGTGGAATGGGACCTACGCCATTGTCGAAATTGAGGAGTCTAAACTGGGCATATATGCGACTGGGAGCGACTCTCACGGACAGTTAGGTCGCGGTGGCGGCCAAATCGAACCCGGAATAGTTATATTTGACGACGCCATCCCGAAGTTTCTAGCATGCGGAAGCGAGCATGTATTGACGCTTCTGCGATCTGACCTGGGAAAAGAGGTGTGGGGCTGGGGCTGGAACGAACATGGAAACTTGGGGATTGGGACGACCGAGGACGCGCTCCTCCCTGTCAAGATCTGGCCGCCAGGCGAAGGGAACGGGGGAGAAGTTATCGATGGGATTTGGGCGGGTTCTGGGACAAGCTGGATATCTATCATATCTCCGGACGATGTAGGATAAGTGAGGTATGAAGCAAAGTGAACTTCGACTGTTAATCTGTGTCTTTCAACTCGTAATCGTCGTGAATTTGCCTAATCGTGGAGTCTTTCAGAGTAGCGAGCTGAAAGAAGGGTCAGAACTTAGAACGGTACTTAGTTTGGCCTCACGAGCTCACTCTTCCAATAAGTATCTAACGCAGCGTAAGCCCATAGATCAAGAGCCCAGTCAAATTCAGAAAACTCGCCTGGGTCGCATCTTTCGCTTCATTATACCGATGAAGCAGGACAATATGCCGCTTGACAATTTCGTTGGCATCTACGCCCTCTCTGGTACAATATATGCGCGTGTTTTTGATCAGCTTCATGAAGCGCATCATGATATACTAGACGAACCCAAGTTCCTCTTGGAGCCTGTCGATTTCTGCTTGGAGAGCCGCGACGCGGGCTTCTTGATTCTGTGCATTTCAAAATGAAAGTTCAAGAAACGGGTGAAAAGGAAGGGACCTGGCTTGCCTTGATTGACGTTGACGCGTGCATTTATAGTGGTATCTGGGTAGCTAATAAAAGTGTTCAAGCGAGGATTGAGCGTAAAGTCATTTTGCACTGCACGTGATGTTGTGTACGCGTTGTTTGTTCTGACGCGATGGAGAGGGGCTGACCTCGAGTTCACATGTACCTTCTAATCCAGCCATTAAAATTAAGCGGAGGGTAGCACTGGTCGATGGCTTTGCGGTACTAAGAAGATGTCGCAGCCAAGTCGCAGCGGTGCATTGAAAAAAGCGATAAATAAAGTACAGACAACTTGACTTTTACATTTGGGAAAATACACACAATATCGCATGGTATAAAAAAAGAATAAATCAAAAAACACCGCGCCTTCGCCGAACCTCTGCATCTAGCGAAGTATCCTGGACCGCGCCTGAAAGTTGGGACTGGACTTGCCCTCAGTTTAGGCTTTCAACTTCTTTGTTTTATTCCCATCCTCCTCTTCCGTCTCTTCGAAGCCTCGCTTTTTCGAACTTGAGGACGCAGAGGGGGCTTGGGGCGGGTTCTCGTGCCAATTGTCTTCCTCTTCTTCCTCCTCCTCCTCCTCTTCTTCGAAGTTCGGCTGGTCATGACGACAGACGAGAATGAGCACGGGGTTCAACGCTAGAGAAGCGAGGCCAGCTTACATTGCCCAGTAAGAGTGCCGTCATGCTGCCGCTCTGGAAATATGTATGGGATCGTACTTAGGGCGCGTGCAGATGTTGTGAAAATTGATACTTACCTGGACCTCCTCCTCCTCATCGTCGTCTTCGTCTCCTACAATTTGTGCTTCCTCCTAATACACATGTGAGCCCAAGAGTAGGTCATGCCTTCCTCAACTTCACACACCTCAAAGTCAACATCATACTCGTCGCTCTCCTCCCCTTCGTCGATTTCTTGAATGCCAAGTTCAACATCACCCTCGTCCCCTCCCTCCTCCTCCTCCTCCTCCTCTTCCTCATAGTGTCCATTCACGATATCGTCGTCACCCTCCGGGATCTGGTGTTCATGCAACGCAGCGCTGGCCGGTTCAGACATCCTCCGTGACGAAGATTGGTTGTGATGGTTGTGAACCTGGTGTCAATGGCGCTCTGGTCGCTCGAATCTCGATTATGTTTCCGCTGGCAGATGCCTGTTGTAATTCTTCGACAATCAATCAAACAAACTTCCGATAAAGGGTTCACACACACAGCGCTGGAACCCGTCCTGAAACTTTCTCATCCCAACTCCACTGAGGAATGACACCATGAACGTGCGATATCACGTGAATGATTTAGACGCGTCGCGTCGAGGGTCGCGTGCTCGATGACTTGCTGCTTGGAAGAAAAAAAGAGTCCTTGTAATTTGGCTTGAAATACACACTGGTCCTGAAGATGAGCGCTTTCGCGCATAATCAATCAGGGTAATCACATTTGAATTGCTGTAACACCAGAGCGCAGCGTGTATAGAACACGGTCAAGGCGAGGTTCTCAAAACGACACATTTATTACGAGGACATTCTGTTATCCTGAGAATAGATGAATACAAGCCACTGCTGTTCAGTTGGGGCAGTGAAGCCGCGCAAATCTTGGAGAAGACAATCAGCCTACTTCCCCAAATTACAGATATCGCTTTCTGACCCCCCTGCGTCACCGCAGTTAGCTCACTCTCGTTCTGTTACGCGCGACCTTGAAGCGACACCATTTCCGTCGTCTTATTCCTCACAGCCAGATTACACGACTGTGGCGTTGCTCATGAACTGTAGGAAGTTCTCTAAACAGAAAACGGGTGTTGCATTGCATTCTTCCCCACAACGGACTACATAATTTTTGTAAGAGCGTTAACTGAGTCGATCCTCCGACGGAAACAAACCACCGGGAGAACGCGAAAGTCGTCTTTGTTATAAAACGTGGGCGCCATTAAAACTCTCAGAGAGCGCTCCGCCGTCATCAAGGCACGAAGTTAACGGCCAGACTCCGAGTCCAGAGTTGGCATACGGTATCTGTCTGATAGCAGGGGGTGGTCCAGGTGACTGACGACCCAAGCGCCAAGCGTTGTATTTCGAGATATAAAGCGTCAATCACGATAGCTCGTCGGTTGTTCACTGGTGGAGGAAAGCTAATAAAGGTGTAGTGAGCTCCTAACTAATCAACCACCAACTTGTTGAGGCTTACTTAGGCAGATATGTGTGTATGATCTACACACGATCATGATCAAGGGCTATGCTCGGGGTTAGGGGGGAGATCACGGCGCTGTATAGTTGTTGAGTTGTTGACGAACTTCAACGGTTCCTAGGTCCGAGGCGCAGTCAGTGTATGATTCAATGATTGACTTACTTCTGCCGCTCGAAATTTCCAGGTCGGCTGTGATATCGTTTTTGGTGTCGATGATCGAAAACAAGTTGTAAGCAGTGAAACTTGCCCCGTTATCAACGCACTTTGACATTGGCTTGATGGTAAATTCGAGAATGACTCCGCTTTACTCGAGGATGACCTTTAGCAGACTCGGACGCGCTTTACGGCCGTTGGTCGACGTCGGTTCCAAATTTATGCGATAATATGATAGCAATTGTCCTCGAGGCACATAAGGTAAAAATCATACGGTGGGCGTTTGAGAGACCAAGGGTGTTCAATGTGATTTCTGTAGAAGCTCGGCGGTTCCGTGGGCGGTTGATGGAGAAGCGATCAAAAACATGTCCATTCTCATGCATGACGAACTTTGAAGCCCCAAAAATTTGTTTGAAGACGTAGCATAGATGTCATATTGGCGTCATGTTGCTTGTTTTATGACACTGTTCCTGTTCCGTAAAACCACTGAACCTTCAGGCTGGCCCGAGCGGTTGATGAGCTAAAGTATTTTCCCGCCACTCCGTGATAGTCTACAGTTGGCCTATAGTGCAGTAGCGGTATCTTTAGGGCGCCATCCGAACGAATTCGAGGGGGTCAAACGAAGAGCGGTGATGTATCGGCGGCCTAATTATGTGCAGCTCACGGTGCGCAGTCTGCCGGAGGGGTGCGTGAAGGTTGGGCCATAGAAGGAGTTATAGATCCCTTCAAGCGCAGATATGACGGTTTAGACTAGCACAGGCAGGGAGCTCAGGCTGACGGCAGCTGAGCAGTCTTTTTCTGTTAAGAACAAATAAAGTTGAAAAAGGGGAATTATTGTGGTTGCTTTACACATGTGGACGGGGAATCGGTACATTCCTACCTATCTAATACTCACTCACAATACCAACTGACACTGCCCTCTCTCATATCTTGCCAACACTCCTTTGTCTTGCTCGATCCGTGGGCTTGAAAAACAGCAATAGCAATCGCAACACAGGTTCCGCCAAGTCACTACTGCCAGCCTCGAGGCAGACTTGACTACGGAGACACTCGTGGCCTTACAAATTTGAACACGCCTCAGCTGCACACCCCTTGACCCCAATAATTATTCTTTCTCCTTTGTTGAACGACGTCCAAGCCACTCCCTCAATCCCGTCCCCACTTCCACCTCGTCATCTCAGCACGTCAAGCATCATATGCCAAGTATTGGCAGCTTAAACTCCTCTCACAAGTCACACGTATTGCCAGCGCCGAAGAAAAATCTAAAGACCGTTTTTGGAATTGGAGTTGTGTTCAGGGATTCATCCGATACCGACACACCGGCCAGTGAATCACTCGGTCGTAGTTTTCTCTCTGCTAGGAAAAGCATCGACACACCCAGAAACTACTCATTCAGGAGAAAGAAGAACGAATCTGATCGTTTCGGTGTCTCCAACATCTCTTTCTTCGAACGCGAACCTACTACACCCACCGACCAACAGCCTGTTATTGATCTCACCATCGACGATATGAAGGCTATTGACACTAATATTCCCCATGCTTCTACAAGGCGACCTCCTCTTCGTATGGATAACGAGGACGGGCCTTGGAGTGTCAGCGTGGCAGAATCACCATACGATCCCCGTTCATACAGTCTTTACATAAAGAGTGAGTTCATCCTCCTTACGTTTCACTTTATTTTATAACTTGCGATCACACACCTTTCCACCACGTTTGATTTTCCCACTGTCTTTATGCTCCCATCTCCTTTGACCTGTTGGATATTGTTACTGACCGTGTTTCTCAGCTCCAACCCACAACCTCACCCTCACCCGTGCAGCAATGGAAATTGTTGAGCTTGATCAAAAGCTCCGCGATTCATATCCCACCGTCAAAATCCCTGCCCTCCCCATCAACCCTGACTCCATCCCCGCCCCTCCAAAACGTAAATCAACCTTCCTCAACACCCTTTCACGCTTGGCATCCCCCACGTCGGGTAAAAGTCAGCGACAGTCTTCTGTCGGTCGCCGATTTGCTAACGCCACCTCCATGCCCACTGCGACCCCAACCCTGACATCGCCCTCTGGAGAACTCAACGATCCTTTCACCGATGGCGAAATTGACCAAGCTGTTGTCAAGTCACCGTCGGCCATGAGCACTGCTATTGCCGCATACCTCACAACCATCTCCAATTCAGCAACCTTGCGAAAGGATCGCGTGTGGAAGCGTTTTGTCCGAGTACGAACGGACGATTTGGAGAGTGTGCGCGTGGAGAGGGCTATCAAACGCGTTCGATCTGATCTTGCAGCTCATGTGGGCCTGTCCAAAGAAAATAGCTACTCGACCTCGACCAGTCTAGGACCAGGGGCAGCGCCAAGCGATACTGGAAGCATCTTTGTTGAGGAGCTGGACAATTCTGTACAGCTGGATGGGGAGGTTCTTGTTAATTCGCGGACGGAGCAGGAAGAAATCAAAGAAGAGGAGGAAGCTGAGCCTATTACTGATCATGCGCCCGAGGGTGAAGCAACGGTCGACGCCACTGCCCGAATGGAAGACGTCCAAAATGATAAAGATTTAGCTACTGCTGCTGCTCCGGTTGACGATGCTGCAACCGCCCAAGGTCACGAGGATGTCCCCAGTGCGACACCCGCCGCTGAAGCTCCCATTTCCCGCATGCACCGATCCCAATCAGCCGACCCCGACAAGTCGTCCAGGCTCTCTCGTTCATACACCTCCTTGGCGCCCAGTCAGGATGACGCTTCTTCGCAAGTGGAAACGGGGGACGACTCCTCCATCTCTGCTACGACAGGCCGCCGTCGTCGTAGAACACGCAAAAAACGCTCTGCCTCGTCTGCGCCGAAAGAGCCCAAAAAGTCGAAACGGAAAGTTGTCATTGATGACTTTGAGATGATGCGTGTCTTGGGCAAGGGATGCGCTGGGAAGGTGCTTCTTGTTAGGCATAAGTCTACGTCGGATCTGTTTGCGCTCAAGGCTATCACGAAAAGACATGTTCTGGCACATCAGGAGTTGCAGCATACCTTGACTGAACAAGCTGTTTTGAAAAGGATGGCTGCTGAGTCTAGGGATCCGTTCGTGGTTAAGCTGTGGTGGAGTTTCCATGATAAGGAGAATTTGTTTTTGGTCATGGTATGTCATCTTACTCTTCGACTTTTTCGTTGTTCAAATGTCCACTTTTTCAGGACTTCCATCCAGGAGGCGACCTAGCCACCCAACTCGCAAGGTGGGGTCGGCTCGGGCGAGACCGCGCCCGATTCTACGCCGCCGAAATCGTAGAAGGCGTAGAAGGCCTGCACGCAGTCGGCGTCATCTACCGAGACCTCAAACCCGAAAACATCCTCATCGGCGCAGACGGACACATCGTCTTGACCGACTTTGGGCTCTCAAAAGAGTTTCCCAGGCGCACAACGACGGCTTCTACGCCGATAACCCCTTCTGGTTCACGTGGTGGTGATTATTATTCTTCTGCGCCTGGGACGCCGCAGCCTGTCAACCCTCCTTGGATGAAGCCTGATAGGACGGGGGAACTGGCGCTGGGGTGGCCTGGTCAGCCGATTGGGCATAGTGATTCGACGACGACGTTTTGTGGAACGGCAGAGTACCTTGCTCCGGAGGTTATTCAGGGGTTGGAGTATGGGTATGAAGTGGATTGGTGGAGTTTTGGAACGATGCTTTATGAGATGTTGACTGGAATTGTGCGTTTTTTCTTTTTTTCTTCTTCCTTGAGTTCAGTTGAGGCTGACTTGATGGATGTTGGTAGACACCGTTTTGGGCGAATAATCATTCGGATATGTATCTTAGGGTGTTGCAGGATGAGCTCCAGTTCCCGGACGATAGGGCGATTGATCAGGATACTAAGAGCTTGATTCGTGGGGTATGACTTTTTTTTCATTTGGCATAGAAGTAACGATCTGACTTTTCATCTAGCTCCTTCAACGCAATCCTGCACTTAGAATATGTGAACCACGGATTAAGAAGCACCCGTATTTTTCAATGATGTAAGTATTTGGCAATATCATAGTTAACGTTGCTTATATTTATCTTTGCAGTGACTGGGCCCATGTTTATTATAAGCGCTACATACGTAGGTCCTACGTTCTTTAATCATGAAAACTATGACTGATAAGACTCTTCAGCACCTTATATCCCGCCTATTGACCCCTGCAACGCGAGCGATACGCAAAACTTCGATGATACCTTTCTCGAGATGGAACCCGTTCTAGACGACTTCAACAGCAACGACCCAGCTACGGACACTGACCAGGAGCCTCAAACCGACACTGACCGGACGGACGGTGACGAGACAAATACCACCCCATCTCAATCTCGAAGCTCCTCCATGCGAGCACCATTAGTAGTCGCTGTTGGAACGGAAGAGGAGGAGTCTGTGGATCTCTTTGATGGATACTCGTTCAAGGGGCGCCATTCCGTTCTCATTGATGACGAAGAGGAGGAGGAAGAGGAAGAGGATGGTTCTGAGGATGGATCAGAAGAGGAAAGTCTTGAAGGCATGGACGATCCATCGGTTGTCAAGCCTGTGGAACCCGAAGTTGTCCCTGTTGTGGAAGCAACTAAAGCAGAAGAGGTCGTTGAGCCTAAAACACCTGAAGCACGGCCGAATGCTTTGCCTGAAGTGGTCGAAGAGGTTATACCTGAAGAACCCGCTACTCCCGTTGAACCTGTTGTTGCCGAGGAGGAGGAAATTGTGGAAGAGTTCGTTGTGAAGATACCAGAGGACGAAGGGTCGAAAGCACGGCTCAGCAAGGAACTACCTCCTCTTGGCCCTACGGAGCTCATGGCGCCTGTTGTTCCAAGCAAAGACGTCAAGGGAAGAATCACACCTCCACCACCATCAAAAACTGTTTCTCGCCCACAAGGTCCGGCAACACGTTCACGTCGGGAAAAGTCTGGTGTTCATGCTCTGGACCGATACCTCTCCGACGCAGTCGACGATACGGAGGCGGAAAGGGACGAAGAGGACGATGATTGGGATTTCGTGGAAGCTGTCGATGGAGAAGATCGTAATGGGACAAAGGGAACCAGTCTTTTCGCTCGGGGTGTTGTCGACCGATACCGTTTGGCTGTTTTCCGAAAAGCATCGACGCCGAATTCGCGATCTGCGCAACGGTCGTTCTCGGGGATGTCGAAGGCTTCTCAGGCATCAGAAGCAACGGAGTCTCCTTCTCCTTCTCAGCGTCGTGGAAGGAATGCTGGTGGGCTTACCTTTAGAAAGCACCCCAGGCAGTTCTTGCGGCCTAGGTCACCTCCTCCGTCGTCTTACTCTTCGAAGACGAGTACGACGAGGTCTGCGTCTGCGTCTAATGTTCTCTCAGCAGCGTCAATCACTGCTTCGCCGTCGTTTGGGAGCACACTGCCGGTGTCGCCATCTCTCAGATCCAAACAGTCAGCTACTTCCATGGGTGCCCAGAGTGCCTCCTCTGATCAATCCGGGAGTGGGGCGACCCCCGCTATACCCGTTGATAATGGAAGACCTGACGTCAAAGAGTCGTCATCTCCCTCAACGACGCAGGAAAAGCTCAAGACGAAGAAGTTGAAGAGGTACAAGAACAACGCGGAGAAAGTCTTTTCACTTTTCTCCTCCCCTCGCCAATCGTAGTGATGTCACACCACTGGTTGGTGATGTTCATCAAGTTTCTTTTTTTTACATGCACCTCTCTAACTATTGCAGCCCCTGCTATCTACTATATGCACAGCTATTTACGCCAGTTCAGTACGTATAAACACCCCTGGTAACCACACTCCCTGCTTTTTTTTTTTTCTCTCCTCGTTTTCAATTTTTCATTCCTACGATCCATGGTTTAACGGCATTCCAGGTCTGGAAGCTTCCTACATATTTTTTTTTTTTTTCATACCCTGTCTTTACCTCGCTGTCGCACAATTAGATCGCTCGTTTAATTAATATCGCTGTCTGTGGCCTATAGATTCTAAAATTCAAAGCAATAGTTGTCTAGTCCAGAGCAAATGCACACGAGGCATTTGAGCGCTCGGGAGCACTGCAAAATATGTAATCATCGTGGAGAAAAGTTGGAGTGACATGCGTATGCGTAGCTCGTTGCCACCCCTGGGCCTTAATGACAGGGGGGCGATGGTTTGCCGCTCATTGGCCCCCGTTGACCATTACTTCTGACGGTAAGGCTTATTCTCCCTTCACCCCTCCCACAAGCCAGCTTCTTGTATATCCAGCATGCCCCGCGAGAATAGCTTTTCAGATTCAGAGGGACGTTCCCTCACGCCTGACCTTGAAGACGAGGAAATGGCCGAGCGCCGTGCAGCTTCTCCAATAGCAATATCACCTCGACAAAGGCATCACCGATCAGCTGTCGGCGGGGCACACCACTTACAGCTGGTACGCACTCCTACGGCTTCCAAGCGATCAATACACTCCCAAGCCAGTCACCAATCCGCCGCCGCGTCAATCCCTTCCGCTTGGCAGCAGTTGCCACCCCTTGAACGGTTCCGTTCTTTGGCACGGAGGGTTATAGCTCTGCGTCGTGGGGCGTCCATATTCGAGGTCGGCATGACTTCACGCGTTGGGGCTGAGCCTGGCTTAAACCCCCGACGGCCCACTGCAGAGGCGTTATATGGGAATATCCATAAGGAATGTGTGATTGAGGTGTCGGACTACTCGTCCATTCGCAGTAACTTTCGGAAGATTTCCAATGCGCAGTTTGTGGATCTCATGGACGATGATAATGTGGGTCAGAGGGAGCCTTGGGTGAAGGTCCGTTGGATAAACATTGGCGGTTTGAGCTGGGACGTCATCAAAGCCGTCGCGATCAAATATGGTGGGTCTACTTTTTTGCCTCCGCTAAGACGCGCCTAACCAGTTTTTAGACCTTCATCCATTGGCGTTGGAGGATGTGTTCCATGGCCATATTCGAAATAGGTCAAAAGCGGACTATTACAGCCAGCATCTTTTCTTACGAGTTCTTTGCCATGAACTCAATCGGGATGAGAAGAAACAGAGCGAATCTTTCGGTTTCCCAAGCCATGGAGACCGCTCATCCTCTCCAGAACCAATAAAGGAGGAGGATGAGGAGGGTACTCCACACGAGTCGCGTGGCAATGGCCATGACGAAAGCGCCAAAATAAGCCTCTCAAAGTCGCGCAGATCGTCAACAATGCGACGAAGAACTGGCCCTATCCTGCCGTCCACCCAAGCTGACATTCCTCCAACACCGTTGACCCCAGCATGGAATTCCCCTAGTCGCCTCGCTTCACTGCTCAAGAGGGAAGCTCAGGTGCGTTTTTGACTCTTGGTGGATTGATATATATGGACATTAAACATGAAACAGCTCAAAGACGTCAGGGAAAGGCAAAAGGTAGCGGAAGTGTCTGTGGCAGCGTTGAAACAGGTAAGACATTATGTGCTGCAGCTGTGTCAAGGTACTGACCGGATATCCAGGACGGCCGTGTAAATGTGAATGTGTCCCCCATGTTCATATTCCTCTTCCGAGATGGTCAGTTCTGCCATCCTTAGATCGAAGTCTTGTAACCCCCCACTCAGGAACTGTTATCTCGATACATCCAACACCCGACCTCTCTCTGACCGCTCCCATAACCCAACGCCTACGCCAACGTGATACCGTTCTCAGGAAGTCTGCAGACGCGTCTTTGTTGGTGCACGGTATCCTTGATCTGAGTACGGTTCCTGACAACTATGACCTCGTCACCTCACTTACGCGCGTCCCATCCAGTTGTCGACAACGCCCTCCAAGTCATTGACGAATACCAAATCAAAATCAACAACTACGAACGTGATATCCTACTCAAACCCGGTATGAAGACTGTCAAGCAACGTACGTGATCACTTTCCACCTTTTTTCGAGATATCTTATCTTATGCGTGGAAACTTCAGTACACATTCTTTCAGGCGACCTGATACTACATAAACGAACCTTGGAACCCATCAAAACACTCCTTTATGGCCTTAGGCGGTACGACGTTGATCGTTGTGCTGCTCTCATCGATTCCTCCGATCCAACGAATGCGGATGTCAAAGTTGTTGGGTTTATGAGCCACAAATCTAAGATATATCTGGTGTGTTGTTTCAGATCGTCCTCCTGGTGCTATGGTTGATGTTCCTCAAAAATTTATACAGGCGGACGTGTTTGACCATATGGAGCATATTCTCTCCAGTCTTGACATGTTTGCTGGCATCGCAGAGAACCTCATTGACTATACCTTCAATGTAAGCTGCTTGTGTACTCAGTGTGCTCACTTCTGACGCCACTCCTGATTTCTTCGAACAGCTGGCTTCGTATGAAATGAACGAAGTGATGTACGTCTATGTATCGCTTATCCGGGAAACTCACACTCACAAGCTCCTCACAGGCGTCGATTAACTCTTGCAACGATCATTTTCCTCCCCCTTACCTTCCTATCGGGGTATTTCGTAAGTCCTTTCCCAAACCCCACCAGTACACCCTTCCTCGCCTCATGGGCTTCTCATCTCTCTCTTCAGGGTATGAACTTTGTGAACCAGTGGTCCGTCCAACACAACTCGGACCTTTTGTTTTGGGAGATCTCCATACCGATTATGCTGATCATCACACCACTTTTCATGTGGTCTGACATTCAGAAGGCATATCATTTTGTGCAGAAGAAGATGATAAGTAAAAAAGCTGTCCAGGTGTGTCAAGTCTGATTTTTGATTTGAGAAATGTGGCTGAGATGTGTTGTGTGCAATAGATGTATAAGCTCTCTTGAAGATATCTTATTATACTGTATACCATGCTGCTGTTTTTTTTTGCCTTCAAAAATAGTGTTTGAAAGTCCGGTCCGGTCTGGTTATTGAGCCCTCGAGGGCTCTAACCGAGACCGAGACTGGTTACCTTGTGCCACGAAACCCAAAATAACTGAACTGGACTGCTACTAACCGATATAATTGGTTAGTAACGGTTAGCAGTTGGTTACATGACTGGTCCTAACCGGTTATTTCTCTGTACTACTTGTGGCCAAAATAAGTAACCGGACATGTGCTGTCATCTGCTGTCATCCAGGCTGCTTCACGTAGTCCTTTCCCAGCAAGGAGGGCACCAATAAGCCTGTTCTTTTTTGGAGAGTCGTGTTGGATGCGAGAGGTCTTATGTGTAGCCATAGAAGTCTTAAAACGAGGGTACTTATTATGTGGGATCAAGGTGGTTCAAAATCTACGTTGACGACGCATTTGGTCATGTGTCCGGTTACTTATTTTGGCCACGAGTAACATAATTACAAACCTACAGTCATCCACCAGCCTGTGTTACACCACCACTGAGTGTTACACTTTTGCTCCTTGAATAACTTTTGCAATATTCAACATACTTCCTTGAAACAAAATTTATCTGGAGCTCCTATATATGGTCTCTCCTCACATCAAGCTTTGTGTGTGCAGGATGAGCATCAAATATGTAGTGATTTGTTCAAAATGGGGTACTTAGCAGAAAACCTCCCACCACTGAATGTTACACCAGTATTTTCAGAATTACTCAACAGAAACAAACCTGAGAGCTCCAAAATTTGGAGGACACAAAGAATGGATATCACCAAGATTGAATGTACAATTTTTAAGTGAAAGTCTATCCCCATCATGTTTTAAGTGAGTTTTCAATTTTTGATGTAACACTAACTGGTGGATGACTGTATATTATATTTCTAATACAAGCATTATGCTGCATGCACCAGCGAGGCGCATGTAGGTGAAACACCGCCTCACACAATGGCCCAATGAAGAGAGAAAGAGAGTACTCGATCTGTGAGCCTTTCTCATCACAACCTACGCATCCAGCATATTTCATAAACAACCTCGCAGGTTGAGTACACCTGACCTGCGAGAGTTTATCATGGATTGCCATTGTTGTATCAATGTCATATTATCACACATGTGACGACAGGAAAATAGTCACTTAAATTTCAATTCACCATAAATATGTCAATTCTCCACTAAAAAATATGATTTTTGGATTGTTAGAAAGCATTTAAACAGGGGAATATTTGTGTGTAATGTTAGGACACAAAGACCAGTTATAACCGGTCCTAACCAGTTTTTGTTTGGTCTTGAATATTTTGGGATGACACCTAACCACTAACCGGACCACAGTTACGGTTAGGATCGGTTAGGTAATTTTTGCGGTCCTGATCAGTTATGGTTTGGTCCAGTCTCGGTTATTTTCCGGTTAACTAACCTAACTTCCAAACACTATTCAAAAATGCTCTCTTTTGCCACTGCTACATCATTAGTCTTGATATTGTGCCCAAGGTTGTCTTTGACATCCTTGGGGCTATCTTGTCTTTTCATATTGCTATCTACCATCCTATCTCAACTAAGGGGCTGATTGGTCCTTGTAGATTTTATCTCAATGTCAGGTCATGACAGAAAAGGTTGACTGAATCCAAGCTTGTCTTTCACCTGAATCCTGGACAAAGAAAAGAGGACAAATAGAGATGACTGAACTACCCTCTATGTTTCACCCTTGGTACTCTTGAATGAATTCTGTTAAGACTGACTGTGATGAGTGCTTGCAAAGTGGCAACTGGTGATGACATAAAAGACAGGATAGTCTTCATATAACAGGAAATGTATACCCTTCAAAGAAATCATTGTCAAGACTCAAGGATAGCTATATGGTGCACATCACCTAAACACTGCTACTTTTGTACAAAAGTTATTGACAGCCCAGATCTCACCCCTTTCCTTATTCCTTTTACAAAAGTAATGCATTTGGTTGAAAGAAAAAAGCTGTTAGACCACTTGGCAAAATATTCAAAATTGAGGGAGTTATAAAAGTTCATGAACTCGATTTGGCCAGCTTACATAACTTTGTCCCAAATGGTATATCTTATCTTATCTATCTAATAAAAATTCGAATTGGCATGTCAGATTGGTGCCAGATACTCAGGAATGAGCCTGTGTAAAGCATATTTTCATGAACTAAAGTCTTTAATGTGGGCCTGAGCTTCTTTTGCCCCCAAACCTGAGTGGTATGCATCCAACGAACCATGTGATGTTCCCAACACTGTTCATGCTCCCATCCCAGTCACACTCCTCCAATGCCATGGGTGCAATGTTGGCTATATCATTACTGTCACCAGCCATGCTGCTGATATTTTCAGCCATTGGTACATGTTTTCTGGTTTTTGATCCATTATGAGAAGCTAACTGGGCCATGTTTTTCGCTTTTCCAGTGTGGGTGTGTGCAGCCCTTTCATTTGCTTGTTGATTTTGGTGGCCCATCAAGCAGGCTGTGAGGATTATTTGTGTAGAGTGAGCAAAATTTCAGTTCAATTACACTTGAATTGCACTATGTAAATACTACAAAAATGGGTGTTCTAACATTGCCTGTTGGGTGTGCTCCTGGGTGCTGGGCCAGACCCTTTGGCACCCATTGGTGGTGCATTGCTGAGGCAATTTGGCTGCTGTCCAAAGTAGTGGTGGATAGGTGACATGCACCATAGTCAGACATAGAACACATACTGTAAGGTTGACTGAGTAAAAATCAAATTTTTTGGGAAGATGACCAATGGGTGATTTCTTAGCATCAGAACCAGATCTGAACAAAGGGGGAGAAGCACTCCCACAAACTAGACATATATTGACATTTACACATGAGTGAGATGTCTCATTCTGACACAGACATTATCTTATCCTGTGTGTCAGAAAAGCAGACTACAAATTTTTGTAGTTTAAAAAAGCAGACACTACTTGGACACTACAAGCTTTTGTAATCTCAAAAAGTTGTAATGAAAAAAGCCATCACTAAACACTTAATAGTCTGAAGAAGTGGCACTTTGGACACTACAAACTTTTGTAGTCTAAAAAAGTAGTCACTACAAACTCTTGTAGTCTATGTCTGACTTTTTTAGTCTCAAAAAACACACACTACAAACTTTTGTAGCCTATCAGTAAACTTTGTAGGCTTTTGCTGTCTATCAGTAGACTTTGTAGTACTTTGTAGTACTTTGTAGTACTTTGTAGTACTTTGTAGTACTTTGTAGTACTTTGTAGTACTTTGTAGTACTTTGTAGTACTTTGGTTAACTTCATAGTCTGTAACTGGCTCTTGTAGTTTATCAGCAAACTTTTGTAGTCAGTGTCAATTCCCCTTTTAGGGTATGGACCTTCCTTTTTGGTGGATCAAGAATGTCAAAGTATGAGTCTTCATTGGAATAAAACATGATCATATCAAAGAAATGCATTGAAGAGAAATGTTGAAACATAGATCTTGAGGGAAATTTACTTAAACTTGTACTAATTTACTTGAACTTGTACTTATACATTTGATCAAAAGGAGCACAATTAGAAGATAATGGGATTGAACATGGCCTGATCAAAACAGTATCTGATTGAAATGAGCCATAAATTGTGATCCAACACCTCTTGTTCACATTAGTCAGTGATGACAGGATAATCATAACCAGGCCTATGAAGGTGATCACCATCAATATTTTCATGTGATCAGAGTCAAACATACCTTTTCTTGGGAGGGTGGCCATTAGAGCAATAGAGGTACCTTTCCAGTAACCAGAGTTGGGGAAAAATTGGATTGTTCTCTCTTTTGTGAAGGTTGTGTCTGCTCTTGAATGGTAACTACAATCTCTTGGAGGGTTGTAATACCATTAGTTGCTATCATCTGAGGTCCACTGACAATCAGCTTTGTTGCATCCAGAGCTTCCTTCTCATCTGAGCACTTTTTCAAGTATTTGTATGTGAATGCTAGATTTGCCATGGCTCTCTTTGTCTCTGGGTGTTCTACTCCAAAAACTCTATTTCTTGCATCCAGAACTTGGAACTCCAGTTTTTTTGCCTCTGTGTATTTTCCCAGATATTTATATGTTCCTGCTAGATTTTCCATAACATGGATTGTATCTGGGTGTTCCACTCCAAGAATTCTAATCATTGCATTCAAAACTTGTATCTCCATCTTCTCTGCCTCTGGGCACTTCTTTAAGTATTTATATGTTGATGCTAAATTTGCCATGGCTTTCATTGTCTCTGGGTGTTCTACTCCAAAAATTCTATTTCTTGCATCCAGAACCTGAATCTCCAGTTTTTTTGCTTCTATGTATTTTCCCAGATATTTGTATGTTCCTGCTAGGCTTCCCATGATACAGAGTGTATGTGGGTGTTCCACTCCAAGAATTCTAGTCATTGCATGCAAAACTTGGATCTCCAGCTTCTCTGCCTCTGAGCACTTTTTCAAGTATTTGAATGTTAATGCTAGATTTGCCATGGCTCTTACTGTATCTGGGTGTTCTACTCCAAAAATTCTATTTCTTGCATCCAGAACTCGGATCTCCAGTTTTTCTGCCTTTGTGTATTTTCCCAGATATTTATATGTTCCTGCTAGATTTCCCATGGCATGGATTGTGTCTGGGTGTTCCACTCCAAGAATTCTAGTCATTGCATTTAGAACTTGAATGTCCAGCTTCTCTGCCTCTGGGCCCTTTTTCAAGAATTTATATGTTAATGCTAGATTTGCCATGGCTCTCACTGTATCTGGGTGTTCTACTCCAAAAATTCTATTTCTTGCATCCAGAACTTGAATCTCCAGCATTTCTGCCTTTGTGTATTTTCCCAGATATTTATATGTTCCTGCTAGATTTCCCATGACATGAATTGTAAGTGGGTGTTCCACTCCAAGAATTCTAGCCATTGCATTTAAAGCTTGGATCTGCAGCTTCTCTGCCTCTGGGCACTTTTTCAAGTATTTATATGTTAATGCTAGATTTGCCATGGCTCTCATTGTATCTGGGTGTTCTACTCCAAAAATTCTATTTCTTGCATCCAGAACTTGGATCTCCAGTTTTTCTGCCTCTGTGTATTTTCCCAGATATCTATATGTTCCTGCTAGATTTTCCATGACATGGATTGTATCTGGGTGTTCCACTCCAAGAATTCTAGTCATTGCATTTAATACTTGGGTCTCCAGCTTCTCTGCCTCTGAGCCCTTTTTCAAGTATATAGCTAGATTTGCCATGGCTCTCAGTGTGTCTGGATGTTCCACTCCAAAAATTTGATTTCTTGCATCTAGAGCTTGAATCTCCAGTTTTTTTGCCTCTGCATATTTTCCCAAATATTGATATGTTGCTGCTAAATTTGCCATAGTATGGATTGTTTCTGGGTGTTTTACTCCAAGAATTGCAGTCCTTGAATTCAAAACTTGGATCTCCAGCTTCTCTGCCTTTGTGTATTTTCCCAGGCATCGATATGTTGCTGCTAGACTTGCCCTGGCATTGATTGTGTCTGGATGTTCTACCCCCAAAATTCTGTTTCTTACATCCAGAACTTGGATATCCAGTTTTTCTGCCTTTGTGTATTTTCCCAGGTATCGATATATTGCTGCTAGATTTGCCATAGTATGAATTGCTTCTGAGTGTTTCATTCCAAGAGTTCCAACTCTTGCATCTAGAACTTGGAGCTAGTGTTGCCGCGGCTCGGCTAGCCGAGAGCCAGCTGATGTAAGCCAGCTAAATTTCCTTAAGTGGCTCAGCTCGGCTTTTAGCTGACTCAAAGCTGGTTCAAGCCGGCACATAATTTTTAAAGTGATGTGACCATAAATCTGGGTAAATTAAATGCTGTCTACCTGATAGATACACAATGTAATGTATATTTCGACCATAGAACTATAATAGAAACCCTAGGGTTTTAAATATAAATATAAATTCGCAAAAAATGGGGGAGGATGTGAGAGAGCATTGAAATATGGATGTCATATCTTCAGGACCTTCAAATGTGACTAAAATACATTGTAAACGAGCCCTCAACGATAAAAAAAGGTAAAGAATTGACCGAGATAGAGCTTAACCCCCCCAAAACCAGAAAATGTGGAATATCTTGAGAGTGTGGACACGCAAACCTCTCGTCTCTTTGGGACCTTCAAACGACACTATAGTAGATTGTAAACGAGCCTTAGATCATAAGAAATGATGGAAATTTGACTGACCTAGTGTACTTGCCCCCCCAAACAGAAAATGCAATATATCTCCGGAACACAGACACGCGAACCTCTTGTCTCTTTGGGACCTTCAAACGACACTAGAATACATTGTAAACGAGCCTTTAACGAAGGAGAATGATGGAGAACTCATGAAGATAGAGTACACCCTCCTGCTGAAACTTAGCATGACAGATCTCTCATAAATATGATGGCAGATGCCTCTCATCTCTTCAGGCCCTAAAATCAACAGCAAATAGCTGGTAATCAACACTGATTTGGTGGAAAACGGTACAGAACTCACCGAGATACAATATAGCCTCATGGTGTCTATCCAGCACCCATTACATGTTTCTTAGGGCTATTATTGGGCTATTCATGTGCCCATTCTTAAGTTATACTATGCAGAACTCATTTATAATTGGTGTGGTACACTACTTAAGTTTACGGTCATACATAGATTGGGGGGGAGGTGAAATGGGAAAGCAAAAGAGCATCTGTCGTGTCTGAAGCACTATATATACAAGGCACTTTAGGGCAGGTTATGATCTAGGGCAGGCTTAGTGTAGATGAGGAGCCTGCCCTAGATCATAACCCGCCCTAAAGTGCCTCGTATATATAGTGCTTCAGACACGACAGATGCTCTTTTGCTTTCCCATTTCACCTCCCCCCCAATCTATGTATGACCGTAAACTTAAGTAGTGTACCACACCAATTATAAATGAGTTCTGCATAGTATAACTTAAGAATGGGCACATGAATAGCCCAATAATAGCCCTAAGAAACATGTAATGGGTGCTGGATAGACACCATGAGGCTATATTGTATCTCGGTGAGTTCTGTACCGTTTTCCACCAAATCAGTGTTGATTACCAGCTATTTGCTGTTGATTTTAGGGCCTGAAGAGATGAGAGGCATCTGCCATCATATTTATGAGAGATCTGTCATGCTAAGTTTCAGCAGGAGGGTGTACTCTATCTTCATGAGTTCTCCATCATTCTCCTTCGTTAAAGGCTCGTTTACAATGTATTCTAGTGTCGTTTGAAGGTCCCAAAGAGACAAGAGGTTCGCGTGTCTGTGTTCCGGAGATATATTGCATTTTCTGTTTGGGGGGGCAAGTACACTAGGTCAGTCAAATTTCCATCATTTCTTATGATCTAAGGCTCGTTTACAATCTACTATAGTGTCGTTTGAAGGTCCCAAAGAGACGAGAGGTTTGCGTGTCCACACTCTCAAGATATTCCACATTTTCTGGTTTTGGGGGGGTTAAGCTCCATCTCAGTCAATTCTTTACCTTTTTTTATCGTTGAGGGCTCGTTTACAATCTACTATGGTGTCGTTTGAAGGTCCTGAAGAGACAAGAGGTTTGTGTGTCTGCGTTCTGAAGATATGTTGCATTTTCTGTTTTGGTGGGGGGTGACTCAGTCTCAGGCAATTCTTAGCTATTTTCTATGATCTTAGGTTCATTTACAGTATATTCTATTACTAGTTAAATAATATGTACAACAAAAGCCAATTTTATTTGTTTTGAATGAACTAGCATGTGTGGTTGATGAGGCTCAAAATCCCGGCTCTAGCCGGCTCAAGCAGTAGCCAAGCCAGATCCATCAGCTCGGCTCAGCTCGGCTTTAATTTCGGCTCAGCTGTGGCTTGAACCAGCTAAAAGCCAAAGCCGCGGCAACACTACTTGGAGCCCCAGCTTCTCTGCCTCTGAATATTTTCCCAGATGTGTATATGCTACTGCTAGATTTTCCATGGCTTTGACTGTGTCTGGGTCTTCTACTCCCAGGATTCTGGTCCTTGTATCAAGAACTTGGATCTTCAGCTTTTCTGCCTCTGTGTATATTCCCAGGTTCTGATTCACTGATGCTAGATTTTCCATTGCTTTGATTGTGTCTGGGTGCTCCCCTCCAAGAATTCTGTTTCTTATATCTAGAACTTTATTTTTTAAGGCTTTTGCCTCCATAAAATATCCTTGTTCATGCAATAGCTCCCCAAACTTATAACAAGCATCATCCAAGTAACTGATATTATTCTGGTTGCTTTCTGATCTACAATGCTCCATATTTGCTCTCACATGTATCACCAAGGCCCTTCGGAATCCATATGGCTGATACTTTTTCCATTTCAGTGAGCAAGACAAAGTAACATATGCCATCAAGCAACATTGTCTCCTCTTATTTATAAGTATTCTGTCTCTGCCCCAGGTATGGACTAGTGGATGCATGGAATACACACAATCAGATGGGCCTCTCTTAATCAAGGAAAATGCCAGCAATACTCGCACTCCCTCTCTAAAGACAAAGTTATCCCAAGTACCTATCTTATTGAGAGGAAGTAGTCTCCAATCCAGCATTGAACTTGCAATTGGTAATGCAGGGTTAGAGTTTTCTTTATCTTCTGGAAGTGCAGCATAAGAAAACATTTCCTCAGTGATTCCTTCATGATGAAAGAAAGGAAATAAATTAAGCAGAAGCTTGGCACTATTGGCTGCATTGGCTCTGTGAGGATCATCAGATTCAGCCCACTTCTCAATCTCTTTGTATGATAGTTCCCAAGTTCCATAGACTGTTCTGTTATACTTAGAAGCTCCAGTAAATTCAGAATGGGATAATAAAGTTTTATGGTGCTCTGAATATTTTACAAGGTAGTCTCCAATAGCAGTGGCACCAGATAAAATGTAAGCACCAGCCTGATCAATAGCAAGAGGAAGGTAGAAGAGCTGTTTCACTATATTACAAGCTTCAGCTTGAAACTCCATTGAAGATGGATCCAAGCAACCAGCTTTCAGAAGTAATTCTATAGCATCCTCCTCCTCCATCTCAGTTACTTCAAGGGAACTCTCAGGTGAAGTCAGAATTCTCATTGCAGAGTTGCAACTAGTTATCAAAATGTTTCCCCCTCTTCCAGGTGGAAGATAAGCCTCCAGCTCAGCAGGTGACAGAACATCAGCATTATCAAAGACCATTACATAGTTCTCATTCAGCAAGCCAATCCAGTGAAGAGCAGATTCAGGTGAGCCATCTAGTCTACTAGACTGGGCTGCAGGAAGATTACAGATACCCTTGAGTGCCTGTGTGATGGTGCCAGCTGAAGAAGCATCAATCCAGAATACAGAAGAGAAACTGAAGGCAATTGAAATTTTAGAAATGAGGTTGTCAGATCTGCCTTTGGTGGTACTCACCAGTCAGACATTTCCTCAACAAACTTCAAACAAATCTGAGTCTTCCCGATGCCTCCCATTCCATACAACAGAAAGAACTTTCTCTTCTGAGCTGGGTCCCTAGAAAAATGATTCTTAAGTTTGGCAATGACTTCTGTGCGGCCTGTGAACCGATTGCTCGGATTTGGCATAAGGGGAATGACCCCATCGGACGTCGTCCTGTTGCCATAATTGTTGATGTGCATCTGCCCGAAATCCACGCTATCAGTTTCACTGGAACATTCACATAATAACCACTCCACTCACAGTGTTAGCGGTATTGAAGGTGTTGTTGCTAGCAACAAAGTGGTGAGCACCTGCAAGAACGTTCGCTTCGCTCATGTTGAGATACCGAAGGTGGAGAGGTTCAGGATGAGGGAGGGAAGGAAAGAAGAGCGCCTGGAAGCCAGGAAACCCCCATTCATGCGATGAGGTGAGCACGTGCTTTAGTCTATTCTTGTATACCTTGAGCACGTGCCTCGGCTTTTCCAATTGTCCTTGTTCGTCGGTGTCCAGAGATGGCGGTTCACGGGTGCACCCTTTTCGGTGAGTGGGCTCGACCTTTTTGCATGCTGGCTTTGTTTGGAGCCTTGGCTGACAATCTTTTGAGCAGCAGTCACGCACGTCAAGTCTCGAGTTGCATGGAGGGCCCCTTGGTTTGCCTGACAAAGAATGAGTGAGTTCCCATTCTCTTTTCAATAGGGGGGGTAGCTAACGACTCATGACGCAGATGACTGCACATATGCTACTGTGCCAAGTCCAAGGCGTTCTTGCACATCTACGTTCACCCACCTCCTTCCCTCCAATCAATGATCAAAGAAAACCATCCTCTTCACAACCCATCATCCTCTGCAGCAAGAATGAGTTTACGTCTCGCAGTCTCCCACCGCCTCCACCAAGTGCAGAAGCCGAGTATCTTTTTGGTCTATTTCACCGTCCTCCCGACTGATGTCGATCGTTGGGAGGGTCTTTCCTGAGACGACACGGACGCACGGCTTCTTCGTTCCGAGGCATGGTGGAAGGCGAATTGAGATGCAGTGGGATTATGGATGTCCACAAGTGGATATCGTGGACACCGCTCAGATGAATTTTTAACGAGGGTGAATGTCGACGGCTTTAATAATGTCCCAGCTGATGCCGCCGATGTATCTATAACGCACGGCTCCCTCTGACTCGCATTTTCATCATCCATGATATCCACGAACTCCCCATTTGACATCTTCTAAAAGTTACTGCGACGAGTAATCCGACGCCTCAATCACACATTCCTTATGGATATTCCCATATAACGCACATGCAGTAGGCCGTCGACTCCACCGTTGGCCATTTCTCCCCTTTTGGTCCTCCATTATCCACCTAGCTTCTACCATTCCCTGCGTCACACTCAATCATGCCCTACGGCAGTCTTCTCTGCAGCGCCAGTACACCATCACGCCAAGCTCAACGAACTCCGCAGAAACTTTCCCTCCTCGAACGCGTACCTCGCATTCCGATTGGAGGAACAGTGCATCTCCATGACACAATGTCCCTATGTTCGCCCGCAATCTAACCCCACCCCACACGCGCTAGTCCAACCTGAGCCCATTCTTTCCCTTTGCTGGACTGTTCTTGTCCGTCTATAAGTTGTTGCTGATGCGATGTCAGCTAAAATGAATTGTCTTCTCCACCATGATAGAGTAACCTCTCTTGAAGATGACGACGTAAGGGGCAAACATGCTCTCACGTCATGTATAGGCTTGAAGCACGACCTCGGTGTTGATGAAAGTCGACGGGAGGAAAACCCAAGAGAGCAAGCGAGGTTACAGATGCATTTGGCCTGCAATCACATAGGGTGGATTCTACTTTTTGCCTCCGCCAAGACTCGCCTAACCAACTTTTTAGATCTTCATCGGATGTCTTCGATGGCCGCATTCGAAATGGGGCAAAGTGGACTATTACCGCCAGCATCTTTCTTAAGAGTTCTTTGCCATGAACCTAATGGGGATGAGATTTAGCAGAGGGAATCTTTTGGTTTCCAGAGTCATGCAGACCGCTCATCCTCTCTGAACCGATAAAGGAGGAGGAGGATACACCAGACAAGTCGCGTGGCAGTGGCCATAACGAAAGCGCCAAAATAAGCCTGATGTGGTTTGACATTCAGAAGGAGTACTTTGTGCGGAAGAAGATGATAAGTAAAAAGGCTTTTCAGGTGGGCCAAGTTCGATTTTGATTTGAGAAATGTGGGCTGAGACGTATTGCGTGGAACAGATGATAAGCTCTCTTAGTATATACTCGTGGCCAAAATAAGTACAATTATTTCACTCGATTTAAGCGAGTGAATGTTAAATTCGATAAATTACGCCCATCACCGGATTCTGTTTTCCATGAGAAACTACCTTCTTTTTACCTCTCCTACCCTGCCTTCCGTGCCTTGCCTCTCACCTCCGTCTCTCTCAAGCCCCTCTCGCTGTGGCCAACTCTCCAGGCGACGCGGGCAACACTATGCCACGTGGAGCTTGGCTCCCATCACATTCCCGCCTTCAAGAGGCCGAATGTTTGTGTGCTCAAGCAGGCTTTTATCAACAACGCGTTGGGACGGAAAATGATGCGCCGCATGCGTCACAACACATCGGGAAGTGGGGGATTTACAAAGTATGTCCGAAAATTCAATGGCTGCAAGGCCATATGTAGTTTTGTAGGATAGAATGTCCTTTTTTGCCACTCATATATGTACTACATGTCATGTAAATATCCTTAGCTACAACATTATGAGAATTACATGTAAGGAGCCTAATAACAAGACAGAATAATTTATTAGCCGATGTGATATAGCAGGGGTTAGTTCCCTGAACCGAAAAACAGCGAAAGACCCTTAAATTGGGTGCAGGGATAGGCCAGCTCATGGAAATGCACCTTAAATTGAGCTGGTTGGCATCATGGGGTGTTAAATCCACTAAATTGAACTTGATTTAAGCTAAATTCATCACACATAAGCACTTATGCCAACTTATGTGTGCTTTTCTGACTTATTTTCAGGTCTTTGCAGCAAACCACCTTCCAAAAATCTCCCTGAAGGGCAAAAAAAGTGGTAAACATGTGGCAGCAGATGCATTGAAGATATCCTGCAAGTTTTGTATCTTTCACAAGAATTCAACAGTGCCCAGGCTCTGATCAAGGATGTGGCATGAGGTCCATTTTAGACAAGGACTGCACGCTTGCCTGGGGGAAAGCTGGGACTGGGGGAAAAAATGCATTTTTACATATAATAAATAAAAAATGGTGTACTAGAAGCGAAATTTCGGGAGGGGACGAAGCAGTGGGACAAAGTGGTGGGGGAGGAGGAAAGGAGGAAGAAGGACGCGACGTGCCAGGTCACGTGGTCACGTGCACCTTCCCCTTTTGGTTGCGATCCGGGAGATCCCGTTAAATCGGCCCACATAAGTAACCGGACACATGACCAAATGCGTCGTCAACGTAGATTTTGAACCACCTTGATCCCACATAATAAGTACCCTCGTTTTAAGACTTCTATGGCTACACATAAGACCTCTCGCATCCAACACGACTCTCCAAAAAAGAACAGGCTTATTGGTGCCCTCCTTGCTGGGAAAGGACTACGTGAAGCAGCCCGGATGACAGCAGATGACAGCACGTGTCCGGTTACTTATGTGGGCCAATTTAACGGGATCTCCCGGATCGCAACCAAAAGGGGAAGGTGCACGTGACCACGTGACCTGGCACGTCGCGTCCTTCTTCCTCCTTTCCTCCTCCCCCGCCACTTTGTCCCACTGCTTCGTCCCCTCCCGAAATTTCGCTTCTAGTACACCATTTTTTATGTATTATATGTAAAAATGCATTTTTTCCCCCAGTCCCAGCTTTCCCCCAGGCAAGCGTGCAGTCCTTGTCTAAAATGGACCTCATGCCACATCCTTGATCAGAGCCTGGGCACTGTTGAATTCTTGTGAAAGATACAAAACTTGCAGGATATCTTCAATGCATCTGCTGCCACATGTTTACCACTTTTTTTGCCCTTCAGGGAGATTTTTGGAAGGTGGTTTGCTGCAAAGACCTGAAAATAAGTCAGAAAAGCACACATAAGTTGGCATAAGTGCTTATGTGTGATGAATTTAGCTTAAATCAAGTTCAATTTAGTGGATTTAACACCCCATGATGCCAACCAGCTCAATTTAAGGTGCATTTCCATGAGCTGGCCTATCCCTGCACCCAATTTAAGGGTCTTTCGCTGTTTTTCGGTTCAGGGAACTAACCCCTGCTATATCACATCGGCTAATAAATTATTCTGTCTTGTTATTAGGCTCCTTACATGTAATTCTCATAATGTTGTAGCTAAGGATATTTACATGACATGTAGTACATATATGAGTGGCAAAAAAGGACATTCTATCCTACAAAACTACATATGGCCTTGCAGCCATTGAATTTTCGGACATACTTTGTAAATCCCCCACTTCCCGATGTGTTGTGACGCATGCGGCGCATCATTTTCCGTCCCAACGCGTTGTTGATAAAAGCCTGCTTGAGCACACAAACATTCGGCCTCTTGAAGGCGGGAATGTGATGGGAGCCAAGCTCCACGTGGCATAGTGTTGCCCGCGTCGCCTGGAGAGTTGGCCACAGCGAGAGGGGCTTGAGAGAGACGGAGGTGAGAGGCAAGGCACGGAAGGCAGGGTAGGAGAGGTAAAAAGAAGGTAGTTTCTCACGGAAAACAGAATCCGGTGATGGGCGTAATTTATCGAATTTAACATTCACTCGCTTAAATCGAGTGAAATAATTGTACTTATTTTGGCCACGAGTACTATGATACCATTATGCTGCTTTTTTTGCTTTGAAAAATTCTTCATCGACGTCGTAGACGGAGGACGGACACAATAAGCAAGTCGACTGATGTCCACATGAGTGATTCGATGTCTGTATTTGAATCAACTTGTCTGGTGGTCTTTGTATCCTGGACGAGTGGGCTGGATTCACTGGCCGGATTAAACAACCAACTCCACTTTTCAACGCAGAGGCAGAGCATTTTTCTGAAACGGATATATTCCCAAAGCCCTATACAAGAATTTTTCTATCTTCCACTGATCACGCCAAAGTCTTCGGCGTACCCTCCGGACCAAGCAACGCCTCTTCTTCCCCCAACGCGCGAGGCCCATCACCCACCCTCGTATGAATCAACCCCTTAACGGCCCCCACCTCCCTCTTCAACACCACACCCACATTGAAACCTGCCGGGACCGCCGCCTGAGCATTCACCTCAGCACCCTGCGCGAACACACCCAGATTATCCTTGAACGCGCCCTCCCTCTGTGGGAAAAACGAAACGATAAGCTGGATAATCTCCTTGATATTCTTCTCCTCCGCATAAATGACCGCGTTGGGGCCTGCATCGTACGTATACGCCGCCTTGTACCCTTGACCATTAGCCAGTGAAAGACGGTTATACTCAACGATGACGGCGATGATGGCACGCGATACGTCGTTCATGTAAAAGATGGGCGGCTCCGTGTCCAGCGCGACGGCGTGGAACTGGTTCGAATCCGCCATCGTGATCCTCGCAAATGTGTCAAAATCCTTCTCCAAAATCGCCTTTGAGATATCTTTCATGCGCTGTGGGACGACGGCCTTGATGCGGTGTTGGAGGAGGGTAGACGTCTCTACAGTCAGCTGCATACCGCTCGTTGAAGACGTGCCCTTTTTGTCGTCTGATACGACGCAGATGAGGGCGTGGATCTCTGGCCAGTGGAATTGCGGTGCTACTTGGACGGCGAGGGAGTCTGATCCGTCCGGAAGGACGCCTTCTTGCCATGCGACGAAGCCGCCGTAGAGGGAGCGGCAGGCGGAGCCGGAGCCTTGGCGTGCGATGATGGAGAGGGTGGAGGGGGAGACGGGGAGCGCGTATAGTTGGGCGAGGGAGGCGACGAGGGCTGCGAAGCCTGATGCGGAGGATGCGAGTCCTGCGGCGGTGGGGAAGTTGTTGTATGATGCTATGTGGACTTTGTATGTCGATAGCTGATGTTCAAAAGTTAGAGTATTTCAGAGAAATAGGGAAGAGCATTGCCTTTGGTGCGGTTGGATCCTCATTTTCGACGGTTGCCTGACGGAGACGCTTCAACTCGGAGATACAAGTCGCCAGACGGCCCCCTGGTTTAATCTCATCTTCCTTGCCATTGAGCCATAACGTATCCTTGACGAAAGAGGGGTCAGCACGGGACGTAGTCGTAGATCGGAGGTGATCCTGGTCGAGGGTGACGGAGAGGGATGAGTTGGTGGGCAAGATCAGCTTTGTGTCGCGCTTGCCCCAGTATCTATTATTATAAATATCAAAATACGCATGGATGCGACTTCGACTCACTTGATGACGGCGATGTTGACGGGTGCAGAGGCAGTGGCTTGGTATACGGTGGACATTGTGGGTGGGGATCAAGAGATGGTGCACCTTGGGCTTGTTTTTATTCAGAAAGCCCCTTACTCTGGATTTCAATACATAATAAGCGGCGCATTTGCTTGGATCACCTGGGCCTTCGACCAGGGTCGACCAGAGTAAAGTTGTTTACAACCACTTAGCGCTTAGCCTTTGGGCGTCTCGCCTTACACGCCCCATGCACGCATGGCATGCTCGATTTCTGTAAGCGCCTAATCACCCAGTTCTATCGCAACCCATCTCTTTTCCGTTGTGCCAAAGCACACTTCTCTGATCTATCTGAGCTATATTGCCCCCGATGCCCACTGATGAAACAAGACCGATGGTCAGCGGCGACGGGAGACCCTCTAGGAAACGTTTCTCTGAGGATGGTAGGGGCGGAGCCAAGCCGGTGAGCGTCCACCGCTACTCATTTTATTGCAGTGTTGTGTCTTGACGATCAAAGTAGACACCTGGGATGAAACCCGGAGCGCGTTACAGTGCGCCTTTCTTTGTTTTTTGATCATAATTATCATTGATGGAACGCACTCGCCCAGTATACTATCGGTTATACACCAAAGATGGTCCACTCAAATCAAACAGCCCCATCTACTTCAACGACGACTTTATCAGCCGGATCATGTCCTCATCAGTGAGACCCCCTCATACCGCCGCCTCTCTGATGAGGCAACTCTGCAAGATTGAGGGCCTAGTAATCGAAAACTGCATTTTATTTCAATCTCTGTCGGACATGACAGCTTTGGATGGCTCGATCCACCTCTCGCTTCGGGGGACTACTGGGCCAGGCGCATCTGATCTAGATCCATTGGCGATGGTTTGTGATAAACGCGCCGCAGAGAGGAGATCACAGGCAACAAGCGCGGTAGAACTGCAAGAGCTGTTGGAATGCAATTACAAACAACGTTACAGTGAAGCTCTATTATGTGTTATCCAAAAATTGGTCTCACAATTTTCAGTGTACTATCGCGTTTACGACGGCGATGGTGAAACTGTTTCAAAAACATCTTATGGCGAGAGCGACCCCTCTTTGGGCCGTGTCAACACTCTTTCTGTGCCCCCTCCTCACATTGTATCTTGCTTGAAGAATTTCATCATCATGTCCGAAGGCATATCGGGCCACAATGTCCAGCTATTTGAGGATGAGGGCAGCGAGTCTGCTATGAATGACAGTGATACGCTCACCCTCCTCTCTGATACGTTCCCAGGATTTATAGAAGACCAGCCTATGGCAATTACATATGAATCAGGAACGACAGATGGTGAGGATTTGTGAAACTTTAGGACTTGGTTATAATGGAGATTTTAATTAGGCTCAGCTGACAACGAGGATCCGGACGAGATCCAGACACGGGAGCTGAGGGAAGCATTGGCACAGATCAGGAAAGAATTTGAAGATGCAATTCTAACACACACGCATGAGCTTGAAGAGGTGAACAGAAAACACGCACGTGAGCTTGAAGAGGCAAACCAAAAACACGCGCGTGACATTGCTGAGGTGAGAGCAAAGGCGAAGGAGGGCGAGAGAAATGGAGTCCTATTAGCGATAGTGAGGTTGACCGTAGTAAGTCATTGAATGGCACCTTACATGTCAGAAAAATAGCTCGCTTCAAGCTTCACAAAGAAACTCAGAGCAAAGGGCACTTGGGGTGAGCGACAATGGTATCTGTTACAAGTTGTTCTACAAAGTCACCTACTAGCTCCGCTCAAGGATGATCCCAGATGGCACTTTACGAATGTGGGGGATATTTTCTACACAGATGGTAATTCTAGGAGGGAGACGTTCCACAGGGCCAATGGCACCCAGTGTGGTATTTATTGATCTCTCGCAAGTTATTCCTTCTGCTGAGGTTGTCCACTATAGATTTACATTGCTACCTGGGGAAAAACTCTTCTGGAAAACTGGCTTGTAAGTACTGTCTTGTTTTCCGCTTCGGCATCATCGCTAGAACTGTTCAATCTTGCTGATCCGCCATTCCATTTTTTCTAGTTATTTGTACTGGTGACTACATGCATCCTGCAACTTTGTCTCTGACCCGAACTCTTTCTTAGATGATGTCGAGTTTTGTTAATCCAATGAGCCCAATACCGTGCCGGGGAATTATCTTTCTTAGTTTTGTTTTTTACTGCAGAGGGTTTCGACGACCGTGAAACAGTTATTGATGGAATTTTTTTGGAGGTTGAACCGCCAGGTCATGAAGCCCACGTTTGTATTTTACATTGCGGCAGCCACCAATCAATACCACGAACCTTGACCGGTTGACCGACCATCTTAAATATCCGCCTTTGCTACTACACACTTTCGACTTGGAATACATTAATTTGACCTGGTGTTCTGCAAGCGGGAATGATATCGACAAAGCCGTCAGCGATCCATCATCCCCCAACCACACACGGTCCGTCTCTTGCCCACTGTACAACGGCGTTTGACGAAGCTACTGTCTCTCATAAATGCGCCGCTTTCTCTTTGTCATCTTGTTAGCCTCGGCGTAGCAGGGATACTCGAGTTCGCCTGGAATGGGGTTGCCAGCGGTGGGGTCGCCCCTCGCCGAAATCGAGCGCATGCATACCTAGACTCGCTCAACTACGTCAAGTTTTATCTCAACCTCAATCCCAGACGCCTGTGACTCCCTGCTGTTTCTTCCCCCGCTAAGCCTTCGCTGCCACCAGCTTTACTCCCCCCTTTCCAAACCATTCGAGCTCAGCCAGATGTCTAACCCACGCGCTCTCCTATTCACCAAAGTGCATAAACAACCCCTCATTTCTCCTCGTAACGAATATAATCGCATCTACCAAACCACCATCATCACAAACACTTTTTTGTCCAAACCACTGCACCCTATAACCCACTTGCACCTATCAAGCCCGAACGCCATCTTAACATCGTATGTATACGTCCTCCCTCTGCATTTCGATGGCTTATTGTTTTACCCAGGCATTAAATTATGTCTCTCGTCAGTGCTGCTGTCACCGCTACCACCGAGCAGCGTTCAGTTGAAGTGAGTCTCGCTCTCAATACCTCTTCCCCTTCACGTCCAAGGGCCCAATCCATTCGTTGGGACCCTAAAGTGGACCACCCTCCCACTTCTTTGCCCGAAAACCAAGGAAAAAGCCGAAGAGGCTCTTATCCTTCTCCTTACGCTAATAATCTCCGTTCGAGTCGAGCTCGGTCTTCATCCACTCCTCCTTCTCCTTCTTCATCCGTTCCTCCTTCTCCTTCTTTATCTCCTTCTCCTTCTCACTCCGTTGAATCCAGAAATCCGTCTCCTTTGGCCAACAACAGTGGACGAATAAGCGACCCTTGTCCTTCTCCTCATCCCAACAACAACGTCTGTCCTTCTCGTTCACCCGCTCCCCCTTCTCCTTCCGTTGATCGTAGGGATCCACCCACCCCTTCGTCCAAAAGCAAAGGACGAAGATCTGTCCCTTACCCTTCTCCTTTTTCTAACAACTTCCGTTTCTCCACTTGTTCTTCATCTGCTTCCGTTTCTCCTTCCATTGAATCCATGGATTGTTCCCCTCCTTCCCCCCTCCTCACATCAGAGACGTCAGGACGTCTCTGTGCCCAATACCTTTACGCCTCCTTAGGGCCTTTACTCCCCTCTCCTCCCTCTTCCTCTCCCTCTTCTTCTCCCAACCAAAACCCTCTCAGTCTCCCTCTCGATCAATACATCTCCCACCTCATCTCCCAAACCCACTTCCCCTTCTCCATCCTCCCGTGCACGCTCATCCTCGTGCGCAACCTTCGCAAATCCTTCCTCGCCGACACGAAGCGAAATAAACGCATCGCATGCGTGATCGACCCACACAAATTGTGGGTCGGCTTGTCCATCGCCGCTGCGCAGGCGCATTGTCCTTACATCTCTGATGTGAAGGATTTGCGGTGCTGGACTGCGGTGACGGGGATTCCGATGAAGGATATGAGGAGCGTTGCGAGGGCGTATGTGACTGTTATGGGACGAGATGCAGTTTTTGATGGGCGGGAGGTTGAGGGGATGGCGCAAAAACTTCTTGGGATGGTGGGCGAGAACGAGGTTGACCCTTCACAAGGGCAAGGTCGAGCGACGGGGAAGAAATTATGGTCCCTTGTTAGGAGAAAGTCGATGAAACACTCTGTTTGACGATGGTGGAAAGGGGGCGCCTGGCGCGTTTTCTCACTCGATTTCTTGACACTCTTGCTTGCTACGAATCTATTGCATTGTTTTGCTGTTTCTTATCATATGCTGTTGCACGTTATGTTTCTAGTCACTTGCTTCGAATCGATTGCACCGTGTTTCTCTTTCTTATCATGTGTGAATTGTGCTGCTGCTTGTCAAAATACATGTCAAGTTCTCAGAAATACAGGAAGGGCTAACTAACGATACACTTTGGTCTACAGGTAGGGATACACGAGGATTTCACAACAACAAATCACTAACAACCCTTTGCGCGTTCCTCCTTCTCTGTAGGTAATGAAACGCATTTTTGATATCTTCAAACATGAATATCGGGACGAGAGCAGCCATGATGGGCACTGCGATCTTCCAAAAACTGAAACGACGGATTGGAGATGAGAAGAGAAGGACAAAAAGACAAAGAAGGAGACGAACAAGGCGTCCGAGTTTTCGTTCACGCTCCAGAATGGTTCAAAGTTCATTCCCTGGATCAGTTCAAGTCGGTTCAAAGAGGGTGGGAGGGAGATGGAAGAAACGCACAAAGTATCCCGTTAAGAGGGTGAGTGGGAGGAAGATTATAGTTGCGAGCGTTAGTCGGTTCCTGAAGTGAATGAGTACGAGTACAACCAAGTGTGTAAAACGACAAAACTTACATGACTTTGTTCATCTCATACGACGCCATCTAACAACTTTCAGATGGGGGAGTTGATAGAAAGGTGAAGGACGACTCACATTAAAAGCATAATTAATCAAATTCTCCGAAATCCCAGAAAACATGTCAAGACTCGTCAACGCAAAGTCCATATGGTCGTACACGTCCGCCTATCATGATCAACTTCGTCAGTCTCCACGCCAACCACAAGAAAAGAAAGAAAGAAGAAAAACCACCAACCAAATACACCTTTGACTTGTAACTAAAGAAACCCTCCACTGGCACCCTCCTGTGCTGCTTGCCCTTCTTCAAATTTAGACCGGCGCCAATATCGTCCCACTCCGATTCACGTTCCCGGTCAGAGTCACCACCACCACTCTTTCCCTCATCATCATCCAAAACCAAAGCCATCTCAGAAGCGATAGCCGCGCTCCTGTCTAGATCGTACCTCCTCAAACCGTAGATCATTGTTTTGATTGGGTCTAGGGTGCGTTTGTGTAGGATCATGTCGCCTGAGAGAATGTGTACTAAGGTGGGAGGTGGGAGGAAGGTGAGAAGGGGAAGGAGAAGAAAGAGAGGAAAGACGTACGGCTGCGTACGCTGTCCATGCCTGGGTTGAGCAGAATCGAGTGCTCGAGGTTGTGGATCTTCAGTTGATATTCGTCCATCACCTCCAGAATGTGGTCCACAACTATAATTTAGTATAAAGAAAAATTGACATAAGACTTGTAATCGATGAAGAAACGTCGTTAGAAAACCTAAGTCAAGAAAACTCTGAACCAAAAGCGAGGCATCTTCAGATGTCCGCAGAACCGAATCGGGTTGGGTGAGTCGTTCGGCGATGGGGGAGGTATAGTCCAATGTTGATGGGTGTATGGAAATCACTGTGCCTTTGAAAAAAAGTTGAATGAGAACCTATGGCAGCTCGGAAGAAAAAGAGAAGCGTACCATCCCTCAAAAGAAAGATGAACAAAGGCTCATGCTTGACATTCACGCCTTCTCCCTTTGTAAGCGCTTTAATCTGCATGACCTTCTTATTCCCTGCCTAACACAAGAAGAAAAAGAAGTTGAGTAGATATCGATCGCATTGAACGAGGAGAAAGGAACCAACAGGACTCATGAACCCACTCATACCCGTTAATCGTCTTCGGAGAGCATGCCTCGCACTACTGAGATGCATGCGCGCTTTTCCTTTTTTTCTTACGTCTTCTGCGGGGTCGATCATTTCCGGACTTGCACTGACGACTCTGCCCCTCCTCTCAAAGTCGGCGGGCAGCCTGTCAGTGGGGACTCCCTCAGCGACGGGTGGTAGCATTTCCGGACTTGACGATACAACGCCCCTCCCTCTTGGGAAATCACCGCCAAGTTCTAAATCAAATTCAGATCTTGGGAGAGGCGAAGGAGGGTAGTTCAAGTTGTGTCCCAGACAACCGTGGTGGTCTTTATCGCATGGAGCAGGCTCGCCGCGTTGGAGGGAGTGACAGAGAATGCGGAGGAAGACGTGGCCCGGGTAATAATCTGCCTTTGAATGCGTGTGTCCTCGTTCGTGAAGTATGTCTTCTAAAGACAGAGCGTGCAAATCTGTTTTAAAAAATCAGCAGTTGACGAGGTAGTTTCAGATGCAAGAATTTGAAACTGACTATATCTCAGTGCGAGGGTACTCAACACACCCCAATCGATCCCTCCAATATTTATCCAACGTACACGTCGAGGGGGGGCCTTTGAAGAAGGAGCAGGATGCTGTTCCCGCATGAGGGCAATAAACTCATCATTGCGCATCCTCTTGAAAACGGCGTCTTGCGCGTCATAATCCACGACATCAATAACGCAAGCCTGTACAAAGTGGCTGTATTCGGCGATGGAGGCGCTGTGGAGGGGGTTCACGCCTGGCTCTGCGCCTGCGTGTTTTTCTTGGGTGTATGGGTCACAATGATGCTGCTGGGTCTGTGTGGGACTTGGGCTTGAACGTGGGGTGTACGATGTGCTGCCGTAGAAGCTGGAGCTCAAGGGTTGGGTTTCGTCTCGGGGGTCAAGTTCTGGGAATTGGAGGCTTGGAGATGGGCTGTTTCGATGGACGTGGTAGTGCGATGCTACGGAGAATGGGCGTGGCATGGCTGGTGAGTGAGAGATAAGAGTCTACGTCATTGAGAGGTCTCACCTAGGGTAGGGTTTGCAGAGGAAATCCGGGGTTCCTGGCGTTTCTGGTTAGCATCATCCCAGTCGGGGTAGGTGGTATTCAAGTTGGTCAGTAGTCTGCTGACCACACTTTACAAACAGGGTTGCGAAAATCAATTCGAACGCTTGTCCCTACGCGACTTGAGCTTGAATATCAAATGCCTCAAGGCTCATCCAATGTCAGGGTTTCAACTTTCTTCGGGGCACCAATTATTCTTCATCGCTTTCATGGCGCCCACAGGAGCGTGTACTGAGTCATGACCAGTGGCCCCTCACTATCAATTCGTTGAATCAAATGTAGGGGAACTATTCATCCGCCTTCGACAAGTCCTGGGACCCTTGTGCACTTTTCAATCTCTTCGAAAGAAATTTTATGACTTCTATAAAAACAGCTACTCGACAACGCATTGATTCGTCTCTGGCAACAGCTGACGGTTTGCCGAAATTACTGCTGTGTATCCTAGGATGACGCCGTCCGGGGCCCTCAAGCTCAAGCTCAAGGCTGCAGATTCCAGAACACTTGATCAGATAAATATTTAAACTCCAAGTCGAAAGTGAGTAGTGGCAAAGGCAGATATTTAAAATTGTTGGTCAACGTTCGTGCTATTGATTCGTGGCTTTCAGAATAATGCGGCCTTCATGACCTGGCGGTTCATGATGGAATGGCCTCAATCGACACACCCGTCGCCCCCCAACCTCCCGCGTTACCCGCCTCCACAGATCTCTTGATTACTCCACACGTACGCACCGTCAGTAGCTGTGCTACACAAGTCCGCCCGGACATATCTGTGGATGACTTCCCGTTTATGTTTCATGGATTCAATCGCTGCGGTGTGAGGTATTGACGCCCAGATTAAAATAGATCCATCTCAAATTGGGTTGCAGATAATGAAAAAGGACAAGCTGTATGAGTTTGTTTATTGTCAATCTGGGGAGATATGGGTCAGCTGAGCATGAGCGCGACTTAAAGGACTGCACCCTGTCCGTTGCAGCCATCATGGATATCCCATCCATTGTCTCCACTGCTGTCGGATGTGTTCCACTTCCCGGCCTCAAAGTTGCGTTTGATACTTTCCGATGGATTTGGTCATCAGTGGTGCAGGTAAGGCAACCAAAGCTCTCAACCACTATTTTCAGCTAAAGCTTATCTAGGTACAATCCAACAAGGCGCAGCTCATTCAATTAGCCAGCGCCATCGCAGAGCTTCTCACCACTCTCCAAGGCAACCTACGCGCATCTCTCACTCCTGAACAAGGCGCGAGCTTGAAGCGATTGCAGACGTACGCATCCTAACCAATATCCTCTTCATCTCCCCGGCGCCAATTGGTTTTTCCCCCAAAGGCTGCTGGACGAGATTTCGTCGTTTGTCTCAGGGTTGCAGCAAATGCACTTCCTCAAGGCGCTCTTTCGCAAGGATGAGGTTTCTGCATCTATCACAGCCTACCACGAGCGGATATATCATGCGTGCGATGCATTCAATGTGCGCTTCAGACCCACCCATTATTTGGCTTGCTAGCATTGACACTGCTGTGCAGATTTCGAGCCAGATCAATCTCCAAGTATGGCTTGCACAGTCAGAATCGACAAAGCGAGCGGATTATGCTTCTCTCGAACTTCTACTTCAGAAATTGAATTTTGACCAGGTCGCTATGTTGGACTTATTGAATATCTCAGACACCAAACAGGACACGCTTCTCACCATGATGATTGCTTTGCAGCAGGTAAACGCCTCGGCTGTCTATATAGTCAATGACCTCACTTAGTTTCTGAATCACTTCAGGCTGTGACCCGCATCTCGAACAACACAGAACGCATGTTTATGCAACAAGCCGTACGCGTTATTCAGCGATATTCCACGTCTACACAGGATGTCAATGACCTACCAACCTGGCTTGTCACATCATGGGAGGTGGACATTGAGCGAAAGAAGATCGGAGCTGGTGGTTTCGGCAAGGTTTACCCTGCAAAGTGGCATGGAACGAAGGTTGCAATCAAGGAGCTCGATAGCCAAACCTCCCCGGAGGTGTGTTTTTCCTTGCGACTGCGCAGAGGGACTGAAGCTAGATTCTCGATGTGCAGCTTTTGAAACAGGAAGTCGATATTTGGAGCAAACTCCTTCATCCGCATGTCCTTCGTATGTAGTCGAAGAATTTTACAAGTGGGTTCTTTCGCTTATCCGGCTGACAGAGTTCCTTGGTGCAGCAATATACGAGACAACGCCATTCTTGGTCATGCCCCTCATGATCAATGGTAACTGTCTCGATTATATCAAGAAAAAGCCAAGCGCTGACCGCGGGTTACTTGTTTGTCGATCTTTATTCATGTATCGTCAATCCTTGTTCACGACTCTTCTGTATTTCCAGATCCATCAGATTACTTTGGGCTTGGCTTACCTCCACTCAAGAAGACCCCCCATTCTTCACGGTGATCTCAAAGCCGTGAATGTTCTGGTCAACGCTAGTGGAGACGCTATTCTTGCAGATTTTGGGCTTTCGAGAGTTAATCGTGATATCAGCACTCGGAGCTCACGGGTGCACACTGCAGGGAGCCTCAGATGGATGGCCCCCGAACGCCTTCGTTCCGGCAAGCTCACCACAGAGACAGACGTCTACGCTTTTGCCCTGACTGTATATGAGGCAAGTATTTGCTCTTCTTTGGGCTGATTTTCCACGTCAACGAAACCGTTGCCCGATCCACAGATATACACGGAGGCAATCCCATTTGGTGACATCGACGATAGCATGCTCTACACGCTCGTAGTCAAGGAGGACGAGCGGCCACGCCAGCATGACGAAGATGCAATTCCACCTTACAGTATAGATGATCGAGTCTGGGTCATTCTGACCCGAGCTTGGGACCCCAACCCACGTCAGCGACCTAGCGCCGTACAACTCGTAGATATGACAGCACCATTAGTTTCAGAAAGCTCTCGCCCTGCTAAATCGCTTTCACCGCCGCCTCCAGCGGAATCTGTTCCGCTAAGCCCTACACAGCCAGCAGAAGCTCGTGATGAAGCCACAGGGACGCAGAAGCTACCGACTTGGGTGGAATTAGCAACATCTCCGGATGTCAGGGTGCAGCTCCAGGCATGCGAAGGCTTGATTAGAGACCTCCGAGAGACGCCAACGATGCGCCTGCTCACGGAAGTATTGGAACAGTTGATTCGCTTGCTGATGTATGCATGCTGTTCTCATTTTCGAATTTGCGACTTATTCATTTGCGGTATCACCAGGAGCTCAGACCTGGAAGTCTCCCATAGTGCAGCCTCTGTGCTTGGGCTTTACACCCACGTCCCGATTTATGAGTGGTTTACGAGAGATCGCTATCAAAAGGGGGTGTATACCGAGAATCATGCAAGGGATTGCATCGCAGGGGGCGCACTCCTTCCATTCTCCGCGATTCTGCAGCGATCTCACGACAAACAAAACCTGGCAACAGCTTGTTATGTGGTGGGCAACTTGGGTTTTTTCCCCTCCAGTGGGGACGCGCTACTAAGAGCAAAGGTCATTCCGCTTATCGTACGCTTGCTTAAGTACGCTTCCGTCCGCAAATTTGCTTGCACTCATTCATGGAGAATCGTTTTGCAGACATAGCGACTCTGAAGTGCAGGCGGCGGCTATACAAACTATTGGCAAAATATCTGCCAACAATGGAAATTATCGGGCTGAATGCATTGTTGCCGGCGCATTGCCCTCTCTTTACGCCCTGCTCGCCTCGAGCGATCTAGACCGCGTCCAAGATGTCTGTGTCGAACTTCCCCATCTCTTTGATGGCTTTCATGTAGATATAAAGAAGGCTGGTTTTCATACACGTGTTATGGCATTGCTCAAGTGCGTAACAATCTTACTAATGGACACTTTACCGGCTTATGTTATTCTTGCAGCCACGAACGTCCGAAACTTTGTATCGCGGCTACGTTTTGCTTGGTGAACATCATTCTCTACGGTGGCACACCCCACGAAGAACCAAACGAATACGTGAAAGCAACAATGCGGCTATGCCTGAAAAATAATTTACTTCCCCGATTACTCTCACAGCTGTCCTATCCGGATCGTCAAGTCATTCTGTACACGTGTCTTGGTGTGCTTGACCTTACATATGGGTTTGCGGACAAGTTCATTGAAGCGAAGATCCATGAGAGGATGGTGAAATTGGCTAGGTAAGTGTCTACCCTGGCGTCTCAATCTGCCTGTCTTTCCTGACCCTAAACGGGGGTGCAGTGACGATGATTATGATATCCAGAATGCTGCGCAACTCTCTTTGATACGATTTTGCTCTCAGAGCTCTTGGCTGTCCAAGCGGAGGCTGAAAAAAGCAGGAACTATTGATGTGCTCAAGAACTTGGCCGTCAGAGATGTGTATGCGCAGGTTGCAATTCACTCTCTGTCATCCATCCTGCTGTAATCTAGTGGCCCCGTTTAACTTTGTTGGTTTGTCTGCTGGTGCCGATCCTGAAGATTCTGAACCGTAGTGCATTCATTGTTCAGATGTGTCTTAAACATAGTAAATGGAAAAACATGCAGAGCAAGAAAGCAAAGGGGCCATACAAAGACCCAGAATAGACGGAGCAAAAATGAAATCTACGAGTGGTAGGGTTGCGGGGCATCTTTCCTTGCGTGTTTAGTTGGGGTTTGGACGTCAGCGGATGCAAATGCTTTGGGAAAGCAGAGTTCCTATATCTCTTAAGAACTTAGTTGTATTCGCGTAGATTGGCCGAGCAGCAGCACAATTCGCACATGATAAGAACAGAAACGTGGAGCAATCGATTCGTAACAAGTAGATAATGGAAACAAAACGTACAGAGGTAGAGTGAGAACGCGCTCAAGCAAGGAACAGAAACACGATGCAATCGGTTCGTAGCAAGCGAATAGAAACAAGACATGCAAAAGTACGAAGAAATCGAGTAAGAAAACGCGCCACAAACATCATGCAGAGTGTTTCACCGACTTTCTCCTAACAAAGGACCACAATTTCTTCCCCGTCGCTTGACCTCGCCCTGGCGTAGAGTCAGCATTACTCTCGCCCACCATTCCAATCAATTTCTCCGTCATCCTCTCAACCTCTCTTGCATCAAAAACCGCATTTCGCCCCATAACAACCATATACGCCTTCGCAACACTCCCCATATCCTTCATCGGGATCCCCGTCACCGCAGTCCAACACCGCAAATCCTTCACATCAGAGATGTAAGGACAATGCGCCTGCGCAGCGGCGATGGACAGGCCAACCCATAACTTGTGTGGGTCGATCGCACATGCGGAATGTTTATTACGCTTTGTGTCGGCGTCAAGTGATTTACGCAGGTTGCGCACGAGGATGAGCGTGCAGGGGAGGATGGAGAAGGGGAAATGGGTTCGGGAGATGAGGTGAGAGATGAATTGCTCGAGGGGGAGACTAAGAGGGTTTTGATTGGGAGAAGAAAAGGGAGGAGAGGAGGGAGGAGAAGGGAGTAACGGCCCTAGGGAGGCATAAAAGTATTGGGCACAGAGACGTCCAGACGTCTCTGGTGTGAGAAGGGGAGAAGGGGGAGAAGAATCCATGAATTGAATGGAAGGAGAAAGGGAAGCAGATGAAGAACGAGTAGAAAAACGGAAGTTGTTAGGAAAAGGAGAAGGATAGGGGACAGATTTTCGTCCTTTATTTTTGGACGAAGGGGTGGGTGGATCCCTGCGTTCAACGGAAGGAGAAGGGGGAGCAGCTGAACGAGTAGAAGAACAGAAATTGTTGGGAGAAGATTTAGGAACGCTTCTTCGTCCACTGTTTCCGGACAAAGAAGGTGAATTCCTGGATTCAACAGAATGAGAAGGAGGAGTAAAGGAGAAAGGAGAAGGAGGAATGGGTGAAGAAGGAGAAGGAGGAATGGGTGAAGAAGAAGGAGGAGCGGATGAAGACCGAGTTCGACCCGAACGGAGATTATTAGCGTAAGGAGAAGGATAAGAGCCCCTTCGGCTTCTTCCTTGGTTTTCAGGCAAAGAAGTGGGTGGGTGGTCCACTTTGGGGTCCCAACGGATAGATTGGGCCCTCGGACGCGAAGGGGAGGAGGTAGAAGAGGTGTGAACAGCAAGACTCACTTCAAGTGAACGCTGCTCGGTAGTAGCGGTGACAGTAGCACTGACGAGAGACATGATTTAATGTCTAGATGAATGATGATAAGTCATCGAAATGCAAAGGGAGGACATATACGCACGATGATAAGATGCTATTCGGACTTGATAGGTGCAAGTAAGTTATGGAGCACAATGGTTTGGTTAAAAAAAGTGTTTGCGAAGATGGTGGTTTGGTCGTTACAAGGAGAAACGGAGGTTATTTATGCACTTTGGTGAATAGGGGAGAGCGTGGGTTAGACATTTGTTTGGAAAGGGGGAAGGAAAGCTGGTGGTAGCGACTCCCCTCCCCTGCGAAGTGATCTATATTTTCAGTGATCGGGGGAAGAAACAGCAGGGAGGTGAGATAATGTATGCGCTCGATTTCAGTGACGACACGGTGACACACCCCACTGCTGGTAACCACGTCCACCCTCATTCCAGACGGACCTGAGTATCCATGCTACGCCGAGGTTAACAAGATGATGAGGAAGCAGCCCATTCCTGAGAGACAGTAGCTTCGTCGAGCGCAGAAGTTCAAGGGCTAGATACCGTCGTGTGGTGGGGGACAATAGCACGGAGGTTCACTAGCACTACTGTCATGGTTGAAGGGACAATCGTAGCAAGTCATGAACCCACCAGATTTGGAAGTCAAGCTTTCAAGCTTCCGAAAGTCCTCGCGCGTCTAGCATGATTAAAGATGGACGTCGACTGGCTCGCCAAAGACTTATACTTCCGCGATGAATCGACGATCGAACTACCCCTGGAGCTGCTTGAAATCATCTTTCACCTCGCAGCCGCCGAATGCAGGCATTTCTGCTACACCCTCTGCTCCGTATCCACCTGGGGTAGAACCATAGCGCTGCGCCATCTGCTTGTTTCCCTAATGATAAAAGGCCCTGGAAGTAACTTTCTAGCTGTCCAGATAGTCGCGGGCAACATCCTTCACCAACCCTCTCAGCTTACCCCCAGCAATCTCATTCAGAACATTTGGATGCCTCACGTTGCGGATTCTTTGGTTTTTCTTTTCGACAGCTGCAAGAACCTCAAGAATCTTGCCACTCATTGGCAATCCTTCGACCACTTGGTTGAGGCGGCATGCGGCGGACATCCCTGGCGTGTTCTTCCCGATGCCGCTCTTTGGCAGGAACAAGACCTTTCCCTCCTCATCTTTACCACAAAACACATTCTAAGCTCAAGCTTGTCTCAGTTTAGGATACTCGAGAGTTGTTTTGCATCAAATCCTGGGCCGGATGCCTCCAAGTTCCCTCTTTTTCCAAGGATTACACATTTGCGGCTCACGCCGTTGATAACATACTCTCATCGACTCCACCTCACTTGGCTAACCTGCCTCACCCATTTGGCTGTGCCATATCATGATAACATTTTCTCTCGGATCAACTGGCTACTTGAAAGTAATCCAAAAATCAAGATGTTGGTGATTGTAACATTCACCGACGTCCTGTCAGAGACTCAATGGGCACAGGTGGAGAGCGGGATAAAGCAGCAGAGGATGATGGACAACAGAATCTATGCCTACCCCACTACATCCCTAGATACTGAAAAGGAGTGGCTTGAAGGAACAACAGGTGGTCAGAGCATTTGGGAGGGGGCTGTTCGATACACGGAGCACTCTTGAGGTCTAAGCTGGTTCCAGGTCTGTAGACGGAATTAACTGGATTTTTTGAGCGAGAATGGAGAACTTCACCTGCTACAGAAAGAACTTTGGACTTGATGGTGAAAGTTACCTTTGTCCTGACACGATATTTCAATTATCACAGTTTTTTATAGCTACACTAACTGGGCAAAAAGATTGTCTGGTCATTTTTTGAACAAAGTTGGTGCTGTAACACAAGAACCAAACATTTTAAGAACTAAGCTCTGGTGTATGGGACATAGCTAAGGAGGTGTAGATTATATATACCAAGTCAGGGGATGAACAAATGAAAACTCAGGATAAGGCAGGGCATTCACTGTGACAACTTCCAAAAATGGGATCTGACAAAATGGGAAATTCTGAATGACTGCAATCTATTGAAAGCAATTCACCATTTGAAGAAGAGATATTTTGAACACTGGATCTCCCTGCTATTGTCATAAGCCCCATAGAGTTTTTGAGATATAAAATTCTGTTGTCTCCCCAAAAAGGTAAATTTGAATTGATTCCCCTCTTTGGACATTTCCAGTTGAAAATGTTGCCCAGGATTGATGGGAAAAGGTATCTATTGGCATAGTATTGTACAGATACATAACTATTACCATTCCATGATCTGATCTGACCACATTCACAGGAATAAAGCATGCAAAGGCTAATTAAACTTCAACAAACTGTGAAAATCAAGAGACATATAGTCAATATAGTTTCCAGAAACCCTGCTTTGAAGGGGTTACAGTCAATATAGGTGTTCTGAAATGTCAATGCCAAGTGCTTCTACCTATCTCTTGAGTTTTAGGCACAGATGTTTCTCAAATGTCCCACAAAGCTCACTAAAGCATGACAGAGAGATTTCCAAATCACACCTAGAAAGGTCTGGGGGTCTCAGATCCTTGTATAAGTAGGACCTCTGTATATTTCTTTGGGATAGTGTTACTAGGCATGAGAAGTGCCTTGTGAAATATTTTCAGCCCCAATTCACCAAGAAAAATGTCAAGGATTGGCCCAGGATGATTGCTCTATGCAAAATGTACTTTTATTGTGGACTTTTCAAGTTATACCCAGTGCAAATTTATTTTCTATCATGCTATATCTCAGGCATTACTTAAAAGACATCCTGAGTTTCCATGGATTAAATCAAAAAGATGGTAGCATTTTTTCTTCTTTCAGAAGAGAGGGACCAATGTTGTAGATACTTGTTTACTTCCAGAAAAACTCTGAAAATTAGCTTCTACAGACATCATGCACTGTTCATTTTGACATTTCTATGTACCTTTTGTATTATACACACTACAAACATTGATGGGTAGTTATTTTACCTCAATCCAACAAATATATTGAGTGAAAAATGCATAAAATGGAGAACAAGTTCAAATTTACCTTTTAGAAGAGGATATAACATTTTCTAGCCCAGAGACATTATGAAGCTCATAACAATAGCAGGGAGATCCAGTGTTCAAAATATCTCTTCCTCAAGTTGTGAATTGCCTGCAGTAGATTGCAGTCATTCAGAATTTCCCACTTTGTTACATTCCATTTTTGGCACTTGTCACAGTCAATTCCCTGCCTTATCCTGAGTTTTTAATTGTTCATCCCCAAACTTGGTATGTACAATCTACACCATTTGATCTATGTCCCATACACTAGAGATTAGGTCTTAAAATGTTTGGTTCTTGTGTTACAGCACCAACTTTGTCCAAAAAATGACCAGACAATCTTTTTGCCCAGTTAGTGTAGGCATAAGTTGGAATCTTTGAGGCGAAAAAAAAACCTGTATTATATATCCATTTGCTTGCCGGGGATGTCATGTGTGAATTGTAACTCTACTGTTATCAGACAAGGATCAATTAGATTGAGAAGTAAGTTGAATGAAATTAGAAAAAAGTCATCGGGAAGTAATAAACATATTGGTGGTACGCCTGCACTGTTCGAAACTCATCTTCACCAACTCCGATAGCGGGCACAATTTTTTGACGTTTGTAAGGTCCCGCAGTTTCCTTGGATCCAGGAACCACAAACACAACGCAGACTCTTTTCCGTGCATTATTGGGCAGTTCCTTGGTGAGTTCCGTTATGCCTTTCAGGTTGAGGTCATGAGCTGGGGACATAGTAATCCGGAAAAGAACTGTAACCGCCTTTGAGATATAGACAGCATGAATGGTTTGAGCCGTGGATGAAAGGGGTATGAGGTAACGTTGAAGAAAACGATGGTGTACGTCGTGAGAGCCAGACTTCGCTCGAACAGACAGAGAGTGGAAGTAGCCTTCAGCTTCGCTATTGGCCTTCTTGATCTGCACCGTTAGGGCAGGCGCCTCGCTATCTGTGGCCACGGGTTGGAACTCGATGCCTTCGCGAAATCGGCGGTGGACTCCCATTTCAAAAAGCTTACCACTCCAGCGATGTGCTGTGGGGATGTAGAGTGGGTGGTCAATGCAATCACGAAGTTCCCTCAGGCTGATCTGGAAGAGTTTGATCCTGTTGTACACGCGTCTTGCGACGTAATCACTCAACAGCTCCATGACTGGAGCTATCCAGGTATCGTCACTGGGTTCGATGCGTAGGAGAGGATGACTGCTATTGAACCACATAAACCCACTTTCTGAATGCATAAAATCTTGTAGGCCACTGATTTGGTTGATGGCCTGATCAATTTTCTGCATCTCATGCTCCTTCCAATCAAGAGAAATGGCTTGGAAGCATTTCCGTGGAATGCCGCCTAACTTCTGGTAGATATCCCTCAATGATTCAGCGGCCTGTGGTTGCACCAGCAAACTATTTATTCCAGTTAGCAAAACCAACAAAGTTGAACCTTTTTGTTATGACCTAGCGCAACAAAGATCAGCCCACTTCCATGTGGGCAGATAGAATGTCTTGGCAACATTGCTCTTGAATGCCTTCACGCTGTCATAATCGGGGGATGTTGCGACCACGACTCTGCCTAGACGTATATGAGGATAGAAATGCGAAGGAACGTCCAACAACTGTGGGTTGATATCGACCAACCCGCAGCAGTCAACGGATCGATCGAGAGGGTTAATGCGCCATTCTCGGTCCAGCATAACTTGCTGAACCCCACTATCAGTGAATACAAAAGCATGTGCCTTATTGTTGCAGTAAACAGTTGGCTTCTTTTGTTGAAGTCGCCATACCAGAATACAGGAGAGACCTGCTGTCTTCCCTAGAATGCCGATTGTTCAGCCGGATAGACATAGGAAGCAACCACAAGCTTACCTGTGCCAGGCTGGCCCATAATGATTGTTGAATGTGATAATGCAATAAAGCGTTCTGCACGAGATGTCTCACTGTGGACCTTCTCCTCTTCGCACAACTTGCTATAGAGTAACCTGTACGTGTTGGTGATGAGTACTCGGCTCAAATCACAAGGGAAGACGCCATCATCAGGGAGTGTGAGGTACTTGTATTTCGTCTCATCACCTGCAGGTTTCAGTGTTCTTTCATCAGGTAGACGAACAGATTCCTCAACAATATGTTTGGAAGAAGGGTTCCCCCAAAATGTAGCCCAGATTCCATGCCAATCGGCTGAGAGGTCATCGAAGATATCGGAATGAGCAGCCAAGCGGGCTCTTTTCTTGGGACGTTCATCATCTGTGAGTTCAATAGAAAATGTGCAATTGTCAGCACAATGTTCTGGTCGCTATATAGCGGCGTTGTGGGGCACTGGTTATCGCTTACCAAAAGGCAGTGGGAGCTCAGCGAGAATGCTGATGGTGAGCTTTGGAGAACTTGCGGTGAAAGCCGATGACAGCTTGAGCGACGCTAACAGCTTCTCCTTCTTGGCTTTAGAGGCCACCACCTCGAGCTCGCCAACATCAGAAATATCAAGAAAGTCGACTTTATAAAGGCTCAGTGCGGCGGCGTCGATTTTGTGCTCCAGTGAATGAACAATCTTCGGAAAGATGGCCTCTTTCAAGTCTCCAACAGTTTTTGAGCATTCAATGTCAACAGGGATTGGTTCGAGTGGACGCGGCAGTCCTCTCACAAAGACGAAAAGTAGCAGAGGTGCCATATCCAGCCAGGAGGATAAGAGAAGTGGACGTTAATTCGATAAGACATTTTGCATGGTGACTCAGAATAAAAGGGGTAGCATCGTCTATTTCGGCAAAGGCAAACCAGAAACTCTATCCCGGCACCTCCATCCCAAGGCGGACTTGAGTATTTCCGCTACGCAGGCAACGGTAACTATTCAGAGGCGGGGCTTCCATGTCGTCGAGCTAGGATTCCGTTGTGGACGAGGATAAGCGTGCATGGGACGATGGAGAAAGGGAGGTGTGTGTATGAGATGAGGTGAGCGATGTACGGGAGGCAAGAAAAGTGAGTACGAGTAAGGCCCAGGGAGATGTAGAGATATTTGGCGCAGAGACGTCCTGACGTCTCTGGTATGAGTAGGGGAGAAGGAGGAGAAGTATCCTTGGGTTCAACGGGAGGAGGAGGAGGAGGGAGAGTGGGTGAAGAACAAGTAGAAGAACGGAAATTGTTAGCGTAAGCAGAAGGATAAACGACGCTTTTCCGTCCCTTGTTTTCAAGGTGGATGCCCCACTTTGGTAACGCCTGGGATTGAGTTAAACTTGTCGTGGTTGAGCGAGCCAAGGTGCGTCCGCGCTCGATTCGGCGAGGGCGAACCCCACCGCTGGCAACTCTATCCCACCACCTCCCATTCCCCAAAAGCGAATTTGAGTAGTCTCGGAGGGGACATCAACGCAGGTAACGGCCCCTGCAGAGAGGTGGAGCGTCCGTGTCGTTGAACTCTGAAGGTAACGGCCCGTGAAGCATTCATGTCGTTAAAATCTGAGAGCCATGTGCCAACGGACAGGTAAATTGAGGATGGGCTTTGCAAAGTGGGTGTCTGTGCAGGGTAATGGGTGAAAAAGACATGGAAACCAACACCAAAGTTGATCGAAGAATGTTGAAGTTCCCCCATGAAGACGGACCTGTCATATCCTCCACTTTATGTGACGATGCTGAATGACTTTATGTAAGTTCACGATGCTGAATGTATGAACGGAAGAAGCGACTTACGACGATCTCGTCTTCATTCAACGACTGTTCTTACATAGCCTGTAACCATCGATGCAGATGGAAACGGGACAGCAAATCTGTATGCTAGCGAACGCCTCTGAGTTCCCCGTGCTTTTGACTTGATCGGTCGCAGACACTGACTGCCTAAACGTTCCGTTGAGATCTTGGGGAGCGTGGTGGAAGGAGTTGCTTCAGAGAAAGGATCGCTTGTTTTGGGAGTGTGTAAGTACCAACCATGGAAAATCCAATGACATCTCAAAATCAGTAAACGGTGATTATGTAAGTAGCTCTCAATTCATTTATGTACAAAAAATACAGGCATGTAGTTATGTACAATGGGAATGGAAATGATGTGGTATCGAGGTCTCCGAGAGGCTTGGTCCATCGACTTGACTCTATAGTATTAGTGGAACAGAATGAAATTATGACTTCTCAAAGAAAGCGTTGCAATGATGAACGGCGAGAGTGCAGGAAATATTAAAAGGATTTATGACGATGGTTTGACAGCGGTGAATTTACAGTGAATTCATGTTGGCGGCCAAAGAGCGCAGATTGCAAGGACGCAGGAGATATGTAGGACAAACGGACCACGGGAGCGATGACTTGCGACGATGCAGAAAAGCTCGGAAGAATCGTCGTTTATGATGACGGATGGACAGCGTGTGGGGTGACTCGCGAAACATTGAAAGATTTCTAGGTTATGATGATGAGCGGACAGTGCGCGTGGCGAGAATGTCGGAAGTTCGAAGAGAAATGCGGGTTGTCACGGGCAGCGGGAGTGACGAGAATGCTGAGAATATTTACGGAAAGAATCTGTGAGCTGTGATGGAACGCTGGGTGGCGGGGATGCGAGGATTGACGAGAACGGAAGAACCGTCGAAAAAACTGCAACTTGGAACCAAGTATATGCGGCTTTCTTGAACGCAATTCCGCAAGATCCACTAGTTCGTAATGCGCGCCGTACTACGCACAAACCCATCCATCACCCGCCTAGCAGGCCCAAACTTGGATATCCCACACCTCTCACTCTCAATATGCTGGCACAACGCACTAAGCGTCGTAAACCTTGTCTTACACGACTCCCAACGACAAATATAAATCTTCTCCTGATGACGCGGGCTCGCCAGATGTTGGTTCAACGCAGCAAGGGTCCGGTACGTCCCATAACAGAGGTAACACTCGTACGCGTACCCGTTCCACGCTGCATCCGTAGCGTAGTGCTTAACCTCGCGATCGGGGTTACCACCCGTCAAGAGGCGGGACGGATCCGTGACGAGGTTGTTCCGGTCGTTGTCGCGTACGAATTTGTTTAGTTTCGCGCGGTCGATGCCTGATTTACACGTCCCCGCTTCGAGGTGGAGTACTACAGCGGACTGGGAGACGAATTTGAGACCGCACCCTTTGGCGGGACACATGTAGTTCTTGGGTGTGTGGATGGAGGAGTTGAGGTGGGCTGTGAGGTTGTTTGCGGAGGTGAAGTGACGCTTGCATGGGACGCAGTAGTGATGGCGCGGGGATTGGCGGTAATGTTCTTCTAAGCCTTTCTCGTTGATGAAGATCTTGTTGCATGAGCTGCACCAGTAGTGGTCTTCTTGGAAATGCATCTGGAGGTCTTCCTCATCGTAACAGTGGATATCGCAGTACTGGCAGTAGTGGTGGTCGGGGCTTTGGACCAAGTGTTCTTTCAAGCCGACTTGAGAATTGAAGTCTGCGTGATGGGTGGGGCAGTACCAGGGGTGGTTGACTGAGTTACGCATGTGCTGTTGGAGAGCGGAAAAGGAGTTGAAGGAACGGTCACAATCGTAGCAGTAGTACGCCATTGAGACGCGGTGACTACAAGGTGTGAGTACTTGAGTTCTACTAGATTGGAAACAAAGATTCTGAGAGAGTGAGGATATGCGGTACCCGTCGAGGAAGAAAGAAAGACGTAGAAAGGCCGACTTGTAAGACGGAGAAAGGAGGAGTTGAAAGAGAAAGGAAGACAGAGAAAGGGTGTGTTGACGTGTTGACGTGCTTAATGAGTCACGACCCCGTCAATTCAAGCGGAGATCAAACAGTTTAAACAGAGGGTTATAGATTAGATAACGCCCTCCTAATTCCTTCCAAGTCATCATGCCAGTTCCCCGTTGGAAAATAGCCATAGAGACAGCCATCGCTGAATACAAAAACCAAACGGGTGGGATAGACACCCGCAATCCCATTTTTGGCTAATACATGCGTACAGTATTCCAGCTCGCTACCTTAGACCCAACACTCCCAACCCCCCACGTCCGATCCCATGTCTTCCGCTCATTCCTCTCCAGCGAATCTAAACCCAACCTACCCCTTCTCATCAGCTCAACAGACATTCGTACCCCAAAAGTAACCCAACTCGCAGCACACCCCGACGCCGAGCTCGCATGGTGGATCGAAGGTGTCCAACAACAATTTCGCATCTCAGGCAAAGTGCACGTCGTCCCCGCGCCAGGCCACATCCTTTTCCGCCACTTTCTAAGCAGTACGACAAGTGACTACGAAGGAAGCAGTGGGATTGCAGCGCTGAAAAAGGAAGGCTTTGATTGGGAGGCAAAGCGCGTGGAGGCGTTCAAGAGTCTGGGCGGGAAAATGAAAGCGACGTGGTGTCGGCCTGTACCTGGTACGCGGTTAGAGGGCGGACAGGAAGAGGCGAAGCGTTGGCCGGTGAGTATTGAAGAGCCGAAGGAGGGGGCGACGGAGGAGGAGAAAAGTAATTGGGAGATGGCACTCCATAATTTCGCGCTTGTGGTGATTGATCCTGCCGAGGTTGATTTTGTTGAACTTGGTGTGGTTCCCAACCGCAGAACGAAATTTACGAGGTCGAGGGAGGGAACTTGGGGGGAAGAGGAGTTGGTTCCATGAATATTTGTGCTTGTGCATTACACGTTGTATTTTTAGCCTCGAGCTCGATATCCTTTCCTCGTCGACCCTTTTGAAGAACGTAGATAGGGATCTTACAAAAAGCTTGTTCCCTGGTGTGCCTGCCAAGACTAGTCGTGTACCTATCTTACGTGCTGTTAACCGCAGTTTGCAAACATTGCCCACTGGCATTGCCCCATGCTTGACATGCTTCCCTTTATAACTGATACATATCCGCAGGCATTTGGCTTTCTTGATCCACCTGCTCCCCCTTTCTCCTTACTTTCATACCATGCAAGCTACACCATAACGATACCCCAACTATCAACCGCTGCTTAAGCTCTACGATGGCCAATCTTTTTTGGCGCCAGTTACGCGCTCTTGTCTGGAAGAACTGGATTGTACTCTCAAAACACTCATTTGTGAGTCTACCGGCCATTACTATCTTGGCTGATCTAACTTTCTTGTAGTTAAACATCCTGCGATGCTTTATCCTTCCCGTGGCATACGGGATCTTTTTAGCCGTCGCCCAGATCTTCCTGAACAAACCCAACTTCGTGAGTCCAGTACCCCCTTCCAACCCATCTAAATTAACTCTACATAGTACGGAATCGGCCAACCCATACCCATCTATTCCCTCCAATCCCAACTCACCCCCTCCCTCTCTCTCATCTGGGCAGACAGCACAAACGGGCAAAGCAACCCTACACCAAAAGATATCATCGCCCGCATCACATCCCAATTCACACCTTCCCAACTAAACGCCGTGAAACAGGTCTCATCACCCAACGATATACCCGCCGCGTGTCCGCAGAATTTTAACCTCTTCTCGGAGTGTTTTGCTGCGGTTGCGTTTTATGATATACCGGCTAATGGGAATGGGAGTGCGCCTGTTAATTATACGATTTGGGCGGATGGGGGGTTGATGTTTGTGGATGTGGTGAAGCATAGGAGTGATTTTGAGAAGAGGATTTTACCGTTGCAGTGGGCTATTGATCAGGTGAGCTGTCGTCGGTTTTTATATATATTAAGAGCTAGGGTTGATGTTTTATATCTGTGGATAGGCTATTATAGATATGCAGACGGGCGTACAGGTGCCGACACCTCTAGAATGGCCTTTTTCGCAGGAGACGAATGAGGAGCAGGCGACGCGTATGCGACTCAGTATGCATTGTTTGTCTGGTACCCATCTGCTTGCGCATTTAACTCTTCTGCAGGTTACATCAGGGGCATCAGAGAACTCCTCGTCATTGCATTGTGAGCCCTTACCATCATAATAACCGAATTTCTTCTCATGGCGACTAAGGTTCGTCTCATTTATCGGCATCGCATACCAATTACCAGGAGCAGTGGCGGGAGAGAGAGCTGGGATGTTAACAGCACACATGCGAGCCATGGGTCTCCTCGACAGGGCTCGAATCATGTAAGCCCTCCAACCCTCATCCAAAAACCACCTAAGTAATACCACCCCATTCGCACATAGATCATGGCACCTAAGTCTATCTCTAACCTACCTCCCCGCATGGATAATCGTCGGCCTAACATGGAGCTACCGCATCTTCTCAGCCTCCAACACCGGCCTCATCCTCATCGTCCACCTCCTCCTAGGACTGACACTCGCAAGCTGGTCCTTCTTCGTCTCTGCGCCCTTTGGCAAGAGTCCACAGCTCGCGGCTGTCGTATCGACGTTTTTGGGTATCCTTTTGGCGATTATTGCGTTGGTGTTCAAGTCGGCTGGGACAGGCGCTGCATTCATTTTTACGATCATCTTTCCGCCTGGGTTTTATATCTTTGCGATTAGGGCCATATGTGGGTATGAGAATCATCAGTTGGCGACGAACGTGTTGAAGGGGGACCCTGATAAACATTTGGTGCTGCTTCCTTTGATTATTGCTGCAATTGTGAGTCTTTTTTTCTTTTTTTGTGTATACGCGTGTTTTATTGACGCCTTTTACAACAGATCGACATTTTCCTGTGGCCATTCTTCGCAGTCCTACTCGAGCGCAGACTCTACGAACCACCCCAACCATCCATAAAAGCGAAATTGAAATTCTGGAACTCCGCAGCGCGCACAAGCAACGCCCAGACACACTTCATTGATGATGATATAGCCATATCCATCAAAAACTTGAACAAAACTTTCAAAGCGTTGACGTTCAGCTCCAAGGGGCTTGTGACAGCCATCGAGGACTTGAGTTTGGAGATACCGAAAAGAGGAATCTTCGTCCTTCTCGGTTCAAATGGGTACGTCCTTTCCCGTGTCTTCCTGCACACTTAGCTGACGAACGAAACCAGTGCCGGGAAATCCACAGCCCTCTCAGTAATCGGCGGTCTAATGAGCCACACACGCGGCACAATCACATTCGAAGGTGGCCTTTCCCGTCCACCAAGAGGAACCATCGGAATCGTACCCCAGAAAAACGTCTTGTTCCCCGAACTGACGTGTATCCAGACATTGAGGGTGTGGCAAGCCGTAAAGTGGACGGACAGTTCTGCGGCTGATGAGGATCTTGAAGCGTTGTTGAGGGATTGTGATTTGGGAAGGAAGATACATGCGAATGCTGCTACGCTTTCAGGGGGACAGAAGAGGAAGCTGCAGTTGGCTGTTGGGCTTCTTGGGGGATCTAAGAGTGGGTTTTTTTTTCTGTTTTTTTTTGTGTGTGGTGTGGATTTTGACTTGGATTTGTAGTTGTGTTGGTTGATGAGTGTACCTCTGGAGTTGACCCGCTGAGTAGGCGGGCGCTATGGAGGACGCTGACGTCTTTTAGGGAAGACCGGACGATCATTTTCACTACTCATGTAAGTAGTTCTCTCTCTTGCTCTCATGGCGTCTTAACAAACCTTTGTCACCCAGTTCCTTGACGAGGCAGACCTACTAGCCGACTACATTGCTATCTTGGCTGCCCCAGGAAAGCTTGTTGCCTCGGGCACGCCCGTTTCCTTGAAACGCGATTTAGGAGAAGGGTACTCCGTCCAAGTCTTGTTTGCTCACTCAGACGATGGAGAAAAAGATACATCTGCATCAAGAGACGAGCTGCTCCATACCATCCGAGCTATTCTCCCTCAAACGGAAGTATCTATGTCCTCTCCGCATCAATTCTGCTACCATCTCAAAATGAGAGACGTTGCTGTTGTCCAGCAGGTCCTGCAGCTGCTTGATACCAAGACGGGCGCACATGGTATAGTGTCCTATGATATCCTTGGGACCACTATCGAAGATATCTTTTTGGATCTGATGAGCAAGCACAAACTTCCAGAAACAGATAAACAGGACGACGAACAAAATCCTCGGGATACCCTTCAAGTTGTCCCTCCCTCCTCGGAATCTGACTCTTCTGGAATGGTGCTGGCAACCGGAAGGCCCGTTTCCCCGTTTCGACAAGCGTTCACCATCTTCTACAAACGCATGCTCATAGCCAGACGGAGCTGGTTAACTCCGCTACTTGCTATACTCGTTGCAGTCACTGGTTCAACCATTCCACTCGTTTTAGTAAGTGGCAGACAGACTAGCTGCACTAGGCACGTGGGCAAATCGTTCGCCCTTCCCCTGTTCCTACCCAACTCTCCCATCGTTCCATTCTTCTCTTTAGACCCTTCCTCTCGCCTGCTAACTTCTCCCCCCGACATCGCAATGACGCTGGGCAACAGTACCCAGTATCTGCGCGTAACGGACGTTACGGATAATACCACATTTGTCAATGATATCACTCAGAATTACCGGAATTTCTCTCTAGGTGGAATTTCTTTGGATTTGTCGACGGGCAATTCGCTGATTGCGTGGGAGGCGACGCCTCCTGGGTTGAATGGGCCTACGTTGTTGAATTTGGTTTCGAATATCTTTTATAATCGCGCTCTGAACTCTACTGGAAACTCTGCGAGGACGCCGACTATCATTCGTGCGGCGTACGAGGCGTTCCCTCCTATAGCTGCTGGTACGCTCTTTTTTTTGAATTGGACTGGGTTTTATGGAGCTGTTATGGTGCGTTTTTTCTTCGTGTATGTAATCGATAGTCATCATTGGAGATTTGTCAGGCTGTATACCCTGCTTTTTTCGCGCTCTATGTCTCGAGGGAGAGACGATCCTCTGTCCAAGCTATGCAACTCTCCAATGGGCTAGCGGATCCTATCGGCCTGTGGCTTGGACATCTCATGTTCGATACCGTCACTGTTGTCATTCTCTCGACTATTATCATTATTGTATTCGCCACTGCATCGAATCAGTTCCATGGTCTTGGCTTGTTTGTCAGTTCTTTTTGCCTTTCGTCGTATACGAGGCTTACCTTTTTTCCCCCTTACAGTGGGTTGTACTTGTACTCTATGGCATCGCGGGTGCTCTGTTTTCATATTGTGTTTCGTTGATAGTCGCCTCCCCACTTGCCGCTTTCGCCACAGTTGCTGGGTATCAGTATATCATGTTTATTGTAAGATTTCCATCCACCCTGGTGTTTTTTGGTTTTTACTCAGATATTTATAGCTGTACACCGCTGCATATCTTCTTGTTTTGACATACGGGAAAACGTCAGAATCCAATTGGCTCATAAACATCTGTCATTTCACACTTTCAATCGTCGCTCCAGTTACCAGTCCTGTGAGTTGGTGAACATCCAGTGATGCTGGGGCGAGCTCAATGAGATTCTTTCACAGTTACGTGCGGCCTTTGTCTCTGTCAACCTCTTTTCCTTGTTATGCGATGGCAACAACGTCGTCACTCTGTCGTCGATGGGCTCCATCAAGAGATACGGGGGTCCAATAGTATATCTCATCGTTTACTCCCTCATCTTGCTTGCAATTCTGGTCTGGGTCGACTCTGGTACTCGGTTCCGCTCACGCAAGCTAATATCATCAGGCGACGAAACAACTAACTCAATTAAGGAAGATGTCGTCGTCGCAGCACAAGAGGCTCAGAATTCTAACGATTCTCTTCGTGTACTCAGCGTCTCGAAAACGTACAACCGCGAAAAGGTTGTAGACGATGTCAGTATTGGGGTTTCTCTCGACACTGTTTTTGCACTCCTAGGACCGAATGGTGCTGGGAAAACGACAACGTTCAACATCATTCGTGAGGACATTACCCCTTCCATTCGTTACCACCATGTACTGAGTAGAACTTTAGGTGGAGACGTAGTTCCAGACGTCGGTGATGTCATTATTAATGGCACATCAGTCGTGCGGCATCCTCGAACTGCACGCTCTGCACTAGGAGTTTGCCCTCAATTTACGGCTATCGATTCCCAGCTTACTGTGCGAGAACATCTGATTATCTACGGGCGCCTGAAAGGGCTCGCGAAAGGCCCAGAATTGGATGGAAGTGTTGCAGCGGTCATGCAAGGGACTGCGCTCAGCATGTATGCGGACCGTTTAGCGAGTAAATTATCTGGCGGAAACCAGCGGAAGCTTTCTCTTGCCATCGCTCTTATAGGTCTGTCCATGCTTCTTGACGATATATTTATTACCTTGGTTGATTTGTTATAAAGGAAACCCTACTGTCATTCTCATCGATGAATTCTCAACGGGAATCGACCCAAAGATGAAGCGAGATATGTGGGATACTCTACGGAAAGTGTCAATCGGCAAAGCTGTCATAATCACAACACGTATGTGGTCTCTGCGCGGATCATGCATCACTCTGTTATAGAGTTTGTCTGTAGATTCCATGGAAGAGGCATCAGCTCTGGCCAATAGAGTTGGAATCCTCGCAAAACGTCTTCTAGGTGAGAAAATGGACAATGACTTCTCGCAAGCATTCACTCATATCGTTATATAGCCGTTGGGACTGCCGAATCCCTCTCCGCTCGTTACGCGACGTACGAAGTCCACTTCACCTGCCGCACACGTGAAGAGGTCGTCAAAGCCCGCACACTCATGTCTCTCTTCCCTGGCTCCCGCATGGCAGACGACGTAGCTACGCGTTTCGAAGTCCCCATCATCTCCGGCAATGGATCGGATTTCTCCCTGGCTAAACTCTTCAACACCCTCTCTAGCCATGGTGATTTTACGGAGTATACTGTGGAGAAGGCTACGCTTGAAAGTGTGTTCCTCAAGGTGATTCGCGAAAATGAAGTCCTAGAGGAGGATAGTGCAACGAGGAGTGGACGGAACTGTTGGATATTCTAGACTCTACTACGTTGGGACTTCAGTAATCGAATTATGTGTACATTGTGTGTGTAAACGCTAGCGAATCGCGCGTGGACAATTGGCGAATGCATGAAGACCAGAAAAAAACCCATACATGCAGTACTCAACACAATTTCTGACGTTGACTTTTCATTGAACAACGATGTGTAGAGCCATCTTTGCTGTGACACATTTTCAGGAGACCGTAGATTTCACAAATGATTCCATACAATAAAACATATCTGTGTGAATTTATGTGGGGTGACCAAACTGTCAATGCATAAAACCATTTTGACGCAACCATACGAAACTTGGGAGGGCAATACTTAGTCGCTGGCTAGTATGTCTCCACAAGAAAATCGGTTGAGGATATCACCGATCATCTCAACTCCCAGTGATCGTTCTCTTTTTGAGGTTCAGGTTCTGGAAAGGTGATATCAGCAAAGAGAAGAAGTATGAGTTGACTAGGACGAACATAGGGGCAAGCCATTTTGGCCTTCGAAGATGGTGAATTCCCAGCAAACCGTTCTCTTCTCCGCCTCTCATCCTCAATGGCCCAGCTCCACATGTCGTTACAAGGGAATCTGATATGGGCCCCATGAAGCTCCCCGGTAAGTCGAGCACCTTCGTGTCCATATTGACCCCGAAAATCCAGAAGCGGCCCTTTTCCACCCAGCTGGACAGAGAAAAAACGCGAGGCCCAGGGCAAAGAGTAGTCACCCTTGGCTGGATGACATAGCCTGAAAGCAAACGCCACTCCTTCGTAGCAAGATCAGGCTTCATTAATAATCGTCATTGCTTCGTCATCACCTTCAGCTCCTATGATACGTGGACGAAAGTGGGATGGACCCGCGATAACGAGCGATGATTGGCAAAGGGGACTTGGTAAAAACATAGTGGGGCAGAGCGAACATCATTGAGTCGGTGAACTTGATTCTTTCAGTGAGACTTCGCGAAATTCGATCACTGTGTGTCGAGGGAGTCTGAGGCGAAGTGGTGAAAGTGGTGAAGGGACTGCGTGAGAATACGCTGGGACTTTCAAAGGAGCTGAGTAGAGCTATCCGTAGGATCGTTAACTACCGACGTGATAGAAAAGTTATGCAAAGGTCTCACCCAAATCTACGTTGTATGGATTGCCTGCCGTCGAGTCAAGGGTTGAAGGTGGTCCAAATTCCGCCTAATCACATCTATCCATGCGTGTGAATGCTCCTTCAACACGTTCTGAAATTTTGACGAAGCAGACATACAGTGTCGAACGCTGCCTCCAAGGATGCCTGTACCCAGAGCCGAGTTAGCGGACGTTTGAACGAGGGCAGAAGGCACGTTGGTGGCTTCAGACGCTGTGTGTTGAGTGAGACAAATGGTGACGTCGGATGGGTGGTAAAGACGAAAACCAAGTCGCATGATAGTTTTGACTTTCGCGATTGAGGGGCTGGGACTTGACGGGGCTCAGCTACGTTTGCTATGACTGCTACCCGAGAGACTGTCAGCAGAGGCCCTTTGGTTCAGCACCTGCACTGCACACCTTCGATTCTAGGTAATTCTTGAGATATGCTTGCTGCTGGACGGATTTATGAGGACCTCCAGTAAGTAGTAGGTGCTGTGCAGAACTAGCAAGGAAGTCGAGCCCACCCACTGAAGAGGGTAAACTTCCAAGGAATGAGAAACGATGAGAAGACTGAAAAGCCTGGGCACACAGGTGACAGTGCTTTGTGTAAGAGAATCATTCACGGCACATTGACCAAACAGTGGGATCTACATACATATTACTACAAGGCCTGTCCTCGAGGGCGCAAAACACAGCGTCATTGGGAAAGTTAAACCACAAAGCAAAAGCAACTGTAACGATGTAAGTAGGACTGAAAGAAAGGAAAAACAACTGAAGATTGCAAACAAGTCATATTGTGGAAACACCTCTCAGTTACGTCTCAAACGATTCCAAAGGCCTCTGCTCCGTCAAACTTCGACGCGTCGATGGCATAACATGGACACGCTCCTCTCCAACGCCTTCCTCTCCAGCCTGTTCAATTTGTGCAGTGTCATCACCAACCGCAAGTGAGAGCTTCCTCCGTATGAATGTCCACTCCAACAGAGTGGTTTGGAAATCTATCACCACACACGGAACGATGTTTGTGTAAATTGGAACTGGCTCCACCTTCTTTCTGGAAAAAATAGAAAATTTGGAAGTTTCCGGATTGCCAACCTCTGCTCCCTCATTCTTCGCCCCAGTGACCCACAAGGAAGAAAGCTTGACAGTCATTTCCTCTGGCGGTGTTCCTTCATTTTTTTGACCTGGATGGAAGTAGTCGACAATGGGCAATTCCAAACTATCAGGAGGTAGGTTCAAGCTACCGAGGGATTCCCCATCGCTTCCGAAGTATATCAATTTGACAATGTTTTCTTCATTCCATTTTCTTATCTGCTTCCGGAATCTCGTCTGTTCAGAAGTTGTCCCCATCTCAGTGCCATTGTTGCGACTAAAGGAACAGTTGAATCCAAAGGGATTTTTGACAGAAGCTTGAAGACCAGCAGACTTTGAACTCTGGGCAAATTCCTTGTTGTTTTTCCCTTCCTTGATTTCATCTGCAAACAGTGGTGTGTCGAGGGGTTGTCGAACAGTTGAATAGGAGGAAGGATCATGGCTGTCAACACAGATCGTTGCATATCGAAGGTCATAGCGTCGCTGAATGCCAGTATCTGGCCCTTGAAGATCGACACTCAAGAACTCGACATTTGATGTGGAACAAGGGTTTTCGACTGATTTTGGTTGCACCTATGACACCAAGGAAGGACACTGATATCAGCGACATTGAAATTATTGAGAAAAAGAAAGAACACCCCACACCTGAAAGGTGAAAGCACCAGCAATCTTTAAAGTTTCACGTAGAGATTGACCCATAATCTTGGTGATAATCTCGAATTGGATGCGAGGCCTTTGCCTTGGACTGGACCCTGCATCTGGGTCCTGATCATGGGGGTGATCGGAATCATCACCAGAATCTTCCTGCTCTGGATGCTCTGGTGTTTTATCCTTTGCCTTTTTGCTATGGTTTTGACCACCAGCTGTATGAGCAGAACTGCTGTTGGATGTGGTTGCTGTACTATTGCCCTCAGTTTTTGATGACTCTTTCTCCTTTGATGACCCTTTCTCCTGATCAACTGCTGGCTCTTCAACCTCTTGGGAAGTTGCCATATGAAGACGTCTTGCACTGTCATACTCAAATGAATCAAGGGTGTTGACATGATTTTGAACAAAATCATTGTAAGTTTCCCAAACTGTGCCATCATGTTTAAAGACTGGTGTTCGAAAGAAATGCTGTGGCATTTGGACAACCCCAGGAAAAGGCGACAAGATCTTGCCAAGTTGTTGTATGACCAGGTAGTCACCTTCAATCTTGAGGTCTTCCAGGATAGTAATCAACACTTGCTGAACATAGCCACTGCCACCACAGAGCAGCTCTTCATCGAACCCAACCTGGGCCATCCATAAGTCCCTTTGCACTCCAAAGTCTGTGAGAATCCTCTCCAGGGCATGCAAGTTTGATTGAAGGTGGCACTTAGCATCACTTGCAACAAGGACCATAATTGAACATTGGGGAGATGCAAGAAAAGGTTGTTGGTGAATCACCACAGATGGCGTTGTCTCTGCCATTTCAAATTGGTGATTCTGTGGATCCAAACTCAGTGGATAACTCTGGGTGGAGGAAGGGGGCAGTAGAATTGGTTTTTGTGGAGGGATAAGCAGTGAGATGGGGGTGGGCAATTTCTCGTTGGGTGGTACAGACTCATCTGACTGTCTGCTGGCAGAAGCAGCTGCAGGCTTCATCTCAATGGTTTGCACAATCTTGATGACACTGTCTTCCTCCACTGCTCCAGTTTCACTATGTGTAAAATCAACATCTCTGGCACTTGTGGAGCTTAGGCTGGGGTGTCTTGAATCCTCTGGAAACTTAAGGATGGAAGAATAAGCCTGAGTGAAAGAAAGTGCCAGAGCAAAGGTCATTATGAATAATGTACTTCAAGGAGGTAGAAAACACACTTCCTGAAAGGCAGAAAATGCCAAAGCAATGGTCAGTATGACTCACACACTTCAAGAGGTAGAAAACACACTTCCTGAAAGGCAGGAAATGCCAAAGCAAGGGTCAGTATGACTCACACACTTCAAGAGGTAGAAAACTCACTCTCTGAAAGGCAGAAAATGCCAAAGCCATGGTCAGTATGGCTCACACACTTCAGGAGGTAGAAAACTCACCAGCTGAAAGGCAGACAATGCCAAAGCAATGGTCAGTATGACTCACACACTTCAAGAGGTAGAAAACACACTCTCTGAAAGGCAGAAAATGCCAAAGCAATGGTCAGTATGATTCACACACTTCAAGGGGTAGAAAACACACTTCCTGAAAGGCAGAAAATGCCAAAGCAATGGTCAGTATGACTCACACACTTCAAGAGGTAGAAAACACACTGCCTGAAAGGCAGAAAATGCCAAAGCAATGGTCAGTATGACTCACACACTTCAAGAGGTAGAAAACACACATCCTGAAAGGCAGAAAATGCCAAAGCAATGGTCAGTATGACTCACACACTTCAAGAGGTAGAAAACACACTTCCTGAAAGGCAGAAAATGCCAAAGCAATGGTCAGTATGACTCACACACTTCAAGAGATAGAAAACACACTCTCTGAAAGGCAGAAAATGCCAAGGCAATGGTCAGTATGACTCACACACTTCAAGGGGTAGAAAACTCACTTCCTGAAAGGCAGGAAATGCCAAAGCAATGGTCAGTATGACTCACACACTTCAGGAGGTAGAAAACACACTCTCTGAAAGGCAGGAAATGCCAAAGCAATGGTTAGTATGACTCACACACTTCAAGAGGTAGAAAACTCACTCTCTGAAAGGCAGAAAATGCCAAAGCCATGGTCAGTATGGCTCACACATTTCAGGAGGTAGAAAACTCACCAGCTGAAAGGCAGAAAATGCCAAAGCAATGGTCAGTATGACTCACACACTTCAAGAGGTAGAAAACACACTCTCTGAAAGGCAGAAAATGCCAAAGCAATGGTCAGTATGACTCACACACTTCAAGAGGTAGAAAACACACTCTCTGAAAGGCAGGACATGCCAAAGCAATGGTCAGTATGACTCACACACTTCAAGAGGTAGAAACACACTTCCTGAAAGACAGAAAATGCCAAAGGAAGGGTCAGTGTGACTCACACACTTCAAGAGGTAGAAAACACACTCTCTGAAAGGCAGAAAATGTCAAAGCAATGGTCAGTATGACTCACACACTTCAAGAGGTAGAAAACACACTCTCTGAAAGGCAGAAAATGCCAAAGCAATGGTCAGTATGACTCACACACTTCAAGAGGTAGAAAACACACTCTCTGAAAGGCAGGAAATGCCAAAGCAATGGTCAGTATGACTCACACGCTTCAAGGGGTAGAAAACACACATCCTGAAAGGCAGAAAATGCCAAAGCAATGGTCAGTATGACTCTCACCCTTCAAGGTGTAGAAAACTCACTTCCTGAAAGGCAGAAAATGCCAAAGCAATGGTTAGTATCACTCACACACTTCAAGAGGTAGAAAACACACTTCCTGAGAGGCAGAAAATGCCAAAGCAATGGTCAGTATGACTCACACACTTCAAGAGGTAGAAAACACACTTCCTGAAAGGCAGAAAATACCAAAGCAATGGTCAGTATGACTCACACACTTCAAGAGGTAGAAAACATACTTCCTGAAAGGCAGAAAATGCCAAAGCAATGGTCAGTATGACTCACACACTTCAAGAGGTAGAAAACACACCAGCTGCAAGGCAGACAATGCCAAAGCAATGGTCAGAATGACTCACACACTTCAAGAGGTAGAAAACACACATCCTGAAAGGCAGAAAATGCCAAAGCAATGGTCAGTATGACTCACACACTTCAAGAGGTAGAAAACACACCAGCTGCAAGGCAGGAAATGCCAAAGCAATGTTCAGTATGACTCACACACTTCAAGAGGTAGAAAACACACCTTCTGAAAGGCAGGAAATGCCAAAGCAATGTTCAGTATGACTCACACACTTCAAGAGGTAGAAAACTCACATCCTGAAAAGCAGGAAATGCCACAGCAATGTTCAGTATGACTCACACACTTCAAGAGGTAGAAAACACACTCTCTGAAAGGCAGGAAATGCCAAAGCAATGGTCAGTATGACTCACACACTTCAAGAGGTAGAAAACACACTTCCTGAAAGGCAGAAAATGCCAAAGCAATGGTCAGTATGACTCACACACTTCAAGAGGTAGAAAACACACCAGCTGCAAGGCAGACAATGCCAAAGCAATGGTCAGAATGACTCACACACTTCAAGAGGTAGAAAACACACATCCTGAAAGGCAGAAAATGCCAAAGCAATGGTCAGTATGACTCACACACTTCAAGAGGTAGAAAACACACCAGCTGCAAGGCAGGAAATGCCAAAGCAATGTTCAGTATGACTCACACACTTCAAGAGGTAGAAAACACACCTTCTGAAAGGCAGGAAATGCCAAAGCAATGTTCAGTATGACTCACACACTTCAAGAGGTAGAAAACTCACATCCTGAAAAGCAGGAAATGCCACAGCAATGTTCAGTATGACTCACACACTTCAAGAGGTAGAAAACACACTCTCTGAAAGGCAGGAAATGCCAAAGCAATGGTCAGTATGACTCACACACTTCAAGAGGTAGAAAACACACTTCCTGAAAGGCAGAAAATGCCAAAGCAATGGTCAGTATGACTCACACACTTCAAGAGGTAGAAAACACACCTCCTGAAAGGCAGACAATGCCAAAGCAATGGTTAGTATGACTCACACACTTCAAGACATAGAAAATTCACATCCTGGGAGGCAGGAAATGCCAAAGCAATGGTTAGTATGACTCACACATCAAAAGGTAGAAAACACACTTCCTGAAAGGCAGAAAATGCCAAAGTAATGGTCAGTATCACTCACACACTTCAGGAGGTAGAAAACACACTCTCTGAAAGGCAGGAAATGCCAAAGCCATGGTCAGTATGACTCACATACTGAAGGAGGTAGAAAACTCACATCCTGAGAAGCAGAAAATGCCAAAGCAATGGTCAGTCTGACTCACACATGTCAAAATGTAGAAAACACACTTCCTAAAAGGCAGAAAATGCCAAAGCAATGGTCAGTATGACTCACAGACTTCAAGAGGTAGAAGACACACTCTCTGAAAGGCAGGAAATGCCAAAGCCATGGTCAGTATGACTCACATACTGAAGGAGGTAGAAAACACACTCTCTGAAAGGCAGGAAATCCCAAAGCAATGGTCAGTATGACTTACACACTTCAGGAGGTAGACAACACACTCTCTGAAAGGCAGGAAATCCCAAAGCAATGGTCAGTTGACTCACACACTTCAGCAGGTAGAAAACACACCAGCTGAAAGGCAGAAAATCCCAAAGCAATGGTTAGTATGACTCACACACTTCAGGAGGTAGAAAACACACTCTCTGAAAATGCCAAAGCAATGTTCAGTATGACTCACACACTTCAGGAGGTAGAAAACACACTCTCTGAAAGGCAGAAAATGCCAAAGCAATGGTCAGTATGACTCACACACTTCAAGAGGTAGAAAACACACTCTCTGAAAGGCAGAAAATGCCAAAGCAATGGTCAAGCAATGGTCAGCATGACTCACACACTTCAAGGGGTAGAAAACACACCAGCTGCAAGGCAGACAATGCCAAAGCAATGGTCAGTATGACTCACACATATCAAGAGGTAGAAAACACACTCTCTGAAAGGCAGAAAAGGCCAAAGCAATGGTCAGTATAACTCACACATGTCAAGAGGTAGAAAACACACTTCCTGAAAGGCAGAAAATGCCAAAGCAATGGTCAGTATGACTCACAAATGTCAAAAGATAGAAAATGCACCAGCTGAAAGGCAAGAAATGCCAAAGCCATGGTCAGTTTGACTCACACATGTCAAGAGGTAGAAAACACACCAGCTGAAAGGCAGAAAATGCCAGGGTAATGGTAAGCATGATTCAAGCAAATGAAAAGGTAGGAAGACACACAGGCTGAGAGGAAAAAAAGTGCCAAAGTGATGGTCAGTATGGCTCACACACTTCAAGAGGTGGGAAAACACACAGGCTGAGAGCAAAAAAGTGCCAAAGTAACTGTCAGCATGACTCTCACACTTCAAGAGGTGAGAAAACACACTCTCTGAAAGGCAGAAAGCACAAACATGACAGTCAGCATGAATCAAACATATCAAAAGGTGGGAAGACATGCTTCCTGAGAGGTAGAAAGTGCCGAAGCAATGATCAGTATCAATCAAGCATATCAAAAGGTGGCAAGACGTGCTTCCTGAGAGGCAGAAAGTGTCAAACTGATAGTCAGTATCAATCAAGCACGTCACAAGGTGGCAAGACCCACACGCTGAGAGGCAGAAAGAAGGGCGAAAGCGATGGTCAGCATGAATCAAGTACATCATAAAGTGGGAAAGGCCCACACGCTGAGAGGCAGAAAGTACCGAAGCGATGGTCAACATGCATTGAGCACGTGACAAGGTGGGAGGAAAACGCACACGCTGAGAAGGTATCAAAGTCACGGTCAGCATGAATAGCGCACTTGAAAGGGCGGGAAGACGCACTTCCTGAGAGGCAGGAAGTGCCAAAGTGACAATCAGCATGAATCATGCACATCAACAGTTAGCAAGACACACTTTCTGAGAGGCAGAACATGCCAAAGCAATGCTCAGCACGAATCAAGCGCTTCAAAAGTGGGAAGACGCACCTTCTGCGATGAAGAAAGTGTGAAAGACACGATTAGCATGAATCAAACCCTGCAAGATGTGGGAAGACACACAGTTTGAGAGGCCATTCAGGAGGAGAAAAGGTTGGAGGACGCAAGGAATGGGTGAAAGAGAGGTTCGCAGATTAGTACGCCACGGTTCGGAACGACAACTGTCAGAAGCCACAGCCTCGCAGCGAGAATAGTTCACACCATCGCCACACGGAGCCGTAGTGTTATGTGCCCCGGCTTTGGCTTGGTTCCAAAATTGAACGTTGAACATTGAACCCTGAGCAGGTTAACAAGGGCCCGGCTCGGATATCTGTTGACTGACAGGTCTTCCAGCGACGGGTAGGATTTCGCTCTATTTCGCTGCGCTCATCCTTTTGACGAAGTCAAATTAGATAATCACGTGAGCGCCAACTCAAGGCGGATTTCGCGGAGGTGTTGTAATCATTACGCATTGCTCAATGGACAAAGATTTTGACCTCGAGTTTCTAATCCACGTTGAACAAACGTCTGCTTCGGGCCTTCTCATGCAAAATCAAATTCTGAGCCAATAACCCTCTCTAGTGTCTATAACTCCGGCTTCCAAGATGGCTTTGAGCATGGTCGTATCCACGGTTTAATTGAAGGCAGGGCCTTAGGCAGAGAAAAAGGATTCGAAATGTGGGAAGAGCTCGGGTATTACGAAGGTTTTGCAGGGTTTTGCATTGACTTGGAGAGCCATACATGAAAAACAATCAAGACAACAGTTCGTCTCGTCATCTTTTTTATTTCCCTAGCCTGACATGAGTTTAGCCGTTCAATTCCACACATTCGTAACCTCCTCGAGCTCATCTCCCCATTCCCGACCATCAACTCATCTGCTGCTGATGCGGCATCCGATGTGGACATTTCAAAACTCCTGCGCCAGATTCGATCCAAATACAAGATTTTATGTTCAAGTCTTGGTGTTCGGCCGAGATTGGCGGCATCAGGACAGACACCATCTCAAGATCATGAAGAGGGGGACATGGATCCTGACCAAACCTCGGAGCAGAAGAGCCAGTTGCCTGTTTGGAAGACAGAGGAAGGGAATGCCTCACAGCCAGTGACTGGAAAAGATCTCAGCTTTTGATGCTCGGCGTGTGTCCTTCCGTCAGGATTGTCTCTCCCGAATCACAAAGCAACCAGCCCGTTGAGTAACCACGTATTATCACGCAACCCTATTTCTGACATTGACTTTCCAGTGAGCAGAGCCGTAACTTAGCGGTTTTCACTCATGATTCCCTACGATACCCATGCCTGTGTACGTATCTCCGTTGGGTGACCGGATTGACAATGCATAAAACCATTCAACACAACCATACGAAATGGACGGGCTATAGTCGATGGCTGTTATGTCTCCCGAAGAACGCAGTTATCTCAACTCACCCCGCCTCTCTCTTGTCGCAGACGGTGCAAACGGGGAAAGTAATCACACCACATACCGCAACTACGCGTTTCGAAGTCCCCATCGACTCCAACAATGAATTGGAGTTCTCTCCGGCTAAACTCTTCAACGCCCTCTGGTGATTTTACGGAGTGCACTTAAACGTGTATTATTCAACGTGATTTGCGAAAATTAAATTCTGTAGTTCAGCGAGGAGTGGACGGAGATTTTGGATATTTCAAACTTTACTACATTGGGACTTGGGTAACCTATCTGCGTACATTGCGTGCGTAGACGCTACAGAAACGCGCATGGACATCTGGCGAATGCGTTAAGAGCAGACAAGCTCATATATGCAGATTACTTACAGCTCGGAAACCTCATCAAAGAGGGGAAAGAAGCTGACAATCGTCCACGACAACCTTGGGGAGAAAAACTCAACATATGTTTGAGTACCAAGTCATAATCCTTCAGTCTAACTTCAATCCACTTTCTGTGCCTTCATAGCAGCCATCTCCTTCTTCGCCTCCTCCACAACACTGTGGAAGTACTTGTTCGTCTTCGAGGCCGCGACCGCACCAATAACAACCACAGGGATTATTAACCAGATCACAGGAATGATTGACTCTGGCAGAACACCAAAATACAACGGTTCTAACTTCAAGAAGATGGGAATGACACGAGTGATAGCTTCTGGTGGTGGCGACCTAGCGCGAGGAGTAAGGACTCCGGTGAACACTAGCTGTATTCGCGCGTACTTCCGACGCGTCTTTTTGGGTTGTTGGTGTAGCGATGCGGGTATGGATGGTGATATGGTAGCTGGGTCGAATATCTTCATGTACACGTCAACTGGGTGCTATGAATGTCCTCAGATAACGAAGGAGTGAACAATCATGAAGAGCTTACGAAGGCCGCCCATGATAAACGAAGAGTGAACTTTGAAAATGACTTCCACTCGTCGTGATCTGTCTCGAGAACGACCCACAGTTGGTTAGGACACGCCGTTGGCGCGTCTAGACGAGTATTCCAGCTCTCTAGATCTGCACATGGGGGCGAATCTTTCGAAATGATGGTTCCCAGGGGTAATGCAGTTACATTCCATCGAAGCAGCGACTCCCCAGGTCGTAAAACTGGCCTGAAGACGTGTCATTCATAGCAGAAGGCGGAGTAATGATTTGTGTGCTGACCAGTTCGGTACAAAAGCAAGGTCGACATTTTTCTCTTCTGTCGCTATGAAATTGACGATCTCCGTGTTCCCCAATGCGGAGATCACGTAGACAAAGAGAAGGAAGAGAGATGAGGAGGATATCATTGTCTCGCCGCTTCACCCCGGGCCGCAGACCGAGCGTAAATAAAGTTCTAGAGAACAGCAAAAATTTACAAAGCTCAAAATATGTATTATCGTAGTGATGGGCTACATAGTGACAAGGTATACAGAACAGTCCGTTGTCTGTCGAGGGCGTTCCTTTCAAAGTTACAATTGCGATGTCACTGGACCATTTCGCTGACAGCTGCATGTTCCATTCGGATTCGACGGAGTTGAGCTTCCAAACGCTGGTGTACTTAGAGGGTCCCTCGTGCCAGGTACATCCATACTCGGATTAGATTTGAAGAAGGATGTGGGTTTGAACGAGACGCTCAGGTGTTCCACAGGCATACTACAACATACCAATATAAGCATTAGTAAGGATTGGAAGACATAGAAAGCAACGGGAAGAACGTACACAGGCCAATCCTCGGGTCTGGGTATGTGGGTAGTGCCTTCAAAAGCGAGCAACTCAATACCATGACAGGTTGGAGGGAAGAGAGAAGTACTGACCAACTGTCAAATAAACTAAAATATCCTCATCAACGACAGGCAACTCCCCCTCCACCCATTTTCCAATTGAATCTTCCGGCTCACTCCTTGTTTGCGGAACATACTTGCCAGAAGGCCACATCCGCTCGCTGCCCCACTTCCCACCTTCACCTTCGACGTCTCTGCACACCCAAACCGTGTTCTTCAAAAAAGCAGCCCTGATAGCAGCCCAGCCATCTTCCCTAACCATCAAAGGCGTCGCCCCTCCTTTCACACCGAGCGTATACCCAACGTCTCTGCCCGAACTGTAGTGCTTCTTGGCCGAGTTGACAATCCTCCACCTGCGTTCTTTAGCATAATCATATGCCCGCCCTGCTTCCTTTTCAATGACTTTGTCCACGGAGATGAAGGCGTTTCCGGCAAAGTTCGCAGCTGACTTTGTAGGTGCATCAGGCAAGGGCATGATATCCGATTCGATGAGGGTATTGTTGAGCCCGTCGATCATTGGGTCAACACGAATGCTGAACATATGTTGATGGTAGTGTGCGTTGATATTGGGAGCCACCAACGTGCCGTGTGGGCTGGGCTCGCCGTTGTTCGCGACGTAGGTCTGCAAAATTCCCGTAAGTCGGATCTCGAACTCGATGCTACCGTCTTGGTAGAAATAATAATTCCAAATGTATTCTGTCAAGCGCACAAGTGAAGAGAAATCATCAAGGCAGGGAGATTGACGACAAACCATAATTCGCCAATGTGCACACCATGCTGATCACCAACCTGCGTCTTCGTACAGTATGCGATCTGCCTCCGGGGCGGTAATCTGAGTGCTTCCAAAGGACGCCAGCGTCTTCTTCGTGTATGCAGATTACATTCTTGATGACAAAGGCACTCCCGTCATGGGCGACGTATGCACCTGGCTATCACTGACATCGGTTTTCAAGAGTTCACTCACACACAATCCAACATACCAGGTAATGTATCTGCCCTAGGCAATCACAACCAAGTGAAAGCTCGTTTGCCATCGTTCCCATGCCATATTCCCCCCTATGCAAGACTTGTTAGAAGCAACTAATGGTCTTGCAGAAAGACTCACGAATCGAAGGCAAACTTTCTTGGATGTGGATGTTCTGGTGCGCCATAAGGTACAACCATCTCCGCCAAAGAGAGTCGGTACATGATGGGCCTCACTTCCCCATGGTCATTGTACGTTATCGTCGACAAGGCAATACCTTCTCGATGGCTGAAAGCTGATAGTCTCTCGGTCAGCCTCTAACTAAGGTGATATGGAAGAACTGGCTGACCGACATGCATCTTCCAGTTCTGCCACTCTAGCACATGACCGTCGATCTTGAAACTCACACCTTCAGGCTGGACGACATGCAGAGGTTTCACGTCAGTTCTCTGAGTATATCCACCCTCTTCAGTATCTGCCATCAAGTCAGGCAGGAAGTCCCACGCTCGTCGGGGAGGTAAAATGCGCTCGCGTCCGGATGCTGCCAATGCATCGACGTCCTTTGGTGGTGCAGCGGTACTGTCTGCGCTGAGCTTTATGGCACCTTCTGGTGTGCGAACATAGCGTGGGGGAAAGTCTAAAACAAAAAGGCCTATGAGAAACCGATGCAGGACCAGCGTTGATCACGACCCACCAATATGAATGCATTCTCTCTTGTGGACGTCGACAATGGGGATGAAGTCCTAGAAAGCGACTCCTTTGAATTTCATGATGGAATGATAGGATCAATACTACTATACCATAGGGTGGGCATAAAGGTTATCGTGTTGCGAAAAGCGAGCGAAGACTAGTGCCTGTTGCACCCTTCTACTTTGAGGGAACCGTTCGTCGTACCCTATTGACCACCCGTCACAAAATATTTGCTCAGGAAGGATGCCTAGACCCGAGGTCAAGCAATGTACGGGTTAGATGGAGGAGTACGACTTACCGACTTGCTTCGCGAGAGCTTGAACCTTCGGGTCATTCTTCACCACAGCTTCACATGCAAGAAGCTCCTCCACGGAAATTTGTGAATGAACTTCTTTTGGAAGAAGAGTAAGAATGTCGATATTCCATGCTTGGTCGCTCAAAGACAAGATTGCGTTATAGGAGCGGCTGTATAAGGAATGAAGAGAGGCTAGAGCATTTTAACGTCCGAGTCCGTGGCGTACCCATTCACAACATCTATGAACTTTCCAGCAACGAAAGATAAGCCTCCTGTATAACAGAAAAACAGAAAAACATACGTCCACTTCGGCCTTTCTGACAATCGGAACGGGCTCCTCGGGTTTTCCCCCGGGTGTCAGAGGAATTCCAAGGTGCGCCAAGACTGCTCTTTTCGGCGCAGGTAACAAAGAGCAAGTAACGAATTTGATGGCCTTAATCTCTGTCTTCGCAGCAATGTAATGCCGAACGGCGAGCGTTATAACGGGGATCTACACACAATTGAGTATTCAACGACTTGAACTCCAGATAATGTATGCAAGATGATACCTCATTGGAAGTTAGGGGGTCCAAAGGGTGATTGAAATCTTTTCGAAGATGTTTTCCAGGTGAAATTTGAATGGCGGTCGCTGTGCCCGGAATTACAGGACCATCTGGAATCATGTCCTTCACTAGTGATTGCATTGGTTGAGTGGGAGGATAGCAGAGACGTCAAAAAGGTACCGTACCTTTATACCTCGATAAACAGGTCTCAGCCTTTTTGGTGCAAGGCTTGGATCCGGACAGTCAAGGTTCTGATTGGCCTTGTGGCCTTGCAAGTGGATAAGATACCCTGAGATGGTTCTCCTGCAAAGTGAAAGGCCGATCAGGTGACGGACCAGCAGATAAGATATGGTCGTGGGCCAGTCATGGGTTGTAAACTTCAACAACCTCAACCTCAATTTTGGTGCAACTACACTAGAGAACATCGCGTGCAGCACTGGTTCAAACAACATAAATGATTTCAATCCAAGCCACTGGACATCATCTTACCCATTTCAAGTCGAACAAATGATCAGTTAAGCGCCTGACATACGCTGGAAGACGCGCCAAGCCTGAGGTGCTGAAGAATGTGGGATTGATAGGAATGGGAATAGGTGAGCGATATCTTTTCCCATAGTCAGGAGGTGTTCTGAGAAGTCCACCAGTGACAGTGACAGAACCAAGAAAGCTTGTTAAGTAAAGCGTTCGACGATTACCGGTGTGGAGTTCTATGGTCTCCCTACAGTTTGAGAAGTCTTCTTGCTAAACGCTACATTATAAAGCCCCACCACCACGCAGCCCGCCAGATCCTTGAAGATGCGGACATCAGTGTTTATATCCCCCATCCCCTTGAAGTCCTCGAGGGCACATCTTTTCCACCCTACAAAAGCTCCTTATCCACCGGCGTGACGATACACGTCAAAGAAGGACACCATGTCCCTCTCGGGTTTCACCAACCGGAGTCTGATAAACCCCGATATCGTATCACGTTACACAACGCTTTCTATGCCGCGTTAGGAAACGACTTTCATGAGCCTTTCGTAACCCAGGCTCGAAGTTTGGCCTAGGCGCTGTGCCATCTTCAATGGCCCTGCCAACTGCCAAACCTACTTTCCGTTCCTCGGAGGTCTGGTAGAACGCTACCACTCAACTTAGATGTTATAATCGCGCTCCTCAAGTACATCTGGCAAAGAACAGAACTTATCTCCGAAGTATAACACAAGGTTGCAATTTTTGCACTTCTTTTCGGTGTGTTTTCACCGACTTCAATAGCGCTAATTACACTCATTTATTTTTTCTCACCCCCATAAAACTTTTCAATGGCGACGTAGCCCGAACGTAGCCCTCCTGATCCGGGCTGGTCAACCACACGGCGCCGCTGTCTCCGCTTTAACAACTGTTCGAAGTTGACACAGAGATGATAGATCACACCGAGACTCTCGCGTTGTTGGTTTTAGCTTGGATTACCTCCGAATGGTTATCGTTCAAACATTGGACTCATTTATTTCTTCCCACCTTCCAAAAATAGGGGAGTTGGCGCCTTTTCGGACCCGTGCTTTTTTGAATGGTGTTACCGCGACAACATCTCTCTTGAAATTTTTACAACACGCGTTCTCAGCTCTTGAAAGACATAATCGGCTTACTCCGTCTCAAGCCTGTCCTTAAATTGACGAAAGGGTCCAGCACCTTTGTTCTGCTCTTACAGCTCCTTTGTCTGTAACAATGAAGCATGCAGTGTTCTCAAGCAAGGAAGGATTTCGGATAATTAACGCAAATGCCGAGCCTGTGTGGGTTGCTTCTGTTTCCAGCACGACTGTGCGTATCATCATCATGTTCATCCGAATATTGATGACCTCGCTCCCACCTGCAAGGCAGCTAGAACAGTTTACAACATTACTTTCTGAGCTGGAAATTTTGAAATAAGTTGTACCTAGTTACGGTTGGCCCTGTGGCCTGGCATCTTCTCTTCCTCCTCCGCCGCATTCCATCTTGTCAAGGGCTGTTCATTTTTTTATCCCTGGAACTCTTTCCCTGAACTAGTGACGTCCTGATAGATTTTTGTGACATGATTGATTGGACGCGCTTCACGTGACCAGAAACGCGCTGCACCGCGTGTTGAATTTGGTTTTCATCAAACATCTGTGACATAAATATCAACCTCATTATTTGCTCATTAGCAGCTCCCCTTTCTCCCCTCCCTCTTTTGCCCCCCATGCAAGCCACCCACCCGTCGCTGTCCCGCACGTCCTCAACCACAAGCATTGACTCTGCCGACGAGACTATGAGCAATAGCACGGTGACAGCAACCCGAAGGACACGAAAACGGTTCACCCATGCCCAGCTCGTCATGCTAGAAAACCTCTTCCACCAAAACTCGCACCCCTCGCGCGAGGACCGCGAAGCAGTCGCGAAAGCCGGGTCAATGTAAACCGTCACACCTGTCTTCTGCGTGTTGTCAGCCGCTAACCGCGTCGACTCATTTATCCAGGGAAATAAAATCTGTCACTATCTGGTTTCAGAACAAGAGGCAAACGGAGCGCAAAGTGGCCGCATCTACCGCAGCAGCAGCTAACAATGCCAACCATGCTGTCCCATCTTCCTCTCCGCCCCCTCTTAGCAGCAGAAGCGGCTCAACGACATGCACAGCGCGTCTTTCTCTGGATCGCGTCGCGTCACGGTCGGAACTGCGATCCCCAGCAGCCCGCACACCTTCACGGCGCAACCCCAATGGTGCCATTTGGGACAACATGCCCTCTTCTCCACTTGTGTCGCCCACCAGCCCTCCCTCACGCGAGTACGTCGACTTTGGTAAGAACCCGCGCACACGGCGCACGCTAGAGTGGGCCTGTGCGGCTGCACGTCTAGCAGAGAGGGACACACCCGTTTCTCATAAAGGAGGCAGGACGACTCGGCGCCAAGGCCTTAGGAAGGAAGCGTCAGCGACAGACCTGGACTTGACGGACGAGGAGGCTGACGAGGCGATCACACCACCCAGTACGTGGGGGAAGGACGATAGGAGGTGGGCGGAACAGATAGGTGGCGGCGGCGCTGGTGGGAAGCAGCAGCCCCTTCCCAACGGCGTAGAAGATGACGACATGTTGAAGGCAGCTCTGGCCCTCTGTGGCCTTGGTCGTCGATCGATGTGATTTCCTTCTGCTCACGAAATGCAATGACCCCCGTAATGACAAACTGAGAAGAAGAGAAGATTTTTAAACCCTTGTTTACGGATTATTTTTTTACAGTTATTTCCTTCCTTTCTCAACGTGCCGCTCCTTCCTCAAAATTCAAGCCCGTTGGGTTTTATCAAGGCCTGCTTTCTGGCTCTTCGTGTGTGCCACGTAGCTGACGAGAACTAGAGTTGGAATTTGGACTTTCCGTCCGTCTTGCTTTCTTATTCCTTCCTTTGTATCGCCCCTCTATTACACCGCACAACGCTTACACGTTCCTTCATCTTCTGCAGCTTTCTTTGGCTGGTAACAACGACGACGTGATTAGCTCCAGAGCTAGCCTCTACTGGTTAAGAAGCGATACTCCCAATCTGTCGATGCTTGACACTGCTGCTCTTCGAGATGGCTCAAGCCTTTCTTTCCTTTTTACGTCCTGCCCTTGTATTTTAATTGTACCTGTCGGGTTAATTTCAACAAACGTGTGCTTCTATCAAATGTCATCGGAAGATGAAAACTCTCACTCTATTCTCAAGGATTCCGACGCTGTCATCACGTATGATTAATGAGTGTATTGACGCTGTCAGTGTGCAATCTAGAAACTATACACACACAGCTTGAATATATGTAGCGCAAGTTCGTATATGGTTATGTCGGTGTATATACATTGCAATACTGTACAAAACGTAGTGCTCCAAAGAATCCCTAAACTAAAGGAAAGGAAAGAGAGCAGGCCACCCAAAAAAATGAGCGACCCGAATTAATCAATCAATAGCATTCAACCCCTCAAACCCAACCAAAGTCTCTCTAATCGCCTTGACCCTCTGCTCGACCGTGTTCAAAGTATCATGCAAATGCGCAACCTCCTCCATCCAACTCCCAGGAGCGACCGTGTCCGCTGAAGGGGTTCCATCAATCACACCACCCGCCTCATTCGCACCACCACGTAACATCCCAATCGCCTCCTTCTTCCCCGCGGCCAGCTCATCCCATAAAGCGGTAACAATACTCTGCACCCACTTCTCCCTCTCCTCCGCCTTCCTCATCTCCTTCCTCCTCCCCGCCTCCTCCCGACTCCCCATCCTAAACAGGGTATACAAATTGCTAAACACCAGCACGACAATAACAAAATACAATATCGTCGTGCTCGTGCTCTGCTCCCATGCATCGCTCACAAGCTCCAACGCGCCCTTTGTGCTCCGTTTCGCGACTTGATATGCACCATCAAAGGTATCCCAAGCCCATTGCAGCCCGCGTTGATTCCGCTCGTGTTCTCGCTGTTTTTCGGAGAGAGGTTCGAGGGCGGCGGCGGCGGCTGCGTGGATTTCTTCGGTTATGGCGGGTACGGCGACATTCACTAGCGCGATGTCTGGGTCGACACCTTCTGGGATGAATTCGGATTGGTGTTCTTGGATGTATGCGCGCATGGCTTTTTCTAGGTCGGCGTGGTAGATCCTCTGGCCATCTATAGCTGAGCGTTCGATGATACCTACCCATTGTTTTCTTCATGAGCACACACACTCTTTGAATGAATAGAAGAAAACTAACCCTTGATAAAACTCCTACCCGTCCACTCCACCGCAGTCGTAACCAGCACCTTCGTCGATACCGCACTAGCCCAGGTAATGCACGTACGCGTCTTCACCGAAAACACACCACCACTAGGAACATCCGGAGTCCGCGTCGTAGTGAGCGTAGTCACATACTGATCAAAATCAACATGCAGCATCTCGTCTTTAATCTCGCATTTGGTCTGTTTGGGCCCAAGACTCCCATTCAAAGGCTTGATGTACGACATGTTCTTCGTGAGCAGTTTCGAACCTTCAGATACCGGTGTCCAATCCGACATTTGTAGATCTACCCAAAAGGCATCAGCTGGAACACATTGAAGGAAAAAGAAGGAAAAGAAAACGCACCAAGCAACTTTTGATCAACCGCCAAAAAATCCTTAATAAACCCACTCGCAAACATCAAATTATGTATCCTATCCGGCGTCCCAGGAAAAATACTCTCCATCATCGTCTCAGAATAATGGTTCCCGTCTTTACTACACGCACACGTCGTCACTTTATGTGCAACAACAGCAGCTGGGCCCGCTCCCGATTTACCAGCCACAACAGCCACTGCATTCAACGGAAGACCAGAGGTACTGCCACTGGAAATAGGACCATCAAGGGACCCTCGTCCGCTTGAGCGTATGCTGCCGTTATCGTCTGGTCGTGCGAGTCGCCAGATGTTGTAGATGACGTCAAAGGTGGTGTCCCGGGAGAGGAAGGAGGCGAATGTGTATTTTGATTGGCGGGTGGTTATTTGGATGGCGTTGGGGATGACGAAGGCTGTCATTTTCTTTTCTAGGGAGACGATTTCGTATATTGGGATTGAGAGCTGTGCGAAGGTTAGGTTAGAGGGTGAGGGAGTGAAGGGGAGGAAGGAAACGTACGTTTGTGATCCAGCCAAATATATTGGCGTGAAAGCATATATGATTTTCCGAAATATATATCCGTCCTTGGATGAGAATCTCTCGTTGTAGAGCACATCCATAATCTACAATTCAGTTCAGTAACCTCCACAAAAAAAAAAAAAGGAACAACGCACCCTCAATAAGATAATCCCCCTCCGGAATCCCCGAAAAAAGGTCATGAAAATCCGCATTCCTTTTATTACTCGCGACCGCAAATCCCGTAACAGGTATATCATCCTCCCCAAGGTCCAAATCATCCAAATCATCCGACCCAGACCCATCATCACTGCTACTCTCCAACCCCGAATAATACTCTGGCCGATCCTCACCACCCACATACTCCGACGCAGCATCGCTGTTCGCCGATATGCTCGTTCGTCTTGCCCCACTATTCACATTCACATTCACAGTCTTACTCTTGCCCTTCCCACCAGCACCACCCCTCTTCCTCCCAGGCGACACAGACAAATCCGCCGAACGCGATTTCACATGTTTACTCGACGACGCAGGCGAGCGGGACATGTAAGGCGGCGAACCAGGGTTCGAGGACTTCCTTGAAGTGGGTAAAGGAGACATAATAGGAGGCGGCGGGCTCATCTGCACATAAGTCATCGACGGATTGGCCATCGCCAATCCGGTAGCAGCGATAGCGCTCGCTAGACCCGTAGGTTTCTTCGTGGTGCTTCGTTTCCAGGGTCGTTTTTTCTCCCCGCCTTTGCTGGAGATGATGGATGCAGAGTCCGAGTTGTCGCGGTTGACAGTCAGTGTGGATGTGTTGTTGTTGTTGTTGGTTATCATGCTAGGGAACTCGGGCGCTTTGAGCCCGGTTGGAGACTCGACGATGGGCGTCATGGTGACTGCACCATTGGCATCCACCACCGCAGCTGAAAACGCATCTGGCGGGGCAGTGGCTGCTCGAGTGGTTATGGGCGCCGGCGCATTCAGCGACCTGTTCGAAGACTGTTTGCGAATTTGCCCAGAGGAAGGAGAGAGGGTTTTGCCACTGAGCATCGTCGTCGTCGATTCTGGTTGAGCTGCTGCCTCGCGGAGGTTGGTGGATGACGAGGATGGGGTGACGGCTCGCTGTATGCTAGGTTTAGCAGTAGTAGGAGTGACGACGTCCTCGACGGAAATGGGAGAAGGCGAGGCAGAAGTCAAACTCGCAGCAGCCACTAATGGTGTAGACGTAGAAGTCGTACGAGCACGAGGGTTGGTGGGACCCGAATAGTCGCCTGCGGTGCCTGATTTAGATTTGGACTGAGCACGGTCACTCGCACCGTTTGCGGTTATCTGATTCGGCGCTGCCGCTGTAGGTTCAGTAGGGTGGTAGCGATCGTCGTAATCAGATACAGAAGCGATGGAAGCAGTGTAGACAAGCGGAGAGGGTGGGACGACGGTAACGTTTGGTTCGAGCGTGTCATTGCTGCGGTTGATGTCCGTTGTCATGATACTTGGCACTAGTGCGATTTGAGGCTGCTGCTGCTGTGATCCCCCCTTGGCCCCAACACCAATACTACTCGACTCGGGCGGTGAACGAACATCTGTACGAGAGGGATTCGTGACGGAGGGCGCACGACTGCGTGATAGGGAAAAGCTGGTGCGCTGGGTGTTGGAATGTGATCGTTCGCGGGTAGCCTGGGTTTCTGCTGATGACGACGCTGGTGGTCCTTTGGCGAACCTTGACAAGAAATTGGGGGCCATTTTCGAGTTGTCGTGTTTCTATTTTGACGCCCGCGCCTGTTCTGTTTTTTCGCTGATCATGACGTTCATTCATATATTAGTAGTGTAACCGGCAGAAAGACAAGTTTCTCAGATACCTATCAAACTGTTGCAATTATAAGGTTTTGCTCAGCCAACGGACGAAGATAGATGATGATGGGAGAAGCGTGAATAGGAAGCGCTCCAATGATGTCCAGTGACCAGCAAACGACTCGGAGTCGGACACGGACAACGTGTTGTTATCTCTTGACTTGGCGGCAATGCGGCACCGGGTTTTTCTCATAGTACATATTCGAGTAAATACAATCACCCGGCGCTGCGAGAATTGTTTTTTGTCCCCGCTGCGCATCGAGGCCTCCAATGACCGACGCTTTTCTTTTCTGAACACCGACGGAAAGATCGATCGATCAGATATCGTCCCGAGCTTTATTTAAATCTCTCCTCTCATCTCCTCTTGATCATGCAAAGATCTCCATCGTTTCTCCACAAAACGGATGGATCTCAGCCTCCTACTCGGTCTTTGGTATCAACACAATGATCGTCCTATACCATCCAGGCCAGCACGAGGGACGATAACGCGAAGGCTCAAGCACCTCTCTCTATTGTAATCAAAAAAGAAGAAATCTGTCTACACTCGTACACATTAAAATGGTTGTACAATTCCCTGGTACAGTTAAATAACAAATTACAATCGGTGCAGTCGACCCGGGATCCACAGGACTCGGAGTAGACCTGGTAAACGAGGACCGACCTGGCGTGCACGCATAGATAAGGAAAAAAGGAGGGGTATGGGTAGGCTGTAAACGAGCGAAAACGCGAAACCAAGCAATCAATCTTCAGTCAACAACAACGATCGAATCGAACGGGTAGTCCTTGGGCGAAGAGGCGAGCGAGCATAACAATAGTCCAGCAGGGAACACTCCATTTGCGTTCTTGAGTTAGGGCGCCGAATCACTTGCGACCCGCAGCAGCCGCAATCTTGGCATACGACACAGGCTCTCCACCGTCCGAAGACGAACTGGCCTCGTCATCATCGTTGTCGAGCGTAACATGCTCCCAAGCCTCGTCCACGTCCATATCGTGCACGTCCGCATTATCGTCGAGGACGATGACAGCCCGGACGTGTGGTACTACTTCAAAGTCTCCATCTAAATTAAAGGTGAGCGTTGTTGAATCGAGAGCAGAGGCCAACGTACCACGCATCTTCCGACCGCCGGTCTTCTTCTGCGGGGTCGTAACAACCAAATCCTCCAACTTGACTTCCCTCTTCACAGGCTCGACAGGCGTAGCAACCAGGAGGCTCGAGTCTCGCCTCTTCTTCGACCCATTCAACGTCAACGTAGGCGGAAAAACGCCATCAAGCGCATCAACGTCTTCCTCCCTCAACAGTTTCTCCTTCTGCGAAGGCAGGGAGCCGTAGTCCCTCGAGGACTTGATCACTCGAGAAGAAAAAGAGGGGTCCGTAATACCGGCTTTGCGCGCGCGCATCTTGGCGAGGTCAGCGGCCTTCTTGACGCGTTGCCTGTCGTGCTCGAAGGCACGGAGGTCCTTTGGGTTCGGGTTGAGGAGGGGGGAGGAAGCGGTGGGTCGGATGGATTCGGCCTCTTCGACTTTGGCTGGGGGAGGAGAGGGGGAAGGGGAAGGAGTGGAGAGGGGTTTGGTGCTGGCGTGGGAGACGGTGGTCCAGGAGTTCTTCTTGGCCATGTCTAGGGTGAGTGAGTGGGTGGGTGATAAGGGTAAGCGGGAGAATATATATATATGGGTTGTGGTTGCGGATAAGAACAGGTTTAGTTGGGGGGACCAAGCAGTGGGTTGTGACTCCTAAGTAGGACTTAGATAAGATAACAATACAATACGGCAACAGTTGACGTGGTCAATGAACGTTCTTATGGCGGTATCGTGCGTAAAGCGGTGGGAGGTAGCCCGCATACGACGCATTTAGCTCTTGTTCTTGCGATGACATGCTCAGCGGCAGGTACTCAGCCACCCCCTCGGTGCTATGTGGTGCTGGGCGGCTCCGTCCGGAGCGCAAAGTCTCCGCTACGCCATTCTTGACGAGATGAAACGTTCATTGTGTGATCATGCATCATTGAACGTGCTTCAAGTCGGGACGGAGAACCAATTTGGAACCAATATCGGTATCAGAGTCAACTGACGTCATGCCTGTTTCGTATTTGCGCATGTGTGCCAAGGTCTTTCGCCACCATTGCTTCGAACAACCAACACAGGCGACGGCGTCTACTCACTTGGGCACTCTGCATCCACCTCGCATCGTTCGTCAAGTTGGTTGGAATGCGGTGGCTGGGTAGCGTTGTCGGCGATGAGATTCGCATTTGGCCGAAAACGAACGCAGATGTACCTCCCAAAGACCGACTGAAGCGCGCTCTGCACAACTACGAAAACTTCTACCTCCAAACCCAATCCTAAACGCTATCACCCTTCCGAACATGCCCCTACTATGAGTCAGCTTTAGCTGCCACCACCAGCCCTCCTTTCCCCTTTCCAAACCATTCAAACCCAGCCAAATGTCTAACCCACGCTCTCTCCTATTCACCAAAGTGCATAAATAACCCCCTATTGCTCCTTGTAACGAACATAACTGCATCTGCCAAACCACCATCATCACACACTTTTTATAACCAAACCAACTGCACTCTATAACCCACTCTAACCTATCCGGTCCGAATATCATCTTATCATCGTGCGTATACATCCCGTTCCTTTCTCTTCGTTTCGACGACTTATCATCTCCCGTAGGAACTAAACCATGTCTCTCATCAGTGCTACTATCACCGCTACCACCGAGCAGCGTTCACTTCAAGTGAGTCTTGCCGTTCAAACCTCTCCCACTTGCTCCTCGCGTCCGAGGGCCTCAACTATCCGTTGGGACTCCAAAGTGGACTGTAAACCTTATTCTTCCTCTGATAACAAGGGACGGAAAAGCGTTGCTTATCCTGCCCCTTACGGTAACAATTACCGTTCCTCTTCTCGTTCTTCACCCACTCCTCCTCCCGCTAAACCCAGGGGTTTTTCTCCCCCCTCTCCCCTCCTCACGCCAGAGACGTCAGGACCTCTCTGCGCCAAATACCTCTATAAGTCCATGGGTCCCCTCCTCGTACCCACCTACCGCTCTTCTCCTAACAACCCCCTATCTCTCCCCCTCGAGCAATACATCACCCACCTCATCACCTCCACCAACCTCCCCTTCTCCATCATCCCATGTACGCTTATCCTCATACACAACGTGCGCAGATCATTCCTGGACAATCCCAAGAGCAGCAAACATTTCTTATGCGTGTTTGATCCACACAAGCTGTGGGCTGGGTTATTCATCAACGCTGCGCGCGCTTTGTGTTCTTCCAGTTACCCCCAGGTGAAGAATCTGGAGTATTGGAGCGAGGTGGCGGGGATACCGATGGAGGAGATTGAGGGTGTTGTGAAGGAGTATTTGATGCAGACATGTAGGGATGTTGTTTTTGAAAAAAAGGAGGTTGAGAAGATGGTTGGGAGGTTGGTGAGGGTTGTGGAGGGTGGGGAATGGAATGCTTCGTTTGGGGAGAAAGTGAAGGGGATTTTTAGGAGGAAAGAAGTGTATTATTCTTTTGATGATGACAGAAAGTGACTGGGGCGTTCTTTGCTCGATTGCTTGATACTCTGCATGTTTTATCGGCTACGTACGAATTTATGGTTCCAAGTTTCTGTCTCTTTCTGTCACTCTGAGTGTCTAAGGTGCTTTATTGCGATAAACATTTTATCTGACTCCCAGACACCTATTTTGCAGGGAAAGCCCATTTCTCGTCTACTACCTCACGCGTAGCTCGGTGCATATGGCTCTTAGCAGGGTCATCACGCCAACCACTTGTTCAAATACCACACTAGATGATAGATTCCATTTACAAGTTGGTACCATCCTGCCCCTCAGCTTACGCTCTTTCTTTTCAGGTATACACCCCTTGGCAAGGACATGAACAATCGCCTCTGCTCCGAAGTCAATCTATTGCTGCAATCATTTGGCAATCATTGAAATGGACTTGGCACGCCCTTCCATAAGCTTCAAACTTTTTCCCTATACTCATTACCCTGCGTCAAGACCTGCCTTCGGAGAAATGGAATGTGGTGGCGGCCCCAGGATAGCGAAGTTGTTGGCGATGGGTTTCATGACTCCTTAGCCGAAATCGAACGCACCAATGTATGACCGACTGAAGTGCATATATAATCGACGCTCAAGCTTCAAGCTTCAAGCTTCAAGGTTCAAACGTTCAAGCTGTACGACAACTTCTATCTTCAATCCCAAACGCTATCACGCTTCTGAACCTGCCTCTAGTCACGAGCTAGCCTTCGCTGCTACCACCAGCTTCCCCCTTTCCAACCCATTCGAACCCAGGCAAATGTCTAACCCACGCTCTCTCCTATTCACCAAAACGCATAAATAACCCCCCATTCGTAACGAATATAACTACATTTGCCAAACCACCATCATCACACACACACACTTTTTTTAACCAAACCAACTGCACTCTTTAACCTACCCCTATCCGGCCCGAATACCATCTTATCATCGTGAGTATCCATTCCTCCATCTGCGTTTTGAGGACGACTTATCATTTCTCCTAGGAACTGAATGTCTCTCATCACTGCTAATATCACCGCTACCATCGAGCAGCGTTCATTTCAACTTGTGAGTCTTGCTCTTCAAACCCCTCCAAAGTGCACTGTAAACCTTATTCTTCCTCTGATAACAAGGAACGGAAAAGCGCTGCTTATCCTGCTCCTTACGGCAATAATTACCGTTCTTCTTCTCGTTCTTCACCTCCTCCCGTTAAACCCAGGGGTTTTTCTCCTCCCTCTCCCCTCCTCACGCCAGAGACGTCAGGACGTCTCTGCGCCAAATTCCTCTACATCTCCATGGGTCCCCTCCTCGTACCCACCTTCCGCTTCTCCCCCAACCTCCTATCTTTCCCCCTCGAGCAATACATAACCCACCTCATCACGCACACCCACCTTCCCTTCTCCATCATCCCATGCACGCTCATCCTCGTACACAACGTGCGCAGATCTTTCTTGGACAATCCCACGCGAAGCAAACACTTTTTATGCGTGTTTGATCCGCATAAACTGTGGGCTGGGTTGTTCATCAACGCTGCGCGCGCTTTGTGTCCTTCCATGTCCCAGGTGAAAAACTTGGAGTATTGGAGCGAGGTGGCGGGGATTCCGCTGAAGGAGATTGAGGGTGTTGCGAAGGAGTATCTGATGTTGACGTTGCGAGATGTTGTTTTCAGGGCACCTGAGGTTGAGCGGATGGTTGGGAGGTTGATGAAAGTGGTGGAGGGTGGGGAATGGAATGCTTCGTTTGGGGAGAAACTGAAGAGGATTTTTAGGAGAAAGGAAGTGAATTACTCGTTTGATGATGATAGAAAGTGAATAGGGGCGCCCGGCGCGTTCCCCGCTCAATTGCTTGCATATCTTGTTTCTAGTTGTTTGCTACGTACGAATTTATGGTTTCATGTCTCTGTCTCTTCCTATCAGTTTGAGTGCAAGCACTCTCAAGGTTTCCTTATGCTTATCACCCTGCTTCTCATGCTCCCTGCATCAAGACCTCTCTCATTCAGCATAGTAACACGACTCCTATTGCCCTGCCAACACAATTAGTACTCCCTGCAGTATTTTTTTGTATGATCAGTTGAGGGCTGTTCATCGTTACAAGCTTGAGAAAGCTTCTCTTTATCACTTCAGTGAATTCGAAGCTCATGACTGCATCATCTGATCTTGGGGTGGAGTACGTACACCTTACAGACGTATAATATATGAAGTTCAAGCTTGATTCCCTCCTTATCGTCGCAATGACTATCAACATAGTACCCCTGACTTTTCCCGCCAGCGTAGACAAGGAGAAATTCGTAGCTTTCGGTCGAGAGGTCAAGGGTGTCCACCCGGGGAACCTCAGCGCAGACGAGTTCAAGGCACTCGAGGAAGGTTTGTACAAGGTGACTCCAACAGTCGAATATATTCGTCCTTGGTAATGACAGAAAGACATAGCACGATCTCCTTCGGTTTCGAGATGTTGACTTGTCTCTTGAAGAGCAACTGGCCTTTGTCAAGGTAAGCGTCTATAGAAACCATAACAAACAAACAGCTGAAGCGAATCATTCCACTTCAGGCGTTCGACCCGCAAGCAGAGAATTACACGCACAAAACCGACGCGCTAAAAAGAGGGGTCATAGGTGCATACGTCAACACCATTCCACGGGTCAAGTCATAGGCCACGGAACCATCCACGACCACGAAGGTATCCCAGAAATAACCCTCCTACACGGACACCACGCAAATTCACATAAAACACGAGTCCCAGTGGAAGATGAGGACGGAAGCCCAGTAGTCACGAGGTTCTTTGGTTGGCATATGGACGCTGCGTTGTATGAACTGTCTCCACCCAAAGCTACGGCGCTTTATGCAGTTCGGGTTCCGAAGGGCCCAACACAGACGGTCAGGTATGATGACGGCTCCGGGGACGAGCTGAGCGTCACTCTAGGAACAACGGCGTTCGCTTCGGGGAAGATTATGTTTGATATTTTGCCGAAGGAGTTGAAGAGCCTTGCAGTGAGGGCTAGAGCTAAGTATGCGCCTCATCCGTTCGAGTGGATGGCAGCAGCTAAGGGGGTGTCGACTGGGTTGGGGTTGGAGAGTGAGGGATTGGAGAAACCGTTGGACACGTTGACGAGCTGGGATGAGGAAAAGATCAAGGTGTACCCTTTGGTATGTCGCCCCATTCTTGGACCCATTGTAGGTGGCTCACATCGGTGCTAGGTCTGGAAGAACCCAGTGACAGGATCCCTCCATCTTCAAGTCCATCCGTTTGCGATCTCCGAGATATACATCGAGCCAGTACCAGAGAGCTGCCGACCAGTGGCAAATAATCTTGCAGCATTATACCCAGACGGCGGGCACATCACGGATCTTCGCCACGTTCGAGAACTTGTTTATAGTATGCAAAGACCTGGAATTGCACCAAATGTCAGTCGTCAAGCTGTTCGACTTCCTTGGTTGATTTCATTCTTTTTGCCTTCAGCTCGTCTATCCGCATCCATGGGAGGCTAAAGATCTCGTAATATTTAACAACCGCGGCCTTATTCATACGGTCGTTGGTTTGTTCAAGCCAGACCAGGTTTGGATCTTTCATCAGTGCGGCCTTGCTGGATCGGATGAACCTGCTGGGCCGAGCGAGGAAGACAAGTTGAAGTGGGTAGGTTGAAGGAGACCATCGGTTGGCATGTATGAAGTATCTCTTGGTGACTATTTTTTAACGCAGGAGAACGGCAACGAGTTCCATAAGAGCGCAAGTAAAGCTTCACAGTAGACGTTCTTTCGATTGAGTGGATGCCTCAAGGCCGCAATGTATACAATTATTTGATGGCGTATGACCATGAAATAGTCCTTTCAATTGTGTTGAGTGGGAAGTAGCCGTGGTAAGCGGATGGGAGACTTTTTTGTTTTTTTTTGTGCAGACAATGAGGGGGATGGAAAGAGGTAGGAGGAGAAAACGATATATATCGTTGTCGTTGGGCAGAATCCGTCGCTTGACGGTCAGATACAGATGACTGCGCGGTAGACCATGACTATAGTAGTATGTCCAGGGCGAGCGTAGATTTCTGTCTCCAGAATTTCTGCTTCAGCTTCAGAGACGTTTCTATGACTTTTCAGAGCGAGGTTGGGAAACGTCGGAGGGATGAATGTGAAGTTGTAGGAGGCTGGAAATTTGGTATGTTTGATTGTTCTCCAGGTTGACAAACGCGACCACCATCCACAAAATTTTGCTTGCAACAACCCACATCATTCCATTCGAAACAAGGCCTTCAAAAAAATCCGGTGAACTATGGGAATGGAGGGCGTCGATACTGTTGGGTTTAAGATTAGTCGGAATTTGGAGGTGGTGGCTTTTGCCGTTAGATTTGGCCACACACGAGCATTCTGCGCAACTAGTGCTCAACCAACGACGAATTCATTGCTTGGCGTCAGGCGCTCGAGGCGTGTCGGCATGTTCTACTTCATGGGACTCAATAGGACGAAAGGTTACCAGACAGTAGACAAGGGGTTGTGGTGAAGGCGATCGGTATCGGCAATGACGACGAGGAAGGCTAGGCTGAAGGTCGCCCATACCCCATCGCGTAGACGGTATGTGATTGTTCTTGTTCTTTGTATGTTGGTTCACAAGCTCTCCAGATTTCACAAAGCTTGCCAGGCGAGGACCACTGATCTTTCGAGGAGAAATGACAGCAGAACTTCAAGTCATGCATTCCTTGCCACGTTTATGAAAACCTGTCGAATCTGACTGGCAGTTTCAACGATAACGCGCCATTTCAGCGTCTTTGTCGTCTCCTTCCCTCTCAATTTCGACCAGAAGAAAAGGGGTTGGCGCATAGAACCGCAAATCTGGATCTCTTGATTATCGACTTCAACTCCGGACCAGATCTTGGTTTTCCCCGCGTCGCCAGCCTACACCGGATACTTTTCCGACTTGCATAATCCATAATGAAGTAGAAATCGCCGTTTGGTTGCACATCACCTCCTTCCCCTATGTTGTCACGTGACGGTCTTGGAATTCAATGGTCGAGAGGCGATTGAAGCCTTTGGGGAACTGTGGAGGTCTCAAAAACCTCTAAAAGTCTTTTATTTCGACCCAAATGAAAGGGCGTCCAATTTTCTATCTGCCGCGATTGTTCGACTTCGGAGGCGGACGTTCGTGTTCGTCTGCCAAACAGTAGGCGACCGCTCCCGTTCAACATCAAGGGACTATGGTCCAGGGGGCTTCAAGAGTGATTGCGCTCCTGAGTCTGATCTGCACAGGGCTCGTTCGAGAGCACGCCCTGGATTCTGTCATAGATGGGTTTGCTCACCTGGAGCACTTCCCCCGCCCAGGGAGTCATTGGACCACAAATTCGGAAACGAGACGATGCCTCTTGCAGCAGAGGTTGAGACACTGCCTTGATTACTGCAGCTGCATAGTGGGCGACGTGTCCCCATGAACGCTTCCTCGAGGAAGCAGTGGATCCTTTATGACTGTCCTCTGAAACTTCAGTGTCCTTCGGTGGGGCTGCTTGTTCTCCAAAGCACCACCAAACCTTCATGGATCCGACCAGAGGTGACAGCCGTCTCAAGCATGCTTTGCTTTCAGTTGTTCTTCGGCACGATGTCGAACCTTGGAATCTACTTAAGAAGTCAGCACAGACACCTCCTTCACCAGCAGACCTCGAAACGTTGACATGCCTTCATGGAGCTACATTCGTCTTCAGTGGTCATCGAGAATGTGAGGGAGTATCATATCTATGGTGATTCACGCCCCTCTGAATTTTTAGTGTCCTTGCGTGCTTCCAGTTTGCCGTGGGTTGAGTCGACCCGGCCCCTGGTGAAAGTCTGTTGCATACGATCCTACTTGAAAATCTGCAAGGCCTGCAGTCGCTGAGCACTATGCAGCTGCGACTTGACTCCTGGGAGGAAAGTACCACCACTTCACCCAACGTAAGAAGCTTTGGGCTGATGCGGCAATTGTTGGACATTGTGTTTGTCACAACTTTCGGCAGTGCCTTCCCCGTATCTCCTCCTGGGCGCTTGGGCGGAGGATACCGTCGCCATCTGTTCACTCCTCTCCACTGGTCTTTTCCGGGAAGCCAGCCCTCCTGCCTCCCATCAACTGTATATGGCACCAATTCTACACGAGATCCAATCATTCCCAGCCTAGAAATCCAGGAACCGAAAATTTAAACTTTGAGTCAAGGAATTCTAAGGTCGCCGCTGTTTTGACGGTTATTTGGACCCCATTTTCCAATATAAATGACCCAGTTTCGCTGGTCTCTCTTCCTTATCACGCCCACCACCACCACCACCACCACCCCCGCCCCAACGCTCTTTTTCTGTTCTTCCACAAACTAAAACATACATCATTTTAGTCTACTTCCACGATGCCTCTTTCGCGACTCGTCCTCCCGTCTTTCACTCTTGTTTTAAGCGAATCGGTAACCCTGCGTGACTTCCAATATGCTCAAAATCGCGAAATCCACATTCCAGTTCATGGTCCATTGAGCGACGAGGAATTTATGGTACGGCGCGTTCACGACGTAGACTTCCCTGTGACTGAGGCCACTACGTCCCGCCCACAGCATACGATTGACCTCCGTGACACGGCCCCAGCCTCAGCCTTCATCACGTATAAGTGCACCTATTATCCGGTAGGCCGCTCTTCCAGTGCATTTGTCAGGCCTTCTTGCTCACTTCATATCTGTTCAGAATCAAGACGCTGCGTCCCTGTTTGGCGACGAGAACTGCGAGGATATTGCTCCAGATGGGCACTTCTGGGTTCGTTTTTTTGGAAGTTGTGATGTGTATTGCGCTCATCATACTGCAGCGACGCTTGTTGACGAAGGTCAAGGGCTTCGGAGGGAGGCTCTTCGCTGCCTGATTTTTCACCCTTCGATGGACTATACTTTCGCTGATAATTGCTTGCTAAGATCTTGCTCTCGCTCCTTCTTGTCTTCCGTCACTCATCGCATAGTCAATGCTTTATCGCGTCCTGTCTTGTTCCGTTGCACAAACGTCACTTCTCCTTCATTTGTACCATATATAATTCACGCAGATCTGTTGAATGGTTGATACTCAAGCCCAGAAAAATATAGTTGTCGTACTTTCAGTCCTTGCCATAATTGCTGCACGTCATTTGGAATTTTGGGTGATTTGTGCTTGATCTCCGTAATTAATTCTTCTCGGCGAGCTTGGAATGTGGCAGATTTGTCGCACAATTTGCCACATTCTGGGATCATGAAATCGTTTCTTTTTGAGGCCATACTTTCAAATCTCGGCATACTCACTCAAATAATGGCGAGAAGTCTTGACGTTGAGGTTGCGTTACTTTGATCACACATTTGAAGCTTGAACTGAATCTGTTGCCTTTGTCTAGGACAAGAGATGGCACTGCTGAGCTTCCACTCACATGAGATTCACGGTCTTGTTCGTCGTCTTGAGGCACACAGTTGACCGTCTTGTGATCTTCTGTTGTAACTTGATGGTAGAATTGACGTTGACATTCTTAAGAGATTGGTTCAGTTGAGGTTTTGTGTTCAAAAGCTCGAGCAGAGTCTAGATGACAAAATATATCATTATCATTGTTCATATCGTTTGTAATGGTTCATATAGTCTCGTCTTGATTGGGGTTCCTTCAACGTGCACCCTCATTCAAGCGCACGGAGATAGAAGGAGCATGGGGTAAAGCAAGGAACGGGGAAAGAGAGAGAGAGAAGGGAAGATAGAAGGGACGGGAGGGAAAGAGGAAGGTAGAAGGGAGAAAAGGAGTAAGGGGAAGGACACAGGGAGGGGATCAGCAAAGCGAAAATGAGAGAAGAAAGAAAACAACGGAAACGTCGCCAAATTGACGCCGAACTGTGATTTCATTGAAGTTGCTTGCTTGCAGAGCCCGACTTCAAACCTTGAACGCATGCAAGAGACCGATTCCAAGTGGGACACCAAAAGGCATTCGAACGGAAAAGAATCAAGCAGAGGGAGGAGAAGCACAGAAGGGCAGCTCCACACTGAGAGAGGCTGGGAAAGGGCTGGGAAAGGCGTGGGCGGGAAAAACGTCGGGCTTATAAGTGTAGGCTCTGTGGCTGTGCAGACGTGTGGTGACTCCGACAGTGGCGGGAAAGTTCTCAGGCATGTCCGAATGCCCGTTGTTAAAATGAGGATTGGCGAAACGACCATAGGAGCAGCAACGACGTTGAGTGCAATCTGGGAAACGGCAGCAAAAATAGAAAACATTGATAATGATACGTACAACCAAATCCAAAAAATCCGGTACAACCATATAAACGACAAATTAAACAGACAATTCACTCCAGTTCATACCCAGCCGTATGAAGCACAGCGGCAAACTATGAGAAAGCAATTAGCAAGAACAGTAAGTTTTCATAGAACCACCAGCGTACCTGCACTTTAGCAATAGCATACATCTGGTCAAAATCGTACCCCTCTCTCTCACTCAGATCATCTAACAATACCTTTGAAATGTGGGGCTAAGTAAGGGAGGGAGATGATGCTTACGGCTATTATGGTACATCGGGTCCGCGACTTGCCCATGCCGTCAGCGTTGATCGCGTATATGTGGGAATGGGGAGAGGAGGAACTTACTCCGTCCAACACGTTCGAAAAGCTGCGTTACTGGGTAGCCTTGCTCGATGAACGACTGAGAGGTTTATAACTCAGATATCTATAATCTCGCAGAGGGAGAGAGAGTTAGGGTAGACTGACCTGGTGGTCACTGCAGCACACCTACGTCATCACCGTTATCAGATAATGCATTGGGGATCAGAGAAAATACGTACTGGCGTAAGCCCAAGATGAAGCTCGGGGCTGTAGATTTCAGAGATATTCCATACGAGCTGGGTAACTTCTGGTGTGCCAATTCTATAGATTGCTTTTGTAAGGAGTTAGCAGGAGCCCACAGAAGGCGTTACGTACCGTTCTGGAAGTCCAAGTTGCATAGGCTCGTCAGGGGCACGATACGCCGTCATATCCGCCTGAATCATCAAAATAACGCTCGCATTGGCAGCTCTTAATTCCTCTGAACCACCATCAGTGCCCGTAAAGAAAAAAGAAAAAAGAACGAACATACTAGCATACGCCTTGGACCCCAACAACCCCTGCTCCTCACCAGCAAACGCGACAAGCTCCACGTTAGCGTTTGTGAATCTGACACCTTTTCGGGCAATGGTGCGCGCAATTGCGAGGACACCTGTGGTTCCGGAACCGTTGTCATTTGCACCTGGAGCGCGTGTGCTTCCGAAGGATCCACGGCTGTCGTAGTGCCCGCTGATTATAATGGTGTCGTTCGTCGGATTGACGGCAGAGTATCGGCTGAAGAAATCAGTTAATGAAGGAAGGAAATTATTGATGTGTTACATACCATACGACGTTAGGCACAAATCCTTCAAGGAATGGTTTGTAATGACATTCAGCACCAGAATTCTCAAACCGCGCCTTCAGCCATTTCGCGGCGATGACGGCACCCGGAGTGAACGAATGTCTAGAGACAATGCCAGACCTTCCGTCTTCCCCTGTGAGGAACCGGATATCGTTACGCATTTGAGGGAGGGAGATGTTGTTGACAATAGACGCGACTACGGGGTCAAATTTTAGTTTCTTGAGCGCATTTTTCACGGGTTCTATGGCTGAGGGTGATACGGCGTGATAGGGAATGGGCTCTCTTGGAAGAAGGGCTGATTTCCAGAATGGGGGCAAGAGCGTGTCAATTGTACGTGCTTGAAAAGGAGGTATTGAAATGAGGAGTGACGTTGGACTTTGGTGAAAATCGTGGGTGGGGATGGTCGTCGAGAGGGGGTCAAAGCTTCTTGATCCAGCGGTTCTGGTAAGTCTGACAATAGCAGCGAATTGAGGAAGGAATCTGTGATTCCCGTTGAGCCCTCCAAGAGGCTCTCTTCGACAAAATCCTGGTGAAGCCACACCAGTTGATTAGCCCCCTCGGGAACCTCCACAAATGGGGTATTCCTAGGGAAATACGCGTCCCACGCGTCGTAACATTCTTGGTCTGGTACATTGAAGATGGTGTAGCCTGGTGTGTGGATGTCCTGATAGGTTCCGTAAAAGTAATTTGAGAGACATGAATCTTCTGCGACGAATTTTGAGTGAAAAGGCGCGACGAGCAGAAGGCCGAGTGGAAATGCTGCCTTTGCAGTCATCGTGTGAGGCAAGGAGCTGAACCGAGACAAGCTGAGCGAAAGATAGGGTGACACCGCCACCGATCACACTCAGATGATGGTCGTCCGTAGAGCCCAGTCAAAACCCCGACGGTTGAAATCGGCTGAGAGTGGCTGAAATTGGCAAAAAACGATTTTGACAGATGTTCGGACTATAGCAGATGAAAATCGGTTGGAATGTGCTGATATCGTGCGATGTGTCATGGTAGAACGATTTATGTGATGATAAAAGATCATTTTCTATTCGATATCGTACGAAACAAGCAGATTGTACACCTATGAACCCATGCCCTGCTTCCTCCTCTCCTCCTTCGCCGCGCTGACTAATTCATGTCTGACAGTATAGAATTAGTTATCTTCCCCAGCATCATATGATAAAAAGCTTACCTTCCTCTCCTCCGCAAGTTGAACTCATCGGTTGCCTCTTTTCGTGAGACTTTCCGAGCCGAGTCCTTGCAGAAATGATGACCAAACAATCTAAAGAGGTTTGCGTTAGACGTGGATATGGTCAATGATAGAGACTGTGCATCAGGCGTGGGGTCGCTCAACGGAAAAGGGGACGCCGGGGTTTTCGATGCCTAACTCATCTAACGGTCTTTTAGTTGAAGGGTGGGGTGCGAGATTGAAAATGTAACGTACCTGAGACAGAAACAACAGCCGTCCCTCGAACAGGTACTGTAGACTTTGATATATGTGCGTCGTCAACGCCTCGCAGGAAGAAGATAACACGGAGTACGTACAATGGATTGATGAGTTTCAACTGGAGTCAAAGAAGGATGTGAGCAACGAAGGAATGGCATACAATCTGAATCACACCTTGATTGTGAGAGGCTTAGCGTTGGTGGCTTGAGTTAAGTCGACAACTGGTGGTGGTGGAGAGTCATCGGGAACATCCTGGATGGGAGAGAGCCGTGTTATGGAGTTCACCTGTGTGATGATGGGAGAAGGCAGCACTGGCGAGGAAACATCGCTCGCGTAATTATCAGGGACACCGGCTGTCATCGCCAGGTGGCGGGGACTACTAGGACCCCCGAAAATCCTGCTAAATGGTAGATACTAAAATGGCCGATTTTCAGATTCTTGTCCGTACCAATTTTGGCGAACTCTGTCCGGATTTTATCTAGCCTAGTCATTATATAAAAATTTTGTCCGGACTACGTATCTAGCCGTATTTAGGGCCCAAGTTTGTCCGGAATCTAGTATCTGGCCTCCAGAGGACTGGAATTTGAAGGAAAAGTGGAAATCTGGCTAAATTACGCAATGTCCTCGGCCTTTTGGCGGACTCCAATCCAATCTGATTCTTTGAAAACACCTTCAGCGTCGAGGGCTATAACACTGGAATGCATGGTTTTACTGCACATTTCACGCCACATTATTTTCAATATATCATTCGGTACCTGATCGCATGTTGAAAAAACAAAAACAAAAAGTTGACAACAGGGTTCGAACAGCAGACTACATAGATTCAACCTATGGTTGATGCACCTACGGTTATCCACTGCACTACGCAACCATACATGTCCAGTTAGGTATCTAGCCTGTCAACCTCCTTGGAAAGCTGTCCGGATTTTGTATCTAGCATTTTGCTAATTTTGTCGAAAACCTGTCCGGTTTGTCTCTAGCCTAGCACCCCCATTTTCAAAATTTCTGTCCGGATCCGTATCTACCATTTAGCAGGATTTTCGGGGGTCCTGGACTACTGGAGTGCCGTGTGACGTGGGTGAGAAGGTTGTTGACAGGGATGAGCGGCGATGTGATGGAAGTAGCTGAGGTGGGTGTCGATGGAACCGTTGGTGGTATGCCGGGAGAAACTGGGATCGTGACTTCAGTAAGGGACGAGGTCACCGTTAATGGTGAGATCGGAGGTGCAACCGTGATGGGTGTCGATGGGATTGAAACTGTCGTAGTGATTGGAGTTGGTGTCGAGGAAACTGTCGATGAAGTGTAGAGAAGGTGTCCATGTCAGTCCCGAGAAACGACATGATGGTGGAGTGAAAACAAGATGGAAAGAGTCGGAAGGAGAAAATTTCTTGGGACGATGGAGGACGATGTGGTACGACGGAAACGTTTAGGCGCACATTTAGGAGCGGTCGGAGTTTGAACTGACTTGGTGCGCGTTTGAGAGCCTGTTGGGAGTTAGCTAAACGCGTCAATGCAAACATGCGCGCGAATTCTCAAGCCACACATAATTTATATGCATAATTAGATGTGTGTTTATGTTGTAGATACAATGTGAACATTTAAAATCTGCTCTCTCATGTTTGATTGGAAATTGAAATGATCTGAACCGATTTGATTGTGTCAGGTCGGATCGCTCCGCTCACAGCTGATTTGAGTCAACCTGAACCATCGGGGTTTTCACTGGGCGTAGAGGTCGTAACCCTCCTGCTCACCATGAGCGACAGTCGTATGCCAAGAAGCTCAAGAAGCAACGTACAGAGCAGGTCTCCGCGGCGTCGACTTCAAGAGTCACTCAATCTCATACTGCTGGCAGCAACAAAGAATCACCAGCTCCACGCGTCTCCTTGACCCTCCTCTGGTTTTCAGTCCTTACCGCAACGTTGATCCTTGCGTATCTGGTTAGAAAACGCGTCAATTTCTTTTGAAGAGAACGCTTATCGTATTTTGAATCATAGAACCCAACTGTCGTTATCAATTTCTTGGACTCGTGGATCGGGTTCTCTGAGCACTACGATGGAGCTCCGGCAGCTTCCTCAACAACAGAGACGTTTACTTACCTGTCTGCCGATATACCGAAGCGCGATGCGGTGGTAAAGGCGTTCAAAGTGCGTGCCTCATATTCAATCATCCAGAGGGTAAAGACTGATCTTGCAACAGAACGCTTGGCACGCATATGGTGACCTCCTACTGCTTTATTTTCCCTCTAAGTATCTGAATACGCTCATCAGAGAGAGATGCTATGGGGGATGACGAATACCACCCCATAGAACAAAAAGGAAGCAACCTGACCAAAGCAGGAGGGATCGGCTACATGGTAATCGACGCGCTCGACACCATGCAACTGATGGGTCTCAAAGAAGAATACGCTAGATCCAGAAACTGGGTACAATCCAAGCTATCCTTTGACCGTGATGACCGATTCAGCACATTCGAGGTAGGCACCATTTGTCGCTTCTCCCCTCCAACTCATCGTAACGCTTTCCTCCCGCAACCAGACAACCATCCGTGTCCTCGGCGGCCTCCTCTCCGCATACCACCTATCCAACCACGACCCACTCTACCTCGAAAAAGCAGTTGAACTGGCAGACAGGATCTTACCCGTTTTCGACACACCTTTAGGGCTCCCCTTGCCCGTTATTAATCTAGCGACGATGGAGCCGAGTCACATGGACGACTTCCCGGGACTCGTCAGCGTTGCAGAAGCTGGGACTTTGCAGTTGGAGTTCAGGTATTTGAGCCATTTGACGGGGAACGATGTGTATTGGCGCAAAGTTGAAAATGTGAGATTGGTTCAGTGATGAATGAATAGTATCTGAAGGAGAGGACAGGTCATGCGAATTATCAAAGACGCGCGGTTGCCTCACGGCTTGGCGTCCATCTTTTTGAAGTGCGTTCTTTTCCGTTTTGTTTTCTTGCCAGCATTGTTGAAAGCTTATCTTAGTATTGACCGAGGGCAGTATGAACCGTCTGCCATTCGACTTGGTGCGCGAGCAGACTCGTTTTACGAGTATCTGTTGTTCGTAACTTCCACTCTTCGTGAAATACGTCAGGCTCATAAACCTCAACAGAAAACAATACCTTCAAACGGTACGCCGTCGGCAACATATTTTCGTCCTTTTCTCATAGAACACACAGAATAAATCTGAAGTGGTCTACCGTGACGTATGTTCGCCTTCGTCGCTTCCTTCGTGTCTCATACTCCTTCCATCACAGATGTACGACGATGCCATGACCGCCATACACTCATACCTTATCCAAGAGAGCAAAGACGCTAAAATGACGTACACGTCTGAGCTCATCCCCGAACATCACGAGGACGGTGAAATGTTCGTTTCCTTCTCTTCTCATTTCCACTACCACTCAAACGACGGTGACAGATCATGGCGACTGACACCAAAGCAAGACCACCTAGTGTGCTTCCTTGGGGGTTCGCTCATGCTTGGGGCAACACACACAGGGACAGGCACTCGACAGCCCGTTTCAATACCCCCCCCGACCAGAAGCGTTCACGGAAAATGGACGAAGAGATTGGAAGACAGGAGTTGAGCTCATCAAGACGTGTATGAATACCCATGATACTGCCAAGTGCGTCTCCTCGATGTTAGTTGAGTTGCTTGCGGTTAATGAAAGAGGAACTTAGTGGATTGTCGCCTGAGATTGTATACTTTAGAGTGCCAAGTGATGAGATGGACGGATACGATATCGCCCCTTCTGATTGGTATATCCGTGGTGCTCAGTATGTATCTCTCAAAAAAGACTTGACATTCCTCCAATTGACCGTATACAATCTCATTATAGGAAAGGCGAATTTCCACCATATAACGCCCGTTACATGCTCCGGTATCTGCTTATCTCCTCCGTCCTTCCTTCCCAATTAGCCAACTCACGAAACAAAGGCCAGAAACCGTCGAATCTCTGTTCCTCGCATGTCGACTGACAGGCGATCCCATATACCGAGACCATGCATGGGTGATCTTTCAATCCATCGAGAAGCACTGCCGTGTCCCTACGGGCGGGTACGCGACGATTATCAATGTAGATGAGAATCCGGCAAGGCAGGAGGATAAGATGGAGACGTTCTTTTTGGTGCGTCTTTTTCCTTTGAACTTGTGATTGATTGGATGTTTACTGGGTGAAGCTTCAGAGTGAGACGCTGAAGTATCTTTATCTGTTGTTCTCAGATTCGGATGTGGTCCCGTTGGACAGTAGGTTTTTTTATGTTTTGCGACCTTGAAGTGTGTGGCTGATCATGTGTTTGTAGAGTATGTGTTCAATACAGAGGTAAGCTTGTCTCTAGCTGAAATACAACTGTAATTGAGACTGATGACCCTTCCTTTGCATAGGCCCATCCTCTGCCAGTCTTTACTTCAAAAATGTCAACCGGCTTCACATAGCATACATATACTATAGCAAGCTGCAGTATTCTCTAATCCTTATCACTCCAACTTATATTGAAGAGTAGATACAACTTCAATAACACATCTGCTGGTAAAAGTGTGTATATCCAGATTTTTTTTCCGTGCATCAATATCTGCCCTGTTCTCCACCAGCAGCTTCACAACTGCCTCATGATGTCTGCCTCATTGCCCTTTAATGGTGCTGCTTGAAGAGCACATCTCTACTGTGCCCTATTCTCCACTAACAGCTTCACAACTGCCTCATGACCTTCAGATGCTGCTGCTGCAAGAGCAGTTCCATATCCTCCCTATAGATTCACATCTGCCCCATTCCCCATCAGCAGCTTCACAACTGCCTCATGACCTCCATATGCTGCTGCTTTAAGAGCAGTTCCATATTGTCCTCCCCATGCATTAACATCTGCCTTGTTCTCTATCAGCAGCTTCACAACTGCCTCATGACCTCTGGATGATGCTGCCTGAAGAGCTTTCCCTTCCTGTGCATTAAGGTCTTCCCCCTTCTCTATCATCAGCTTTATGATTCTTTCATAACCCCCCAATGATACTGCCCAATGTGCTTTTTCTTGTAAATAAACAGTGCCTAGCAATAATCATCAAACTCATTAATATCATATATGTCATGCTTTAATTATACAGTTGAGTGCAAAAAGAATGAAGGTTGGTTCATTTTTCTGGTTCTTTCTAAGAATCTATTGTACCTCAAATGTATTTGTGTTACACTTCCCTTGGTATGGACTAATTTCAGTGAAAGCTGGAGCCTTGAGAAGGTTTTTATTCTGGAGGCCATTTTTGGCATCTGAAAAAAAAAATATGTGCTAACTGGGGAGGTGGCCAGAACATACCTATGGTCAACCTGAATGAGCTTATCAAAGAATTAGTTAAAAATACTGAGCGGTTATGCTTGTAGAGCCTCCAGAAAATGGTCATTTTGTGCCATTTTGGTCATTTTTGGCCTGTTTTAGACAAAACAAGCCATTTTCTAAAGCCTCTACAGACATAATTGCTCAGTATTTTTGCCTGATTCTTTGATAGGCTCATTCAGGTTGACCAGAGGTATGTTCTGGCTACTTCCCCAGTTAGCGCATATTTTTTTTTTTTCAGATGCCAAAAATGGCCTCCAGAATAAAAACCTTCTCAAGGCTCCAGCTTTCACTGAAATTAGTCCATACCAAGGGAAGTGTAACACAAATACATTTGAGGTACAATAGATTCTTAGAAAGAACCAGAAAAATGAACCAACCTTCATTCTTTTTGCACTCAACTGTAGAATTCACCATTCTCATCTTCAATTATGTCAAATGCTTCTTGTATTCAATTTGGAAGGTCTTGACAGGTAATTAACCAGCTTCTATCCTAGGTGGTACACTTTTACATTTCCAGATTACTCATTGATATTTAGTGCTTGGAAGTCCAGTCTCAAGACTACAAAAAGACTGCAACTGGACTGGACCAAGACTGCAAAAGACCAGACCTGCAGTCTTGGTCTTTCAGATTTGAGATCACAAGACTGCAAAAAGACTGGTTAACATGGACTGGATAAGATAACTTGTACTGTGTGAAAAGGGAGTGAACAAATGTACAAGGAATTCGTGTGGACAAATTCCTTGGTTGTGCAAAAATCTCGCTCAGACTCAAGAAGGTGCTGTTATGATACAGCTTGTAATCTTTGGTGTACTCCTATGAGTATACAAGTAGTCAGTAGCAATTGAGTAAAAAGAAATAACTACCTGGGTTACCAAAGAAGATGTGAGCAGGACCATGAGGTTCCGTAAGTATCTTCGAAATAAAAGGAGACTTGAAACCAAGTAAGGAACCTGAGTACCAGACTGCCAAATGATCAGAGCAAGTTGATGATCAAATGTGATGTTAGTGTGAAGCATAATGATCTTAGGTAGTGTTCAAAAGCCTGGTTAGGTCCGGTTATTGGGTGCCCAGGGGCTCTAATCAAGACTGAGACCAGTTAGCCTTTGTCCCGAAACCTAAAATAACCTAACTGGACTGCAACTAACCAGTTACAGTCGGTTATTTGCAGTTACTAACCAGTTAGGACTGAAAAATAAAGAATCGGTTATAACAAGGCAAATATGTATCTTGATAGATATTATTTCTGCATATTCTAGCTTTAAAACGAGCCCAAGCATGCTAAAATCGGTGAAGAATTGACATATTTATGCAATTATCCTTGAAAGTCTACACATTTGAGTGATATTTGAGAGATTTGACCATAAATTAGTCAAATTTTAAGTGTTTTCGATGTTCTCAAGTGCGTTTTGAAGGTGTATAACAGGGCTGGTTATAACCAGCTATGACCGGTTATTTAATGGTTAGTTAACTGCAAAATAACTGGTTATTCCATTTTCAAAATCAACTAACCCTAACTGCAGTTAGGTCAGTGTTGCAGTTAGGTCTGGTTATTTTCTGGTTAACTAACCTAACTTTCAAACACTAATCTTAGGACAGGTTCAGACTTTGTAGCGCTAAGCCTTATGTCAGGAAAATCAATATTAGGATATATGTAGAGACATGAAGAAATCAGCACATATCAGTCCATCACCTTTTTGGGGGGAAAATATGGCTCAGTAATCATTTATATTGTATTATGAGAATGATTACCATGATGTCTATTGATGAGAAAAACCACAGTGATTATTACTGACAAGGGTGATTACTGTGGTGAAAATGATTGATAACTGTCCATACTGCTGGCCATTGACAGGGAGGTCAGTACTGATAAAATTGGTCCATAGTCACAGCTGTGTTCAGCAGGATAACCGTTGATCATGCTCCTTGGCACAAATATTGCCATCTTAGTTACCCATGGCAAAATAGGGTCATATGTTATCCAATCAATAATGGCAGTCATGCATAATGGATAATAACAGTGCAGAGAATAGTTTTGTAATGATACATTTACAAGATCAATATCTACATGCTACTAGGGTCCAGGTAATTCTTGAACATACACAAGAACCTCTTCCAGCTTGCAATCCACATCTCCTCGCAAATGCTCTGCAATTTCTTTCACACCCTCTTTGATATCGCCCATCTCATGCTTGATCCAGTCCATATTGTCTTCATTGGCATACATGATGTGCTTCTTTTTGAACAGGCACTTGTCTGCAGCATCCAGAACATCTACACCTCGCTTCGACGAGGATCTAGGAACGTTCTGGCATAATGTCAACGATTAGTATAATTGCTTTCAGGCCAGAGTCTGATATCTCACCTTGCTGCGCTGTGCTGATGTGCTAGCCCCCATTGTGTTGATACGATTCCTGGTCCCAAGTCTGGTGTTTGGCAGGTGGCATCATGATTGAGAGGGCCTTGGATCTTCGCTGGATGAGGAGCATTGTTTGGAGTGTCTCCGTAATACTGGAGAACAGCAATGAGGATGAGGACAGTTACATGGAGGAGAAGGAGAAATGTTGGGTGTGCTCCTGAGTATTCGGATGGGAGGAAAGTCTGGGTCGGTCTGCTCATCATATCCTGACCCAATGTGGGTCTGATGAGAGAGTGGTGGGTGAGGATAAAGTGGGATGGGACGATGCTGAAGATTCATGGCAGAATTGACTCACCAGCTTTGCACCTTATATGTGTTTGGGGGCAACAGAGTCAATGTTGGAGCATGATGACTGCCATGCCGAGGATGTGGAGTATATTCTCTCCAACACATTCCTGAGCTCCACAGAAATTATGGCACTTGGACACCAAATAAGCACAGGTGGTGGATTGAAAGTGAGGGTAGCGCCACAAGGATGATGTTCCTGCATTGGAGGTCTTTACCATCCCCCATGAGTTCTGGCAGAATCCGGTGGATTCCAAGTGGAATGTCAGAATTCCATGGAATTCCAATGGAAACCAGTTGGCTGGAGTCTCAGCCATTCTGGTTTCCAATTCTGTGGAAATTCCAATGGAATCCGACGGAATCCAGTGGAAATGGTTGGAATCTGGGAGCCTCCCAGAACAGTTTCCATTGGAATCCATTGGAATTCCAACCAGATTCCATGGAATTCCAATGGAAAGTATATTCCAGTCAAATTCCAACAGATTCCAATGAATTCCAATATTTGTTGTTGTTATTATAATATATATATATAAAATTACATGAACAAGGATTGAACCATAGCCTCAGGAGACATTGCGGGAACTGGGAGGAGCAATATTACCACTGAGCTATACAACCGTTACAAGGGATAGAACTATCAATTAATATATGTCGTGTTCACATTCACCTTCCCAAACAAGTGTCGGCAAACGCTGACGCATGATTTGGTGCCATCAATGACCAGGACAACGACAACATGTCAACGACCAGGATGAGGACGACACATCAATGGCAAGCATGAGTGGTGGGACACCATGTGAGTACCCATCACTGTAGTGTTGCCACAGCTTGGCTAGCCGCAAGCCAGCTCACTGAACCGGCGGCTTTTGCCGGTTCTGGTTTGTGGATCGCTTGAGAGCTGATCAAATCCGGTTCGGCTCGGCTTAGTCGGTGGCTTTGAACCGGTTATAGCTGGTAAATGTTGCAGCAATTGAAGACTTGCACGTTAAGTAGAATGAAGGTAAATGTGTGATAGAATTCGAGAAAAATGTACATTGTGATAGCAAGTATATTAAACAAAGAATATCTCTATCAATCCTCGTCATCCTGTCCAACAACGTGAATGACCTCATCAATATCTATACCACCCTCTGTAATTTCTGAAGTTAGCTTCCCTAACAAATCCGCTGCATCTTCGTCATCATCTGCGTAGTACTCACCAGTGGGAACCAATATTTATGATAAAACAATGGCAATGCCAATGGTCATCTCAAACGAACTGTCACAAAGTTTATGAGAGGCATCTCATTAGGATGTCCTATCTATTTCATTCATATAATTGTCAGAACTTTTCATAAAGTATGGGGAAGTTTTGAGATATATTTCATAAGTCTTCCTGCTGATTTCATTGTCAATTTCATAACCCTTCCATGGCAACTTCATTGTGCTTTCATTAAAACCTAAGGCTCTTTCATTATTAGTGTATGGGTTATTTCATTATTGATCTCATTGGATATTTCATTAATATCTCATGTGATTTCATTGTGCTTTCAATAGATATTTCATTAGAAATGTTGGGGCCTCTCATTGTGATTTTTCATTAATAATTCAGGTGATTTCATTGCACTTTCATAACTAATGCTCTGCACTTTCAATAGATATTTCATTAGAAATGTTGGGGTGTCTCATTGTGATTTTTCATTAATAATTCAGGTGATTTCATTGTGCTTTTCATAACTAATGCCTTGCGCTTTCAATAGATATTTCATTAGAAATGTTGGGGCCTCTCATTGTGATTTTTCATTAATAATTCAGGTGATTTCATTGTGCTTTCATAACTAATGCCCTGCGCTTTCAATAGATATTTCATTAGAAATGTTGGGCACTCTTATTGTGATTTTTCATTACTATTTCAAGCAATTTCATTGCTTTTCATAACTAATGCCCTGCGCTTTCAATAGATATTTCATTAGAAATGTTGGGGCCTTTCATTGTGATTTTTCATTAATAATTCAGGTGATTTCATTGCACTTTTCATAATTAATGCCCTGCACTTTCAATAGATATTTCATTAGAAATGTTGGGGCCTCTCATTGCGATATTTCATTAATAATTCAGGCAATTTCATTGCACTTTTCATAACTAATGCCCTGCGCTTTCAATAGATATTTCATTCTTATCCCCAGAATATTTCATTATATGGATCTCTGGTGCTTTCATTTTACCTGTCAGGGTCCATCCAATCAGATGTTGACATGATGGTCACATGACCCATTACCCCAAATGGTCAAAAAACAAAAGTTGAAGCCCTGCACTGTAGCTTCCAGAATCTGTTTGAATTATGTCCTAGAGTGCTCCCATTGTGAAGATATGAGGTTAGAGATTTTTTCCACCCCTGGCTTTTTTTTTTTTTTTTTTTGTGTTTTTCTCCATAAAAACAACACCAAACAATGAGATTTCAACACATTTAGAGAGCTATGAGAAGGGGCTACAATTATTGTATTGTGGGAAATTTGACCAAAAAAGGAAGGTGCATACCCAAAAACAAAAACTGACACTGACAGACTACAAAAGATTTCTGGTAGACTACCAAAGTCTGTGATAGACTACAATGTTTACTAACAGACTACCAAAGACTACAAAAAGTCAGACATAGACTACAATGTTTACTAATAGACCACAAAAGACTACAACAATTGGATGCAGACTATATAGAAAAGTTTGTGGTGTTACCTTTTTGGACAAGAAAAGTTAGTAGTGTCTGCTTTTTTAAACTACAAATGTTTGTAATGTCCACTTTTTCAGACTACAGAAGTTAGTAGTGTCCGCTTTTTTCACTACAAAAGTTAGTAATGTCTGCTTTCTCAGACTACACAATTTAGTAGTGTCTGCTTTTTTAGGCTACAAAAGTTTGTATACTGCTTTTCTGATATATAGTTTATACAGTTCTTCACTATGAATAGGTTCATGGGAATATGATTTAGATTTGACATTTTACCATTACTACCTCATTGGTTTTGATATCATACCCAAGTTTGTCTGTTTTTCACATCAATGGAGGCTGTACTATATTTTCATATTATTAGCTACCATCCTAGCTCTAACAATAGTCAACTTTGAAGTGAGTTACAATACTGGATGGATGATAAGTTGAGTGGTCCTTGTAGATTTTATGACATTTCACCCCAAAGTCAGGTCATGATAGAAAATGTCAGCCATGTTCCACCCTGTCTTCAACATGAATCCTAGATGAAGATTGCCAAAGAGAAGACCAAACTGCCCTCTATCATTAACTCTTGCTACCTGTGATACTTACTGTGATGAGGGCATAAAAAGTGACAGCTAATCATGATATTTAAAGAGAGGATAGGCTGCACTGGTGTGACAGAATTTATACCTTTGAAATGATAGTCAAAGATGTCTATAGTCAGACATAAAACATTGGCTGCTCATATGGATAGAAGGTTGACTGATGTCAGAGATGGGATTGTGGGTTCTGAGATGAAAAGAGATGAAAGACAACCTTGGGCATGATGTCAAAACCAATGATGGAGTAATGATAAGATCCATGCACAGTCAAGGACACTACAAATTATATTTTAGAAAAGCAGTCTACAAACTTTTCTAGTCTAAAAAAGTGGAAACTACAAAGTGTTGTAATGAAAAAAAGTGGACACTATTGACTGTTGTAATGGAAAAGTGGACACTACTGACTTTTGTAGTCTGAAAAAGCAGACACTACTAAATTGTGTAGTCTGAGAAAGCAGACATTACTAACTTTTGTAGTGAAAAAAGCGGACACTACTAACTTCTGTAGTCTGAAAAAGTGGACATTACAAACATTTGTAGTTTAAAAAAGCAGACACTACTAACTTTTCTTGTCCAAAAAGGTAACACCACAAACTTTTCTATATAGTCTGCATCCAATTGTTGTAGTCTTTTGTGGTCTATTAGTAAACATTGTAGTCTATGTCTGACTTTTTGTAGTCTTTGGTAGTCTGTTAGTAAACATTGTAGTCTATCACAGACTTTGGTAGTCTACCAGAAATCTTTTGTAGTCTGTCAGTGTCAGTTTTTGTTTTTGGGTATGCACCTTCCTTTTTTGGTCAAATTTCCCACAATACAATAATTGTAGCCCCTTCTCATAGCTCTCTAAATGTGTTGAAATCTCATTGTTTGGTGTTGTTTTTATGGAGAAAAACACAAAAAAAAAAAAAAAAAAAGCCAGGGGTGGAAAAAATCTCTAACCTCATATCTTCACAATGGGAGCACTCTAGGACATAATTCAAACAGATTCTGGAAGCTACAGTGCAGGGCTTCAACTTTTGTTTTTTGACCATTTGGGGTAATGGGTCATGTGACCATCATGTCAACATCTGATTGGATGGACCCTGACAGGTAAAATGAAAGCACCAGAGATCCATATAATGAAATATTCTGGGGATAAGAATGAAATATCTATTGAAAGCGCAGGGCATTAGTTATGAAAAGTGCAATGAAATTGCCTGAATTATTAATGAAATATCGCAATGAGAGGCCCCAACATTTCTAATGAAATATCTATTGAAAGTGCAGGGCATTAATTATGAAAAGTGCAATGAAATCACCTGAATTATTAATGAAAAATCACAATGAAAGGCCCCAACATTTCTAATGAAATATCTATTGAAAGCGCAGGGCATTAGTTATGAAAAGCAATGAAATTGCTTGAAATAGTAATGAAAAATCACAATAAGAGTGCCCAACATTTCTAATGAAATATCTATTGAAAGCGCAGGGCATTAGTTATGAAAGCACAATGAAATCACCTGAATTATTAATGAAAAATCACAATGAGAGGCCCCAACATTTCTAATGAAATATCTATTGAAAGCGCAAGGCATTAGTTATGAAAAGCACAATGAAATCACCTGAATTATTAATGAAAAATCACAATGAGACACCCCAACATTTCTAATGAAATATCTATTGAAAGTGCAGAGCATTAGTTATGAAAGTGCAATGAAATCACCTGAATTATTAATGAAAAATCACAATGAGAGGCCCCAACATTTCTAATGAAATATCTATTGAAAGCACAATGAAATCACATGAGATATTAATGAAATATCCAATGAAAGTGTTGGGTATTTAAAGCTGATTCCGAAAACCTTGTCACTACGCGATTTTTCGCAACACATCAGCAATATAATATATGAGTGATATATGAGCTGAGTAACCAGGGACAGGGCTAAATCGGCGATTTCGAAGATTTCAGATCGATTACTAATCTAATCAAATGTTGCGGGGAAATAGTATTTTCAACTTTTATCATAGGGGGAAATAGCTTGAAGATACAATCTTGGTACCTACGGAATCCCTTCAATTTACTCTACCTTATCATGCAAAAATCCAGAGCACCGGTCATTTCTGACTTGCAATATGGTAGAAAGTGAAGCTTGTCACACATGTCACGCCGCTGTCGGATGGATCAGATAACATTGAACATCTGCTCATTTCCTCTCCCCTCTAGTGCCACACTTCAGCTATGGTGTTTCGGCACATTAGTCAAGATCTAAAGGAGCGCGTTCTGTGGCTCCTTGAAAATGACTTCATTCCTGATGATGTTGCAGACATATTTGGTGTTTCATGACGCAGCATCTACCGTTGGCAGGCAAATGTCGAAAATTATGGCAACGTCATCCGCCCTCGTAATCCTCTACAGGGTCGCCCACGCACGCTCAATGCTGATCAGACTCATGATCTCTTCACCTTACTGGACGACGCACCTGAAATGTATCTTGATGAGATTCAGGAATGGGTGGCCATTACCCAAGATCTGTCAATCTCGAAAACAGCGCTACACATCCTCATCCGGGATGCTGGAGTCACATATAAAGTTCTTCATAAGGCTGCATCTGAACGTGATGAGGAGGCTTGGGAGAGGTTTCGTGATTTTGCAAGGAATCACCTTGTTGCTTCAATGATTATTACAGTTGATGAATCCAGCAAAGATGATCGGACCATTTTTCGTAGACGTGGGCGGGCTCCTAGTGGGCATCGAGCAGAAATTGATGCAGATTTTGTTCGTGGAGAAAGATACAGTATCCTGGCTGCGATGGCGGTGGAAGGATTTGTTGGAACGAGGGTTGTTGCAGGCTCCGTTGATTCAGATGAGTTCTTTGATTTTATTGTTGAGGATATTGTTTGTATCTCTTTCACACTAATCGATTGGTTATCCACTCACAGTTTTTTTGTTATAGCTCCCACAAATGAACCCATACCCACAGGATCATAGTGTTCTGATCCTTGATAATTGTGCAATTCACAAAAGCGCATTGCTGCGAGAAATGGTTGAAGCAAAAAGTAAGCTCCATTGCTGCTTGACGGAACTCATAATTTATTGCCTGTAGACTGTCGCTTGATTTTCCTGCCCGCTTATTCACCCGATATGAACCCCATTGAGGAGAGCTTCAGTTCAAGTACACTTTTTCTCCCTCTTCCAGACCTGCCATTGCTGATTATCATTCACAGTCAAAGCTTGGATTCGTCGGCACTGGCGCCGGATGATGAATAGTGAGCACCCAGAGCTTGACTTGCTGGAGGCTTGTGGTCATGTAACTGCCGAGATGGCAAGAGGATGGTTTGCACACTCTGGCTATGTATAACTCGCAATCCATCCAGACATCATACAGCGAAAGAGAATTTATTAGAATAGAAAGAATGTTCCACTAATTATATGGCTGTCACTCTATCTACAAATATAACACACAGAGGGGAATAAGCAAGTTATGGGAGGGAGGAGCCATTTACGTGAGGTGAAAAGTCAAAAAGCAGATGGGAAAGGGAGGAAACAAAACCTAGTTACCATCGAGCAAGAACTTCTTATACTTACTATATGCTTTGATAATGCGATTGACTGCGAGTGGGCGGATAGAAGCATGCTCCCACTGGGAATCCTTCAAAGCTGAGAGATCGTCGCCAATCTCAAAGCCCATCTCAGTTAGCGAGTCACAGATGGACGCTGGAAAATTATACTTCATGCAAAATTCCTCGACTGAGCCCCCAGGTATGGGAGGAGAGGATCTCCCATCACCAGATTGGTGTCGAGAACCATGTGGTGGTGAGGAGTTTCCATGTCGGTGACGAGAGGGAGAGGGCAATGAGTGGGGAGGTCCATGACCAAAGTATGGTGGATAACCAGGAGGATAGCCATAGTGTGGATGTGATATAGGATTGGAAGGGAATGCCCAGAGGCCATAGTCAAACAGTGGTATATAGCTAGATTTGGATATCTTACATAATATATTGATCTTTTGTCTTGAACCACCATCTTGTCAGCAGTCTTGCCATCCTCTTGCACTACATGTAGTGCTTTGTATATCTGTACTTCCTACAGTATGCATAATCATGTTGGGCCAGCTGAGTATCTTGTAACTGCTCATTGCTCACTCATGGGTGTTGATCCCAGATCCACCCATTCTTGCCTCCTCCTTCCCTCTTGGCTTCAGCTATGCGAGAAGTTCAGAGTGAACCAAGGGGGTGGCGGAACATGGATCCCAAACACTGGCTGGGAGGGGGGGGGATCCTGCCGAAGGCCGAAAAAAAAATAGTGACCTGATCGATTTTTGTCGCAAATTGAGCCTGAGCATCAGCCAATTGTCTGTTCTTCTTTCCTGAATGTGACTTACCACCTTAGCGCTTCATACCTCGTACTACTCCTGACTCCACCTTCAATGCCCTCATACACCATCAACGATGACGCCAGCCAGGTAATTCCGACATCTGCAATTGTGAAGAAAGTGTAGGCCGTCAGAACGCCCATTGAGGCCAGTGACTCGACGTGTAAATGATGAGGCGAGGGGCGATGGAACCTTTTTTCTCATTAAGTACTCGCAGCATCTAGGCCGAATTTGAGGCTCCAAACAAGCTTCTGAAGCTTGTTCAAGGTCAATTTGAGGCTCTTGATGGCGAAAGCGTTGACAAAACCTCTTGATACACCATGAATGAATTTTTCTACGTGACAATTTTGCAAGTAAATACGCTGTTAACAGTCTGGGAAACTCACTGCGTTTGCTCAGGTATGTTCCTCCGTGAAAACCAGAGTATCTTCAATTGTTATTTGAAAGTCACGGCCCGGGTTTGTGAGTTCTCGGTTTAGGTACGGTGCAGGATTTTTGAAATGCCGGATCGTGGGACAAAATAACATTTAATAAAACATCGGAACTTGGAAAACATACCTTATATAGTAAGAGGTGGAGGGGGGGAGGTCAGCCAAATCCCCGAGAAAAAAATAGGGAGTGTTGGTACATTTTCCATGTTCCGCCACCCCCTTGGAGTGAACGCTTCACAATGGTGGGGGCACCGCGGACTTCACCAAAGCATGGTTGAAGTCTGCATTTCTTGGTAGAGGGAGAGCTGGAGAGTTGTGGGAATGCGCCAGCTCATCACAGGAGGAACCTTAGCATGGATGGTAGCTGCTGCTCGCGCACTTCGCGGCGGGCTTACTACTTCATGTGAAAGGGCTCATCCATCCTTCAGTTGGATGAACCATTGACTTTAGCTTGTGCTTGCACAGCTGGTTGAGGTTTGTTCGATTGGGTTGCTGCGCTGACTCTGAGCAGCTGGGCTTTGGGATTTCGCGACTACGCGGCCTGAAGTCTACTGTGAGGAGAGTTCCTACTCACCTATGTCTGGATTCCGCGACTACGCGACCATTGACTTGGTGAGGAGGTTGCCCACAACCAGTGTCGCCTGCTGCTTTGCGCTGCTTCACTGTCTCTCAGACTCCACCTGTTCCTCAACCATCTCCCTTGTCTTTTAGCATCTAGGCCTCTCAAGAACAGCCAGATGTTCATTGACATCCCTCCAGTTCAGTCTACTGCTCTGGAAATTATGTGCTATGCCCTACTATGCTTCTCTCCCAATCTTTGCTGTTTTCCTGCTTGAGGAATGAGTGTTCTCATCCTCCTTACTTCTCTATGAGCTCCCTGGAATGGCTCTTCTTGGTTTCTGAATGGTTAGAAGGATTTGGAGTGGTTTTGGGTTGGATGGGGTCATCAGCAAACCGGTGAATTCCTTATATGACCTTTTATTTCTCACGAGATATTTGTCAGATGATGGCAGATCACAATTCCTCACAATCCGTCGCAATCCTTGTGTGCTCCTCGCGAGGATACATGCAGATTACTCCAGTCTCGTAGCTGGATAAAATTATATATATATCATTTTTTACAATTATGAGATAGTGTAATGGGGAAAAGCATTCCCATATCATAGTCTTCTCAGCTCTTGACGAACGCAAACACTTCTGGACCATATCGCAAGTAACCGAGAGATGAAACTTGAATAAAACCGACGTCACCAATGGGTGTTGTGACTTTGGGTGTCGGAAGAGTGTCATGTGACCATCGGATACGTTCGGCTGAGGTCAGAACATCATGCCATGTGACTGATGTTGAACTTCGCTAGTTTGAATTTCGGGACTTTGTCTTCGTAACCACCACCCACTTCCCCACCATCGCTCCCTGAGTCTGCACATACACCCGCTCACCGATGTTGGCCACATCCGTGAGTTGGTGTATGTGCTGCTCTAGTCTGGCCTTATGCTCTCGTTACAGTGAGTCATGCGTTTGCGTGGTCAAAGCCCCTTCAATTTAACGGATTTCATCTAGAATTATGATGAGTTGGCATGCGCCTCCACTCCGTCAGTCCTCCTGCTCGGATTAAGCGGGTTCGCCACTTATCCATCATCTTCTCTGCTCCCCCCATCGGCTCATGACGGACCCTCAGAATACACGATGGATCTTATGTGTTCTGGGGGTCAGTGGGTAACTTTGCCTCCTGTTCAGCCGTCTTTCTCCCTGTTCCCCTTTTCCTTAGCTCAGGCATTCTATAGTAGCTTGTAGTCCTTCATTCTTGTACCCTGTAGCTGTAATACATATGTTTCAATCCTACAAACCATAATTGAAAGGAATGGACAGTCTAAAATGTGAGAAAATCCCTCAAAAGCTATCAAAATGGATCACAACGTCACAAAAGAATGTATAGCAGCATGATATTGTGAAATCTTGCTTTATATTGTGAGAGATTGTCTAGAAGCGCAGCGATGATGAGGCCTCATCAGACGTTGTGAGGAGGGTCAAAATCTTATAGTAAATTGTGATGATTTCAGCAAATTGTGATCAATTTCGTACCTTATGATGGATCATCGTATTTCCCATGATTTGCTGATGGTTGATGGGACATCAACATGGGACTTATTCATGTTATATCTCGCCAACCGATGCCCCGATTGCTCTCGTCTCTTTTGCGCTGGGAGGCCCTCGTTCATACCTTTCTTTGGACCCCCTGAACTCGCCAAACGGTCGCGTATTGGCTGCGCTTCACCTACTTCAGCCTGGTATGACCAAAATGAACATATCTCGTCCGTTCTCGGCGAGATCCTCGTCGTTCCTTTTGTTCTTTGGCTCGTTTTGAAGCCACGGTCAATGCGCTTCTGGGAAGCCCTCATACGCGTCAAACGGACGAGCGGATCCTGTGTTACAGCACCATCCCTCCAACAACCACTTACATGTGACTTGTTCATGTCGTATCTCGCCAACCGATGCCCCGATTGCGCTCATCCTTTTTGCGTTGGAAATCCCTCATTCACACCTTTCTGTGGACTCCCTGAACTCGCCAAACGGTCGCCTATTGGCGGTGCTTCGCCTAGTTCAGCCTGGTATGACCAAGATGAGCATGTTTCATTCATTCTCGGCGAGATCTTCGTCGTCCCTTTCGTTCTTTGGTCCGTTTTAAAGCCGCGGTCAATGCGCTTCTGGGAAGCCCTCATACGCGTCAAACGGACGAGCGGTTCTCATGTCACAGCACCATCCCTCCAACAACCATTTGCATGTGACTTGTTCATGTCATATCTCGCCAACCGATGCCCCGATTGCGCTCATCCTTTTTGCGTTGGAAAGCCCTTATTCACACCTTTCTGTGGACTCCATGAACTCGCCAAACGGTCACCTATTGGCGGTGCTTCGCCTAGTTCAGCCTGGTATGACCAAGATGAGCATGTTTCATCCATTCTCGGCGAGATCTTCGTCGTCCCTTTCGTTCTTTGGTTCGTTTTAAAGCCACGGTCAATGCGCTTCTGGGAAGCCCTCATACGCGTCAAACGGACGAGCGGTTCTCGTGTCACAGCACCATCCCTCCAACAACCATTTGCATGTGACTTGTTCATGTCATATCTCGCCGACCAACACCCCGATTGCTCTCGTCTCTTTTGCGCTGGGAAGCTCTCGTTCATACCTTTCTTTGGACCCCATGAACTCGCCAAACGGTCACATATTTGGCTGCGCTTCGCCTAGTTCAGCCTGGCATGGCCAAAATGAACATATTCGTCCGTTCTCGACGAGATCCTCGTCGTTCCTTATGTTCTTTGGCTTGTTTTGAAGCCACGGTCAATGCGATCTTCTGGGAAGCCCTTATACGCGCCAAACGGACGAGCGGTCCTTGTGTTACAGTGCCATCTCTTCAACAACCATTTCCCCCTTCCTATTGTCATAACCTGCTCGCATCGGACGCTCTATAGCCGTTTGAAACGCCTGAATCGTACCTTTCCGACGCACCTATTCATGTCGATAACGGACAACAGCCTGGTCTGCAGTATGGCATTTACTCCAGAAACTGCAGTTTCTGGGTATTACCTCTCTATCTCGACAACCACGGCTCGTCACGATACGCGAATTATACCGTTGGAAAGGCGTCGTTCGTAGCTTTGAACGGGTATTTGATCCCAGGAACGGGCCAGAAATCACTACACTATGCTCAAACACATTTTTGGCTACCCCCAGGATCTCCCCTATTTGGGGTGTTAAGACTTGATTGGAGGACTCTTATGGACAGGGGAAACACCTCAACTGGTTGAGAGTTGCTGCTCGCGCATTACGCGGCGGACTCTTCTTCAGTCATGGTAACCTTCTGGCTCTCTCAGAAGGCTGATTGCTGCTTGTGCATTTCGCAGCAGATCAGTGTGGAGGAGTTGCAGCTCGCGCATTACGCGCGGACTCTTCTTCATCATGGTAACCTTTCTGAGTCCCCAGAAGTACTGATTGCTGCTCGCGTGTTTACGTGGCGGATCATGTTGTGAGGAGTTGCAGCTCGCGCATTACGCGGTGGACTCTTCTTCAATCATGGTAACCTTCTGGCTCCTGATTGCAGCTCGCATGTTTTGCAGCGGATCAGTGTTGAGGAGTTGCTGCGCACATTATGCGGCGGACTCTTCTTCAATCATGGTAACCTTATAGATTGCTGCTTGTGTGTTGCATGGCCTGTGTCCACTCTGGGGGGCAAGATTTATGACAACATTTTTTTTTTTTTTTTTTTTCTCCCCCTTTCCTTCAACCTCTTATCATTCCTACCCAACTGGTACCACCTCTACCTACTCTGACACCAACTTAGGATCACGGCTTGTAATTTTCCACTGCACAGTGGTATATAGCTAGATTTGGATATCTTACATAATATATTGATCTTTTGTCTTGAACCACCATCTTGTCAGCAGTCTTGCCATCCTCTTGCACTACATGTAGTGCTTTGTATATCTGTACTTCCTACAGTATGCATAATCATGTTGGGCCAGCTGAGTATCTTGTAACTGCTCATTGCTCACTCATGGGTGTTGATCCCAGATCCACCCATTCTTGCCTCCTCCTTCCCTCTTGGCTTCAGCTATGCGAGAAGTTCAGAGTGAACGCTTCACAGTGGAGCTGGAGGTGGCATCGGGAAAGGGTAAGGATAGGGCATTGGAGGTTGAGTGTATGGATATGGGAACATGTGGGGATGAGGAGCAGAAGGAGTGATAGAGGAGTGAGAATCAGGTGGAGATATGGGAGTAGATGGGCCTGCTACTGGGGTCTTTGGAACCTTCATGCCTTTCTTTGCAAAGTGATTTGAGGCTAGAGGGGGACACATGAGTGAAGCGTCCCTTTCCGCTACATGAATATGAGTCAATAAACATGTGTTTAATTAAGTAATCATTGACGACGCACAATGTGAGCAGCCCACGCAACCTTGGTTATCCGCGTAAGCTCAAAATGGCAATCCGTTGGGCGGTGGTGGAAGCACTCGACATCGGGGTGGACAACACAAGTACCAGCTGGGTACTTCGCTTCGATTTGCTGAACCAAGTCATCTACCTGGTCGTCGAACTGAGGCTGGCACAGTTAATGAAAATGTCAGCTTCAAAATAAACTTAACTTACTTTTTTTCGAGGAAGACCATCGTCGACATCAGACAGGCTATCCTCCTCAACAGGAGCAGCTCCCCGAGTTGGAGGAATTCCAGGGCTGTTGCAGGATTAGATTGTGCAAAGCGTTGAACATGGGCAACTCACCTTGGTCCGATCAACTGGTTTCTTAACAGGTTCATCCATGCGAACAATAATGTAACTACCTGAGACATTCTTCGGAGGAGCCTTGAGCTGCTTTATCATTGAAACATAGGCTAATCGGGAACGCAGAGGCAAGAACATAGAGTTGGCTGCTTAACCCAGCGCCACTCCATGCTGTCAACAAAAAGGAAAGTTGGTCCGTCTCGAGAACATCAGCAATAACCTCCAAAAAAGACTCCCACTCCATACCAACATCAGCCAGCCCAGGCCGAGACCATGGGGGTCCACCCTGGCAGCAGGCTTCTTAGTGCGACCAGCGCCGGCAGGCCTTTCGAGTTGGTTTGTGACAGGCCAAACCATGATCTCGTACTCGGGGCAGGCGGTTTCAATGGTGTTGTCCTCGACTGGTGCAAGAGGTTGAGAAGGAAGAGGTGCGCGAGGCGTTGATGTTCGCGTTGTTGGGGTAATGACACGCGGCGCTGTTGTGATCTCGTACTCGGCAGGCGGGGTTTCAATGGTGTTGTCCTCGACTGGTGCAAGAGGTTGAGAAGGAAGAGGTGCGCGAGGCGTTGATGTTCGCGTTGTTGGGGTAATGACACGCGGCGCTGTTGTTCGAGTCCGCTTTGGTTGAGGTGTTGGCGTGGGGGGACCAATCGGGGTTGTTGGGATGGGTATACGTTCCCGAGAGGGAATGGTGGGTATCTGAGAGGTGACAGTGTGTCCGTGTGAACGAACGATGGGGCGTCAAAAGGATTGGGCGCTTCACGCAAAGGAATGATGGGCGTGCTGGAGCGGATGATGGGAGTCGAGGACCGAGGGGGAATAATGGGTATATGGGAAGGGACTGTGTGTGTGTGTGAAGGAATGATGGGCATTTCAAAAGTAGAGCGCGCTTCGTGCAAAGGAATGACAGGTGTTGAGGGACGAGAAAGACTGGAATAGGGAGTGTGGGGTGTGTGAACTGGTGCGATTGGGCGGCCTGGAAGTCTTTTAGCGCTATAACGGCTGGAGAGAAGAAACCGACTCACCAAAAATTTGAACTTCCATCTCACTTACGGATGGTGAAGGAGGCTCCACAATCTCCACCTCGTCACCTTGAGTTGGTGGAAAATAGAAAGGTGGTGGCGGCGATGCACGGCTATATGCAGGAGGAGGAGTCCCAGGAGGAACACGAGGAAACATACGAGAAATACGGTCAAGTCGGAAAGGGGGAGGATAACGCATATGGAGTACTTGATGCAAATAAATGCGGAAGTACTCACAGATCGGGAAGAACCCTGGCGTGGACCTGATTACTCAGCTAATATATCACTCATATATTATATTGCTGATGTGTTGCGAAAAATCGCGTAGTGACAAGGTTTTCGGAATCAGCTGTAAATGAAATTGCCAATGAGATCAATAATGAAATAACCCATACACTAATAATGAAAGAGCCTTAGGTTTTAATGAAAGCACAATGAAGTTGCCATGGAAGGGTTATGAAATTGACAATGAAATCAGCAGGAAGACTTATGAAATATATCTCAAAACTTCCCCATACTTTATGAAAAGTTCTGACAATTATATGAATGAAATAGATAGGACATCCTAATGAGATGCCTCTCATAAACTTTGTGACAGTTCGTTTGAGATGACCATTGGCATTGCCATTGATTAATCATAAAAAGTGGTAGCCACCAGTCTAGTACTTGAGTTCGTCTTCTGTGACAGCCCATCCCTCCGTAAAAGTTTAGCCATTGCTGCTTAAGCAAAAATTTCAGCATTTGAAGTGCCTCCATTAGAACAGGGTGGATTCGATTTGCCTCTTTGTATCAGTTTCAGCACTGGATGAAAAAATGCGCTTGGAAGGAACCGAGGATGCTTGAATGGGCAAATAATCTAATGCCATCGCGTATAATATTGGATGAGTTTTCTCGCCTATCTGCAAACAAATCAGTGACGCAAATAGGAAAATACTGAGACATTGTACTCACCACCCAAAACCCTACAATATCTGTGCCATGCAGTGAGAGCGGCCCATTTTCGTACGACTCAAACTGTTCTTCAACTCCTTGGACCTGCTGCGAAGAAGCACCCGAAACGTCCATCATATCTTCGAGCCCATATTGTCCAGCTAAATCATGCCAGCTTCGCCTCTGTTGCTGCAAGGCCACTGTACCAGGTATAGGTTGTTGAACTTGTCCATGAAGACGGTCATGGTATTTTCGCATCTGCAACAAGTATGTTAGTGTACTGTCACCATGACGAACTGAGACACTTACAGTATTCTTTATAATTACAGTAGCCCTGGCAACGTAATTAGGCTCCCAGTGTTGTCGAATCCATGATAATCGTATTGAGGGATTGAGAACTGATGATGTCAAGTTATTAAACGATCTATGAATTTGAACCTTGACTCACACATGGCAATAACGTAGGCAGGCGAATCATCCATTTTCTTGTAGTAAGTTGTCGCCCAGTCAATGCCAATATCCGTCCACCAGGCCAAGCAAGGGTGTTCTCTCCCAAGTTGCTCCCATGCCGTCATGAACATTTCGAATGCGGGAATTGCGCCTGATAAAACAGGAGTCTGCTCTTTCGACATGATTTTCTGCACTTGATGGGGTACCTAAGAAAAAGACTTAGCCTCGAACAGGTATCAATATTAGAGACATACACCCAGCATGATCTCAAAATCCTGGAGTACAGTCCACTCCATATCAGTAAGTTTAAGTTTCGCAAGCTCTCTATTGACAGGCAAAGAAAGAAAATACTCGACAGCCTATTTTTATAAGTATACACCGATAGAATGATGAAGTTCAAACATACTGGGTGTAGATTACAAAACTGATTGATCATGAAGTAAAGAGAGTCCCACTAAACCTTCATGTCACGTATAAGTTGTGCCTGCTTAACCTGTATAGTCATGGTCGGATCCCTGGTCGACTTGAACCACCCTTTCTTGTTTCCATCCTCTATTACTTCTGCCAGGTGGTCACGTCGTTGACCTGAGGCGCATACTGCTCATACGGTACTCCGGCACAATGCAATTGGGTCACGAGCAACCGCTTCTTCGTAGCTCTGATTATCGGGATCGCTTGGAGGGCCTGATACAGATGCGACAAATCCCCCTGTATCATCTACCAGGGTGATATCAGTAAATGCATCAATGACGTGATTTGAACATATGTTGGTGACATGTGGGAAGCATCTTATATGATTTTCCTTGTGATTAAACTCAACGTCGCGAGGGTGTAAAAGTAACTCAAGTTCTCTGAGGAAAGCATTGTTGAGTGAGCAGTTATCAAGAGTCCAATGGCCTCCCTGTGCACGTAAGCATAAAGTAGAAAAGGGAAAGAAAATTTAGACGTGCCTTGACTGTGATCCCAACTCGATCCAAGAGATGGAGGACAACCCTGGCTAGCCTCTTCCCGTTGTGGCTTCCCCGAAGACGGTGAAATGCGATGAGTGTAGAATGCAACCGAAGACCCCTGGTAGACTTGTCTCTATGTATCCAATGTGCGGTAATGGCCAGGTATGGGTACCGAGCTTTTGTTGACCAGATATCCGCTGTGTAGGAAATGTGTCCTGGCGCATCCTAGAGCGATCAGTGAATACAAGGAAACAAAGCAGTCAATCGAAACAACATACTGCTAATTCCTGTTTTAGGACCTTGAAATACACATGCCATGCCTTGATAATGGATTCGCGCATCTTCATTCGGCAGGGAATGTCTTTGTCCTCGAGGTCCTCATGTAAAAGCAAGAGGAGCTGTCGAAATTCTGGGCATTCAACAACATTTATAGACTATGAACAAGGTCAGGCTAATATCGAACATTAAAAGTGCTTTACCAACCTGATCATCTGCAACGATGAAATTCAGAAGATGTTGTATCAATGCCTCCTGGGAAAATGGCAGACATTGTGTTCCATGTCCGGGGGGCGCAGGGGCTGTTCCAGTTTCGCTCGCGAGTGCAGGGACTTTCCATCTTGTTTCACGACACTTCTGGAGATATATATCCTTGTGGCAGCTTAGGAGGTGGCTGCGCAATGGACCATTTGAGGTGCTCGCTGAGAAGCTGCCTACACCCTGGTGCAAGTCTATCCCATTCACCCTACATAACAATCCTTGTCAGTACAATGTATAAAATTATGGAGGATCACGTACTTGCATAGCTTACATAGAGTTCTGCTTACTGGAGGCGCCTTGGATCTGTGTTCAAAGAAAAAATCAATATCTGGGGCTGTTCGGCTCTGTGAGGGTTCTGAGGCTTGCTCAGAAGGCGTGACAGGTCTGGTGGAGGCAGCAGAGCCAGCTACAGGCTCGACACTCGCAGGAGAGATTGGTCATTGTACGTGCTGTACATCTTCATCGGTAGAATGTTCGTCCAAGCGAGTGAAGTCGAATTCTTCTCCAGAACCGGTATCTTTATGAAAGTTGACTGGCGCTGGCTGCTGTGTCAGTTTCTTGACTCTACCTCAGGCCATTACGGGAGCTGGGTGAATTACAGGGATAGAGATATTGTTTGGTATTTTATACAGAACCATAGCACCTCAATGCCGTTAGTGCATGTTTCTATTGTAATTAATGTAACAGTTGATTCAATTGATGTCTAATTGAATGTCTCATCTACTAAGGCGTTACAGATAACTAACTTGAGGCTTTACAGCCTAAAATGTCGAACATAATTAGAATAAGACAAGTACAACTCTCGATCAGGGAGTGGTTGATGAGTAGCTTTATCCAGCTCAGCAGGGTCCTTGACGTTATTGATGAAATCCTTTACACAAATGTTAAACACCACAGAAATAATTTGAGGAATGATCGACGTACTGAATCTATCATCCTCCAATCCTCCACCCACATTGTCGTCGCATTGTCCACACCAGCCTCAATTGAGAAACATGTAAAGGGCACGAGGAATCTGCCAAGAAAGCAAAATTAACACGAGGTTAATAGCAATGAGTAAGGCTGACCTTTATTCATAATGAAGAATGCAGGAGAAGGCTTCTTCGGCGTGATCGATAGAGATCATAGAGTATTCCAATGCCATACCAATGCTTTGGGTCCACGGATGAATGCGCATTATCCACCAGGCATCGTGCATCCAGGCACATTATCCATCACATATCTGGGCGTGTCACCCATCGCGTGTCCGGGTGCATTATCCATCGTGTGTCCAGACGCATTGATAATTGTGTGTTCAGGCACATCATGTATCTGACCGCGTTTCTCTATCCATCGTGTATCCACACACACTAACTGGGATGTTCTATTACAGCTTGTACTTCTTTTCACGGCTATTCAAACACTATTTACTGGGCGTAGCTACAGCGTATCTATTGAGACATAACTACTACAACGTATTTAAGGTGGAAGGAGGGATGAGGAAAGGAAAAGAAAAGAAAAGCGAACAACGTTCCAGCACTATATATCCCAGGCACTTTAGGGCCGCTTTTGATTTAGGGCAGGCATGGAACGTTAAGGGCAGGCATAGAAACATTCTTCTACACCTGCCCTTAACGTTTCATGCCTGCCCTCAACATTCTATGCCTGCCCTAAATCAAAAGCAGCCCTAAAGTGCCTGGGATATATAGTGCTTCAGTGTCCTTCGCATTTCTTTTCCTTTCTTCTCCACTCCCCCAACCCTCGCCATATGTAGTAAACCCTAGATAGCCCATCCTGTATGTAGACCCCCCTGCCATATGTAAACCCCGTCGTATGTACGACTTCTCGTATGTAGGACGTGTTACGTTCATATAATAAATTGTTGTACTAATATAATTAAAATGCGTCATGACAAATACAAAACACAATAAGTCCCCCTTCCCATTTATTATGTGTAGAATATAGTCATTCATTACAACAAGGATAACAGGTACACCTTCAATGCGTATCTCATTGTAACTAAACTAATAACTTTCTTTATTCAGCAATGGAATGCTGCCATGGCTGTCCCTTTCGGTGAACAGCGGTGCCCACGTGATGGAAAGCAACTGGCCCTAAAGTCAACGAAACATAAACAGCCCACAAACCATTTCTAGCTTCTTTCCCATCTTCGTGCAACATCCGTGTAGTTTGTAGAGTATATAGCTTTTAGAAATGTTTGTGCATGCTAGTAAATGAATTCTAGATGACTCTAATGTAATATAAATACCAGGAAATCGTCATGGAAGCAGAATACACTAAGAGACCAACGAAACATAGAAAACTCGAGGCAAGTTCTCTTTATTGTTGTGAGATTTCTTAGCAAGCTAATCACACAATAGATGCCGCAAGCTCTTCAATTCTTAGATCTCGAAGCTGAAGTATCAGAGGCGGAAACTGATGATGAGAATGACAGCAACAAAGGTGTGTATCATACATTGTAATGATAGTACACTTCTAATTCTTTTCAAGGTGATCTTATCGACGACAATGAAGACATTGATGAGTCGATCTCAGGAGATGCGCACCGCAACCTTCTTCGCGAAGCGTTGATGCCATCCAATGACGACACATTTTGGGAAAGCTTTCTCGAGCGCGTCACGTCTCATCAATGTATTGCAGAAGAAGACGTTCAAGATATTGGAAAGGCGTCTTTATGTATGGTGCTTGTCAAGGTAACACTAATCTAATCTTTGAAGCTCATGTTTGTAATGACTTTCTACTTAGCCTGGATATGAGGAGTGGATAGTCTGTCGAATCCATCAGCAGATCATGGACCCTAGGTTTCCTGCTCGATTTCGACCCCCAGTGGTCTTCAGCTGGAAAGCTCTACCTGGTAGAGTGTTTTTCGAAGGTGGTTCGGAGGAAATGATTCGACAAGTCTGTAATGGCATACCCAACATGATGCTCTTGAAGACTTTCCACATACCCAATCCCAACCCCTCCATCTTCAATGTTCCGGATACCTTTCGGCCAAAGCCTCATTCATGGGTTCGACTGCACCGTGGGATCTACAAAGGAGATCTTGCCTTCATTCGGGAGGTTCACCCCTATCCCACCTTACTCATCAACCTCCTTGTGGTACCACACATCGATTATGACCCACCTGCTGCCAAAGTCAAAGGAAGCCGGCTTATCACATATGAGGAAAGAAATGATGAGACAGACAACGAGTTTGCAGCGACCTACAAGCCCGATCGCGAGCTAAATAGAAGGGCTTCAGCACCAGGGCGGCCTCGCCAAGCCCTCTTCAATCCAATGTTGGCGAAGCAACGGTTTCATTGGGCCTTTCAACAGCGCAACAGCTTGTCTTTATTCTGCGGAGTATTGTATGATGCTGACAGATATGCATATTTCTCGGAAGTCGACACAGATTGGTACACCGCAGAAGATGTAGTACCAACATCGAGGGAATTCGAACTTTTTAGCGCCTGCTTGGACATTCCTCTTAACATCCGACAGCACACAATGGCAAGAATGTCAGCCAGGATAGGTGATGGGGTGAAAATCACTCACGGAGATTCGAGGGGGCTTTTTGGAATGATTGAGGATATAACGGAAAACAAAGCCATTGTCTCTTTAACGATGGAGGATGTAACAACTACCGTACCCTTTTTGTCCCTTTGAAAAGATCTCAAAGTAGGGGACAAAGTCCGCATTCTTTCGGGAGACCACGAGGGTGTTATGGGTTGGGTAGTGAATGGAGACGACGACTATGTGTGCATCTTTAATGACAGGACCAGTACAGAGGTAAATGTCTTGCTTTTTATTATATTATACTTCTTCTAACATTCTGTCATCCTTTAGATAGAGGTATCTCTGGGGATTGTCCAGTTCTTCACCTCCCCCTTTGTCTTCGGAACAGAGTCCTCGGATTTAAAAGCTCCCTTCACAGATGCACAAAAGCGTGTCATGAAGGGGGACTCCAATAGTCATCTTGTAGGAAAACAAGTAATGGTCACCAAGGGGGATTTTAGAGGTTACCGAGGCAGAATAAAAAGCACGGTTGGTGAAAAAAGGGTCTTCGTTGAGCTCGAGGCACACCTCCAAAGCCCACAAGTTTTTGACATCAGTTCTCTATGCATCATGCAAGTCCCTTATCTTATTTTTTGAAATCGATGCTAATCAACTTCCAGCACTGACGAAAAGCTTCAGGCCCCCAGGCCTTGAGAGGTTCTCACCGATTTTACTTACCCACTTGAACCAGCACCTCTGCCTGGTACTCTGGCAGGCTTTTTGTTCCCTGGTTACCCCTTGCCAGATCCACAACTCTCAGTCACATATCCTGCTCCTTTCCTTCCACAGACTCTGGCCAACACAGGGTCATCTACTCCGCTTCCTAACTCGGAAGATATCCCGATGACCCCAGCTTGGAACCCAAGCTCACAAACCCCCCGCCGTGGTGATGATGGTAATTATGTTTCTGATTCTGATTCAAAATCAATAGATACTGACGCAATTGTGGCAGCCTCTTCTCCATATTGGCTCAAAGACAGCTGCTTTGCCAACATGAGACTGAGCCTTCATCTCATCAATACCAACCCTAATTTTCAAAATGGCCAGCATGAAGATAAGTGCGGGGAGTTCAAGGGAGTTGTCGGAGATGCGGTCAAGGTTCAACTCGGTTACAAAGTGGTTGAAGTGCCATTTCCATACTTAATACCTGAACAGCTGGAGTGCAAAGGCCAAGTCGTTACTGCATTTGACGGCCACATAGGGGGACACAGTTTAGGATTAAGGAGTTTGGTGAAGAGGTCTGCAGCTGCTCAATTTTGAAATCAACAACGCTTTTGAGAAAGGTTGATGTCAAAATTGCCACCAATCTACTGGTAGTGACCCAAGACACCCAGCGATAAAATATCTTAGATAAAATTTAACTACCTTAGGGAGACTTTTCTTGTCCATTTTATGCATATCTCAATGGCAAGGCATATGCTATTGACCTTAATGCAAGACCCGTGAGTTTTGAGATGACTGAATGAATGAACTTAGACAATCACTATTTATGACTGGCTTAGCCAGCTCCCAGCCGGCTTCTTAGCCGGAGCTGGAATTAGCTGAGCTGTGGGAGTCATCACTCGGCAGTTCTGGCTGGGCTTCGGCTAAACTCGGCTCAGCTCCTGGCTTCAGCCGACTTTGAGCCGGAGCCGCGGCAACACTACATCACTGTCTCCCCCTCCATCACACCACAGCACTCCCTCCCTCCCTCCCTCCATCACTCCCTCCCCCCTCACTCCCTCCCTCCATTACTCCCTCCCTCCATTACTCCCTCCCCCCCCTCCATCACTCCACTGGCTCCCTCTCCCTCACTCACTCCCCACCATATTAGTTCAATACTTTTTGTACATAGTTATCAATACAATATGTATTTTCAATCATCACTTTTGTATGAAATTCTAAGGTCTAAGTTACAAAAAGTGGTTAGGTAATGGGTGGAGGAGTGATAAGTATTAGTTATTCAGAGAATGAAGTTGGAATCTGTTGGAATTCCACTTGGAATCCCCAACACTCCACTGGATTCCACCAGAATCCGCCGGAACTCATGTGGGAAGGTAAAGTACAGGGTGGTGTAATGTGTTAGGTAAGAAAAGAAGGCATGGAACAAAACAAATGGTGAGCGGGCAATGGAATGTAGAATGTACATGACAAAGACCTGGTGGAGATGCTCAACAACGTCAAGGCTGACTGACTGACCAATGTCTCATAACAGATGATGTTGGTGCCCATCTTGACTTCAAGCCTCTGCTACAACTAGCCTAGAACTCTTTACATAGTGAACAGGACTCCAACGTCGACGTTTGGCATGCCGGATCTGCCAGTCCGCCATACAGCCGGAATTGTGAAGTGTGTGCGTGAAGTTGGACTTCCTTGAAGTTGTGTCCCAGACAATAGGGACACATGACCATGGTACCTGGATGAACAATGAAAGGATAGTGAACAGATAATGTTTCCCCTTACCCATCGAGTCGTCGATTTCAAACAACAAGTGGCATATGTGTCTAGCAGGATATGTGCCACTGTGAAGGCTTGGTACACAAGAAAGCCAGTTAGCAAAGAGATTGAGGAGGTGTTTGTGCAGGGGATTGAAACAGAGTTGGTAAGTCTCTGCTTGCCAGTGATAGGTGAAACATTTGAGATCTGGCCACTTAGATGGCATGCTCTGCGATTGTTGGCTGGAGCGTCATGGGGAGTCGTCCGTGTGGTTTACCAACTTTTGCACACCGGTTGCTACTCCAGCGACATTTTGAAATTGAGTCTTGCGTGGGCCATGGAGACATACATGGAGTCTGGATTTGGCCTATGGAGCAGGCAGAGGAACTCTGCCATGCAAAACCCACAGACATGGACTTCGAACTCGCACATTACACTTACGCGTGGTGGTGGTTGGATTTTCCCCCCGCTGTGGAAACCCACCTCATCTACTCTGCATATGACGAAGACAGTCACCAGATGCGACCCATCAATTCCCTACCAATCCCAACTGACATGGTGTTGCCTCAGCTGGAAAACATGCTACACTATACCAAAACGGCGCTCCAGTTCATCAACAATCAGATTGAGGAGGACGAGGGCATATTGAAAAAATTGGAACAGAGGGCCTGGGTGGTAGAAAACATGGCGAGGTGGAGTGAGAAGCTGGATCTCCGAATTGAAGAGGGAATGGAGAGCGTGTTGCTAGTGTTTCCATCTTATATGCACTGTGCCCCTTGACTCCAGGGGATATGTATTTCATAAGTTCACATTTCCCTCTAAAATCTTTCATGGTTCATTTACGTTTGGTGACATTGATAAAATGACTTCTGAAATCCTCCCGTGTGGTATATCCACTCTCATGCATCCCAATCCTCTCCATCACCTTTTCTCGGAAGAAACTTGCAATGCATATTTGATCTCTGGAGACCAACCCAACTCCGTGCAAAAGGATCTTGCCTGAGATTCCGATGAGAGTTCCTGGGTTGTAAACAAACTGCAACCCTAATGCTGGAACTTCGAAGCATCCATCATTGTAGGATCCAAATGTGGCGAGTAGGTCATAATTGGATAGCATGCCTTGAACATCACGATGAGGAACGGTCTGTCTGTTGCTGATGACTGAAAAGGCATTGAAGGGCAATGGCCATAACTTCATGACTTCCTTGACAAGTTGAGGCTCTTTGCAAGTGACTAGACCTGCTGCCATTTTGGCCATGGCATTCATACCAGCAGCAAATAGGCTTGGATGGATGAGAGCCAAGGTGGCTCCCATCAGTGCAAATGACTCAGTCATGTTAAGAAGAAATTGATGACCAGCATCAGCAGTCCTACCAGATTTGAGGGTAGCAGAGACCTCAGGTAAATACTCTGGCGACTGCCCGTGTCGGTCAAAAATTATATAGATCTGAGTTGAGTGAAGTGCTTACACTGTGCCCAATTTGAAACCAGCCCGGAGAGAAACTAATATTCCTGGGGACATGTTTGTACTCTGGGCAGACTGGTTTGCGGAAAGCTGCGTCATTGTTGTGCCATGTGGAGTTGCTGGAATTTTTGCACAATGCTTGCAACATGCCATTGAGAAGCTTTAATTGGGTGGTAATGAGTTTCTAATGTATGATAACTCGAACATTAGTCAGAAATTGTATGCAATATTGGCATTGCCTCACCTGCTGCTTGGAACTCAATGCATTGGAGAGATACCATAGGAGAATAACACCATCCTGATCATCCACAGTGGCGGGCTCATTTTCATATGGGAGTGTATTGTGTGAAGATGGAAAAAATGGTAGGGGATAGTGGTCGAGCAATTCACTTTCTTTTTCTTGGTTGGACCCATCCTGGCGGCTACTCAATTGCTGTGTGTAGTCAGCAATGGTCCAATTCAACTGGTCTGCAACAATGAAATTGAGCTCGATTCATTCAAAGCTGGGCGCAGCTCGCATACGCATCTCGTAGCTTGCATTTGATGGGCTTAGTCAGGGTGCGATTTCAAGTTCCACTCGGCCTCCCAGAATACCAGCAACTGAACTTGATTCCCATCAATTCGTACATTAGGTGTACGATAACTCCTCAACCTAAATTCATCATGTATTTGTGTTGCTTTTAGGCACATCAGATCAGTAAATGGCCTATCTTATATTTTCAAAACGAAGAAAATGAGTTTACAATGCTTAATCATATTTTGGTTGACTTTTCAGTTAAATTGATTTGCTGGATGACTAATAAATTAACATATTCCATATATAGGTCAATTTTAATGCCAGGACTGCCATTTTCGAAACTATGTTCTTCAGAAATTGGACATACATCTTCTTTGTGTAAGTTGTAAATTACCCAGCCAAAATCCATGGCATATCCTTATAACAGGCAGACAGCACTAGAACATATTTAATTTTCATCATCACCAGATGTTGTGGGAGCGTTGGCGGAACTTGAAATTGCACCCTGACTAAGCCCATCAAATGCGAGCTATGAGATGCGTATGCGAGCTGCACCCAGCTTTGAACGTCCCTAATGTTTAAACAAGGTACTTGCGTTGCTTTGGAATGCCTTCACAACAACATTTGTGATTTGTGAGTTGTTCACAATCGGTGACGAGGTCCAGGCTGAAGGAACTTGGAGGGGATGTTCGCTTATTGAATCCAGAGTTGAATTTTTCTTGTAAACAAGCCTGACAGTATCTGGCAATTTGCCAGGTTAGATTCTGTATATCGGGGGCCTGTGAGTTGGACATGGATCGGAAGAATTGACCTGGAAAACTGGAATTTTGCAGTATGTTCCTAATTTCAGTGGGGGCATAAAAACTCCATATGGAAGTATTTTTGAGTTCCGCACAGACATTTCGAATGCAGATTTGTTTGAATGCTGCGCAGAGGGGCTGCAGTTCTGCATTGTATGGAGGATCTTTGAGCTACATACATAGCTGAGATGCACCAAGAAGGCGTGAATCCTAATTGTTGATTTTTTGAATGACATTCGATTTTTTGTACTACACTTGGAGATTTCGGTGAACTCCATGCCCACCAATAACCTTGTTTACTCCCCCGCTGTCAGTGTTATTTGCCTTCTGGGCTAGGTTTGACTGGCACACAACGAATCTACACATACTTTGAATGACACACAGACACCTCTGTGCCTAAGAACTAAGTGTTTCGTAGAGGGGATTACCATGACATGGATGTGGATGTCATAATTTACAACTATGGTCAGTAGGGTGGTGCAATTCCCATCAAAGGTGTTCTGATATTCACCCTCTGAAATTCTGTTGTCCATCCAAAGAAGTCTTGCGTTCCATGTGGCGAATGGGTGATCTCTCTGTGTAGAGAAGTTTTGAATCCCACCAAGATGTTGGTACTCCCCCACTCGGAAACTCTTTGAAATTACACATGGAGATTACTGTGAATTCTGTGCCTTTGTATTACACTTGCAGGTAGATCAAGTTACTTCAATTCCACACTGACAATTTCCAATTTCCCCCCCCCAGATTTTTCAATTCCATGCCGACAATTTCCAGTTCCCCCCCCCCCCCAAGTTTTTTCAGTTCTGCGCTAACAATTTTCAGTTTTTCCTCCCCAGATTTTTGAATTCTGTGCGGACAATTTCCAAGTCCCCCCCCCAGATTTTTCAATTGCGCGCGGACAGTTTCCAGTTTCCCCCCCTCAACTTTTTCCAATTCTGAGCCAACAATTTCATTTTCTCCCCCCAGAATGCAGATGATTCCAATTCCCCCCCCTGATTTTTCAATTCTGTGCCGACTATTTCCAAAATTTCCCCCAAATTTTTTCAATTCCGCACCAATGATTTTCAGTTTTTCCCCCTGCCCAGATTTTTCAATTCCGCGCTGATGATTTTCAAATCCCCCCCCCAGATTCTGCAATTCCATGCTGACAATTTTCACATTTTCAAATCCCCCTCCCAGATTTTCCAATTACTGCCTGGAGGATTGCCTAATGCCCCCGCCATTTTGCATGCTGTGCAGAGAATGTTTCAATCCCCCCTCATTGAATCTGGCACACAGATTTGGGATTCTCCTAGATATAGAATAGCTGAGTCATTGTCCATGAGAACTTTATTATGCCATGGCCAAGAGCTGGCTCATGTCGCTTGGTGTTTCATCTGGGCCTCTTACTCAGGGCTCATGAACAAGCTTGTGTGCTCACTAAACTCATTATTTGCAAAAGCTACACCATGTCACATAGGAATTCATAGAGACTGCAAGCTGCTACATAGTCAATGTATAGGTGACATAGCCTAGCTTGCAAGCTAGCCTCATGAGGATGGGCAATTATGACAAAAAGATTCCTCATGCAGCTTGAGGTTTTGGTACTGAATGCCCTGCTAACAGATGCCAGGGACTTGTCATGAACAAGATTAAGGATATACTCCCATGGGTCATGGTACTGGAATGTGAATTCTAAGAGTTGCCCACAATACGTCACAGAGACTTTGTCTTGTTTAAACTGATATAACAATTAGCATATGAAGAGGGTGTATGAATCTTAGATCAACTTACTTGCACACCATACTCTCTCGCTTTTGCAAGAGAATCCTGCATGTCCTTATAGGTACGAAGGGTTAGATGACTTCCACCAATCAGTACTTATCACTCCCCCACCTATTCCTACTGGATTCCAGGACTCCAGTAGGATTCCTACTGGATTTCAACAATTCTTCCAAAAAAGGCATTTTCCACCTATTGGACTCCTATTGGACTCCTACTGGACTCCTACTGGACTCCTACTATACAATTTACTATTACAGATGCCCAGAGCTAAGTTGAGATCATGTGACTGATAATTAAGGTCATGTGACTATCTTACCTTAGGTGTCATCTTCAAAATCTGAGTCAACATGTTTCTCCTCTTCCATATATGGTCTCTTCATCTGCTTTTCCATCACATATTGGCTGTGATAAACAACATAGAATGCAAAAACCAGTCAAAATTGCCTTGTGTCATCCTCTTCAGGATAGACTCAAATTCACCTAGCCAGGCATTCAACTGTTCACAGGCCTATTTTAAAATTCATTAATTTTTGTATTTCATCACACATTAACTCAAACTTACCTGTGTGTTGAATGCTCACTTGTAGTATGATCGACCATATTTGTCTTTTTCAACAACAACAAGATTTGGAGCTGATCCATTCAATGGTGCAGGATTACACCATTTTTGACAAATATAATCACCAACACGGTGATTAATATAGTGATAACTATCAACAATGAACCGAGTTGTATGTTTCCAAATTCTGTCCCAGCTTCCATTGCTTATTGCTGTTCATAATAAAAGACAAGCCTTATCAATACAGATGTAATCTGGATGTGATTCAGCTGTAGGGTAAACTGATTCCAGAAAGTAAAGAATATTTGTGGGGGATTCAGACTTGGGAAATTTAGCCCAAGCAATAACAACACCACAAGGTGCAGTAATTGTCTCAACACAATAAAACCATGAAGGACTAAAGTAATGGGATCTTTCAATATCAGGTGTAGCCTCATCATGGCATTGGGTATTTGGCTCTCTATTGGGTTGCCAAGGCATTCTCTCTCCAGCCCTTATTAAAATCCATCTAACACCAGCTAAGGTATGTGCACTTCGGTTATAAGCATTTTTTGACCATTGCTCCTGATGACCTGGATTTGTGCATGCCAATGTTCCAACCTTCTTTGTATTGGTACAACCTTTGATATGACACTTCGTTCCATGTTCAGCTTCATGCACAGGACAAAATACACCTCCTCGAGCATTTCCAACTGCTGATGTACAATCACCATATGCACAATGAGTTGGTCCCTTTACAATCCCATCTACAACCACCATCCTAACAGGTGTATGATCAACATTCATAGGCTCATCATCTGAGTCCTCCTGTACATGAGATGCAAGCTCTCTTGCTCTTGCAGCATCTTGTGCAGCTTCCTCTGCCCCTTCTCCAAGTAGAGAAGGTACAGTGACTCACTATAAGTTTTGCACCACTTAAAAAATACTATATCTTCCTCAACTTCTGGGGACTATTTACCATATAAATATGATAATATACCAATATTCTATATACATCTTTGACATGAATATGAGGTCTGGATCTCATCCTCTGCTTCATGTAGAAAAAAGTGAAAAAATGAGGTTTTGACAGTTTTACCAATACTTCATATGAGGGTCTAGAAAAATGTGAAGAATTAAGTACTTGCTGACTCAAGTATACAGAACTTTGAATGATATCAATTGGATTAGTGGTTGTTGAGATATAAGTGTAAGGAAGGGACTTGTTTTGGGTAGATCAAAAATGAGGTTTTGACAGTTTTACAAATACTTCATGTGAGAGTTGGAAAAATATATAGTACTAGCCTACTCAAGTATACAGAACCTTGAATCATTTCAATTGGAGTAGTGGTTGTTGAGATATAGGTGTAAGAATAGGCCTTGTTTCATCATCTACCCCAAAACAAGCCCTTTTCTTACACTTATATCTCAACAACTGCTAATCCAATTGATATCATTCAAAGTTTTGTATACTTGAGTCAGCAAGTACTTAATTCTTCACATTTTTCTAGACCCTCATATGAAGTATTGGTAAAACTGTCAAAACCTCATTTTTTCACTTTTTCCTACATGAAGCAGAGGATGAGATCCAGACCTCATATTCATGTCAAAGATGTATATAGAATATTGGTATATTATCATATTTATATGGTAAATAATCCCCAGAAGTTGAGGAAGATATAGTATTTTTTAAGTGGTGCAAAACTTATAGTGAGTCACTGTACAACTCTGTTTTCATCTCTACCAACTAGTGCAGCAGGATCATCACCAGTAATAAAATCAGCTTTCTTTTTATATTTTTGGGTACACTCAGAACAGGAGTGTTGAAAAGCAGGATGTATCACTCCATTTGCTCCAAGTTTACTGAATGCCTCACAAGTCACCTCATCAATAGACAGCCCATCTTTAATAGTTAAGGTGCAACCTGATACACCTGCTATTGTTCTTATAGACTCCTGAACAAATGCCTGCCAGACTTGACAACATGAGATCTTTATTGGCTTCCCCTTACACAATTCTCCAAAAGTGTTATTCCAAAAGTCAGTGTAGGATCACAGGATTGATCAGGGCTCTAACTGATCACCTGGGTGATAAAAAAGACTGATTGTTCAAAAAGTCTGAAGTCAAAGGGGGAATGACTGAAGAGCAGATGTTTGTGTCATTGGGAAATAAACTTGACCTTTTTGCAAAAATGTTGGAGTTACGTCCCATTGACAAGAATGGGAGATTCAAAGGAAAACTGAACCCTATATCCCATGATGAGCTCAAGCCTGTTCTTCTGATATGCCCTGATGCAGTTGAATGTGAAACAATGTCATGTGATCCAAGGTCACTACTCCAGGCAGCTCGACCATGAGATATTCCTGAAGTTACACTAATAAAGGGTACTGAGATTTATAAGAAAAGTTATGTCCTTACTGGACTTTGCCCAAAATGTCAGACCCAATATTCTGCTGATCACGAGCAAGTAGTTGGACAGACTGGCTCATTTGATCAAGTATACTTGAACTCTGCTGTATACTTGAAAGTGGGCCAGAATATTTGGGTTGATCGTGTTTTTTCATCAGCTGTTTTAAATGCAATGTATAACTTTCATGCATCCGCAAATGCCAGCCAGTGGTATGAGTTCTTCACTCTCCTGGATACTTAGAAATTTGTTGTCTTGCATGTAAGCTCAGAAGAGTTGTGTTGTTAGTCATGGTGAACAATAGTACTAGCACAGTTGATAGTGAGACTTTGGAGCTAAAGTTGGATGTAACAAATTCACTGAAGACCGAAAAGGGGATATCAGGGAATGGAGAATAGGGTGTTTCACAGTAGGCCAACTTAGGTCCCAACTTGATCCCCAACTTGGTAAGCAACTTTTGCCAAGTTGGAAGGACAAAGTTTGACCAACTTCATGAAGTTGGGATGCAAATTGTGGTCCTGATGCCGATTTGCAGCCAACTTTGATCCCAACTTGGTGCCCAACTTCACCTTGCAACTTCCCATGTATCCAAAATAGGCAGAAATCTGCATCCAGAATTCCTTCCAAGCCTAAATCAGCCCAACTTTATGTTTTCTGCAGTTCAAGGTGTTTCACATTAGAGTTGGCCAACTTCCTCTTCAACTTTGTTGAAGTTGGCCCACAAGTTGAGATGAAAGTTGGGACCTAAGTTGGCCTACTGTGAAACAGCCTAATGAGTCTGGTGGGCATTGACTGCTGGGAGCATGCTAAACATGGCTAAGATTCCAACAATTGGGGTTATATAACCCAGTAAACCACAGAGCAACCAGAAAAAGCTATGCATATATCCAAAACTACACAGATTGTCTAGATTCAAAAATATGTCAGGTTTGGCTAAAACTACTTACTTCCTATCCTTCTTCTTATTTCCTCCTTTCACCTTCTGCTTTCTCTTGAGATTCTTTCCAGCATCACTATCCTCATCTCCAAAATCCCCACCTTGTGCTCTTTTCCCTTTACTAGCTTTCTTCTTTGTACCCTCTGAAGAACTCTCCTCTGAAGAACTCTGTTTTTTCCCCTTCTTCCCCTTTCCTTTCTTTTTCTCCTTTCCTTTCTCCTTTCCTTTCTCCTTCTTGTCCACCTGCCCCCCCAAATCAGCACCCTGAGGGGAATTCTGTTCATCAAGCCATTTTTTAAGATCTGAAAAGGTATAGGATGTTTTCTGGAAACCCCAGACATCCACACTAGAAGGCCTATCATCTCCATCCTCCAGCCACTCAACCATGTCAATTACTTAGAGACATGGCAAAAAAAGTCCAACATAATACTGATGCCACATAGACTTAGAGATGAAAATCTCAATAATATCTGTGGCAGTTGGCTCAGGACATGTGCTAAGCCAAGTTTTAGCACCCTTCATTCTATTATAGTCCTGCATAGCTTGATTGCAGGCCTTATATCTCTCATACGCCAGAGTGAGGGGTACCTTCCCCTCTTGGTTTATCAAGTGAGATGAGATCTTAAGTATAGTGGCAAGCTCAAGCTTATACATGGCTGCCAGACTCTTCAATCTTTTGGAAAATCCAAAAGACTGAGGAGCCAAGCTAGGAGCAGACCCAGACCCAGCACCAGACAAAGCTACAGAGACAAATCACAAAACAGATGCAGATGTAGAATGAGAAACAGAACAAGAGACAGAACAAGAGCCAGAGGTGGCTTCCAGACCAAAGGAGCTCTAGAAAATATGTTAGTAGAGAACTCATGTGACTGAATGAAGCTACATACAACCAGAATAGACAAAACATATTTTCCTTTTTCCTTATTGTAGACCCATTTCACATCCTCATTCTGTTCAAGGGCAAATGCATACAGTGACTCACTATAAGTTTTGCACCACTTAAAAAATACTATATCTTCCTCAACTTCTGGGGACTATTTACCATATAAATATGATAATATACCAATATTCTATATACATCTTTGACATGAATATGAGGTCTGGATCTCATCCTCTGCTTCATGTAGAAAAAAGTGAAAAAATGAGGTTTTGACAGTTTTACCAATACTTCATATGAGGGTCTAGAAAAATGTGAAGAATTAAGTACTTGCTGACTCAAGTATACAGAACTTTGAATGATATCAATTGGATTAGTGGTTGTTGAGATATAAGTGTAAGGAAGGGACTTGTTTTGGGTAGATCAAAAATGAGGTTTTGACAGTTTTACAAATACTTCATGTGAGAGTTGGAAAAATATATAGTACTAGCCTACTCAAGTATACAGAACCTTGAATCATTTCAATTGGAGTAGTGGTTGTTGAGATATAGGTGTAAGAATAGGCCTTGTTTCATCATCTACCCCAAAACAAGCCCTTTTCTTACACTTATATCTCAACAACTACTAATCCAATTGATATCATTCAAAGTTTTGTATACTTGAGTCAGCAAGTACTTAATTCTTCACATTTTTCTAGACCCTCATATGAAGTATTGGTAAAACTGTCAAAACCTCATTTTTTCACTTTTTCCTACATGAAGCAGAGGATGAGATCCAGACCTCATATTCATGTCAAAGATGTATATAGAATATTGGTATATTATCATATTTATATGGTAAATAGTCCCCAGAAGTTGAGGAAGATATAGTATTTTTTAAGTGGTGCAAAACTTATAGTGAGTCACTGTATGGCCCTTTAATATTCCAAATCCCATCAACATCATCCCAAGTTAAAATAGTTATGTTGGGATCTAGAAATATATCAATAAAAAATAACTATTAAGCTTTAACACTCACCTGCAACCTCAGGACGACGTTTGATGAGATTTTCATAGACAGGCTGAAAGGTCACTGTAACATCATGGCTGAAACCCATAGACACTTTCATTTGAGGCGAGAGATAAATTGGCAGGGTCTTCCTGTGAATTATATAAAAGTACTTGACCACCAACAATGGGCGGTCGATCCATAAGCGCTGCATCAGCAAAGTTGAATACATTGCCATAGGCTCTCCCCCGAATAAGTCCACCTGCATGCAAAGACATCCACTTAGTATATATAGTGAAAATTCTGGAAGGATTTACCTGTGGTACATGATGCACCTTGCAAGTTATCCCGATCCCAAGGGGGACTATGGGGTGGGCTGTTCATCCTAACATCTGCCACAAAGTCAAAAACTTTGTAAAAAAAAAATTACAATAAACAAAGTAAGTTCTACCTACCTTCATCACCATAAGGTGCATTCAAGTCTAAATAATAAAGGACAAGCTATAGTACATACATATGTAATATGATACTTACCTATAGTATGTGTACCTGTGGTATGGTAAGGTACTACAGCATTGGGCACTACATCATGCATTAACGTGGTGGGTGCGATATCACGTGTTAGGGTGCTCAGCACTACAGCCGCAAGCGTGTTGGTGTTGGGCATGCTGGTGGTGGTGGCATTCATGATGGTGGTGTCCGTTGCAGGGGCATCCATTGAGAGGGTGGTGGTAGCGAGGGTGGTGGTAGTGGGGGTGTCCATCACGGGGATGTTCATGGTGGGGGTGTTTGTGGTGGGGCTGTTCATGTTGCAGGTGTCTGTTATGAGGGCATTGAGGGTGATGGCATTGGTGTTGGTAGCATGGTGGGGCTCATTGACTGCCTTTGTGTCATTTTTGTTGTTTCCGATGCTATTGCCTTTGTTGTTGTTGTTGCCTGACATGTTGCCCGTGTTCTTGTTGCGGGCGTTCTCGTCATCTGAACCACTGCTATTGTCGCTGTTGTTGTTGGCGGCTTTCTTGCATTTGTTGCTCATGTCTTTGTCTTTGTCGTCATCGTCGTCATCCCTGTTTTTGTCGTCTTTGTTTTTGTCGTCCTCATTTTTGTCATCTTTGTCTTCATCGTCGTTAGTTGTGTTGCTGTTGTTGTTGTCGCTGTCCGATCCATCGTGGTTCATTGGTGTTTGCTTGCCTTGGACTTGGGCAGCATCCAAGCAGCGTTGACGGCCAGTGGTGACGAGGTTGGGTGGAGGTGGCTGATGGGCAGTGGTGGTTGATCAAATGTGCATGGGTGGTGCAATGGGCACACCGCTCTCCTCGAGCAGCCGCTTGGTCCTGTAGCACGTTTTTTATGAGAAAAAAATGGGTTGGGGGGGTTGACACACCTTGTGAGTTTGCTTGGGGCCCCAGCTGCATCAGCGGCAGCATCTTCCTGGGCACGGTTCACAGCTGTTTTCCTATGAAGAAGTGAGTAGGCAATGACGTGGTGGGGGTGACAACATACCTTGCACCTTTCATGCCCTTTTTCCTACCCTGTGCTGCGCCTTTCCCCTTCCCCGTCACTTTCAAAGCATTGTTGTCGTCTTCTGTGGTCTTCTTTGCATCTGATTTCGGTTTCTTGTTCAATTTGTCTGCACCAGATTCAGTGCACTTGCATTTCTCGGTTGGTGGGGACTTGCATTGAAGCCCGCTGCAGTTGCATGGCTTGGTGGATCATGTTTTCGATGCCATGGCATGTGTCGATGCATGTCGATGGTTGTCGCTGTTCTGTGGATGCAGTCAAGGCGTCATCAATGGGTGGTGGTGATGTGGAAGGATCTGGGTTGAGGGTTAGGGCATCCTTTCTAGGAAGGTAGCCCCACGGTTGGTATGTAGTGCATAAAATAAAGGTGTATATAAATGCCTACATGGTGCAAATGGTAAAGTGCTCACTTTATAAAATGTTGGCCTCTCTGTGAGGTCAAGTGTTCAATCCATGCATGTTGTGCTTTTTTTTATATTATATAATAACAATAATAGTGACAAACTACTGGACTTACTGGACTCCTTGTACTCAGAAATTCCTAGTGGACTCCTAGTGGACTCCTAGTGGACTCCTAGTGGACTCCTACTGGACTCCTTGTATTGGACTCCACTATACCCATTCCTTAGGAATCCTTAATTCCTTGTGATTTGGGATCATTCCAGTAGGAATCTACTAGGACTCCAGTAGGACTGAGATGCAAAATTTGTATGGTGTTCAGGCAATGTGAAATTGGCTGGAGTCCTAGTAGATTCCAGTAGGAGTCCAGGATTCCAGTAGGAGTCCAGGATTCCAGTAGGAGTCCAGGATTCCAGTAGGAGTCCAGTAGGAATAGGTGGGGGAGTGTAAAGAGCTCCCGCCAATAGCCCATTTCCCATTGAACCCAGCCAATTGTTTATCAATGAGATCTTTTGAAAGAAGACCTTTTACGGCAGTTTCTGTGTATTCAAAATCTGTGAGTGTTCGAAACGGTGCCCAAGGTCGACTTTCAGGAGCCCAGAAAAAGGTTTCAGCTTCCTGAGACGAAGAAAGGGCTGCATTATTTGATGTAAGAGGAATGATAGTCACATCAGGTTTACTGCTGTGCAGATGAGGGATGATCTTGATGTAAACCTCTGGGAGATGCAGGCCATGAACAGTATCAGCTGAGCTGGATGCTAATCAAATGTTAGAAAACATGAAATGATATCAAAAAGTAGGCCCGATAGTTACAATTTTCCAGATTCATCCCTGAGTCATCTCCATCCAAATGTGCAGGAACCAAAATGTCACCGTCATCTTGCAGTTCATACTTTTGAAATTCTGTTAGCTGATAGCAACATGTTGGATTGTCAAGAATTCACCTCAATTGGAACTGAAGGATTGAGGGTGTTCTCAGCTTGTGTCCAATTTTTGCTACAAGATAGAGGCCTGGCAGGATCTTTTCGCCTACACTCTAGCTGCCATATCACCTTGCATGCAGCTTGATGCTTGTTGAACCCACAGCCATCGTGGTGTGCCTTGCAATAAGGGCAATAGTGGTGGGTATCGCTCACCTGCTTCTTGATGCTTTTTTTATGGCCTTTGGCATTTTGAGGCATGCAGAGAGTGATTATGCTTGACCGTTCAGTGATAGTTCAAATGATGTATGAAGTGGGGCTACCGAAATAACGTCATGTGGAACATTCATTCAAAGTGGACATATAAAGCGTACCCCTTCTTCCCACTGTTCCATATAACATCTCAGTCCCTGCTCCCTTTGTTTCATGCAAGAATGCCTGACTCTTCTCAACAAGTTCATCCACAAGTGGAGGCTCAGACTCTGTCTCCTGAGGTTGCCCTAAGCACCAGAACCAGTCCATCAAAATTGGTCAAGGTAAGCTCAACCGTTGTTGCCAGTTTTCCAGAAGTTTTCATCATGTGACTGTGACATCACACAGGTTGCTTAGCAGTTTGAGCTAGACAAGCACACAGCTGAAGCTGAGGTATGGGTGCTCCATCAAAAGCTTGCAGACATCACAAACCAGGAAGAAGATGATAACAATCTAGAGGCTCCACCATCAAAGCGAAGTTGAACAAACAAGGATGATCAGGATGACACCAATGAGGAATCCCAGGTCATCAATGCAGGCCATCGCTTCGTCATACTTTATTCCCCATGGCTTCGAGACAGAGAAGGAACATTCAAGGTTGAATGCAATCTGGAATCGAATGGAGCAGAGCACTTTGAGAGTGCTGAGAATAAGATTCAAGGGGAAGTCCAGGAGATCAAGACAGTTCTCAGGGCTAGGTTGTTTGGTGAAATGTCCTCTGAGCCATGGATCGCAAGAGTGGTGAGTCAACACTTTGAATAATCCCCCATCCACAAATTCTGACTACAAATTCAGTTTATGAAAGGCATGAAGACTCAGTGCTCAAATACAGCCACTTGTCTCTGTCGTCACTGTGCTGTCCTCTTTGGCATATCCGAGTCTGATATACTGCAAGCTGATGTATGAAGGGAGAAATTCTGAGGGCGCATTGGGTGGGTAGATAATGGCCAAGGATCCAGATCGTATTCAAGTGTTGATGTGGAAATCCTCCACAAAGATTACTCTGGTTCTTACAATATCCAAACTGCCTTTTTGAATCCTATTTTTATGTGGGTAAGTAATGTTGCTATTCAAACATCTGAACCTCGAATTCACTGGCTAAATAATCTTTCTAGGTCTTCACTGCTATCATCTGCGGTCCAACCATGGCCAAGGAGTTGATGAATGGGATCATCTCAAATCCTACAACAGACACTATGGCTCGAAAGCATGGCATCCAACACTACACCAGGAGCTATAGCTGGCGCTGCAGTGTTGGTACACATCTTTAGTTACTTTAATCTGATGATTCCACTTACATGTCTTATCAGTCTCGTTGGGCCCTTTCTTCAGACGACTTTTTACAAAGTGTAGGCACCAATACTGGCATCAACTACAAGAAAGACTTTGAAGAATACCTTGAAATCTTGATGAAGGGTCTCTGAAAAAGAAGAGAAGTGTTCTCAACATTTTTAGGGAGTGGGATCAGGTTGTTTTCCCCAACTCAGATTCAATCTTAGTGAGTGGTGCTGGGCAGGACCAGAATATGAGTAGCGGTTTGAAGATGGCCTTGGACATGCTCGAAGCCGATGAGGTCGAAGGCAGGGATGAACTGCAGGAATAAAGCAGTGAAAGGGAAGACTTTGAATGAATACCTGTTAGAATCTAACTACATGTGTCGACTCGAGCGCACCACCGACTTGTTTGTATATGTATTTGTCGCATTCTAAACATGTAATTCTATCTCTGTTATCTTGAATCATCATCATCATTCCTCCATATTCTTCCTGCTCTCCACAAACACCACAGTCTTCACCACATCATGCTTGCTGCAAACAACTCAGTGCCCTCAATGCAGCTGTACTTTACCTTCCCACATGAGTTCTGGCAGATTCTGGTGGAATCCAGTGGAGTGTTGGAATTCCATTTGGAATCCACCAGAATGGTAGAAATTTCGGATTCCAAGTGGAATTCCAACAGATTCCAAGTTCATTCCGACAGATTCCAAGTGGAATTCCAAGTTCATTCTGACAGATTCCAAGTGGAATTCCAACACATTCCAACTTTGTTCCAACACATTCCAACTTCATTCTCTGAATAACTAATACTTATCACTCCTCCACCCATTACCTAACCACTTTTTGTAACTTAGACCTTAGAATTTCATACAAAAGTGATGATTGAAAATACATATTGTATTGATAACTATGTACAAAAAGTATTGAACTAATATGGTGGGGAGTGAGTGAGGGAGAGGGAGCCAGTGGAGTGATGGAGGGGGGGGAGGGAGTAATGGAGGGAGGGAGTAATGGAGGGAGGGAGGGAGTGATGGAGGGAGGGAGGGAGGGAGTGCTGTGGTGTGATGGAGGGGGAGACAGTGATGGGTACTCACATGGTGTCCCACCACTCATGCTTGCCATTGACGTGTCGTCCTGGTCCTGGTCATTGACATGTTGTTGTCATCCTGGTCCTTCGACACATTGTCGTCCTGGTCATTCACGTGTTGTCATCCTGGTCGTTCACGCATCGTTGTCCTGGTCATTCACGCATCGTGGTGGTGATCCTTCGACGCATTGTGGTCTTCGTCGTTGATGTGTCGTGCTTGTGCTTGTCGTTGTTGCATTGTCATCCTGGTTGTTGACATGTCATCGTTGTCGTCCTTCGATGTGTCGTGGTCTTCGTCGTTGACGCATCGTGGTGCTCCTCATTGATGCATCGTGCTCATTGTTGTTGTGGTCCATTGATGTGTCGTCCTCATCCTCCTTGTGGGCGTGGTCATGTCGTTGTCGTGTTCTGGCCGTGGTCATGTGTGGTGGTGGTCGTGGGTTGGTTGTTATCCATCTGTGTGTGGTGGACATGGTTGTGGGTTGGTAGTCGTCCATTGTTGTTGTGGGTCATTGTTGTCGCATTGTGCTGTGTCATTGTTGTCACATCGCCATGTGATGGTGGTGGTGTGTCGTGGTAGCGTTGTGGTTGTACGTCGTTTGTGGTTGCTCGTCGTATGGTTGCCATGTCGCCGTTGGCAACGTGGCTCCTGCATTCAGTGTGAAAGAAGACATGAGAGGGGGGGATGGACTCACCTTCGATGACGTGGCACGTCAATGGTCCCTCTGGACATGCCACGTTGTCTTCACTATCTGCCGTCGACATGGCAGGCACTCGTTCGGCTACTGGGGGTGGTGACGTGGCGTTGGCACATTGTTGCCATTGTCGTTTGCATGTGCTGAGGTTGGTGTGGGCAGTTGACAATGGTAGTGGGCGGTGGTGGCCATGGGCGATGTGGTGGCGCTGCGACAAGGGAGGGGTGTCGTGGAGGATGGTGGGAGTTGAGGAAGAAGAGGGTTGAGGGTTGTTGATGGCACCAAATTGTGCATCAGCGTTTGCCAACACTTGTTTGGGAAGGTGAACGTGAACACGACATATATTAATTGATAGTTCTATCCCTTGTAACGGTTGTATAGCTCAGTGGTAATAATGCTCCTCCCAGTTCCCATGATGTCTCCTGAGGCTATGGTTCAATCCTTGTTCATGTAATTTTTTTATATATATTATAATAACAACAACAAATATTGGAATTCATTGGAATCTGTTGGAATTTGACTGGAATATACTTTCCATTGGAATTCCATGGAATCTGGTTGGAATTCCAATGGATTCCAATGGAAACTGTTCCAGGAGGCTCCCGGATTCCAACCATTTCCACTGGATTCCGTCGGATTCCATTGGAATTTCCACAGAATTGGAAACCAGAATGGCTGAGACTCCAGCCAACTGGTTTCCATTGGAATTCCATGGAATTCTGACATTCCGCTTGGAATCCGCCAGATTCTGCTGGAACTCATGGGGGATGGTAAAGACCTCCAACATTTGGATGCCGGCCAGATTCAACCCTCATTGTCTCCATGTGCATCACCAGCATTTATTGTACCCAAATCAAACCCAAACATTCTTCCTCATTGGGTTAATGATTTCCAACAGTTGAATGAAAATACAATAACAGATAGTCACCCCTTACCACACATAGACAACATTCTGGCTGACTGCACAAAAGGCAAAATCTGGGGAACTATAGATATGACAAATAGTTTTTTTCAAACCAGAATGCACCCTGACCATGTTCACTTGACAGCAGTGAACACTCCCTTGGGCCTTTACAAGTGGTTGGTGATGCCGATGGGTTTGAAAAACACACTGGCGATACATCAACAGCATGTAACTGCGGCACTCAGATCCCTTATTGGCAAGTTCTGTCACATCTATCTCAATGACATAGTAATCTGGTCAAATTCTGTTGAAGAACACAAACAGAACGTGTGCACAGTACTCCAAGTGCTACGAGATGCACGCCTGTACATCAACCCAGATAAAACACATCTCTTCTGCACAGAAATTGACTTCTTGGGCCACCACATTAGCACCTGTGGTATCGAAGCTGATTCCAAGAAGATTGACCACATACTGTCTTGGCCTGTGCCCAAATCTGCCACAGATACTCAGTCATTCCTGGGACTGGTCTGTTACATCGCGGTGTTCTTACTGTCTTTGGCAGAACATACCGGTGTCCTCACAGAACTGACAACAAAAGAAGCGGAGAAATCTTTTCCAGCCATGGACTCCACGTTACCAAACCGCATTTGACAAAATTAAAACAATAGTCACCAGCCATGAATGCCTGACAACGGTAGATCTGTCCAAAATGCCTGAGCATAAAATCTTTCTGACAATGGATGCAAGTGATAAACGCTCAGGTGCAGTGTTGTCTTTTGGCAAAAGCTGGGAGAGTGTGCGCCCTGTGGCATTCAACTCAATGACATTTAAGGGTGCAGAACTCAACTATCCTGTACATGAAAAGGAACTACTGATGATTATCCACACCCTCAGAAAATGGCAGGTCGATTTACTAGGCTCCCCTTTTGTAATTTACACCGACCATAAAACCTTGGAGAATTTTAATTCACAAAAGGATCTTTCATGCCGACAGTCCAGATGGATGGAACTGATGTCCCAATTTGATGCAAAAATTGTGTATATAAGAGGCGAAGACAACAGCGTCGCCAATGCGCTGTCTCATTTCCCCTCTGAATCCAAGTGTGTGGATGCTGAGAAAATCACACAACACCCATACACATTTTGTGAAGACGATGAGAATGAATATAGTCCTTCACAGGTAGCAACATCCTTGACATCGTTGCCTGTAACTTTGAATACAATCAACGCGACACTGAAAATTACTGCAGACAAAAAGTTCATGGAGGCCATTAAATCAGGTTACATGAATGATCCCCTGGTGCAAAACACTACTGTCCACTACACATAGCTTACCTGGCCTGGTCCTCCGAGATGGTCTATGGTATGTGGGTGACCGTTTAATCATTCCCTGCATGGGAAATTTGTGTGAAACACTTTTTGCGCTAGCTCATGATGTCCTTGGCCATTTTGGTTTTGATAAGACATATGGCTCACTGCGAAATTCTTATTACTGGCCTAACATGTGCTATGACCTGGAACAGGGTTATGTACCCTCATGTCCAGAATGCCAATGGAATAAATCAACAACAGCAAAACCAATCGGCCCACTCCATCCTTTACCAATCCCTGACCAACAGGGTGATTCCATCACAATTGATTTCATCAGTCCCTTACCGAAGGATGAAAATAAAATTGTATCATTACCTTCACTGACCGTCTCGGCAGTGATATCCAACTGATTCCCTCTTGCACCAATATCACAGCAGAGGACTTAGGGTACCTCTCTTTTGACAAGTGGTACTGTGAGAATGGCCTTCCATCAGACATAGTTTCTGACAGAGACAAACTATTTATGTCCAGATTTTGGAAGGCCCTTCACAAGTTGACTGGAGTTAAACTAAACAAATAAAACTGTGAACCAAGCATTGCGATATGATGTCAAACATAACCAATTGGGGTGGGTACATGCCTTACCACATGTAAGGTTTGAAATGATGAATACCGTGAATAAATCCACAGGATTCACACCATTCCAACTTCGCTTCGGACGCAGCCCACATGTACTTCCTCCCTTGATTCCAGCAAAGTCATCTGCTACTGTAACAGAAATCAATGCATGGCATGTTATATGGTGCTTGGAACAAGATGTCATGGAAGCTCAAGATAATCTGTTAAAAGCAAAGATTTCACAGTCTAATCAGGTGAATAAACACCATTCCTTGACTTTCCCATTCAAAATAGGTTTATGTGTGCAACTCTCAACTCTTCATTGTTGGAATAATTACAAAGCAAAAGGCAAACATCATGTCGCAAAATTTATGCCACGATATGATGGCCCTTATACTGTTATTGACACGGATGAAGAGTCTTCAACCATCACACTGGATCTACCGAATTCCCCCAACATTTGTCCTACCTTCCATACCTCAGAAGTCCTTCCCTACATCGAATCAGACCTTTCACTTTTCCCATCCTGCAAATTTGAAGAACCGAATCCTATATTAATGGACGATGGCAAAGAAGAATATTTCATTGACAAAATCCTGGATGCTTGATGGTGTGGCTGTGGATACCAGTACCTTGTACGATGGCGTGGCTATGGCCAAGAACACGATAAATGGTTACCTGGCAGCGAACTTGAAAACTGCGAAGCCTTGGACACCTGGCTAGCCTCACGAGGTGGATCTCCTTAATTTTTTAGGTAGATTTCCTTCAATTTTGCCAGCCAGTAGCTTTTTCCCATGTAGTTTTGACACACCCAGCATTCGGATTTTACTTACCATTCTTACTAACCTTTTCCCTCTTTCATTGATTTTACCTTATATCTTTTTCTAGATGCGGGGAGGGTGTAATCCTACAATTACTACTTCTAGCCTTTGTTTGGCATTGCCTTCCCTCTTATTTGGACCTCCTCTATATATATATGCACATCCTTACTTATTGACTTCACTCCCTTTCCTTCCTTCCACACCTTTTCCCTTTAACCCTGTACTTCGAACCTCCAGAATCATATAAGTGGTCTATTTCTGTTGGTTTCGATTGTGAGTAGTGTTATCTATCCCTGATTAGAGGATAGATTTCCAGCCACCTTCCATTCCACTGGCCTTTTTTTACCTGATATGATAGTAAGTAGAGGGTTTTACTCTGTGTCACTGAGTGCTAGTGCAATTTTCAAAGTTGGCCTTGTTCGTTCCAGCTCTTTCCATTCCTGTGGGCTTTTTTTAGCCCAACAGTCCTTTATTTGTTCTGGCCCTTTCCATTCCATCACCTTCAAAATTGTTCCAGCCATTCCTTCAGCCTGATGCATGATGCCAGCATTCATCCAAAGCACAACATCCCCAAAATAAACGACTTTGTCAAGCCTGAGAATGACAAGCAGTTCTCATGCTACATTCAAATTCTCAGTACGTCAAAAGACATTTTCTGGTTCAATGAGCGAACTAACGTTCAGCAACATCCATCAAAGGTTAGATTGAATCAAGATCTGATGTTCATCCAGCTTGGTTTATACCACTACATTTCTGAAGTTGACACTTCTTCATCTGCTGCATACTCCAACTCCCTGACATATGCTATCGAAGAGAACTTGGCACGGTTTTACAAAACCCCAACTTGGAAGGTCAAAAGTGGATGTAACTGGTATGTGGTGATATCATTCACCTAACCCCTGGTTGTAACCCCTCTATATGCAGTGGTTTTAATGCCTTCCCTGTGGACATGCATGTCGACATGAAAATACCTGGTGGGGTGAATGCCTATATGATTGATCTGCATGGTAAATGGTGTGTCAGATTCAGCTCCAAAAGCTTCATACAGTCTCAGACCTCTTAAGACATGATGTGACACCCAAAATCTGGCAGGAAACATATGTCCCAGTGCTGCTACACATGATTGTGTACTCAAATGACCCAAATTATTGGCTGGAGGCATACTGCAAACTAGACTCTGTCATGTCTCCTGAAGGCGAACTCCAATTCCTGCAAGCTGTGGAGAGTTTTTTCACCAATGGTTTGTTCTGGGCCTCTGCTAGCATTCCCAATATGACGAAGCTCAGCTACACACACCCTGAATTCAGCAGCCTTGATAAATCTAACTTCACACCTGTCCAGAAAGCCACCACTGCTATTGTCAACAATCTTTATGGGAGTGCAGCATTCAGCATTCAATCCACAGCTGTTCAGGAGCCCACTGCAGCTGCTCGGCAAGTCAATGTACAAGGGGGCTATCATCCAGAGCACTGGAGAGGCATGTTCAATGTTTGCACAAATTTCACTTGATGTTGACAGGTACTCTTCTAGCATTTGAATGACATCACATTAGTGCTGGAAATACCCACCTTGGCTATGGTGTCTGTGTCCCCTCATTGATTCCTTGAACCCCCTCAATATACCACCTGCCAGTTTTAGATTGAAAGGAATGAGATTAGGTAGAGGGAGAGGTGGACTGCCTTCAGCATCTTTAGCTCAATTGTTAGCCCTTGCCCTTCAACATATGCATCAACACAGTCCATTGAAATTTGAAGAAGAGTTAATTATTCCAAAATTAGTCCCAGGGTAATGCAATATTGTCTTGCCATCTCTTCAAAGGGCAACATTAGTGCTACTTTCACCATCATTATCAAGTCTGTGGCTTCTTGGTTTGAAACTTTTCATTTATTCGTTTATGATGGCTTTAAATCCAAACTACCAGTGTATCATAGATTTGGTAGAGAATCACCATTTTTTGCAAACATAAATTGGCTATGTCTAATGATCAACAGAAATAGGAGTTTTTCACAAGTCAAAGGAGTCAGCCAAGAGTCAGTGGGAGTCTCAGGTGGTCAGTGCCAAAAACTAGTAGCGGGTCTTGTGTCTGAAGGCATGCTATTTGGTTATGTAAGTAAAAACCAAATACATCAAAGGTGTTGCCAAACAATGTCCAAATGTAGTAATCCCAGGATTACAAATAGCACCTTCAAGTTCAGAACATTGGAATGTTGTTCTAATATCATCTTGTAAGTATCTTTATGATGTAGCAGAGACTTGAAACAAACCTAGTCCTCCTGTACAGAAGGATTGGCTATGTAACTCATTGGTACAGAAGGACTGGCTATGAAACTCATCGGTACAGGAGGACTGGCTATGAAACTCATTGGTACAGAAGGACTGGCTATGAAACTCATTGGTACAGAAGGACTGGCTATGAAACTCATCGGCACAGGAGGACTGGCTATGAAACTCATCGGTACAGAAGGACTGGCTATGTAACTATTCAGGGAATAGATTGGCTTGACTTGGACATCTGCTGGATTGAGATTATAGTGATAGAAGCCATCAGGAATCACATCTGGGTTCATGGCATGTCCAGGAGGCAAACTGTCAAAGTCACCCAATGATGTAACCACCCCAACATTGCCAATGCTGACACCTTGGCATTCATAAGAATCACCATGACTTGTGCTGGGCTGGGGAATGTAGAGAGGCTGGCCATGTCCCTCTAAAAACATGAAATGATTGTAGATGACACAGCCAGCATTAGCAGGCCTCTGCAGCTCTGTAGGTGGAGGCTGCTCAGGGTCTGCCTCCAAGGTAACAGGCAAAGTGGCAGAATCTGGTCCCTCTACATCAGAGTAAACTTCCAAAAAGATTTTTTGAGGATCTGAACCACACATACTATCAGGCCTGTTTGGCCCTTTCTGCAAGTGGCTATCCCCTCTGACAAGGACACTTGGAGATGAGATGCCTGACAAGGCAGATGCCCTAGTTGACACATTAAGATTGATAAATAGACATGGTTGAAATCAATGTACTCTACACTGTCCATTCCAGAGGTGGATGTTGTGTCAGCTGTCAAGTGAGGGTTTGTAGAATGCGTCTCGGAGTCCATTTGTAGTTTGTTTAGACCTAAGGATTCTTTATAGGCCTGAACCATGAGAGCGTCAACAGTCTCACTTGCTGCCAAACTAGAGCCCATCGTGTCCGACCCAACATCTGAGTAAACTTCCAACGATTAACAACAAGGCTTCGTGGTAGAAGCGCACATACACAGTGTGCAATTGTTAAATGTACTCATGATTTGATCCCCTTGCGAGTTGTTGAACATTCCACCGGTCACATTTGGAGTTGAGGACCCCGCGAACATGGATGCCCTGGTCATTGTCGCATCAACGGAAAGAATTGACATGTCAGATTTTCAGCACCGACGTACCCGGTGCTCGTGACGGGGACGGCGTTTGTATTGGTTGTCGATGGACGACGTCTATCACGTTCCTTATCATCCATCTGAATTCAAGGTTCAAAAGGCTTGTATGTTGAAGGTAGGATTATCGTGGGGTGAGTGACAAGAACAAGAATATGAGGCGCCCACTCTTGCGCTACGTGAGAACGTTGCTTGGGCGCTTTTAGTTACATATTTTTACTGTAAAGAACGCGCTTTCAAGAAACTTGCCAAAAATTTGTTGGCGATAACGTCAATCAACAGCAGAGCTGATGGTCGACATTCCTGTGAAGTGCGTTGGCTTCAGCAACGAAATCAGGGAAAGTAGCGCACCCAGTTGGTGGGGATAATTGTGGCGGAATAGTGGAGCAGTTGAGGGTGAGCACCTTTCATGGTGTCCCTGCGTCATTTCCTTATCCTTTCCACCACCACCACCACATAGGCTATTGATTTGGTTCACCGCTTCAAAGCCTTTTTTGTCCGCAAAGCTAGGAACTACAATTACAGCCACTGTCGACGTGGACAATGTTCATTCGGGGTAACTACTTACATCTTTGCTGCATCTCGCATTTTTCTCAAAGGTTCGGCCTTTGATCCATCGTAGGACGAGGGAATGTGCAAGAATAGAAGCTCCCAATTCCTCTCATGGAGTCGCGGATCTCTGGCTAACATTCCAATCTCGAATGACGAGTTCCAAATACCCCAGGACCGTTTCATCTCCCTTGTGCCTGTAGTTTTCCAACCCTATGCTTCCACTGGTTCTCGTCAATGTTAATCGTCTAATCCCCAGCCGCCAAGGTGAGGAGTTGTCACATTTGAAACTACCAGAACCCTTGCTGAACATGATGGACAGCTCAGCGGGATCTCACTACAAACGCGACGTGCGAAATGTCTCCGGAATTTCAAGCGACGAGGAGCACCCATTCATAGTCAGGCACCTAAACCTCGCCAAAAACATCAAGCAATTAGTTGGTCTCTCGATACGCCCTGATACGTTGGATTCGTGCGGCACGTCTCAGGGAACAAGTTCACTCGCAGATACTATTGGCAAAGGTCGACCCAAGGAAGAGTCTGCCTTCGAGCAAGTTCAATAAGACGTCTGTCCAAGCTGGAAGAAGCGGTTGTCTTTGGGTGTGCTTCGAACCCCGTCGCACTCTACAGCCCACGATTTCGCCGTTGACTATCACAATCATCTCACTCACCTGCCACTGGACGGCCTTATTTTCCAGCACAACTCAGCACAACGTCTCAGATAAACAAGTCTGTCGTCCAACTCTTCACAGAAGGGGATCACATTCAGATAACCAAGGGTATGGAGCTTAGCCTTCGAGCTGGCGCGGGGACCAGTATTTGATTCGGTGACAACGGTATTCCGACGATGTAGTTGTGCTCAAGCCGTCCTATATTCTTTCAGGTCGAGCAAGATGCGGAAGCAGGTCGCGAACACACGCCAAACACTTCCTTTTGGCCCTGGGCTGATTCATACAGGATGAAGATCAAGTTTTACCACTAGGAAAATGCCTTGAAAGGCAGTCGTCCCTCATCTTGCACCTCGTAAGTCTTTCATCTTCATTTTAAGAAAGGCGCATGTTCCTGATTGTTTTTGTTCTTCTCCAGGATGCAAGAGGCGTGGTGCAGCGCCGGCGATGTTAGACGCGAAGTAAGATAGAAAGTGGGCTCCGCTGAACGAACCAAATTCAGTGTGCACTCCGTTAGAGACATGGTTGGACAGGGCTGCAAGGATTTTCGAGCTTCTGCTGAAAATTATTGTGCTTACCATGTAGATAGCACAGAATTCACAAAATATAGATGTTGACCTTCTGCTGGCATGAAAACTCACATTCCTAAATGCGGTTCGTATGCATAATGGCATGGGACTGAGGCATACGATACAAAGCATAGATAGCGTAGTCGATGGCGACTAAATTACTCTTCCTCCTCCTCGTCACCACCCTCCTCCTTCTTGGCAGCAGCAGCAGCACGCTTACGCTTAACGCGACCGGAGCGGCCTCCACCATAAGGCGAAGTAAGAGCAAAGTCAATGTGTTTTTGCGAGTCAAGTCGGACGACGAATGAAGGAACGTTGACTATTTGCTTTCCGACGCTATATGTCGTGATCATTAGGTTTAATATTCCAAGGAGGTATGGTATGTTCAAACGCACCGGATATGTCTTTGCCTGATCAACACACGAGTACGATGGATGGATTTAGCCAAACCACTCTTGAAAACCTGGGTCTGCAGCCTCCTCTCCAAGAAATCTTCAATCTTGAGGGCCAACACGTAATCGAGACGCATGCGGGACTCGTCCAGCACACCGACGCGCACGAGACGGCGGATGAGGGCGTTACCCTCGAAGAGACGCTTGGGGTCGTTGTCGTCGAGCTTGAGGAGCTCACGGGCGGCACGACGGATTTTGGAGAGGATGAGGGCGATACGCCAGATCTCGCGTTTGTTGCGGAGGCCGTATTCACCTGCGAGCTAGATGGAATAGAATTTTAGGGGGTGGTAAAAGAGGGAAATGGGGACAGTTAAGAACCTTCAGCTCGGCATCGAGACGAGCGGATTCGAAGGTCGACGGGGGACCTTATAACTGTAAAGTTATATAGCAATGGGGCACGGCTTTGATCAGCACGGTGTTACACCCTCCACATAAAAGTGGATCTTGAAATCAAGTTGGAAAGCTCACGTCTTGGAATGGTTTCGCGGGGCCCTGCATGTGTGTTTGTTAACTGCTCGTCGTGCACGATGTCAAGGATATTACCTGGGCATTTTTTAGATCTTGAGGAGCCAACGCACACGGACCTCCCAAAGACGGACTGAAGTGCATATATCAACGCTCCAAGCTCAAGTACGACAACTTCTATCTTCAATTCCAAACGCTTTGACGCTCACTACTATGAGCGAGCCCTCGTTGCCACCACCAGCTTCCCCCTTTCCAAACCATGCCAAATGTCTAACCCACGCACTCCCCTATTCACCAAAGTGCATAAATAACCCCCCATTTCTCCTCGTAACGAATATAACTGCATCTGCCAAACCACCATTACCACACACTTTTTTTGACCAAACCAACTGCACTCTATAAAATACCTGCACCCATTCGGCTGGAATACCTTCTTATCATCGTGAGTATACATTCCATTCTTCTCTCTCCGTTGCGACGACTTATCATCTTCCGTAGGAACTAAACCATGTCTCTCATCAGTGCTACTATCACCGGTACCACCGAGCAGCGTTCACTTCAAGTGAGTCTTGCCGTTCAAACCTCTCCCACTTCCTCCTCGCGTCCGAGGGCCTCAACTATCCGTTGGGACTCCAAAGTGGACTGTAAACCTCACTCTTCCTCTGATAACAAAGGACGGAAAAGCGCTGCTTATCCTGCCCCTTACGGTAACAATTACCGTTCCTCTTCTCGTTCTCCCCCCACCTCTCCTCCTGTTAAACCCAGGGGGGTTTCACCTCCCTCTCCTTTACTCACGCCAGAGACGTCAGGACGTCTCTGCGCCAAATACCTCCATAAGTCCATGGGTCCCCTCCTTGTACCCACCTTCCGCTCTTCCCCCAACCCTATCTTTCCCCCTCGAGCAATACATCACCCACCTCATCACCTCCACCCACCTCCCCTTCTCCCTCATCCCATGCACGCTTATCCTCATACTCAACGTGCGCAGATCATTCCTGGACAATCCCAAGAGCAGCAAACACTTTTTATGCGTGTTTGATCCGCATAAGCTGTGGGCTGGGTTGTTCATCAACGCTGCGCGCGCTTTGTGTTGTTCCAATAACCCCCAGGTGAATAATCTGGAGTATTGGAGCGAGGTGGCGGGGATACCGATGGGGGAGATTGAGGGTGTTGTGAAAGAGTATTTGATGCAGATGTGTCGGGATGTTGTTTTTTTTGAAAAAAAGGAGGTTGAGGAGATGGTTGGGAGGTTGGTGAGGGTTGTGGAGGGTGGGGAATGGAATGCTTCGTTTGGGGAGAGAGTGAAGGGGATTTTTAGGAGAAAGGAAGTGAATTACTGAAAGTGAATAGGGGCGCCTGGCGCGTTCCCCGCTCAATTGCTTGCATAGTTTCTAGTTGTTTGCTACGTACGAATTCATGGTTTCGTGTCTCTGTCTCTTCGTATCAGTTTGAGTGCAAGCACTCTCAAGGTTTCCTTATACTTATCACCCTGCTTCTCATGCTCCCTGCATCAAGACCTCACTCATTCAGCTACTAACCCTATTGCCCTGCCAACACAATTAGTACTCCCTGTAGTATTTTTTTGTACGATCAGTTGAGGGCTGTTCATCGTTACAAGCTTAAGAAAGCTTCTCTTTATCACTTCAGTGAATTCGAAGCTCATGACTGCATCATCTGATCTTGGGGTGGAGTACGTACACCTTACAGACCTATAATATGTAAAGTTCAAGCTTGATTCCCTCCTTATCGTCGCAATGACTACCAACGTAGTACCCCTGACTTTTCCCGTCAGCGTAGACAAGGAGAAATTCGTAGATTTCGGTCGAGAGGTCAAGGGTGTCCACCCGGGGAACCTCAGCGCAAACGAGTTCAAGGAAGTCGAGGAGGCTTTGTACAAGGTGACTCCAATAGTCGAATATATTCGTCCTTGATAATGACTGAAAGACATAGCACGATCTCCTTCTGTTTCGAGATGCTGACTTGTCTCTTGAAGAGCAACTGGCCTTTGTCAAGGTAAGCGTCCATAGAAGCCAAAACAAACAAACAGCTGAAGCGAATTATTCAACTCCAGGCGTTCGACCCGCAAGCAGAGAGCTACACGCACAAAACCGACGCGCTAGAAAGAGGGGTCATAGGTGCATACGTCAACACCATTCCGCGGGTCCCTCAAGTACAACTCATAGGCCACGGAACCATCCACGACCACGAAGGTATCCCAGAAGTGACCCTCCGACACGGACACCACGCGAGTTTTCATAAAACACGAGTCTCAGTTGAAGATGAGAACGGAAGCCCTGCAGTCACGAGGTTCTTTGGTTGGCATATGGACGCTGCGTTGTATCATATGAACTGTCTCCACCCAAAGCTACGGCGCTTTATGCAATTCGGGTTCCGAAGGGCCCAACACAGACGGTCAGGTATGATGACGGCTCCGGGGACGAGCTGAGCGTCACTCTAGGAACAACGGCGTTCGCTTCGGGGAAGATCATGTTTGATATTTTGCCGAGGGAATTGAAGAGCCTTGCGGTGAGGGCTAAAGCTAGATATGCGCCTCATCCGTTCGAGTGGATGGCAGCAGCTAAGGGGGTGTCGACTGGGCTGGGATTGGAGAGTGAGGGATTGGAGAAACCGTTGGTCATGTTGACGAGCTGGGATGAGGAAAAGGTCAAGGTGTACCCTTTGGTATGTCGCCCCATTCTTGGACCCATTGTAGGTGGCTCACATGGGTGCTAGGTCTGGAAGAACCCAGTGACAGGATCCCTCCATCTTCAAGTCCATCCGTTTGCGATCTCCGAGATATACATCGAGCCAGTACCAGAGAGCTGCCGACCAGTGGCAAATAATCTTGGAGCGTTATACCCAGACGGCGGGCACATCACAGATCTTCGCCAAGTTCGAGAACTTGTTTATAGTATGCAAAGACCTGGAATTGCACCAAATGTCGGTCGTCAAGCTGTTCGACTTCCTTGGTTGATCTCATTCTTTTTGCCTTCAGCTCGTCTATCCGCACCCATGGGAGGCTAAAGATCTCCGTAATATTTAACAACCGCGGCCTTATTCATACGGTCGTTGGTTTGTTCAAGCCAGACCAGGTTCGGATCTTTCATCAATGCGGCCTTGCTGGATCGGATGAACCTGCTGGGCCGAGCGAGGAAGACAAGTTGAAGTGGGTTGGTTGAAGGAGACCATCGGTTGGCATGTATGAAGTATCTCTTGGTGACTATTTTTTAATGCAGGAGAACGGCGACGAGTTCCATAAGAACACAAGTAAAGCTTCACATTAGATGTTCTTTCGATCGAGTGGATGCCTCAAGGCCGCAATGTATACAATTATTTGATGGCGTCTGACTATGAAATAAACCTTTCGATTGTGTTGAGTGGGAAGCAGCCGTGGTAAGCGGATGGGAGACTTTTTTTTTTGTGTAGAGACAATGAGGGGGATGGAAAGAGGTAGGAGGAGAAAACGATATATGTCCTTGTCATTAGGCAGAATCCGTCGCTTGACGGTCAGATTCAGATGACTGCACGGTAGACCATGACTATAGTAGTATGTCCAGGGCGAGCGTAGATTGCTGTCTCCAGAATTTCAGGTTCCGAATGCTTCAGTTCCAGAGAAGTTTCCATGACTTTTCAGAGCGAGGTTGGGAAACGCTGGGTTATGTCGGAGGGATGAATGTGAAGTTGTAGGAGGCTGGAAATTTGGAATGTTTGATTGTTCTCCAATGAAACCGAAGAAAGGAAGGTTGACAAACGCAACCACCATTCACAAAATTTTGCTTGCAACAACCCACATCATTCCATTCGAAACAAGGCCTTCAAAAAAATCCGGTGAACTATGGGAATGGAGGGGGTCGATACTGTTGGGTTGGAGATTAGTTGGAATTTGGAAGCGGTGGCTTGTGCCGTCAGATTTGGCCACACATGAGCATTCTGCGCAACTAGTGCTCAACCAACGACGAATTCATTACTTGGCGTCAGGCGCTCGAGGCGCGTCGGCATGTTCTACTTCATGGGACTCAATAGGACGAAAGGTTACCAGACAGTAGAAAAGGGGTTGTGGTGAAGGCGATCGGTATCGGCAATGACGACGAGGAAGGCTAGGCTGAAGGTCGCCCATACCCTATCGCGTGGACGACGGTATGTGATTGTTCTTGTTCTTTGTATGTTGATTCACAAGCTCTTCAGATTTCACAAAGCTTGCCAGGCGAGGACCATTGATCTTTCGAGGAGAAATGACAGCAGAACTTCAAGTCATGCATTCCTTGCCACGTTTATGAAAACCTGTCGAATCTGACTGGCAGTTTCAACGATAAGGCGCTATTTCAGCGCCTTTGTCGTCTCCTTCCCTCTCAATTTCGACCAGAAGAAAAGGGGTCGGCGCATAGAACCGCAAATCTGGACCTCTTGATTATCGGCTTCAACTCCGGACCAGATCTTGGTTTTCCCCGCGTCGCCAGCCTACACCGGACACTTTGCCGACCTGCATAATCCATAATGAAGGAGAAATCGCCGTTTGGTTGCACATCACCCCCCCTCCCCTATGTTGTCACGTGACGGTCTTGGAATTCAATGGTCGAGAGGCGATTGAAGCCTTTAGAAAACTGTGGAGGTCTCAAAAACTTCTAAAAGTCTTTTATTTCGACCCAAATGAAAGGGCGTCCAATTTTCTATCTGCCGCGATAGTTCGACTTCGGAGGCGGACGTTCGTGTTCGTCTGCCAACCTCGTCGTCCTGATAAACAGTAGGCGACCGCTCCCGTTCAACATCAAGGGGTTATGGTCCAGGGGGCTTCAAGAGTGATTGCGCTCCTGAGCCTGATCTGCACAGGGTTCGTTCGAGAGCACGCCCTGGATTCTGTCATGGATGGGTTTGCTCACCTGGAGCACTTCCCCCGCGCAGGGAGTCATTGGACCACAAATCCGGAAACGAGACGATGGCTCTCGCAGCAGAGGTTGAGACACTGTCTTGATTACTGCAGCTGCAGGGTGGGCGATGTGTCCCCATGAACGCTTCCTCGAGGAAGCTGTGGATCCTCATGACTGTCCTCTGAAACTTCAGTGTCCTTCGGTGGGGCTGCTTGTTCTCCACAGCACCACCAAACCCTCATGGATCCGACCAGAGGTGACAGCCGTCTCAAGCATGCTTTGCTTTCCGTTGTTCTTCGGCACGATGTCGAACCTTGGAATCTACGTAGGAAGTCAGCACAGACACCTCCTTCACCAGCAGACCTCGAAACGTTGACATGCCTTCATGGAGCTACATTCGTCTTCAGTGGTCATCGAGAATGTGAGGGAGTATCATATCTATGGTGATTCACGCCCCTCTGAATCTTTAGTGTCCTTGCGTGCTTCCAGTTTGCCGTGGATTGAGTCAACCCGGCCCCTGGTGAAAGTCTGTTGCATACGATCCTATTCGAAGCCATCTTGAAGATCTGCAAGGCCTGCAGTCGCTGAGCACTATGCAGCTGCGACTTGACTGCTGGGAGGAAGGTACCACCACTTCACCCGACGTAAGAAGCTTTGGGCTGATGCGGCAACTGTTGGACATTGTGTTTGTCACAACTTTCGGCAGTGCCTTCCCCGTATCTCCTCCTGGGCGCTTGGGCGAGGATACTGTCGCCATCTATTCACTCCTCCCCACTGGTCTTTTCCGGGAAGCCAGCCCTCCTGCCTCCTATCAACGACAAATGACACCAATTCTACACGAGATCCAACCATTCCCAGCCTAGAAATCCAGGAACCGAAAATTTAAATTTTGAGTCAAGGAATTCTAAGGTCGCCGCTGTTTTGACGGTTATTTGGACCCCAGTTTCCAATATAAATGACCCAGTTTCGCTGGTCTCTCTTCCTTATCACGCCCACCACCACCACCACCCCCGCCCCAACGCTCCTTTTCTGTCCTTCCACAAACTAAAACGTACATCATTTTAGTCTACTTCCACAATGCCTCTTTCCCGACTCGTCCTCCCGTCTTTTACCCTAGTTCTCAGCAATTCTGTTACCCTGCGCGACTTCCAACGCGCCCAGACTCGCGAAATTCACATTCCCATCTATGCTCCATCAAGCGACGAGGAATTTATGGTATGTCGCGTTCACGAGGTCGACTTCCCGTGACTGAGGCTTCTACGTCCTTCCCACAGCGTACGATTGACCTCCGTGACACGGCTCCAGCCTCAGCCTTCATCACGTATAAGTGCACCTATTATCCCGTAGGCCGCTCTTCTAGTGAATCTGTCAGGCCTTCTTGCTCATTTCATATGTGTTCAGGATCAAGACGCTGCGTCCCTGTTTGGCGACGAGAACGGCGAGGAACTTGCTCCAGATGGGCACTTCTGGGTTCGTTTTTTTGGAAGTTGTGATGTGTATTGCGCTCATCATACTGCAGCGACGCTTGTTGTTCAAGGTTAAGGGCTTCGGAGGGAGGTTCTTCGCTGCCTGATTTTTCACCGTTGGATGGACTCTACTTTCACCGATTATTGCTCGTTAACGTCTTGCTCTCGCTCCTTCTTGCACATCACTCATCGCATAGTCAATGGTTTGTCGCGCCCTGTGTAGTATTGTCTTGCACATTCTGCCGCACAAACTTCTTCATTTGTATCATATATAATCCACCCAGATCTGTTGAATAGTTTATACTCAAGCCCAGAAAAATATAGTTGTCGTACATTCAATCCTTGCCATAATTGCTGCACCTCATCCGGAATTTTGGGTGATTCGAGCTTGATTTTTGATATGAATTCTTCTCCACGAGCTCGGAGTGTAGCAGATTTGTCGCGACGACAGACACAATTTGGCACATTCTGGGATCGTGAAATCGTTTCTTTTTGAGGCCATACTTCTAGATCTCGGCATACTCACTCAGATAATGGCGAGAAGACTTGATGTTGACGTTGCGCTACTTTGATCACACATTTGAAGCTTGAATTGAATCTGTTGCCTTTGTCTGGGACAAGAGATGGCACTGCTGAGCTTCCACTCACATGAAATTCACGGTCGTGTTCGTCATCTTGAGGCACACAGTTGACCGTCTTGTAATCTTCTGTTCTAGCTTCGAGGTAGAATTGACGTTGACATTTTTTGGAGATTGCTCCAGTTGAAGTTTTGCGTTCGAAAGCTCGGACAGAATCTAAATGATGCCACATATCATTATCATTTTTCATTTCGTTTGTAATGGTTCATATAATCTCGTGTTGATTGGGGAATCCTTTAACGCGCACCCTCTTCAATCAAGCACACGGGGGCAAAAGGAGGGTGGAGGAAAGCAAGGCAAGGGAAAAGAAAGAGAGGGAAGGGAAAGGGGAAGATAGAAGGGAGGAAAAGAAGGAGGGAAGGAAAGAAGGAGGGAGTGTGAGGGGAAGGGCGCAGGGAGGGGATCAGGAAAGCGAAAAATGGGAGTAAAGGGGTGGGAGATAGTCGAGAAGGGAAGGAAAGAGGAAGATAGAAGGGATGGAAGAGGAAGAAAGAAGGGAGGAAAAAGAGGGTCGGAAAAAGGAAAAGAGAGGGTACAGGGAGGGGATCAGGAAAACGGAAGATGGGAGTAAAAAGAAAAGGACGGAAACGCCGCCAAATTGACGCCGAACTGTGATTCCATTGAAGTTGCTTGCAGAGCCCGACTTCAAGCCTTGAACGCACGCAAGAGACCGATTCCAAGTTGGACACCAAAAGGCATTCGAACGGAAGAGAATCAAGCAGAGGGAGGAGAAGAACGGAAGGGCAGCTCCACAGTGACAGAGGCTGGGAAAGGGCTGGGAAAGGCGTGGGCGGGAAAAACGTCGGGCTTATATGTATAGGCTCTGTGGCTGTGCAGACGTGTGGTGACTCCGACGGCGGGAAAGTTCTCAGGCATGTCCGAATGCCCGTTCTTGTATGAAGGTTGATGAAACGACCATAGGAGCAACAACGACGTTGAGTGCAATCTGGGAAAGGGCAGCAAAAAAAGAAAACATTGATAATGATACGTACAACCAAATCCAAAAAAAATCCGGTATAACCATATAAACAACAAATTAAACAAACAATTCACTCCAGTTCATACCCAGCCGTATGAAGCACAGCGGCAAACTATGGGAAAGCAGCTAGTTAGCAAGACTAGTGTGTTTTCATAGGACCACCGGCGTACCTGCACTTTAGCGATGGCATACATCTGGTCAAAGTCGTACCCTTCCCTCTCACTCAGATCATCTAACAATTTCGTTAAGATGTGGGTTTAATTAAGGGAGGAAGATGATCCTTACGGCTATTATGATACATTGGGTCCGCGACTAGCCCATGCCGTCAGCGTTGATCGCGCAAATGTGGGAATGAGGAGGAGGAACTTACTCCGTCCAACACGTTCGAAAAGTTGCGTTACTGGGTAGCCTTGCTCGATGAAGGACTGAGAGGTTTGACAGTCAGTTATCTCGGAGAGGGAGGGAGAGTTAGGGTAGACTGACCTGGTGGTCACTGCAGCACACCTGCGTCATCACCGTTATCAGATTATGCATTGGGAATCAGAGAAAATACGTACTGGTGTAAGTCCAAGATGAAGCTCGGGGCTGTAGATTTCAGAGATATTCCATACAAGCTGGGTAACTTCTGGTGTCCCAATTCTATAGATTGCTTTTGAGAAGGTTTGGTAGGAGATCACAGAGGAGGTTACGCACCGTTCCGGAAGTCCGAGTTGCATTGGCTCGCCAGGGGCACGATATGCCGTCATATCAGCTTGAATCATCAAAATCACACTCGCATTGGCAGCCCTTAATTCCTCTGAACCACCATCAGTGCCCGTAAAGCAAACAAAAAAAAGAGCGAACATACTAGCATACGCCTTGGACCCCAACAACCCCTGCTCCTCACCAGCGAACGCGACGAGCTCCACGTTAGCGTTTGTGAATCTGACACCTTTTCGGGCAATGGTACGCGCAATTGCGAGGACACCTGTGGTTCCGGAACCGTCGTCGTTTGCACCTGGAGCGCGTGTGCTTCCGAAAGATCCACGGCTGTCGTAGTGCCCGCTGATTATGATGGTGTCGTTCGTCGGATTGACGGCGGCGTATCGGCTGAAGAAATTAGTTGATTGAAGAAGAGAATTATAGATGTGTTACACACCATACGACGTTAGGCACAAATCCTTCAAGGAATGGTTTGTAATGACATTCAGCACCAGAATTCTCAAACCGCGCCTTCAGCCATTTCGCGGCAATGACGGCACCCGGAGTGAACGAATGTCTAGAGACAATGCCAGACCTTCCGTCTTCCCCTGTGAGGAAACGGATATCGTTACGCATTTGAGGGAGGGATATGTTGTTGACAATAGACGCGACTACGGGGTCAAATTTTAGTTTCTTGAGCGCATTTTTCACGGGTTCTATGGTTGAGGGTGACACGGCGTGATATGGAATGGGCTCTCTTGGAAGAAGGGCTGATTTCCAGAATGGGGGCAAGAGCGTATCGATTGTACGTGCTTGGAAAGGAGGTATTGAAATGAGGAGTGACGTTGAGCTTTGGTGGAGAATCGTGGGTGGGGATGGTCGTCGAGAGGGGGACAAAACTTCTTGATCCAGCGGTTCTGGCAAGTCTGACGACAACAGCGAATTGAGGAAGGATTCTGTGATTCCCGTTGAGCCCTCCAAGAGGCTCTCTTCGACAAAATCCTGGTGAAGCCACACCAGTTGATTACCCCCCTCGGGAACCTCGACAAATGGGGTATTCCTAGGAAAATACGCGTCCCACGCGTCGTAACATTCTTGGTCCGGTACATTGAAGATGCTGTAGCCTGGTGTGTGGACGTCCTGATAGGTTCCATAAAAGTAATTTGAGAGACATGAATCTTCTGCGACGAATTTTGAGTGAAAAGGCGCGACGAGCAGAAGGCCCAGTGGGAATGCTGCCTTTGCGGTCATCGTGAGGGAAGGAGCTGAACGGCCTGAACCGAGACAAGCTGAGCGAGATAGGGTGACACCGCCACCGATCACACTCAAGAGATGATGGTTGTCCACAGACGTCGTAACCCTCTTGCTCACCATGAGCGACAGTCGTATGCGCAAGAAGCTCAAGAAGCAGCGTACAGAGCAGGTCTCCGCGACGTTGACTTCAAGAGTCAGTCAATCTCATACTGCTGGCAGCAACAAAGAATCACCAGCTCCACCCGTCTCCTTGACCCTCATTTGGTTTTCAGTCCTTACCGCAACGTTGATCCTTGCGTATCTGGTTAGAATCGCGTCATTATTCTTGAAGAGAACGCTTATCTTATTTTGAATTATAGAACCCAACTGTCGTTATCATTTTCTTGGACTCGTGGATCGGGTTCTCTGAGCACTACGATGGAGCTCCGGCAGCTTCCTCAACAACAGAGACGTTTACTTACTTGCCTGCCGATATACCAAAGCGCGATGCAGTGGTTAACGCGTTCAAAGTACGTGCCTCGTATTCAATCCTTCAGAGGGTAAAGACTGATCTTGCAACAGCACGCTTGGCACGCATATGGTGACCTCCTACTGCTTTATTTTCCCTCTAAGTATCTGAATACGCTCATCAGAGAGAGATGCTATGGGGGATGACGAATACCACCCCATAGAACAAAAAGGAAGCAACCTGACGAAAGCAGGAGGGATCGGCTACATGGTAATCGACGTGCTCGACACCATGCAACTGATGGGTCTCAAAGAAGAATACGCTAGATCCAGAAACTGGGTACAATCCAAGCTGTCCTTTGACCGTGATGACCGATTCAGCACATTCGAGGTAGGCACCATTTGTCGCTTCTCCCCTCCAACTCATCGTAACGCTTTCCTCCCGCAACCAGACAACCATCCGTGTCCTCGGCGGCCTACTTTCCGCATACCACCTATCCAACCACGACCCACTCTACCTCGAAAAAGCAGTTGAACTAGCAGACAGGATCTTACCCGTTTTCAACACACCTTCAGGGCTCCCCTTGCCCGTTATTAATCTAGCGACGATGGAGCCGAGTCACATGGACGACTTCCCGGGACTGGTTAGCGTTGCAGAGGCTGGGACTTTGCAGTTGGAGTTCAGGTATTTGAGCCATTTGACGGGGAATGATGTGTATTGGCGCAAAGTTGAAAAGGTGGGGCTGGTTCAGTGATGAATGAATAGTATCTGAAGGAGAGGACAGGTCATGCGAGTTATTAAAGATGCGCGGTTGCCTCACGGCTTGGCGTCCATCTTATTGAAGTGCGTTCTTTTCTTTCTCGTTTTCTTGCGAGCGTTGTTCACAACTTATCTCAGTATTGACCGAGGGCAGTATGAATCGTCTGCCATCCGACTTGGTGCGCGAGCAGACTCGTTTTACGAGTATTTGTTGTTCGTAACTTCCACTCTTCGTGAAGTACGTCAGGCTTATAAACCTCAACAGAAAACAATACCTTCAAACGGTATGCCTTTGCAGCCCCATTCGCGTTCTTTTCTCATAGAACACACAGAATAAATCTGAAGTGGTCTACCGTGACGTAGGTTGGTCTTCTTCCCTTCTTCGTGTCTCATACTTATTTCATCACAGATGTACGACGATGCCATGACCGCCATACACTCATACCTCATCCAAGAGAGCAAAAACTCTAAAATGACATACACGTCTGAGCTCATCCCCGAACATAACGAGGACGGTGAAATGTTCGTCTCCTCTTCCCATTTCCAACTACCACTCAAACGACGATGACAGATCATGGCGATTGACACCAAAGCAAGACCACCTAGTCTGCTTCCTTGGGGGTTCGCTCATGCTTGGGGCAACACACACAGGGGCAGTCACTCGACAGCCCGTCTCAATACCCCCTCGACTGGAAGAGCTCGCGGAAAATGGACGAAGAGATTGGAAAACGGGAGTTGAGCTCATCAAGACGTGTATGAATACCCATGATACTGCTAGGTGCGTCTCCTCGACGTTGGTCGAGTTGTTTGGAGTTAATGGAGGGCGAGTTCAGTGGGTTGTCGCCTGAGATTGTATACTTCAGAGTACCAAGTGATGGGATGGGCGGATACGATATTGCCCCTTCTGATTGGTATATCCGTGGTGCTCAGTATGTGTCTCTAAAGTGACCTGACATTCCTCCAACTGACCATATCCAATCTCATTATAGGAAAGGCGAATCCCCGCCATACGACGCCCACTACATGCTCCGGTACCTCCTTCTCCCCTCCGTTCTTCCTTCCCAACTAACCAACTACTGAAACAAAGGCCAGAAACCGTCGAATCTCTTTTCCTTGCATATCGTCTGACAGGCGATCCCATATACCGAGACCACGCATGGGCGATCTTCCAATCTATCGAGAAGCACTGCCGTGTCCCTACGGGGGGATACGCGACGATTATCAATGTAGATGAGAACCCGGCAAGGCAAGAGGATAAGATGGAGACGTTCTTTTTGGTTCGTCTTTTTCCTTTGAACTTGGTGTTTACTGAATGGGGCTGTAGAGTGAGACGCTGAAGTATCTTTATCTGTTATTCTCGGATTCGGATGTGGTTCCTTTGGATAGTATGTTTTTTATGTTTTGCAACTTTGAAGTGGATGTGGCTGATCATGTGTTTGTAGAGTATGTATTCAATACAGAGGTAAGCTTATATCAAGCTGAGATACAACTGTAACTGAGACTGATGACCACCCTTTCTTTTCATAGGCCCATCCTCTGCCAGTCTTTACTCCAAAAATATGGACTGGCTTTTCATAGCATACATATACTATAGCAAGCTGCAGTATTTTCTAATCTTTATCACTCCAACTTGTGTTGAAGAGCAGATCCAACTTCAATGACATCACTCTGGTGCTAGAACTGCATATTTGGGTTTTGCTCTCTGTGCATTAAACCCTGCCCCATTCTCCTTCAGCAGCTTCACAACTGCCATATGACCTTGAGATGTTGCTGCCTGAAGAGCAGTTCTATATTCTGTTCCCTGTACATCTGCCCCATTCTCCACCAGCAGCTTCACAACTGCTTCATGACCTCCAGATGCCGCTGCTTGAAGAGCATTTCCATACTGTCCTCCCTGTGCATCCACAGCTGCCCCTTTCTCCATCAGCAGCTTCACAACTGCTTCATGACCTCTATATGCTGCTGCTTGAAGAGCATTTCCATACTGTCCTCCCTGTGCATTAACACCTGCCCCATTCTCCATCAACAGCTTCATAACTGCTTCATGACCTCTATATGCTGCTGCTGCAAGAGCAGTTCCATAATTTCCTCCCTGTGCATTCACATCTGCCCCTTCCTCCATCAGCAGCTTCACAACTGCTTCATCACCTCTAGATGCTGCTGCTTGAAGAGCATTTTCATAATTTCCTCCCTGTGCATTCACATCTGCCCCTTCCTCCATCAGCAGCTTCATAACTGCTTCATGACCTCCAGATGCTGCTGCTTGAAGAGCATTTCCATGCCATCCTCCCTGTGCATTCACATCTGCCCCTTTCTCCATCAGCAGCTTCACAACTGCTTCATGACCTCTATATGCTGCTGCTTGAAGAGCAGTTCCATATTTTCCTCCCTGTGGATTCACATCTGCCCCATTCTCCACCAGTAGCTTCACAACTGCCTCATGACCCCCAGATGCTGCTGCTTGAAGAGCATTTCCATACTGTACTCCCTGTGCATAAACACCTGCCCCATTCTCTATGAGCAGCTTCACAATTGCCTCATGGCCCCTAGATGCTGCTGTTTGAAGTGCAGATTGTCCTCCCTGTCCATTCACATCTGCCCCATTCTCTATCAGCAACTTCATAACTGCCTTATGACCTCCATATGCTGCTGCTTGTAGAGCATTTCCATATTGCCCTCCCCATGCATTAACATCTGTGCCATTGTCCATCAGCAGCTTCACAACTGCCTCATGACCCTTCAATACTGCTGCTTGAAGAGCATTTCCATACTGTCCTCCCTGTGCATGCACATCTGCCCCATTCTCCAACAGCAGCTTCACAGCTGCCTCATGACCATCTATTGCTGCTGCTTGAAGAGCATTTCCATATAGTCCTCCCTGTGCATTCACATCTGCCCCATTCTCTAACAGTAGCTTCACAACTGCTCCATGACCTAGGGATGCTGCTGCTTGAAGAGCATTTCCATGTTGCCCTCCCTGTGCCTTAACATCTGCCCCATTCTCCATCAGCAGCTTCACAACTGCCTCATGACCCCCAAATGCTGCTGCTTGCAGTGGATACTGTCCTCCCTGTGCATAAACACTAGTCTCTCCTAGACAGACTTCGATATTATGTGAAGTCGTACCTTTGTTCACGATAATATGAAGTCTGTTATTTACCACGCCCCCAAAACCGCGTCAGAAAAAGTTTATGTAATCTTCGGAGTTTGAAACCGCGTCGCGTCAATACTCCCTCGTCTCTCTGGGCTCTTTGACGTGTTTATAGTTCCAAAACGCCTCCTAGCTTTGCAAATTCAATCCATATCTCATTTAAATGCTGCCCTCCGCCAATGCAAACGTTCGTAGCGTCCGATCATACAAGAAAAAGCCCACAATCCAAGTTCCTGCAGTACCAGACTTCCTCTCCGCATTCATATCGCAATCTCCACTCAGTTTGTCGAATTTCGGAGCTTCGCCACCTATTCAATTTTCTCCTGAATGTCTATTCTCGTCTTCATCCTCTACCTCATTGTCACCTCACGGCTCACCCTTTATCAATCTCCGTGAATCTTCCAGTCAACCAATGCTAATCCGAGCTCGACAAGATAAAACACAAAAGCAAGAAGCAAAATTCCGACGAATGGAAGAGATTCTAGAAGACTCGGGCTTTGACTCACTCGGCGAATTTCTGGAAATCCTGTTCTACAATCCCACTTGCGGAGCGGAAGATCCTCACGGTGTTCTCATGGTCGAGTTGTCGCTCGGTTTCTTCAGGGAAGAAACAAGATCAAGATGTCTGATATCATTGAGCTCATTTACTCTCACAAGCACAGTGCACCGTCTTCGAGATCGACTCAATCCCACGAGCGCCATGCGCCTTTCTCGCCATCTGTCACTTCTTCCGAAATCCTCCACGCGCGTCCTTCCTTATTCACTTGGGCAACAAATCTTGTCGCCAATCATGTTCATCGAGAGTTCTATGATCTTACTAGTAAGGATGATGACGTTCACCTTTGAGCATCAACAAATGGTCGACGTGCGGATCATGTTAACCTTGTAAGCTGGGAAGTTCTCGGACAATTCAGTATTGCTGGACTTTGTGACAAATACAAGACTCGTGCGCCTGTCTCTTGGTATCTCACTGAATCAATGACCGCCTCTCGCAGGAGCGGCATTGTGATTCTAAAGAAGCGACGTCCACATCCAATTGCAAGTATTTAACTAAAATTTTCATTGTCGTTGATTGCTTATCCATTTTCATAGGTACAAGTCGGCGCGATCAGCTCGTTTATTATAGCACGAAACCACTATGCAAATGGAGATCTTGCGATGGTCTTGTCCATATGGCGTTTCGCAGCCAAATCCCACGTCGATGTCAAGCGTGTCTACAGTCGATTTGGAAATATCGTTAGCGACACAACCGCTCGCAAGGCTCTTGACTCTATGACAGAATCAAGTCTTGCTACTCTACGAGCTTCTGTCAAGGCTGCAACTGAACGAGGAGAGATGTGGTGCGTAGTCTTGGATAATATCCAAGAGTATTGTCTGATATACGAAGTAGGTATAGCTCGCCAAAGTATACTCAAAGTTGGGACCGCAGCAGCTGCAATACGCCTCAATGATTGCAAAACCGGTGCTTTTGACTTACAGAGTCATCTCGCATGTCCAATCCGGTATGACTTTCTTCACAATGGTGTTGATCGTGTCAAGTCCTTGAGGGTCCTGCCAGCGGGGTTGTCGAGCCATCACTGAGTCGTTATAATGAGTTCTAAATCAGCCAAGATGTTGAATATCAAGTTTGACGTGTATTGGAATGGAAACGCATGAGCTATCGCGTTGAGAACAAACGGCAAGGACGCAATATTGACGCGACGCGCTTTCAAACTCCGAAGATTACATAAACATTTTCTGACGCGGTTTTGGGGGCGCGGTAAAAACAGGACTACATAAACACCTACCCCATTCTCCATTAGCAACTTCACAACTGCCTCATGACCCTTCAATGCTGCTACTTGAAGTGCATTTCCATACTGTCCTCCCTGTGCATAAACACCTGCCCCATTCTCTATGAGCAGCTTCACAATTGCCTCATGACCCCCAGATGCTGCTGCTTGAAGTGCATACTGTACTCCCTGTGCATAAACACCTGCCCCATTCTCTATGAGCAGCTTCACAATTGCCTCATGGCCCCTAGATGCTGCTGTTTGAAGTGCAGATTGTCCTCCCTGTCCATTCACATCTGCCCCATTCTCCATCAGCAGCTTCACAACTGCCTCATGACCTCCAGATGCTGCTGCTTCAAGAGCACTTCCATACTGTCCTCTCTGTGGATTAACATCTGCCCCATTCTCTATCAGCAACTTCACAACTGCCTTATGACCTCCAGATGCTGCTGCTTGAAGAGCATTTCCATCATGTCCTCCCTGTGCATTCATATCTGCCCTGTTCTCCATTAGCAGCTTCACAACTGCCTCATGACCTTCAGATGCTGCTGCTTGGAGAGCATTTCCATACTGTCCTCCCTGTGCATTAACATCTGGCCCATTCTCTAACAGCAGCTTCACAACTGCCTCATGACCTCCAGACGATGCTGCCTGCAGAGCTTTCCCTTCCTGTGCATTAACATCTTCCCCCTTCTCTATCATCAGCTTTACAATTGTTTCATGACCCCTCAATGATTCTACCCAAAGCACTTTTTCTTGTAAATAAACAGTGCCTAGAAATAATGATTAAACTCTTTAATATATCATGCTTCAGTTACAAACTTCACCATTCTCATCTTCAATTATGTCAAATGCTTCTTGGATTCGATTTGGAAGGTCTTGACAAGTAATTAACCAGCTTTTATCCTAGGTGGTACACTTTTACATTTACAGATCACTCATTGATATTAGTAACTCACTGAGTTTTGAATCACAGAACACCAGTCACTATCATCGAGAACTATAACCCTTGCTCTGGGACACTACAAAAGGTTTGATCAAACAGGTTTTAGATTGCACATTATGCTACTGTTACCTTTTGCAGAAGCATAGAAATAATAGGTGTTGCAGGATGATACACTAGAGGTATCTTGACAGAGCAAATGAATGAAGGAATAAATTTTGAATAAGTGAAAGCACTGACCTGTGTGGGTACCACTGACAACCCTAATGTACTGTGACCATGAAAATGTTGTCCATCATAATCACCAGAGAGGTCTCTTGAAGGTGAATTCATGGCACCAGAAATTGAGGTGAAGGAACTTTTGTATGTTGGCTGTGCTGATGCCTGAGCTTTTGTTGAAGTTGCCACCCTCAATTGATGTTGTTTCCACTCTTTGTCACCAAGGACAAGATTAAGTGAATGAATAAATGTGCACTGGTTTTGCAGAGGCACCCCAGCATGGTCTTCTGGTGGGTCTAGAGGCTCAACATCCTCAGGGCCCACCTTCAGATCTTTTGCCATGCCATCTGCCTCCCAAAAATATTTTGGATACAGAGAATGACCTTCACTGTTAACATTGAAGCTTAAATTGGTCACTTCATTTTCAACAGGTTTGGACTGGCTGTGTGCATAAGTTGCAATGCCCCAAGAGGTTGTCTTGTGACATCCAATTACCAAGCGAATATCACCATTGCCAAGTTCTAGACCATGAACTATGTTGGCATAGTCATACCGGCTGGCAAGATTAGTGGCTGCATAGTCCTTGAATTTGCCAATATTTCTTCTCAAGTTTTGATGATAGGCTCCTTGAGGCATGGTTAGAATAGCACCTTCAAGTTCAGAACATTGGAATGTTGTTCTAATATCATCTTGTAAGTATCTTTGAGCTGTAGCAGAGACTTGAAACAAACCTAGTCCTCTGTACAGAAGGATTGGCTATGTAAATTCGTACAGAAGGATTGGCTATGTAGCTGTTTGGGGAATGGATTGGCTTGACTTGGACATCTGCTGGATTTAGATTATAGTGATAGAAGCCATCAGGAAGCACATCTGGGTTCATGGCATGCCCAGCAGGCGAACTGATATTGAAGAAGCGGTCAAAGTCACCTGATGAAGTAACCACCCCAACATCACCAATGCTGACACCTTGGTGTTCATAAGAATCACAATGACTTGTGCTGGGCTGGGGAATGTAGAGAGGCTGGCCATGTCCCTCTAAAAACATGAAATGATTGTAGATGACACAGCCAGCATTAGCAGGCCTCTGCAGCTCTGTAGGTGGAGGCTGCTCAGGGTCTGCCTCCAAGGTAACAGGCAAAGTGTCAGAATCTGGTCCCCCTACATCAGAGAAACCTTCCAGAAAGATTTTTTTAGGATCTGAACAGTACTTTACCCTCCCCCACGGATTCCACATGGACTCCACATGGACTCCATAAATCCATCTGGACTCCATCTGGACTCCACCCAGGAAGGACCTCACCCTACATTTTTGCTGAAAATCCATCTGGACTCCACATGGACTCCACCTGGAATCCAAGTGGCCTCCAGATGGATTCAATCAGAGTTCCAACATGGACTCTGCCTTGCACAAATTATAAAAAAATCCCAACTTTAGCCAGATGTCATATGATTTAATCTAACTCAGACCTTATATTCAATCCTAAGAATTCCTTATCATATTTGTATTTGAACAAAGAAAATTCAAGTGTATTTATTGAATAGAACTACATACATGTATTTTACTACTTCAAATGGAGAAGGGAGGAAGGATAGAGAGGGAGGGGAAGGGAGTGATGGAGGGGAAGGAGTGATAGAGGGGAGGGAGTGATGGAGGGATGGAGGGAAGGGGGGGTGAGGGGGGGAATGGAGGGGAGAGACAATAGTGAGGACTCACCATGAATGTGGACACATCGTAGACGTCGACATGGGTCGTTGACGCATCATGGACGTCGACGCGGGTTGTTGATGCGTCGTGAATGTGGATGCGGGCCATTGAGGTGTCGTGGACGTTGACGTGGGCGGTTGTCATGTCGTTGACGTGGGTCGTCGCGTCGTCGTCGTCGTGGGTCGTGGTTGCATCGTCGTCATGGGTTGTGGTCGCGTCGTCGTTGACATGGTTCGTGGCCGCGTCGTTGATGTGGGTCGTGGCTGCGTTGTTGACATGGGTCGTGGCCGCGTCGTCGTCATGGGTCGTCGTCGCGTCGTCGACGTGGGTCGTGGTCGTGTCGTGGTCGACGTGGGTCGTGGTCGCACCTGGACGTTGACGCGGGCCGTTGTCACGTCGTTGACATGGGTCGTCGTCGCGTTGTCGTTGACATTGGTCGTCGTCGCGTTGTCGTTGACGTGGGTCGTGGCCGCGTCATCGTCGTGGGTCGTCGTCGCATCGTCGTGGGTCGTCGTCGCATCGTCGTTGATGTGGGTTGTGGCCATGTCGTTGTTGTGGGTCGTGGCCGCGTCGTCGTTGTGGGTCGTGGTTGCGTCGTGGTCGACGTGGGTCGTGGTCACGTCGTGCTCCTGGGTGATTGTCGCTTGGCTGGTTGTAGTGTTGTTGTCGTCGCTTTGCGCTGTGGATGGGTGGGGTCGTGGTGACGTGGCATCGACACGTTGTTGGGGGATCGTCATCGTCGGGGGTCATTGGTGTGGGCGGTGTTAGTCGTGGGTGGTCGTCGACGGCAGTGGACGGTGTCGGCCTGGGCGACGTGCTGAGCGAGGGGGGCTCGTCGTGAGGGATGGTGGTTGGATGGTGGTGGTTGAGGAACAAGATGCGCAAATAATAAGCAAACACCACGCACATGTGTTGAACATGCGGAACGTGCCAAGCGACGTGGCCATATAGATCACTAGTTGGCCTTAGCTTTTAAAGGCCTTGTGGTTCAATGGCTAATTGTCTAGCTATTAACTTTAACTCTGTCCATGAGCTCCTGGGTTCAATTCTAGCTCATGCACTTTCATTTTTTATATATAATAAATAAAGTAAGGCAATTAATCCACATGGATTCCAGATGGAGTCTCACTGGGTGAATTCATATAACCCAGTGTTCCGAGGTGGAGTCCATGTTGTCCACATGGAGCAACTGGACTCCAACTGGACTCCAGCTGGAATCCAGATGGATTCTAGACAAAAAATTGGCTGGGCTACCACCAAAAAAAAATTGTCTAAAATCCACCTGGACTCCAGGTGGATCCATGGAGTCCATCTGGAGTCCACATGGAATCTGTGGGGGAGAGTAAAGTCCTCGATCTGAAGCACATGCACTATCAGTCCTGTTTGAGCCTCTCTGCAAGTGGCTTTCCCCTCTGACATGGACACCTGGAGATGAGGTGCCCAACAAGGCAGATCCCCTAGTCAACAGATTCAGATCAATATAAAGACATGGTTGAAATCAACATACTCTCCACTGTCCATTCCAGAGGTAGACCTCATATTGGCTGTCAAGTGAGGGTTTGTAGAATGTTTCTTGGAGTCCATTTGTAGTTTGTTTAGACCTAAGGATCCTATATAGGCCTGAACCACTAGAGCATCAATAGTCTCACTTGCTGCCAAACTAGAGTCCATTGTGTCCAACCCAACATGAACTGAGTAAATTTCCAATATGATTTAACAGCAAGGCTTCGTGGCAGAAGCGCACATACTTAGCGTACAATTGTTAAATGTATTCATGTTTTGATCCCCTTGCAAGTTGTTGAACGTCCCACCGGACACATTTGGAGTTGAGGAGCCCGCGAACATGGATGCCCTGGTCATTGTCGCATCAACGGAAAGACTTGACATGTCAGATTTTCAGGACCAACATACCCTGTGCTCGTAACGGGAATAGCGTTCGTATTGGTTGTCGATGGTTCCCTATCGTCCATCTGAATTCAAGGTTCAAAAGGCTTGGATGTTGAAGGTTGGATTATCGAGGAGTGAAGGACAAGAACAAGAATGAGGCGCCCACTCTTGAGCGACATGAGAACATTGCTTGGGCGCTTTTAGTTACATATTCTCAAAATTGAACGCGCTTTCATCTGACCTCATCAGACTTGCCAATTGCTGGCGACAAGGTCAATCGACAGCAGAGCTGATGGTCAACATTGCTGTGAAGTGTGCTGGCTTCAGCAACGAAACCAGGTAAAGTTGCGCACCCAGTTGATGGGGATAATTGTGGGGGAATATGGAGCAATTGGGGGTGAGCCCGAACTTTGTCCAACCTTTCATGGTGTCCCCGCGTAATTGCCTATCTTAAAGATATCTTCCCCTCTTGTCCGCAAAGTTAGGAGCTACAGCTACAGCCCCTGTTGACATAGAAATCGTTCGTTTAGGGCAACGATATCTCCATCCGAGTCGTTGGACGAGGGAATGTGCAAGACTCAAAGCCCCCCCGCTAGCATTCTACATTTCGGACGACGATTTTGGATACTTCAGGACCGTTTCATCTCCGAAATTGTGCCTGTAGTTTTCTTACCCTATGCTTCCACTGGTTCCCGTCAACGTTGATTGTCTAACCCCCGGCCGTCAAGGTAAGGAAAAGTTGTCACAGTTGAAACTACCAGAGCCCTTGCTGAAAAGGTCAGACAGTCCACCAGTAGGACTAAAATACTCGAGCAAGTAAATCATCATGTGTAATTGTCATATCGAAGTCCACCATCTTCCAGCGGGATCTCACTACAAACGCGTGAAATGTCTCCGTAACTTCAAGCGATGAGGAGCACCCATCCATAGTCAGCCACGTAAAAACATTATGTAGGCAATCGGTCTCTCGATACGTTGGATTCGCGCGGCAGGCCCTAGAGATCAAATTCACTCGCAGATACTAACAAAGGATCGACCCAATGAAGAGTCTGTCTTCGAGCAAGTTCAATAAGACGTCTGCTCAAGCTGGAGAGAGAGTGGGTTGTCTTTGGGTCTGCTTAGAAGCCCCGTCGCACTCCGCAGTCCAAGATTTTGGCGTTGTCGTAATCGCTGCTTACAGGGTACTGGCTGAAGAAAGATGGGCTCGACGTGCTTATCTTCCAGCGGAACTCAGCACATCGTCTCAGCCATAGCCATGAGCTAGACAAGTCTGTCTTCCAACTCTTCCCAGAAAGGGACCACTCTTAATTCCAATTTCAATTCGGATAACCAAGGGTACTGAGCTCAGCCTTCGAGCTAACGCGGGGACCAGTATTTGACTCGACAACGGTACTCCGACGATGTAGTTGTGTTCGAGCCGTCCTATCTTTTGAAGCCTTGATATATGTTAAGGGTGAGGTGAGGAAAATTCCTTGCAAGGCAGCCATTCCTCATCTCGTACTTCGTAAGTCTCTCACCTTCATTTTTGAGAAAGGTGCGGGTTATTGCTTGTTTCGTTCTTCTCCAGGATTCACCTGGGCCTGTTGCACCGCGGTGTTTTGTAGAGTGAAGATTGAGTGAAGATCGGCGATATTGGACGCGAAGTAAGATCGAAAGTGTCGCCACTGAACGGACCAAATTGCACTTCGGGTGAAACTGGTTAGACAGGGCTGCAAGTTCCTTCGAGCTTCTGCTGAAAATTATTGTGCTTACCATGTAGATGGCACAGAATTCACGAAATATAGACGTTGACCTTCTGCTGGCATGAAAACTCTCATTCCTAAATGCGGTTCGTATGCATAATGGCATGGGACTGAGGCATACGATACAAAGCATAGATAGCGTAGTTGATGGCGACTAGATTACTCTTCCTCCTCCTCGTCACCACCCTCCTCCTTCTTGGCAGCAGCAGCAGCACGCTTACGCTTAACGCGACCGGAGCGGCCTCCACCATAAGGCGAAGTGAGAGCAAAGTCAATGTGTTTTTGAGAGTCGAGACGGACGACGAATGAAGGAACGTTGACTATTTGCTTTCCAACGCTATATGTCGTGATCATCAGGTTTTAGAATCCTAGGGGGGTATGGTATGTTCAAACGCACCGGATATGTCTTTGCCTGATCAACACACGAGCATGATGGATGGATTTAGCCAAACCACTCTTGAAAACCTGGGTCTGCAGCCTCCTCTCCAAGAAATCTTCAATCTTGAGGGCCAACACGTAATCGAGACGCATGCGGGACTCGTCCAGCACACCGATGCGCACGAGACGGCGGATGAGGGCGTTACCCTCGAAGAGACGCTTGGGGTCCTTGTCGTCGAGCTTGAGGAGCTCACGGGCGGCACGACGGATTTTAGAGAGGATGAGGGCGATACGCCAGATCTCGCGTTTGTTGCGGAGGCCGTATTCACCTGCGAGCTAGATGGAATAGAATTTTAGGGGGTGGTAAAAGAGGGAAATGGGGACAGTTAAGAACCTTCAGCTCGGCATCGAGACGAGCGGATTCGAAGGTCGACGGGGGACCTTATAACTGTAAAGTTATATAGCAATGGGGCACGGCTTTGATCAGCACAGTGTCACACCCTCCACATAAAAGTGGATCTTGAAGTCAAGTTGGAAAGCTCACGTCTTGGAATGGTTTCGCGGGGCCCTGCATGTGTGTTTGTTAACTGCTCGTCGTGCATGATGTCAAGGATATTACCTGGGCATTTTTTAGATCTTGAGGATGTCGGTGAGAGCGATGAGGCCCAGTGAAAACCTGCTCTGGAGGAATCTGGAGAAAATGGCCAAATTGCTGGCGTCAGCCGCCGTTGTCCGGGATAGCCCGAAGTTGGTCTGGGGCAACTTAGCAGAAGGTTCCGAATTTCGAGAGTCCGAACCGCCGCCGATCGCACGGCACCTGCCGCCACCAAACACGGTCACGAGCCTCTTCACCTTTGCGCCATTCCGTGGCATTCGTGCGTCCAGGCTCGACATTCACTACTGTTACAAGTTTCCACTGCAAAGCCTAACATGGGTGCCAGCAATCCAGCGCTCAACTGTGGGTCTGATACTCAACCCCCGACCCTCATCGCCAACGCGAACCCCGGTGATCGATTGGAAAGGTGTTGATGGCAGCGACGTATGCTCCTTTGCGTTCTTCTCAATGAAAATCGCTGACCATCTCCTAGTGGCCTCACAATATCGGCCCAATGCTTACATATTCATCATCTTGTGGGTCGACGACCTGTGACAAGTTTGACGCACAAATCACCAAATAGTTCAAGATCGACCATGTACGTGGTGCTCCTGGTTCTAAATTTCTCCCGAATTGTGCCAACGACCCCCGCTTATGTACAACAGTGTCCGGCTCCCTCGCAAGCGTACTAGTCACATCCAACCTCGCGCCACGAAACTACCTTGTCCGCCACGAAATCATGGCTCTCCATCTCGCCACATCACTTGGCGGTGCGGTGTTCTATCCCACCTGTTCGCAGCTCACGTTTGGCGCATTGGGCACTGGGGTCCCTGACCATTCAGGGTTGGTCAATTTGCCAGGCGCGTACAGTGACAACGCCTCTAGTATCTTTTATTTCCAGATGTTTGATGCCAGTGCACAATAGTACACCTTCCCCCGTCCTTCTGTCGCTGCCTTCGTGAACGATGGCACTTTCACTCCTGGTAATGCAACCACGACCGCATCTTCAACGGCAACAGCGAGGTGGTGCTGCTGGGATGTCAACAACCTCCAAGGGGAAGATATGCACGCTCAAGAAGGGCAAGTCTGCCTCTTCGTCAGTTATTCCATCGGCCTCTGCAGTGGCAGCCAGCACCACCACCACTGACATGTGCCACTTCAGCAGGGTCACATGCAAACGGCTGCAGTATCTAAAACACCTCTCATTTGACATGCACGCCTGCGATAATGACTGCTGTTTAGATCCTGCTTTGTTGTATACCTACCCAGTCATTCATATTATAGGTTGTATAGTACATTGCTATCATTGCGCAATAAAAATTTGGTCACTCGTTCTTGATGTTGGCATGGATGCGAAGTTCACTCTTTAAGTATGGTTACTGACTCAGGTTTTGTGGGATCCTGGCAGCTACCTTGCCAATAGTTGTATAGTTGGATAGACCCGCAAGTACTTAGATTGTATTCTGCGAACTAACCAATAGCAAAAGACGTGCACGTGATGATGCTGCCTTAGGCGGACAGGCGGATCGGCGGATCGGCGGCAGTTCGGACTCTCGAAATACGGAACGTCCTCCAACTTAGATGCCACTATTCTTTCTGGGCGCTACCGTAGATATCTGGATGTTCTGAGCAACGTCAAATACAAAATTTCCAAATCGTCTTTTTTCTCTAAGTGAATGTCCAAGCAACATCCGAGCGGCAAGTGTATCCCAGTGTATCCCAAGCATTGCCCAAGCGCTCTGCGTTGGGCAAGCGTTGGGAAAGCTTTACCTAATCAACAAATGCCATTGTCACGGTGTTCTCTGGAGTCATCACTCTCTTCCTCCCCCACCACCATCTCCTCCCCATATTTATGCCACGACATCCCCATCCTCTTCCCTTGCTTGACGCGACGGCGTTTCCGTTTGTGTAGCGCCCGACTCCGAGTCGGGGAATTTCGATGGCTGAGAGTGGCGCTTGGTTTACGCGATACCTAAGCAATACCGTCTGTACCTGGTGAGTGTATGCGCCTCAAGTGCCTCGTATATTGCTGACAGTGCTTGGGAATGTTCCAGTGGGTCTGTGCCACCACCTGGGCAGCGCGACATTGATTGTCGGAGTGGTGCGTGCATTGGCCATCGCCATTCTTAGCATTTCCACGACGCGACTCACCATCTTTTTTCAAGCTAGCTCAAGTCGGGATGGGCGCCGCGACCTCGGATTTGGATGGCGGAGTTTCTACTCGTCGTTCGTACGCAATCAGGTGTGTTTAAATGTGTCTCCCTTCACTCTGATCTAATCTTATGCGAGATTTAGCACGAAGAGAGCCTGAGGGCCGTGTTTTCCCACCGGGGCTGCAAGGGAGCTGGGATATGCGGCTACTGTAGAAGGATTGAGAGCATGGGTAGATCGGGGATGCGGGTATGGTTAGGTAGGACGCGGATATTGCCAGGTAGAGGCCAGAAGGGACCAGATTTTATTGTGTACAATATAGCTAGAATATAAATATAGATTGTTCCAGCCCACAACGGTCTACCGCAGAATATCCCAGTCAAGGCCAGAAGGAGCCGGAGATTTGACCAAAACCCAACAGGAATGATCTTCTGACCCTCCAGCGTGAGCCAGATATCTTCTGGAGATCGGACAAAAACTGGCTTCAGCCGACGATTTCTGGAGGTCCAGCTCAAGCCGGCTTCCCACGGATATTTCCAGACCCCCCCAGAGCAGGTTTTCACTGGGGATGAGGCCTTGAGGACGAGCTGCCAAATAAAACACGGTCACCCGAACAAAGGAGGACAAACAGAATAGACTCCTTTACACAGCCAACGCACACGGACCTCCCAAAGACCGACTGAAGTGCATATATCAACGCTCCAAGCTCAAGTACGACAACTTCTATCTTCAATTCCAAACGCTTTGACGCTGAACCTGCCTCTACTCACTACTATGAGTGAGCCCTCGCTGCCACCACCAGCTTCCCCCTTTCCAAACCATGCCAAATGTCTAACCCACGCACTCCCCTATTTACCAAAGTGCATAAATAACCCCCCATTTCCTTCGTAACGAATATCTGCCAAACCACCATCACCACACACGCTTTTTGTAACCAAACCAACTGCACTTTATAAACTACTTGCACCTATCCGGCCCGAATACCTTATCATCGTGCGTGTACGTCCCGTTCCTCTCTTTGCATTTCGAGGACTTATCATCTCTCCTAGGAACTAAACCATGTCTCTCATCACTGCTACTGTCACCACTACCACTGAGCAGCGTTCACTTGAAGTGAGTCTTGCTGTTCAAACATCTCCTACCTCCTCGCGTTCGAGGGCCTCAACCATTCGTTGGGACTCCAAGGTGGACCAACGATCTTATTCTTCCTATGATAACAAGGCACGGAAAAGCGTCGCTTATCCAGCTCCTTAGGGCAATAATTTCTGTTCTTCTTCAACTCGTTCTTCACCCACACCCCCTCCTCCTCCCTCTCCCCTACTCACGCCAGAGACGTCAGGACGTCTCTGCGCCAAATACCTCTACATGTCCATGGGTCCCCTCCTCGTACCCACCTACCGCTATTCTCCTAACAACCCCCTATCTCTCCCTCTAGATCAATACATCACCCACCTCATCACCTCCACCAACCTCCCCTTCTCCATCATCCCATGCACGCTTATCCTCGTACACAATGTGCGCAGATCATTCCTGGACAATCCCAAGAGCAGCAAAAACTTCTTATGCGTGTTTGATCCACACAAGCTGTGGCCTGGGTTGTTCATCAACGCTGCGCGCGCTTTGTGTTCTTCCATGCCCCAGGTGAAGAATCTGGAGTATTGGAGCGAGGTGGCGGGGATTCCGATGAAGGAGATTGAGGGTGTTGTGAGGGAGTATTTGATGTTGACATGTCGGGATGTTGTTTTTGAAAAAACGGAGGTTGAGAAGATGGTTGGGAGGTTAATGAGAGTGGTGGAGGGTGGAGAATGGAATGCTCCGTTTGGGGAGAAAGTGAAGGGGATTTTTAGGAAAAAGGAAGTGAATTACTCGATAGAAAGTGAATAGGGGCGCCTGGCGCGTTCCACGCTCAATTGCTTGCATATCTTGTTGTTGTTTGCTACGTACGAATTCATGGTTTCGTGTCTCTGTCTCTTCCTATCACTAGTATCAGTTTGAGTGCAAGCACTCTCAAGGTTTCCTTAAACTTATCACCCTGCTTCTCATGCTCCCTGCATCAAGACCTCTTTCCTCCATCTTCAAGTCCATCCGTTTGCGATCTCCGAGATATACATCGAGCCAGTACCAGAGAGCTGCCGACCAGTGCAAAATAATCTTGGAGCGTTATACCCAGACGGCGGGCACATCACAGATCTTCGCCAAGTTCGAGAACTTGTTTATAGTATGCAAAGACCTGGAATTGCACCAAATGTCGGCCGTCAAGCTGTTCTACTTCCTTGGTTGATCTCATTCCTTTTGCCTTCAGCTCGTCTATCCGCACCCATGGGAGGCTAAAGATCTCGTAATATTTAACAACCGCGGCCTTATTCATACGGTTGTTGGTTTGTTCAAGCCAGACCATGTTCGGATCTTTCATCAGTGCGGCCTTGCTGGATCGGATGAACCTGCTGGGCCGAGCGAGGAAGACAAGTTGAAGTGGGTAGGTTGCCAGTGAAGGAGACCATCGGTTGGCATGTATGAAGTATCTCTTGGTGACTACTTTTTAATGCAGGAGAACGGCAACGAGTTCCATAAGAACACAAGTAAAGCTTCACAGTAGATGGCCTCAAGGCCACAATCTATACAATTATTTGATGGCGTATGACCATGAAATAGTCCTTTCGATTGCGTTGAGTGGGAAGCGGCCGTGATTAGCGGATGGGAGACTCTTTTTTTTGTGCAGAGACAATGAGGGGGATGGAAAGAGGTAGGAGGAGAAAACGATATATGTCCTTGTCGTTGGGCAGAATCCGTCGCTTGACGGTCAGATACAGATGACTGCACGGTAGACCATGACTATAGTATGTCCAGGGCGAGCGTAGATTGTTGTCTCCAGAATTTCAGGTTCCGAATGCTTCAGTTCCAGGGAAGTTTCCATGACTTTTCAGAGCGAGGTTGGGAAACGCTGGGTTATGTCGGAGGGATGGATGAATGTGAAGCTGTAGGAGGCTGGAAATTTGGTATGTTTGATTGTTCTCCAACGAAACCAAAGAAAAGAAGGTTGACAAACGCGACCACCATCCACAAAATTTTGCTTTCAACAACCCACATCATTCCATTCGAAACAAGGCCTTCAAAAAAATCCGGTGAACTATGGGAATGGAGGGCGTCGATACTGTTGGGTTGGAGATTAGTTGGAATTTGGAAGCGGTGGCTTGTGCCATCAGATTTGGCCACACATGAGCATTCTGCGCAACGTGCTCAATCAACGACGAATTCATTGCTTGGCGTCAGGCGCTCGAGGCGCGTCGGCATGTTCTACTTCATGGGACTCAATAGGACGAAAGGTTACCAGACAGTAGACAAGGGGTTGTGGTGAAGGCGATCGGTATCGGCAATGACGACGAGGAAGGCTAGGCTGAAGGTCGCCCATACCCCATCGCGTAGACGGCGGTATGTAATTGTTCTTGTTCTTTGTATGTTGATTCACAAGATCTCCAGATCTCACAAAGCTTGCCAGGCGAGGACCACTGATCTTTCGAGGAGAAATGACAGCAGAACTTCAAGTCCTGCATTCCTTGCCACGTTTATGAAAACCTGTCGAATCTGACTGGCAGTTTCAACGATAAGGCGCTATTTCAGCGCCTTTGTCGTCTCCTTCCCTCTCAATTTCGACCAGAAGAAAAGGGGTTGGCGCATAGAACCGCAAATCTGGATCTTTTGATTATCGACTTTAACTCCGGACCAGATCTTGGTTTTCCCCGCGTCGCCAGCCTACACCGGATACTTTGCCGACTTGCATAATCCATAATGAAGGAGAAATCGCCGTTTGGTTGTACATCACCTCCTTCCCCTATGTTGTCACGTGACGGTCTTGGAAGTCAATGGTCGAGAGGCGATTCTTTGGAGAACTGTGGAGGTCTCAAAAACTTTTTCTTTCGACCCAAATGAAAGGGCGTCCAATTTGCTATTTGCCGCGATAGTTTGACTTCGGAGGCGGACGTTCGTGTTCGTCTGCCTCGTCGTCCTGATAACCAGTAGGCGACCGCTCCCGTTTGAGATCAAGGGGCTATGGCCCAGGGGGCTTCAAGAGTGATTGCCCTCCTGAGCCTGATCTGCACAGGGTTCGTTCGAGAGCACGCCCTGGATTCTGTCATGGATGGGTTTGCTCACCTGGAGCACTTCCCCCGCGCAGGGAGTCATTGGACCACAAATTCGGAAACGAGACGATGCCTCTCGCAGCAGATATTGAGACATTGTCTCAATGACTGCAGCAGGGTGGGCGATGTGTCCTCATGAACGCTTCCTTAAGGAAGCTGTGGATCCTCATGACTGTCCTTCGAGACTTCAGTGTCCTTCGGTGGGGCTGCTTTTTATCCGAAGCACCACCAAGCCCCCATGGATCCGACCACCGTCTCAGGCATGATCTGTTCTTCAACATGATGTCGAACCTTGGAATCTACGTAGGAAGTCAGCACAGACACCTCCTTCACCCGCAGACCTCGAAACGTTGACATGCCTTCATGGAGCGCTCTGCTACATTTGTCTTCAGCGGTCATCGAGAATGTGAGGGAGTATCATATCTATGGTGATTCTGAATTTCTAGTGTCCTTGTGTGATTCCAGTTTGCCGTGGATTGAGTCGACCCTGGTGAAAGTCTGTCGCATCCGATCCTATTCGAAGGCATCTTGAAGATCGGCAAGGCCTGCAGTCGCTGAGCACTATGCAAGCCGCGACTTGACTGCTGAGGGAAGGTACGACCACTTCACCCGACGTAAGAATCTTTGGGCTGATGCGGCAACTGTTGGACATTGTGTTTGTCACAACTTTCGGCAGTGCCTTCCCCGTATCTCCTCCTGGGCGCTTGGGCAGAGGATACCGTCGCCATCTATTCACTCCTCCCCACTGGTCTTTTCCGGGAAGCCAGCCCTCCTGCCTCCTATCAACGACAAATGACACCAATTCTACACGAGATCCAACCATTCCCAGCCTAGAAATCCAGGAACCGAAAATTTAAACTTTGAGTCAAGGAATTCTAAGGTCGCCGCTGTTTTGACGGTTATTTGGACCCCATTTTCCAATATAAATGACCCAGTTTCGCTGGGTCTCTTCCTTATCACGCCCACCACCACCACCACCACCGCCCCAACGCTCCTTTTCTGTCCTTCCACAAACTAAAACATACATCATTTTAGTCTACTTCCACAATGCCTCTTTCGCGACTCGTCCTCCCGTCTTTTACCCTAGTTCTCAGCAATTCTGTTACCCTGCGCGACTTCCAACGCGCCCAGACTCGCGAAATTCACATTCCCATCCATGCTCCATCAAGCGACGAGGAATTTATGGTATGTCGCGTTCACGAGGTCCACTTCCCGTGACTGAGGCTTCTACGTCCCTCCCACAGCGTACGATTGACCTCCGTGACACGGCTCCAGCCTCAGCCTTCATCACGTATAAGTGCACCTATTATCCGGTAGGCCGCTCTTCTAGTGAATCTGTCAGGCCTTCTTGCTCAATTCATGTGTTCAGGATCAAGACGCTGCGTCCCTGTTTGGCGACGAGAACGGCGAGGAAATTGCTCCAGATGGCCACTTCTGGGTTCGTTTTTTTTGGAAGTTGTGATGTGTATTGCGCTCATCATACTGCAGCGACGCTTGTTGTTGAAGGTCAAGGGCTTCGGAGGGAGGTTCTTCGCTGCCTGATTTTTCACCGTTGGATGGACTCTGCTTTCACCGATTATTGCTCGTTAACGTCTTGCTCTCGCTCCTTGCACATCACTCATCGCATAGTCAATGGTTTGTCGCGTCCTGTGTAGTATTGTCTTGCACATTCTGCCGCACAAACTTCTCCTTCATTTGTATCATATATAATTCACCCAGATCTGTTGAATAGTTTATACTCAAGCCCAGAAAAATATAGTCGTCGTACATTTAATTCTTGCCATAATTGCTGCACGTCATCCGGAATTTTGGGTGATTCGAACTTGATTTTTGATATGAATTCTTCTCCACGAGCTCGGATTGTAGCAGATTTGTCGCGACGACAGACACACAATTTGGCACATTCTGGGATCGTGAAATCGTTTCTTTTTGAGGCCATACTTCTAGATCTCAGCATACTCACTCAGATAATGGCGAGAAGACTTGACGTTGACGTTGCGCTACTTTGATCACACATTTGAAGCTTGAATTGAATCTGTTGCCTTTGTCTGGGACAAGAGATGGCACTGCTGAGCTTCCACTCACATGAAATTCACGGTCATGTTCGTCATCTTGAGGCACACAGTTGACCGTCTTGTAATCTTCTGTTGTAACTTCATGGTAGAATTGACGTTGACATTTTTTGGAGATTGCTCCAGTTGAAGTTTTGCGTTCAAAAGCTCGGACAGAATCTAAATGATGCCACATATCATTGTCATTTTTCATTTCGTTTATAATGGTTCATATAATCATGTGTTGATTGGGGGATCCTTTAACGCGCACCCTCTTCAATCAAGCACACGGGGGCAAGGAGGGTGGAGGAAAGCAAGGCAAAGGAAAAGAAAGGAAGGGAAGGGAAAGAGGAAGATAGAAGGGAGGAAAAGAAGGAGGGAAGGAAAGAGAAAAAGAGTGTGAGGGGAAGGGCGCAGGAAGGGGATCAGGAAAGCGAAAAATGGGAGTAAAGGGGAGGGAGATAGTCGAGAAGGGAAGGAAAGAGGAAGATAGAAGGGAGGGAAAGATGAAGATAGAAGGGATGGAAGAGGAAGATAGAAGGGAGGAAAAAGAGGGTCGGAAAAAGGAAAAGAGAGGGTACAGGGAGGGGATCAGCAAAGCGAAAATGAGAGAAGAAAGAAAACGACGGAAACGCCGCCAAATTGACGCCGAACTGTGATTCCATTGAAGTTGCTTGCAGAGCTCGACTTCAAACCTTGAACGCACGCAAGAGACCGATTCCAAGTTGGACACCAAAAGGCATTCGAACGGAAAAGAATCAAGCAGAGGGAGGAGAAGAACGGAAGGGCAGCTCCACAGTGAGAGAGGCTGGGAAAGGGCTGGGAAAGGCGTGGGCGGGAAAAACGTCGGGCTTATATGTGTAGGCTCTGTGGCTGTGCAGACGTGTGGTGACTCAGACAGCGGGCAGGAAAGTTCTCAGGCATGTCCGAATGCCCGTTCTTGAATGAAGGTTGGCGAAATGACCATAGGAACAGCAACGACGTTGAGTGCAATCTGGGAAACGGCAGCAAAAAAAGAAAACATTGATAATGATACGTACAACCAAATCCAAAAAAATCCGGTATAACCATATAAACGACAAATTAAACAAAAAGTTCACTCCAGTTCATACCCAGCCGTATGGAGCACAGCGGCAAACTATGGGAAAGCAGCTAGTTAGCAAGACTAGTGTGTTTTCATAGGACCACCAGCGTACCTGCACTTTAGCGATAGCATACATCTGGTCAAAGTCGTACCCTTCCCTCTCACTCAGATCATCTAACAATTTCGTTAAGATGTGGGTCTAATTAAGGGAGGAAGATGATGCTTACGGCTATTATGATACATCGGGTCCGCGACTAGCCCATGCCGTCAGCGTCGATCGCGCATATGTGGGAATGGAGAGAGGGGGAACTTACTCCGTCCAACACGTTCGAAAAGCTGGGTTACTGGGTAGCCTTGCTCGATGAAAGACTGAGAGGTTCAAAAGTCAGTTATCTCGCAGAGAAAGATAGAGTTAGGGTAGACTGACCTGGTGGTCACTGCAGCACACCTACGGCATCACCGTTATCAGATAATGCATTGGGGATCAGAGAAAAATACGTACTGGTGTAAGTCCAAGATGAAGTTCGGGGGTGTAGATTTCAGAGATATTCCATACAAGCTGGGTAACTTCTGGTGTGCCAATTCTATATATTACTTTTGAGTAGAGTCGGCAGGAGCCTTCAGAGGAGGTTACATACCGTTCCGGAAGACCAAGTTGCATTGGCTCGCCAGGGGCACGATACGCCGTCATATCAGCTTGAATCATCAAAATCACACTCGCATTGGCAGCCCTTAATTCCTCTGAACCACCATCAGTGCCCGTAAAGCAAAAAGAAAACAGAGCGAACATACTAGCATACGCCTTGGACCCCAACAACCCCTGCTCCTCACCAGCAAACGCGACAAGCTCCACGTTAGCGTTTGTGAATCTGACACCTTTTTGGGCAATGGTGCGCGCAATTGCGAGGACGCCAGTGGTTCCGGAACCGTCGTCGTTTGCACCTGGAGCGCGTGTGCTTCCGAAGGATCCACGGCTGTCGTAGTGTCCGCTGATTATAATGGTGTCCTTCGTCGGATTGACGGCAGAGTATCGGCTGAAGAAGTTAGTTAATGAAGGAAGGAGATTATAGATGTGTTACACACCATACGACGTTAGGCACGAATCCTTCAAGGAATGGTTTGTAATGACACTCAGCACCAGAATTCTCAAACCGCGCTTTCAGCCATTTCGCGGCGATGACGGCACCCGGAGTGAACGAATGTCTAGAGACAATGCCGGACCTTCCGTCTTCCCCTGTGAGGAAACGGATATCGTTACGCATTTGAGGGAGGGAGATGTTGTTGACAATAGACGCGACTACGGGGTCAAACTTTAGTTTCTTGAGCGCATTTTTCACGGGTTCTATGGCTGAGGGTGACACGGCGTGATATGGAATGGGCTCTTTTGGAAGAAGGGCTGATTTCCAAAATGGGGGCAAAAGCGTGTCAATTGTACGTGCTTGGAAAGGAAGTATTGAAATGAGGAGTGACGTTGAGCTTTGGTGGAGAATCGTGGGTGGGGATGGTCGTCGAGAGGGGGTCAAAAGTTCTTGATCCAGCGGTTCTGGTAAGTCTGACGATAGCAGCGAATCGAGGAAGGAATCTGTGATTCCCGTTGAGCCCTCCAAGAGGCTCTCTTCGACAAAATCCTGGTGAAGCCACACCAGTTGATTACCCCCCTCGGGAACCTCAACAAATGGGGTGTTCCTAGGGAAATACGCGTCCCATGCGTCGTAACATTCTTGGTCTGGTACATTGAAGATGCTGTAGCCTGGAGTGTGGACGTCCTGATAGGTTCCGTAGAAGTAGTTTGAGAGACATGAATCTTATGCGACCAATTTTGGATGAAAAGGCGCGACGAGCAGAAGGCCCAGTGGAAATGCTGCCTTTGCAGTCAGCGTGTGAGGCAAGGAGCTGAACCGAGACAAGCTGAACGAAAGATAGGGTGACACCGCCACCGATCACACTCAAGAGATGATGGTTGTCCACAGACGTCGTAACCCTCTTGCTCACCATGAGCGACAGTCGTATGCGCAAGAAGCTCAAGAAGCAGCGTACAGAGCAGGTCTCCGCGACGTTGACTTCAAGAGTCAGTCAATCTCATACTGCTGGCAGCAACAAAGAATCACCAGCTCCACCCGTCTCCTTGACCCTCATTTGGTTTTCAGTCCTTACCGCAACGTTGATCCTTGCGTATCTGGTTAGAATCGCGTCATTATTCTTGAAGAGAACGCTTATCTTATTTTGAATTATAGAACCCAACTGTCGTTATCATTTTCTTGGACTCGTGGATCGGGTTCTCTGAGCACTACGATGGAGCTCCGGCAGCTTCCTCAACAACAGAGACGTTTACTTACTTGCCTGCCGATATACCAAAGCGCGATGCAGTGGTTAACGCGTTCAAAGTACGTGCCTCGTGTTCAATCCTTCAGAGGGTAAAGACTGATCTTGCCACAGCACGCTTGGCATGCATACGGTGACCCACTACTGGCTTTTTTTACTTCAAACGTTTGAACGCCCTTAACAGAGAGAGATGCTATGGGCGATGATGAATACCACCCTATAGAACAAAAAGGAAGCAACCTAACCAAGGCAGGAGGGATCGGCTACATGGTAATCGACGTGCTCGACACCATGCAACTGATGGGTCTCAAAGAAGAATACGCTAGATCCAGAAACTGGGTACAATCCAAGTTATCCTTTGACCGCGATGACCGATTCAGCACATTTGAGGTAGGCACCATTTGTCGCTTCTCCCCTCCAACTCATCGTAACGCTTTCCTCCCGCAACCAGACAACCATCCGTGTCCTCGGCGGCCTCCTCTCCGCATACCACCTGTACAACCACGACCCAATCTACCTCGAAAAAGCAGTCGAACTGGCAGACAGGATCTTACCCGTTTTCGACACACCTTCAGGGCTCCCCTTGCCCGTTATTAATCTAGCGACGATGGAGCCGAGTCACATGGACGACTTCCCGGGACTCGTCGGCGTTGCGGAGGCTGGGACTTTGCAGTTGGAGTTTAGGTATTTGAGCCATTTGACGGGGAAGGATGTGTATTGGCGCAATGTTGAAAAGGTGGGTTTGGTTCAGTGATGAATGAATATTCTCTGAAGGAGGGGACAGGTCATGCGAGTCATAAAAGATGCGCGGTTACCTCACGGCTTGGCGTCCATCTTTTTAAAGTGCGTTCTTTTCCATTTTGTTTTCTTGCCAGCATTGTTGAAAGCTTATCTTAGTATTGACCGAGGGCAGTATGAATCGTCTGCCATCCGACTTGGTGTGTGAGCAGACTGGTTTTACGAGTATCTGTTGTTCGTAACTTCCGCTCTTCGTGAAGTACGTCAGGCTTATAAACCTCAACAGAAAACAATACCTTCAAACGGTATGCCTTTGCAGCCCCATTCGTGTTCTTTTCTCATAGAACACACAGAATAAATCTGAAGTGGTCTACCGTGACGTAGGTTGGCCCTCTTCCCTTCTTCGTGTCTCATACTTATTTCATCATAGATGTACGACGATGCCATGACCGCCATACACTCATACCTTATCCAAGAGAGCAAAAACGCTAAAATGACATACACGTCCGAGCTCATCCCTGAACATCACGAGGACGGTGAAATGTTCGTTTCCTTCTCTTCCCATTTCCAACTACCACTCAAACGACGATGACAGATCATGGCAACTGACACCAAAGCAAGACCACCTCGCCTGCTTCCTCGGGGGTTCGCTCATGCTTGGGGCGACACACACAGGGGCGGTCACTCGACAACCCGTCTCAACACCCCCTCGACCAGAAGCGTTCACGGAAAATGGACGAAGAGATTGGAAGACAGGAGTTGAGCTCATCAAGACGTGTATGAATACCCATGATACTGCCAGGTGCGTCTCCTCGACGTTAGTTGAGTTGCTTGCGGTTAATGAAAGAGGAACTCAGTGGATTGTCGCCTGAGATTGTATACTTCAGAGTGCCAAGTGATGGGATGGACGGCTACGATGTTGCCCCTTCTGATTGGTATATCCGTGGTGCTCAGTATGTATCTCTCCAACGCGACCTCGCATTCCTCTACCTAACCGTATACAATCTTATCATAGGAAAGGCGAATTCCCACCACACGACGCCCGCTACATGCTCCGGTACATCATTCTCCCCTCCATTCTGCCTTCCCAACTACTAACCAACTCAACAAAGGCCAGAAACCGTTGAATCCCTGTTCCTCGCATATCGTCTGACAGGCGATCGCATATACCGCGACCATGCATGGGCAATCTTCCAATCCATCGAAAAGCACTGCCATGTCCCTACGGGCGGGTACGCGACGATTATTAATGTAGACGAGAACCCGGCAAGGCAGGAGGATAAGATGGAGACGTTCTTTTTGGTGCGTCTTTTTTCCTTTGAACTTGTAATTGATTGGATGTTCACTGGGTGGAGCTGTAGAGTGAGACTCTGAAGTATCTTTATTTGTTGTTCTCGGATTCGGATGTGGTTCTGTTGGATAGTACGTTTTTTGAATGTTTTGCGACTTTTGAAGTGTACGTGGCTGACCATGTGTTTGTAGAGTATGTATTCAATACAGAGGTAAGCTTGTCTCTAGCTGAAATGCAACTGTAACTGAGACTGATGACCACCCTTTCTTTTCATAGGCCCATCCTCTGCCAGTCTTTACTCCAAAATAATGGACTGGCTTCTCATAGCATACATATACTATAGCAAGCTGCAGTGTTTTCTAATCCTTATCACTCCAACTTGTGTTGAAGAGCAGATCCAACTTCAATGACATTACTGTGGTGCTAGAACTGCATATCTGGGTTTTGCTCTCTGTGCATTAAACCCTGCCCCATTCTCCTTCAGCAGCTTCACAACTGCCTCATGACCTCTAGATGCTGCTGCTTGAAGAGCATTTCCATTTTGTCCTCCCTGTGCATTAACATCTGCTCTGTTCTCAATCAGCAGCTTCACAACTGCCTCATGACCTCCATATGCTGCTGCTTGAAGTGCATTTCCAAAGTGTCCTCCCTGTGCATCAACATCTGCTCCATTCTCCATCAGCAGCTTCACAATTGCCTCATGACCCTTTAATGCTGCTGCTTGAAGAGCATTTCCATACTGTCCTCCTTGTGCATTAACATCTGCCCCTTCCCTCATCAGCAGCTTCACAACTGCCTCATGACCTCCACATGCTGCTGCTTTAAGTGCATTTCCATATTGTCCTCCCTGTGCATCAACATATGCCCCTTTCCTCATCAGCAGCTTCACAACTGCCTCATGACCTCCAGATGATGCTGCTTGAAGGGCATTTCCATATTGTCCTCCCTGTGCATCAACATATGCCCCTTTCCTCATCAGCAGCTTCACAACTGCCTCATGACCTCCAGATGATGCTGCTTGAAGGGCATTTCCATATTGTCCTCCCTGTGCATCAACATCTGCCCCATTCTCCATCAGCAGCTTCACAATTGCCTCATGACCCTTTAATGCTGCTGCTTGAAGAGCATTTCCATATTCTCCCCCCTGTGCATAAACATCTGCCCCTTTCCTTATCAGCAGCTTCACAACTGCCTCATGACCTCCATATGCTGCTGCTTGAAGTGCATTTCCATATTGTCCTCCCTGTGCATCAACATATGCCCCTTTGCTCATCAGCAGCTTCACAACTGCCTCATGACCTCCATATGCTGCTGCTTGAAGAGCATTTCCATACTGTCCTCCTTGTGCATTAACATCTGCCTCTTTCCCCATCAGCAGCTTCACAACTGTCTCATGACCTCCAGATGCTGCTGCTTGAAGAGCATTTCCATATTGTCCTCCTTGTGCATTAACATCTGCCTCTTTCCCCATCAGCAGCTTCACAACTGTCTCATGACCTCCAGATGCTGCTGCTTGAAGAGCATTTCCATATTGTCCTCCCTGTGCATTCACAAGTGCCCCATTCTCCACCAACAACTTCACAAGAGCCTCATGACCTCCATATGCTGCTGCTTCAAGAGAAGTTCCATATTGTCCTCCCCGTGCATCAACACCTGCCCCATTCTTGACTAGCAGCTTCACAACTGCTTCATGACCTCCAAATGCTGCTGCTTGAAGAGCATTTCCATAACGTCCTCCCTTTGCATTCACATCTGCTCCCTCCTTCATCAGCAGCTTCACAAGTGCCTCATGACCTCCAGATGATGCTGCTTGAAGAGCATTTCCATAATGTCCTCCCTTTGCATTCACATCTGCTCCCTCCTTCATCAGCAGCTTCACAAGTGCCTCATGACCTCCAGATGATGCTGCTTGAAGAGCATTTCCATATGCCCCTCCTTGTGTCTTTACATCTGCCCCATTCTCCACCAGTAGCTTCACAATTGCCTCATGGCCTCCAGATGCTGCTGCATGAAGAGCATTTCCATATTGTTCTCCCCATGCTTTCACATATGCCCCATTCTCCACCAACAACTTCACAACTGCCTCATGACCTCCATATGCTGCTGCTATAAGAGCAGTTCCATATTGTCCTCCCTGTGCATTAACATCTGCCTTGTTCTCTATCAGCAGCTTCACAACTGCCTCATGACCTCTGGATGATGCTGCCTGAAGAGCTTTCCCTTCCTGTGCATTAAGGTCTTCCCCCTTCTCTATCATCAGCTTTACAATTTTTTCATAACCCCCCAATGATACTGCCCAAAGTGCTTTTTCTTGTAAATAAACAGTGCCTGGAAATAATCATTGAACTCATTAATATCATATATGTCATGCTTTAGTTGTAGAATTCACCATTCTCATCTTCAATTATGTCAAATGCTTCTTGGATTCGATTTGGAAGGTCTTGACAGGTAATTAACCAGCTTCTATCCTAGGTGGTACACTTTTACATTTCCAGATCACTCATTGATATCAGTAACTCACTGAGCTTTGGGTCACAGAACACCAGTCACTATCATTGAGAACTATAACCCTTGCCCTGGGACACTATGAATGATTTGATCAAACAGGTTTTAGATTGCACATTGTGCTATTGTCACCTTTTGCAGAAGCATAGAAATGATAGGTGTTGCAGGATGATGCACCAAGGGTATCTTAACAGAAAAAATGAACAGAAGAATAAATTTTGAGCAAGCAAAAGCACTAACCTGTGTGGATGCCACTGATAACGCTAAAGTACTGTGACCATGGAAATGTTGCCCATCATAATCACTGGAGAGGTAGCTTGAAGGTGAATTTACAGTGCCAGAAACTGGGGTGAAGGAATTTTTATGTGTTGGCTGTGCTGATGACTGAGCTTTTGCTGAATTTGCCACCTTCAATTGATGCTGTTTCCACTCTTTCTCTCCAAGGGCAAGATAATATGAACGAATAAATGTGCATTGGTTTTGCAGAGGCATTCTGGCATGGACTTCTGGTGGGTCAAGAAGCTCAACGTCCTCAGGACCCACCTTCAGATCATCTGCCATGCCATCTGCATCCCAAACATACTTCAAATACAGAGAGTGACCTTCACTTTTAACATTGAAGCTTAACTTGGTCACTTCATTTTCAGGATGTTTGGACTGGCTGTGTGAATAAGTTGCAATGCCCCAAGAGGTTGTCTTGTCACACCCATATACCAAGCGCATTTCACCATTGCCAAGTTCTAGACCATGAACTATGTTGGCATAGTCATACCAGCTGGCAATATTAGTGGCTGCATAGTCCCTGAATTTGCCAATATTTCTTCGCAATTCTTGATGATAAGCTCCTTGAGGCATGGCTAGAATAGCACCTTCAAGTCCAGAGCATTGGAATGTTGTTCTAATATCATCTTGTAAGTATCTCTGAGATGTAGCAGAGACTTGAAACAAACCCAGTCCTTGGTACATGGGGTCTAGTTATGTAACTGTTTTCAGAATGCGCAAGAATTGGCTTGACTTCAACATCTGCTGGTTTTAGATCAAGATGATAGAAGCCATCAGGAAGCTCATCTGGGTTCATGGCATGTCCAGCAGGCAGAGTGATATTGAAGAAGCGGTCAAAGTCACCCAGTAAAGTAACCACCCCAACATCGCCAATGCTGACACCTTGGCGTTCATAAGAATCACCATTGCTTGTGCTGGGCTGAGGAATGTAGAGAGGCTGGCCATGTTGCTCTAAAAACATGGAATGATTGTAGATGACACAGCCAGTATTAGCGGGCCTCTGCAGCTCTGTGGGTGGAGGCTGCTCAGGGTCTGCCTCCAAGGTAACAGGCAAAGTGTCAGAATCTGGTCCCCCTACATCAGAGTAACCTTCCACAAAGATTTTTTTGGGATCTGAAGCACATGCACTATCAGGCCTGTTTGAACCTCTCTGCAAAAGGCTATCCCCTCTGACAATGACACTTGGAGATGAGGTGCCTGATAAGGCAGATGCCCTAGTTAACAGATTCAGATCGATAAATAGACATGGTTGAAATTGTTGTACTCTACGCTGTCCATTCCAGAGGTCGATGTTGTGTCAGCTGTCAAGTGAGGGTTTGTAGAATGCTTCTCGGAGTCCATTTGTAGTTTGTTTAGACCTAAGGATTCTTTATAGGCCTGAACCACGAGAGCGTCAACAGTCTCACTTGCTGCCAAACTAGAGCCCATCGTGTCCGACCCAACATCTGAGTAAATTTCCAACGATTAACAGCAAGGCTTCGTGGTAGAAGCGCACATACACAGCGTGCAATTGTTGAATGTACTCATGATTTGATCCCCTTGCGAGTTGTTGAACATTCCACCGGTCACATTTGGAGTTGAGCCCGCGAACATGGATGCCCTGGTCATTGTCGCATCAACGGAAAGAATTGACAATTTGACATGTCAGATGTTCAGCACCGACGTACCCTGTGCTCGTGACAGGGACGGCGTTTGTATTGGTTGTCGATGGACGACGTCTATCACGTTCCTTATCATCCATCTGAATTCAAGGTTCAAAAGGCTTGTATGTTGAAGATAGGATTATCGAGGAGTGAGTGACAAGAACAAGAATGAGGTGTCCACACTCTTGGGCGACGTGAGAACGTTAACGTTGCTTGGGCGCTTTTAGTTATACGCGCTTTCACGAGACTTGCCAAAAAACTTGCTGGCGATAAAGTCAATCAACAGCAGAGCTGATGGTCGACATTCCTGTGAAGTGCGTTGGCTTCAGCAACGAAACCAGGGAAAGTAGCGCACCCAGTTCAAGTTGATGAGGATAATTGTGGCGGAATAGTGGAACATGTACAGTTGGGGTGAGCCCAAACTTTGTCCAACCTTTCATGGTGTTCCCGCGTCATTTCCTTATCTTTTTCACCACCGCAACCTCTATATTAATTTGGTTCATCGTTTGAAAGTTTTTTTTGTCCGCAAAGCTAGGAACTACAGCTACAGACTGTGCCGACATCGAAATCATTCGTTTAGGGCAACTATATCTCGCATTTTTCTCAAAAGTTCGGCATTTGATCCATCGTTGGACGAGGGAATGTGCAAGACTAAAAGTCCCCAATTTCTCCCATGGAATCGCGGATCTCTGGATAGCATTCTACAATCTCGAATGACGAGTTTTGAATACCTCAGGACCGTTTCATCTCCCTTGTGCCCTCTAGTTTTTCTACCCTGCAGTGCTTCTACTGGTTCCCGTCAACGTTGACTATCTAACCCCCAGCCGTCAAGGTATGTTGTCACAGTTGAAACAACCAGAACCCTTGCTTAACATGATAGACAGCTCAGCGGGATCTCACTACAAACGCGACGTGCGAAATGTCTCCGGAATTTCAAGCGACGAGGAGCACCTATTCATAGTCAGGCACCTAAACCCTGCCAAAAACATCAAGCAATTAGTTGGTCTCTCGATACGCCCTGATACGTTGGATTCGTGCGGCACGTCTCAGGGAACAAGTTCACTCGCAGATACTATTGGCAAAGGTCGACCCAAGGAGGAGTCTGCCTTCGAGCAAGTTCAATAAGACGTCTGTCCAAGCTGGAAGAAGCGGTTGTCTTTGGGTGTGCTTCGAACCCCGTCGCACTCTACAGCCCACGATTTCGCCGTTGACTATCACAATCATCTCACTCACCTGCCACTGGACGGCCTTATTTTCCAGCACAACTCAGCACAACGTCTCAGATAAACAAGTCTGTCGTCCAACTCTTCACAGAAGGGGATCATATTCAGATAACCAAGGGTACGGAGCTTAGCCTTCGAGCTGGCGCGGGGACCAGTATTTGATTCGACAACGGTATTCCGACGATGTAGTTGTGTTCAAGCCGTCCTATCTTCTTTCAGGTCGAGCGAGATGCGGAAGCACGCCAAACACTTGCTTTTGGCCGTGGGCTGATTCATACAGGATGAAGATCAAGTTTTGGAAAATGCCTTGAAAGGCAGTCGTCCCTCATCTTGCACCTCCTAAGTCTTTCATCTTCATTTTCAAGAAAGGCGCATGTTCCTGATTGTTTTTGTTCTTCTCCAGGATGCAAGAGGGCATAGTGAAGCGCCGGCGGTGTTAGACGTGAAGTAAGATAGAAAGTGGGCTCCGCTGAACGAACCAAATTCAGTGTGCACTTCGGTTGAGACTGGTTGGACAGCTTCGAGCTTCTGCTGAAAAATCATTGTGCTTACAGTATAGGTAGCACAGAATTCACGAAACATAGACGTCGACCTCTGCTGGCATGAAAACTCTCATTCCGTAGATGCGGTTCGTATGCATAATGGCATGGGACTGTGGCATACGAAAGCATAGATAGCGTAGTTGATGCCGACTAAATTACTCTTCCTCCTCCTCGTCACCACCCTCCTCCTTCTTGGCAGCAGCAGCAGCACGCTTACGCTCAACGCGACCGGAGCGGCCTCAAGGCGAAGTGAGAGCAAAGCCAATGTGTTTTTGCGAGTCGAGACAAACGACGAATGAAGGAACGTTGACTATTTGCTTTCCAACGCTATATGTCGCGATCATCAGGTTTTGGAATCCCAAGGGGGTATGGTATGTTCAAACGCACCAGATATGTCTTTGCCTGATCAACACACGAGCATGATGGATGGATTTAGCCAAACCACTCTTGAAAACCTGGGTCTGCAGCCTTCTTTCCAAGAAATCTTCAATCTTGAGGGCCAACACGTAATCGAGACGCATGCGGGACTCATCCAGCACACCAATACGCACGAGACGGCGGATGAGGGCGTTACCCTCGAAGAGACGCTTGGGGTCCTTGTCGTCGAGCTTGAGGAGCTCACGGGCGGCACGACGGATTTTGGAGAGGATGAGGGCGATACGCCAGATCTCGCGTTTGTTGCGAAGGCCATATTCACCTGCAAGCTAGATGGAGTAGAATTTTAGGGGGTGGTAAAAGAGGGAAATGAGGACAGTTAAGAACCTTCAGCTCGGCATCGAGACGAGCGGATTCGAAGGTCGACGGGGGACCTTGTAACTGTAAAGTTATATAGCAATGGGGCACGGCTTTGATCAGCACGGTGTTACACCCTCCACATAAAAGTGGATCTTGTAGTCAAGTTGGAAAGCTCACGTCTTGGAATGGTTCCGCGGGGCCCTGCATGTGTGTTTGTTAACTGCTCGTCGTGCACGGTGTCAAGGATATTACCTGGGCATTTTTTAGATCTTGAGGATGTCGGTGAGAGCGATGAGGCCTTGAGGACGAGAACAAAGGACATCAGCAAGATCGCACTTTGTTTGGGAGGGCTTGGGCCGGTCGTCCGACGTTGCCAAGATTACCGAGCACCCAAGTTTATCCGCTCGGCCAAAAAAAGAGATCCGTTTCAATTAGCCGGGAATCGGCCAAATGAGACCCAAACGACCACAATGCTTCGTGACTTGGCCAAACGGCGTCGAATTTGGGAAGCTTACAGACAGGTTGGAGCAGGTAAAATGGTGGAATTTTATATTGGGGGTACTCGGTAGACTACATATATTGACTACGACCCTTTTATGCACATATACGATGCTTTTTGAATGCTCAGGGAAATGGATGTGTAGAATGTCGGTGAAGGATACCAGTCATCTAGGTGCAGGTCAACAAAACAACAAGGGAAAGAAGAAGAAAAAGCTTACCAGAGTTCAACGAGAGTTTGAGGGTCAACGCCGCTACCGTCCTCGTCCTCGTCGTCGTCAGTGGAAAATATCCCTGCCCGGGTGTTTGCCTCAGAGAGAATCGATGCCCAGTCTTCCGGCGCGAGTCGCGTGGCCACTGAAATCCAGGAACGTGTTTTTGCACCCCACTCGCTCTCGCCGAACATGGTGATAGTCTTTTTGTTCCCCTTTTCGTCCCTGATGGGATCCACGCCAGAGGACCAGAGCGAGAGGGCGCGTTCAAACTGAGCCGAGTTTAGTAACTGCTGGCAAACGCTAGAAGGAGTTGCGGCTTACCGCGGCGGTGGACAAACCCAATCCTCCCACTGGGAGGCCATATGACGTCGCGGCGAAGGCCGTTTTCTTAAAATGGCAGACAAAGACCTCAAGGATGAGGTCAGACTGGAGCGCACCCTTCTTGCCCTGTAATGACCATCAGTAGGAGATCACTCAAAGAGATAGAGTACAGTATGTACTGTAGGAGCCGAAGGGTCTCGATATATAAACTTGAAGTTCTGGCATTCAGTTTTGCAATAAGCAATGATATCACCTTGAGTGAATGACTGGTCCCGGAAGAAGTTTGAGAGGATTTGTAGCGCACTCGTTCCGATGGTGCTGCGCCAGTCAGTCAGGACATCCCCTGCCTAGATAGGAGCTTGGGGTAAGACATGAATGATAGACAATGAAGAACTTACCAGAGCGATGATAGCGTCGACAGGTTCCTCTGCACTTGATTGTGTGTGTTCGTACATGTCGAGGTCTGGAAAGACCTCCCTCCAAATATCCTGGACGACGAGTGGCATAAATGCACCAATAGCACTGTAAGAACAGAGCTCCACAGCTCCCCTGTCAATGATCGTTGCGCGCGCGACCTTCTTCCATTTTGCAACATATGCAGCACCCGACGCACCACTGGGGAATGGCAGTGAGCTGGTGGTAAACTTTCCACGCTTGCCGCGGCCTCCAGGTCCATTGGCGTCAATGTTGGCGACCGACTTCTCGGTGATTTTGATCTTCTGAGGGTGCGATTGCAACAAAATCAAAGTGCTGAAAAAAAGGAGAACATGACTGACTCACTGGTTCGACCCCCTTTTGTCCCTCTCGAACCTTTACCATTGATGGCTTGGATGCTTGCACAGCAGCCAGTCCCTCTGGAGTCTCCTCCTGATCAAACTCGCCCAAAATGCCGTCCTTGTGGTCATTGTCGCCATTTCAAGCAGCAGGCCTGGGGGCTTGTTTCTTCATGCCCAGCTGGTACCCTACTTGCTTCTTCCAGCCAGGAAGTAACCCGCCATCAGTTTTCTTTCCTTGCTTCGCACTGTCAAGTCCCATACATGAACTAATCTCACCAGAGTAAAGTAGTTACTTGCCTTGGAGTGGTGTCGACTGTTGCAACATCTTTGCACTTGTTCGAAGACACAATGGCACTGGTGACGGCTGGTTTTTGGCGGAGTGCTTGAACGTCTCGTCGAAATGTTCCACGAGGTGCCTGGAGAAGATGTGTGTCAGAGTAGATTTCGAAGTAAACTGGGACTATTACCTTGTCTTTTTTTCCCTTCGTGACCTGATTGCCTTTTCCAGAAGGTCGCACAGCTTCTTCATCATCAGTTTGGTTCTGTTCCATCGCAAAGTCGTCGTCTTCTTCGCCTGGGTCTTCCCACTCACCAACTCCCAAACCGTCGCTCTCGAACAGAATAGACTCCTTTACACTAGTCTCTCGTAGACAGACTTTGATAACCACATAGCGCGCCTGCAGGCGCAAAGCCCGCTATGGCGTTTCGCGAAATTTTGGCCACTTTTTGCATGAGGGTAATGTAAGGAGGAACTGACTTGCCCGCTACGTAAGTCACCTCAGGCCTAGCACCTTGACGTCCTTCTGGGCCCTCTCAGGCCAATTCTTTGTCTGGGGGTAATTGGCCTGAGAGGACCTGGTTCTGGAGCGCTGATGGCGCTGATGGGCATATGATGTATATTAATAGATCCAGTCAAATCGAGATCCCTCTAGGGTTGCCACCCACGGCTCTCAAAGTGCTTGGGCAAGAGCTCGCGCTTCGAGTGTTCTTTGGACTTATCACCTTTCTTGAATGCCCACCATGTAGTACGGCACGTGCATTTTGTATGTACTCCTTTATCACTCTTTTTTTCCGAAGCAATATTTGAAGATTTGATGCTAAGCAAAGCTCGCGCAAGACAGCCCGCCACCAAAGGCTTTGGTCGAGTCTATCGCAGTCCAAAGAAGAGAAGGGACAGCCGCAAAAGCTCGACCTATGTTGCATCCCTTGGCTTAGAAGATAAAGTCCGTCGACTTCAGGCAAAATTGGCTGAACTTCAAGGACGCATCGGTGAGGGAGAGATTGACGACATGGAGAAGGGGGATAGCGGTGACGGGAGCTTTGTTGGGTTTTCGAATGACAATTCGTCACAAGCACAGGATGACTATATGGATGAGGCTGACGAGGCCCCTGACATGTGTACCTCCCTTCCGCCCCTTCCCAGGACACCAATCGCTCCCAAAACACGTCGAATCAGTCCAGACTCAGCAGCCCATTTGCTCTACAATCAGTGGAAGGCCCTTCTTCCTCATCTGGTTGATCCCCTCCTCCTTTTTCTATCCACGACGAAGGGCACCAAATATTCCCCTTTGAGTGGACTTCGCTCCTCCTGCCTTCACCCAGACTTGTGTGCCACCAAGAGCAGGACCGTTCTTTGTTTGTTTTTTGACCGTATGTATCCCACATTCACCACACCCGTCATAGCTGACACTTTCTTATTGGAAGACTTTGACACGTTTGACGTGATTAGTTGTGAATGTCAAGATCTCCCAGAGACCCTCGTAGCCCACGGGCTTTTCCCTACATCGCCGTCTTAACCTCGGATGGCTGTTTCTATTCTAGTACTTCAACTCTATTCCGCCCTGTTTGAACGTTCATGCGATGCCATCAACGCCTTCGCACAGGCTCTCAACTCATTTTATGGGCGCCGGGGCTTCATTCACTGCAACTCTAAGGTTTGCCCCCTATCCTTATCCATAGACTCTGGCTAACAATTGAAGGCAGGGGGAAGTCGTTCAGGATGCCTTCCGCTGAGGCATTGGGCATGCTGCCCAATGGTACGACATCTTGCAAGTCCACCTCGACCAACAAGTTGAAGCAGCCATTGTGGGTGCAGCCACCATCGTTCGCTGCTCCCAGGTGGCCCCTCAGCCATTAATTCATCAGTCCAACCCTGATGGTGATGCCCCTCTCACATCTTGCGACATACTCACGTCGCAACCAAATCCATCAACTCACGGATCCAAACCCCCTAACGCTGATCTGCCTGTTCCATCCCCACCCCTTGACCTCGACGAGTGTTCCTGGATTCTTCAACAGCGATGTCCCACCTGCTTCGGTTTGAACACTTTTGGGTGACCTGGAAAAACGTACGCCTTTAATTTGCATTCTAAAAAAATCTTGCTGAATAGATGCCTTCAGAGGTGCCGACATTATAGTGGCCACCGATGGGAACTTCAGCCAATGCCACAGGAAAGACGCAGGGGATTGCCTGGAGTTTTACAGTCCGGATTATTTTCTCACCAAGGTGTACGTGGACAGTGTGGGTCGTCGCATTGTTGCAGCACACGGAAAGCCACCCAAAGCTCGCAAGCCCCCAAAGGTTCCAGATGAAGCCATGAATGATTGTGAGGAAGGGCACGATTCAGGCAGTGGATCTACCGTGAAAACCAACATGGATCATTATGACGACGGAGGGGTTATGGTTCTGGTCTGCCGGCACGATGTCCCTCTTTTTCTCACCAACATTGACACGCCTGGCAAGCAGCAAAAGTATGCTATATCACTCATCAAACATCTATTCTCTTTCCTTCCCCCTGCTGCCACGGTCACCCTCCTCTATGATGTCGGTTGCGTTCTTGACCACAGCCTCAATTTGGTGAGCCAAGCATATCTTGTCACATGCACATATTCCTGACTTCGCCCCAAGTACGACATTCTTCTGGCAAGTATCACCAACTGCCTAGACTTCAGGACCACTGCCATGCACGCATATGTACATCAGTGGTCCTGTCAGATTGTCTACAACCCCCGCATTCGAGAAGGACCTGGCCTATCCGATGGGGAGGGGGTGGAACATTTCTGGTCGCGCCTACGCAAGATGATTGGCGTTATGCGGGTATCGGCGGTAAGGAATCTACCAACTGATTCATTCAAGATGTTGACATGGATTCATAGCGCTGCCAAAGAATCTGGTTACTTGATAGACAGGCAGGCTCAATAGGTGCGGAGCTACGTGATGACCTTGGCGATTGGATTCGCCGCCAGCTAAAGACAATCGAATCACAAGCTGCTGAAGCCCGGAAGAAGCTGGACAACTGTGGTGTACCCATACACGAATTACGAGATCAGTGGGCACTTCAACAAGCTGCTCAACTGTCGCTCCGCGCTTGTAAGTAACACTATTGATATGTTCTTTTCCCTTACTGAATCTCCACCCACAGATGCCCCTGCATGCCTCAAAAAGGAACTCGACAGCGTCCTGAAGCTTCAATCCACTATCGACACAACTGATGACGCCATCTCCCCCCTTGCTGACCGATTTTCGAAGTCCACACTAGAGAGTCTGAATCGTACACAGGAACGGCTCAAAGAGAAGGTTGAAGAGCTGTATTCATCACTGAATATCCCCGACTCCTTCCCAGAACTCGAAAATGTCGATCTCGAGTTTGTCAGACTATTGGTCCTCGCTTGTGATCTCAAAATCAACATCTGAAAGCGAGCGATTGGGAGCTTTTTCGAATGGGATAGGTTGGATCAGGCTACTGGTGGCCGTCACCAAGCCATAGGTTTGCTCCAATACTGTTCGTTCTCGGATATTACTAACAGAACTCCCTAACAGGAACCAAAATACACCAGAGTACCCGAGATGCAATTGCCAAGCGCAAACTGGCCCTTCTCAAGGCTATTAAAAAGTTTAATGCATATTGCGAACAATTAGCTGCGATCTACCAGCCTGAATGGGAACTACCACTTCCTGAAGCGCTGCCCACGAAGCTCGATGCTCTGCGTAACAGTCCGTCGCTCCTGGAAGACGTCTGGATTACTCGTACTTCGCAGGAGGTTCCGCACTGGCTGGATGAGGTCGAGGTTTGGGTTGGGATCAGAGCCATGCTAAAGCTCGATCATTGTTTGGAGGAACGGTGTCGGTTGGGCCATGAAGCAGACAACTTGTGCCGTTGGTTTGGCTGGGAACTCTTGGCTCTCGAGACCGCCATTCTCTTACCTTCTAGTGAGTTGGTAACCAACTACTCAGTTATGTATTCTAACTTCTATCAGACGAATCTCTATGTGCTCTACTAGAGACATGCCGCACCCACCTCCTCTCACTCAAAAGCCGATGGACTAATCCCTTCACATCCAGCATTTGATTTGATAGCCACGTTCAGGCCGCTGTGGAGTTGAAACAGCAGCAGGCTATTTCCGATGGTTTGATCTCGATGCAAGTGGTTGCCCCTCTGACGTGGCTCGCTCCCCTCAAGCAGAGTGGTGGTGAAATCGCACTGACAGACCCTACCTACCACGAGATCGATTTTATCAACCATCACGACATGTACAGGGACACCGGCGAAATACTCGTCGCAGACATGATCGGTGCCGAATTGGACGAAGATGTTGAAAATCTCGATGCCTAGTCTTTTGAACAACCAACACCTGAAGAACTACCTGAACATGCTGTCGACATAATCTGGCATTTGCCTGTAAGCGGAACATTCCCTCTTATCGTTCACATCCGACTGAACCCCTGAAATTAGGAACCCCTTGTGCACGACACCACGGTCCTCAACGCCCTTCGTTTCCAAACATCCAGGCCAATACCCACCCATCGAAACCGCCGCCAGGTACCCAACGTAGGGGGTCAGTTTTTTTTCAATGAGGAAGATATCATTCGGTTTGAAGATCCACAGACACCCCTTAATGACACATGCATAAACAGCGCTGCAGCTCTTCTGCAGCAACTATGGATAGGGCCTGGCGAATACCATGTGAACGACAGTCAACAATGCGCAATATTCTCGACGTTTGACCTTCACATGGCGTGCTATAACTGTCCGCTCTCTGACACCTGGCACCGCACATCCCACCTTGAGTACTGGTGCAAAGATATTTGGTTACTCCCCATTCATTGTGCGCATCTGGCAGGTCACTGGGTCTTGGCCATAATACTGGTTTTCTCAGGCAAGATTTATCTTTTCGACAGTTTCGCCGATGTTGCCCCATGGAGACATGAGATAGGAGTGAGTAACGCATGTTTTCGATGTTAATTGGTAGGATGATATCAACTTTCTTTCAGGAAATCAAGCTTCTCATCACACGGCTGGTTCTCGTGTCGAACTGGGAAGGCCATCCCCTCCATGTTATTACCGACGAAGGCTGGTTGGCGCAGCCGCTGCTACTGCACGGATTGCAGAATGACCACTTCAGCTGTGGCATCTGGGTTCTTGCCGGTATTGCTGCAGTTTTACAGGGCTGCCATATTACCAGCATCAGGGAGGGGGAGTTGCCTGAGTTTAGGCAATTGTTACTTCGACATATCCTGAATCTTTCGACATTTTGATACACCACCTTTTTTGTATTCTGTATTATGTTTATGCAATCTACTGGCTTTGATATGCAAATCCTTTTGCTAAGTACGCTGCTTGGAATGTAAGCGCTCCAACCATTGCATCACACAGTAATTGCTTGAGCCAGACAATAATTTCCCCAACCTCACCCATCATCCTCCGCACTTGCTGCCACCTGTTGCTCGTCCCGTCAAGCTGCAGAAGTTGTGCTTCGTAGCACCTAAAGTAAGTGCGGAATTTTTCCATGACAGAAATTCAGTCGGAGAGGGCTTGTGTCTTTGTAGTGCATAGGTAGACCTGAGCAGCTGCCTCCATGTAGGATCTCGGACATCCTTCAATGCCCACTCATAGTTGTGTATAGTGATTGTTTGCATGATAAACCCAGTACTCAGGGTCCGAAGGGTCGCTGTGTTGAAAGTCAATGAGTGATGGTGAACGGTTTGGAAAACATGACGAACATTGGCCTTGCTGGGTGACCAACAGCAGTGTTACTTGATGTTGCTGTTGCCAGGGGGCGAGGAGAGCCACTAAATATGATGAGCATAAATATGCTGATAGCACAATCGTCGTGCCTACCCTTTGGATTGCCGTGTTTTCTGCCGGCGTACTTGAATTTCTGATTTGTGTCTGGAGAACTAAGGGTAAGTACAGATGCTGGCGCAAAAGGAACCTACTTATTTTTGATAGCTGCGTGCACTCTTGGCTCTGTTGGCATCGCGTTTGGCATCAGCCGTGTGATGGAGCCATGGTCGACCCATTGAGAAAGGGTATGAAGTCTACATCAATAGCGAAAGTGGAAGGAGACCCCGGCGTTGGTCTGACCTTTACTCTTTTTTTTTACAGGCCGAAGTTGGGGTGTTTTTCTTGGTAGGAGTCTTCTAACGTCGAACAGAAATGTTTTCCCATGTTTTGATTCACAAGAAACACATGCACAAGGTCCCTACAGGATATTCCATGTGCTACGAAGCCACTTGTTTCTGGTTAATTGGCGGACCGGTACTCCACGCTTATATCAGGAAATATCTCTGCAATGTTGATTACCAGTCGATTCCTGTTGATCCGGTATATACAAAATTACCTCCATGACTGTTTCCACATCTTCGAGCAAGTGCTCAACAAGTTATGGTACATGTGTTTTCATAGGTTTCCAATCCTCCAATATATTTGGTAGGCGCTTTGATGCTGCTTATGCTATATTTAGGTGGCTGACGGAGATAGCCGAACAACTGTATAGTTGTTCGGTATATAAACCTCCCCAACCCTGATTACAACCCTTACCTTCCTTCCCCCATATCACCACTCTTTCTGTTCTGCTTCCTCGCTCTTTACCCCCCATATCACTGCTCCCTCTGTTCCACTCCCTTGCTGTTTACTTTCCTCGTTGTCGTGATGTGTTTCTGTGAGTCCTCTTTGTCACTTATGTTGTTAGCAACTAATCGCTCTGACCAGCTTCTACTGGTGACTCCTCATCCACCCAAACCCACACTGGTGTGTATCTTCTGAGTCCATGTTTCGTCATCCCTTATCCTGGTTATGAAGGTGACAGTGCCCCAACTCGTGCTAACACGCCGTCTGGGACAGACGATTTCATTGAAGGCACGTTATTCATCTTTGCTAGTACTAGTAGTCGTCATGTTGATATTGGATCAGTGTTGGACTCCCCGCATGTAGCCGATAGGCTACTAATTGATGGCAAGTGTTAGTTTTTCTTTCACCATCAATCTCCTCACATATTATTAGTGCCCGATTCACCCAGCCCCTCGCCATCAGTCCAGCAGCCCCCTCCACCTGTCCACGGTCAACTTCTCGGTGGTGGAACCGGTGTTAATGATGACCTTCTGGTGATTGCCTGTGGTCACTGTGAGGCTCGGAACCTGGTTGAGACCTCCAAGGACAACTATTACATCGTATTTAAGGGAAAAGGAGGTGTTGGTGTATACAGGTCTTCGGTATGTTCAATGTCAGTGACTGCAATGGTACGCTGACAGGTTTGTTAGGACTTAGCCAATCACCTCTGCAAGGGGGTCCCCCACGCTTATCAGAAACGCTATTCGATGATCCAGTCTGCATTTGAAGCTCTCGAACAGGCGTATGAGGCCGGTCTCGTAGAGTTTTTGGCTTGACCTCAGACTTTCAGACAATACCCTATCTATTTACCCCCATATATCATTGTCGCGACCACCTCTGTTCTTGTAGCCCTACTTTTCTTGTACCCCTTTCTTGTATCCCCCCTTATTTATCTTGTATCCCCCTCCTCAACCTTGTCTTGGACTTGCTGTATGTATTGTAGCGCTGTGGTGTATTTGTCCATGTATATCCCTCGCACGCCCAAAATGTGATCTTTGTTCTCCTGCCAGCAACACCCCAAATTCCACCAAGGCCGTGCACCACGTAGACGCTGTGGTTTAGCCCAGTGCCTGCGAGGGTGCGGTTTTGGCATGCTTCTTCCAAGCTCTGCGTTGGTTGCTGTGGTTTAGCTCAGTGACTGTGAGGGTGTGGATTCCGTGTGCTTCATTGGCTCACTCGGCGCACCATTGCCTTGGAATACACTGGTCTGCTTAACTCCTTGGAAATCACGCACAGGAACCGGAGCAACGACCTCTTGCGACCGCTTTAGGCCTGAGGCCTGAATCCTCTCATTCTTAACTCCTTGGACCCCTTGCACAGCAACAGGAGCGACGATCCCTTGTGATAGCTGTCAGCTGTCTCTGCATATCCTGAACTTCTCGTGATGCCTAGGGGCATTATTTCCCTGCCCCCCCTCCCCTCCTTGATTTTGGTGAGTTCACCTATGTTGTTCCAACACTTACCTCTGAAGCCGTGCTAGTGTCACAAAGCTAATTGGCTGAGTTGAAGTTCACAGGAGGTTGGGGGGGCGGTGTGCCATCGCATCAGCACCCCGGGATGCATCATTCAGCAACAGATGGCACTTGTCACTGTCAATGTGCTTCTTGCATTGAGGTGCACTGGCTCATGGCCATTGCGACAACTTCTACTTTGGAGTATTGTTTATTTTCCCACCATGGTGTCTCAGAATGCCATAACGTCAACAATAACTTGCCATTTCCCCATTTTTTTCTCTCTCAGCATCCTCATCCTCTTTGTCCTGCTGCTTTTCTCTCAGCATTATCGACAGTCACCCTCACTGGTATGTGGTCATTTCACGAGTCTTCACAAATTCTTACTGACTTTGCTCTAGAAATGGTGGAAGGACGATACAGTCTTTGCCGCAAGCTGAACCCCACACCTAACAGTAAAATCAGTGAGCGTGTGCTCTCAAACTGTGAGAAACACACTCCAACTGTCTCTCCAACTATATTGTCAATGCTTCCTCTGCCCCCCCAGCCAGACTTCGCCTCATCAACAAGATCGGATCCTCCAGCATCACCAGAACAAGTGGACGGTGCTGACCTGGAGTCTGCAGCTGCGCAAGTGGACTATTGGCTAGGCCCTGGGGCAAGCAACGATATCGCATCTATGTGCATCGATGCTGATTTAAGTCCAGAGGAGGACTTCGTGGGTTCAAGCCTGGATGAGGTGCCCATGAGTGTGATCAGCGCTCTAGGCTTAGCTTTCAACCCAGGCAGGAATGTTACCCTGGAACCTTGCCCTCCTACCCCAGATATGAACCTTGCGTCGCCTGCTCCTGTTATCAATGAACCTAGCATGCAAGAGGGTAGTCATACCTCAAACCCCTTTCCACCCCTCAACCCCTACCCAGAATTTATCTTCCCCACCGCTCCGTTGATGGACCAACTTCTCACCGCACACGATCCACTCTTCAGAGCACAACAGGACGGTGGAACAGATGCTGAACCAATCAACTACAACATCCCTGCAGACAACAAAGACCCTCTGTTCTTTCCCAACAGTGATTTCTCTGCCTTGGGTGATGATTCCTTGAAGGAAAACAGCCTGCCTCAAGGTGCTGGCTGCATATCCCAGGTCAAGTGGGAGCTTTTGAACGCGGGATTCCAAAAAATTGACAACCTTATTGACAATATCGCCACCGAGACCGGGCGTACACACGAGAACGTCATCACACTTTGGAAACAAAGTCATGCCCATGAATGCGTGCGCTCAGTGTGGAACAAGTACCAGTGATATTTTCTTGAGAATCGTCGTTTGGAGCGGCAACGCATTGGTGACCCCAAAGTGAGTTGTAAGTGTCATTTTCTCTGATTATTGCTGCAACTAATGTTTGATAATTAGGCAAAGCGTGTTGGGAAGGGTTCAAAACACTTGAGCCGAACTGGCAGGAAATTTTGGATGCGCATGACGAGTTGCTCACAGCGTCCGACACCCGCTCCACCATCAGTACCCGAACTCACAAGTTCGACGCATTGGTGAGCAAGCTCCAGAGCCTTGCCAGTAGTGCCTCCGAAAAAGATGGCTTTGAGTCTCTGTTAGTCATGTGTGGCAATTCCATCCACGAGGATAGCGGCCTCTTGCATGTATTTGTTTCAGCAGGAGCTGAGAAGGTTCATACTCCCTTCGATTCCTCTCATATTTCATTGACTCTCCCTACAGTTCATCAAACAACGGCTTCGTTTCGACGACAACACCTTGAGTGGTTTGTTTCGAAATCATGTGTGGTAAGTTGTGATGGCATATTACTCTTCATCAACCACTAATCGACTTTGGCTGCAGCAATAGGGTGTCTGAAGGCCTCGAGACGAGGCTTGAGATGGATCCCAAGCCTCCCACAGGGATGGCTGCCACCTCAGCACCGAAGACTGGCCAGAAGCGTGACAACAATGATGGCCTCGCTGTGCCAGACATGAAGGTCATTATCAAGGCAGGCTTCAAAGAAGTGCTTGGTAAGCTGTGCCCTTGCATAACTACTGCGTCTGCTCACTGACCTGGCTTCATAGAACCTTTTTCACTTGATTTGAGCTTTGAGGAAATTCCCTGGGCTAAGTTGGCCAGGGTCCTTGCACCTGCCAGCCTCATGATCGAGAACTGGCCGAGAGGCATATCCTTTCCAAGAGCACCATCGAGCAGACAAGTGCCTCCTGGAGCGACAACTGTGCACAGAAGACACACAAGCCAGGGCATCAAGGATCTCGGTAACTGTGGAATACGAGCACTGGCAGAGTCCTTTGCCTCGGACGTTACGAGGATCCGCGTGGTCCATGCCTCTGCTGAGTGTATGTTTCATTCAAATAATACTTTTTCTATTTTCGCTGACACACGATCCCAGTGCTAGTTACCAGCAAGATACCATTGTTTGTTGAAGGCTCTCCAGGTCCTGGGTCCCTCGCCATCATTCACCGCGCATTTGCCAATGGTCGCATGGATTACATCACTGTGAATGATCAGGGCCCCATTCTCCCTCCCGTACCTGAGGTCATCGAAATATCGTCATCAAGTCCACCATCTGCAGATCCAATACATCCTTTGCACCGCCCGCGCCGCCAACCTAAGAGGGCCAAGACACCAGACAGTGACAATTTCCCTCTCCATCGTGCGAGGAAGCACACAGCCAAAAAGTCGAAGGCTGTCATATCTGATAGTGAGGAGATCACTGATGGGGATGACCACTTGAAGCCCAAAGTTATCAAGAAGGCCCAGGTGGTCGAGAAGGCTATGACCAGAGCCGCCAAGGGGAAGGAAAGAGTCGCGGGGCTGAAGAAGGCCCCAATTGACGTTGACGCCACGGAAGAAGTTGTCATTGCTGCCCCTCCTGCCACGACATCTCGAAAACTGTCATCCCCACCAGTAATGACAGAAGCGAATACAAACGACGCCCCCACATCCAGGAAAGTGTTTCCAAGACCAGTCTCTGAGTGGGCTGCAGCCATCACCAACAACTCCAAGCTCGGTTCCAATGAGTCTGTAGGAGGTGCTACCTCAAGTGCTGCCCCTCTAAAACTATCATCCCCGCCAAGAATGACAGCAGCGAACACAAATGACGCCCCTACATCCAAGAAGGTGGTTGTGAGACCACTCTCTGACTGGACTGCAGCTGTGCAGGCTCTGGCTATCACCAACAACTTCAACCTGGCTCCCAATTTGCAGTCCACCACCACTCAACCCACCTCCACAAAACCAAAACCATGCCCCATCAAGAAGCCAACAGCTGTCATTTGGGATTCTGGTGATCCCTTTCTCATCAAGCCCTCTGCCAGCATGGGTGAACAATCTCTCCAAGGCCCAGGACAACCGCCAAGGGCTTGCACGCAGCTGGTGCCACCCACAACAATGGTTCCAGCAACGACAAGCCCTCAAAAACAATCAAAACCATCAGCATTCGGTCCCCCCCACATTCCTAGTACTGCTCCTACACCATCCACATCTAAGCCGCCCTCCAAATGCGCCGCAGACAGCCAGAAGCCAATCCCTACCACTGCAAAGAAGCCCCGCACTATAAACGAATCTGGGGGGGACATGATATGCAATACTTTGCCCAAGGGGGATTCAGTTGCCAAAGCAATGCAGGAAGCGCACGCTGTAGGACTACCAGAGGAATTGGCATCCGGTGAACCAACGGAGGAAGATGTAGCCGCCAATTCAGCAACAGAGGGGTATCAGTGGCCATACAGCGCTTACTACCCTCCGTTTGGCTATCCACCACCCCCTGGCTGGGGCTACCAACCATGGAGCCAAGACCGCCCAGCTGGCAATGCTGCATCTGGTTCAGACTTTCCCCCCTTTCCTCCCCCACATCCTGGGCTTCCCTATCCCCTGCCTCCCCCACATCCTGGACTTCCCTATCCCCCCCCTCATGGATACTATCCTCCTGGCGCTGCGGCAGCTCGTCCTGCATACACCAGACCCCCTGCGAAGCCAGCTAACACAGAGGCGGGTCCCTCATGGCTGGCGTGAGTGCCTTCTTGCTCAATCCTTTCGTATGCTTACTCGACAGTGATGATGTGTCTTCTGTGACGTTTTGTCTTTCAACTCTTGGCGCTGAGATTTCTCTCCTTTTGTACTCTTGCGACGCCCTCTCTTAGATTATATTGCTGTGTTACTTTTTTGTTTTTTTGGTACCCTTCTTGTTATAGTTATGTAATCTCCCCGTAATGTTCCTAATACCATATTCTTGGAAAAATAAGCCGCGAAACAAATCAGCTAGAGCCTGGAGCCTGGAACCTCGCTCTTGACGCCTTTGTAACGTCTCGCGCTGGGTGCTTTGATAACTCTGGCACGTCTGTGAGGCCTTGCGCCTCGCACTTTGATAACCTCGCACCTGGCGCCTCAGTAACTCAAAAGCCAGCAGTGGAGGCGCAAAAGGGCACACCTAGCACTCCTGATTCCCTCCAGAATGCCTTCCCCATTTGGATTAATGAAGAAGGTGCTATGGTGCTACCCCCCCCTGAGGCCAATTCCCACCAGTCAAAGAATTGGCCTCAGGGGCCTTCTGTCGGTCAGAAGCACTAGGCATGAAGTGACGTAAGTAGTGGGTTTTAGCATGCTAGCCTGCAAAGGAAAAAACTTCCTCACTTTACACATGTGTTTGCAGCTTTAGGCTTGTTTGTGTCATCCTTTTGGGTTTCCATCTTCCTCTTTGGGCTTGATTTAGGGGCTCCCCTCAGACTTTTGGTTGTCATACGTTTCAGTAGTAAATCCCTCATCATCGATTAGGATTGGCTTGCTCTTTACGCAGTCTTTGACTGCCCTATTTTCGTTCTGCCACTTCTCGTCATTTGGTTTGGTATGGCTCTTCTTCAACAGCTCTCCTGTGTCAGTTTGTTAATATACAAGTCACGTGCTCCTGCATCATACTCCTATACTACGTAGTCTAACACCTACGTACTGAGTCACTACGTGTCTAATACACTCTTGCTTCCTGCCTCCCTCTCTCAACAGGTTATGGGCCCCGGAGACGCTTAAATTTGTATTGGATTTTCCAAACATTTTAAAGTTGAACTAAAACTGTCAACATGTCAATTCACAACGAAAATTCTAGTCGACAACTTACTCCTCGGGGATCACCCCTATTCACACCACCACCACGAGATGACGCGGACAATAATCTATACACGCTACCATCTATCGAGGCTGTACGAGGCATGGAAAACGCCGCTATCATCAAATTATCAAGCGACGATCATCTGAACGCTACGAATTGGATCGTGTGGCATGAACGCATGCACATCATGCTGAAACTCTGCGAAGTCTACGAATATACGCAGGGGGAAATCGAAAGACCAAATCCTCTTATCGACCCACAAGGCGCAAGGAACTGGTCCAAAAACGACAACTATGCAAAGCATTTGTTAACGTCGAACATTAGTACCACCGAGATGATGAACCTCGGACGACCTGGTACTTCTTCCGAGTGCTGGAAGCAACTCCTCGCACTTTATGAGAACAAAACTCATGACACCATCATCGCCTACACATGCAATTTACACAAATTACGAGCGGCTGATGGGGACGACATCCCCAAACATCTTGTCCAACTGCGACAATATTACCTTCGAATTAATCTCACTGCTGACCCCGACTTCCGGATCTCCGATGCTCAATTCAAGGTCATCATATCTTCGTCTTTACCCCAATCTTGGGATAGTTTCACTGAAGACTACGTTGGACGAAGGACCGACATCGTCAAGACAAATCCGAAGAAATTAATGACTTCTCAAGAATTTATCGGTATTATACGCGAGGAATATGTGCGGAGGACTGGGCGTGAAGATGAATTGACCAATTTTGCGATTCACAACCCCAATAACAAACCTCCCAAACCAAATCTCGCGCAGCACATCAGTGGCTGCAGTAACACCACATCCAGTAACACATCTGAAAAATGGTGTTCACACTGCAAGCGCAAGAACCACAACACTACCGATTGCTACTTCCTCAATGACACCCAGGCATGTGGATACTGCGGCAAGAAGGGGCACGTTGACAAAAATTGTCGAGAGAAGAGGAAGAAGGAGAAGGCAGACAGAGGAAAGAAAAGGAAGTCTGAGGGTAACGGGGGAGGTGATCCAAAGAAACAAAAGAAGGAAGTTGCAAATGTGGTGGAAGACGAGATTATTACCTTCTTCGCTAATGAAGAAGATGGACAGGACTTTAATTATGACACGTTTGATGTTTCCAATAGCTTGGCAATGGATGAGCGCGTTTCTTATTATGATGACTGGGTTGCGGACACTGGAACCACCTCTCACATCTGTAATCAACGTGCAGCCTTCACAACTTATCAAACGCTGGGTGACAAAATTGTCTCTGGTGTTGGAGGCTTAAAAACCACTGTCCACAGCATCAGAACAGTCGAAGTCAAATCCATTCACAAAGAAAATAAATATATCTTGCGATTGGAAAATGTCCTGCATATCCCTTCAAATTCCAACAACCTTTTCTCACTTGGGCGCTGGGATACATCTGGAGGAAGATATACCGGAGGGGGAGGCACTATTACTCTCATCACAAAAGATGGGAAATCAATTGCTCAATGCAAGAAGGTCACCAATAATTTGTATCGAATGAAATTAACCATTCGAAAACCTGGTTCTTCTACCAACAAATCTGCAATTGTAACACCTCAAACTTACCTCACCTCTGAGCCTACTCAAAGCTGGGAAACTTGGCACAAAAGATTTGGCCATATCAGCTATTCTGGTCTACAAAAATTATTAGACCGCAAACTTGTCAACGGATTCAATGTTGATACCCGAACACCTAAACCGGAATGTATCGCTTGTACAGAAGCAAAGCAAACTGTCGAACCATTCAATGAATCTTCTGAACGAGTGACAGAACTTGGGGAACTCACACATATCGATATGTGGGGAAAATACTGCATTTCCTCCATCAATGGAAAACAATACTATGTTGTTTTTGTCGATGATCGTGGACGATATACATCCCTAGACTTTACTAAAGGAAAGGATGAAGCTGTTCAAAGCGTCAAAAATTATGTGACACGCCTTAAAACTCTTGGGAGAAACTGCCTACCTAAGAAATCGAGCTTTCACTTCACCTCTCGGTGACCACACACCATATGAGATTTGGCATAATAAAAAGCCAAACATCTCTCATCTTCAAGAATTTGGGGCACCTGTCTGGATCCTACATCAAGGACAGGCTAAACAACGAAAATTACAACCAAAATCAAAGTGATGAGCCTATGTGGGCTATGATGATGGCTCTAATTCTGTACTTTACTACAGTGCAGAAACCCGCAAGATTTTATCCTCATGGAATTTCCATTTCCTCACCCAAATAACTCCTCCACCAGCTGCTGATGACATCGAAATCGATCCAGCACCTGAAGGGGAGAAAGGGGAGAAAATACCTGTAACAATTACAGATGAATTAAATAAAAATGGAAAACGTACAACCGAAGACAACTTTGAACAAAAAACAAGAGGGAAAAGAGTTGATTATCGAGCTCTAAATGATCCCTTCCCTGATGAACTTGATGAGCAGGGGAATCTTATCATCTACAGTGATGATGAGATAATATATGCCATTACTGCAGGGGACGAATACAACAGTCTCAAAGAAGCAAAGGCCTCAATTGACTGGCCAGAATGGCAAAGTGCTATGGATATCAAAATTAAACAACTCCAAGAAATGGAAACTTGGAAACTGGTTGATCTACCTCCCAATGCCATACCTATCGCAAATAAATGGGTGTATATCAAGAAGCGAGACCAACTTGGTGAACTCATCAAATACAAAGCACGACTGGTAGCAAAAGGATGTGCGCAACATCCTGGCTATGACTATGTGGAAACTTTTTCACCTGTCGTACACATGGAAACAGTCCGAGCCATTCTCGCACTTACAGTTAAAAATGGATACAAAATCCAACAAATGGACATCAAAGGTGCATACCTTAATGGCACTTTGAAGGAGAAGGTCTATATGAAACAACCAGAAGGTTACAATGATGGCACCAAGAGAGTTTGTGAACTTATCAAATCACTTTATGGCTTGAAACAATCAGGTCGTGAATGGAACCACAAATTGGACTCCAAACTCAAAAATCTTGGTTATACAAGACTTTATTCAGATCCTTGTGCCTATATACGGCACGATGGAGATAACATCTCCATAATTACTGTCTGGGTCGATGATCTCCTTCTCTTTGCATCAGGTGACGACCTAATGCGAAAAATGAAGGAAGAAATCAAGGCCACATGGGACATAACTGACTTGGGAGAGCCAAAGAAAATTATCGGCATTGAAATCTCTCATGTTGGAAATACTGTCACCATTTCCCAACAACACTACATCGAGTCAATTCTCGAACGTGAAGGCATGACAGATTGCAACCCTGTATCAACGCCTATGGATCCCAAAGTCAAAATCTTACCAAATCCAGAAGGCAACGAAGGTAGTCGAAGTAATTACTTTGCACAAATTTTAGGCGAGCTGCAGTTCCTCGCCAATGCCACCCGACCGGATATTGCATATGCCATCAACCGTCTATGCTCTTACACAGCAAATCCCACTGTGCAACATGTCACGGCCTTAAAATGAATTCTTCGATATTTAAAAGGCACCAAATCTCATGGAATAACATATTCCAGCTCTCATAGCGACAACAACAATTTATTTCATGGTTTCTTTCATGGCTTTTCTGATGCTGCCTATGCCGACACAGAAGACTACAAGTCAACGGCAGGCTATGTCTTCATCGCAGCAGGGGGAGCAATAACATGGCGATCTAAAAGACAAACATTCACTGCTCTCTCAACAACTGAAGCTGAATATGTTGCTTTATCAGAAGCTGCTCGAGAAGCTTACTGGCTCAGAAATCTCTATGAAGAACTTGGATTTGCACAAAAATCACCAACTACAATTAAAGGCGATAATAATGGATCAATTTCAATGGCCAGGAATCCCCAATTCCACCACCGTGCCAAGCACATTGCTATTCGATACCACAGAGTACGAGATGCAATACAAGAGGGCATTATCAAAGTTGATTCTGTCCATGATCCTGAACAAACAGCCGACGTACTTACGAAGGCTTTACATCGCTTCAAACATCGAAAACACGTCACAGAAATGGGAATGAAGTCGGCACTGGAAGGAACTTAGAACAAGTGGTAGCTTTTCCCTACCCTTCCAGGGAGGTTTTTTAACACACCCACGGTTCCTATCCAATGAATTTACAGTCGACGACTTGAAGGGGAGTGTTAATATACAAGTCACGTGCTCCTGCATCGTACTCCTATACTACGTAGTCTAACACCTACGTACTGAGTCACTACATGTCTAATACACTCTTGCTTCCTGCCTCCATCTCTCAACACAGTTCCGTACCAAACCGAAGGGACATAGCCGTGGCAGCCCGACGTCGCTTGTCACTATGTCTTGTGGGTTACTTCATTGATGTGGTCACCTTGCTTGTCAAGGTCTCCCAAGGTCATAAATACCAAACAGATACAAACAATGAGCATAGGGGCCATGGGGTTCTGACTTGCAGAATGCACATGCGAGCAGACAATCATGTACAAACAATGAGCAAAGGGGCCATAGGGCTCTTTTCTTGCAGAATGCGCACGCAAGCAGACAATCACATACAAACAATGAGCATAGGGGCCATAGGGCTCTTTTCTTGCAGAATGCGCACGCGAGCAGACAATCATGTACAAATAATGAGCATAGGGGCCGTAGGGCTCTTTTCTTGCAGAATGAGCACACAAGTGGACAGTCATGTACAAACAGTGGATCTAGGGGTCAGACTTTTCTTGCAACAGTACTTTAATTTTGTAAATACAGTTGAATTTTTGAGTAGAAAATAAGTCGACCTGCGAGGAGCGAACCGCAAAGCGGTTCGGCGACGAGCAGGGAGATACCCTTAGTGCAGAAGTTTTTATTGATAGGTAGCACCAGCCCATCTGGAGATACAGGAACTGGATTGTCAGCAAGCAAGGTGACTGCTGCCACTGCTAAGTGTCAGCCTCTAGTAGAAAAAACAACGGTGACAAACGTTGAGCAACACAAATTTGATTGACGATCAACATTGTCCCCAGTCGATGACAATCATCACCTCCACCATTTGCCAACTTTGCTAGCACCACTTACTATATACTCACCTCGAATGCAGACTTGAATTCCCAGTTACATGCTACCTGCCTCGCACTTAGGGAAACCAGTACGTCTCTATCCCGATCCATAAATTCAGCTGCTTTGCTCACAACCATCGTCTCTCTACCAACTTGTTAGGCAATATTGGTTTAGATGGTTCATACACTGGTCAAAATGTGGATTCCGGTACGATACGAACCTTACAAAAGTACGACATAAATTCACAAAGGAGCTTCATTTTTTGGTACCAATCTTCGTAGATACTAGACATGTGTGTTGCAACGTTCAGTACATCATATCAATTTGGTCTGACCCAGAATAATTTCAGTGTCTACTCTCAGCTTCAATGATTTTGGAAAAAATTGACGACTGAGGCCAAGGCTCCAGTGAAAATAACTTCAATCCTGGAGCAAGTTTGATAATCGCTAGGAGAATACATATTCTATTTTAGCATCCAAACAATCAGCTCTACCCCCATGTTCGTTCATCGCCCCACGTTCGTGCCATCTACCCCCGACAAGAGTCTACATATACATCTTTCCATCTCACGCCCATCTCATTGTTTTTGCCGAACTGGCCTTTCTACTTGATCGTCGGGAAGAACACTCAGCCAAACATATACATGTCTACGAGAAGGGCCAGCTGGAGCCCAATTTTTCTTTGATCTTCTTGGTGTGCGCCGTAATAAAAGTTGTTCCCCGACCATCGCATCACCGATATTTCTTGCCCAAACCATCATACGCTTTCCGAAACATGTACATGCAAGCCTTTAACAACATTCACTTATGTGTCATGCCACACGTGCTAGAAGAATGATGACCTCCATGCTGTTCATGTGTTCTGCACACGTCTTTCATATGCTTACCCCTTGTATGGATATGGGCCAGACAAGGGCGGCAAAGCTGGGGATAGGACACTCTTCTTGAGGCTTTTGGGCCTCCAGCGTCCTCTTCAGCCAGTGCGTTCTCGAGTGGGTGACCATTCCCTTCTATAAGTTTTAACTCATGTTGCTCGTGGTCTTTTTTAAATTTTAGAGTTCAAGTATGGTACCCAAACCCTGTCTCCCCTCTCTATGCTCTTCTTGAGTGTTGTGCAGGGAGATGGCAATAGCAAGGCAATATTACTACTAAATTTTCATAATTTCTTTAAATACAGTTTTGAGCTGCGAGGAGCGAACCGCGAAGCGGTTCGGCGACGAGCAGGTCCTTTGTCTTAGTGCAGACGTGATTTGTTCATAAGTGGGACCAAGTCTGACCAAGTGCTGTTGTAATTGTCAGTGACCGCTGCCACTGATCAGCATTAGTCTCTATCGTTGTGCAGGGAGATCTTATAAACTAGCAAAACTAGTGACTCAAGTTAACAGTACTAAACTTTCATAATTCTTATACATAAATACAGTTTAAAAAAACCCGAGGCTCTGATTGTGTGTTTTGTTCACAAGTTGTACCTTGGTTCACGATACCTTTACACGGCCAACGCACACGGACCTCCCAAAGACCGACTGAAGTGCATATATCAACGCTCAACGTTCAAGCTCAAGTACGACAACCTCTATCCTCAATTCCAAACGCTTTGACGCTGAACCTGCCTCTACTCACTACTATGAGCGAGCCCTCGCTGCCACCACCAGCTTCCCCCTTTCCAAACCATGCCAAATGTCTAACCCACGCACTCCCCTATTCACCAAAGTGCATAAATAACCCCCCATTTCTCTTCGTAACGAATATCTGCCAAACCACCATCACCACACACACTTTTTGTAACCAAACCAACTGCATTCTATAAACTACTTGCACCTATCCGGCCCGAATACCTTCTTATCATCGTGCGTGTACGTCCCGTTCCTCTCTTTGCATTTCGAGGACTTATCATCTCTTCTAGGAACTAAACCATGTCTCTCATCACTGCTACTATCACCGCTACCACTGAGCAGCGCTCACTTGAAGTGAGTCTTGCTGTTCAAACATCTACCTCCTCGCGTCCGAGGGCCTCAACCATTCGTTGGGACTCCAAGGTGGACCAACGACCTTATTCTTCCTATGATAACAAGGCACGGAAAAGCGTCGCTTATCCAGCTCCTTACGGCAAAAATTTCTGTTCTTCTTCAACTCGTTCTTCACCCACTCCCCCTCCTCCTCCTCCCGTTAAACCCAGGGGTTTTTGTCCTCCCTCTCCCTACTCACGCCAGAGACGTCAGGACGTCTCTGCGCCAAATATCTCTACATGTCCATGGGTCCCCTCCTCGTACCCACCTTCCGCTCTTCTCCCAACCTCCTATCTCTCCCCCTCGAGCAATACATCACCCACCTCATCACGCACACCCACTGTTCTTTCTCCATCATCCCATGCACGCTCATCCTTGTACACAACGTGCGCAGATCCTTCCTGGACAATCCCACGCGAAGCAAACACTTTTTATGCGTGTTTGATCCGCATAAATTGTGGGCTGGTTTGTTCATCAACGCTGCGCGCGCTTTGTATTCTTCCAATAACCCTCAGGTGAAGAATCTGGAGCATTGGAGCGAGGTGGCGGGAATATCGATGAAGGAGATTGAGGGTGTTGTGAGGGAGTATTTGATGTTGACGGTGCGAGATGTTGTTTTCAGAGCGCCTGAGGTTGAGCGGATGGTTGGGAGGTTAATGAGAGTGGTGGAGGGTGGGAAATGGAATGCTTCGTTTGGGGAGAGAGTGATGGGGATTTTTAGGAGAAAGGAAGTGAATTACTCGTTTGATGATGATAAAAAGTGAATAGGGGCGGCTGGCGCGTTCCCCGCTCAATTGCTTGCATATCTTGTTTCTAGTTCTGCTACGTACGAATTTATGGTTTTGTGTCTCTGTCTCTTCCTATCAGTTTGAGTGCAAGCACTCTCAAGGTTTCCTTATACTTATCACCCTGCTTATCATGCTCCCTGCATCAAGACCTCTCTCATTTAGGTACAGTAACACGACTCCTATTGCCCTGCCAATACAATTAGTACTCCCTGCAGTATTTTTTTGCACGATCAGTTGAGGGCTGTTCATTGTTACAAGTTTGAGAAAGCCTCTCTTTATCACTATTCAAAGCTCATGACTGCATCATCTGATCTTGGGGTGGAGTACGTACACCTTACAGACCTATAATATATGAAGTTCAAGCTTGATTCCCTCCTTATCGTCGCAATGACTGTCAACCTAGTACCCCTGACTTTTCCCGCCAGCGTAGACAAGGAGAAATTCGTAGATTTCGGTCGAGAGGTCAAGGGTGTCCACCCGGGGAGCCTTAGCGCAGACGAGTTCAAGGCACTCGAGGAGGCTTTGTACAAGGTGACTCCAATAGTCGAATATATTCGTCCTTGATAATGACAGAAAGACATAGCACGATCTCCTTCTGTTTCGAGATGTTGACTTGTCTCTTGAAGAGCAACTGGCCTTTGTTAAGGTAAGCGTCCATAGAAGCCATAACAAACAAACAGCTGAAGCGAATTATTCAACTCCAGGCGTTCGACCCGCAAGCAAAGAGCTACACGCACAAAATCGACGCCCTAGAAAGAGGGGTCATAGGTGCATACGTCAACACCATTCCGCGGGTCCCTCAAGTACAACTCATAGGCCACGGAACCATCCACGACCACGAAGGTATCCCAGAAGTGACCCTCCGACACGGACACCACGCGAGTTTTCATAAAACACGAGTCTCAGTTGAAGATGAGAACGGAAGCCCTGCAGTCACCAGGTTCTTCCGCTGGCACATGGACGCTGCGCTTTATGAACTGTCTCCACCCAAAGCTACGGCGCTTTATGCAGTTCGGGTTCCGGAGGGTTCAACACAGACGGTCAGGTATGATGATGGCTCCGGGGACGAGTTGAGGGTCACTTTAGGAACGACGGCGTTCGCTTCGGGGAAGGTTATGTTTGATATTTTGCCGAAGGAGTTGAAGAGCCTTGCGGTGAGGGCGCCTCATCCGTTCGAGTGGATGGCAGCAGCTAAGGGGGCGTCGACTGGGCTGGGATTGGAGAGTGAGGGATTGGAGAAACCGTTGGACACGTTGACGAGCTGGGATAAGGAAAAGGTCAAGGTGTACCCTTTGGTATGTCGCCCCATTCTTGGACCCATTGTAGGTGGCTCACATCGGTGCTAGGTCTGGAAGAACCCAGTGACAGGATCCCTCCATCTTCAAGTCCATCCGTTTGCGATCTCCGAGATATACATCGAGCCAGTACCAGAGAGCTGCCGGCCAGTGGCAAATAATCTTGGAGTGTTATACCCAGACGGCGGACACATCACAGATCTTCGCCAAGTTCGAGAACTTGTTTATAGTATGCAAAGACCTGGAATTGCACCAAATGTCAGTCGTCAAGCTGTTCGACTTCCTTGGTTGATCTCATTCCTTTTGCCTTCAGCTCGTCTATCCGCATCCATGGGAGGCTAAAGATCTCGTAATATTTAACAATTGCGGCCTTATTCATACGGTCGTTGGTTTGTTTAAGCCAGACCAGGTTCGGATCTTTCATCAGTGCGGCCTTGCTGGATCGGATGAACCCGCTGGGCCGAACGAGGAAGACAAGTTGAAGTGGGTAGGTTGAAGGAGACTATTGGTTGGCATGTATGAAGTATCTCTTGGTGACTATTTTTTAATGCAGGAGAACGGCAACGACAAGTAAAGCTTCACAGTAGATGTTCTTTCGATCGAGTGGATGCCTCAAGGCCACAATCTATACAATTATTTGATGGTGTATGACCATGAAATGGTCCTTTCAATTGTGTTGAGTGGGAAGTAGCCGTGATAAGCGGATGGGAGACTTTTTTTTTTGTGCAGAGACAATGAGGGGGATGGAAAGAGGTAGGAGGAGAAAACGATATATGTCGTTGTCGTTGGGCACTTGACGGTCAGATTCAGATGACTGCACGGTAGACCATGACTATAGTAGTATGTCCAGGGCGAGCGTAGATTGCTGTCTCCATAAATTCTGCTTCAGTTTCAGAGAAGTTTCCATGACTTTTCAGAGCGAGATTGGGAAACGCTGGGTTATGTATGTCGGAGGGATGAATGTGAAGTTGTAGGAGGCTGGAAATTTGGTATGTTTGATTGTTCTCCAGGTTGACAAACGCGACCACCATCCACAAAATTTTGGATCAATCTAACCAGAAACCCCCTTTTCGCGTGGAACCCTGGGTTTCTTCTGCATTTGGTAGAAATCCCCCTTCCATCAGTCGATGGGTTATTTTGAGGAACCCCATGTCGGAGTTAAATTCCTAGATGCCGACGCGTGTCGCGCTCAAATTTAAATTGATCTTGGCTCCCCGGGTCATGATGAGAAGAGAGCGCGACGAGTTGAACTCCATCATGCACATCCCTTGTCGCACACGTATCGTCGCGCGATGCGACGCGCCCACTCGACAAGTGGTTACCACGGTAAATAATATTGATTCATGGTCTACATGATGCTACAAGATGCAAACAAGATGAGGGTTTGGACGGGTAGCTATACTTACATAGATGTAGGAGAGCAGGAGTGGTTTAGGGATGCCACTGCTCCCTTCCATAGTCCCTTGCTACTTGAAAGGTTGATGACCCCCGCCGCCAACTTGAACTTATGCATGTGCATGTGGTGGACTTCAAATATTCTGAGCTCCGCTTCTTGTGGAAACAAGGTTTCTACGCAAGCACTTTGGAAACCCTGGGTTGTTCAGGGGAAACCAGGGTTTCTGGATAGTTTAATCCCAAAATTTTGCTTGCAACAACCCACATGATTCCATTCGAAACAAGGCCTTCAAAAAAATCCGGTGAACTATGGGAATGGAGGGCGTCGATACCGTTGGGTTGGAGATTAGTTGGAATTTGGAAGCGGTGGCTTGTGCCGTCAGATTTGCCCACACATGAGCATTCTGCGCAACTAGTGCTCAACTAACGACGAATTCATTGCTTGGTGTCAGGCGCTCGAGGCGCGTCGGCATGTTCTACTCCATGGGACTCAATAGGACGAAAGGTTACCAGACAGTAGACAAGGGGTTGTGTGAAGGCGATCGGTATCGGCAATGACGACGAGGAAGGCTAGGCTGAAGGTCGCCCATACCCCATCGCGTAGACGACAGTATGTGATTGTTCTTGTTCTTTGTATGTTGATTCACAAGCTCTCCAGATTTCACAAAGCTTGCCAGGCGAGGACCACTGATCTTTCGAGGAGAAATGACAGCAGAACTTCAAGTCATGCACTCCTTGCCACGTTTATGAAAACCTGTCGAATCTGACTGGCAGTTTCAACGATAAGGCGCCATTCCAGCGCCTTTGTCAACTCCTTCCCTCTCAATTTCGACCAGAAGAAAAGGGGTTGGCGCATAGAACCGCAAATCTGGATCTCTTGATTATCGACTTCAACTCCGGACCAGATCTTGGTTTTCCCCGCGTGGCCAGCCCTATACAGGATACTTTGCCGACTTGCATAATCCATAATGAAGGAGAAATCGCCGTTTGGTTGCACATCACCCCCTTCCTCTATGTTGTCACGTGACGGTCTTGGAATTCAAAGAGGCGAGGAAAACTGTGGAGGTCTCAAAAACTTCTAAAAGTCTTTTATTTCGACCCAAAGAAAGGGCGTCCAATTTTCTATCTGCCGCGATAGTTGGACTTCGGAGGCGGACGTTCGTGTTCGTCTGCCAACCTCGTCGTCCTGATAAACAGTAGGCGACCGCTCCCGTTCAACATCAAGGGGCTATGGTCCAGGGGGCTTCAAGAGTGATTGCGCTCCTGAGCCTGATCTGCACAGGGCTCGTTCGAGAGCACGCCCTGGATTCTGTCATGGATGGGTTTGCTCACCTGGAGCACTTCCCCCGCGCAGGGAGTCATTGGACCACAAATCCGGAAACGAGACGATGCCTCTCGCAGCAGAGGTTGAGACACTGTCTTGATTACTGCAGCTGCAGAGTGGGCGACGTGTCCCCATGACCACTTCCTCGAGGAAGCTGTGGATCCTCATGACTGTCCTCTGAAACTTCAGTGTCCTTCGGTGGGGCTGCTTGTTCTCCAAAGCACCACCAAATCCTCATGGATCCGACCAGAGGTGACAGCCGTCTCAAGCATGGTTTGCTTTCCGTTGTTCTTCGGCACGATGTCGAACCTTGGAATCTACGTAGGAAGTCAGCACAGACACCTCCTTCACCAGCAGACTTCGAAACGTTGACATGCCTTCATGGAGCTACATTCATCTTCAGTGGTCATCGGGAATGTGAGGGAGTATCATATCTATGGTGATTCACGCCCCTCTGAATCTTTAGTGTCCTTGCGTACTTCCAGTTTGCCGTGGATTGAATCGACCCGGCCCCTGGTGAAATTCTGTCGCATACGATCCTATTCGAAGGCATCTTGAAGATCTGCAAGGCCTGCAGTCGCTGAGCACTATACAAGCTGCGACTTGACTGCTGGGGGTAAGGTACGACCACTTCACCCGACGTAAGAAGCTTTGGGCTGATGCGGCAACTGTTGGACATTGTGTTTGTCACAAATCTCGGCAGTGCCTTCCCCGTATCTCGTCCTGGGCGCTTGGGCAGAGGAAAATGTCGCCAGCTATCCACTCCTCCCCACTGGTCTTTTCCGGCAAGCCAGCCCTCCTGCCTCCTATCAACGGCAAATGACACCAATTCTACACGAGATCCAACCATTCCCAGCCTAGAAATCCAGGAACCGAAAATTTAAATTTTGAGTCAAGGAATTCTAAGGTCGCCGCTGTTTTGACGGTTATTTGGACCCCATTTTCCAATATAAATGACCCAGTTTCGCTGGTCTCTCTTCCTTATCACGCCCACCACCACCACCACCCCCGCCCCAACGCTCCCTGTCTGTCCTTCCACAAACTAAAACATACATCATTTTAGTCTACATCCACGATGCCTCTTTCACGGCTCGTACTTCCGTCTTTCACCCTAGTCCTCAGCGATTCGGTTACCCTGCGCGACTTCCAGCGCGCTCAGACTCGCGAAATCCACATTCCCGTTCATGCTCCATTGAGTGACGAGGAATTCATGGTACGGCGCGTTCACGACGTAAACTTCCCTGCGACTGAGGCTATTATGTCCCACCCACAGCATACGATTGACCTCCGTGACACGGCCCCAGCCTCAGCCTTTATCACGTATAAGTGCACCTATTATCCCGTAGGCCGCTCTTCTAGTGAATCTGTCAGGCCTTCTTGCTCATTTCATATCTGTTCAGGATCAAGACGCTGCGTCCCTGTTTGGCGACGAGAACGGCGAGGAACTTGCTCCAGATGGGCACTTCTGGGTTCGTTTTTTTGGAAGTTGTGATGTGTATTGCGCGCTCATCATACTGCAGCGACGTTTGTTGTTGAAGGTCAAGGGCTTCGGAGGGAGGCTCTTCGCTGCCTGATTTTTCACCGTTGGATGGACTCTGCTTTCACCGATTATTGCTCGTTAACGTCTTGCTCTCGCTCCTTCTTGCACATCACTCATCACATAGTCAATGGTTTGTCGCGTCCTGTGTAGTATTGTCTTGCACATTCTGCCGCACAAACTTCTCCTTCATTTGTATCATATATAATTCACCGAGATCTGTTGAATAGTTTATACTCAAGCCCAGAAAAATATAGCGGTCGTACATTCAATCCTTGCCATAATTGCTGCACGTCATCCGGAATTTTGGGTGATTCGAGCTTGATTTTTGATATGAATTCTTCTCCACGAGCTTGGAGTGTAGCAGATTTGTCGCGACGACAGACACACAATTTGGCACATTCTGGGATCGTGAAATCGTTTCTTTTTGAGGCCATACGTCTAGATCTCGGCATACTCACTCAGATAATGGCGAGAAGACTTGACGTCGACGTTGCGCTACTTTGATCACACATTTGAAGCTTGAATTGAATCTGTTGCCTTTGTCTGGGACAAGAGATGGCACTGCTGAGCTTCCACTCACATGAAATTCACGGTCGTGTTCGTCATCTTGAGGCACACAGTTGACCGTCTTGTAATCTTCTGTTGTAGCGTCATGGTAGAATTGACGTTGACATTTTTTGGAGATTGCTCCAGTTGAAGTTTTGCGTTCAAAAGCTCGGACAGAATCTAAATGATGCCACATATCATTATCATTTTTCATTTCGTTTGTAATGGTTCATATAATCTCGTGTTGATTGGGGGATCCTTTAACGCGCACCCTCTCCAATCAAGCACACGGGGGCAAAAGGAGGGTGGAGGAAAGCAAGGCAAGGGAAAAGAAAGCGAGGGATGGGAACGAGAAGATAGAAGGGAGGAAAAGAAGGAGGGAAGGAAAGAGAAAAAGAGTGTGAGGGGAAGGACGCAGGGAGGGGATCAGGAAAGCGAAAAATGGGAGTAAAGGGGAGGAAAGAGGAAGGATAGCCGAAAAGGGAAGGAAATAGGAAGATAAAAGGGAGGGAAAGATGAAGAGGGATGGAAGAGGAAGATAGAAGGGAGGAAAAAGAGGGACGGAAAAAGAAAGAGAGGGTGCAGGGAGGGGATCAGGAAAGCGGAAAATGGGAGTAAAAAGAAAAGGACGGAAAGGCCGCCAAATTGACGCCCAACTATGATTCCACTGAAGTTGCCTTCAGAGCGCGACTTGAAAACTTTGAAGCACGTAAGAGACCGATTCCAGGTTGGACACCAAAAGGCATTCGAACGGAAGAGAATCAAGCAGAGGGAGGAGAAAGGGCAGCTCCACAGTGACAGAGGCTGGGAAAGGGCTGGGAAAGGCGTGGGCGGGAAAAACGTCGGGCTTATATGTGTAGGCTCTGTGGCTGTGCAGACGTGTGGTGGCTGCGACAGCGGCGAGAAAGTTCTCAGGCATGTCCGAATGCCCGTTCTTGAAATGAAGATTGGCCAAACGACCATAGGAGCAGCAACAACGTTGAGTGCAATCTGGGAAACGGAAGCAAAAAAAGAAAACATTGATAATGATACGTACAACCAAATCCAAAAAATCAGGTATAACCATATAAACGACAAATTAAGCAAACAGTTCACTCCAGTTCATACCCAGCCGTATGAAGCACAGCGGCAAACTATGGGAAAGCAGCTAGTTAGGAAGACTAGTGTGTTTTCATACGACCACCAGCGTACCTGCACTTTAGCGATAGCATACATCTGGTCAAAGTCGTACCCTTCTCTCTCACTCAGATCATCTAACAATTTCGTTAAGATGTGGGTTTAATTAAGGGAGGAAGATGATGCTTACGGCTATTATGATACATTGGGTCCGCGACTAGCCCATGCCGTCAGCGTTCAGCGCGCTATGTGGGAATGGAGAGAGGGGGAACTTACTCCGTCCAACACGTTCGAAAAGCTGGGTCACTAGGTAGCCTTGCTCAATGAAGGACTGAGAGGTTTAACAGTCAGTTATCTCGCAGCGGGAGGGAGAGTTAGGGTAGACTAACCTGGTGGTCACTGCAGCACACCTACGTCATCACCGTTATCAGATAATGCATTGGGGATCAGAGAAAATACGTACTGGTGTAAGTCCAAGATGAAGTTCGGGGGTGTAGATTTCAGAGATGTTCCATATGAGCTGGGTAACTTCTGGTGTGCCAATTCTATAGATTGCTTTCGAGTAGAGTCGGCAGGAGCCCTTCAGAGGAGGTTACACACCGTTCCGGAAGTCCGAGTTGCATTGGCTCGCCAGGGGCACGATACGCCGTCATATCTGCCTGAATCATCATAATAACGCTCGCATTGGTAGCTCTTAATTCCTCTGAACCACCATCAGTGCCCGTAAAGCAAAAAGAAAAAAGAGCGAACATACTAGCATACGCCTTGGACCCCAACAACGCCTGCTCCTCACCAGCAAACGCGACAAGCTCCACGTTAGCGTTTGTGAATCTGACACCTTTTCGGGCAATGGTGCGCGCAATTGCGAGGACACCTGTGGTTCCGGAACCGTCGTCATTTGCACCTGGAGCGCGTGTGCTTCCGAAGGATCCACGGCTGTCGTAGTGACCGCTGATTATAATGGTGTCGTTCGTCGGATTGACGGCAGAGTATCGGCTGAAGAAATTAGTTAATGAAGGAAGGAAATTATTGATGTGTTACATACCATACGACGTTAGGTACAAATCCTTCAAGGAATGGTTTGTAATGACATTCAGCACCAAAATTCTCAAACCGCGCCTTCAGCCATTTCGCGGCGATGACGGCACCCGGAGTGAACGAATGTCTAGAGACAATGCCAGACCTTCCGTCTTCCCCTGTTAGGAACCGGATATCGTTACGCATTTGAGGGAGGGAGATGTTGTTGACAATAGACGCGACTACGGGGTCAAATTTTAGTTTCTTGAGCGCATTTTTCACGGGTTCTATGGCTGAGGGTGATACGGCGTGATAGGGAATGGGCTCTCTTGGAAGAAGGGCTGATTTCCAGAATGGGGGCAAGAGCGTGTCAATTGTACGTGCTTGAAAAGGAGGTATTGAAATGAGGAGTGACGTTGGACTTTGGTGGAGAATCGTGGGTGGGGATGGTCGTCGAGAGGGGGTCAAAGCTTCTTGATCCAGCGGTTCTGGTAAGTCTGACAATAGCAGCGAATTGAGGAAGGAATCTGTGATTCCCGTTGAGCCCTCCAAGAGGCTCTCTTCGACAAAATCCTGGTGAAGCCACACCAGTTGATTAGCCCCCTCGGGAACCTCCACAAATGGGGTATTCCTAGGGAAATACGCGTCCCACGCGTCGTAACATTCTTGGTCTGGTACATTGAAGATGCTGTAGCCTGGAGTGTGGACGTCCTGATAGGTTCCGTAGAAGTAGTTTGAGAGACATGAATCTTATGCGACCAATTTTGGATGAAAAGGCGCGACGAGCAGAAGGCCCAGTGGAAATGCTGCCTTTGCAGTCAGCGTGTGAGGCAAGGAGCTGAACCGAGACAAGCTGAACGAAAGATAGGGTGACACCGCCACCGATCACACTCAAGAGATGATGGTTGTCCACAGAAGTCGTAACCCTCCTGCTCACCATGAGCGACAGTCGTATGCGCAAGAAGCTCAAGAAGCAACGTACAGAGCAGGTCTCCGCGACGTCGACTTCAAGAGTCACTCAATCTCATACTGCTGGCAGCAACAAAGAATCACCAGCTCCACGCGTCTCCTTGACCCTCCTCTGGTTTTCAGTCCTTACCGCAACGTTGATCCTTGCGTATCTGGTTAGAAATGCGTCAATTTTTCTTGAAGAGAACGCTTCCCTTATAGTGAAACATAGAACCCAACTGTCGTTATCAGTTTCTTGGACTCGTGGATCGGGTTCTCTGAGCACTACGATGGAGCTCCAGCAGCATCCTCGAAAAGAGAGACGTTCACTTACCTGTCTGCAGATATACCGAAGCGCGATGCAGTGGTAAAGGCCTTTAAAGTACGTGCCTCGTATTCTGTCATTCGGAGGGCAGGGACTGATCTTGCAACAGCACGCTTGGCATGCATATGGTGACCCACTACTGGCTTTTTTTACTTCAAACGTTTGAACTCGCTTAACAGAGAGAGATGCCATGGGAGATGACGAATACCACCCCATAGAACAAAAAGGAAGCAACCTGACCAAGGCAGGAGGGATCGGCTACATGGTAATCGACGTGCTCGACACCATGCAACTGATGGGTCTCAAAGAAGAATACGCTAGGTCCAGAAACTGGGTAGAAACCAAACTATCCTTTGACCGCGATGACCGATTCAGCACATTCGAGGTAGGCACCTGTTGCTCTTTGCCCTCCAACTTATCGTAACGCTTTCCTCCCGCAACCAGACAACCATCCGTGTCCTCGGTGGCCTCCTCTCCGCATACCACCTATCCAACCACGACCCACTCTACCTCGAAAAAGCAGTTGAACTGGCAGATAGGATCTTACCCGTTTTCGAAACACCCTCAGGGCTCCCCTTGCCCGTTATTAATCTAGCGACAATGGAGCCGAGTCACACGGACGACTTCCCCGGACTGATTAGCGTTGCAGAGGCTGGGACTTTGCAGTTGGAGTTCAGGTATTTGAGCCATTTGACGGGGAACGATGTGTATTGGCGCAAAGTTGAAAAGGTGGGGTTGGTTCTGTGATGAATGAATAGTCTGAAGGAGAGGACAGGTCATGCGAGTTATTGAAGATGCGCGGTTACCTCACGGCTTGGCGTCCATCTTTTTGAAGTGCGTTCTTTTCTGTTTTGTTTTCTTGCGAGCATCGTTGACACCATATCTTAGTATTGATCGAGGGCAGTATGAATCATCTGCCATCCGACTTGGTGCGCGAGCAGACTCGTTTTACGAGTATCTGTTGTTCGTAAATTCGACTCTCCATGAAGTGCGTCAGGCTCATATACTTCAACAGAAAGCAATACCTTCAAACGGTATGCCTTTGCAGCCCATTCTCGTTCTTTTCTCATAAAACACACAGAATAAATCTGAAGTGGTCTACCGTGACGTAGGTTGGCCTTCTTCCCTTCTTCGTGTCCCATACTTATTTCATCACAGATGTACGACGATGCCATGACCGCCATACACTCATACCTCATCCAAGAGAGCAAAAACGCTAAAATGACATACACGTCTGAGCTCATCCCCGAACGTCACGAGGACGGTGAAATGTTCGTCTCCCCTTCTTTTTTGCATTTCCAACTACCACTCAAACGACGATGACAGATCATGGCGACTGACACCAAAGCAAGATCACCTAGTCTGCTTCCTCGGGGGTTCGCTCATGCTTGGGGCAACACACACAGGGGCAGTCACTCGACAGCCCGTCTCAAAACCCCCTCAACCAGAAGAGCTTGCGGAAAATGGACGAAGAGATTGGAAGACGGGGGTTGAGCTCATCAAGACGTGTATGAATACCCATGATACTGCTAGGTGTGTTTCCTCGACGTTAGTTGAATTGCTTAGGGTTGACAGAGGACGATCTTAGTGGGTTGTCGCCTGAGATTGTTTACTTTAGAGTACCAAGTGATGGGATGGATGGATACGATATTGCCCCTTCTGATTGGTATATCCGTGGTGCTCAGTATGTGTCTCTCCAACGCGACCTCGCACTCCTCTAATTAACCGTATACGATCTCATTGTAAGGAAAGGCGAATTCCCACCATACGACGCCCGCTACATGCTCCGGTACCTCCTCCTCCCCTCCATTCTTCCTTCCCAACTAACCAACTCATGAAACAAAGGCCAGAAACCGTCGAATCCCTTTTCCTTGCATATCGTCTGACAGGCGATCCGATATACCGAGACCAGGCATGGGCGATCTTCCAATCCATCGAGAAGCACTGCCGTGTCCCTACGGGCGGGTACGCGACGATCATCAACGTAGATGAGAACCCAGCAAGGCAAGAGGATAAGATGGAGACATTCTTTTTGGTACGTCTTTTTCCTTTGAACTTGTGATTGATTGGATGTTCACTGGGTGGAGCTGTAGAGTGAGACGCTGAAGTATCTTTATTTGTTGTTCTCGGATTCGGATGTGGTTCCGTTGGATAGTACGTTTTTTGAATGTTTTGCGACTTTTGAAGTGTACGTGGCTGACCGTGTGTTTGTAGAGTATGTATTCAATACAGAGGTAAGCTTGTCTCTAGCTGAAATACAGCTGTAACTGAGACTGATGACCACCCTTTCTTTTCATAGGCCCATCCTCTGCCAGTCTTTACTCCAAAATAATGGACTGGCTTCTCATAGCATACATATACTATAGCAAGCTGCAAGTGTTTTCTAATCCTTATCACTCCAACTTGTGTTGAGAGCAGATCCAACTTCAATGACATTACTCTGGTGCTAGAACTGCATATCTGGGTTTTGCTCTCTGTGCATTAAACCCTGCCCCATTCTCCTTCAGCAGCTTCACAACTGCCATATGACCTCGACATGTTGCTACTTGAAGAGGATTTCCATACCGTCCTCCCTGTGCATTAACATCTACCCCATTGTCAATCAGCAACCTCACAACTGCCTCATGACCTCCAGATACTGCTGCTTGAAGAGCATTTCCATACTCTCCTCCCAGTGCATTCACATCTGCCCCTTTCTCCATCAGCAGCTTCACAACTGCCTCATGACCTCCATATGCTGCTACTTGAAGAGCATTTCCATAATGTCCTCCCTGTGCATTCACATCTGCCCCTTTCTCCATCAGCAGCTTCACAACTGCTTCATGACCTCCAGATGCTGCTGCTTGAAGAGCATTTCCATATTGTTCTCCCTGTGCATTCACATCTGCCCCTTTCTCCATCAGCAGCTTCACAACTGCCTCATGACCTCCAGATGCTGCTGCTTGAAGTGCATTTCCATACTTTCCCCCCTGTGCATTCTCATCTGCCCCATTCTCCATCAGCAGCCTCACAACTGCCTCATGGCCTTCTAATGCTGCTGCTCCAAGAGCATTTCCATCATACCATCTCCCGCATGCATTGACATCAGCTCCATTCTCCATCAGCAACCTCACAACTGCCTCATGACCTCCAGATGCTGCTGCTTGAAGAGCATTTCCATACTCTCCTCCCAGTGCATTCACAACTGCTCCTTTCTCCACCAGCAGCTTCACAACTGCCTCATGACCTCCAGATACTGCTGCTTGGAGAGCATTTCCATACTCTCCTCCCTGTGCATTCACATCTGCCCCTTTCTCCACCAGCAGCTTCACAACTGCCTCATGACCTCCAGATACTGCTGTTTGAAGGGCATTTCCATATTCTCCTCCCTGTGCATTAACATCTGCCTGGTTCTCTATCAGCAGCTTCACAACTGCCTCATGACCTCTCAATGATGCTGCCTGAAGAGCTTTACCTTCCTGTGCATTAAGGTCTTCCCCCTTCTCTATCATCAGCTTTACAATTTTTTCATAACCCCCCAATGATACTGCCCAAAGTGCTTTTTCTTGTAGATAAACAGTGCCTAGAAATAATCATTGAACTCATTAATATCATATATGTCATGCTTTAGTTATATAATTCACCTTTCCCATCTTCAATTATGTCAAATGCTTCTTGGATTCGATTTGGAAGGTCTTGACAAGCAATTAACCAGCTTATATCCTAGGTGGTACACTTTTACATTTCCAGATCACTCATTGATATTAGTAACTCACTGAGTTTTGGATCACAGAACACCAATCACTATCATTGAGAACTACAACCCTTGCTCTGGGACACTACAAAAGGTTTGATCAAACAGGTTTTAGATTGGACATCATGCTATTGTCACCCTTTGCAGAAGCATAGAAATAATAGGTGTTGCAGGATGATAGACTAGAGGTATCTTGACAGAGCAAATGAATGGAGGAATAAATTTTGAGTAAGTGAAAGCACTGACCTGTGTGGGTGCCACTGACAACCCTAATGTACTGTGACCACGAAAATGTTGTCCATCATAATCACTGGAGAGGTAGCTTGAAGGTGCATTTATGGCACCAGAAACTGAGGTGAAGGAATTTTTATGTGTTGGCTGTGCTGATGCCTGAGCTTTTGCTGAATTTGCCACCTTCAATTGATGCTGTTTCCATTCTTTGTTTCCAAGGGCAAGATTAAGTGAACGAATAAATGTGCATTGGTTTTGCAGAGGCATTCTGGCATGGACTTCTGGTGGGTCAAGAAGCTCAACATCCTCAGGGCCCACCTTCAGATCTTTTGCCATGCCATCTGCATCCCAAACATACTTCAGATACAGAGAGTGACCTTCACTTTTAACATTGAAGCTTAACTTGGTCACTTCATTTTCAGCATGTTTGGACTGGCTGTGTGAGTAAGTTGCAATGCCCCAAGAGGTTGTCTTGTCACACCCAACTACCAAGCGAATTTCACTATTGCCAAGTTCTAGACCATGAACTATGTTGGCATAGTCATACCAGCTGGCAAGATTAGTGGCTGCATAGTCCCTGAATTTGCCAATATTTCTTCGCAATTCTTGATGATAAGCTCCTTGAGGCATGGTTAGAATAGCACCTTCAAGTTCAGAGCATTGGAATGTTGTCCTAATATCATCTTGTAAGTATCTTTCAGATGTAGCAGAGACTTGAAACAAACCCAGTCCTCCATACAGAAGGTCTGGTTATGTAACTGTTTTCAGAATGCGCAAGAATTGGCTTGACTTGGACATCTGCTGGTTTTAGATCAAGGTGATAGAAGCCATCAGGAAGCACATCTGGGTTCATGGCATGTCCAGCAGGCAGAGTGATATTGAAGAAGCGGTCAAAGTCACCCAGAGAAGTAACCACCCCAACATCGCCAATGCTGACACCTTGGCGTTCATAAGAATCACAATGACTTGTGCTGGGCTGGGGAATATAGAGAGGCAGGCCATGTCCCTCTAAAAGCATGAAATGATTGTAGATGACACAGCCAGTATCAGTGATTTTTTCAGCAGGCCTCCGCAGCTCTATAGGTGAAGACTGCTCAGGGTCTGCCTCCAAGGTAACAGGCAAGGTGTCAGAGTCAGGTCCCCCTACATCAGAGTGAGCTTCCAAAAAGATTTTTTTAGGATCTGAAGCACACGCACTATTAGTCCTGTTTGGGTCTCTCTGCAAATGGCTATCCTCTCTGACAAGGACTCTTGGAGATGAGGTGCCCGACGAGGCAGATCCCCTACTTAACAGATTCAGATCAATAAATAGACATGGGTGAAATCAACGTGCTCTCCACTGTCCGTTCCAGAGGTGGACCTCATATCAGCTGTCAAGTGAGGGTTTGTAGAATGTTTCTCGGAGTCCATTTGTAGTTTGTTTAGATTTGAGGATTCTTTATAGGCCTGAACCACTAGAGCGTCAACAGTCTCACTTGCTGCACCCATTGTGTCCGACCCAACAACTGAGTATATTTTCAACATTTAACAGCAAGCCTTCGTGGCAGAACCGCACATACTCAGCGTACAATTGTTATACGTATGAGTCATGTTTTGATTCCCTTGCAAGTTGTTGAACGTCCCACCGGATACATTTGGAGTTGAGGACCCCGTGAACATGGATGCCCTAGTCATTGGATTCGCATCAACGAAGCGACTTGACGTGTCAGATTTTCAGAACCAACATACGCTGTGCTCGTGACGGGGATTGCATTCGTATTGGTTGTCGACAGGCGACGTCTCTTACGTTCCCTATCGTCCATCTGAATTCAAGGTTCAAAAGGCCTGGATGTTGAAGGTGGTATTATCGAGGAGTGAGTGACAAGAGCAAGAATGAGGCGTCCACTCTTGGGCGACGTGAGAACGTTGCTTGGGCGCTTTTAGTTATGGAACGCGCTTTCACGAGACTCCACCACCACCACAGCCCCTATATTAATTTGGTTCATCGTCTAACAGCCTTTTTGTTCGCAAAGCTAGGAACCACAACTACAACCACTGTCGACATGGACAATGTTCGTTTGGGGCAACTATATCTTTGCTATATCTCGCATTTTCCTTAAAAGTTCTGCCTTTGATCCATCATAGGACGAGGGAATGTGCAAGACTAGAAGCCCCCAATTCCTCTCATGGAGTGGCGGATCTCTGGCTAACATTCCAATCTCGAATGACGAGTCTTGAGTACCTCAGGACCCTTTCATCTCCCTTGTGCCCCCCTAGTTTTCCTGCCCTATGCTTCCACTGGTTCCCGTCAACGTTGACTGTTCAATTCCGAGCCGTCAAGGTAAGGAAAAGTTGTCACAGTTGAAACTACCAGAACCCTTGCTGAACATGATAGACAGCTCAGCGGGATCTCACTACCAACACGACGTGCGAAATGTCTCCGGAATTTCAAGCAAAAAAGATGGGCTCGACGTGCTTATCTTCCAGCGGTACTCAGCACATCGTCTCAGCATAGCCAGTGAGCTAGACAAGTCTGTCTTCCAACTCTTCCCAGAGAGGGACCACTCTTGGTTTCAATTTCAATTCGGATGACCAAGGGTACTGAGCTCTGCCTTCGAGCCGACGTGGGGACCAGTATTTGACTCGACAACGGTACTCCGACGTGTTCGAGCCGTCCTGTCTTCTTTCAGGTCGAGCGAGATGCGGGAGCAGGTCGCGAACACACGCGAAACACTTGCTTTTGGCCATGGGCTGATTCATACAGGATGAAGATCAAGTATTACCACTAGGAAAATGCCTTGAAAGGCAGTCGTCCCTCATCTTGCACCTCGTAAGTCTTTCAGCTTCATTTTCAAGGAAGGCACATCTTCCTGATTGTTTCCAGGATGCAAGAGGGCGTGGTGCAGCGCTGGCGATGTTAGACGTGAAGTAAGATTGAAAGTGTCAAATTGCATTTCGGTTGAGACATGGTTGGACAGCGCTGCAAGGATCTACGAGCTCCTGCTGAACAATCGTTGTGCTTACAATATGGGTAGCACAGAATTCACGAAATATAGATCTGCTGGCATGAAAAGTCTCATTCCTAAATGCGGTTCGTATGCATAATGGCATGGGGCTGAGGCATACGAAAGCATAGATAGCGTAGTTGATGGGGACTAAATTACTCTTCCTCCTCCTCGTCACCACCCTCCTCCTTCTTGGCAGCAGCAGCAGCACGCTTACGCTTAACGCGACTGGAGCGGCCTCCACCATAAGGCGAAGTAAGAGCAAAGTCAATGTGTTTTTGCGAGTCAAGTCGGACGACGAATGAAGGAACGTTGACTATTTGCTTTCCGACGCTATATGTCGTGATCATCAGGTTTAAAAATTCCAAGGAGGTATAGTATGTTCAAACGCACCGGATATGTCTTTGCCTGATCAACACACGAGCATGATGGATAGATTTAGCCATAACACTCTTGAAAACCTGGGTTTGCAGCCTTCTCTCCAAGAAATCTTCAATCTTGAGTGCCAACACGTAATCGAGACACATGCGGGACTCGTCCAGCACACCGATGTGCACGAGACGGCGGATGAGGGCGTTACCCTCGAAGAGACGCCTGGGGTCCTTGTCGTCGAGCTTGAAGAGCTCACGGGCGGCACGACGGATTTTGGAGAGGATGAGGGCGATACGCCAGATCTCGCGTTTGTTGCGGAGGCCGTATTCACCTGCGGGCTAAGATGGAATAGAATTTTAGGGGGTGGTAAAAGAGGGAAATGGGGACAGTTAAGAACCTTCAGCTCGGCATCGAGACGAGCGGATTCGAAGGTCGACGGGGGACCTTGGAACTGTAAAGTTATATAGCAATGGGGCACGGCTTTCATCAGCACGGTGTTACACCTCCACATAAAAGTGGATCTTGAAGTCAAGTTGGAAAGCTCACGTCTTGGAATGGTTCCGCGGGGCCCTGCATGTGTGTTTGTTAACTGCTCGTCGTGCACGATGTCAAGGAAATTACCTGGGCATTTTTTAGATCTTGAGGATGTCGGTGAGAGTGATGAGGACGAGCTGCCAAATAAAACACGGTCACCCGAACAAAGGAGGACAAACAGAATAGCACAGCCAACGCACACCTCCCAAAGACTGACTGAAGTGCATATATCAACGCTCCAAGCTCAAGTACGACAACTTCTATCTTCAATTCCAAACGCTTTGACGCTGAACCTGCCTCTACTCACTACTATGAGCGAGCCCTCGCTGCCACCACCAGCGTCCCCCTTTCCACACCATGCCAAATGTCTAACCCACGCACTCCCCTATTCACCAAAGTGCATAAATAACCCCCCATTTCCTTCGTAACGAATATCTGCCAAACCACCATCACTACACACACTTTTTGTAACCAAACCAACTGCATTCTATAAACTACTTGCACCTATCCGGCCCGAATGCCTTCTTATCATCGTGCGTGTACGTCCCGTTCCTCTCTTTGCATTTCGAGGACTTATCATCTCTCCTAGGAACTAAACCATGTCTCTCATCACTGCTACTGTCACCACTACCACTGAGCAGCGTTCACTTCAAGTGAGTCTTGCTGTTCAAACATCTCCTACCTCCTCGCGTCCGAGGGCCTCAACCATTTGCTGGGACTCCAAGGTGGACCAACGATCTTATTCTTCCTATGATAACAAGGCACGGAAAAGCGTCGCTTATCTAGCTCCTTACGGCAATAATTTCTGTTCTTCTTCAACTCGTTCTTCACCCACTTCCCCTCCTCCTTAAACCCAGGGGTTTTTGTCCTCCCTCGCCCCTACTCACGCCAGAGACGTCAGGACGTCTCTGCGCCAAATACCTCTACATGTCCGTGAGTCCCCTCCTCGTACCCACCTTCCGCTCTTCTCCCAACCTCCTATCTCTCACCCTCGAGCAATACATCACCCACCTCATAACGCACACCCACTTTCCCTTCTCCATCATCCCATGCACGCTCATCCTTGTACACAACGTGCGCAGATCCTTCCTGGACAATCCCACGCGAAGCAAACACTTTTTATGCGTGTTTGATCCGCATACATTGTGGGCTGGGTTGTTCATCAACGCTGCGCGCGCTTTGTATTCTTCCAATAATCAAGAATCTGGAGCATTGGAGCGAGGTGGCGGGGATACCGATGAAGGAGATTGAGGGTGTTGTGAGGGAGTATTTGATGTTGACGGTGCGAGATGTTGTTTTCAGAGCGCCTGAGGTTGAGCGGATGGTTGGGAGGTTAATGAGAGTGGTGGAGGGTGGGGAATGGAATGCTTCGTTTGGGGAGAGAGTGAAGGCGATTTTTAGGAGAAAGGAAGTGAATTACTCGTTTGATGATGATAGAAAGTGAATAGGGGCGCCTGGCGCGTTCCGCTTGCATATCTTGTTTCTAGTTGTTTGCTACGTACGAATTTATGGTTTCATGTCTCTGTCTCTTCCTACTTATCAGTTTGAGTGCAAGCACTCTCAAGGTTTCCTTATACTTATCACCCTCTCTCATTCAGCTACAGTAACACGACTCCTATTGCCCTACCAAAACAATCAGTACTCCCTGCAGTATTTTTTTGTAGGATCAGTTGAGGGCTGTTCATCGTTACCAGCTTGAGAAAGCTTCTCTGTATCAATTCAGTGAATTCGAAGCTCATGACTGCATCATCGGATCTTGGGGTGGAGTACGTACACCTTATGACCTATAATATATAAAGTTCAAGCCTGATTCCCTCCTTATCGTCGCAATGACTATCAACCTAGTACCCCTGACTTTTCCCGCCGGCGTAGACGAGGAGAAATTCGTAGATTTCGGTCGAGAGGTCAAGGGTGTCCACCCGGGGAGCCTTAGCGCAGACGAGTTCAAGGCACTCGAGGAGGCTTTGTACAAGGTGACTCCAATAGTCGAATATATTCGTTTTTGATAATGACAGAAAAACATAGCACGATCTCCTTCTGTTTCGAGATGTTGACTTGTCTCTTGAAGAGCAACTGGCCTTTGTCAAGGTAAGCGTCTATAGAAACCATAACAAACAAACAGCTGAAGCGAATCATTCCACTTCAGGCGTTCGACCCGCAAGCAGAGAATTACACGCACAAAACCGACGCGTTAAAAAGAGGGGTCATAGGTGCATACGTCAACACCATTCCACGGGTCCCTCAAGTACAACTCATAGGCCACGGAACCATCCACGACCACGAAGGTATCCCAGAAATAACCCTCCTACACGGACACCACGCAAATTCACATAAAACACGAGTCCCAGTGGAAGATGAGGACGGAAGCCCAGTAGTCACGAGGTTCTTTGGTTGGCATATGGACGCTGCGTTGTATGAACTGTCTCCACCCAAAGCTACGGCGCTTTATGCAGTTCGGGTTCCGGAGGGCCCAACACAGACGGTCAGGTATGATGATGGCTCCGGGGACGAGTTGAGGGTCACTTTAGGAACGACGGCGTTCGCTTCGGGGAAGGTTATGTTTGATATTTTGCCGAAGGAGTTAAAGAGTCTTGCAGTGAGGGCTAGAGTTAGGTATGCGCCTCATCCGTTCGAGTGGATGGCAGCAGCTAAGGGGGTGTCGACTGGGCTGGGATTGGAGAGTGAGGGATTGGAGAAACCGTTGGACACGTTGACGAGCTGGGAGAAGGAAAAGGTCAAGGTGTACCCTTTGGTATGTCGGCCCATTCTTGGACCCATTGTAGGTGGCTCACATCGGTGCTAGGTCTGGAAGAACCCAGTGACAGGATCCCTCCATCTTCAAGTCCATCCGTTTGCGATCTCCGAGATATACATCGAGCCAGTACCAGAGAGCTGCCGACCAGTGACAAATAATCTTGAAGCGTTATACCCAGACGGCGGGCACATCACAAATCTTCGCCAAGTTCGAGAACTTGTTTATAGTATGCAAAGACCTGGAATTGCACCAAATGTCAGTCGTCAAGCTGTTCGACTTTCTTGGTTGATCTTATTCTTTTTGCCTTCAGCTCGTCTATCCGCATCCTTGGGAGGCTAAAGACCTTGTAATATTTAACAACCGCGGGCTTATTCATACGGTCGTTGGTTTGTTCAAGCCAGACCAGGTTCGGATCTTTCATCAGTGCGGCCTTGCTGGATCGGATGAACCTGCTGGGCCGAGCGAGGAAGACAAGTTGAAGTGGGTAGGTTGCCAGTGAAGGAGACCATCGGTTGGCATGTATGAAGTATCTCTTGGTGACTATTTTTTAATGCAGGAGAACGGCAACGAGTTCCATAAGAACACAAGTAAAGCTTCACAGTAGATGTTCCTTCGATCGAGTGGATGCCTCAAGGCCGCAATGTATACAATTATTTGATGGCGGATGACCATGAAATAGTCCTTTCGATGGTGTTAAGTGGGAAGCAGCCGTGGTAAGCGGATGGGAGACTTTTTTGTTTTTTTTTGTGCAGACAATGCGGGGGATGGAAAGAGGTAGGAGGAGAGAACGATATATGTCCCTGTCGTTGGGCAGAATCCGTCGCTTGACGGTCAGATACAGATGACTGCACGGTAGAACATGACTATAGTAGTATGTCCAGGGCGAGCGTAGATTGCTGTCTCCAGAATTTCAGGTTCCGAATGCTTCAGTTCCAGAGAAGTTTCCATGACTTCTCAGAGCGAGGTTGGGGAACGCTGGGTTATGTCGGAGGGATGAATGTGAAGTTGTAGGAGGCTGGAAATTTGGTATGTTTGATTGTTCTCCAGGTTGACAAACGCGACCACCATCCACAAAATTTTGCTTGCAACAACCCACATCATTCCATTCGAAACAAGGCCTTCAAAAAAATCCGGTGAACTATGGGAATGGAGGGCGTCGATACTGTTGGGTTGGAGATTAGTCGGAATTTGGAGCGGTGGCTTGTGCCGTCAGATTTGGCCACATGAGCATTCTGCGCAACTAGTGCTCAACCAACGACGAATTCATTGCTTGGCGTCAGGCGCTCGAGGCGCGTCGGCATGTTCTACTTCATGGGACTCAATAGGACGAAAGGTTACCAGACAGTAGACAAGGGGTTGTGGTGAAGGCGATCGGTATCGGCAATGACGACGAGGAAGGCTAGGCTGAAGGTCGCCCATACCCCATCGCGTGGACGACGGTATGTGATTGTTCTTGTTCTTTGTATGTTGATTCACAAGCTCTCCAGATTTCACAAAGTTTGCCAGGCGAGGACCACTGATCTTTCGAGGAGAAATGACAGCAGAACTTCAAGTCATGCATTCCTTGCCACGTTTATGAAAACCTGTCGAATCTGACTGGCAGTTTCAACGATAAGGCGCTATTTCAGAGCGCCTTTGTCGTCTCCTTCCCTCTCAATTTCGACCAGAAGAAAAGGGGTTGGCGCATAGAACCGCAAATCTGGATCTTTTGATTATCGACTTTAACTCCGGACCAGATCTTGGTTTTCCCCGCGTCGCCAGCCTACACCGGATACTTTGCCGACTTGCATAATCCATAATGAAGGAGAAATCGCCGTTTGGTTGCACATCACCCCCCCTTCCCCTATGTTGTCACGTGACGGTCTTGGAAGTCAATGGTTGAGAGGCGATTCTTTGGAGAACTGTGGAGGTCTCAAAAACTTTTTCTTTCGACCCAAATGAAAGGGCGTCCAATTTGCTATTTGCCGCGATAGTTTGACTTCGGATGCGGACGTTCGTGTTCGTCTGCCTCGTCGTCCTGATAACCAGTAGGCGACCGCTCCCGTTTGAGATCAAGGGGCTATGGTCCAGGGGGCTTCAAGAGTGATTGCCCTCCTGAGCCTGATCTGCACAGGGTTCGTTAGAGAGCACGCCCTGGATTCTGTCATGGATGGGTTTGCTCACCTGGAGCACTTCCCCCGCGCAGGGAGTCATTGGACCACAAATTCGGAAACGAGACGATGCCTCTCGCAGCAGATATTGAGACATTGTCTCAATGACTGCAGCTGCAGGGTGGGCGATGTGTTCTCATGAACGCTTCCTTAAGGAAGCTGTGGATCCTCATGACTGTCCTTCGAGACTTCAGTGTCCTTCGGTGGGGCTGCTTTTTATCCGAAGCACCACCAAGCCCCCATGGATCCGACCACCGTCTCAGGCATGATCTGTTCTTCGACATGATGTCGAACCTTGGAATCTACGTAGGAAGTCAGCACAGACAACTCCTTCACCCGCAGACCTCGAAACGTTGACATGCCTTCATGGAGCGCTCTGCTACATTTGTCTTCAGCGGTCATCGAGAATGTGAGGGAGTATCATATCTATGGTGATTCTGAATTTCTAGTGTCCTTGTGTGCTTCCAGTTTGCCGTGGATTGAGTCGACCCTGGTGAAAGTCTGTCGCATACGATCCTATTGGAAGGCATCTTGAAGATCGGCAAGGCCTGCAGTCGCTGAGCACTATGCAAGCCGCGACTTGACTGCTGAGGGAAGGTATGACCACTTCACCCGACGTAAGAATCTTTGGGCTGATGCGGCAACTGTTGGACATTGTGTTTGTCACAACTTTCGGCAGTGCCTTCCCCGTATCTCCTCCTGGGCGCTTGGGCAGAGGATACTGTCGCCATCTATTCACTCCTCCCCACTGGTCTTTTCCGGGAAGCCAGCCCTCCTGCCTCCCATCAACGACAAATGACACCAATTCTACACGAGATCCAACCATTCCCAGCCTAGAAATCCAGGAACCGAAAATTTAAATTTTGAGTCAAGGAATTCTAAGGTCGCCGCTGTTTTGACGGTTATTTGGACCCCATTTTCCAATATAAATGACCCAGTTTCGCTGGGTCTCTCTTCCTTATCACGCCCACCACCACCACCACCCCCGCCCCAACGCTCCTTTTCTGTCCTTCCACAAACTAAAACGTACATCATTTTAGTCTACTTCCACAATGCCTCTTTCGCGACTCGTCCTCCCGTCTTTTACCCTAGTTCTCAGCAATTCTGTTACCCTGCGCGACTTCCAACGCGCCCAGACTCGCGAAATTCACATTCCCATCCATGCTCCATCAAGCGACGAGGAATTTATGGTATGTCGCGTTCACGAGGTCCACTTCCCGTGACTGAGGCTTCTACGTCCCTCCCACAGCGTACGATTGACCTCCATGACACGGCTCCAGCCTCAGCCTTCATCACGTATAAGTGCACCTATTATCCCGTAGGCCGCTCTTCTAGTGAATCTGTCAGGCCTTCTTGCTCATTTCATATCTGTTCAGGATCAAGACGCTGCGTCCCTGTTTGGCGACGAGAACGGCGAGGAACTTGCTCCAGATGGGCACTTCTGGGTTAGTTTTTTTGGAAGTTGTGATGTGTATTGCGCTCATCAATCTGCAGCGACGCTTGTTGTTGAATGTTAAGGGCTTCGGAGGGAGGCTCTTCGCTGCCTGATTTTTCACCCTTCGATGGACTATACTTTCGCTGATAATTGCTTGCTAAGATCTTGCTCTCGCTCCTTCTTGTCTTCTGTCACTCATCGCATAGTCAATGCTTTGTCGCGTCCTGTCCTGTTCCGTTGCACAAACGTCACTTCTCCTTCATTTGTACCATATATAATTCACCGAGATCTGTTGAATAGTTTATACTCAAGCCCAGAAAAATATAGTTGTCGTACTTTCAGTCCTTGCCATAATTGCTGCACGTCATGTGGAATTTTGGGTGATCTCCGTAATTAATTCTTCTCGGCGAGCTCGGATTGTGGCAGATTTGTCGCACAATTTGACACACTCTAGGATCATGAAATCGTTTCTTTGAGGCCATACTTCCAAATCTCGGCATACTCACTCAAATAATGGCGAGAAGTCTTGACGTTGAGTTTGATCACACATTTGAAGCTTGAAACTGAATCTGTTGCCTTTGTCCGGGACAAGAGATGGCACTGCTGAGCTTCCACTCACATGAAATTCACGGTCGTGTTCGTCATCTTGAGGCACACAGTCGACCGTCTTGTAATCTTCTGTTGTAACTTCATGGTAGAATTGACGTTGACATTGTTTGGAGATTGCTCCAGTTGAAGTTTTGCGTTCAAAAGCTCGGACAGAATCTAAATGATGCCACATATCATTATCATTTTTCATTTCGTTTGTAATGGTTCATATAGTTTCGTGTTGATTGGGGGATCCTTTAACGCGCACCCTCTTCAATCAAGCACATGGGGGCAAGGAGGGTGGAGGAAAGCAAGGCAAGGGAACAGAAAGGGAGGGAAGGGAAAGAGGAAGATAGAAGGGAGGAAAAGAAGGAGGGAAGGAAAGAGAAGAAAAGTGTGAGGGGAAGGGCGCGGGAAGGGGATCAGGAAACCGAAAAATGGGAGTAAAGGGGAGGGAAAGAGGAAGGATAGTCGAGAAGGGAAGGAAAAGAAGATAGAAGGGGGGGAAAGATGAAGATAGAAGGGATGGAAGATGAAGATAGAAGGGAGGTAAAAGAGGGACGGAAAAAAGAAAAGAGAGGGTACAGGGAGGGGATCAGGAAAGCGGAAAATGAGAGAAGAAAGAAAACGACGGAAACGCTGCCAAATTGACGCCGAACTGTGATTCCATTGAAGTTGCTTGCAGAACCCGACTTCAAGCCTTGAACGCACTCAAGAGCCCGATTCCAAGTTGGACACCAAAAGGCATTCGAACGGAAGATAATCAACCAGAGGGAGGAGAAGAACGGAAGGGCAGCTCCACTGTGACAGAGGCTGGGAAAGGGCTGGGAAAGGCGTGGGCGGGAAAAACGTCGGGCTTATATCATGTGTAGGATCTGTGGCTGTGCAGACGCGTGGTGACTCCGACAGCGGCGGGAAAGTTCTCAGGCATGTCCGAATGCCCGTTCTTAAAATGAAGATTGGCGAAACGACCATAGGAGCAGCAACGACGTTGAGTGCAATCTGGGAAACGGCAGCAAAAAAGAAAACTTTGATAATGATACGTACAACCAAATCCAAAAAATCAGCAAAAGACTCAGGTATAAACGACCATCTAAACGCCCAAACAATTCACTCCAGTTCATACCCAGCCGTATGAAGCACAGCGGCAAACTATGGGAAAGCAGCTAGTTAGCAAGACTAGTGTGTTTTCATGGGACCACCAGCGTACCTGCACTTTAGCAATAGCATACATCTGGTCAAAGTCGTACCCTTCCCTCTCACTCAGATCATCTAACAACTTCGTTAAAATGTGGGTCTGATCAAGGGAGGAAGATGATGCTTACGGCTATTATGATACATCGGGTCCGCGACTAGCCCATGCCGTCAGCATTCATCGCGCATATGTGGGAACGAGGAGAGGAGGAACTTACTCCGTCCAACACGTTCGAAAAGCTGGGTTACTGGGTAGCCTTGCTCCATGAAGGACTGAGAAATTTAACAGTCAGTTATCTCGCAGAGGGAGGGAAAGTTAGGGCAGACTGACCTGGTGGTCACTGCAGCACACCTACGTCATCACCGTTATCAGATAATGCATTGGGGATCAGAGAAAATACGTACTGGTGTATGTCCAAGATGAAGCTCGGGGCTGTAGATTTCAGAGATATTCCATACAAGCTGGGTAACTTCTGGTGTCCCAATTCTATAGATTGCTTTTGAGAACGTTTGGTAGGAGATGACAGAGGAGGTTACGTACCGTTCCGGAAGCCCAAGTTGCATTGGCTCGCCAGGGGCACGATATGCCGTCATATCAGCCTGAATCATCAAAAGAACGCTCGCATTGGCAGCCCTTAATTCCTCTGAACCATCATCAGTACCCGTAAGGCAAACAAAAAGAAGCGAACATACTAGCATACGCCTTGGACCCTAACAACCCCTGCTCCTCACCAGCGAACGCGACAAGCTCCACGTTAGCGTTTGTAAACCTGACACCCTTTCGGGCAATGGTGCGCGCAATTGCCAGGACGCTAGTGGTGCCCGAACCGTCGTCGTTTGCACCTGGTGCACGTGTGCTTCCGAAGGATCCACGGCTGTCGTAGTGCCCGCTGATTATGATGGTGTCGTTCGTCGGATTGACGGCGGCGTACCGACTGAAGAGATTAATTAATAAAGGAAGGAGAATATAGATGTGTTACACACCATACGACGTTGGGCACGAATCCTTGAAGAAATGGTCTGTAATGACATTCGGCACCAGAATTCTCAAACCGCGTCTTCAGCCATTTCGCGGCGATAACGGCACCCGGAGTGAACGAATGTCTAGAGACAATGCCAGATCTTCCGTCTTCCCCTGCGAGGAACCGAATATCGTTACGCATTTGAGGGATTGAGATGTTGTTGACAATAGACGCGACTACGGGGTCAAACTTTAGTTTCTTGAGCGCATTTTTCACGGGTTCGATGGTTGAGGGTGATATGGCGTGATATGGAATGGGCTCTCTCGGAAGAAGGGCTGATTTCCAGAATGGGGGCAAGAACGTGTCAATTGTCCGTGCTTGGAAAGGAGGTACTGAAATGAGGAGTGACGTTGGACTTTGGTGGAGAATCGTGGGTGGAGATGGTCGTCGAGAGGGGCTCAAAACTCCTTGATCCAGCGGTTCTGGTAAGTCTGACGATAGCAGCGAATTGAAAAAGGAATCTGTGATTCCTGTTGAGCCCTCCAAGAGGCTCTCTTCGACAAAATCCTGGTGAAGCCACACCAGCTGATTATCTCCCTCCGGAACCTCGACGAATGGGGTATTCCTAGGGAAATACGCGTCCCACGCGTCGTAACATTCTTGGTCTGGTACATTGAAGATGCTATAGCCTGGAGTGTGGACGTCCTGATATGTTCCGTAAAAGTAATTTGAGAGACATGAATCTTCTGCGAGGAATTTTGGGTGAAAAGGCGCGACGAGCAGAAGGCCGAGTGGAAATGCTGCCTTTGCAGTCATCGTGTGAGGCAAGGAGCTGAACGGCCTGAACCGCGACAAGCTGAGCGAAAGACAGGTGACACCGCCACCGATCACACTCAAGAGATGATGGTTGTCCACAGACGTCGTAACCCGCTTTGCTCACCATGAGCGACAGCCATATGCGCAAGAAGCTCAAGAAACAGCGTACAGAGCAGGTCTCCGTGACGTCGACTTCAAGAGTCACTCAATCTCATACTGCTGGCAGCAACGAAGAATCACCAGCTACCCGCGTCTCCTTGACCCTCCTCTGGTTTTCAGTCCTTACCGCAACGTTGATCCTTGCGTATCTGGTTAGAAACGCGTCAATTTTTCTTGAAAGAGAACGCTTGTCTTATAGTGAACCATAGAAGCCAACTGTCGTTATCAGTTTCTTGGACTCGTGGATCGGGTTCTCTGAGCACTACGATTGAGCTCCATCAGCATCTTCAAAAACAGAGACCTTCACTTACCTTCACTTACCTGTCTGCCGATACACCGAAGCGCGATGCAGTGGTTAACGCATTCAGAGTACGTGCCTCGTATTCAATCCTAATAGAGGCTAAAGACTGATCTTGCCACAGCACGCTTGGCATGCGTATGGTGACCCACTACTGGCTTGTTTTTTACTTCAAACGTTTGAACACGCTTAACAGAGAGAGATGCCATGGGAGATGACGAATACCACCCCATAGAACAAAAAGGGAGCAACTTAACCAAGGCAGGAGGGATCGGCTACATGGTAATCGACGTGCTCGACACCATGCAACTGATGGGTCTCAAAGAAGAATACGCTACATCCAGAAACTGGGTACAATACAAGCTGTCCTTTGACCGTGATGACCGATTCAGCACATTTGAGGTAGGCACCATTTGTCGCTTCTCCCCTCCAACTCATCGTAACGCTTTCCTTCCGCAACCAGACAACCATCCGTGTCCTCGGCGGCCTCCTCTCCGCATACCACCTGTCCAACCATGACCCAGTTTACCTCAAAAAAGCAGTTGAACTGGCAGACAGAATCTTACCCGTTTTCGACACACCCTCAGGGCTCCCCTTGCCCGTTATTAATCTAGCGACAATGGAGCCGAGTCACATGGACGACTTCCCGGGTCTTGTTAGCGTTGCAGAGGCTGGGACTTTGCAGTTGGAGTTTAGGTATTTGAGCCATTTGACGGGGAATGATGTGTATTGGCGCAAAGTTGAAAAGGTGGGGTTGGTTCAGTGATGAATGAATATTCTCTGAAGGAGAGGACAGGTCATGCGAGTTATTAAAGATGCGCGGTTACCTCACGGCTTGGCGTCCATCTTTTTGAAGTGCGTTCTTTTCTATTTTGTTTTCTTGCGAGCATCGTTGACAGCTTATCTTAGTATTGACCGAGGGCAGTACGAATCGTCTGCCATTCGACTTGGTGCGCGAGCAGACTCGTTTTACGAGTATCTGTTGTTCGTAACTTCCACTCTCCGTGATGCACGTCAGGCTCATATACTTTAACAGAAAGCAATATCTCCAAACAGTACGCCTTCGCAACCCTATTTTCGCTTTTCTCATAGAACACACAGAATAAATCTGAAGCGGTCTACCGTGACTTCCATCACAGATGTACGACAATGCCATGACCGCCATACACTCATACCTCATCCAAGAGAGCAAAAACGCAAAAATGACATATACATCCGAGCTCATCCCCGAACATCACGAGGATGGTGAAGTGTTCGTCTCCCCTTATCTTCTCATTTCCACTACCACTCAAACGACGATGACAGATCATGGCGACTGACACCAAAGCAAGACCACCTAGTCTGCTTCCTCGGGGGCTCGCTCATGCTTGGGGCAACACACACAGGGACCGCCGCTCGACAGCCCGTCTCAATACCCCCTCGACTGGAAGAGCTCGCGGAAAATGGACGGAGAGACTGGAAAACGGGGGTTGAGCTCATCAAGACGTGTATGAATACCCATGATACTGCTAGGTGTGTCCCCTCGACGTTGTTTGACTTACTTGGGTTAACGGGGAGGGATTTAGTGGGTTGTCACCTGAGATTGTATACTTCAGAGTGCCAAGTGATGGGATGGACGGATACGATATTGCCCCTTCTGATTGGTATATCCGTGGCGCTCAGTATGTATTTCTCTAAAGCTACCCGAGATTCTTCCACCTGACTATATCATTATAGGAAAGGGGAATTCCCACCATACGACGCCCGCTACATGCTCCGGTACCTGCTTATCCCCTCCTCCATTCTTCCTCCCCAACTAACCAACTCATGAAACAAAGACCAGAAACTGTGGAATCCCTATTCCTCGCATATCGACTGACAGGTGATCCCATATACCGAGACCACGCATGGGCGATCTTCCAATCCATCGAGAAGCACTGCCGTGTCCCTACGGGTGGCTACGGGACGATCATCAATGTAGATGAGAACACGGCAAGGCAGGAGGATAAGATGGAGACGTTCTTTTTGGTACGTCTTTTTCCTTTGAACCTTGTGATTGAGTGGATGTTCACTGGGTGGAGTTGTAGAGTGAGACGCTGAAGTATCTTTATTTGTTGTTCTCGGATTCGGATGTGGTTCCTTTGGATAGTACGTTTTTTATGTTTTGTGACTTCGAAGTGTACGTGGCTGATCATGTGTTTGTAGAGTATGTGTTCAATACAGAGGTAAGCTTGTCTCTAGTTGAAATACAACTGTAACTGAGACTGATGACCACCCTTTCTTTTCATAGGCCCATCCTCTGCCAGTCTTTACTCCAGAAATATGGACCAGCTTCTCATAGCATACATACACTACAGCAAGCTGCAGTGGTTTCTAATCCTTATCACTCCAACTTGTGTTGAAGAGCAGATCCAACTTCAATGACATTACTCTGGTGCTAGAACTGTGTATCTGGGTTTTGCTCTCCATGCATTAAACTGTGCCCCATTCTCCTTCAGCAGCTTCACAACTGCCTCATGACCTCCGATTGCTGCTGCTTTAAGAGCACTTCCATACTTTCCTCCCTGTGCATTGACATCTGCCCCATTCTCTATCAGCAACTTCACAACTGCCTCATGACCTCTGAGTGCTGCTGCTTGAAGAGCACTTCCATACTCTCCTCCCTGTGCATTGACATCTGCCCCATTCTCTATCAGCAACTTCACAACTGCCTCATGACCTCTATCTGCTGCTGCTTGAAGAGCAGTTCCATATTCTCCTCCCTGTGCATTGACATCTGCCCCATTCTCTATCAGCAGCTTCACAACTGCCTCATGACCTCTATCTGCTGCTGCTTGAAGAGCAGTTCCATATTCTCCTCCCTGTGCATTGACATCTGCCCCATTCTCTATCAGCAACTTCACAATTGCCTCATGACCTACAAATGCTGTTGCTTGAAAAGCATTTTCTAGTGCATCAACATCTGCCCCATTCTCCATCAGCAGCTTCACAACTGCCTCATGACCTTTAGATACTGCTGCTTGAAGAGTGTTTCCATACTGTCCTCCTTGTGCCTTTACATCTGCCCCATTCTCCACCAGTAGCTTCACAACTGCCTCATGACCTTCAGATGCTGCTGCATGAAGAGCATTTCCATATTGTCCTCCCTGTGCATTCACAAGTGCCCCATTCTCCACCAACAACTTTACAACTGCCTCATGACCTCTATATGCTGCTGCTTGAAGAGCAGTTCCATATTGTCCTCCCCATGCATTGACACCTGCCCCATTCTCCACCAGCAGCTTCACAACTGCCTCATGACCTCCAGATGATGCTGCTTGAAGAGCATTTCCATACTGTCCTCCTTGTGCATTAACATCTGCCCCATCCTCAATTAGCAGCTTCACAACTGCTTCATGACCTCCAGATGATGCTGCTTGAAGAGCATTTCCATACTGTCCTCCTTGTGCATTAACATCTGCCCCATTCTCAATTAGCAGCTTCACAACTGCTTCATGACCTCCGGATGCTGCTGCTTGAAGAGCATTTCCATATTGTCCTCCCTGTGCATTCACAAGTGCCCCATTGTCCACCAACAACTTCACAACTGCCTCATGACTTCCGTATGCTGCTGCTTGAAGAGCAGTTCCATATCGTCCTCCCCATGCATTAACATCTGCCCCATTCTCTATCAGCAACTTCACAATTGCCTTTTGACCTCCAGATGCTGCTGCTTGAAGAGCATTTCTATAATGTCCTCCCTGTGCATTTACATCTGTCCCTTTCTCCATCAGCAGCTTCACAACAGCCTCATCACCTCCCAATGCTGCTGCTTGAAAAGCATTTCCTAGTGCATCAACATCTAACCCATTCTCCATCAGCAGCTTCACAACTGCCTCATGACCTCTAGATGCTGCTGCTTGAAGAGCATTTCCATACTGTCCTCCTTGTGCATTAACATTTGCCCCATTCTTGATTAGCAGCTTTACAACTGCCTCATGACCTCCAGATGATGCTGCTTGAAGAGCATTTCCATACTGTCCTCCTTGTGCCTTTACATCTGCCCCATTCTCCACCAGTAGCTTCACAACTGCCTCATGGCCTCCAGATGCTGCTGCTTGAAGAGCATTTCCATATTGTCCTCCCTGTGCATTCACAAGTGCCCCATTCTCCACCAACAACTTCACAACTGCCTCATGACCTCCATATGCTGCTGCTTGAAGAGCAGTTCCATATTGTCCTCCCCGTGCATCAACACCTGCCCCATTCTCCATCAGCAGCTTCACAACTGCCTCATGACCTTTAGATGCTGCTGCTTGAAGAGCATTTCCATAATGTCCTCCTTGTGCATTAACATCTGCCTCTTTCCCCATCAGCAGCTTCACAACTGCCTCATGACCTCCAGATGCTGCTGCTTGAAGAGCATTTCCATATGCTCCTCCTTGTGCCTTTACATCTGCCCCATTCTCCACCAGTAGCTTCACAACTGCCTCATGACCTCCATATGCTGCTGCTATAAGAGCAGTTCCATATCGTCCTCCCCATGCATTAACATCTGCCTGGTTCTCTATCAGCAGCTTCACAACTGCCTCATGACCTCTCAATGATGCTGCCTGAAGAGCTTTCCCTTCCTGTGCATTAAGGTCTTCCCCTTTCTCTATCTTCAGCTTTACAATTTTTTCATAACCCCCCAATGATACTGCCCAAAGTGCTTTTTCTTGTAAATAAACAGTGCCTAGAAATAATCATTGAACTTATTAATATCATATATGTCATGCTTTAGTTATAGAATTCACCATTCTCATCTTCAATTATGTCAAATGCTTCTTGGATTCGATTTGGAAGGTCTTGACAGGTAATTAACCAACTTCTATCCTAGATGGTACACTTTTACATTTCCAGATCACTTATTGATATCAGTAACTCACTGAGCTTTGGGTCACAGAACACCAGTCACTATCATTGAGAACTATAACCCTTGCTCTGGGACACTATGAATGATTTGATCAAATGGGTTTTAGATTGCACATTGTGCTATTGTCACCTTTTGCAGAAGCATAGACATGATAGGTGTTGCTGGATGATGTACTAGAGGTATCTTGACAGAGCAAATGAATGGAGGAATAAATTTTGAGTAAGTGAAAGCACTCACCTGTGTGGGTGCCACTGACAACCCTGATGTACTGTGACCATGAAAATGTTGTCCATCATAACCACCAGAGAGGTATCTTGAGGGTGAATTCATGGCACCAGAAATTGAAGTGAAGGAACTTTTGTGTGTTGGCTGTGCTGATGCCTGAGCTTTTGCTGAAGTTGCCACCCTCAATTGATGCTGTTTCCACTCTTTGTCACCAAGGGCAAGATTAAGTGAACGAATAAATGTGCACTGGTTTCGCAGAGGCATTTCGGCATGGTCTTCCAGTGGGTCTAGAAGCTCAACATCCTCAGGACCCACCTTCAGATCTTTTGCCATGCCATCTGCCTCCCAAGCATATTTTGGATACAGAGAGTGACCTTCACCATTAACATTGAAGCTTAAATTGGTCACTTCATTTTCAACATGTTTGGACTGGCTGTGTGAGTAAGTTGCAATGCCCCAAGAGGTTGTCTTGTCACATCCAATTACCAAGTGGATATCACCATTGCCAAGTTCTAGGCCATGAACTATGTTGGCATAGTCATACCAGCTGGCAAGATTAGTGGCTGCATAGTCCTTGAATTTGCCAATATTTCTTCTCAAGTCTTGATGATAAGCTCCATGAGGCATGGTTAAAATAGCACCTTCAAGTTCAGAACATTGGAATGTTGTTCTAATATCATCTTGTAAGTATCTTTGAGATGTAGCAGAGACTTGAAACAGACCTAGTCCTCCATACAGAAGGATTGGCTATGTAACTCCGTACAGAAGGATTGGCTATGTAACTGTTTGGGGAATGTGCATAGATTGGCTTGACTTGAACATCTGCTGGTTTTAGATTGAGGTGATAGAAGCCGTCAGGAAGCACATCTGGGTTCATGGCATGTCCAGCAGGCAAACTGATATTGAAAAAGCGGTCAAAGTCGCCCAATGAAGTAACCACCCCAACATCACCAATGCTGACACCTTGGTGTTCATAAGAATCACAATGACTTGTGCTGGGCTGGGGAATGTAGAGAGGCTGACCATGTCCCTCTAAAAACATGAAATGATTGTAGATGACACAGCCAGTATTAGCAGGCCTCTGCAGCTCTGTAGGTGGAGGCTGCTCAGGGTCTGCCTCCAAGATAACAGGCAAAGTGTCAGAATCTGGTCCCCCTACATCAGAGTAAGCTTCCAAAAGATTTGTTTAATATCTGAACCACACGCACTATTAGTCCTGTTTGGGCCTCTCTGCAAATGGCTATCCCCTCTGACAAGGTCACTTGGGGATGATCTGCCTGACAGGGCAGATGCCCTGGTTAACAGATTCAGATTGATAAATAGACATGGTTGAAATCAATGTACTCTACACTGTCCATTCCAGAGGTGGACATTGTGTCAGCTGTCAAGTGAGGGTTTGTAGAATGTGTCTCAGAGTTTATTTGTAGTTTGTTTAGACCTAAGGATTCTTTATAGGCCGGAACCACGAGAGCGTCAACAGTCTCACTTGCTGCCAAACTAGAGCCCATCGTGTCCGACCCAACATCTGAGTAAATTTCCAACAATCAACAGCAAGGCTTCGTGGTAGAAGCGCACATACACAGCGTGCAATTGTTAAATGTACTCATGATTTGATCCCCTTGCGAGTTGTTGAACATTCCACCGGTCACATTTGGAGTTGAGGAGCCCGCGAACATGGATGCCCTGGTCATTGTCGCATCAACGGAAAGAATATGTCGGGTTTTCAGCACCGACGTACCCTGTGCTCGTGACGGGGATGGCGTTCGTATTGGTTGTCGATGGACGACGTCTATCACGTTCCATATCATCCATCTGAATTCAAGGTTAAAAAGGCCTGGATGTTGAAGGTGGGATTATCGAGGAGTGAGTGACAAGAACAAGAAAATGAGGCGCCCACTCTTGGGCGACGTGAGAACGTTGCTTAGGCGCTTTTAGTGACATATTCTTATTGAAGGCGCTTTCACGAGACTTGCCAAAAACTTGTTGGCGATAACGTCAATCAACAGCAGAGCTGATGATCGACCTGTGAAGTGCTTCAGCGACGAAACCAGGGAAAGTAGCGCACCCAGTTGATGGGGATAATTGTGTGGAGCAATTGTGCACGTGAGCCCGAACTTTGTCCAACCTTTCATGGTGTCCCCGCGTCATTTCCTTATCTTTTCCACTAAGTACCACCGCAGCCTCTATATCTATCCGACTTCTCCCATGGAGTCGCGGATCTCTGGCTAGCATTCCACAATCTCGAATGACGAGTTTCGAATACCTCGGGACCGTTTCCTCTCCCTTGTGCCACCTAGTTTTCCTACCCTATGCTTCTACTGGTTCCCGTCAACCTTGATTGTCTAACCTCCAGCCGTCAAGGTAAGAAAAGTTGTCACATTTGAAACTACCAGAACCCTTGCTGATCATGATAGACAGCTCGGCGGGATCTCACTGCAAACGTGACGTGTGAAATGACATCGTAACTTCAAGCGACGAGGAGCATCCATTCATAGAAACCCCGCGAAAAACATCAAGCAATTAATTGGTCTCCCGATACGCCTTGATACGGCGGATTCGTGGGGTAGGTCTAACGGAACAAGTTCGCTCGCAGATATTGGCAAAGGTGACCCAAGGAAGAGTCTGGACGTCTGTCCAAGCTGGAAAGAAAGCGTTTGTCTTTGGGTCTGCTTAGAACCCCCGTCGCACTCTACAGTCCAAGGTTTCGCTGTTCTGCCTGAAAAAACATGGGCTCACCTGCCCCTGGACATGCTTGTTTTCCAGCGAAACTCAGCAGATCGTCTCAGCAATAGCTGAGACAAGTCTGTCTTCCAACTCTTCACAAGAAGGGACCACTCTTGGTTTCAATTTCACGCCAAACTTGCGCCAAACACTTGCTTTTGGCCATGGGCTGATTCATACAGGATGAAGATCAAGATTTACCACTAGGAAAATGCCTTGAAAGGCAGTCGTCCCTCATCTTGCACCTCGTAAGTCTTTCAGCTTCATTTTCAAGAAAGGCACATGTTCTTGATTGTTTCCAGGATGCAAGAGGGGCGTGGCGCAGCGTCGGCAATGTTAGACGCGAAGTAAGGGCTCCACTGAACGAACCAAATTCAATGTGCACTTCGGTTGAGACATGGTTGGACAGGGCTGCAAGGATCTTCGAGCTTCTGCTGAACAATCGTTGTGCTTACAGTATGGGTCGCACAGAATTCACGAAATATACATGTTGACCTCTGCTGGCATGAAAACTTTCATTCCGTAGATGCGGTTCGTATGCATAATGGCATGGGACTGTGGCATACGAAAGCATAGATAGCGTAGTTGATGGCGACTAAATTACTCTTCCTCCTCCTCGTCACCACCCTCCTCCTTCTTGGCAGCAGCAGCAGCACGCTTACGCTTAACGCGACCGGAGCGGCCTCCACCATAAGGCGAAGTAAGAGCAAAGTCAATGTGTTTTTGCGAGTCAAGTCGGACGACAAATGAAGGAACGTTGACTATTTGCTTTCCAACGCTATATGTCGTGATCATCAGGTTTTAGAATCCTAGGGGGGTATGGTATGTTCAAACGCACCGGATATGTCTTTGCCTGATCAACACACGAGCATGATGGATGGATTTAGCCAAACCACTCTTGAAAACCTGGGTCTGCAGCCTCCTCTCCAAGAAATCTTCAATCTTGAGTGCCAACACGTAATCGAGACGCATGCGGGACTCGTCCAGCACACCGATGCGCACGAGACGGCGGATGAGGGCGTTACCCTCGAAGAGACGCTTGGGGTCCTTGTCGTCGAGCTTGAGGAGCTCACGGGCGGCACGACGGATTTTGGAGAGGATGAGGGCGATACGCCAGATCTCGCGTTTGTTGCGGAGGCCGTATTCACCTGCGAGCTAAGATGGAATAGAATATGAGGGGATGGTAAGAGGAAAGGACGGTTAAGAACCTTCAGCTCGGCATCGAGACGAGCGGATTCGAAAGGTCGACGGGGGACCTTATAACTGTAAAGTTATATAGCAATGGGGCACGGCTTTGATCAGCACGGTGTTACACCCTCCACATAAAAGTGGATCTTGAAGTCAAGTTGGAAAGCTCACGTCTTGGAATGGTTTCGCGGGGCCCTGCATGTGTGTTTGTTAACTGCTCGTCGAAGGCGATGTCAAGAATATTACCTGGGCATTTTTTAGATCTTGAGGATGTCGGCGAGAGCGATGAGGACAGAGCTGCCAAATAAAACACGGTCACCCGAACAAAGGAGGACAAACAGAATAGACTCCTTGACACAGCCACAACTGTAAAGCACCAAGCCAGCCACCTCGGAGTTACCCGATTCACCCAATTTTGAGATACTCGACATCGTCAACGACAACGCCAACGACACTGTATGTCTGCCTCAGCTTGTTGTGAATGGCGTTGTGGCTAACGGTCTTGCAGACCTCAAGATGCCTCACTCCTTCGGTTACCGCGCGCGTACGCGCCATATGTTCAAGCGGGGGTTCAAGGGTGCGTTTGGGTTATATATGAGTGTACATTGTGTCGTTCTAATCATCGTCGGTGCAGAGCATGGCCCCGTTAAACTGTCGACATTCCTCATCAACTACCGCGTAGGAGACATTGTTGACATCAAGGCCAACGCCGCACAACAAAAGGGTATGCCGCACAAGTACTACCATGGGTGCGTTTGCCTTCCAATCGCACGATCTTCTTCGTTTATCTAAAGGTTGAATTCAGACGCACCGGCATCGTCTACAACGTGACCCCATCTGCCGTCGGTGTGATCGTATACAAGGTCGTTGGAAACCGCTACATTGAGAAGCGTGTTAACCTCCGTGTTGAGCACGTCCGGCACTCAAAGTGTCGTCAGGAGTTCTTGGACAGGGTGAAGAGCAACCACGATGCGCACGTTGCAGCGAAGAAGAACGGCGGTGAGTATTCTTTTTGTAATGTCATGATATGGATCGATGCTCATACAGTTGGTTGTGCAGAGCGAGTGAACCTGAGACGTATCCCCGCACTTCCCCGAGAAGCCTACACCGTCTCCACCGAGAAGAACGCGCCTCAGACGATGGTTCCCGTTCCATACGAAACAACTATCTAGGTGGATTACCCTCGTTTTCGTTGTTGTCATTTTTTTGCATGTATTATGGCCATCGACGAATATTGCTCACATGCCCCATGCACCAAAAATCATGAAATTTCTCTTGCCAGGATTATTGAGAGGTGGATGATAAGCCGAGTGTTGTTTGATTGTTGCCGCGGAAAGACTAAGATAAAGCACTGCATAAATAGCACTCGGATCTTGTGCCTTCAGAGCTCCAACTCTTATCGTCATTTCAATGGCAATTGAACTTGTACCGTTGCCTCTCCCCGCCTCCGCTGATCCATCTAAATTCGCAGACTTTGGTAGGGAAGTCAAGGGTGTCAACCCAGGCACTTTGAGTCCAGAGGAATTGGAGCAAGTCAAGGACGCTTTGTACAAGGTATTTTCCCCTTTCCTTATCTCCATGACCAGAGTATTCAATATCGACAGCACGATGCTCTCTTATTCCGAGACGTAGTCCTCACTCCAGAGCAACAGTATGCATTGACAAAGGTAATATAACTTCCGTCAATGTATGCCACTATGCCAATGATGAATCTCAGGCATTCGATCCTCAATCCGAAAGCTACGGGCACGGGAACAACAAGACAGGTAGCACCAAGAAATCCATCCTCCACCCCGATCTCAAAACCATCCCTCGCGTCCCGCAAGTCCAGCTCATCGGCAACGGGACAGTCTACAACCACGAAGGACTCGCCGAAGCCAAACTCAAGCACCCAAGTCACACCACATTCCACAAGACCCGCGTCTCCCCACAGGACGAAGCCAACGGCATAACGCGGTTCTACCGCTGGCATATCGACGCTGCGTTGTATGAACTGTCCCCGCCGAAAGTGACGACGCTGTATGGTATTACGGTGCCTAAAGGCGATCCGCAGGTGGTGAGATATGATGATGGGACTAGGGACGAATTGCCTGTTCCGCTTGGGACGACGGCGTTCGTGTCGGGGAAGACGATGTTTGATATTTTGCCGGCCGAGTTGAAGAGTTTGGCAATTAGAGCAAAGGTGAAGTATGCGCCTCATCCGTATGTGTGGATGGCCCCTGCGCATGCGATGTCTGCGGGTTTGGGGATCGAGTCGGAGGGGTTGGAGTTGCCGTTGGATGAACTCCCTGATTGGGAGGAGGAGAAGGTTAAGGTGTTCCCTGTGGTAAGTCCCTCCTTCCTCCAACCACCTCCCTTGTTTACGCTGGAAACGAACGTATGTAGGTTTGGAAAAACCCTGGGACGGGGGCGTTACATTTCCAAGTCCACCCATGTGGTGTGCAAGAGCTCCTAGTCGATCCTCTTCCTCAAGGCGCCAAGCGTGAAGGGGCTTTATACCCAGACGGAGCCCACATCACGGACCTGAAAGTAGTTCGGGAGACGTTGTACAAGATGCAGAGGCCTGCAATTTCACCTGACGTGCGTTTCCCTTTTCCTCTTCACCGCCTTGTTAATAACGCGTTTGGTGGATCTAGCTCGTATACCCACACGACTGGCGCGAGAACGACCTGGTGCTGTTCCATAACCGTGGTGTGCTGCATACGGTCGTGGGGGCGTTCACGCCCGACCAGGTACGCGCGTTCCACCAGTGCAATTTGGCTGCGTCGGATGATCCGGCTGGGCCTTCCGAGGAGGATGTGGTTAAGTGGGCTTGATGCAGGGAGAAAGAGATGGTATTGAAAGTTGGACGAGGATTTGTTGAGAGAGGAAGAAATAATGGTATGACTGAGGATTGTGTAATTTTATGTTTGAAAGAATACCAGGGCTTGAGTTCGAGTTTGAATAACTTGACTTTGGGTCAACTTTGCCAGGGTGAACTTGAAAAAAAAAAGTCACAGTGTGAACCTCCTCACAGTTTCCTTTTGAACGTTTGAACACTCACCGGCCATCACTAGCTCATCGTCTTCCTCTTACATCCAATCTATGCGCGACGCGCGGTGTAGCTCTGTGTGAGCTCACGACTTGCGATGGCTCTATTGCAAGCAGTTGACAAACAGTCGGCCGCCCAGGCCCGCTAAGCACTGAAAGAGGCTCAATCTGAAACTAGCAGGTCAATGACATTGACAGATCGTTGTGAGGGAGCCTCCTCGTCATCCAAGTAGGTCGACTCGTGGGCCGCTGAGACGCTCTGTCCCACCGAGACGCTACCTACGCGTAAGTTCGTCAATTTTTGTGGTCGTCTGCAGTTGATTGATTCTTGGTCAACACAGGATCATCGTTGTGCTCAACGATGGGACGCAATTTACACAATCTCCTCCTCCCCCTGCTCGCCTCTTATTATATGGCACCAATTCACGCTCGTTTTACGAAAACGACATGCTGGATTGGTTTGAACACCGCTTGCATCCAGCAGAATGCAGCTGGTGCTTGGTGCTATATCCCTAATGTTTCTCCTGGACTATCAACGACGTCTTGCACGGGAACTAGTGCAGATTTTGCCACCGTGCTGGAGGTCCACCTCGCTCAAGGCCTATCCGTCGCCTACTACAACGGCATTGATAATTCTTTGCTCGGTGGGGCTGACTATCCTATCCCTTCCAATCCAGGTGTCATTCGTCTTTGTGCGTCCGGTCGAGCTGGAGATGGGAGTGACCAAACCCTTTGCGTGAACGCTTTGGCTGATAATACTTTTGGTGGACCGAATTGTCAGGTTATTGTAGGCCAGAAGAACGTTACGGATGGGTGTTATTCGCCAAACGTGGTTGTTCATAGTCCATCTTCCATCACATCTTCCACTGGTTCAGTGTCGACCTCATCCCCGGGGTCTACCAATTCTGGATCATCACATACCTCGGCACAAACCAACAGTGCCCAGTCGCTGAACTCGATGCTTCACAGTGTATTGTTGCTTTGTTTTCCAGTAATTTTGGCCTCTTCCAGCTTGGGGGTCTTTGGTCTTCTCATGTCACTCGTCGTCGCGTCTTCTTGGCTTCCTACAACTGACGCTCGCTTTACTCAGACGACGTGCAGGGGAGACCAATGCATCCAACAAAACTCCCTTCGTACATGGTGCTACGTATACAATCCTCCACCACTCCGAACCACCTCATGCACCAACACAAACCTCGCAAACGACAACAGCTTCCTTGGAAGAGCCAACTCTTCTTTCCCCCCGAATTCAGGGATCATGCGTATGTGTGTTGGGTCAGGTGGGGAACTGTGACGGACGTCACTAACATTACACTCGTTTATGTTATCCAACGGCTCCTGTTTGCGCTTACACGTCCTCCTACGCTTACACGTCTTCCATCGTACATGCCCCTCAGCTCGTTCCCCACTGTCTTTCAACCAAACACAATCTTTACATTCTACCTTTCTGGCCTCGGCCGTTTCCATTCCCCTGCGACCCCCTTACATTAAACACCCCCTCTATCTAGTGTAAAAGGCCTTCTCTATCTACGAAGTTCTAAATGGTCTGTTATTCGCTACCCCCGCGCATCGAAATGGGATGTCTGTTTCAAGTCAGACATCACGCTTCCGCTACATATTTTTGACCCGACAACTTCGACTGCAAGTGCAAAACCCCAAACTAAGAACCCGACTTTACTCTTCACCGTTTCACCGTTTCGCCCGTAAACTGAACTACTTCAAATTGATTACCCAAACTCTTGTCCACTGGTGACAAAAACAACGCTTGTTATTGAACCCTAGTACCTACAGCTCTAAACCCTATGCCTGCATCCGCCGCTCGCTCAGAACCCGCTCTCCCCGCGCTGCCTAGAAGGGTAGTACGGTTTAGGCATCTAATATTAGCGCTAACATGCTTGGTTCACAGGCATGCTCGAACGCGACATCGACTGTCGCGTTGGACTCTGGACTTTCACGCGTTACGGAGCGGCGTTCTTGCAGCGACGTCGTCGGCTCCCGACTGAAGTTCATCAGCAGCATCTGCTATTGAGGGAAGAAGCGCCCTCGGGTGATGCTGGAACTCTTGCGTATTTTGCGAGGATGGAACTTTGGAAGGAACTCTAGTTAATGAAACTGGAGTTGTTAGTCAAAATAATATTGCAATTAACAGCGAGAATCACGAACGCGACACTTCCTCATTCCAGTTTGAATGGGTCACGGTCTCCTCTTAAACTTGTCTTAAACAATCGCCACTCGCTCATCGTCGTCCTCCTACGTCCAACCTATGCGCGACGCGGAGTTCTGCGTTACCTCACGAATCACCGTGTCGTGATGACTCTGGTGCATGCAGTTGAGGTACAGTCGTTTCTCAGTGTCATCGTGTCCGACGTGTCGTGGTGACTCTGTTGCAAGCTGTTCAAAACGTACAATCGATATTTTAGCCGCCCAGGCCCGCTGAGCATTGGAAGGGGGTCAATGTAAACAACACTCGGAGTTCGGTGACATTGACAGATCGTTGTGAAGGATAGCCTGACAGGCCGCACTGCTTGAATCGAGCCTCCGAGTCCTCGTCATCCAAGTGAGTCGACTCATCGGTTGTGACACGCTCTGTTGCACCTACGCGTACTAAGTTCCTCGGGTTCTGTGGTCGTCTCAAGTTGCTTGATTACGAGTCAACACAGGGAGAATCGCTGTGCTCAACAATGGGACGCAATTTACGCCATCTCCTCCTCTCCCTGCTCGCCTCTTATTATATGGCACCCATTCAGGCTCGTTTCACAAAAACGACATGCTGGATTGGTGCGGACACCGCTTGCATCCAGAAGAATGGAGCTGGTGCTTGGTGCTATATACCTAATTTTCTTCCTGGAATAGTATCGACGTCTTGCACGGGAACTACCAGTTACACCGACCCAAACTTTGCCACCGTGCTAGAGGTCCACCTCGCTCAAGGCCTATCTGTCGCCTACTACAACGGCATTGATAATGGTTTACTCGGTGGTGCTGACTATCCTGTCCCTTCCAATCCAGGTGTCATTCGTCTCTGTGCATCCGGTCAAGCTGGAGATGGCAGTTACCAAACCGTGTGCATGAACACTGTGGCTGATAATACTTTTGGCGCAAGTTCGGATTGTTTGGTCATTAGAGGCCAGAAGAATGTTACGGATGGATGTTATTCGCCAAACGTGGTTGCCCATAGTCCATCTTCCATCACTTCTTCCCCTGGTTTGGTGTCGACCTCACCCCCGGGTTGCACCTCATCCCCGGGGTCCACCAATTCTGGATCATCACATACACCGGCACAAGCAAACGGTGCTCAGTCGCTGTTTTATAGGGTATCACTGCTTGGTCTTCCAGTAATTTTTTGGTAATTTTGGCCTCCTTACTAAATTGAGTAGTCTCTTACCAATCTCTTACTTCTTCTCGCTTATTACGCGTAGATGCCCTCTCCCATTCCTTCGTCCAATCATAGTCTTACCTCACCTTGGCCTTTTATGCTCCCTTGCGACCTGCTTAGTACATGACCCATATAAAAGGCGGATTTGTTGAGAGGAAGTAATAATGGCACGGCAGGCTTTTTTCTTAGTCACAGTTGCACTGGTCACGGTCTCCTCTTCTCAACCTCTTCTAGGTACTCACTGCTTGAACTCCCGGTCCTGGCCCATCGCCTGACGGTCCTCTCCCGAACACTTGTCATTGGCTCATCGTCGTCTTCCTTCATCCAATCTATCTGCAGCGGAGCTCTTTGTTACGTCACCCTCTCACAGTGTTCAGCGAGCCTGGGCGGCTATCATATCGACTGTTCGTTAACTGTTTGCCATCATGACACGATGAGGCTCAATCTGGCTCAATGTGAAAAAAACTAGCTGGTCAATGACATCGACAGATCGTTATGAAGGATGAAAATAGCCTGACGGGCCGTACCTGAACTGAGCCTCCTCCTCGTTCAAAGTGGGCCGGCCGTGCACGCACTGTCGCACTGACACGCTACCTACGCAAGTTCCTCAGGTTCTAGGAAGTAATTTACTTCTTGACATTTTGAGGGATGCTTTCTGCTTTACTCAAGTCAATTGAAAGCGAATTTCTACGAACTTCTTGCAGGCGGCTTGAACTCACAGTCTTCCATCAGCCGGCTTCCGCACAGTTTTCACCTGGGTTACACGCACAGCCTCACTTTGAAGCACCTCCAAGCCTCAAGCACACTAGACGGCAGAGACAGCACCAGCTATTTCCAGCATTATGGACGAGCGACCCAGTTTCGTTGTTGACCACAGTGTGAACGCACTGGCCGACGCTCTTGAAGCGCTCTCAACCAATGACCCTGTTCCGGCGCTCCCTCAGGCTCACACTCCTCCAGCGCCTCTCCCTCTGTCTATTTCATCCGTAACCACCCCTCGCCGCGGAAGAAAGTATTACTCTGTCACTATTGGAAAGCGCTGTGGTGTTTTTGACCAGTGGTGTGTTTATTGTCTATTCCATGACCTATTATTTGTTTCCACTCATAGAGACCTAGGTCTTATGTTAAGCCATTAGTTGATGGTGTTTCTAAGGCCACATTTACTGGGTTCAAGGTTTATGATGATGCTGTCAAGGATTATCTCGAAGCGAAGGCAGCAGGATTGGTGAGGGTGGTCAGAGACCCAGGTGACGAGTTAGTTTATGGGCCTCTTTCTAAAGCCGTTATGTAATGCACAGGCAGTTTCAGTCATAGTTTCTTTGTATTTCATAGGCTAAGAGTTCAACGTTGCAACGTTCAACATTCAGCTTGCATTGGTCACGGTCTCCTCCTCAACGTCAACACTCACTACCAGGTCATCGACTCACGGTCTCCTCTTGAACACTGACCACTCGCTCATCGTCGTCCTCCTACATCCAATCCATGCGCGACACGGAGCTCTCTGTTACCTCACGACCTTTCCCACTCTCATCACATCGTAACGTGCAGTCGATATTTTAGCCGCCCAGGCCCGCTAAGCACTGGAAGAGGCTCAATGTGAAAAAACTTGTTGGTCAATGACATTGACAGATCGTTGTGAAGGATGAATATATGTAGCCTCCTAGGCCGCACTCGAATCGAGCCTCCTCGTCATTAAGTCGGTCGACTCGTGGGCTGTGACACGCGCTGTCCCGCTGACACGCTACCTACGCGTAAGTTCCCCAGGTTCTACGATGGTTGTCTGAAGTTGGTTGATTCTCAGTCAACACAGGGAGAATCACTGTACTCAGTGATGGGACGCAATTTACACAATCACCTTCTCCTCCTGCTTGCCTCCTACCATATGGCACCCACTCACGCTCTTTTCACAAAAACAACATGCTGGGCTGGTGGGAACACCGCTTGCATACAACAGAATGCAGCTGGTGCTTGGTGCTATATTCCTAACGTTTCTGATGGACAAGTAGGGACGTCTTGCACAGGAACTAGGACTTTCAGCGGCGCAGACTTTGCCACCGTGCTAGAGGTTCACCTCGCTCAAGGCCTGTCCGTCGCCTACTACAACGGCATTGATAACTCTTTACTCGGCGGGGCTAATTATTCTATCCCTTCCACTCCAGGTGTCATTCGTCTCTGTGCGTCCGGTCAAGCTGGAGATGGGAGTCACCAAACCCTGTGCTTTGTCTGATAATACTTTTGGTGGAGGTCCGTACTGTAATGTTATGAGCGGCCAGAGGAATGTTACGGATGGGTGTTATTCGTCAAACGTGGTTGTTCATAGTCCATCTTCCATCATTTCTTCCCCTGGTTCAGTGTCGACCTCATCCTCGGGGTCCCCCAATTCCGGCTCATCACATACCCCTGCACAAGCCAACAGTGCCCAGTCGCTGAACTCGATGCTTCATAGTGTGTTGCTGCTTTGTCTTCCAGTCATTCTGGCCACTTCCGGATTGAGGGTGTTTGGTCTTCTCACATCACTCGTCGTCGCGTCTTCTTGGCTCCCTTCAACTCATGCTCGTTTGACTCAGACGACATGCTGGGGAGACCAATACATTCAACAAAACGCCGTTGGTACATGGTGCTATGAACCCAATTCTGCACCACTCCGAACCACCTCACGCACCAGCATAAACCCTGCAACCGACATCAGCTTCATTGAAGGAGCCAACTTTTCTTTACCCCCGAATCCGGGGATCATGTGTATGTGTATCGGGTCAAGTTTGGAACTGTGACGGCCATCACTAACATTACACTGGTCTTATCCAACGGACTCTTTCCCCTTCTCTTTGGGCTTACAGGCCTTCCAACGCTTACGCATCCTCTATCGCTTATGCATATACCCCTTCCCCATTCTCCTTCATCTAATCATAGTCTTCACATTCCACCTTTCTGGCCTTGGCCTTTTCCATTTCTCTGCGACAGAAACACCCGTGACCCTTCTGTCTAGTAAAAAAAAGTCTGCTAGTATCTACGAAGTGGACTCAGACCCTGGTGACGAAACAACCTTGCTTTTCATTGAACCCTACAACTCTATTGAATGCTATGTCTGCATCTCGTTACTGCCTCAGAACCCGCCCTGCCAGCGCTGGCGTAGCTGCTCAGCAAGTATGGTTCAAGCGCCTAATATTGAGCTTGCAAACTGTCGCGTTGGAGGAATTCCACGCGTCGCAACGTGGTTACATCAGTCACGGGTCTCTTAAACACTCACCACTCGCTCGTCGTCGTCCTCCTATCCTAGGTACATGCATCCAATCTATGTGCACTGCGGATTTCTGTGTTCACGACTTTTTGTGTCTCATCTTGTCATAGTGGTTCTATTGCAAGCGGTCAAGAATTTTAGCCGCCCAGATCCGCAAAGCACTGGAAGAGGCTCAATGTGAACAAAACTACAGGTCAATGGCATTGACAGATCGTTGTGAAGGACGAAGATAGCCTGACAGGCCGCACTTGAGTCGAGCCTCCTCGTCATCCAAGTGGGTCGACTCGTAAGCCATGACACGCATTGTCGCACCGACACGCTACCTACGCGTCAGTTCCTCAGGTTATGTGGTCGTCTGAAGTTTGTTGATTCTTAGTTAATACAGAAAGAATCACTGTTGTCAACAATGGGACGCAATTTACGCAATATCCTCCTCCCCTTGCTCTCCTTTCACTATATGGCACCCGCTCACGCTCGTTTCACAAAAACGACATGCTGGAATGATGGGAACACTGCTTGCATCCAGCAGAATTCAGCTGGTGCTTGGTGCTATATCCCTGATGTTTCTTCTAGACTAGCAACGACGTCTTGCACAGGAACTAACAGTATCAGCGACGCAAACTTTGCCACCGTTGTGGAGGTCCACCTTGCTCAAGGCCTATCCGTTGCCCACTACAACGGCATTGATAATTCTTTGCTTGGTGGCGCCGACTATTCTATCCCTTCTAATCCAGGTGTCATTCGTCTCTGTGTGTCCGGCCAATCCGGAGATGGGAATTATCAAACCGTGTGCATGAACGCTTTGGCTGATAATACTTTTTTTGCAAGTTCGTATTGTGAGGTTATTAAAGGTCAGAAGAATGTTACGGATGGGTGCTATTCGCCAAACGTCGCCGTTCATACTCCATCTTCCATCATTTCTTCCTCTGGCCCGGTATCGACCTCATCGCCTAGGTCCACCTCAGTCCCGTCCACGTCATCTCCAGGGTCCACCAATTCTGGCTCATCATATACCCCTTCACAAGCCAACGGTGCCCAGTCGCTAAATTCGATGCTTCATGGTGTATTGTGGCTTTGTCTTCCAGTGATTTTGGCCTCTTCCAGATATAGGGTGTTTGGTCTCCTCATGTCACTCGTCGTCGCGTCTTCTTGGCTCCCTTCAAGTCACGCTCGTTTAACTCAGGCGACATGCAGGAATGACCAATGCATTCAACAAAGCTCCGTTGGTACATGGTTCTATATAACCAATTCTGCACCAATCCGAACCACCTCATGCACCAGCACAAACCCCGTAAACGCAGACATGGCTTCTGTAATGGAAGCCCGTCTCTCCATCGCATTTTACAACGGCTTTCTTGGAGGAGCCAACTTCTCTGGTACCACGGATTAGAGAATCATTCGTAGGCGAGGAAGAGACAGCTGAGACGGTGTGTGAACATGTTGGTGGATGAGGCGTATGAGAGCAATGATAGGGAGTAGAATGTTACGGATGGGTGACATTATGCGATTAGGAAAATGAAGATTAGGGCGGTGAAGAGTCCGTCCCCTTCGATGACACTGACGACGGTGTGGAAGGTTCGAGCGACTAGCTTTCCGGACGCACGCCAGTCATCCTTTGTCTCTAGGTGCCTCTAATCGTTGGAGATCAGTAGGAAGTCTTTGCGATGTTTATAAACAAACCATTTACGATTTTTGTAAATCAAATTTTCTGATATCGATGAGGAGACCTGCCTTACTTCCTCCCTTGACACTGAACACATCGACATATGTCAGTACACAAACAAGATTGGCGCTTGAAGCCTTACCTTGCAAGTTCCCTGCATCTTGCGACGTTCGTAATACCATGCCCCAAATCCGCAAGACACTCTATGAAGGTTGAATTCACTTGATGTCCATGGGCTTCCTATTGCTGCCTTTCTGGCGGTTGGGGGTGTCGAGCTTCTCAAGAACAACTTCCACTTGAACCAGCTCACGAATCATCAGAAGAGGAGCTGTGTTCGTCGTTGTCGACTTTGCGTTGTGCGTGTGGCATGCAAGAGCTCCTTGTTCATCCTCTTCCCTGAGGCGCCAAGCGTAGAGGGGCTTTGCACCCAGAAGGAGCGCACATCACCGACCTTCTAGTAGTTTGTGAGACGTTGCACAAGATGCGGAGGCCTGACGTACGTGTAAGTATCACTCTTCCCTTTTGCCTCTTCACCTTGCTAAAGCATTGGGTGGACCTAGGCCTGGTGCTACTCCATGACCGTGGTGTGCTGCTTACGGTCTTGGGGGCGTTGAGGTACGCGTTCCGCCAGTGTCATTTAGCTGTGTCGGATGGCCTGGGCCTTCGGAGGATGCGGTTAAGTGGGCTCGATGAACAGAGAAAGAGACAGTGTTGAAAGTTGGACAAAGTTTCGTTGAGTAATAATGGGACGGCTGAGAAGAGTAGATATCAGGGGAGTTTGGTTTCGTTTACGGTCTGGTCTCTTCTTGAACGTTTGAACACTCACCGGCACCACTATTCAGGTCATCGTCGTCCTCCATCCAATCTATGCGCGACGCGGAGTTCTGCTGTACCTTATGACTTTCCTCAGTCTCATGATGTCGACAGTAGTGGTGCCTCAATTGACAAACAGTCGATATGTTAGCCGCCCAGGCCCGCTAAGCACTGGAAGAGGCTCGATGTGAACTAAAACTACACTTGACAGATGGCTGTGAAGGATGAAAATCGCCCGACAGGCTGCTCTTGAATCGAGCCTCCTCGTTGTCCAAGTGGGTCGACTCGTGGGCCGACGCTATCTACGTGTAAGTTCCTCAGGTTTCATAGTCGTCGTCGGTTAATTTCAAGTCAACACAGGGAAATTGTACTGAACGATGGGACGCAATTTACGCAATATCCTCCTCCCCCAGCTTGCCTTTTATCATATGGCACCCGTTCACGCTCGTTTCACAAAAACGACGTGCTGGGGTGGTGGGAACACCGCTTGCATTCAGCAGAATTCAGCTGGTCCTTGGTGCTATATTCCTGACGTTGTCCGTGGACTAGTAACGACGTCTTGTGCAGGAACTACTAGTGCCACAGACCCAGATTTTGCCACCGTACTAGAGGTCCACCTCGCTCAAGGCCTATCTGTCGCCTACTACAACGGCATTGATAATGGTTTACTCGGTGGGGCTGACTATTCCATTCCTTCTAACCCAGGTGTCATTCGGCTCTGTGTGTCCAGTCAAACCGGAGATAGGACTTACCAAACCATATGCCAGAACGCTTTGGCTGATAACACTTTCGGTGGAGGCGATGTGTCAGGTTATTAGGGGCCAGAAGAACGTTACGGATGGGTGTTACTCGCCAGCCCTCAATGTTCATAGTCCATCTTCCATCCTTTCTTCCCCTGGTTCAGTGTCGACCTCATCCCCCAATTCCGGCCCAACATATACCCCTGCACAAGCTAACAGTGCCCAGTCGCTGAACTTGATGCTTCATAGTGTATTGTTGCTTTGTCTTCCAGTCATTTTGGCCTCTTCCAGATTGAGGGTGTTTGGTCTTCTTACGTCACTCGTCGTCGCGTCTTCTTGGCTCCCTTCAACTCATGCTCGTTTTACTCAGACGACATGCTGGGGAGACCAATGCATTCAACAAAACTACGTTGGTACATGGTGCTATGAACCCAATTCTGCACCGCTCCGAACCACCTCACGCACCAGCACAAACCTCACAAGCCTCCTCCTCGGAGCCAACTTTTCTTTACCCCCGGATCCACGGATCATGCGTATGTATATCGGGTCAGGCGGGGAACTGTGATATTATGGACGTCGCCAGCATCGCACTCGTTTATCTTATCTTATCCGACGGACTCTTTCCCTTTCTCTTTGAGCTTACAGGTCCTCCCATGCTTTTGCGTCCTCTATCGCTTATGCATATGTCCCTCAGCTCGGTCCCCACCCTCCTCCCGCCAATCAGTCTTTACTCCATTCCCTTGTGACCCTCCTTATATACATAAACACCCCCTCTGTTTAGTATAAAAGGCCTCCTTGTCTACAATGTTCTACAGTGAATTCAGCCATTTAAATAAATTTTTGCGAAGATGGAAGGCATTTTAGTCAATGAAACTGAAGTTGTTATGTAAAAACTATGGAGTGTCACCCAGTTACTGCTAGCTTATTCAAGTTGAACGTTTGAACGCTCTCCACTCCTCCTGCATCCAATCTCTGCGCGATGCGGAGTTCTGCGTTACCTCACGACTCAGTCTCATCATGTCGTGATGGTTCCTTTGCAAGCAGTCAACGAATCGTCGACATTTTAGTCGCTCAGGTCCGCAAAGCACTGGAAGAGGCCCAATGTGAAACATAACCAGCAGGTCAATGACATTGACAGATGGCTGTGAAGGATGAAAATTGCCCGACAGGCCACTCTTACATCGATCCTCGTCATCATCCAAGTGGGCTGACCCGTGGGCCGCAGTGACCCATCGACACGCTATCTGCGCGTAAGTTCCTCAGGTTCTATAGTCGTCTTAGGTCGGTTGATTTCAAGTCAACACAGGGAGAATCATTGTACTCAACGATGGGATGCAATTTACGCAATTTCCTCCTCCCCCTGCTCGCCTTTTATCATGTGGCACCCGTTCACGCTCGTTTCACCAAAACGACATGCTGGTCTGGTCAGAATACCTACTGCATCCAGCAGAATGCGGCCGGTGCTTGGTGCCTCATTCCTGACGCTTCTCGTAGCCTAGTAGCGACGTCTTGCACTGGAACTACCAGCTACACCGGCATAGACTTTGTCACCGTGCTAGAAGTCCACCTCGCTCAAGGCCTGTCCGTCGCCTATTACAACGGCATTGGTAATTCTTTACTGGGAGGGGCCGACTATCCTATCCCTTCCAATCCAGGTGTCATTCGTCTTTGTGCGTCCGGTCAAGCTGGAGATGGGAGTGCCCAAACCATTTGCGTGAACGCTTTGGCCGACAATACTTTTGGTGGAGGTCCGTATTGTCAGGTTATTAGAGGCCAGAAGAATGTTACGGATGGCTGTTATTCGCCAAACGCGGTTGTTCATAGCCCATCTTCCATCATTTCTTCCCCTGGTTCGGTGTCGACCTCATCTCCGGGGTCGTCCAATTCCGGCCCATCTTATACCCCTACACACGCCAGCGGTGCCCACTCGCTGAAGTTGATGCTTCATAGTGTGTTACTGCTTTGTCTTCCAGTGATTTTGACCTCTTCCAGATTGAGGGTGTTTGGTCTCCTCATGTCACTTCTCGTCGCATCTTCTTGGATTCCGTCAACTCACGCTCGTTTCACTCAGACAACATGCTGGACAGACCAATGCATACAACAGAACTCCGTTGGTACATGGTGCTACATACCCAATTCTGCACCACTTCGAACCACGTCATGCACAGGCACAAACCCCGCGAACGCAGACATGGCTTCCGTAATGGAAGCCCACCTCTCTCAAGGACTCTCCATCGCATTCTACAACGGGGTCGACAACGCCTTCCTTGGAGGAGCCAACTTTTCTGTGCCCGCGAATCCGGGGATCATGCGCATGTGTGTGTCGGGTCAGGCGGGGAACGGGCAGCTGAAGACGGTGTGCGTGAATGTGTTGGTGGATAACGCGTATGAGAGCAATGATTTTTGTGAGGTTGCGAGGGGCCAGCAGAATGTTACGGATGGGTGTTATAATCCCAATAGGGCAGTGAAGAGTCCGGCACCCTCAATGACATTGGCGACGGTTGTTGAAGGTGCCAGTTCGAGTGGTGTAATTTATACACCAGCTACGACACACGCCAGTCATGCTTTGTCGCTAGGCGCTTTTGACTACAATCTTTGGAGATTTTTACTTGTTTTACCGTACCTCGTTTGTTTGTTGGGTACATAGTAGGAATTGTCTCCATGTGTACCTCTCTATCGTGGAGACTCTTCCATCCCTCTGCCTTACTTCGTCCCTTGACGCTGGACACATCGATGCGTACTCAAACGAGATTGGCGCTTGAGAAGCTTTGAGGCCTCTGTCTCTAATTCCTGGCAAGTTCTCTGTGCCTTGCGACGTTCGTAATACCGTGCCCGAAATCCGCAAGACACTCTATAAAGCTTCATTCAACTTTAGATGGACGTGGGTTTTCCATTTGTGCCTTTCTGGCGGTTGGGGTCGACACTCTCGAGAAGAACAACTTCCACTCGAACCATCTCGGGAATCGTTAGCAGAGGGGTTGTGTTCGTCGTTGTCGACCCTGCGTTGTACGTTTTTCTTTGATTCTGTAGTTTTTGTACCGCTGATTTGAACTCGGCACAGATAATTAGCCATGTTTTTGAAACGCGTTCTGCGCAGTATTCTCACCTTGGAACTTCTTGCATCATGCTACGTTGCACCCCTTCACGCTCGTTTCACGCAAACAACCTGCTGGACCGGCGAAAACACCGAGTGTATTCAAAAAAACATCCGTGGTAGCTGGTGCTACGTACCCACCTCTGGCTTGACTACCGCAACTACTTGCACTGGGAGCAGTGCGGATTTCGCCTCCGTACTGGAAGCCCACTTGGCACAAGGTCTATCCGTCGCCTACTACAGTGGCATTGACAATGCCCTACTCGGTGGCGGTGACTACCCGATTCCCTCCAATCCAGGCGTCATTCGACTCTGTGTGTCCGGGAGGTCTGGGGACGAAAACCCCCAAACATTGTGTGTGAATGCTTTGGCTGACAACGCCTTTGGGAACCATCCGTATTGTCAGGTTGTTAGAGGTCAAGAGAACGTCACGGATGGGTGTTATACGCCAGTCGTGGCGGCCCATAGCCCATCGTCTGTGGCTTCGGGGTCACCTTCTACCGGTTCCAGCAAACCTATATCCACCTCCGCTCATGCCAGTGGCGCACGCTCGCTTTTCCATGGTGGTTCACTGCTTTCAGTCGCAACTTTTGCGATAATTTTGCCCTTTACCTATGAGAGACTTGCCTTGTTGATTTCATCCCTCGTCATGTCGTTCAGGATCCATTCGAACCATGCTCGTTCCACGCCAACTACACCCTCCGGCAACCAATCTATTCATTCTACCGAAATATAGGGCTGCATACCCTCTTTCTACCTGACGAACTAATTGCAAATTTAGCCTTTAAATTGGTCCAATTCGCCCCAGGGTTTTTCGATAGTCCATTGTATCTTACAGCTGGTCGACAGCTGCTTCCTTCGCTGCTGGTTTCTCTGCCGGCGACCTTGTGCTTTATGTTATTATACCCAGTGCCCACCCACTGGTGGTGCTTCATCGCAGGGAATCGCAAATGTATCTATCATTACTTTGATCAAGCATTAGTATTCTCGTAACTCTCTTATACAGATCTGGACCTTCTGAACATTGACGTTCAATCATCATTTCCCTTCCTTCTTTCCTTGCGAACTTGCTAATCATGACTGATATGCATCAATCAAGGGGTTTCGAGACAGTTCGAGACTGACTCCTGATATATGTAGTCGCCTTGTTGCCGAGACTTACTCAATCCTCGAGCGCCCTGATTGACATGCTTGCTAAAAGTGAATATTGTCTGCGAAATACGCGGATGTTACATACTGTTGAATATCGTTACACTCTCAGCGCGATCTCCATTCGTGGTCAGCTGTCGAGGTAGAAGATTGTGTGGCGGCCACAAGGCAAAGGCAAACTCTCGTTGCAGCATTAACGAGCGCCGTTTACGGATGATAATCCCCGCTAGGCACAGAAGCATGTAAGCAGGAAGCCGGGTGGAGGTTGGTAGGGGTTGGTGTCTACCCTCCGCGACCCATAGGATTGGATAAAAGATCAGGTTGCTGACAGGTGTAATGGTTCAATGAAATTTGAAAACACTAGGCCGGGAGTAAGTACTGGAAGACGCTGAGATTCAGGAAGACCTCGACAGTCGAACGTTTGACGTCAATATTTCGGGGAAACCATGCGTCGGACAGTGAATGTTTCCCCGTTAGAGGCAATTTTGGACTCAATCCCTGCCTTGGATTCCGTCGAGGATCAAGGACGTGCGACTACAACTATGCAGGGGCTTAGGTGAAAAGAAACCCCCGATGCAATAGTGGTGCAATGCGTAGATACTTAGGACTGTTGATGACGAAGTCATTGACCCGAGCTACGATAGCGGGATTGGCCTGCTGATCCTGAACCAGTCCCGAACTGAAATGATCAGCAAGATCTTGGCAAACACCTGATTTTAGTGGTGTCTGCCGAGTCTCCGGTATTATTATTCTTCCCCTAACCATCTTCAGAGATCCAGGTGGGTGATGCAATAGTCGAAGCGCAGAACCAAAGATGAATCATGAAATCATGGAGCTGTAGTACGCAGTTAGGAATGGAAGCCAAGGTGGTTGCCATATGTGATGCTGAGAAAAGGGGGTGATTGAAGGTGGACGCCGTCGGTTAAAATACGAGTGCTCGTTTTGTGAGCTACCCGCCATCGATATCGACCAACTTAGGCCGGTGAGAGAACGCTACCGTGGTCTAGGCAGTGGCCTGGATCAGATGTGACGCGTTGACGCTGTCGTCGTCGCTCGTTCACCCAAAGTCGCCAAGGTGACGGTATTGGTAGAGATGGTCTTCGAGCTCAGCGAGCTCCTCGCCGTCGTCATCCTCTAGCTCCATGATGAAATAAACTGGAGGCGTCATGTTTTTAATTATCTGTTGGTTACTGTATGGGGATAAAAGGGTCAAACGGCCAAAAAATAAGGGTTTTACCAACAGGTTGCGAACAGTTGCGATGGATAAACATGTGTCAACATCGCCAGGATGCACCTGCCACGCCCCTTTGAAACTTTTGTCTCTTCTCTCCGACCTTGACGTTTTTGGCCCCGTCGCCGTTGTCGTTGTCGTTGCCCTCTCTTTTATTGCTCGACGACGCGTGCCCATCTATACAGAGACGCCAAGGACAAGGACATAGAGGTGGCTATAAGAACAGCTGATACCCTCACAACAGTCAACGCTCCTCTGTTCAATGACGCTTCTCGGTGGTCTTTTCACAAGGAAGAACAAGAACAACCAGGATGCTCGGTCTGTAGCCACAACGGGCAGTAACACTGCAGACGACCTTCCCTCCAATGTGTCCTCGCCAACGACATCGTACGTCATTGCGGACAAATCGTCACCTTCTAGTCCGAACGGCAAGCGTAACGACCACTCCGGCCCTTCTCGCGACAATCCCAGGAGCCATGTGTATCCCTCTCCGGGCCTCCCCTCTTCCTCTTCCCCTGCCTCCAGTAGCAGGTTGCGTCTTCCGTTCAGTCGGAAAAAGTCAGCGATAGGGGGAACAGAATTGTCTGCTAAAAGTACGCCAAACGGAAATGATGACTACTTTTATACAGCTCCTCGACCAGCGTATTCCGGTCGTTTGAGTACAAGCAGTGCTGCATCAGAAGTAGAGAGTTCCGACGGACGCCGTCTTCGGCCACCTCCATCAAAATCTGCCATTTTCGCCGCTTACGCTGACCCACATAGTGCACTCTCCACTCACTCGCTACCTAACCAAGGGTCTTTCGCTCGTTCATCCTCACCATCCAGTCCCCCCGCGGTTCCACAGCTGGGCACCCCGTCGTCCAAACGACCTTCACTCTTTCACTGGTCTAAAACCTCCACCCCTCCTATGTCAAAAAAGTCACAATTGCACGATGCGAATACATTGCCAAATCTGACCCAAGACAAGTCGTCTTCGCCTACAAGTGCTGATTCATCCTCCTTTAACCTCAAATCCTTCCGTCACATGCGACCGTCGTCGCCCACGCGTTCGGAATCATCACATATATCCCTTTCCACGCCTATTCCACGCCCTCGTGGACCAAGCGTTAATTCGAATTCCTCACTGCGCATTTCAGTTGCCGCATTTCGGGAAGCTCAGGCGCGGCGCAGTCTTGCTGGGTCTCCTTCTCCTTCACTCGGCCGTTCTCCGAGCCCCTTGCCACAGGTTCCCGCACACCCGTCGGACGCCAGTCGCGCGAGGCCGAGTCCACGTCCATCCCGTTCTTCTCCACAGATTAAGGGAAATACACAACGCAGGAAATCTGGGGCTCCTGTTGGGTATACCTCTGAATCTGATGAATCTCCTTCTGATGATGAAGAGGATGAGTCGGAGAACGATACTTTGGGGAGGCAGCGAACTGTGACGACACGGACTAACAAGACCGTAGTTCGTGACCGGATGGGTAAAGAGAAGGCTAAATCGGAAATGGGTCATGGTACTTCTTACTCTTCACCCTTGCGGCAAGACGAGCGTTCCCCAAATCGCCAAACTTCTCCTCGCTCACATTTGGGCCATGGATGGACACCACAGTCCGTAAGAACTCATAATGACGAGCAAAACCATCTCCCACGTTCACAGTCAATCCTCAGTGTGTATGGTGAGGGAAGTAGACCGCGTGCTAGTGCTTCTACGAGTGCATTGTCACCCTCTGCTGCTGCAAAGCGAGCTAGCATCATTGCATCTGTTAACGCGTCGACTGGTATTGGTATGTTTAAAAGTACCTATGCTATCACGTGTGCCCTAACCGATGTAATTTTAGATGTTCTCTCAGAGTACAAACGTGTTTCTCGGCATGTCCGGGACTCCTCCACGCATTCAAACCCAGCTGCGCCAGCCAACATTGCCTCCGTCAGTGGCAAGCTTGGACAAACTCGTACAATTGCTGCCCCTTCCATGCGACCTCAATCTCCTGCTGACGCGGACTCGGACTCGGATGATGATGCGCCCCTTGCGAAATTCCTTGGCCCTAACAGACCAGGGAGTGCTTTGTCGTCTTACTCCAATCTCCATTCACGGTCTACGGGCAATGTTTCCGCCAGATCGACTAACCGTGTTCAACAAAAGCCGCTCATTGACATCGGCGAACTCACAGGCGGCAAACGGGTTCCTCCTAGTAAGGTGAAGAGCACGGATGGGTTCACTATGGGCCAGCAAACTCTGATATCTGAGGGAAATTTCTCGTCTTCGCCTGCCAACAGCTCAACACCCGTGTCCACCCCGTTGACGAGTAAATTTCCCCCTGGGAATTTCATATCGCCGCCAAGCACTCCGGCGAAGGAGATGAAGGAATTGATAAGTGGACCATCACATATCACCAATACGCCAGCACCGACGAGGAGGGACACGAGCCCTGACGTATTGAAGCAGAGGAAGGATATATTGTCGGAGAGGCTGTCGAGGGTCGTGCAGAAGAGCGTTGGATCCGGGTCGTTTTCCGGGTCTGATGGATTTTCAAGCAGTAACCAGGACCACACTCGAAGGCAGGGTGTGCTAGAAGAGGAAGGCAGAGGTCGGAGTCTAAGTTCTAGTTTGGGTGGAGGACCCACGAATAGTGCCAGTACGGTTGCTGGTGTGTCACAACAGGATGAGAAACGCAATACAAGTCCTCGATCGACCCTCAACCATGCGCCTGCGTCTTCACCTGTGTTGCGAGGACACAGGCCGTCTGAATCTTCTGCAACACTGAAGCCAAGTCCACCTGATGAGGAGCTTGCGTTGATGCTTGGTGCTGCTGGTATCAAGTTCATCTCAAGAGCTGGAGAGTCTACAAGTGAAGAAGAAGAGGAAGAGGAGAGTGAATCATCTGACTCTGAATCTTCGTCATCTGGCAGGAACAAGAGGCAGGTGGTAACGGACAAGGAGAGCTCCCCTGATCGAGATAGAATCGCGCCCATACCCATCAAACAACGCGCGCCACCACCTGCATTCAGCGTTACTTCCAGACCAACGTTTCCTAGGAATGCTGCGACTGAAGGGGCCAACCCTAGAACATCACTTGGGGAGAGTTCACGGGTTGTGTCAGGGCAAACCGCCCGAACTTCGATTGCTCTTGGTGAATCTTTATCATCTCTGAAGCCTGCTTCGACACCGACACCCACGTCGAGGAAGAGGAGCAGCACACTTATACCATCTTCGACGACATCATCTTCTGTTTTTGGATCCTCGTCATCATCTTCGGGAAGTAAAGCAACTTCAACTTCGCGTGCTAACGGAGGTGGGAACCCTAATACTCCCGGATCCCCGAGTCAGGCCAACATAGACCGAGCAACCGCACTCAAAGCTGCTGCTGCGGGCAAAAGCAGTACTGCTTCTTCTCCCACACTCCTTGCCCCGGGTATGCCTCCCCGGCAGAGAAGTTCCACAATGTTGCCTTCAATGCCCACCTCCCCTTCGCCTACATCCTCCAAACCCCCAAGCATGCCTAACAGACCTTTCGCTGCTCGAGGAAACAGCCCTGCCTCTTCAACTGGTGATTCCAGTAGTGGTCGTGCACCACTCACCCCGCGTGATGGGAGTGACATTGGTCGAGGGTCGAAAGGATCTGCTGCTACTCAGAATGAGTGGAGCGGCGGTGCGAGTGGATTGACGGTGACGACTAAGAATAAGGGGAAGCAACATGCTAAGAGGCGAAGCGTTAGCTTTGAGGATGAGACTGGGGGCATGAACACTGATGAAGATCGCGAGGTCAAGAGAAATGAACGACGGAGGGTTGAGGCTCGAGCTGCTATTGAGGTCGGTTTCTTTTTTCCTCTCGATTGTATTGTCGATAACTTAACGGGCTTGTTCGTTCAGCTTGGAAATGTCATAAATGGCCCAGGACCTGTCATGAATGATGAGGACGAAGATATGCCCATTAACCAGACTCTCAACGCAAGAATGTCGGCTCTCAATCCTATGATGAACATGGGAGGTCAAATGCCCATGCAGCAGCAACTGGGCTTCGTCGGCAACCCAGGTCTAGGCTCACCCTGGGGCAACTTGAATATGGGCATGAACATGGGTCCACAACCCATGCTCTCCCCTGCTCAATTCATGATCCCGCCCCCTGCAGACCAGAACTTCATGGCTGCCCATCAGCACGCGATGATGATCGCTAAACAGGCGTATCAGATGGCGGTGGCGCAACAAGCTATGGCAGCTGCTGCGGACGAGTGGGAACGCGGGTCTACGGTTGGATTTTCTGGTTCTACTGTTGGGTTTTCTGGTGGAAGCGTTTATGGTGGAGGGGGAACTTCTCCTGGGTATGGGATGATGGGCGGAATGGGGATGATGCCCATGCAGAACCAGTGGTCTACGGGGTCGATGTATGGTGGAATGGGTGGTGGTACACGGAGCGAATACGGTGGTGGAGGAGGTGGAGGTGGAGGAAACTGGAGCTCGTCGAGGAGCTCTTATGGGGAATCGTTTGGCCCTTCCCCTGACCGCTTTGCGCGCAATCGAACAAATCACCGTGAATCTGGGCACTACCCGCCTGTACCACCGATCCCGAGCTCTCATGAACAGCAGGGAAAAAATGCACCGCGGTCGAGAACAACGAGTCAACCTTCTAGTGCTGGACGGGGAGGTGTGCGCAAGGCTCCACCGTCTAGCTGGAAAGCGGGCGTATGAATGCTTCTATCTTCTCGCTTTCTTGGCTATCTATCGTCCGGTTATCCCGAACGACTATCGTTCTTCTGGATACACGCACACTATGGGCCCATACATCCCGTACGTGTTATGCCTTATCTTATCCTCATGCAGACACAGTCCAGGCACGAAAAACACTCATTTACACTCTTTTTTCTTTCTTCTGTTCTTCCCATATATCGTTCTCACATTCATGACCATCAATCCCCACACATCCATAACACTCATTATTATATCCTGCATTTTGGACGAATCTAATCTACAACAAAACAATTGAGCTGAACAATCCTTTCTCCTCACTGTACTTTTTAATACATTACACATTCCGTCCCTCCTCTCCTCTCTATTTATTAGCTTATATGATACCTGGTTTTGGACTTTGCGAGAGCTAGCTTACTGTACTACCTCTTAAAAGGTACAGTAGCTGTTGAATTATAGCACAAAATAAATGTTTCATCCTTTCATAACAGGGATGTTTATGCATGGACGACGGGCGTTTACTATAAATATTTCGTATCTATCTTCGGAGGCGGGTAAAGTAAATAACAAGATAAGGAGCTCAAGAAACAAAAGGTCGACCAAATTACGACACCAATGGAGCATCTGAAATGGTGGTCGTATCTACCCGCATCTTTTCGAGGGAGTCATCCGTGATTTTGTGCACTGATTCCGTGTCGCCGTCAGCGAGCATGACACTTGAAACGCGCGTCTTCTCGCCGTCCGCTAATTCTGATTCGGGTGACGTAGGTTCGTCCGCCGCTACGCGTGTTCCATCAGGGGCAATCCCGCATGCGCTAGATGATAGGGGGGTAATGAGCCAATACGGATAGGAGTAGACTCAAGAAAAAGCGGAACGGAACGTACGCGACGATTTGGTCCCAGTAGCTTTTTGGCTCGAATTCGTAGTTGTGCTCGCCACCGAAGTCGGCGTCCAGATGCGATGCGGGGATGAGCTCTAGAAGGTCGGGGTTGAATCGCATCTTGTTCGATTCCAAAGGGTGATCAGTAAATGTTTATTTGGGCATCTATATAGAAATACCTTGTCGCGCGTGACGGGGTCAAGGAAGGGGGAGATGCCCTTGTAGAAAAAGTTGAGGAGCATGGGGAGGTTTACGACGAGCGCGCGGCCGAGTGTTTCGACGTAGTGCTGTTGTAGGATGTGCAATACCTAATAAAAATAAGTTAGCAATTCAGATGGATTTTAACAAGAGAGAGAAACGAACCTTGCGTGCGACAGATATTGGAGGATTTGTACGAAGGGTCGTCGATTTGTAGTCAACGATGATGACGAGGGATTCTTGTCCTTCAGGCATCAGGTCTTTTGCACGTTCCCTTATGGAAAGGGAAAAAAAAATAGAATTTAGAAATGATAGCAAGGCGGTGAAGACGGCCTACAAACACCAGACCAAATGTCGGAGTTGCCTGGGACTTGTCTCTGTGTTCTCTCTTCCAGGACGCATGTATATTATTGGTCGTCCGTCTAAATCGAATCCATTAAGAATTCTATGGGTTCGCTATACTGTCAACTTTGGTATAGATAGACAAAGGAGACAACGACGCACATTTTCCCAGTCTCGCTCTCTATCCTAACTTCATCTGGGGGGATAAGGTCAGGCTTGAAGTCTCTCCGCCACTCCAGTGTCGCTTTGATGCGTTTCTGCGCATCTGGCATGTGCCACTTTGACGCGCGCAGGTAACGCGGGATGGTATCGGACCTGTTGAGCCATCGTAGCTCCCAAAAGTGGTATGGATCTGATTCAGGAAGGAGGAGGGTATCGGCGTACTGGTTTAGTATAGAAGATTAGGTTGATGTTTATAAAGTGGTCTTATAATTAACTGACTTCTTTAAGTTCCGATAACTGTGCGGTTTGCTCGGCAGAATAGATGTGGACTGGGGCAACCTTGATGCCGAGTGCGGGCGTGGTGAGCACTTTACGTGTAGAGGACATGGATATATTGCTGAATTATTCCTGGTGCTGGGAGATGGATACCAACGCACGGAGGAGAACTAGGAGTCCAAGCGGCGATCAAGCGCTCTGCTGCCATGCTTGAAAACAATGATGAAGCGAAGCGAAGTTGTAAGCCAGGCTTCATAAGCTTGACTCATTACCGGACCGTAGTGAAGATTTTTATCAGATAAGCCTGGTATGTATGTCCTAATCGGGATCAGCGCCGTCCGCCTTTCTTGCCAAACTCCCGCCCTTTGTCAGTACATTATTCATTGAGTAGGCCCGCAGCGAATTATTTGATATTTTTGCACGCTTAAATCCCGGCGTTGGCCTATGAAATTAGAACTCGACGCTTATTATCCACCCGTTTAGATTAATACATGAAGTTTGGACCCGAGTACGCCTGATCACAAGAGTCCCAGATTGGGCACTCCATCGGTGCCGTTGAATGTAAATAAATGTGGTTCAACGGTGCTTTATCACGGAAAATAATCGGGTGCAACCTGAAGTGCGCCGGGCGCGCTCCGCGAGATTAACGCGCCTTCAAAGCCGCAGCTAATTAAAACGCAGAACCTGAAACATGCACAGATATACATTCTGCAATCGCCTCGATGGCTTTGATTTGAACTGCGCCTTCGTTCCTTGTCAACGAGGTCTCAGCGCGCTTTTAGAAGCCGCAGCCTCTGATAACGAGATGATACAGAGGCCGAAACACGGACGACGTTTGCTGGGAAATCCCTTGTAATAAATTTCGCTATGCGTGTCTCGCCGACGGGGAGATTTTTTAGTCTTCTTCTCTTTTTTTTTTTTTGTAAATGTCCGATCTTTCCAGCTCCAAACGTAGCCCTCACTCAAAAAAAAAAACATTGTGAGGAAACTTTCAATACCAGTAGATAGGAGAATTACAATTGGATGTGTACTTGACACCGGACCGGCGTTAATTGATTGGGTATAGAGAGGATGTACTTGGCAAAGGCCTCATCTCTTCTCGGAACTAATCGAAAGAAGATCTCAGAACTTCAGAAGATGTCCCGTAAAGCATAGAGTTGAAATGTCAGTGATGAGTCGATTGGTATATCTCGATCCGGATCGCCGATACCCGCAGGCTTCTCTTTGAAACCGCGGTAGCCGGAGTTGCATCCTCCTTTGAAGAAGCATGGTCGATTCGTAGACGGCCACAAAATAATAATAAAAGTAGCAAGTTATAATGCATAGGCAAGTAATAACATTGTTTTCGGAACGGATAACAAGTACTAGTGGTAGCGTTTCGGACTTTGCCGAAATATCAAGTCAGCCAAATATAGTAATTCTTCCGTGTGTTTTCAAACAATACGATTGCTTTTCCCCTCCATCGTTACTCTGAATGGGAATGCAGGAAGATGCAAACGTCGAGGCCTGAGGCTTTCAGACACTCAACAAGTATGTCTTCTAAATTTTCGAGGAACATGGTTACTAGTAACTTACTATGAACATTGCTGTACACCTCGAAGGACAATCAGACCATTGCAGACTTTGCCGTGGCCTTTGAGTTTTGAGCGCACGAAGGGTTGGCTGCACTTCTCTCAGATGGTGAACAACTTTCTAACTGACAATCAGACAGCCTGTACCCGCTTATCAGTCGCTAAAGAAGCTATATCTTTTGCGACGCCCTCGTTTGAAGCTTTTGGCTGAATGGGGGCTGTTAACATGCGAGGGTCCCGCTACGACCATTTCCTTCGATGGGGGGTTGCGTTTGCGACGAACCCTAGTGGCCACACTAGCTAGATCTTCCCATCTTGTAGGGGCGTTCACGCATTTGAGGCGATGCGGATAAGGATGGGCGATCCACGTCATGGATTTCGACGTAGGCAGGTGGACCCGTAGATCTTGGTGGGGACGAAAATGGAACACGACGAAAGCCGAATGATGGAACGGGTGTAATTTGTGAGTTATAGTATTGCTGCTTTGAAAGATATAAGAAGTACTCACGCCGCGATGCTTGATACAGGTCTCCTCTGAACGAACATCGCCTGGAAGCTGGCGGGCACCAGCAGTATAGAGCGCCGCATGCTCCCCAAGATGTCCAGACGGGATCTTTTAACTTTAATTCTGCAGATACAGGCTTGCTGGTTCGCTTTCGACACATTCACGGACCTGGTATTTCAGTGTGTACTGCCGACACTTATAAGGGCCCGAGCAGGTTTGCTTTCCTGACCACATACCCGTTAACTTCAAGCTTATCTCTCTTTAAGTCGCAGTTCAACGTCGTACCGCATGTGAGAACCAGACGTCACCTCAACTGTACAAAATGGTGAGTTTGACAAGCTTTCCAACAGTTTCCTACTCGCCGTTTATCCAGATTTGGGTAGCCCCAATACCGATCTACCAACACTGTCATAAAAAATAACCTGCACAGCCGGATGGGACTTTCCTGACAACAATTCCGGCGGAATCGACAAATGTGAGCTGTTGGCCGAATCAAATTTGGGCTGAGGACATAGACTCTGAACAATCATGCGCTGAGGTCGGGTTGGGTCGCAACTCATTCATTGGAACCGACCACGTGCAGGATGACTCGCAAAAGGGTGAGTTCCGTTGATTGTTATGTGCTTCATTCTTCTTGGTGCTAAATCAGATCGCAAAAGGGTCGACACAGTCATAGATTTCTGCGCCGTAGAATTTGAAATAAAACCCACAGGTGGGCATAAAAAAAAATTCAGGTGTTCCTGCCTCCGCCAATTTATATCCAATCTGTGTCTTAGCGCAGAGTCAAAATCTATCTTTGTATCCATTCTCGTTGATCCTAAATATTGTTCATAAAAGTGTTGCGCGTTTGTAATGAGCATCGGCCGCCGGCGATAATACAATAATATATAGTAGACAGGTGGCCGTTTTTACCCCACAAGCATGTAAGTTGTAGCGCAACGTAGTTGTTAACGCAAGCGGAGTTGTTAGGCGGGCACGCTCCTTGTTATAATCGGGATTGTTTCGGGGGGGGGGGGGGGGGGGGAAATGGACCACGATAGATGAACTCAAGCTAGCCCTCGGTTACGACTTACAAAAGGCATCTTATATGGAGATGATCAGTATTCCTTCCGAATTTTTAAAGCCACCCCACCGTAGAAATGACCATCAATTGTCCTCCATAGATCCAAGTAGACGAGTTTGTGCTTTCAAACCAAAAACATTTCGTTCATCGGATAACCGAACTGTATCTAGTGTAGAGCAGATGGCCTCGGCCTTGACGATAAGATCGAAGATAAATAAGGGAAGTGCCCGTTTGCTGTGAAGATTCCAGGAGGCGAGTTTGATCACCTTCACAGGGAGAAAATGATATGTCTGTGTGCAGGTTGGTTCAGTGGTTGAAAATAATCTCCAAGCTTTCGATGTTTGGACACGTTCCCGAAAACGATTCATAGTACACAGAAAGCATTTGTCCGTCGGGGGCTGTCTTACCCCAGAGATAATTCTAACGCACCTTGAGTGCAAATTGCCAGGCATAGCGGCTCTCAATTAAGATGGGAAGCCTTACCTTTAGGGGATGGAATGATACACAAGGCACGTTGTGTAATGCAAACACCTCAGGTCATGGTGATCAGCAGACCTTCCACATTTTTTAACATTACCCCCGCCTCCGAAAGGATTTCCAGTTGACCTTGAAGTACACGAAGGTGTCTGTTAAATGAGGACGGGAAAGCTGCTATGAATCGAAATGCCACTCACCCTATATCCAATTTTCACCAGTCACGATAACGACCCACCGGCGCTGTCATCAGACATAGCCTACGCTACTGGCTGGGACTCTTCTACAACAGAATTGAGGGTGGGCGAGATGACGAGCCCGCGCTGTGGGTCGAACCATCGTGCATTGAGGTCGTTCTTGCCAACAGTTCATACAGAACAAATGAGGGCGAGCGAGACGATGAGGCTGAGATTTGGGCCGGGCCGTTGATTTTGAACCACCTAGCACTGACGTCGTTTGCGGAAACATCTGCTGCGGCGGATTTGACGGCGCACAAGACAGCGAGACAGCTGAGGGTTCTGCTGTCCAACCATCGCACCTTGTTGCACAATACCTACCCAGCTCTTACTCCGAACTAGCAGGGGCTTTGGATATGACATCCAACGCGTCACGCCTGTATGGAATAGCCTTAGGATCCTATCCTCAACCACAGTCAGTGTCAGCGCAGCGTCCGTGTATCTTTTCCGGAGACATGGCTGGCATCACCTTCATTCCCTATGATCCAAGTGTTCACCGATCCGCTTTTAGCACACTCTGTCCGAGTCAATGATCATATTGCCATTGTATCTAGCCAACAGTTGATAAAGAAATAGAAGTAGTTAATTCTAGAGGCATATGTCATTAACGCGTGAAGAGACAGATATAAAAATGATAGACAAACTTGATAGTATCTAATCCCACAAGACATTCGGAATCATCGAGCGATTCGAGCCGCAATAACTTCCTGCCGGCTGTCAGTGAGGGTACCTTGATATGTCGTTAGCATACGACGAGATAGAAATGAGGACGATAGACACACTGTGTCCCACAATACATCCACTGAGGAGTCCCGAGAACTCCTTGTGGCCTGTCCAGGACGATGGTCTCCAATGGGAGCGGGTCGCGCCGGAACAGTGCAATGCCTGTCGAGCGTCTACTGACAGCGCAGCTCCTGCTCAATCGGCGGCGCCGGCAGTCGTCAAAACAATCATGTTGGTACAAGGTTGTGAGGATATTTGTTCCACGTGGAATGGTGTGGAACGTGTTTGGTTTGAATGAGAAACAAACAGCAATAACTAATTAATTTTCTTCAAATTCTTAGCTAGGTACTTGCTAGGTATCTGCTTCTGCGACTTCTATTGAGAAGGCTGCAACTCCGGCTAACGCGGTTTCGAAAAGAAGGCAGAAGGTATCGGCGATCCAGATCGAGATATACCAATCGACCTATAACTCTTGAAATGTTTGTCATCGACTTCCAGTTGACATAAAGGTAATAAGAGTTGCCAAGTGAACAGACTAGAGGCGCCACTGAAAGTCGCCATTTCGCGCGTCAATGACGAAAGGACCAAAGGGTAAGCCGATTTTTGCCCGAAAACGGCAGTATATCGCGTTCATGAAAGGTGTATTGAGCGCTGGATGTATGACCGGAGGACGTTTGCCGGGCGCCTCGAAGTGATATTTTGGTTTTACTTCACCCTTTGGTGTGACCAAGAGTCGATCGAATTCCGTGCATGAAGGCCTTGGTGACAGCGAAAATGTCGGAGACTGGTCGATGACATGTTCCTGATGCAATGTGATTTGCCACATCTGCCAAAGGTGCGAAATTTATGACTGAGCAGACGAGGTTCACGTCCTGATGATATCTGCGCATGTGCATGATATGTGTACTAGCGCTGATCCCAGAAGTTTAGGATGCCATAGCTGGGGAGAGAGCGGACACGTTTGATGATGGTCGTGCCTAGTATAGGCATGTTGGGCCTCGTTGCGCTTAGTGTTCTCAGGAGGCGAATATGTGTGGTAAGGCAGGCGAGCTATAGTATATAGCGCCGATATGTTGCTGCCCTGCGTTCCGTCATGAAAGGAGCTATGTGGCTCTCTCCGCAGTGGTGCATGTTGCCCAATGGAGCACGTAACGTGGATGACGTGGTTGCAACTATGTTAGTTAGCGTAAAAAAACGACCATTCTTCGATGTTCCTCAGATGTTTTTGAGAAAAGTCGGCCTCTGGATGGCCTTGGGCGGGATGGGGCCTTGGAATAATATAAGTTTCAATTGAGCCAAGTAAAAGCCAAGAGTGACGAAGATTCGGAGGAATTCATCCCAAACTTTCCAAAATAGGGCAGAAGTGTCATCCCTCGTTTCCCCCTCACCGTCAGACAATATTGGCCGTTGACCTCATTCCTTCCCTTTCCTCTCTCTTACTCTCGACCACGTCGCCCACGCCGTTCTCTACACTGGGAATCTCATTTCCAAGCCTTTACCACGTAACACTCCCTTCCAACTCGAACTACATCCATCTAAACCAACCACATGGATTCACGGGGTGACCAACGGCCGCCCCGCTCAGTGCGCCCACGGCAGCAGTCACAACCAAGATCACCTGCGCCTGCGTATCCAGAGCAGCAGCCCGTCTACTCTCGACCCCACTTGCATCCCAATGACGGCTCAAGAAGCGGCGTTTCGTTCCAAAATACGGAGCGGGGTGATCGTCAAGGCCCACTCGACACCCAGCGTATGCGGTCGATGCCAGCTGCCTATCAACGTGCTCCTGGTGCTGATTTAGAAGGTGCCGACGATCCATCAAAAGTTTTCCGGAAGAAGAGCCTCGTTAGGCCTGATCGCGAAAAAATTGACCCCGGCCATAGGCAGTGGCATTATCGAAACCATGTCGCTCATTTGGGAGAGGAGGGTAGTTCGAGAGTGGGAGTTATGCCATCCAGTATGTCGCAACATCTATTAGCTATTCATTTAGATCTTTACAGTTGTCTGCGTTAGCAACGGGCAATTATCCCCATCTACGGCGAGGCCAGTCATTGCTTGGTCGAGAGGAGGATGTTCATGAATCAGGTCTCGCTCTATTCAAGAAACATACTCTTCTTCGAAAGCGAAGTACTCCAACTCCACTCACTCCCCCACTTGCGCCAGAAGCTAAGAAGAAAAGAGGCTGTTGGAAAGGGCCTGGTCCCGGCGGGCCATGGATGACTTACTGCCTCATTATTACATGCCTGATACCAGGGTTCCTGCTCAGGTCTTGCGGTATGTCTGCCTTGGTGGCACCCGCTGATGATGACATCTAACTTCTCCTTTCTTTCACCACATAGGCATCCGCACTCCAGAGCAGCAGCGTGCATGGCGAGAGAAAATTGGTCTTCTCTCAGTCATTCTAGTGCTAATGGCCGGAGTGGGTTTCCTGACATTCGGTTTCACTCAAGCTGTGTGTGGCAAGCCACCCAATCGTTTTCACGGTGGTGCGATCGGTGTTGACTACATTGGCAATGGCTCTGTCGTCATTCATGGAAATGCGTACGATTTCTCAAAGTTCAAACACCCAGCTGCTGGCACAACTTTCAACGGCTCATCGAACCCCCTCCTGACTGGTAATTGGAACCTAGCTGGCAACGACGCTTCGTTCCTTTTTCAAAACGTTAATAAGAATTGTTACGGACATATCGCAAGGGCTTCGACCTCGAGTATCACCGGTAGCGGGCAATTCCTGAACTGGTATTTCCCTTGTAACGTCTACAGCCAATACGGAAGCAAAGGTGCCAACCTGACGGGTTATGAGTCTTCAACCAGCTGTCATATCACCACAAAGTCGAGATCTTTGTTAGCGAAGATGGTTCCCATGGGCCAGGTTTATTACACTTGGGATGACGTCAAAAATCCTAACCGTAATCTTGCCGTCTTCGAATCGTGCGTATTGTCTCTCATCCATCTTAATTGATGGCTTACCATCATACAGTTCTGTACTGGATCTCAACCTTCTTCAGTGGCTGAGCGGAGCGCAGGTTACGTATCCCGCTCTTTTTGATCAGATGAAGACCACCAACGCCACATACCACGCCAAAGACCTAACTATGCTCTTCACTCGTACCAAGCAAAAGCAAATTGGACACTGTCTTCAAGACATCATCACCATTGGATATATCGATACGAAAACCATTGGATGTGTGGCTTCCTCCGTTGTCCTCTATATATCCCTCATCTTTATCATTGGGGTTGTCTCCATTCGGTTCGTCATGGCCGTCATGTTCCAATGGTTCTTTTCATGGAAACTTGGCAACTTCCCCCGAGAAACCTATGAGCAGCGTATGCAGCGCTCTGCAGAGATCGAAAACTGGACAAACAATATTTATAGTGCTGCTCCAAGTGAATATCGCCCTAATGTCGGCAAGAACGGTCTCAGGGAGAAGAAGAATAACAGGAAGACATTCCTTCCTAGCCACTCACGGTTTACGCCTGCTGAGAATATGTTGAAGGGCGTGGGGGGACGGCCAAGTACTGCTTATGGGATGTTGGATTCTTCATCATCGACTAACTGGAAGCGGTCAACGACGTATGCTGCTTCTGCAAAGGGAGGCAAGGGGACACCTCCAGAATCACCAAGTAGAAATTCGAGGAGCATGATGTCGCTTGCGGAGGGTATGGTCTCTCGTGGCGCGTTCGTCGAGAATCCTTGCCCCTTCCCTCTCTATGACGTCGTCCCTCAACCGCCGCCTGACTATGAGCCGTTCAATTTCCCTCTCGTCCACAACATCTGCCTGGTGACTGCTTATTCGGAATCGGTAGAAGGTCTACGCACAACCTTGGACTCACTTGCTACTACGGATTATCCTAACAGTCACAAAGTTATCCTGGTCATTGCTGATGGAATGGTCAAGGGTGCTGGTAACGACTTGACGACGCCGGAGATTTGCTTAACCATGATGAAGGAGTTTATCATCCCACCGCAGGAGGTCGAGCCCCACTCGTACGTTGCCATTGCAGATGGACATAAGCGACATAATATGGCCAAGGTCTATGCTGGGTTCTATTCTTATGACGATGCGACAACCGAGCGGTCGAAGCAACAGCGGGTTCCTATGGTTCTGGTAGCCAAGGTCGGCAATCCCCTCGAAGCGAATGATGCCAAACCTGGAAATCGTGGAAAGCGGGACAGCCAAATCGTGCTCATGGCGTTCTTGCAAAAGGTTATGTTTGATGAACGGATGACGACGTTTGAGTATGAGTTCTTCAACTCCCTTTGGAGGGTGACGGGCGTTAGTCCGGATCGGTATGAGCTTGTGCTTTGCGTGGACGCCGATACGAAGGTTTTCCCGGATTCGCTGACACGTATGGTCAGCTGCATGGTGCATGATGAGGAGATCATGGGTCTTTGTGGCGAGACGAAGATTGCGAATAAGGCAGAGACGTTTGTGACTATGATGCAAGGTGAGTTTCCTTTTCTTCCATTCAAGATATGTCAGTCTGAGATTCATAATCCAGTCTTCGAATACTACATCTCCCACCACATGACCAAGGCTTTCGAATCAATGTTCGGCGGTGTAACGTGTTTGCCTGGTTGTTTCAGTATGTATCGCATCAAGGCTCCCAAAGGTGACACAGGGTATTGGGTCCCAATCCTTGCTAATCCTGATATTGTGGAACATTACTCCGAAAACGTGGTCGACACTCTACACAAGAAGAACCTGCTATTGCTTGGAGAGGATCGTTATCTGACCACACTCATGTTGAAGACCTTCCCCAAGCGCAAGAATGTCTTCTGTCCACAGGCTGTGTGTAAGACTGTGGTTCCCGACACATTCCGTGTCCTTCTTTCTCAGCGTCGTCGGTGGATTAATTCGACGATCCACAATCTAGCTGAACTCATCCTGGTACGGGATCTTTGTGGAACATTCTGCTTCTCGATGCAGTTTGTTGTTGGAATGGAATTGGCTGGAACGCTTGTCCTCCCTGCTGCTATTGCCTTCACACTTTACCTTATTATCGACTCCATCATCCCCGGCGGTCCGAATACAACTATTCCCCTTATACTGCTTGCTATTGTCCTCGGTCTGCCTGGTCTCCTCATCGTCGTCACCTCTCGCAAGGTCGCTTATATCGGGTGGATGCTTGTATACCTCATCTCTTTACCCATTTGGAACGGTCTTCTTCCTGCGTATGCGTTCTGGCATTTTGACGACTTTTCATGGGGTCAAACGCGAATGGTCGCTGGAGATAAGGGAAATGATCATGGGGATAAGGATGGAGAGTTTGATTCGACGCATATCGTCATGAAGCGTTGGGCTGAGTTTGAACGGGAACGCCGGTGGAAGAATGGGAGTCAGTCGAGAGACTCGGCTTCTTATGAGAGAAAGTGTGTTTTCCTTTTCATTTTTTTTTTTTTACTGTGATGGCATAATTGACAATATTTTGAATGCTAGAACGGACCGTTATTCCATTGCATCCAACTCGGATAACACTCACCAACCCCCAAATACCTTTGACACCAACACTGTGGATTCCAGCACCTACAATATACCCCAGCGTCCGCGTTACGATAGTAATGCCCTTCTGATGCTTCCAGCACCCTTGGCAGTTAATAGGAGTACCGGACTCGGGCCACCGATGTCTTCTGCTCAATCTGTGCGCTCCAGCGATGACAATTACTTTTCGGACACCGTTTCTGCATTCAATCAACGGCTACTTCCAGTCAGCCCGCAGAGTCCTGATCAATACAGCGGTGAATCATACGAGTCAGGCTCATCGAATGGCCAAAGGCGCCTCTCGCCCACCTCACCTCAGAACCCCCGATCTTCGCAGCCATTCCCGTCAGATCCGAATAATCCTTTCCGGTCACAAACGACATCTCCCACGAGCAACGATGACTTTACTCCTGATTATGATGATACCGCTGGCGGACGCGGTGGTCGGGGAATACGGTTGACGGATGGTGGACCTGTGCCAGGGCCTGAGGGCGTTCGGAGGGTGTCAAGACCGACAGGAAAACGGCCTACTTCACAGACACCCACACAAAACCGTTATTCGCGCAGTTCTACCGTGTTCAGTCTGCCACCTGGGGCTGCTCCACCACAGCACAATGTGGGCAATTGAAGAGAAAGTCACGCAACACGGATCACGATTTTCCTCACTCGTATATTTCTTGCGGACATTATTATCGGACAGCATATTTCTTCCGTCTCCATCATACACATTAGTTCCCGTCCTACATGAATTTTTAGTACGGATCATCTCTTATTTCTGCCACGAGACTGCCAGCTACTCCCCACGTCTTGCATATTATATTAAGTACCCAGTCTCTCGTTCAGTATCCCAGTATTAGTGTAATATTGCGACAGTGCAAGCATACCCAATTCCGTTGTGCTTGTTTGGTTGTTGTGCAACGTCCGCCTTGCGTTGTCCCTGCACCACCAACTCCACCAGCGTCTCGACGGACGATGGCGAACATGAACAACTCGCCCATAACGCAGGTCTCGCAAAATGGCCCGACACACACGAATCTACAGCCCCAGCTCCTGACCAGGCTGTTCCTCGACTTGCGTGGCAGGCGGTTTGAGGTCGACCGAGAAACAATAATGAACTTGCCAGAATCGGTTCTGCTGTGTCTGTTCCCCAATGGGCTCGTTCTCAGTCGACAGAGTGTCGCTTTGTCGGATGGAGGAGGTGATGACGAGGATGAAGAGGTGTATGGAGTCGATGTGCGTGATTGCTTTGCTATTCATGAACGGCTGCAGGCTACTAATTCGCCTCCCTCGTTGCAGTTTGATCCAGATTGCTTCCAATACGTTCTCACATTCTTCCGCAACGCGTCAGAAACGTTCTATGGTACTTCGACATCCCCAGGCTTGCTGAGTGCACAACAGCACCTCCTGGACTCCCCCGCGCCCGACTACCCTGCCACCTCACAAAATCCGCTGCTGTCGAAGCAGGCTATCATCGTGCTGCGAGAGGAGTTGGAATATTTCTCTATACCGCCGAAGGACGGCAACCCGACGACTGACCAGAATGGGATTGCTAATGATCGTTTGTTGGGTATTAAACGCAGGTCGGGTGACTATCTCATGGAAAAAAGGAATATATTCACAGCACTTCAGCGGAATGTGAACAAGGAGAATAATGTTGCTGAACAGCATTTGATTGATATGCTCTGCATGAGGTGAGTCGCATGGTGCTTTATGAGAGGCGTGAGCTGATGGGTCTTCCGCTTTGTTTCTCTTCTTTGTCTGGTGTGCGTGTAGTGGCTTCGACCGTGAGGACGAATGGGGTTTCCGAGCCTTGGAGCCGTCGCGTTGCTGCATTTCATCTATAGCCCTTGTTCTCCTTAAGACAGGTATACAACATCATCCTAACGGGGAAAAGCCAGTTGAGGTGGATTATCCGCAAATGGCTACTGCGCAGAAATTGCTGCTATTCTGGAGAAAACCTGCTGTATGTATTGGTTGTTACACTGCAATTAATTTTGCTGATGAGTCTATAAGAGGAAATGCTGGTGGGATGGTCTGGATGTTGAGCTCCCAGCTGTGGGTGAGGAGCCTGCCCTCACTATAAAATTGTGGGCGCGTCGCGTGTGGACATTGGAGCTCAGCCTGGTAAGTGTTTTTGATCCGGTATTGCTTCCACACCTCATAAACACTACATTGTTCATAGGTGTAAGCTCCAAGTCGCCCCACCCACATCGACTTCCACGCTCTGGTCACTAGTTTTATCTGATTACCCCATACATGTACATACCTTCTCCGGGATACCCCTCGTTGTTGTGGATTTTCTCCGCTTAATTTAAGGGCTTTATACTGACTTTACCCTTGCCACGGTCGCACTCCTTTATGTTGCTGATCGAGCGCATGGTTTGCACGGTGTCTTTGTTATCGCTCAGCGCAGCGCTATTGTTAAGCGCCGAGGAAAGACATCAGCAGGGCGCATGGTTTCGGCACCTTAACAAGTCCGTGAGTATTTATGGAGTACTAGGCCATTTTGGTGTATCAGCTTTTACATCCCCCACTTCTGCTTATAACCGTGTGGCGTTGCCGGCTGTACATTTCCGACTCTTCACCTTCCCCTTCGTTCTCTACAGCTTTATTCCCCTCTTGCCCTTCACCAAAGCCTTGAGGACTCCGCGAGGCCTCTCAGCTCATCGATTTGGTTAGATACCCGACCGATTTCAAGCAAACCCTTCTTCAACAAGCCTGGCATATGTCTCCATCTGCATTGCCAGCCTACGTCGCCTCCAGAGCTGGCTCAGTCACTGAAAGTTTGAAGAAGAATCTCAGGCGTTCATCATCGCCCAAGCCTGATACTATCAACGATGGGGACGATGCATCAATCAAGAGCAGATCATCTCAGCTCTCGAAGGAGTCCAGCCCCATTGACACTCTTCGCATCATTGCTGGTGAGCGGGTTCGCCATGGAAAGTGCTCTCCAGAGTTCCTGGAAGGCATGGCGGAACGTGTTGGCAATAAATATGTCAAGATCTTGACGGGCGGCGAGGCGGAGAGGTTCTTCAAGAATTATGTCGAGTAAGTTTTGGGCATCGTTTGACGTGTATTCTTTTTCCCATGGTGTTTGGATGTACGTAGGGAGGAGGAGGCACTGGAAAACAAGGGTCTACGAGGGGAATTGGACAAGGAAACGCGTCAGGATTGGACACCGGTCGTCTTTGCTATCACTGCTTGGGACATTCAACGGAAGGTGGTTGACTATTATATGACTTGGAGAGGCAGCACGGTACGTTTGCTCATCTCTATTCTCTGAAATATATCTCATTCTCAGGCTAGGCGGAGAGGACTAGGCGACTGAATCGTAAACTCCATTACTCCACCTAACTCTCGTAACCTGAATCGCGTCATCTTTTAGCGCGAAGGATCTCTTTACTGGACGACGAGTTCAGGAGAGTGGCCAAAAAATTAGATAAGGACTACAAGCGATACCCGTTCGTCCTTCTCCTCTACAACACTAAACGCCCTTCACTTCGCGCCTATTTTCAGTTCCATCACTGGCAGTGCAGTATCCCGCCAAACTACAGAGAGGAATAGTGGTCGAAAGTCGCGTCCTCCATCAGAAGTCCTCGTCTCTGCTTCCGAGAAACCCATATCAGACTCAAGTGAGATCATTTACCCCATCTTTCTATCTCAAGCAGAGAGCTAATCAAAACATGCACCGTCTTTCCAGAGAGCCTTTCAATCCCCGAGCCTCCGGTGTATGTATATTCCCATATATATCATTTCGCTTTGGATCTAACAAGGTATTTTTAGGTCTGCGACGGACAGTGTCATCTCCCTTCCATACCTGAACTTTGTGAGGGGTGTTCCAACGGGTAACCGACGTGAGTTTGATTGGAGAACGTGATGAACGCGTCTGACGCTCTCTCCATTAGTTCCCCTCAGACTCACGAATCCGGATCGGAACTCTATGTATGTTGTTCTCCAAGACCAGGTGTACATTTGCTAATTTGATGTATTCAAGGATGTCCATCCTAGGTATGGTATCAGTTTTCCTTGGGGGACTTCAAACTCACTGCGTATTAGAAACTACCGTGCCTCAAGCGAATGTTGCGCTCGCGACTGTGGTAGAAGGGGTTCTAGCTGGCACGTTTGACTTCTTGTTTATGTGACATTTCATTTACCCAGCCTTGGCAGTCACCCAACCCGAAACTGAACTCGTCATCAACACCGCCGTGCCCGCCGCCATCCATCAAGAACAGTAAGTCGAAAATATCCCAAGAGACATTGATGAAAACTCATCTGTTATTGATCAATCAGGCCATCAGGCCTCACGCCGCTCATGAAATCTTCGGCAAGCATTACCTCGGCCGAGACTCAGTCCAGCAAGTCTTCAAGGTCCGGTCGATACAGCACAGATAAGGAGCGTACACCCTCCACTCGAAGCAGACAAAGTTCGAGAGAAAGAGATCGAGACTCAAATAAGCGACGTCGACGTTCATCTTCTCCAAGAGATAAAGACAGAGATGATCATCATCACCATTCGTCTCGTCGACGAAGCGACAAGAAGTCTCCAGACGACGACGAAAAGATGAGCGACTTCTTGATTGTCCTTCTTGATGAAAACTTTGCACATAAGGGCGAGACATGGCATGGGTAACACTTCCATCCTTCTCGTCCTTTTTGTCTGAGGTGTGCTCACTCAGCTCCCTTAGTCTCGAACGCCAGGCGTCTTTGAAGAATCAGGTCACCTCCCAATATGACCGCCACTCCCCCTGGAGCGGTCCCTTGGCGCGTCCAGATACCATCAGCCGCCATCCACCGCGCGCTTCAAGGATCAATGAAGACTCTGAGAATTCAGACGATGAAGCCACAAGCGAAGTAGGGGGTTGGAAAGACTCCCCCGTCATTCCAGCAAAGCCACTGATGGAAGCCATGGGTCTGATCCCGCGAACCTCGTACTACGATTCTCCAGTCACTATACCGGTGGAACTCATGAGGGCTGCGGCTGCGTACTCTCCCCCTCCAGGCCCCCCTCCCCCTGTGATACCCCGAGGTAGCTACACCAGCCCTCGCGTTTCAGCCTCGTCCTATGTGCCTGCCTGGATTTCCCCGGCCCCAAGCCATCACACCAGCCTGCCGGTTTCTCGACCCCAATCACGCGCGTTCTCCGTGTATAGCCCTTACACGCAGCCATACTGAAGTGGAGAAGGGATTCGATAACTTTACTTTGAGAGTGTGTCTTTCTGAATCCGCTGGTGCGGTTCATCCCTGTTATCCCTGTTTCCGGTGTTTTTTCTCTTTCTCTTGGGCCTCGCTGAGACATTGTCGTACAACATTCTTCTTCTCATCATCCACTGGGTAATTTATCTCTCCAGTTCCCTGTTTTTCTCGATTTGTTGTTGTAGCTGTTCACCTTGCTTTGCCATCCTATACCCACCCCCTATATACGTCTTCCTGACGGACACATACCCACCCACCTTTTTACCCTTCCCATTGTCACGCACACCACATAAACAAACCATCCATGGATAATTGTACCATACGCTTCGGTAGCCCGTTCCGCTTGTTCGGATAATATATACAATATAATTGACTCTAAGGCCAGGCATTACTTTCTTCTATCAAGTTCGCTGGGATAAACGTATGGAAAAGATTATGGCAGTCAACGTTTCAACAGTATTTAATCGAATCATAGCAAATCATCTGACGACCCCATAGAACGGCTGTCGCGGAGGTGGGTATTGGTGCTGCTTCTTTGGTTGTCGTATTGACTGCCGATGCCCCGGTTGTTGCATTAACTGTTGATGCTCTGGTTGTATTGGCTGCCAGTGGTCCGCCTGCTGTTGCTGTACAGCTCGATTCCGAGACCTTCTATCCCAGCTGCACTTTCCAATAATTGCCACAACAATTACTGCGAATGCCCCAATAACGGCAACTATGATAGGAACTCCGATAGTAATGAAATTATTTGAGGGGATACTTGAGGAATTCGATTTTGAGGAGGTTTCGGTTGGTGAAGGTGAAGAAGAGGATGATGTTTGCGACGATATTGTTGGCGATGACGATGATGAACTTGACGAAGATCTTGAGGTGGAAAAACTTGGAGGAGACGTGGTTGGTGGCGAATTAGTAGATGATGGTGGAGGTAGGTTGGTGGTAGTTTGTATGACAGGCGGGAAAGTTGGTTGGTACGTGTAACATCCATCGCTCACGACGTGCGGGCCATCCGCGATTTCACAATATGGACTCCCAGAAATTGAATTATCCGCATTGACGTTCACGCACAATGTTTGCAGGGTTCCGTCTCCGGCGTAACCGGAAGCGCAGAGGCGTACGACACCGGCGTTCGCAGGCACCGGCCAAGACGCTCCTCCAAACCGGCTGTTGTCCACCCCGCTATAATACGCAATAGATAGGTCCTGTGCGAGGTGCACGTTCATGACTGATTGGAGGTCAGTTTGGCTCCCTTTGCAATCCAGCAACGCCGTTTCCCCTGATTTTGGGACGTAGCACCATGCTCCTGTTTCCTTCCGCTGGACACATTCACTCCCCCAGCATGTGGTTTGGGTAAAGAGTCCATGTGAGAATGACAAGAACAGACAGAGGAGAAGCGTTGATCCAATGGAGTGGATTGGTACGCGCACACCCATTACATGCGGTTAAATATCTGGGAGGAAATGTGTGTAAGTCGGATGAGAAGGTGAAAGCATCGTAACTGCGCATACCGGGATGACTGGAGGGTATACAAAATGGGTGTAGGGGTATAATGTTACGTGCAATCTAGCGACTAGTGACGGGGGAAGGACAGTCAGAGTCGAGCTGCTTTGACAACATTCAGGTTGATTAATTCATCTGAATTCGGTGCATGCCTCGTACCCTGCAGGTACGAAAGTAAAAAATAGTTCCAATTGGCAGGAAGCGCCGACTTACAGAAAATTAAATGACAGGCAGCCAACGGCAAGCACAGCATTCTTCGTCCAACATGCACATCGTGGTCATCGTTCACAATTAAATTATACACAGTGAATGTAAAGAGGCCAATAAAGTGCTGAAGAAAAGCACCAAGGCGTTCGAGGTTGGTGTGGCAGTCGCCTTGCTGGCGGTCGTCGAATGTATGAAACAGCCATCTGTTACGTTGTCTTGCCCCAGTGCAACTTGACAATATGGTGAATTGGATAGAGTGTTATCCGCAACAGCATTCACACATAAAGTCTGGTATGTCCCCGCTCCTGTGGCACCTGAAACGCACAGACGGACAACCCCAGGATTCGCTGGGAGAGGCCAGTCTGCACCACCAAGCAGCGTATTGTCCACTCCATTGTAATACGCAATCGAAAGTCCTTGACGTTTATGAACGCCAAGTACCGTGGTGAAGTCTGCACCCCCACTACCGCAAACAGTGGCTCGAGTTTCGCCTGGAGGTGGGAAATAGCACCAAGTGCCCTCGCCGTTCTGCTTGATGCAGTCTCTACTCCAGCATGTGTCCAGATTAAATCGCGCCTCCAAAGAGACCAGAGTCCAAAAAATTATGAACAGCGTCCGAATGTTCACAAACATGGAGTAAGGCACCTGGAGAGGACGTTATGTTAAACGTATGAAAGACCCGTCCAACCTGACGCACCAGACTTTTCAATGACGCTCCGATGGTGTTCTTCAGCCTGTCGACGGTCGTGCTCTGTAGGCGTTTGGGAGCAAAGAAGGCATTGACAGGGTGTGAAAGTGAAAGCCTAGATCGTCCAACTTTAGAATTCGGTGACATCGTCTCTAAGTCGTCAAAAACACGTTTTCGATGGTCTGCGGCGACAGGTGGACAATAGGAATCCCCAAAGAATCCCTACAGGTAGAAATGATAGGGTTCCCCTAGGCAGAAGGGCGCCCAATACTAAAAACTGAGATTTCGATCTGGTCCTGGAAACGCAGCAGGAAAGGGCGATGTTGTTGTTAACTTTTTGCAACCTCAAAGCTTCAAAACATGCTACACCGACCATAATTTGCAAAAGCAACACCCCAAGCGTAAGGACTGTATTTATCCGGGCACCACTAGATCGGGTGTCGGTGACGGTGACGGTTGGACTCCTCCCCGTGATCCCACAAGACGCGTAAGAGGTAGTTATAGTCGGACGCTGGACGACCTCATTCGGTTGGTAGCAGCCATCGCTGACATTATTCTGACCTCGAAGAACGTGGGAGTATGGGGAGTTGGCGAACGCATTGTCCGCAACGGCGTTTACGCACAAAGTCTGCAAGTTTCCGTTGCCCGAGCGTCCTGACGCACAACGACGGATAACGCCTGGGTTGGTAGGGATGGGATAATTGGCGCCACCCAAAGAAGTATTGTCGACACCATAGTAGTAGGCAATGGACAGGGTTTATGCCAAATGAGCCTCCAAAAAGTGGCAGAGTCCATGCTCTCGTCACTGCCTCCATTGCAAAAAATGGCCTGTGTCAAGCCAGACGGGTGTATAAGCTCCTGCAGCGTTCTGTGGTATGCGCTCTGCGCCAATGCATGTCGTTGTCGTGAACCGAGCATGGGCAATAGGACTCAATGACACCACAAGAGAAAATATCAGGACGACAAGGAGATACCCAATATGACTGGGGTTCAATGAAATCCTTTTCATGGTTTAGAGGAAATTGTCGATTAGTGGATTCAGAGTTGGTTGAGAGTCGTACTTCACTCACGAATTCTTTCGTTCCAGCTCTCGTCTCTGTGAGAAATTTTAAAAAAACGCTGAACCATCAGCAAAACAACAACAACCTTGGTTGACCTCAAGTTGACCTTGTGGGCTTTGTAAGGTTTGCGAAACCTTACGATGTTTTGCATCATCTTCCAATGTTGTATGATGTAGGGCACAAGTGGAGCATAGAATGTACGCTAAGATTACGTATTGGGGAGGTCACACCAAAGTCACGTCAGCTGACATTGGTCGAGTAAGGGTTCTTCTACTTACCCTTAGGATAAACGCGTGGAGATCATTATGGGCGTCAACTTGGCGTCAACACTGTCATGGCCAATAATCTGAATACAGTCGACTCCCTCTGAACCCATTCCTTTCCGCGGACTGCCCAGGGTATGGGATATCACCCAGATATCACCTTGGTCGGGCATAGCAGCTCGACCTTCCCACGTTACCAATCCAGTATTCGCTAGATTGATGGGGACATTCTGCCACTACACTCAACACTCCAGTCATCCCGGTATGCTCAGTTACGATGCTTTCAGCTTCTCATTTGACTAACACACATTTCCTCCAAGATCTTTAACCATTTGTAATGGGTGTGCGCGTAGTCCACCTGATTGGATCAATACTTCTCCTCTCTGTGCTCCCTTCATTCTCATATGGACTCTTTACCCAGAGCACATGCTCGGGGAGTGGATGTGTTCAGCAGAAGGACACAGGAGCATGGTGCTACGTCCCGAAATCCGGGGAAACAGCGTTACTGGATTGCATAGAGAGCCAAAGTGACGTCCAATCAGTCATGGAAGTGCACCTCACACAGGACCTATCCATTGCCTATTATCATGGAATGGATTACAGCCGGTTTGGAGGAGCGTCTTGGCCAGTACTTGCAACCACCGGTGTTGTGCACCTCTGCATTTCCGGATACGCCGAAGACGGAACCCTCCAAACATTGTGCGTGAACGTCAATGAGGATGATACAATTTCGGGGAGTCCATATTGCGAGATTGCGGATGCCCCGCACGTCGTGAGCGATGGATGTTACGAACCAACTTTCACGCCTGTCATACAATCTACTACAGCAATCTCAAAGGAAACATCCCCCTCACCTTCGCCAACGGAAGCCTGCTCGGATCCAAATTCCTCAGGAAACCCCTTTGACAGTATGAAGAACACCAGAGTTCCTATCATAGCCGTCATACAAACTGCCGCGCCTCTACCACCGTCTACTAATTCGACTACGTCATCAACCACGTCCCCTTCAAGCTCTTGTACTTCAAGTTCATCATCGTCATCGTCATCAACATCGTCGGAAACATCATCCTCTCCTCCTTCACTGGTGGTAGCCTCCTCAAATCCAATTTTTCCAGGAAATTACAAGATGATTTATATTGGAGTTCCTATCATAAGTGCTGTTATTGGGCTAGTCGGGGTATGTTTTGGACCGCGCATGTGGCGCAACAGGTCTCGAAATCGGGCTGCAGCAGCACATGATGCACGGCGGCAGCACGCCTACCCGTACCAGCAGCAGCATGCGTACCAGCAGCAGATTCAACTAGCATCAATGCAACTAGCAGCGTTTTGGCCACCACTGCCATCTCCAGGGTATCATTTATCCTCACCCCTGCCACTGCCATCTCCAGGATATCATTTATCCTCGCCTCTGCCACTGCCAACTCCAGGGTATTATTTCTCCCCATACCTGCCACAGCCAGCACCAGTGGTCTATGTGTCCGGAGGATACTACAGACGACGCCCTGTTAGCCCATGGCTCACATCACCCATACCCCTCCAAATCCAAAACGTTTAAAATGACATCACAACCCATACAACCGCAACAACCCATAACTCATAGCCTGCCGGGGGCAAAACCCGTAGATATAGACGTCAGGGCGGGACTTCTCACATGTTTGGCATAAAATTGACACCAAAACTGTCCAGTACTGCTTGAAAAACGGCAAGCCGTTGCTTTGTAAACAGAAAGTGACCAAAAGTGGCGAATTCGTGGTGCAGGAATCCAAACAAACTAGGTATTATCTCCGCCGAGACTCGGTCCAGCAAGTCCTTAAAGTCCGGTCGATGCAGCACAGACAAGGAGCCATACTCGAAACAGACGGCGTTCATCTTCTCCTACGGATAAAGATTGAGATGATGATGATCACCTCTCGTCTCGTCGACGAAGCGACAAGGAGTCTTCAGACGACGAACAGATAAGCGAGTTCTTAGTTGTCTCTCTTGAACTTTGCGCACAAGGGCGAGGCATGGCATAGGTATCACTTTTATCCTTCTCGTCCTTTTTTTCCGAGGCGTGCTCACTCAGCTCCCTTAGTTTCGAACGCCAGGCGTCTTTGAAGAATCAAGTCACCTCCCATCACAACCGCCACTCGCCCTGGAGCGGTCCTTGGCGCGCCCAGACACTATCAGCTGCCATCCACCCCAGCGTGGCTCAAAGAGCAATGAAGACTTCGAAAGTTCAGACGAATCCACAAGCGAAGTAGGGGGTTGGAAAGACACCCCCGTCATTCCAGCAAAGCCAGGGGTCTAATTCCTCAAGCCTCGTACTACGGTCCTCCAGTCACTATTCCGTTTGAACTCATGAGGTCCAGGTCCCCCTCCCCCCATGATACCCCGAGGTAGCTACACCACCAGCCCTCGCGTTTCGGCCTCCTCGTATGTGCCTGCTTGGATTTCCCCGGCCCCAAGCTACCCAGCCTGCCGGTTTCTCGACCCCAATCACGCCCGTTCTCTGTGTATAGCCTTTATCTGCAGCCATTCTGAGTTGGAGGATGATTCAGTAACTTCATTTTCAACGTGTTTCTTTCCCAAATCCGCTGGTGCGGTTCATCCATAACAGCCTTTATACCTGTTCCCAGTTTTTTTTTCCCTCAGGCTTCGACGAGACATTGTCTTCTCATCGTCTACTGGGTAACTTACTTCTCCAACTCCCCTTCTTTTTTTTTCAATCTGTTGTTGTAGCTGTTCTTCACCTTGCTTTGCCATTCCCCGTTTCCTTGATCTGTTGTTGTGTTCACCTTGCTTTGCCATCTTATACCCTATACGTCCTTGACGCACACATACCCACCTTTACCCTTTCCATTGTCGCACACCACATAAACAAACATAGATGAATAAGTGTACCATACGCTTTGGTAGCCCGTTCTGCTTGTTCGGATAATGTACACAATATAATTGATTCTAGCTAGCATTACTTTCTCTTATGAAAGTTAGCTAGTAGGATAGATGTGGGGAGATCATTATGGCCGTCAACACTGCAATCGAATCATAACAAATCATCTGAATATCGTCCAAATGGGCTGATCCCATAGAACGCTGGACGTGCCTGTTCCGGAGGTGGATTTTGTTGTTGCATGGGCTGCTGAAACGCTGGTTGTTGCATTGGCTGTTGATGCCCTGGTTGTTGCAGTGGCTGCTGGTGCGCTGGCTGTTGCTGTGCACCACCAGCCACAGCTGCAGCTGCAGCCTGATTCCGTTCCCTTCTTTCGCCCCACTTTCGCGCGCCCACATATGCCGCGACTACCCCAAGAATGGAAACTATGATAGGAACTCCGATATCCTTCATATTGTTTGCGGCGTTACTTGAGGACTTTGAATTTGAGGAGGTTTCGGTTGGTGAAGGTGAAGGTGAGGATGATGTTCGCGACGATGTTGTGGACGATGACGATGATGAACTTGACGAAGAACTCGAAGAACTTGAGGAAGAAGAACTTGAAGAAGACTTGGTCGATGAAATAGTCAAGGATGGCGAACTAGTAGATGATGGAGGAGGCGGGATGGGGGTAGTTTGTATGACAGGCGTGAAAGTCGGTTTAAACGTGTAACATCCATCGCTCACGACGTGCGGGCCATCCGCGATTTCACAATATGGACTCCCCTGAATTGAGTTATCCGCATTGACGTTCACGCACAATGTTTGGAGGGTTCCGTCGCCGGCGTAACCAGAAACGCAGAGGCGTACAACACCACGGTTCGCAGGTACTGGCCAAGACGCTCCTCCAAACCGGCTGTTGTCCACCCCGTTATAATAGGCGATAGATAGGTCCTGTGCGAGGTGCACGTTCATGACTGATTGGAGGTCAGTTTGGCTCCCTTTGCAATCCAGCAACGCCGTTTCCCCGGATTTTGGAACGTAGCACCATGCTCCTGTTTCCTTCCGCTGGACACATTCACTCCCCCAGCATGTGGTTTGGGTAAAGAGTCCTTGTGACAAGGATACTAGCAGACAGAGTAGAAGCGTTGATCCAATCGAGTGTATTGGTATGCGCACACCCATTACATGCGGTTAAAGATCTGGGAGGAGATGTGTGTAAGGCGGATGAGAAGGTGAAAGCATCGTAACCGCGCGTACCGGGATGATTGGAGGGTATACAAAATGGGTGTAGGGGTATAATGACCCGTGCAATCTACCGAACAGTGACGGGGGAAGGGGCAGTCAGCGTCAAGCTGCTTTGACAACATTCAGGTTGATTGACTTTGATTGACCCAGTCCAGCACATAGCCTCGTACCCTGCAGGTACGAATGTCAAAAATAGTTCCAACTGGCAGGTTCGCCAACTTTCGCCAACTTACAGAATAAATGATCCTGAATAATGAATGGCAGTCAACAGCAAGCATAGCATTCTTCGTCTTCGTCTAACATGCACAGCGTGTCATCGTTCACAATTGAATCATACATAGTCAATGTAAAGAGGCCAATAAAGTGCTGAAGCCAAGGCGTTGACCATGGCAAGATTGGAATGCAGTCTGAGGCCATCGCGCCTGCACGGCGACCAGAGTCCAAAAAGTTATGAACAACATCCGAATGTTCACAAACATGGAATAAGGCAGCTGTAGAAGATGTTATGTTGAATGTATGAAAAATTCGTCCAACCTAACGCAACCAGACTTTTCAATGAGGCCTCGTTGATATGTTCTTCAGCCTGTCGTGATCTTTAGGCGTTTGGGACGTGTTGGCAGGGTGTGAAATCCATCGTCGACTTCAGAATTCGGTAAATCCGCTCACATCGCCCTGACATCGCCTCAAAGTCAGATAAGACGAGTTCCCGACATCATTTCGTAGCCGTCGAAAACTTGTTTTCGATGGTCTGCGGCGACAGGTGGACAATAGGAATCCCTACAGGTAAAAATGATACGGTACCACCAGGCACAAGGGCGTCTAATGAGATTCGGATTCGGGAACGCAACAGGAAAGGGTGACAAGGGGCGATGTTGCTGTAAGCTTTCAACAACCTCGAAGCTTCAACATGCTACACCGACCATAGTTGCCAAAAGCAACGCCCCGAGCGTAAGGACAGTATTTATCCGGGCGTCACTGGATCGGGTCACGGTGACGGTGACGGTTGGACCCCCAAAAGACGCGTAAAGGGTAGTTATAGTCGGGGGGTGGACGACCTGGCTCGGATTGTAACAGCCATCGCTAACATTATTCTGACCTCGAAGAACGTGGCAGTATGGACGGTTGGCGAATGCATTGACCGCAACGGCGTTTACGCACAAGGTCTGCAAGTTTCCGTCGCCCGACATTCCCGACGCACAAAGACGGATAATGCCTGGGGTGGCAGAGATGGGATAATTGGCGCCACCCAAAAAAGTATTGTCGACACCGTTGTAGTAGGCAATGGACAGGCTCTGAGCCAGGTGGACATCCAAAACAGTGGCAAAGTCCGTGCTCTCGTCATCGCCTCCGTTGCAAGAAGTGGCTCGCGTCAAGCCAGAGATGGGTATATAGCACCAAGCTCCTGCAGCGTTCTGTTGTATGCACTCTGTATAAACGCATGTCGCTGTCGTGAAGCGAGCATGGGCAAAAGGAGTCGATGACGCCACAAGAAAAAATATCATGACGACAATGAGATACCCAATATGACTGGGGTTCGACGGAATTCTTTTCATGGTCTAGGGAAAATTGTCGATTAGTAGATTCAAGAGTTGGTTGAGAGTCGTACTTCACTCACGAAATCTTTCATCGTTCCAGCTCTCATCTCTGAGAGATACTAAGAGGAATTCTGAGCGCTGAACTGCGCTGAATCATGGTTCACTTTGGTCAGTCCCAAGTCAGTCCATCTGCGATCTGAGGAGGAGGCCTGGCAGGAAAGCAGATGCAGGACCAAACAATTGCAGCGCCTAAGGCCTAAACGTTAAACGCCCAGGCCTGGCGCTTGTGCCAGATGACAATATTAATACACATGGTTGTAGTATGCAGAAGCCAGTTAAAAGCAACGGTGAGGCCTGCTTAATGACAATAGACTGTAATGGTGGGTGTTATCATGCTCTATAACCTCCCCCCCACGCAGGTGTAGGACTCTCCTCGACTCTAGCCCCAATATTCAGAGTGTTCTGCAACAAATCCTCACCTAGCATCCTCAATCCACCTTGTTGACGATGGGCAGCAGCAGCGGCCTGCGCAGCTATTCTCTGAGCTGGGGCAACGCCAAAGACCGTTTCCTCCACAAAATCCCCGCCTCCAGCATTACCATCAAAACCGTCAAACGACTCATCGTCGTCGAATCCATCATCCTCTACAGCATTTGCAAATGGATGTATGGGTACTAACCCATTATCTGCGTCTTCATCCGTCAGGGAATCGCTGGAGTGATTGGAAGACCCAAATGAGTCGTCACCTCCCCTCCTTCCCTGTGAAGCCATGAGAAAAGCCGCAGAAGGATGCGCTGTGTTATTGATCTCGTCGAGAGAATCAGAGTCCGAGTCGATATCATGGTGCGGCTGATCATAATCGGATGTCGAAAGTACTCCTCTATCGAGAGGAGTCAACATGCTGTCATTTCGTTGTAGACTCTCGTCCCTTTCTTGATTGAGTGGAGCCTTGGTTTTGAGGCGCAGCCCAGGTGTCGACCCCAGTCTAGATACACTGGGAACATTTAGCCCCACACGGCGAACCATGCTATCGAAACTCGAATCAGCCAGGCTGACGCTAGTACTGCTTTCACGATTATAGCGAGAGAGCGATGGAGGAGTCGGTACGGTGCTCATGCTTGATTCAACGCCGCTGTTAGGATATCCGTATAGGTGTCGCATTTGACCGCTCCTCATCTGTGCGTCTTTGACCAGATCTCGCGCAATTCGCGCTGAAGCCTCTTTAGTAGGGGTTTGTCCAAGCTTCAGAAGTCCTAGCTCCGCTAATGACCTTGGAGGTCGAGCTGGCGACATTAATACGGGCGGTGACATGCCCTGTGGTAGTCCGTCAAATGAATCATCATCATCATCCGATTCCTTGGCAGCTTTATGCTTTGAATATCCCCTCCCATAACGTTGTGGTGTCAGGACTGTAGGGTCCCGAAGGTCAACCACGCCATCCCACTTGTCGGGATCAGTATTCGGTGGAAGGTATGGATTGAGTGTCTTCGGTACAGGCGTCTTCGGCTTTGTCCTGAATTTGAGTGGCGAGACCGGTTTGTGCGACGTGAAATCGGATGAAGATGCATCGCTTGCGGAATAAAGATTATGGCGAAGGACATTTCGTAAGAGGGGCTGTGAGGGTTCTTTTGCCTTTCCTTTCGTGGATTGTGAGACGGTTAGTTGACGCTGGCTTATTTCAGACGTAGAGTCTGGTGCTTGTCCGGCTGGTGTCATGTTGATTATAGACGGGGGAGCAAGGCTATTGTCGTCGTCGTCATCGAGACTTTGAATTTCCCTGCTGAGTCGGACAAGCGGAGGCTCCAGTGGATTCGCCCATGAGTTACTGGAACCCTCACTGGCGAAGCTCTGCTGCGTGCTCGCAACGCGAGCGGTAGCCGGAGTAGAAGAGAACGCGTCTTGACCAGGAAAAAATGAACTTTCTGTGTTTATGCTCGGTTCATAATATTTTTGCGAGTGCGATGCGTGAGACGCGTCTGGTTGGTCCTCGTTGACTTCTTCTCGTTCTGAAGACAAATCGTTCACAGTTGAGTGGTCATCGTATGTCGGTATGCGGATTTGTGCAGCTTGTTCGTAGAACGATGTCCAGAACTAAAGGTCCTTGGTCAAACGAAAAGGATACCACACCCAATTTCAATGACACACCTTTGCAGCCTCTCTCACGGGTTCTGTCCCAACCGCGTACCTCTTCACAGAGGGCAATACTTTATTTGCCAAAACATTATGAATCTTGGAAAAGTTTTCATCGATATTCTGGGCTTTGCGTCAGTTATGGATCTCTTCTCGAACGAAATGCTCTTGCCTGGAGCTTGATGGTAATCATCTGTTCCAACTGCTCGATTTGATCAAGGACTGACGCGTCTGTATCCAAACCCGGGACATCTATGGTAGTTGGATCGGCGGCTGGTTTCCAGCGAGGGGGATTGGGAGCAATGGGCTTGCGATGGTCAGGCATAGAGTACTCAAAATCACGATCTGTCACGTGTGACTAAACGCGCCTCAGGCACCCAAGATCTGCAGGGCAGTGTCGGTGTTCTGATGTGCACTGCACAAGCCAGGGCCAACCCTCCGAATCTCTCAAGCATGGCAACCGTCTTTACATCGATACCAAACTTTGAGCCTCGAGGTTGGAGTTTGGGGCAAGGAGGGTGGAAAGTTTGAAAGCTGTAAATCTCTTATCCAATCCACTGCAACACTTCATTGACGCCTCAGGGAAGCCTCATTTGTTTTTTTTTCATCTTCATCCTTTACGCTTCCGTTGTGTAGCTGTCTCGTCAAGGTATGCTCTTATCCCAAAACTAAGAGGTTGATCACAACGTAGACTCGAGTCTAGGCTCATGCGTCATGCTTTACTACAAGTCCATCCATTACGAAAGGATGCTCTACAATGCCGCACAGAAACTACTGCTGTAGATCAGCACCTAACTGGAGAAGAAAACAAGTGTGCTTACGTCCTCCCCACTCAACCAACTTCCTCCCAACCCACGCCCCCCACTTTATGCTCGCCTCGAACTCCGAGGCCATGGCGCTTGTCAATAATAAACGCCGTGGTCATGTCACTCTTTGCATTAACTAAGCCGGTTTCTGCCACTCCAATCATCAGACGTGCTGCTGAGTCGCAAGATTCTGGCGCACCTTCCATTGTCAGCAATTTTCAAGACCTGAGTGCAATTCTATCCCTTCTCGCTGCTGATACAGTTGAAGACAAACTTTGCGATCCCAGCTCTAACGATCTGGAGCGGATGTCGGCCACCTGGTCTCTCTTTGGCATTTTAGGTGTCGTTCGTGCATTCAGCAAGATTGCTGTCGGCCTGGCTGGCGCCGAGGCTGCGGGTATTCAGCTTTCTGGTTCTGGTGTCTACACAAGCAAGAGGACGAAGAGCGCTCTCAGCCGTTGGGTTGTTGGCATGCCAAATCCCACGCCGCTGTGGCAGGACGACCAAAACCGAATCCTAGGAGAAGTCGACGCCATTGGGGCTCCCTGGGTACGACCCCACATCGTTGTGGTGGGTTACTCGCGATGTCCTTTTCGCACAAGAGCTCGTCGCGTTATCTTCGATCGCGCAGTTTGTGTCTTTCTAACGGGTGTTATCACTGCTGTTCCCATCATAATTTTGAGGAGTCCACACGGGAACAACCTCTTGAACAATATGGCACTGGGAGTACTGGTGGGCAGCACTTTGATGTGTTGCGGTTTGAGTCTGGTGATCCAGGCCCGAAACGACGTTGGTGTCAACCACCTCCGTGATGTTTCATTGGAGCAACGATTCAAGGATGTATCAGCGTTGCGGACTGGGGACACCGTCATCACAGTTAAAGGTCAACACCCTAGTGCGATGATCCTCTGGCAAGAGGATCTGGTGGCAGTCAGGAGTGCTGACAGATTAGACATTCGGATTATGTCTGCAGCTGCCGCTCTTGCCCTTCTCGCTGGCTATATCGTCAACTACCTCGTCTTAGGTTCCACAAACAGCCCTCGAGCCTATATATGGCTTGGGGTCCAGATAGCAATACTCTTTTTGAGATACTGCCTGTGGGCAACCAGACCCCAGCTCTTGCACCAGCGAGAAGAATGCGTTCTCTACTTCACAGTAGGCTCCCTTGTGGACCCTATCGATCTTGACCACCCCGATAAAGAGGCAGGAGCTACGTTGTCGAGGGATGTTGTTCATTTCGCTGTAGCATCTGCTGGAAGCAAAGTACTCAACGATGGTGGAGACGTCCTCAAACTGAACTTGGACGTCCTCAATCTCCTTTCCGACACGGCTCCCAGGGATATCCTCCACGCCAACTATTGCAATTTAGATCAGCTGGTAAACCCCGAGAAAGGAAGGGCGATTCGTGCGATCAGGCTGCCATGGTCAGTTATGGAGGAGCTATATGCAGCGCAAGGTTTGATTCTCGGGAAAAACCCTTGGGCCTTAGGCGGCCTTTATTTGTCCGCCGTATTTGACATCAGCCCTAAGGGAACACATACTTTCCTCGGCTTGACGACGATTCACCCTCGCAGAAACAAAACGAACGAAGCGCTCTCGCAGGATGGCCTTTCTCGCTTGGCACCACCCGACGTGGTAGGATTTACATATGAATGTTATGGTATAACAGGCAGTCTAGTAGACGGAATCGTCTCCATTAAGGTTGGGGATGTTAATGGTTACGCGGATTGGCACACGAAATTTCGGGAGAACGTTGCGACTTGTCGATCTTCTGCAGTTTCCAATGGGCCCGGTCATTGCGAGGTGCATGTGAGGTATCTGGGGGAAGAGTCGAGGAAAGGAAAGCGGATGACAAGGATAGATCCCAGCATGAAAGACGTCTTCACCTCCGCACGCGATATCGTCAATCATGAGAAGGAGAAAGATCACTCGGTTTGCCAGAACGATTGTATTATATTTGGATTCTGAGATACTTGTGTAAGCGACGAACTGTTTTCTGGTGTGTAAGATGTGTTTCGGTGTATGTAGTAGTAGATAAAGGCCGGAATTTCTGTTGCTGGAGGAACGGCCGAGCGCCGTAGGCACGGTTCTAAAGCTTGTAACCCGTAGAGAGATGAAGGCAGCAATGAGGTTGCTTATAGACGGGTTATTCATGGAAACCAAACTTGCTTTCTGTCAATCACTATCTTTCTTCGCTGCTTTCTTTTCCTCCGTGGAGTGCCTTTGCGCCCTCTAGGTGATCACCGACACTTGAACTACAAGCTCGATAAGCGCCTAATGACTGTTCAAAAACCGGTACTTCCGCAACGGCTCTCCTTGCACTGGGGCATCGACGAGGACGTTGAAGAGATTAGCCGCTATGCCTACGGGGGCTATCACCCCATCCAGCTTGGAGATGTATTGTCAACGCCCGCAGATACCGAACCAAGCAATTCTCGCAAGTATCGCATACTCAGTAAGCTCGGTCATGGCTCTTTTTCCACCGTATGGCTAGCGTCTGCGCAGCATCATTCTGCGTCCGGGTAAACACGACCTTCTCAATGATTACTATCACGAGCGATTCACTTACTTGTCCCGCAGACGCCATTTTGCAATCAAAGTCTGCGTTGCCAATGCCGATCCTCAGCGTGAACTAGATGCTCTTAGACTGCTCCCCGGCGCCAGCGATGAAGGGCGCCATGTGCTACGGCTTCATGACAGCTTCACAATTGATGGTCCTAATGGCACACACGCCGTACATGCTTTCAATGTTCTAGGTTCATTCCACATAGTTGCTCGGCTTGCACAACCTCACTGGAACCCGCGGGATCTCTGTCGCCAAATTGCTCAAGGGCTAGCCTTTCTTCACCGTCATAGTGTTGTGCACGGAGGTTAGGTCATTTTATCCATTTTAGCATTCAAAATGATGGAAATAGGTGGGCTACAGATCTCCACATGGGAAATATTGGCGTGTCCATGCCGCAACTGGACGATATAACTGAGGAGGCCCTCATCGATCGCTTCGACCCGCCCGAATGCACAATAGTTTTTCCTCGTCAGACGCCCGCACGGCCAGAATCCTTGCCTCCGTACCTTGTCCCGCCGACGCATATATCCCAACTCCTTCTGAAGCCAACCGCTGAACTGCACATTGAGCTACTCGATTTAGGAAATGGTATGTATCAGACGAGAATGATGTTTGCCGTGGGCTCACGTTAGCTCGGTAGCTATAATTGTCGGAAGCAGCTCCGCACCTCCTGCCTGTACGCCTGCGGCGGTATGTGCGCCAGAGATCATGTTTGAACAAGTCACTACCTCGGTCGTCACCCAATCTGCTACAACCGCGAGCGACATCTGGGCACTGGCTTGCATTGTATGCATAATCACTACTCTGGTTTATAAGTTTATGCGCCTCTAACACTAGTTGACAGATGTACGAAATCGTCTTTAACGTGATCCTGTTCCACCTCGCATCACACGACGACTACCTCCTGGGAAAGATGGCGGCCGTTTGCGGCCAAGTCCCGCCGTCGTGGCGCAGCTTTTGGGACTCGAACGATCAACTCTGCAAACTGGGTGATTAGCGGTCGGGTTTTTTGAATCCTTGCCCGCACTGACTCCCCATCTTGCAGATATTTCCCAGGAAGCAGCCGACCAGAAGTGGCAGAGAAAGATAGATAATTCATCTGCGAGAAAAGGTGGCGCACTTAGTAGAGAAGATTTTGTCATCTTTTGCGACCTTTTACAAAAGATGCTCAAGATAGATCCAAGTGATCGAATAACTATTGAGGAGGTACTGGCGCACCCGTGGCACACCCAGACAGCGGACAATTCAATTTGATAACTCGAGAACCAGATTTTTCAAAAAATCTCAGATTTGGAAAAGCCGGATGGATGGCTGGCGTAGGGTGGCATCCTTGAGACAAGCAGCATAAGTCACAAAGCAGAAGAGGTTTTGAAGAGTCAAAACATTCAACACATCGGCATTAGTCTTCAACAAGTCAAGGAGTTGGAGGAGTTCAGCCATTGGAAGGACGGCTGCAACAGAGTTTATATACATTCCTCGGCTCTAAAGGAATATTGAATAAATATCTAAGTAGTTCAGCAGACCTCCACATGCTTGTGCTTTTGAATATTTCAGACCCGTAAAGTGTAAGAATATGCACGAAACGAGCGTAGCGTACCTTCTTTCACATCGTTGTGGATCCAGTGACCCTCGGGCGCCTAATGTTGGAAAATACTCTATTTCAAAAGGATGGGACTCGGTTTGTCAGAACGATTGTATTCTGAAATACTTGTGTGTAAGTGTTGAACTGTTTTTCTGGTGATGCAATGTAATATGCGCGTTCCATGCATGTCGTAGGTGGGGGCCGTTATTACTGTTGTTCATACTTCCAAATCCTTCACTATGAACATACCTGTCCCGCCTGAAAGTCATGTGTACACTGGCAACTTTCTGGGGTCGAGAGTGAGCACCTCCGAGAAAGCAGAACGTCGACGCATCCAAATATCATCGGCCAAGAGCGTTCAAGGGCATGACCTAAGTTTCTGATCAGCTTTGCAGTCCCTATTAAGAGGAAATTCGAAATACCGAAAAATGGGCTTGACGGGCTGCTTTTACTGCCGGACCATTCCCACTCTTTATCTGGGTGATGAGGGTCGTAAAGTGTAAGAATATACGCGAAATAAGCGTGGCGTACCTTCTGGATCGTTGTAGATCCAGTGACCCTCGGGCGCCTAGAAAAGTTCAATGTTGGAAAAACACTCCATTTCAAAAAAAAGGGAATCACCGTTAAGACATCAAAGAGATCTTGATAGAGCCTCTTTGGATTACGCAGAATTGACTTCCTCGAGACAATAAATTGTCCCTTGTAGGTACACTGAAGGCAACACTGTGAAAACAAAATACTCGGAAAACAGGGATTATAAGTACCAGTTGTCCGCCGCTTGGACACAAGCGTCCTGTAAACATCGCATAAATTTCTCGCATACGTGGAAAATATTTCTTCAACCCGTGAGCGTCCCTATGGTATAATAAGATGAATAAGGTAACACTGGAGTGTAAGGTAGGCACTGCACCTTCCGCAGTCGCATTCTGCATATCTTCCAAGACTAATAAAAGATGTTTCCTTTCGAAGCACAGAAATCCGGGAATTTACAATGTCCTTGACTTCCAAGATTGCCTGACCAAACAGTATGTGTGAGGAAAATTCATGTGGATATCGTTGTGCTCGATCATATTGTGAAAGGATATGAGTTAGGCTGTTTATGAGTTATTCTTCGTCAGACGCCCATGTTTTACGAAGCGAACAAAAAAAGTCCTTACAATGATCCACCTTCTCGCCCCCGATTGGGAAGTCTAATGATAGAATCTGCCCCAAGCAATGTTTGCAAAGAGTTGTTTACAGGGAGCGATTCATCCTTGGAATAGACAATGATCTTGCTGGAAAAGCCTCTAGACCCTAGTTGCTCACGCAGGGCTTGGATCCCCTGAGCGACAGTAGTGACGTTCTCTCGGTAGTAGGATAACACAACGTCGATGTCCTGTACTTGACGGTGGCCCAAAAAGAATCTCTGGTAAACTTGAGAGGAAAGCCGAGTAGGAAAGTTGACAAGGATCAGGATCGAGAGACCCACTGGCAAGAGAACCATCGCGAGGCTGATCCTCAAGTTCATCTTCGTCCAGTGCCACTAGAGCGATTCTTAGATGAAACAGGCGGAGAGAGGGAAAAGAGTGGGCAGGTATAGGCCCTCTGTGAGACCCAAAGGGTGTGTGCTCGATGCGTGCAACGGGCTCATACGGGGCTTGATCCAAGTTTGTTCCAGCTTTGATCTCATCATGGAGCTTGAACGCCATGCCGTTGCTCAAGAGGACCTCACGCGTATTCACCGGATTGGATCCGTTTGGAACGTTCTCACTCAATACCAGGAGTATTTAAATTTTTGGTGCACTAACCGCAACTGTTGAAAAATCTTCTTCCTTTCAAAATCCTTCAATGCAACACTCGTATATTGACCAAGCTTTCTCCCAACCCACCATATACGACCCCATTCTTTCATGCCTTCCACCTCCCACAATTATGCGATGTGGCCGTACCTGTCGCACGATCTATGTTGCCACCAAAGACTTTAACACCAGAGCCTATAACATCAATCGTCACCTCTCAAGGTTCTTCAACGATCCGGAGGGATTTCGTTCCCTCCAAGCTCAAACGGCCGCTCTCATATCGGGGTCCAACGCACTCCAGTTTTTGGATCGATCACATTACGCCGATTCCGACCTCGACGTCTTTGTATTTTCAGGCACCGTTGGAGACATTGGGCGATGGTTGATCAGTCACGAAGGATATTCATTCACCCCCAGGCCAGAGCAATCGCCTGAGTTTGAAGAGGCCGCCCTTCAAATATCTCCTGTCCCTGGCGAACCCGAGGCATTCGAGGTGCACGAAGCGGAATATCGTTCAACCGGTATCATTGGTGTACATTCGTTTTCGAAAGCGCCGGACCTTACGATCCAACTCATAACGACTCGTCGCAGCCCCATGGACTGTATTTTGTGTTTCCACTCCAGTACACTGTTCTTCTACTCTGCATATTCTTCGACTAATATCCGCTGATCTAGCTTGTGTGATGAATGTGATTGCTTTCGATGCTGCTTATTCATTGTACCCTAGGGCAACATTCGACTTGAGGCGTGGGCTCTCACTAGCACATATTTCTCCTCGCGAAGCAAAAGCCCTTGCAAAATATGGAGCCCGCGGGTGGGCGATCCATTCGACCATATGGCCGCACGAGAAAGACACCTTACAGCCTCTTTTCAAAGTTGATGTCCTGCGTCGCATGGGTGATCGTGATTCATGGGTCATTCCTCTTGATACGACTAACATCACGTTGCGTTCGCCGTTCACATTATCGTCGCCCCCCTTCACAGAAGACCCAGCAGCTTTCTCTAGCTGGAGGCTTTGGGAACCCACTTCCAGGGAGTACGATATTTCGTACCGTTTCTTGTCGTCAACTATCTTGAAGTACGACTATGTGAATGACGACCTTGATTTTTTAAAGATCATGATCCCGTTCTTCCAGAAGCAAGGTTTGCTGGAACACTCAAAATTTCGTGGGCTCCCGAAGGATGAGGGGCCTTGGACTTGGTTGAGCGAATCTGATTTTCTACATCGACTTGTTTCAACTAACCATGACTCTAGGTGGGACGCGTCTCTTCCGGGCTTTTACAAGGCCTACATCAAGCAGCTCGAGGACAGAAGGATGGATGAAAGCTGACTTGTCTTTTATCACAACAGTACCATCGGCTGGCCTCCTTGTATAATCTACACATGTCAATTAGGAGCAACATCCTGAACAGCATCATGAAATTTTTTGATAATTCGTCTCTGGGCATCCACTCCCTTCTCGTCCTGCATCAACAACAACATTAGTACTCCACAAGGCTTAGCAAGATGTCACAAACTGAAGTGTCCCCAATTGCCCGAACAACAACATATTTCCTTCCAGTCAATATATCCTCCGTCACATCCCCAAATTTATCAGAAGTTGATGTCGCAGCAAAAACGTCATGGGAGCCGGTCACCAGTCCTCCAGCCTCTTCAGCGATGACGATTCCAGCACACACATCCCAGGGCCAACAGCCAATCTCCCTTCATGCAGCAGTGTCTTCAAATCGGGAGCAACTCGGGGGAGGGGGACGTACCAGTAGATGTCAAGACTTCCTTGTGCAACCATTCCGTAATTCAACGCAGCGCTTCCCTTCGAACGAAGGGGGTGTGCCATTTTGCCGCCGAGGACGAAGTGCATGTGAGGTATCTGGGGCAAGAGTCGAGGAAAGGAAAGCGGATGACGAGGATAGATCCCAGCATGAAAGACATCTTCACCTCCGCACGCGATATCGTCAATCATGAGAAGGAGAAAGATCACTCGGTTTGTCAGAACGATTGTATCATTTTTGGATTCTGGAATACTTGTGATGTAAGTGACGGGCTGTTTTTCTGGTGATACAATGTAAGATATGTGTATGCTGTAGTAGATTGAGGCCGAAATTACTGTTGTTCGTACGTAGGTACTATACATTCCAAATTTTTCACTACGATCGTAACTGCCCTGCCTAAAAGTCATGTGTACACTGGCAACTTTCTGGGGACGACAGCGAGCACCTCCGAGAAACCAGAACGTCGACGCATCCGAATATCGTGGGCCAAGAGCGCTCAAGGGCATGACCTATGTTTCGGATCAGCTTTGCAGTCCCAAGGACGGGGGAAACTCGAAATACCGAAAAAGGGGCTTGAGGGAGTGCTTTTACTGCCGGACCATTCCCACTCTTGATCTGGATGATGAGGGTCGTAAAGTGTAAAAATATACGCGAAATAAGCGTGGCGTACCTTCTGGATCGTTGTAGATCCAGTGACCCTCGGGCGCCTAGAAAAGTTCAATGTTGAAAACACTCCATGTTAAAAGAAAGGATTTTACCGTTAAGACATAAAAAAGATCTTGATAGTCCTTCTTTGGATTACGCAGAATTGACTTCCTCGAAACAATAAATTGTCCCTTGTAGGTACACTGAAGGCAACACCGTGAAAACAAAATACTTGGAAAACAGAGATTATAAGTACCAGTTGTCCGCCGCTTGGACACAAGCGTCCTGTAAACATCGCATAAATTTCTCGCATACGTGGAAAGTATTTCTTCAACCCGTGAGCGTCCCTATGGTATAATAAGATGAATTAGGTAACACTGAAGTGTAAGGTAGGCACTGCACCTTCCGCAGTCGCATTCTGCATATCTTCCAAGACTAATAAAAGATGTTTCCTTTCGAAGCACAGAAATCCGGGAATTTACAATGTCCTTAACTTCCAAGATTGCCTGACCAAACAGTATGTGTGAGGAAAATTCATGTGGATATCGTTGTGCTCGATCATATTGTGAAAGGATATGAGTTAGGCTGTTTATGAGTTATTCTTCGTCAGACGCCCATGTTTTACGAAGCGAACAAAAAAAAGTCCTTACAATGATCCACCTTCTCGCCCCCGATTGGGAAGCCTAATGATAGAATCTGCCCCAAGCAATGTTTGCAAAGAGTTGTTTACAGGGAGCGATTCATCCTTGGAATAGACAATGATCTTGCTGGAAAAGCCTCTAGACCCTAGTTGCTCACGCAAGGCTTGGATTCCCTGAGCGACAGTAGTGACGTTCTCTCGGTAGTAGGATAACACAACGTCGATGTCCTGTACTCGACGGTGGCCCAAAAAGAATCTCTGGTAAACTTGAGAGGAAAGCCGAGTAGGAAAGTTGACAAGGATCAGGATCGAGAGACCCACTGGCAAGAGAACCATCGCGAGGCTGATCCTCAAGTTCATCCTTTTCCAGTACCACTAGAGCGATTCTTAGATGAAACAGGCGGAGAGAGGGAAAAGGGTGCACAGGTATGAGCCCTCTCCAAGATCCAAAGGGAGTGCACTCGATGCGCGCAACCGGCTCATACGGGGTTTGATCTCATCAAAACACGCTTGCATGCCGCTGCTAGAGAGGACCTCATAACAAAATCCAGTCAACCAGAGTCAACCTTCGCTCCTCAAGCGTGTTCACCGAATTGTGGCCGTTTGGAACATTTTCAGGACTTTGGTGCACTGGCGGCAAACGTCATGCACTTTGTTGAGAGTTTAATCTTCCCAAATAAATCCTCCGATGCAACTCTCGTATATTGACCAAGCTTTCTCCCAACCCACCATATACGACCTCATTTTTTCATGCCTTCCACCTCCCACAATCATGCGATGTGGCCGTACCTGTCGCGCGATCTATGTTGCCACCAAAGACTTCAACACCAGAGCCTATAACATCAATCGCCACCTCTCAAGATTCTTCAACAACCCGGAGGGATTTCGTTCCCTTCAAGCTCAAACGGCCGCTCTCATATCGGGGTCTAACGCGCTCCAGTTTTTGGATCGATCACGTTATGCCGATTCCGACCTCGACGTCTTTGTATTTGCAGGCACCGTTAGAGAGATTGGGCGATGGTTGATTAATCACGAAGGATATTCATTCACTCCCAGACCAGAGCAATCGCCTGAGTTTGAAAAGGCCGCCGTTGAAATATCTCCTGTTCCTGGCGAACCTGAGGCATTCGAGGTGCACGAAGCGGAATATCGTTCAACCGGTATTATTGGTGTGCACTCGTTTTCGAAAGCGCCGGATCTTACGATCCAACTCATAACGACTCGTCGTACCCCGATGGACTGTATCTTGCGTTTTCACTCCAGTATTGTGGTCTTCTACTTTGCATATTCTTTGACTAATATGCGCCGTTTTAGCTTGTGTGATGAACGTGATTGCTTTCGATGCTGCTTATTCGTTGTACCCTAGGGCAACATTCGACTTGAGGCGTGGGCTCTCACTAGCACATATCTCTCCTCGCGAGGCAAAAGCCCTTGCGAAATATGGAGCCCGCGGGTGGGTGATCCATTCGACAATATGGCCGCACGAGGAAGATACCTTGAAGCCTCTTTTCAAAGTTGACGTCCTGCGCCGCATGATTGATCGTGATTCATGGATCATTCCCTTTGATACGACAGACATCACGTTGCGTTCGCCATTCAATTTGTCGTCGCCCCCCTTCACAGAGGACCCAGCTGCTTTCTCTAGCTGGACGCTTTGTGGACGCACTTCCCTGGAGTACGATATGTCGTACCGTTTCTTGTCGTCAACCATCTTGAAGTACGACTATGTAAATGACGACCCTGGTTTCTTAGAGGTCATGATCGCGTTCTTCCAGAAGCAAGGTTCGCTGGAACACTCAAAATTTCGTGGGCTCCCGAAGGATGTGGAGGCTTGGACTTGGTTAAGCGAATCTGATTTTCTACATTGACTTGTTTCAACTAACCATGACTCTAGGTGGGACGCTTCTCTTCCGGGCTTTTACAAGGCCTACCTCAAGCGGCTCGAGGACAGAAGGATGGATGAAAGCTGACTTGTCTTTTATCATAACAGTACCATCGGCTGGCCTCCTTGTATAATCTACATATGTCAATTAGGAGCAACATCCTGAACAGTATCATAAAATTCTTTGATAATTCGTCTCTGGGCATCCACTCCCTTCTCGTCCTGCATCAACAACAACATTAGTACTCCACAAGGCTTAGCAAGATGTCACAAACTGAAGTGTCCCCAATTGCCCGAACAACAACATATTTCCTTCCAGTCAATATATCCTCCGTCACATCCCCAAATTTATCAGAAGTCGATGTCGCAGCAAAAACGTCATGGGAGCCGGTCACAAGTCCACCAGCCTCTTCAGCGATTACGATTCCAGCACACACGTCCCAGGGCCAACAGCCAATCTCCCTTCATGCAGCAGTGTCTTCAAATCGGGAGCAACTCGGGGGAGGGGGACGTACCAGTAGAGGTCAAGACTTCCTTGTGCAACCATTCCGTAATTCAACGCAGCGCTTCCCATCGAACGAAGGGAGTGTGCCATTTTGCCGCCGAGGATACCCTGGGCTGGGTTACCTGCCAAGCGGGAGAACGAGGCCGCTTTAGCGGATATGGTGGTTTCAGAGCGATCCGAACCCCACTCCACGGCTGACAAGGTAGTTCTATAAGATGGTAAGGAGAAACAATAGAGTAGGGAGTATACCGATGAGAGCTTGGTTGAGGGAAGGAAGCGGTTTGGGTGGGGATGCGAGCGGAAGCCTCTTGGGTTCGCCGTTTGCTTGGCTAAGATGCGAACCTTGTCCTTTCACGCCCGAGTACTCGAAAACGGTATAAATCAAACTGCAGCATAAGAGTAATACGAGGAAGGACATACAAGATGGTTAAGGAATGGATTGTAGATGACCCCCAGCACCGGTCGTCGTTTATAAATTAGCCCTAGGGAAATGCAGGCGAACGGGAAACCGTGAACGAAATTTGTTGTCCCATCTGCAAGAGAACTGTCAGAGGAGACGTGATTGAAATATCCCAACCATACCAATAGGGTCTACGCAAAATGTAGGCTCATCCGTCAATGGAGGACGCGATCCCGCCGAATACGATTCTTCCCCAATACTATTGAAACAATCCCAATATTTATCCTCAGCACCCGCATAAACAAAACATCTCTCACAATTTGAAGTTGGGGTACTTGATCCCCAATTCCTTCTTCACCAACTCCTCAACGCGAACGTCGTACTCCGTTACCAGATCCACAGAGTTCTTCTTCTCATTGACATTCGACCCGGCAGATACAGCTTGGATAGCTTCGGAACCTTCCAAGATCAATTCACCGGCCTTACGCGCGAGGGTAGTCGTAAATTCGAGGACGGCCTTCAGATCCTGTGGAGTGAGCTCGGGAACGGACATGATGGTTTGAAGTTTGAGCGATCGATTAGATGAGCTCCATGATGTCAGAGCGTTTCTGGGCCTCAAGCGGAGAGAGCACGTTGGTAGAACGCGTCAACTAATCAAAATCATCACGGTGGACGACGAGCAGTTGGAAACAACGTTTGATGTGCAAAGTTAGATAACAAATTCTTATGGAAGAAGGTCATGAATTGCATTCGAATATACAACTACGTTCACATATACGAGGGAGCTAGAGACAAGAGAAATGTTCAACGAGCACTTGGTCGTCGCGGAGGCGAGAGCACGGCATAAACAAAAAACCACACAAGAGAGATCACATAACCGCCAAACCGGAAGTTTATGTCGGGATCGTGAAGAAGTTGAGGCGGCCAATCACACTCACAGATATTCATGGACGATGACAGCTACGATGATCGAGGCAACCGGGGTAGAATGCAATGTTACTGTCGTGAATGTGAGCATAGAGGTCGACTGATCAGTAGATACCGCCGCGGGGCCTTCAGGGAATTCAATGAGCAAGACCATTAAATCTGAAGTCAATAGTTCTCGAGTTATCAAATTGGATTGTCCGCTGTCTGGGTGTGCCACGGGTGCGCCAGTACGTCCTCAATCGTTAGTCGTTCACTTGGATCGATCTTGAGCATCTTTTGTAAAAGGTCGCAAAAAATGACACGATCTTCTCTATTAAGTGCAGATGAACCATCTATCTTTGTCTGCCACGTCTGGTCGGCCTCTTCCTGCGAAATATCTGCAAGATGGTGAGTCAGTGCGGGCAAGGAATCAGGAACTTCGACCGCTAATCACCCAGTTTGCAGAGATTTTCGTTCGAGTCCCAAAAGTTGCGCCACGATGGCGGGACTTGGCCGCAGACGGCCGCCATCCTTTTCAGGAGGTAGTCATTGCATGATGCCCTGTGGAACAGCTCTGGGCCAAAGACGATTTGGTGCATCTGTCAATTAGTGTTAGAGGGGCATAAACATATAAACCGAAGTAGTAATTGTGCATACAATGCAAGCCAGTGCCCAGATGTCGCTCGCGGTTGTAGCAGGTTGGGTCACGACCGATGTAGTGACTTGTTCAAACATGATCTCTGGCGCACATACCGCCGCAGGCGTACAGGCAGGAGGTGCGGAGCTGCTTCCGACAATTGTAGCTACCGAGCTGACAGTGAGCCCACGGCAAGTATCATTCTCGTCCGATACATACCGTTTCCTAAATCGAGTAGCTCAACGTGCAGTTCGGCGGGTGGCTTCGGGAGGAGTTCGGAGATATCCGTCGGTGGGACAAGGTACGGAGGCAAGGATTCTGGCGATGCAGGCGTCTGACGAGGGAAAACTATTGTGCATTCGGGCGGGTCCAAGCGGTCGATGAGGTCCTTCTCGGTGATCTCGTCCAGTTGCGGCATGGTCACGCCAATATTTCCCATGTGGAGGTCTGTAGCCAGCCCATCTCCATCAGTGTTAATACTAAAATAATTGAAATGACCTAACCTCCGTGCACAACACCATGACGGTGAAGAAAGGCTAGCCCCTGAGCGATTTGGCGAGAGAGTTCCCTCGGGTTCCAGTAAGGTCGTGCAAGCCGAGCAACTAGGAATGAACCAAGAACATTGAAAGCATGTACGGCGTGTGTGCCATTAGGGCCATCAATTGTGAAGCTGTCATGAAGCAGTAGCACATGGCGCCCTTCATCGCTGGGGAGCCGTCTAAAAACACTAGTTCACGCTGAGGATCGGCATCGGCAACGCAGACTTTGATTGCAAAATAGCGTCTGCGGGTAAATAAGTGAGTCGGTCGCGATAGTAATCATTGAGAAGGTCGTGTTTACCCGGATGCAGAATGATGCTGCGCAGACGCTAGCCATACGGTGGAAAAAGAGCCATGACCGAGCTTACTGAGTATGCGATACTTGCGAGAATTGCTAGTTTCCGTATCTGCGGGCGTTGACAATACTTCTCCAAGCTGAATGGGGTGATAGCCCCCATAGGTATAGCGGCTAATCCTTTCAACGTCCTCGTCGGCATTCCAGTGCAAGAGCCGTTGGGGAGGTTTGAATTTTTTTGCAACAGTCATAAGCTGTCATAAGGCGCTTATTCCGAGATTCGCCGGCGTAATCAGTGGCAGTGATCATCGATCACTGTCAGAAAGCAAGATAAAGTTCCCACGGATGATCACCCTCAGGGCCTCAAGGAACTCACCAATATCCACCTATAGCTACAGACATGTTTTTGACGCGTTCAAAGACGGTATGTGCACTAAATCTTGTTTTTTTTTTCCTGAAAGAGCTCACTTTACATTGTAGGTTTAGGTGTCAACACCTTTTTGCCAGAAGGACGTCTATTTCAAAGTGTGACCTGCATAACCGTTTTTTGAACTAAATAGAAGCGAATTATAGTCGAATATGCCATTGAAACTATCAACGTCAGTCTTCATTCCAAAATACATAGTATATTTACCTACACGTTCACCCATAGCTAGGCTCAACGACAGTAAGGCCATTGGTAAGCATCACAGCATTAGCCTTCGATTCCAGAAGAGTTCCAAATCTCAAGTGGGAATTTTGGTTCGAAAAAACTGGTTCTCGAGTCATCGAATCGGACTGTCCGCTGTCTGGGTGTACCACGGGTGCGCCAGCACTTCCTCGATAGTTATTCGATCACTTGGATCTATCTTGAGCATCCTTTGTAAAAGGTCGCAAAAGATGACAAAATCTTCTCTACTAAGTGCGCAACCTTTCATCGCAGATGAATCATCTATGTTTGTCTGCCAGATCTGGTCGGCCGCTTCATGGGAGATATCTGCAAGACGGCAAGTCAGTGCGGGCAAGGAATCAGTAAGTTCGACCGCTAATCACCCAGTTTGCAGAGATGTTCGTTCGAGTCCCAAAAGCTGCGCCACGACGGCGGAATTTGACCGCAGACGGCCGCCACCTTGCCCAGGTAGTAGACGCTGAATGATGGCCAGTGGTACAGGTCTCCGCCAAAGACGATTCGGTGCATCTGTCAACTAGTGTTAGCGGGCATGAACATATAAACCGGAGTAGTGGTTGTGCATACAATGCAAGCCAGTGCCCAGATGTCGCTCGCGGTTGTAGCAGCTTGGGTGACGACCGATGTAGTGACTTGTTCAAACAGGATCTCTGGCGCACATACCACCGCAGGTGTACAGGCAGGAGGTGCGGAGCTGCTTCCAACAATTATGGCTAACGAGATAACGTGAGCCCACGGCAAATATCAATCTCGTCTAGCACATACCACTTCCTAAATCGAGTAGCTCAATGTGCAGTGCAGCGGGTGGCTTCAGGAGGTGAAAGGCGATATCCGTCGGCGGGACAAGGTATGGAGGCAAGGATTCTGGCCGTGCGGGAGTCTGACGAGGAAAAACTATTGTGCAATTGGGCGGGTCGAGGCGATCGATGAGGTCCTCCTCAGTGATATCGTCCAGTTGCGGCATGGACACGCCAATATTTCCCAAGTGGAGGTCTGTAGCCCACCCATTTCCATCAGTTTTGATGCTAAAATGGATAAAATGACCTAACCCCCGTGCACAACATCATGACGGTGAAGAAAGGCTAGGCCATGAGCGACTTGGCGACAGAGTTCCCGCCGGTTCCAGTAAGATCGTACAAGCCCAGTAACTATGTCGAATGAAACTAGAACATCGAAAACATGTACGGCATGTGTGCCATTAGGACCATCAATTGTGAAGCTGTCATGAAGCAGTAGCACATGGCGCCCTTCATCGCTGGGGAGCCGTCTAAAAACATCTAGTTCACGCTGACGATCGGCGTTGGCAACGCAGACTTTGACTGCAAAATAGCGTCTGGGGACAAATAAGTGAGTCGCTCACGATAGTAATAGATGAGAAAGTCGTGTTTACCCGGACGCAGAGTGATGCTGCGCAGACGCTAGCCATACGGTGGAAAAAGAGCCATGACCGAGCTTACTGAGTATGCGATACTTGCGAGAATTGCTTGGTTCGGTATCTGCGGGCGTTGACAATACTTCTCCAAGTTGGATGGGGTGATAGCCCCCATAGGTATAGCGGCTAATCTTTTCAACGTCCCCGTCGGCGCCCCAGTGCAAGGAAAGCCGTTGTGGAGGTATAGGTTTTTCAACAGTCATTGAGGCGCTTACGTTTGGTTTGTGTGTAATCAGAAAGCAAGATAAGATAAAGTAAAGTTCCCACGGATGATCACCCTCAAGGAGAACACGCAATACATAGTACCTCCTCCACTCTCACCAATATCCACCTATAAACATGTTTTTGACGCGTTCAGAGTACGGTATGTGCACCCAAACTTTACGTTTTCCTCAAAGATCTTACTTTGTATTGTAGATCGAGGTGTCAACACCTTTTCACCAGAAGGACGTCTATTTCAAGGTGCGACTTGCGTAACCATTGTTATTTGAACTGAATAGAGGCGTGTTGTAGTCGAGTATGCCATTGAAGCCATCAAAGTCGGTCTTTCATATGAAATATATATCACATTCATCTATATGTTCACCATAGCTAGGGTCAACGACAGTCGGAATCCGAACCCCAGCAGGCGTCGTCCTAGGCGTCGAGAAACGTGTACAATCCCCCCTTTTAGAAGCAAGCTCTATCGAAAAGATAATGGAAATCGATTCCCACCTCGGCTGCGCCATGTCTGGGCTAACGGCCGACGCCAGAACGATGATCGACCATGCGAGAGTAACTGCCCAAAATCACGCGTTCACCTACGACGAAAAGATCAAGGTGGAGAGTGTGACGCAGGCCGTGTGTGATTTGGCGTTGAGGTTCGGAGAGAGTGTGCACGACGAAGAGGCCATGATGAGTCGGCCGTTTGGTGTCGCGTTGCTGATTGCTGGGATCGATGAGCTTGGTCCACAACTGTACGTGTAGCATCTGTTTCTCCTGCGAATTAATTTACTGATGTTTAAGAAGATATCACACAGATCCTTCTGGTACCTTCGTACGGTATGAGGCGAAAGCCATTGGGTCTGGATCAGAAGCGGCGCAACAGGAGCTGCAAGACAAGTGTCATAAGGTATTGTTCTTCTTGCCCTAACACGAGCAGCGGCGCTCAAACCAACATTTATTCAGCAAATGACCCTGAAGGAAGCACAACTCCTGACACTTCGCGTTCTCAAGCAAGTTATGGAGGAGAAACTGGACCAGCACAATGTGCAACTAGCTCAGGTTAGTTTCGACTCATTACAGTTTGATATCCATTGACGTGTTTGGCCTTTTGCTGTAGGTAACGTCGGAGAAAGGCTTTGAGATTTTGGACGAGTCAAGTCTGAAGCAAGTAATTGAAGAAATGTGATACTCTTCGGATAGATTTGTAATGCCAGCCTTCCTCAATATCTAGCTCCAGGAATCATCAGAAACTGCACAAAACTCGCGATATCGCTGGCGTCTGCCTAATAATGGATATCTTTCTTTCTGACCATTATTCTATTTTACATCTGAAAAGCTCTTCCGTCGAGCCAGCTCGCGAGTCGCCTACTTCAAGCTAGGAAAAATAATCATTCCAGATTTTTACCGTGTATCAAGCATCGACATACCTCACAATACATTCAACCTCAACAAGGACGTCCTTCGGCAACCTCGCAACCTCCACAGCCGACCGCGCAGGCTTATGCTCGCCAAAAAACTCGGCGTAAACCCCATTGACAGCCACAAAGTCGTCCATCGATTTCAAGAACACCTATTTCATTCAATCCCTTAGCTCTCGATCATTAAAAAAAAAGCATCAACTGTAGACACACCGTAGTTTTAGCAACCTTGCCCAACTCCGATCCTCCCGCCTCAACGACAGCTTTCAAGTTCTTCAGCGCCTGCTCAGTCTGCGCCACTACACCCCCCTCAACGACTTGCATCGTAGACGCGTCTAGAGGGATGCACCCCGAGCAGAACAGCAGGTCCCCGACCTTGATTGCCTGTGAGTATGGCCCGATAGCAGCTGGGGCTTCTGTTCGGAAGTTAGATAGATGCTAAGGTTTGATAGCATGAGGAAAAGACGAACGCGGGGTGGACACAACCGAGAGCGAGGGGTGGGTAGTGGCGACTGTCGACGACATGCTTCTACGTTGCGGTTTTGACGAGATGATCGATGGAGAAATTGAGAGCACGGTAGTCGGAAGTTGGATCCTTGTTTGACATCGATAGGACGCAATTATGATTTTCCGTGATGTCGCATGTCTGAATCTATGGACGACACTCGAAAGCATGGTGAATCAATGCCAAGTTTAGGTGAAGATCCGGACGACGTCGACGTAAACTTGACATGTTGCAAAACAATTTCAGATTTCTAGTGACGGTATCGCTATTACAGCCCAGAGGCCCTTCGACCTCTCGAATATACGGTAAGGTGCAGAGGTCGGTATTACTTAGAAGGTAGTAAGATTATCGAATGGGGAAGCGATAACGACAAACAGAATGCATATGGTAAGCGACAATATGGGTCGAAGATGTATGATACTATGGTGGCCGACGGGTGTGAAGGGGTGGTGGGAGAAGGTTGCATAGAGTGAAAGCAATGAGCAGCGTGAACTGATGCGAGTTGTTGTAAAAAAACAAATTTGACAATGGTGCGAGGGTCGTGAACAGACGAAAGAAAAGCCAACAAGAGAGAGACGAGAACGAACGAAGACGAAGACGAAGACGAGCTAAACGTGCGTTTGTGGTGAAGTGACGCCGCACCCGAGAGTTGAGAGGAGTTTGAGTTGTTGATGGCGCGAAATGAATGGTGGGCAGTGGTGTGTGATGAGGAGTCAAAGGGGTGGCTCTTAGACAAGGCGCATATTCCGTAGGTTTCCTTTGATTATGATATCTCTCACTAGGGTGGTGAATGTCGTTCGTCAGCTATGACATCGCTTGTGTTATAGTTCAGAGCTTACCGGTCGCTATTATAACCGCTGTCCGCCTTGTATCAGTGACAGCTGTCAGGTGAACTGCGGGTAGTAGAATTAGGTCAACGGCACAGATGAATGGCTAGTTCATACATACTGTAGAGTTCCCGTTCCTTGTTGGGAGTATAGGATTGATGAAGAGCGCCAAATTTGTTTCGAAAGTCTGGATATCAAAAGTCAGAGGCGAGAAAGACCAGCCGAGAAGCATAACGTACATTTCGACACAGACTCATAGTCATTCCCCCTGTCACCATATGTTACCATGTGCTGGTTCAGCCTGATTCCAGCATCGAGTTTAGCCTGGTAGGGAGAGGACGACAAATCAGGTTACGAGAGGATAAAAATAAGTAGCCAATCATGCCTGGAGGAGGTCGCATTTGTTCAGAAATAGCACAATGTTGACGTTGGCCAGGAGTTTATTGGATACCACGGATTTCCAAAGCAAAAGGGAGTCTTCCAATCTGTTGACGCGAGCATCCTATCAAGTGGGTTTGTTAATTTCCGGATCTCAAACAAACGCCACAAAAACGGACCTCGGCCAAAACCTGGGTGATGTGAGAAGGTTAATCTAGCGGATGGCAAAGCGTTGAATCAAATCCTACCTGATCAAAGACCGATATGGGTGCGAGGAAAATGATCGCATTAACTGGGTCACAAGTTAAAAAGTTAGGGGCCTTCGGGGGTCGGGGTCGAGTCTCGACTCACCATCCTCAAAGTAGGGAGCCCACGCTTGTCGCTGATTCCTGGAACCGCCAACGTCGAATATGCGCCACTCCACACCTCTGTTACTTCCCGATGGAATGGAAAAAGTATGTTCTACGACACCCATTGTCTTGAGGCGTGCCTTGAGCACGTCAGCTGCAAAACGTCAGCTTTCGTATCTGCCAAAATCCACATTACCCATACCATCTGTAGGAATGTACTTCTTGGCGGTTATCCTATGAATTTCATCGAGGTAGCTATAGAATAGATGAATTGTTGAGGAACTCGGAGGTAAGATAGACCACTCACAAGCCACTGCTTTCCTCCAACCGTATTCGCTTCTCATGGAGCCTTTGCTTCACTTTGGGGTCTCGCCAGAGCTCCATCATGACAGGGGCGCAGGCGTTGAGAGCATGAACGGGGTCATCGGGGTCTTCCCACCACCCCTCAATTTCCCCCGAATGCGCACTCTTCGGGCTTTTTGACTTTCCGCCAAGCGCGAACGCCTTTTTCCAATTGGTTGAAGTATGGACAACGACCTCCTTTCCCTTTGACCTGGAGCCGCCGTTGCTTGAAGAACTTCTCGATGAGATCTGTTTCTTCTGAGGAATCGTGATGGTGGGTGCTGGCCGGCCACTTAGAACAGAGCTAACAGGGGGGAAGTTTTCATTACCGTTGTTGGCATACGATTGCCAACGCGGATGCGTGGGCCCCAGGTGGGTGGCTTCATCCTCGTCCGGCGAAGAAAGTAGGCGAGTCAGACGTTCTTCGAGTTCAACTAAAGGCTCCAGTCGTTTACGATAACTTTCGTAATCTGGCACTTTGGTTCCTAAGATAGCGGATGGTGGTCGGCCTTTGGAGGTAATTATAAGCAACTCAGGTTCGAGTGAGGCGAGGTCGTCGTTTTCATCGATAGGATCGCATTCTGGGGCAAGGGCTTCTAATATTCTTATGGAGTCGAAAAGACCTCTTTAGTGACATCGGGTGGGGACTTTGGCGCAGAAAAACAAACCTTCTTATAGAACGGACCAAATTTAGATAGATTACGGCTCTCCATGCGATTCTCTCGGCGTGAAAGGCGGCTGGTGTGTGTAGAAGCTGGAACTCTGTCAAAAGCGTCAGTAAATGGTCGGTGGCAAGAGATACGGGCGCAGCATTGATGTGTCTCCGTCCAAAAATGGCGGATCTCAATCAGATTAGGAATGCAGTGAAGATATAATGATCTGCGTGGAACTGGGCACGCAAGATTGTCGATATGATAGCCTGTGAGAGGGCGTGGTTTAGTTCCCCTGGACGTCAAGCGTAACCCAGCAACTCGCAGACATACCTAGCGGTAAATTATTACCAAATGGAGGTGAGAGAAAGTAACATTGTCCACCAAGAGAAAGAGACCACGACCACCGGCATGGATACTGCGCACCTCCGGGGTAGATGAGAATGAGAAAACTTACGTTTCAGCGTGGTGCTCTTGCCAGACTCTGACTGACCCAGAAGCAAGACGTTGACCTCTGCCTTTGACTTTTTCTGCTCATTTCTCTCCTGGCGAATCATCTCGTCGATGTTGTCGCTGACCTTCTTGGCATCGATCTCTGCTTTGAGGCGTAGGTCTCGCTCAATGGGGGACTCATTTGTGGGCGGTAGGAGGGCAGCAGTGAGAGGGTCCGAGATAGTTCTGTGACGGGTGTGGTCGAACTTTGGCTTTGGCATGAGAGCATGTAGATGATGAGGGGACAAAAGAAAGACGATTAACGTTGTGGTAGTTAGTTGAATACAAAATATAAAAGCTGGTAGCCGCTACCGAGTCGAGAAGAGGCCATTTCGACAAGAACTTTCCAAGACACACCATTAATCCCACGTGAACAATTATGTAATTTCCTTTCATTTTGCCGACAACGACAGCGCAGAGGATACGTCTAAAGAAGTTCTCCAGGTCACCTCGATATCCCCTCTTGCCCGGCTCGGCACGATGAATCTCTTGTTTTTATTTTCGGGACCTTCTCGGATACATCCACAGAACAAAGAAGTGACCTGAACAAGGAAAGGACAGCGGCAGGCAACGGCCTTTGGTAACCTCCATTGCCGCACACACCCACTACCTCCAGCCTTATCGGGTCACTATTCCAACACCGACCACCAATATGTCCATAACCATCCCATATATTCCATTGACGCCTTCTCTGTCCTCTCCGGAAGTGGGAAAACGGCAGGCTCCGGCGACACACACATAAATATATTGTGGCGTCGATAATTTAACAACCTATGCTAAGAGATGCTAAGTAGTCCCGGCGGTATGTCAGTCAACCTCCACCATACGAACTCCTACAGACGCCCCCTCTCCAACCCCTCATAAAGGCTCCTCTTGGCCCAATGCGCCTGACCCATCCATTTGCTATAAACCACCCCGATTAAAATAGCGAACGTGACGACACGCACATGATAATCGAAAGGCACATACCCCTCAGGGCTCTATTGATCGAGATAGCGTGGATGGCTCCGTTCCAGCATCCAATTAGATGCACCGATCATACTCCGCTAGTCCAGGACATCTCTTCGGCCGTAATCCGATCTCTGTAGCCTTTATTTTTAAAAACCTTTAGAGCGCTTCAACTTGTATCGTACCACACCATCGCTCTACATGCGTTTGGATGGGTAGCTTGGACATCTTCGTTGTCGAAGGCAACCAACTCTGAGTCAGGTACGAAATTGCACACTCTACAATAGGTTAACCTGTTCTCATGGAAGAGCGATTTTTTACCCCAGGTGAGGACGTCGTGCCCTTCTGCATGACCATGAATTGTAGCTCTACGTATGGTCCTAGTGGATACCAACATCAGTGTTGTCAAGGAGTTTCACGATTTTTCAACTCCCTGATCTCTCCCTTTAGCAACCAGCTCCAGTTGCTTTTCCAATGAGAGGCAGTTAAGAGGCCCGTCCGGAGAAAACTATTACAGTCATGCGTTGACAAATCGTCGTGATCTTATCACTTTTGATGCATGGACGAAAATCTAGGGTCCAATTGCTTTCCGCATTGACTCCATGACCACCGCCTAACATCCCAACCTCCCTGTTCTCAATTTCTTTCTTTTCTTTTTTTCTGCGCTCTTTATGGCTCCTTTAGCCAACCCACCGTCCCGGAGACGACTTTCTCCGCCGTCCACAGCTCCTAGTTAGTCAGCTGTTTTTTTTTTGTCGGGCGAAAACGTCCACAGACAAGATAAATTGACAAGCCATTCCGATCTAGGCGCTCGATGTAACAATAAATCTGTTTCCCCTTCCAGTTCATCTCAAAAGAGAAATTCTGGAAACTCCTGGGACCCTCTCTCAGGATGCGATGAAGGGGGTGAGTGTCATTTCCGCCAAGATCGGTGTACCGGACCGCTAATACCTGACTGACAGTGACATTGAGCAATCCTTCAGTTAGGCCTGCAATCTTGTCAAATACGCAAAAGGGAGAGCAGGTCCAACACCCAGCACCGCCGCCAAAGGAGAGGCCACCAGATCCAACGGTTGCCAACATTCCAACAGGTGGTCAGGGCCCAAAGGGAAATCGTGGATTTCTTCCCTCGTTGTTAGATTTCCTACCGGGAAGTGATCGTAATTCTACGGGCACCTCGAGCCCGCCTTCCCAGGCGAAGAAGGGACATGGGATCAAGTTACCACCATTCTTACACTTCTTGGAACCAGGCATGGGGAAGACGAGTACCTCAAATTCACCCCCGTCGCCAACGACACCAGCTCCTCCGCCTTCAGGCCCCCCAAACCTACCCTCTCCCCCCCCTCCTCCTATAAAAACAGATCAGCCATCGAAACCTGAAGCCACTCCAGCACCTTTGCCTCCTGCGACGTCGGGAAAACTAGATGACAACGCTACGCCACCACCTGCGCAAACGACAACGACAACTTCTGATGGAGGAGCTGTGACAGTTTCTCCGACCGTTACGCGTTCTGCTTCCGTCATTGAAGACGGGGCGAGTTTTCCCACAGGAGGAGTATCCAGCTCTGTTCTGCCGGCAACGTCCTCACGAACGACAACCACGAACACTTTCAAAGGCGCTTTTGTTTATGTAACGACAGTCGTGGACTCGACCAGTTACACGGAGTAAGTGCGACCCCTGTGATTTTGATATGTCGTTGACGAAAAACACTTTTTTTCTTTGACTTGCCTTGACTCTATCTTCTCAACTTTTGCTGGGTGTTATGTCTCTCGTGACTTAGAGATGTCCCTAGGCCCACAGAAAGTTCACACATCGAAAACTCTACACCAGTTGAACCGTTGATAACTAGTCCTACCACGCTCACAACGCATTCCGTGATTTCTACCCCTGGTCAAGTTAGTTCGACGCCTTCTAGTGTGGCCGCAATCCCGACGACAATCTCAAAATCGCCCAATAGTCCCACTACTGCGGGTGCAACCAGGTGGGTTTGATCTTTATTTCACCATTTTCAAAACCGATCTAAAACTCTCGATCATCTCGGTTGTGCTCTTAGCTCCAACTCCAGAACCTCGGCTGTGATAAGTGGTGTCGTTGTTTGCACTGCTATTGTTCTTATCGCAGGCTGCCTCCTCGTACTCTATTGGGTCAGGCGAAGGCGTCGTCGGCAAGCCTCCTTCCAAAACGCCGACAAACACACATATCCTACCTCCGGGGCTGCCGCATTCTCTCCATTGAGCGACTCCGAGATACCCAGTCCCATGCGGGAAGTATCTGCCGTGCGCGGGACTTCAAGACCTTTTAACACCATTTCACCCACAAACGACACCATTTCCCCACGTAGTATGATTCCTCGCACAGCCCAGGAGTCTTCTCTTCTTCTCTCCGCTGCTACCTTCGGCAGCAATTCGTCTCATCATTCTCCCGGACACACTCCAAACGCATCCGACACGTCCATTCAATCAACACACGAAATACCGTCTGCCGCCCATCCCTATTGGGGACCTGTACTACAACAAGCTAGGGAGACTCTCGTGTCTGGCAGCTCAGTAGGTCAGGGACCTACTGGCACCATTGTATCAAGCGCCGACCCGTATTCGCTTGATTCGGCGGCTTCACCGTCTTCGCGTCCGGTTGTAGTTGTTCAGAGGCTAGCGGCTTTGGACCCGTTTGCTGACTCGGAACCAAACCCATTTGACGACCCAACTGTTCCCACCAAGTACCTGACCGTTCGCCCTGGTACCCGCTTGTCCTTGGCCTCTGGGCGGGTGTCTCCGAACTCCATGTTGGTGCATGAGTGAGGTTTCGCTGGGTCTTCGCGTGAGCCGAGAAAGCCAACCATAGATTTCATCAATCACCGTTCTAGCTTATACCCTCTACATTGTTAGCTTGGACTTCCCAATGCCCACCACCGCTCTTTGCTTCCTTTCCCCCTTTGGGCACACTTCTCGATGGACGTTGTTCTTCGATCACCTCATCAAAACATGTATATCATCCCTGTATATGTGATTTGTATATTTTTTGGTGTACTTCGTTGGTTTTTCCGGATAGAAATCGAAGATAAATACAACGCATCTTGTCTCATATGTCCATTTGAGATAAATTCAAAAACATGGAATTTACGCTTCTCGTCAAGCTTGGAAAGCGAATAAACGGATCTATGTTCCAAGTAGTTCTAAATTTCCAGCTAAAACGATTCCCAAAGCCTGCTGGACAACTTCTCGTTCTTTTTCGAGGGTCAACCTCTCAGCTGCACTCCCTGCATCCACCCAAACCGACTCAAACGTCTCATAGTCCAACAAGGTACCTTCTACCCGTATGCCATCACCTATGACCTTTGTGATGTACCACCAAATGATCTTCGTTCCCTTTCCCTTCCCCTCTCCATAATCCCTCACCGTAACAGCAATAGGCTCAACCAACCCATCACCCTCCTGCACCACATCCTGAATATTCTGACCGGGCATCAAGGCCCGCGTCAACATGCGCTGCGGCCATAGCTCGCACTCGTAACCAGTCTCTTCAAACGTCTCTCGCACAGCCGCATCTTCGATGCTTTCTCCCCTGTCTTTTCGCCCCTTTGGAAGTTGATAGCCCTTGGTGGTGGTATTATAAATAAGACAGATTTCTAGGTTCGATGGGGTATTCTTGAGATGATCTCGGAATAGGACCGAGCCTGCTGAGACGACAAAATCGCCTGCCAGGTATTGCTTTGCTGTGTATGGGGTACCAGCCATGGTAATGTAGAATCACCACACTGGTGGAAAGCGATGATCAAAGAAAAATGGGTTATTGGAATCAGGTTCGGTATTAATATTGCTTTTTCCGCGACGCTCGGAGTGACGTAAGGCCGTGCAATGATACCTCAGCGCCCGGTTGGATATTGATAATTGAGCACTGACTCGACCTGAGATCGTGGACTACCCAGGGCTCGGGCGAATGTGAGAGTTCTAATTTTGATCGCAGTAGAGTGGTCAGGCGATGAAATCAAGCGAAAAAGTCGTTAACAATGTTAGGCCCACGACTCCGCCTTGAATGCCTTGTTCCAAAGAAGAGAGGCGTGCCCTACTTTCCCCGATGTCTGTACTGTCAGTTATCAGCGATTTGACGGCAGAAGAGTCATTATCCGTCCACCAGTGCAATTGAAAAATCGGTAGTTTAACTAGTTATTGACAATCACGAGAACGTGCTGAAGAAAGACGACAATCAAGTGAAGCTTCATTCAACAATTTTATAGAACGTGACCAAAGAGCCACAGTACAGTCACGCTATTTTTGCATAGGTTCTAACCCAACCGCAATGCAGGCGAAAGGCTCAGTGACGAACGAGCATCATCAGAGTAGTCAAAGGGACCGTCTGCAGTTAGACCACTTTCTGTCTTCTTCTGCATCCATCGACGTACTACAGCATCCAAACCCAACACGGCCGAAACAGCAGCGGCAATGTAGAGGAAGGTATGGTACCATTCGGAACTGGTTGCTGGTCCAAAAGCGAGGGCGATGAGGTCATATAGGATGCACAACCCTAGCGTTGGGTCTGGGCCAGAAGCCACGGTCTACAAAGCCAAAATGTTACTTCAAAATGCAAATGTGTAAAGGCTTGAAGAATACGTACCATAAGCACAAAGATTAGAGCAATGTTCACCATTTCGGCAGTCGGCGACATCCTGTATCGCTGAAAGAAAGAGGTCAGCTGAGATGAAGGGAATATAACGTTTTGGTGCATACGTCAATAACACCCCAGTTCTTCCACATATACAAAACTGCAATGCCAGCTCCAGACTTGGCGACGAGGTGAGATAGCCAGTTTTTTGGGGTGGGAGCATGCTGCCGCGATGCGTGGAGGAGCACAAAGACAGAGTAGAGCTGTATGCACATGTTGATGTTCAGGAGATGTTGGGAGGTAGTGTCATAATTATATAGCCATGCAAAGCTCCAGGCAGCTGGGGTTATAACAATGAGATGAGAAAAGAAAGAGGTGATTTGTTACGTACTGAGACAAACATTGCTGGCGATGAAGAAAGGCAGGTATGCCAACTGCGTCGAATCCAGGCAAATACCACTTTCACACGGACCGTCAAGGAGTTGCTCTTGCATGTCCGCCTCCTCGTCATCCCATTTCCGGTCCTTTGAAAAGTAAAGTGCACGAAGGTTGAGTCCAGCTCTCTTCGTATATTGTCCTCCAAAGAACGTCTTGATCCACGTCCCACTCGCTGCGGCCTGCGCAACGAAGAAGGCGACGACAAGTGTTGGACTCGGGCAGTACAACGTCATTTCCGGGTTTGGTGATATATATCCGGTTAACTCGCAGGAGAGGACATATGCTTGAGACAATACGTATGCAGAAAACGACCCGATGGCGAAAGTCTGCGAGAGGAGAAGTTCGCGAGGCGTGGTGGTGGTAGTTGAAGAGGAAGTCATAGCTAGTAAGCGTTCCTGACGATGACTAGTAACGAGAGTGAATAGGAGTTAGTCAGATGATTGTGATTGTCTTGGGCAGAGCGCGGGGGGACTGTCGCAAGGATGGCTCGTGAATTTATACGAGTCCGACGACGCGATAGGAGTTCAAACGTTCATTTCTTGCTTCGCTAGCTGAACCGCAAGCTCAGTCTCGATCGAAATTGGCGTTCCATCGGGAAGTTGTAATCAAGAGAACTTCTAGCCACTGACGTGTAAATGTAAATGAGTATAAGTTTAGGACACCGAGTAGAGGATGAGCTGACAGAAATATACGACTCGACGCTCCGGTATCCAAATTCCCTGTCCCCTAACCAGCAAACGTAGTGGGTTTCTTCTGAAGTCGAAAGGGGGGAAGACGAAAGCGTCAGCAAAGAAGAAGGACAACAACAAAGATCAACAATAGATCCTGTCACGTGTAGGCAATTTAGCCGCGGCGCGTCGAAACGCGTCGCGCCCTAGCAGGCGTGAAACCTGTGCGTAGTATGTTTTTTTTGAAGCAGTAGAAAATTTAAAACGTGCATTGGTTAACGCGCACGTTGTGCGCGTCGTAAGCCCAGGGCCCGCGACAAGGGTGCACGAGGAAAGAGCAGATTCGCATCGCTCTCACCTTCCCCAGGGAAGGAAATGACCTACCTTGATACGCTCGAATAATTTGCTGCGTGGTCATACCTTAAAACACAAGAGCAATTTGATAAATAACTTGACGTCGGCAGACCAGTAACCAAGTTGTTTCCAGACTTCAAAGACCGAGAAAAGCCAGCCTGAGAACCAGGAAGATAGCCAGGAGAGAAGCGTAGACATTTTCAAAGCAAGTGAGGCGAGCCGAGTAGCACGAGTAGCAGTAGCAAGCAAGTCTAGCCACTTTAGAGACCAGCACGAAGCACAGCAAAGTTAGAGACGGAAACCTGAGGTGTCGCCGACAAGTCGACAGCAAGCAAAGAGTTATAGTCAAGCAGAAAGCTAACAAAATGCGTAGCGGGAGAATGATCGCGTCGCCAAGAGTTAACCGCCAGATACTGGTAGCGCAAGGTCGCCAGAGTTATAGACTGCCAGCTCGCCAGCAGTGTAGCCCAAGCCTGAGGAGCAGCTGCCCAAGCCAGAGATGTTAGTGGACAAGATAAAGCGGTCGCCTGAGATGAGAGCAGCCGAGGGAGCGAGAACAAGCAGGCGGTGAGAGAGACGGGCGAAGAATGAAGCAGAAAGGAAGACAGAGGGTACAGAATATCCAGTGGCACCGAGGGGATATTTATACAGAAACGCCCAGCGCACACAAAGGTTGAGTCATAATTAGGCAACCCAATGAGCGCTGTTGTGTTACTCAATTGAGCAGAGAACAAAGTAAACAATGCAGATGTGGATGATGAGATGAGAAGGAAGGTGACTGAAGGAGCTGTAACTTGGGTACATTCCAATTTTTTTGTGGGCCATTTTATACAGGAAGCGAGACTATCGGAACATAGTAGGCTCCTGAGAGTCAGTCTCAGTAACCACATGCCTCAAAAGTTTTTCTTAATTTGTTCAACGAGGAGGCGCCAGGCGTACCTGCCAATAATGTCTTTGTGCTGTCGAATTTGCCTTTCAAAAATTCGCACCGGTAAGATGTCAAGTACGCCCACTCACCGTTGAGTGCCATGCGGAGCTGTGTTTTCAGAAATAGCATCGGAAGGTACATTAGCGCGCTGTAATTGGAAAGGCGAGGGAGGGAGCGCACACCCGATAGCGGGGCTCAAAGCGCCGGGAGTTCACTCATAGCATCGCCTTAAACATCCTCCGATTTCAAAGACTGGATTTGGGTTGTCTTTATTCCTGTAGGAATAATGGAAATTCCAAAACACGCGTTTTTAACGCGTTTCACGACGGATGTTCCTCATCGGTCGTGGACCAACAACTTGGAAGCAATACATTTTCAAATCTCGGGCCTTGAAACCTTTAACTGCACTGCAAATGTGGCAGTACAAAAATTCGCGTTGACCCGAAGCGTGGAAGACGATTGCTTCTGCGCTCAGCATAAGGTGGCGCAAAGAGAGATTTCCTAAAATGGAAGGCATTTTTCATGACGCGACGACGTCACATGATCGTGAATCGCCGAAACATCGGCTTCGCTTGATCACCCAGGAAATCGAGTAGAAGAGGTAAGCACAATATTCATCTCATCGTATGCAACAATGACGGACCACTTTACTCAGGTCACACATACCCATAAAACATGCAGAGCCCAATACCCGTGACGATAACGGACACATCTTCGCTGGCAGATGTACTAGCATCGTCTTCAAAGACGCCCCCAGCATCACTCACGACGACCCTCTCTCAAGAATATCTATCACGTCTTACCACCCTTCCTCTGACTGATCTCTTGATAGAGCCCACGGCACTACAAACGCAATCACATCATCTCACCTCCAGCATCACCTCCTTAACACACACCTCTTACCCAACATTCCTTTCTTTGCATCGTACCACGACCGCCCTCACAACCTCTCTGGATTCCCTCTCTTCCTCCCTTGATGCATTGCTCAATACTAGTCTGCCAGCTTTGGAAGAGACTGCTGCGGGTTGGAAGGAGCGGACGGACGCAGTGCTGAAGGAACGGGGAAAAGCAAAGGTGGTGCTGGAGCAGCACGAGAAGATAAGGGAACTCCTCGAAATCTCCCTTCTGATTGACGCATGTGTCAGAAATGGGTATTTCAGCGAGGCCCTCTCGCTAGCGTCCCATGCTAAAGCTCTGGAATCATCGGGCTCGTCTTCAGACAAATCACCTCCCCCTCTCATCCTTCGGTCGATTCTTTCAGAAGTACATCACTCTGTCTTGCAAATGCTGCTATCTCTCATAGCCACGCTCTACGATCCAAATCGTAAACTCCCTGCACTGTGGAAGGCCGTCAATTTTCTCCGTAAAATGGATGCCTTCACTCCACAGTCACCCTTCGCGTCCCCATCTTCGTTTTCGAAGCCTCCAGTCTATCTTTCTGAAATTAACGGCTCTGACGACCTACAAGCGGAAGAAGTATCAAGTGAAGAACAAATCGCCCTCGCTTTCCTCATCGGGCGAGAATCATGCCTCAAATCAGTTCTCGAGTCAAGCGGGAATGACATCAGTCGACTGACTAAAGACGGGGAGCTAGAAGAAAGGGAGAAAGAAGACCTAGCGCGCTACTTGAAAAAGTACATTGATATTTGGCGCGAAGGCGTATACGACATCATCACACAGTACTCGACGATCTTCCTTGAACGCTCCTCTTCTTCGAATTTGAATTCACAGCAGTCGCCCACGAAAGCAGGTAATGCCAAGGCATCCACTGCTCTCTCGTCAGAGCGAGAAACCATCCGCCTACACAGCCTCGCTACAACGTACGCATCTCGTGCACTCACAACGCACCTCCTACCCATGCTTTCCCCCTCTCTCCCCCTCTTGTCGCTATCCCTCCTCCCATCACTACTCACCCAGCTCACATACTGCTCAGCTGCATTCGCACGGGTCGGCCTCGACTTTCGTGGGATCTTATCCCTCTTGTTCGGGCACGCCGTGACAGAGGTGGTCGGTCATGACCTGAGAACAGCCGGCGACAAGTGGGTCGCCAAAGTCAAGAAAGCAGAGGGCGCAAGCAAAAGCAGCACAACGCGGACACTCAGCCCCAATGATCGGGATCGTACGACGCCCATACCGCCCTCCAAGTGGCTCATCACACCTTCTCTGCTTGCCTCGCCCCCTTCTCCGTCACTCCCCTCTGGGCCACCACATATACCACCCCAGGTACTGACGTCCTACCCACCCCTCGCAGAGCACACCAACGCCATTCTGGGGGTACTCAATTCCCTGAGACTCCTCGCTCCTCAGAGCACACTGCCCGAACTCCTAAGCAGTCTGGACGACGTGCTGACGGAGGGCGGGGACGTTCTGATGAAGTACATTAAATCCTTATGTTCGAGCTACCGCGGAACAGGTAGTGACGATCAGGAAACGAGGAGAGAGCAGGAGAAGAAAGCGGCCAGGGCAGCTGGGGAGATGTATTTTGCGGTGTTTGTGCCGTTCTTGAGAAGAGCGCTGGTGGAGGGGGTGTATGGAGGGAAGGTGGAGGATTTGGATGGGGAGTCGGAGGGGCAAGTTGCGGGAGTTGTGAAAAGGTGGGAGGATTGGGTTCAGGAGGAACGTGAACAGGGCAATACATAACTTTTTCCGTTGTCAACCATTGACTAGTTTCATATCATTTTAGAGTTGTGTGCTGGCTAGACATGCCCACGAGTTCTCTCTCTGGTAACAGCCGGCGATGCCGTCGACAAGTTGGATGGGTTGCTCTTTCTTTGCACAAGGCCCCGGGCATGTAATTCGGACCTGGAAAATTGTTTTAATATGATGAATAATAACTTTGCCCTGCTCTCATGTACCAAGCATGATGGTTTGTAGTCCTTCGAGCGTGCACTTTAAGATTTTCGAGGTCAGACAAGTTTGAAACTGCAATTTAAATCAATTAAAAACTCACTTGACTTGCACACTCACCATACAACATGCCAATACCACTTCCTCCACAAGCTGGTGCTGCCCTCCTTCCCCCTGCTCCTCAAGACCCACCTGTTTTGGCAGATGTGGTCTGTGCCAAATATTATCTAAGGAGTGTTGAGACATCAGTTAGTGAGTTTTATTTGCTCAGTGTTCTTTGAGTCTTTGTCCTGACTGATGACCACAGGAACTCATGTACCCAATGGACCCACACCTGATGATGAAGCCAGGGCTGATATCTATAAAACCCAAGTAGCTCTTGCTCACTCAACTGCTGGTATGTTCTTGCACTAGTATTCTGAAACAATCAATGTCTGATAGTTATTTGAGATGCTGCTCAAGCTCCACCATGGTTTTTACCAGCATTAAATGCAGCATTTACTCAACACCTTACACCAATCAGGGTTACTCTCACACAGGTTAGTGCACTGCACAATCCAAGATCAGGTGGCTTGATACATGTAGACACACAATATGCTCCTGCATGATGGTGAAGACTGCCCTTTTGATATTGTGCCCTTCCCAGATGGCTCCATGCCAAATGTGCCACCTGTTAGTTTCATCAACATCATTCAAACCCCCTGCATACTTATCTATATTTGAAAGCACAACTTGCCACCATTGACTAGTGCAACAACAATTGCAGGTCTGAATCCTGGCCAGCTTAATTCTTACTGCAATGGGTATCTTGGTGTGGGTCATGGCTTAGTGGGAGCAGCAAGCCAGACTGCAATTGCACAAGCAATTGGGTGTAAAGTTATTCCTTAGTGGCTAGAGAATTCAGAGTGAAGAAACTTGTAGTTAAATGACAAGCACATGGAGGAGCAAAGGATGTTCTTAACCTGCATCTGGAAACGTCACCTTGTGTATGTAGAATTATGTAGCTCAGGTAGGTCGCATGATACTGTAGACTTGTCCCAAGAATATAGGCCTGTGTAATGAGGCTCTGATACCATAGCTCGGGTAGTGGACAGCTATCATGTCTATGCAAGTACGGTACCTGATGATCTCTACAGATCTGGCATGACGTAGCATGACCACTCTGTCTCTTTTGGGTCAGATACCGAAAACTCCCGTTTCAATCCCAAGGTTATCTGAATGTCAACAATTTTGGTATTCTGGTATATTATCATATGACATTGAGCCCAATAAATGTAATGACAGGAAATGTTTAAAAGAATGACAAGAGTAAGTTTTTACGAGGGTAACAGACGAGCAATGGGAGTGGCAGGGTATCTGAGGCTTGAGCTGGGTGTGATTCATTCATCCCCTTCGAAATCAGCAAAAGAAAGATGGGCTTCCTCAGCCTCATCTTGATTCATGGCGCCTGCGTATTCCCTTGTAGTTGACGGTGTTAGTATGTCAATGATCAGATGAATGAAATGATGGACCAGGCCTTTGTGCACAGGTCAAACTGAAGGGATTTCATCGACAGCGTACCACAGGTTGTGGTGTAGTCCAGCCAGCTACAAAGGTCCTGGAGGTGCCGGATGAAGACAGGCTGGTAGATTTTTGCGTCGAATATGAGGTGAGCAAGGATGCCGGTTTTCCACTTGCTTAACACAACTTCAATCTTCAATAGGCCAGCTCAACAGTAGTAGTATGGAAATTAGAGGAGTACTCACTGCAGTTGCAACAAACACAATAGTTTCCAGAGGCATGTGTTCTGTGAAGTACTGAGGAAGGAGGATGGCTTCGGACTGTAGTTTGTCTCCATACCAGACGGTGCAGATGATCTCCCAGAAGATTTTGTTGTGGAAGAGGGAGCCACGTTCATTGTGATCATCAGGATTCTGAAAAAGTGAAGTAGTTAGTTGGGCAGTTTATAAAGGTACAATGGGACTTACGGCATATGTGAATGTGCTCTGAGATATGAGCTTTTTATGAAGCTCATAGTTGTAGTTGATTGATTTGGTGTCCCCTTCTGGGCGAAATCCATAGGCACGGACAACAGCCGTGCGAGCCTTGTCTCGAACCTGCCCACACAGCTGATGTAACCGAGTTTTGATCTATGATATTTGGGTGAGTGACAGCAAAAAACTTGGAGATTTCGTACCAAATCTACTTTGGCTTCAGTAGGAGCTGTGTGCCCATGATAGCCTGCCTGTGTGATTAAGTCCTCGAGAGAATCACACCAGGCCTTGACTGCCCATTGATCAAGTTGGACATCATCGGGATATGGGTTCGTTTTTGAGAGCTGCAAGCAAAAATGAAGAATTGCGCGGTTGAAGATGCAACACCGAGCCAGATTCAAATCACTAGTGCGAAGCTTCACAGACTTGTGGCTGGTAGGAGCTGTAGTTTCCTCAGACTTGAAGTCGGCTGTGGGCATATCATCGCTGGAGTGGCTCTCAGAGCGGCCACATTTCTGCAATCCTGGCATAGTAGGGGTCTAGAGTGAAAGTCTTTCAGCTCTGTACAAATGCAATGAAGATATCTTACCATGGGCCCATTCTCTTTGTTTGAGTCACTGATGTGCAGAGGCGTCGTTGGGGCAAAAAGATGAGTGTGACGAACAAGTGGTGTTTGCTGGGTATTGCTGTTCGGAGGACCTGGTTGTGTGGTTTGAAATGCATGGTTCATGGGAGTCAAGGGCACTGAACTGGAGGTGGTAATATTTCCACGGTGACCTGAAGAAGCAGGGCGAAGATTGACTGGGGTTGCAGTGATCTAAATTGGTGATTCTCAGATTGGTCCACAAGTGAGATTAGAAGCTTACCATATGATTAGCAAGAGAAAAGCTATTGATGACCTCTTCATCAGCAGCAATGCTCCTCAATGCAGCAGCATGCTCTGAGTCAGCTTCATTAGCAAATTGATCATTTGCAATCTCACAAAGCTCTTCCTTGTCAAAGGTAAAATCTGTAGTCATGGGAGGCCATTAGTGACAGGAGAAAAGGGCCAAATAACTACGAACATTCTGGAACAAAGCCAGTAGCTGTACCAACTTGGCGGGCTATGTCAGTTGGAACCTGAGGTTGGGCCCTTGTGAGATAACCAGGTTGAACGTGACCTGGTGTTGGAAAGTTGAATGCTTGATGATGAGGTGTCGTCGCTGACATTGGAGTAGCCGGTCTTGAGAAATGGCCATCAGGGACAGCCATCTGTAGATTGGCTGCTGGCTGAGTTAGACTTTGACTGCAATCAGTTTGGCGCTCTTGTTGTCTCATGCAAGAAGCTGCTTTCTTCACTAGTTCTGCATCTGAGGTTGTCGATCAGCAGAGCAGCCAATATATATATATATAACATATGATATGCCCCAATTCGGGTGGTTGGCTGAACTTCCCTGGCACTTTGACCTAAGTTTTCAGGCTCTTGAGAGGCGAAGTCATGATGGGCTGACATTGGATGATGTAGGAAGCAGATGCCAGGTGGACAGTTGATATAGGAGGAGCAGTTTGTCTTGGTTTGTTGAAGAATGATCGCTGCATGAACGAATTAGCAATTGGCAATGGCAACTTGATGGCAACCATGATAAATGTGTGAATGAAAGAACTTACCAACATTGAACTTATCCCATCATGCATGCCAACTTTTCTTGCAATTATTGTCTTTGAGCTTTCCCCATCTCAGAGGCACTCTGTAGACACCATGGACAACCTGGTTTGTGCTGCACACAGCACCACATTGCTCTGCAAAATCTTAGGAACCTGAGTTGGGTACCCCTATCATCACCTAGCATCAAGCAGGATCAGCCCTTGAGCTTGGAGTCAGACACACCTATGGACATAGACACACCTGCAGGGGGTCCCAATGACACAGGCCCTGAAGCAGAACTTGAGGAAGAGGGGGTTGAAGCCTGTTGTCCAACTGTTTCAGTTGAAGAAGTTGAAGATGAAGGGGACGGCTACTACATTCAGGAGTTTTGATCTACGCACAAAGCTGGTGCCAAATTGCATGCCGCACCCACACTTTTTCAAACAATACGCAACAACCAGGTCTTGCAAGGAGCCGAGGTATTGGGTCCCTTTGAGAGTGAAGAAGAGTGGGAGTTAGCAAAATGGCTTATGAAAAACGTCGGCCATACCCAGGCAGATACTTTCCTAAAACTCCCAATTGTATGCAAATACCCCATATCTGTCTATCGGTTACTGACAGAATTTAAGATTCAACAACAAGTCAACCCTGCTTTTTCAACGAAAGACAAGCTTCTTGATATGATTGACAGCTTACCTGGTGGCGTCAAGTGGAATCTTCATGAGATTCACCTTACTGGTGACCTCAAAGACGAAGATGGCAAGCCACTGACAGAAACCCTGGAACTTTGGTGGCGAGATCCAGTGGATTGCATTTGGGAGTTAATGGGGAATCCAATGTTCCAGGATGTCATGAGATATGCACCAGAAAAAGTTTTCACTGACATGGGTGGCAAGAATGAACTTGTGAATGAGATGTGGACTGCGGAGTGGTGGTGGAAGTTGCAAGTAAGACTCATTTCTCACAAGACAGAGTAGACCTACTCACAAAAGACAAAGGAGTGCCTTCCAAAGGGCGCAACCATAGCGCCCATCATAGTCTCATCTGACAAGACACAGCTTTCCTTATTTCGTGGCAACAAGAGTGCTTGGCCTGTGTACCTAACAATTGGCAATATCAGCAAAGAAGTTCGACAACAGGCAAGCTTGCACGCAACAATAGTTGATTGGCTACCTTCCTGTGGGCAAATTCAGCTGCTTCAGTGAGAAATCCCATCAAGCTGTGTGCTACAATACCTTCCACAAATGCATGACCATCTTGACCAAAGCCCTTGTTGACGCTGGGAAGAATGGTACTGAGATCGCATGTGCAGATGGCTTTGCCTGCCAGGTCTGGACAATTCTTGCTGCATATGTCGCAGACTATCCTGAGCAATGCCTTGTAGTGTGTTGCATGGAGAACCGATGCCTGCTTTGTAAAGTCCATCCAACCCATTGAGGCTCCCCTGAGCTGTCTCCTGCACGGAATAAACAGGAGATGATAGAACTGCTTGGGAAGAAAGAGATCAATCTACCAGATCCCGCTTTCAAGGAGCAGTACACTCATGAAGGACTTCGACCGATCTTCCCCCCCTTCTGGGCCCGTCTCCTGTTTTCCGACATCTTCCAGTCCTTTATGCCTGACCTTCTCCACCAACTCCACAAAGGAGTGTTCAAGGACCACCTAGTGAAATGGTGTACCAAGATCATCAGTGAGAAGGAACTTGATGCTTGATTCAAGGCTATGCCTTCTCATGTTGGATTGTGGCACTTCAAAGATGGCATTTCTGGTGTATCGCAGTGGACGGGCTCAGAACACAAAGCAATGGAAAAGGTGTTTGTTGGCGTGATGGAAGGTGTCGTGGCAGATGAATGCATGATGCAAACAATAACCGCTGCCATCGACTTTATTTTCCTCTCATCGCTTCAAGCCCACACCACGGAATCTCTCACCGCTATGTCCCAGCGCCTTGAAGTTTTCCATCAAAATAAGCATGTCTTTGTGGAACTCAAAGCATGCTCCCCAGGTCACTTCAACATTCCCAAGATTCACTCCATGATCCATTATGTCAAGCTCATCCGCTGTTTTGGCAGTGCAGATGGATTCAATACAGAATCGCCAGAGTGCCTCCACATCGATTATGCCAAAAACGCCTATCGAGCCTCAAACAAAAAAGACTACACTATCCAGATGACAAGATGGCTATTCTGCCAAGAATCCATCGAGTGGTTCACCACTTATCTTGAGTGGTACAAGAATGGCACTATTCAAGTAGACAATGTCAGGCTGTGTCGTCTTGCTGAGATGGAGGCCCAGAAAAACGAAGAGGCCATTGTTGCAAGTTCTGTTGGCGCCACTCTTACTTATCAGATTGCCAAGCACCACCCCAATGCTCTGCACGGCAGACAGGCATCTCAAATCATAGAAGAACACAATGCTCACCGGTTCCTCGAAGTGGTCCATACATTCATTGCTGCATGAGGCTCTCTCATCATCCCTCAGGACTTTGATGGTTTTGACCTCTACAAGTGTCTCACCTTTGTTCTTCCAACCATTGACTAAGCCAACCCCCATGATCTCAAAAACACTGTTTGTGCATGTCCTCCAGTCCCCACACATGGTCGTACACAGGCCCAACCAGCACAACTCGACTTCGCGCTCATTCGTACAGGAGAACGGAATGACAAGACGACAGGAACTGCCCTCGAGGGTTTGCGAATTGCACATGTCTGTGTTTTGTTCAGCCTCCCATCCACCTACCATATCCACACTCAACATGTGCTCACTTATGTTGAAGGGTTCACCCCTTTCTCCACCCCTGACCCCATCTCTGGCCTGTACACCGTGAAGCCGTCCACTCGCAATCGACATGTGTACAGTGAGATTAGTGTTGCCGAAGTTCAGTTCCGAACCATCAGTTCAGACCGAACTGGCAGAACCGAACGGACAGTTCGGTTCTGGTTCCAGTTCTGGTTCAGGCTAGGGCAGTCAGTTCTGGTTCGCAGTTCAGGCATGGGGGAAATTTTGGGAACTGCATTAGAACCGGTTCGAACTGAACTGAACAAGAACTGTACATACATTTTTTTTCATTGAGAATTGGCAAAGTCGAAGTCGCATTGTGAGTATTGAGGTGTGTTTTTTTGGTTGTGTTTATGTCTCCATTCCTTTTTCAACCAACCTTACAAATCGGGTCGACAATTGATCCTGCTCGCCGCTTCCAAACCCCCGGATGGGCTAGAGTTCCCCTCCATCTCCTCAAACGACGAATGGTAGTGCGATGGGCCTCAAAATTTCATGTCATGTCTAATGGTGAAGACGGTTTTGAGGGGCGCGTTATCGCTTAAGGCAAAGCTTGAGAACAAGTACTTCACACTCAGCTGGTGGCTTCTGCACGTAGGGTGGAAGGACGTTGGCGAACGGGTGAGGAGGGGGTCTGAAGGAGGTGTTTTATGGGTAAGTATGTCCATTGCAGCTTACCGTGGTGTCTGGTTGACGAGCTTTGCGACAGGGTATCCTTGCAAATGAAACTATCACTCGTGGATCTACACCACCTCATCCACGACGTTCGTACAAGGATCGAGCATGAAATCACCTTCGAAGGCAATGAATGTGGAACAACGTATGCTGGTTTTCCCCTCTCTCCTCACCCATTGTCTTCCTTCCCATAGTCTAACCTCCCTTCTCTTCTCTTCTCAGATTCCTCCTCCCACCAACCCCTGAAACAATATACACCTAATCCAAGGCGGCTTCTCTCTACACGCCTCATACATGCCACGTCGCCAATGGCGACGTGGCAACCAAGAACAGATGAACGTCGTTTCAGACACACGACAACAATAAACGGCCCCACATCTGCTGCCAGTGCACCCTCCAACCATTTGACTCCCCCTCCCCTTTCCTCTTCCTGCTCCACCACCTCGCCTCCCTGCTCCCCTTGAGCTCCACACCTTTAACCTTGCAAGGCTGCACAGCAGTGTCAATCGACACTTGCACTGCCCTTGCGAGGTTGCATGGTGACTTTTGGGGCCACACCTGTGCATATGTTTGTGCACCCCCGGGTTTCAGCATGCGGCGCACCGTCACGGAAGCGTTCTCGGAAGTGCCAACGCTGAAGACTTTGTGTCCAGCAAGCCCAGTCGATTGGGTGTATGAGCTGCAGGGGTTTACATCTCATTTCCATAGATTTATTCATCCTCAATTCAAGAGCATAAATGAAAGAATAAATTGTATTTTAACAAGGGGGAACACATGAGTTATGTACAACTACTTTATCTACTACTCAAGGGCGGGCCGTTCATTGAGGGAGGAGGCTATTCATCGAGAAAGGAGGCCGTTCATCGAGGGAGGGGGAGACCATTCATCAAGGGAGGGAGGAGGCCATGCATCGAGGGAGGGAGGGAGCCGTTTGTCGAGGAAGGGAGGAGGCCGTGCATTGAGGGAGGGAGGAGACCATATGTCGAGGGAGACCGGAGGCTGTTCATTGAGGGAGGGGCCCTGTCTGTCTTCACTGAGGGAGGAGGCCATCTGTCAAGAAATGAGGCTGTTGGTTGAGGGGAGAGGCCAACTGTCCATCGAGGGAGGGAGGAGACCATCTGTGTGTCAAGGGAGGGAGGAAACTGTCCATAGGGAGGGAGGGGACCATCTGTCGAGGGAGGGAGACCATCCGTCAAGAGGGAGCAGACCGTCGGGAAGAGGCGTTTGTCGAGAGACGTTTGTCGAGGGAGGAGGCCATGCGTTGAGAGAGGGAGGCAGCTGTTCATCAAGGGAGGGAGGAGGCCGTGCATCAAGGAAGGGAGGAGGCCATTTGTCGAGAGGGAGAAAGCCAAGTTCGTCGAGGGAGAAAACCGTCTGTCCATCAAGAGGGAGGAGACCGTCCGTGTGTTGAGGGAGTGAGGAAACCGTCTGTAAAGAGGGAGGAGACCGTCCGTCGAGGGAGGGAGACAATCCATCGAGGGGCCATTGTGATGGGTGGGAGGAAGTGGCAAGGGAACTCTGACTTCAAGCTCGATGTGGTGGGAAGGAAGAACAATGACTTTCTGTGTTGGGAACTTCAAAAATTCAACATGCTCACATGATGTCGGAGTTTCAACAGACTTGAAAGAAATTGCAGCTCGTTGTTCACAAGCCTATTGCTCAGCATTTAACACATAATTATAGGAAATCAAGCAAATAGAAATTGCATATTGAAAGATCAGTACACTGTCTCTAACATAGGCCTTGCCATTGAGTGAAATTGGTGGATATTCTAATTTTGTGGTAAGGTGGTCATTATGTTTACAGCAGAGCTGGCACCCATGTCTGAACCAGCTGATGGCCAGCTGGACCTGGGCACAGCATGTAGATCAGATAGCTGACAGCTGACAGATTTGATGTGCATCAGGAAATTCGGCAACCTGCCATCAACCTGTTGGCCATTTGGCGGTGTACTCTATAGCTAGAGAAAGATCAGCTCAAAGGCTGATTAATAAAGTTCCAAAAACGATATTCCCTTAGTAGAGGAGGTCTTATCAGTGCCTCCTAATTCCTGCTGGAATCCAGTAGAACAAAATTTGGCAGGAAGGCCTGCTTTTTTTATGAATGGGTATCAGGAATGAGGCTATAAGCATTGCTCAACTTGGAGCTAGGCCAGATGCAGTTAACTATGTTGATCAGCTATGGGATTATAAAATGATGAAATCATTGAAATGCAGCATTTACTTAGGTATTCTGGTATTATTTCCTAGAACCTTTCTTCTTATATAACCTCCAACTCCTGGAGTTCAGACACCATGTCATCAACTGTTGAAAGGTGAGTCAATGGCTGGTTGACAGATTTTCTTAGAATCATGCACTACAGTGTCACTCCATTATCCATCTGAAATGAGCTTGCAGTGAAGTATAGGTAGTGGAACCAGAAAAGAACTTTGTGATGCCACATATTAACATATAGGATATACTGTTACACACTGGTAACTCACTGGTAATATTACCTGGTGGTGGGTAACATTGAATTTGCATACAGCAGAAGTGATCCAAAATAATCTTTATAGTCCACTAGACAGATCTGATCATCCTGTATATAATTTCTTAATACCAATGACAACTAGTTGACTTTCTTTGACCACTCTTAATCATCAGTGTCACCTTTAGAAGGCTATTTTATAAAGTTACCACCATATCATCCAACACCACAAATATAAATTGCCAGCATTTATTCTAGATTTGAGATCCAAGATCCACAAATGGTGTCTAGTGATGTGTAAGAATTTATTAACCTTTTAACCTTGCAGGGTCAGAGGTAGAGGTTAGGAGGGTAAAAGTCAAAGTCAAGATTTTGTGACTCCCTTGATCTTCTAAGTGGTTAGAGGTTTTTCAGGGGTTTTACTTCTCTGATATCAAGCTACTTTAGATATTGTGTGCTTATAAAATCTTAAATCAGAGAAAAGATCATACAAAGAGGCCTGAATTTACCTCTACCATTCATCATTTACATCAAATAAATCTAGTTTGTTTCATGGTCAGCTTGATTTTCAAAACATTGGCTTTAGAAGTTATTTCTCTTGTAACTACAATTATGCTGTATGTCTTGTCTTTCATCATATTATAGATTGTTGTTTCTCAATATCTATGACTAGTTGCTGTCAATGTTGGGCAATTCCTCAACCTTGACATACCATTTTAGATGTTCAACATCAAAAAAATTAGCTAACAAGCAGCTTTGTCATGTCAAATCTGAAAAAAGAGATGGATTTTTGTTTAGCCAGTCTATAGATACCAACAGGATTAAAGACATAAAGACTGATGATTGCCATAACTTAGTAAGAGGTATGAAACTGTAGTAACTGGTGAAAGTACAATCCTGATGCTGAAGTTAGTTGGCTGTTGGTTGATATTCTTATGGTTGCCATTTAAAATATTCTTTGTGGTCTCCTTGGTCTTGTTCTGGTTGATAGGTGGAAGCCCATAAAGTGCCAAAATATGAGTCAACTGTCCCAGATTCCTATCTTCAACCATGGCTTCAGTTTCTCATCCACCTGGCTCTAATCAGTAGCATTAACTGATACTCAACCATGTTGATCTCTAGCCATTATTACAGCTTCAGTTGTGACTGCAGTTTTTCACCCACTTATGCTTTAACCAACAACCTTCTTTAACTGACAATCTTGCAAACTAGCCTATTAGATGTGTGCAGTTGAAATAAAAACAGCAGTCAATATCTATTTGACAGGCAAAATCACTACATAAACCACCAGCAACTACAATCTGATTGGGTGAAGGCAAAATAAAAGCACAATGAGTGCAAGCAAATTCAAATTAATTTAGAGCACCATACATGGTTTGCCTCTGTCATATCACCTTCATCTCCAAAATTTAAGGCTTGCATGCTAAGCCTTTGCCACATATTTAGATTGATTCACTCTAAGATTGGTATTAGAAAAGAGCAAAACATCAACTAGTCACAATACAAACTCAGCTTGTAACTTGTGGTAGCCTAAATCCAATCCACAACAGGTCTACCCAAAAAACCATCCACAAGGTGAGAAAAAAGAATGATTAACACTGAAAGACTAAAAGGTGTTTGTGAAGGGAATGGCAAAGTTGAAAAAAGTGGGGGGTGTTTCCATTCTTGGTAAAATCTGGTATAATATATGTGGTCTCATGACATTATTTTATATTAAAATAGCTGCCACTGACTTGCCTCATTCTTTCTTTCCCTTCTTCCCAGTATTTTAATACCCAGTAGTTTTTGATAACTGTGGCACTTTATCTAAAGACCCTCTAATGCCATGCTCAACAGCACTGATCTTATTTGGGGCTGCAAATCAAAAATTTGAATAAGATACCACTCTCAACCTGCTGTCTGATAAACTTGGCTCAAGTTGTATCATGATCCAGATTAAGAAAGTTACTGTTCCACCAGTTGAGAATGACAGATGCACAAAACATGTTCATTATATCTTTGTTCTAATCATTAACAGAGAAGACCAAGATATCATTATCTTTCATCCATTTTTTCTTTCCTTTTTTATCGATCTGTGAACTTTTATAATTCTGTTGTTGGAACATCTGTTGGTGAGTCCTGATATAATCAACCTTCTATTTAAGACTCACCAAGTGTGCTAACACACCAGCAGAATGGATTGCCTTGGCATGGTCACAAACTTCACTCATCAAGATGGAGGTAAGGTTGCTTGGTTGGCACATATAATCAGTTATTTATCTCATTTGTGAAGATGAAGATTGTGGCAGATGGCTCACAGGAAAGGTGCTCAGTTGGTTAGGAATATTACTATTGTGTTGTACATTGATTTTTCTGGTTTCTTCTAGTTTGCCCAGGTAAAAAATGACTGGGGTTTGCACACGACTACCCATTTGAAATGGCCAAAGCAAAAACAATGATACCAAATGAACATGCAGAATTTGTTTCTTGTAGATTTTTCTTCATAATTAAAACAGTTTGAGATTAGTGACTGATTATATGCCCTTGACTCTGTGAGAAGCATGGGCTTTCAATGCTTGTTCTCAAGAAGTGTAACACCTGTCAGCTTCTTGGGCTACAAAGTAACAGACCTCCCCCCTCATATCAAATTTGCAAGGGTCATTCTGACAGCATCAGAGAATGTCAAATACTTTCTCACTTTTTGCTTCCATCCACCACAGGTCCTGGAAATCTTTACATCATGCCACCTGCTGGTCAAGCTCTTTATGATGCACTCAATGATTACATTAATGAACAGAAGAAAGTTACTCATTTCACATATCTTCAACATGCTACCTTGAGGTGACACAATGAGTTGCAGCAGGTATGACTAGTAATGTAGACATCACTGTTATTGTCTCATTTTTATACTTCCCAGGTCTTGTTTCAGGAGGTCCACAGTGATGCATGGAAACCGTCTTTCTTATCAAACAGGTCTTAAGCTATGAAAAGCAATCACTCAGATGAGTACCAACACCATTTACTATAAGATTGAAATTGGGAACATAACTATTATAGTTACTGTAACTAACTAACCAAAAACTAATAAAAATCAGTCATGTCAGTTAGTGATAACCTGAATCTAGCCTAACCCAACCTAACCAGATTGTAACTAGGTTCATGGGCCTAAATGTTTATTAGCAGACACTATGAAATTACAGCAGTTTACCAAATTCATGTTAATTGAAAAAAAGAAAGAAAAAAACATTAAATCATGTCTGGACTTGGCCAAAGTTTTGTACATTGTCATATTGTGTGACTTCATCCTTCACCACATCTTCTACATAACTGCTTTGATAACCACTGTCCTGACTGGTTTCTGTATAATACTTATTGTTGTTTTAGATTAGAGTAAGAGTTATGAACACAGGTAAATCATGGAGAAGAACCTGAATAAACATGCATCAAGAGAGTGACCAAGCATTATCCTCAAATCTTTCTGAGTCAAAAAATGCTGTAACTTAATTTTTCTTCAATCAACTGTTATAAATTTTGCAAAACATTGTAGGACAGGAAGAAATGTTCTACATGATTGATTTTAGTCATAATATGATGTATTTTAAATAGATCATTATATTTTTCAGCATACAATCTAACATCATAATATTATCTAGATTGCCACTGAGATTTGTTCAACATGAGGTCAGACAAATAATATAAATATTTTGTTGCCACTGTTGACACAAATTTAAGGTGTTCAAAGTATCAAGCTGCTCATTTATTACCTTTATTAATATTTTGAATATATAATTTGATAACTCATGAGCTTGACTATTGTCTATCTTTGTGCCAGAATTCAGTATACAGATGTTTTCCATTTTCAATGCCACAGAAGATTGTTAAATTGCATAGCTTAGTAATATCTAAGATAAAGTGAATCTATTGAGTTTGAATTTCTGAAATTACTAATTGGAGATGGCAGATACAACACCATCTGTGACAATTCACCAACAACCTTTTCTTGCCTTTCTCCAATATTCAGCTATAGTCCTTGTTGCAAGTGATGCTATGTGATATAGGATTGGAAGGGAATGCCCAGAGGCCATAGTCAAACAGTGGTATATAGCTAGATCTGGATATCTTACATAATATATTGATCTTTTGTCTTGAACCACCACCTTGTCAGCAGTCTTGCCATCCTCTTGCACTACATGTAGTGCTTTGTATAACTGTACTTCCTACAGTATGCATAATCATGTTGGGCCAGCTGAGTATCTTGTAACTGCTCATTGCTCACTCATGGGTGTTGATCCCAGATCCACCCATTCTTGCCTCCTCCTTCCCTCTTGGCTTCAGCTATGTGAGAAGTTCAGAGTGAACGCTTCACAATGGTGGGGGCACCGCGGACTTCACCAAAGCATGGTTGAAGTCTGCATTTCTTGGTAGAGGGAGAGCTGGAGAGTTGTGGGAGTGCGCCAGCTCATCACAGGAGGAACCTTAGCATGGATGGTAGCTGCTGCTCGCGCACTTCGCGGTGGGCTTACTACTTCATGTGAAAGGGCTCATCCATCCTTCAGTTGGATGAACCATTGACTTTAGCTTGTGCTTGCACAGCTGGTTGAGGTTTGTTCGATTGGGTTGCTGCGCTGACTCTGAGCAGCTGGGCTTTGGGATTTCGCGACTACGCGGCCTGAAGTCTACTGTGAGGAGAGTTCCTACTCACCTATGTCTGGATTCCGCGACTACGCGACCATTGACTTGGTGAGGAGGTCGCCCACAACCAGTGTCGCCTGCTGCTTTGCGCTGCTTCACTGTCTCTCAGACTCCACCTGTTCCTCAACCATCTCCCTTGTCTTTTAGCATCTAGACCTCTCAAGAACAGCCAGATGTTCATTGACATCCCTCCAGTTCAGTCTACTGCTCTGGAAATTATGTGCTATGCCCTACTATGCTTCTCTCCCAATCTTTGCTGTTTTCTTGCTTGAGGAATGAGTGTTCTCATCCTCCTTACTTCTCTATGAACTCCCTGGAATGGCTCTTCTTGGTTTCTGAATGGTTAGAAGGGTTTGGAGTGGTTTTGGGTTGGATGGGGTTGATGGGACATCAAAATGGGACATATTCACCTCATATCTCGCCAACCGACGCCCCGATTGCTCTCGTCTCTTTTGCGCTTGGAAGCCCTCGTTCATACCTTTCTTTGGACCCCCTGAACTCGCCAAACGGTCGCGTATTGGCTGCGCTTCACCTACTTCAGCCTGGTATGACCAAAATGAACATATCTCGTCCGTTCTCGGCGAGATCCTCGTCGTTCCTTTTGTTCTTTGGCTCGTTTTGAAGCCACGGTCAATGCGCTTCTGGGGAGCCCTCATACGTGTCAAACGGACGAGCGGTTCCTGTGTTACAGCACCATCCCTCCAACAACCACTTACATGTGACTTGTTCATGTCATATCTCGCCGACCGACGCCCCGATTGCTCTCGTCTCTTTTGCGCTGGAAAGCCCTCATTTACACCTTTCTTTCGACCCCATGAACTCGCCAAACGGTCACCTATTGGCTGCGCTTTGCCTAGTTCAGCCTGGTATGACCAAGATGAACATATTTCGTCCGTTCTCGGCGAGAACCTCGTCGTTCCTTTTGTTCTTTGGCTTGTTTTGAAGCCACGGTCAATGCGCTTCTGGGAAGCCCTCATACGCGTCAAAAGGACAAGCGGTTCTCGTGTCACAGCACCATCCCTCCAACAACCATTTGCATGTGACTTGTTCATGTCATATCTTACCAACCGACGGTCGTATCGCTCTCGTCTTTTTTGCGTTGGGAAGCCCTGATCCACACCTTTCTTTGGACACCATGAACTCGCCAAACGGTCACCTATTGGCTGCGCTTCGCCTAGTTCAGCCTGGTATGACCAAGATGAACATATTTCGTCCGTTCTCGGCGAGATCTTCGTCGCCCCTTTCGTTCTTTGGTTCGTTTTGAAGCTACGGACAATGCGCTTCTGGGAAGCTCTCATACGCATCGAACGGACAAGCGGTTCTTGCATTACAGTGCCATCTCTTCAACAACCATTTCCCCATTCCTATTGTCATAACCTGCTCGCATCGGACGCTCTATAACCCGTTTGAAACGCCTGAATCGTACCTTTCCGACGCACCTATTCACGTCGATAACGGACAACAGCCTGGTCTGCAGTATGCATTTACTCCAGAACTGCAGTTTCTGGGTATTACCTCTCTACCTCGACAACCACGGCTCGTCACGATACGCGAATTATACCGTTGGAAAGGCGTCGTTCGTAGCTTTCGAACGGGTATTTGATCCCCAGGAACGGGCCAGAAATCACTACGCTATGCTCAAACACATTTTTGGCTACCTCAGGATCTCCCCTCTATTTGGGGTGTTAAGACTTGATTGGAGGACTCTTATGGGCTGGGGAGACACCTCAACTGGTTGAGAGTTGCTGCTCGCGCATTACGCGGCGGACTCTTCTTCAGTCATGGTAACCTTCTCTCAGAAGGCTGATTGCTGCTCGTGTGTTGCGCGGCGGATCAGTGTGGAGGAGTTGCAGCTCGCGCATTACGCGGCAGACTCTTCTTCAATCATGGTAACCTTCTGAGTCCCTCAGAAGTACTGATTGCTGCTCGCGTGTTTCGCGGCGGATCAGTGTTGAGGAGTTGCTGCTTGCGCATTACGCGGCGGACTCTTCTTCAATCATGGTAACCTTCTGGCTCCTGATTGCAGCTCGCATGTTTTGCGGCGGATCAGTCTTGAGGAGTTGCTGCTCGCGTGTTGCACAGCAGACTCTTCTTCAATCATGGTAGCCTTACAGATTGCTGCATGTGTGTTGCATGGCCTGTGTCCACTCTGGGGGGCAAGTTTTATGACAACTTTTTTTTTTTTTCTTCCCCTTTCTTTCAACCTCTCATCATTCCTACCCAACTGGCACCACCTTTACCCACTCAGACACCAACTTAGGATCACGGCTTGTAATTTTCCACTGCACGATCTCTTCGCCTCTATCCTCCCTGGCTTGATTCTTGAGATTCGCACACTGGAAAAGTGGGGGGCTGTAGGGGAGTATAGGTGGAAGATGGGAGGAGAGGCACAAGCCTCTATCCCATTACACGCTCCCCACGTCCAGACGACACACCACAATGGAAGCAAGCTACATCATCTTGATGGGTAGAGGGCCTCAGGGAGTTGAGTTGGGATCAACGATCTGAGTGGAGAGGCGCAAGCCTCTATCACACTATACATGTCTTATACCCAGACCACAAGTATGATGGAAGCATGCTACACCATCTTGATGGGGAAAGGCAATGGAGTTGGGATGGATGACCTGGAAGCCATCCACTTGCATGGTTTCCCAGTACTCATGGTTATACATCACTGAAGAGAGAATGGGAGGATCATATGGGTATTTCTGGGTTAAGCTGGGAGCTTACAGTGACCAGCTTTCCAGATAGGAAATTATTTGGGGCCAAATTTTTTCTTTCTTTTATTCATCTTCTTTGCTTTGCTACCTTTTGGTCTCATTTTATCCTGATATTCACTCTGGGGGGCAAGAGGATTTCTATTCTATTATTCTTCCCCACCATTGTTTTCCTTACATGCCCTCTGGACATTGGGGGGCTTTGTGATATAGGATTGGAAGGGAATGCCCAGAGGCCATAGTCAAACAGTGGTATATAGCTAGATCTGGATATCTTACATAATATATTGATCTTTTGTCTTGAACCACCACCTTGTCAGCAGTCTTGCCATCCTCTTGCACTACATGTAGTGCTTTGTATAACTGTACTTCCTACAGTATGCATAATCATGTTGGGCCAGCTGAGTATCTTGTAACTGCTCATTGCTCACTCATGGGTGTTGATCCCAGATCCACCCATTCTTGCCTCCTCCTTCCCTCTTGGCTTCAGCTATGTGAGAAGTTCAGAGTGAACGCTTCACATGCTAAGTGCCACCTTCAATTAAATATGCATGCCCTGGAGAGGATTCTTATAAACTTAGACCTGCTCTGTTAACACCTTTGATTCATTCAAGTATGACAGCACAAAACATCTTCATATTGCAAGCTCCCATAAGGTTGAGGAGTTATTGGTTGATTAGGAGAAAGAGTTGTTGAAAACTGAGACTAATGTGGCCACTACTTCTAACATCAGTTCTGCTCATACAACTGGTGATGGAAATTGTAACAAACAGGCAAAGAGTAAAACATCAAAACCCAATAGTTAAAGAGTAACCCCTTTATGATGTCATACAGTAAGACCAGTGGCTACATATTTTAGTTGGTGTCCTTTTAAATGCTTTTACTCTGTCACTTTGGCAGAGATCAAACACTAGATTTTAGAGGTTATTTATTACTGGATCATTGGGCTTATACCCAGGTGTTACCTCCATCATAGCTCTGGTAACCTTGCTCTGGAGGTCTGTGATCATGCTCTCCTCAATAGTGTACTTAGTGTAACATTAATGAATCTGTTTTTCCCCCTTAAGAAGTCTGCCCTCCTTTTTCTGAGGAATTCCTGCTCTATGCACACTAGGTTTGCTTTCCCTCCCTCATCACTTGCAGAGATCTCACTTGAAGATTTCCTGCTCCTCAAACATGGAAACTGCAAATGAACACTTTCCTAAATCAAAGACAACTGAAACATCAAGCACAGAAAGCACAAACACATCCCTGATTGAGGACTGCTTGCACACCTGAACATGGAAACACTAGATGAATCTGCCTCCTCAATCATGAAAACCTCAATGCTTCACTAGACAAGCATTGTTTCCTCAGACAGGGTTTCCATGATGGAGAAGTGTTTATGCAGAATGCATAATTGACCACTTATGTGCATTCTCAATCAAGGACTTCTTGCACACATGATTGTGAAAACTACTCAAACCCCTAAGAGGTTTTAAGCACAGTATCATTTAGACAGAGCAGCATACTCATACTCTCTGTTTCAGGGTGGGGTGACATAATAAAAGCTCACAGGAGTTATAAAAGTCATGTCTCATGTCAATCTAAAGAAGACTGTGATCTAGAACTTTGCATTTGAGATTCCAAGTTCCCAGAAAGACTAAACCACACCTTACAATAAAAACCATATTGAATGAAACACTTGAGATTTTACTTAAGAAGACAAAAGTGGTATTTTTTAATACCAAAGGCCCTCAAACTTTTGTACCAAGACTATGATAATGTGTGTGTGTGTGTGTGTTAGGTGTTTAGGGTTTTCCTGATGCACCCAGTTCTTGTTTGCATGTTTTGCACTTTTACATTCATCTTTGTGCAACATGTATCACCAGCATCCACCAAAAAGCCACCTGTGCCTGCTGATTCTAATACAGAGGTTCAAGTGCTCTATAGATCTTTCTTTACCTTCAATACTTCCCAGATTGATGAACCCTGTCAGCAATCACTTGAGAAACCAACTTTGTAGTATCATAGGTTGGATGGTCACAATGTTCTCTCCCTTAAGCAAAATCCTCACTACAAGTGTAAGATACAAGTCAGTCTGTGATGACTTTCTTTCTCCTGCATGTGCTGATTACTGGCTAGATATAATGTAAAGTACTACCATTTTCTTGAGCTAGAAAAACTTTGCTCTCAGCTATATAACACTCTTCAAGATGGGTGCAAGCAGCCCACAGAATCTGGCCAAACATGTATGCCCTTCATATCACATGGTACATAGCTGATTCAGTTCACTCTTATAGCTCAATTAAGCCACTGTTTTGACTGGTTTCTATTAGTGTCTAGTGAGCTGGACAATTTTGAGGAGTTAGAAACCTCATCATCATCAATGAGCCCAGTTCTCTCAACAAACATCTTTGTGCAGAACAACTTCCTTACCCATTCTGCTTGGCACAATTAAGAAACCAATTATATCTTGTGCTACATTGGGAAAGTCAAGAATGAGGTCAAAAATCTTTTTGGTGACTATAAATGGGTAGTCATCATTTTGTGAGTTTATAGCCTTGGTTTCAAACTCCATGTTTACTAACTCCTAGCAATGACCTTCACACTTTGAGGAACTTTAATCACCACTTGACAGTTTTTGGCTTCATGGAAGGGGATGTTGGCCTTTACCTGCAATGTTATATGATGTACAGTGACTCACTATAAGTTTTGCACCACTTAAAAAATACTATATCTTCCTCAACTTCTGGGGACTAGTTACCATATAAATATGATAATATACAAATATTCTATATACATCTTTGACATGAATATAAGGTCTGGATCTCATGCTCTGCTTCATGTAGGAAGAAGTGAAAAAATGAGGTTTTGAGAGTTTTACCAATACTTCATATGAGGGTCTAGAAAAATGTGAAGAATTAAGTACTTGCTGACTCAAGTATACAGAACTTTGAATGATATCAATTGGATTAGTGGTTGTTGTGATATAGGTGTAAGAAAAGGGCTTGTTTTGGAGTAGATGATGAAACAAGGCCCATTCTTACACCTATATCTCAACAACTGCTACTCCAATTGAAATGATTCAAGGTTCTGCATACTTGAGTAGGCTAGTACTATATATTTTTCCAACTCTCACATGAAGTATTTGTAAAACTGTCAAAACCTGATTTTTGATCTACCCAAAACAAGCCCCTTCCTTACACCTATATCTCAACAACCACTAATCCAGTTGATATCATTCAAAGTTCTGTATATACTTGAGTCAGCAAGTACTTAATTCTTCACATTTTTCTAGACCCTCATATGAAGTATTGGTAAAACTCTTAAAACCTCATTTTTTCACTTTTTCCTACATGAAGCAGAGCATGAGATCCAGACCTTATATTCATGTCAAAGATGTATATAGAATATTTGTATATTATCATATTTATATGGTAACTAGTCCCCAGAAGTTGAGGAAGATATAGTATTTTTTAAGTGGTGCAAAACTTATAGTGAGTCACTGTATATCCTTGAAAATGGATGCACTAAGATGTTTCCCAATCCCAGGCATAAGTTCTTTCAACAGATGATGCCTATTGCCTGTGAGTATATTTGATTGTTTAGTGATATTTAACATAAAACAAATCCAATGACCCAGTGGTAAATAATTTTTGGGGTCTAATGTTTGATCCTTACTGAAGTTGGCATCAAAAGAGCCACCAAAGTTATATTCAATATTTAGCTAAATTACTGGAATGTGTAGCTACTAGCCAGACTATATGGAGTTATAGAGGGATTACTCTCTAATCATTGGGTTGGGTTTACTTTATCTTAAATACCACTAAGTTGTGCATAGTCTGTGATATTCAGCAATCTTCTGTGGCATTAATAATGAAAAACATTTATGCTGAAGAGGATGTAATCAGTCAGATTTTTACCATGTAAAAGAAAGTATTCAAATAAAACAACTCACTCAAAGTTGTTGTGAGGAGACAATCATTCTTATGATTGATACACTCAAACCCAATATATGAAAATAGTGAGGAGATACAAATAATGATTCAAAAGAACATATCAGTTGACTAGATACTATCTAGAGTACAGATGATGAATATATCATAAAGGTACATTGATACAAGCAATAGAACATGCAAAGGATTTTTTATGTTCATTAAAAAAAACTTTTGAAATGATTGCAGTAGTAAGTGTTTAACAGCTGCTCCAGGCCTGGAAAAAATAGAAATAACTTATGATTTATACTACACTATTGTGCTAGTCAATTTTTAATAGAGTTAAACCATGTTTGGACTTTCTTCTGGGTCTTTTCTGCCTTTGCTTGCTAGATGCTGACTTTTCTCATGTTGTGCATCTATAATGCTAAGATTATGTCAGAAAAGTCAGAGGTCTAAGAGGAGTCCACAAAGTAAGGCATCCCTAGATGTGGAGGGCCAAGTCTACATCTTGCATTTCCTGCCTCCTCTTCTCTTGTGCAAGCAGCCTGCAAAACACAAAGTGAGGCACCTCTCAAGTGTGAAGGGCCATACAGTGGTGAGACCAGTCATCATAGCCCCTGTTGCCTTATATCTGAGTTGTGAGGTGCCACAAGTACATGACAACATTAAGGACATGTTGGCCATTGAGTTGCATGATAACAGCCATATTGTTGACAAATATTGCAAAATTGGAGGTCTATGAATTAGTTTCATGAAAGAACAATTGGATTAATATAATAAACTTTCAAAAAGTAATCAGAGATTCTCCAAATGGCCTGTGTAGCCCTACAAAAAGCAGAATTTCATTATATCATTATGGATGTTCTGGGCTGTATATCATACTCTTAGTGTAACATATTTATTTCATCCTTTATTGAACTACTACTGCTTGTAATCCTGGTCAGCTTACTTACTGTGCTGCAACCTAGGGGATCAGAACCCAACACCATATATAGAGCCAAGTGGCTGAACAATTAATTAAGGGTTTCTAGATCAGGAAGTATATGCCACCCCAGGGGATTGCACCCTGCCCACTTGCATTCACTAGAGTCAGCAATCCAATCTGCTGGCAATGTAATTTTGCCATCCACTAGGATTGAACCACCAACCTGCTGCAAGCAGTTAATTGTTCAGTTAATGTAAGAGGGCCAGAGAACCAACACATAGCCATTACACCAAAAGGCAGAGCAACAATGCAGGCGCGGTCCACAGTGATCCAATTGTGGATACAAAGATCTTTGATACCAGGGATAACCATTGTGACCTGTTTGTCCACTGGAATCGACTTCAACATGCAATTAATTGTTCAGTTAATGTAAGAGGGCCAGAGAACCAACACATCTGCCTTTTGGTGTAATGGCTATGTGTTGGTTCTCTGGCCCTCTTACACTGCTCATTGGTTTGAGTTGTACTCAAATGAGAACAAATTACTTTCATCAAGATGAAAGAATTTTTGTTCCAAACCCTGACTTCTCTTTTACATCACTAAGGTCTCTGTAAATGAGGCCTGCCTCAAACAGGATAAGTTCTGAGTACACAACATATAATGAAATCTAGAGCTGTACATGTCTGTGACTTTACAACATAGCTTGAATTATTTCTTATTTCGGCATTCAATAGATTTCATTATGTGTTGTGTGCTCAGTACTTATCCTGTTTGAGGCAGAGCCTCATTTTTAGAGACCTTAGTGGTCTGAAAGGCACTTGCCTCCAGGCTTTCAGATTCAGCAGATGCCATACTATTATAAAGATTGAAAATGTTATATGCAAAGTATAGGATAGATACAAATCAGTGTTTAAAAATGTGTACAAGATACAATTTCAAAACTATGTCTTTGACTGAAAACTCAGCTCCCATGACATTTAGGGGTAAATACAAAACCTCTTTCTTGTAGTTGGCAAGACTATTGATGCAATGAGACTTGTAATGAGAAACTGTAAAAGGATTCAAATAGCCAGAAACATACCAAAATGTTCTGAGATGACATACTTGTCTGATTAGCTTCATGCACCAGTTCAATTTAAAATACATTATTTTATAAAAGTAGATCAGCAGAATAACTTGGAATTGAGATAAAAATTACTCACAAGGCTGTAAATTTTTGATTTTCAGAATTGACATTCCTTGCAGAATTGATGGTTGTTACAAAAAGTTGAGCCTCATCCAAGTATTCATCAACAGAGTGCATGAGGAGTGACTTGAAGAGTAAGTGAAATTTTAGCTAGTCATTGTTGTTTTAAGTTCCTGTGATATGTGTGATGCAATGGGCCACACTTCTGTTTTGACAATGTAGACATTCATGTTACCTAAAAGATGCTGAACTCTGCCACAGAACCCAAAAACTAGATAGAACAAATAAGGGTGATGATGAAAGTTTGAAAGCAAAGAGAGACTTGATTAACAAGGCATTGGGTCACTAGGATGGTGGTAAATCATTTTTGAAGGCATCTATAATGTTAGCACTCATCTTGGTCTTCCAGCTTCTGGCATATTTTGAAGTCAAAGGTAAGAAATATGTAGAAATAATCAATTAAAATTGAAGAAAATTTCAAGGTCAGCTTCTAAGATTCCAGATTCAATCAAAAGTCTTGTTTTATTATTGTTAATTCATGCTTTTTGTGGACCACTTCCTGGACTGAATCATTGCTCATAAACTCAGACATCTAAGAGACACAGAAGATGAATTGTATTAGCTGGTAGCTTGTTGTCTGCTATTGCATCAAGATTTAAGATCTTTTGTGCTTTGATTCAAACTTCTATCTCAGGTTTGGATACTCTTTTTATGTAGCTGCATATTCTGGCTTATCTAGAAGTTGTTCTAAGATGGGCCAAGAACTAGTTCAACCAGCACATTGAGTAAGAACTACTAGAGAGAATCTCACCTAATAATATAATAAGAGTAAGGTAGAAGTATCAGCCAAACCTGAATTCAAACTATAAAAAGTGGTCAGTCTCCAAGTTTTTTTTGTTACAAACTATAAAGAAAATGTCCAAATAGCTTTGATAAATTGAAGTATAGATATAATGGGAAATTTAATGACAGTGAGCTTGTGATATAGGATTGGAAGGGAATGCCCAGAGGCCATAGTCAAACAGTGGTATATAGCTAGATTTGGATATCTTACATAATATATTGATCTTTTGTCTTGAACCACCATCTTGTCAGCAGTCTTGCCATCCTCTTGCACTACATGTAGTGCTTTGTATATCTGTACTTCCTACAGTATGCATAATCATGTTGGGCCAGCTGAGTATCTTGTAACTGCTTATTGCTCACTTACAGGTGTTGATCCCAGATCCACCCATTCTTGCCTCCTCCTTCCCTCTTGGCTTCAGCTATGTGAGAAGTTCAGAGTGAACACTTCACAGAGCTCATCAATAGATTGCTGAAATCTATTGAAAACCTTGTGGGCACACTCCAAGCTCAAGGTAATATAGTCATCTTCTGATTTGTATAGATCATTGCAATCAATCAATCAATCAAATATGATTTCAAGGAGTCTGTTCAGTGAGTAAGCTTGAAACTCATCTGATACTGAATCACATGTATTTTTGTTTTACTATTTGCTGCTGATGTTCTTAGTACTGTGGAGTTTTGTACCTGATTATCAAATTAGTCTCTTTATGAACAGGTACATACCTGAAAAGTCTTTTGGACAAAAATATAGTTAAACTGTTCCAGGGCTGTCTGGTGGCCATATACAGTGACTCACTATAAGTTTTGCACCACATAAAAAATACTATATCTTCCTCAAGTTCTGGAGACTAGCTACCATATACACTACCTCTGCAAAAAGATTGTCACATGATTTATTTTACAAAGTTGGTGCTATAACACAAGAACAAAACATTTTGAGAACTATGTTCTGGTGTATGAAACATAGCTCAAGAGGTTTAGATTGTATATACAAAGTCTGGGAATGAACAATTGAAAACTCAGGATAAGGCAGGGAATTGACTGTGACAAGTGCCAAAAATGGGATGTGACAAAGTGGGAAATTCTGAATGACTGGATCTCCCTGATATTGTTATGAGTTTCATAAAGTCTCTGGGCCAGAAAATTTAATATTCTCCTTTAAAAGGTAAATTGAACTTGTTTTCAATTTTATGTATTTTTCACTTAATCTATTTGTTGGAATGAGGTAAAATGACTCCCTATAAATGTTTGTAGTGTGTATAATACAAAGGTAGATAGAAATGTTAAAATAAACATTGCATGATGTCTGTAGAAGCTAATTCCCAGAGTTTTTCTGGAAGTAAACAAGTATTGACAACATTAGTCCTTCTTTTTTGCAAGAAAGAAAAATGCTACCATCCTTTTGAGTTGATCCATGAAGACTCAGGATGTCTTTTAAACAATGCCTGAAGTATAGCATGATAGAAAATAAATTTACACTGGGTATAACTTGAAAAGTCCCCAATAAAAGTACATTTTGCATAGAGCAATCATCCTGGACCAATCCTTGACATTTTTCTTGGTGAATTGGTGCTGAAAACTTTTCACAAGGCACTTCACATGCCTAGTAACACTATCCCAAGAAAATGAACAAAGGTCCTATTTATACAAGGATCTGAGACCCCACACCTTCCTTGCTCTATGCAAAATGTACTTTTATTGGGGACTTTTCAAGTTATACCCAGTGTAAATTTATTTTCTATCATGCTATACTTCAGGCATTGTTTAAAAGACATCCTGAGTCTTCATGGATCAACTCAAAAGGATGGTAGCATTTTTCTTTCTTGCAAAAAAGAAGGACTAATGTTGTCAATACTTGTTTACTTCCAGAAAAACTCTGGGAATTAGCTTCTACAGACATCATGCAATGTTTATTTTAACATTTCTATCTACCTTTGTATTATACACACTACAAACATTTACAGACCTTCTGGAAATTCATGTCCACATGTTTTTTTTTGTGAAAGAAATAAAATAAATCGAATAAATGGAAAAATTGCTGTGCTGTCGTGTTCTTGCTCTGTAATGCATTTCTGGTGATGGTTTACCATCATATTAGTGCAGATATGGAGGAGAGAAACCTCCAGTTCATTGAATTAGGGTGGGACACCGACGAAATTGCTGCCAACCTTTGTGTCTCGGCAAACAGCATTGAGTGAGCTATGCAACCCATTGACACGGCATAGTAAGTTAGTCACTCCAAATTCCTTTGTGGACACTCATACGAAAATACGGACACGTACTACTTGGCAAGGACCCCGTTCTCCATGCCTCGCTTGAGAGGAATGGCCATCTCAGCACCCTTTCTGCCCTCACTTGGAATCACCCAAACAACAACAAATGTCTTGCCCTCTTGCAAGGCCACACAGCCGCCTTAGTCTGCCAACTCCAACTTGTGTCATCCACCCTCCAGCCCTTCACCCCCCATTCCAATCCTCGCAACAGGTGGGTCTGACGGGCAGGTCATCACATTCCCTGGTGATATACACAATCTTGCACTGTATCGCCACACAAAACTCTTCTGTCACCTCGTTGCAATTCGATAAACGGTGGCTGGCGATGGTGGGAACGATGAGTGGGTGAGGCTGTTTGAGACAGAGACAGGGAATTACATGCAGGTTTTGAGTGAGCCTGGGGAGAGTTTGGATGGTAGATAGATGACTGGACCGTGACTGGACCTATCATATGGCTCACATCCTCCCCAACATCCTCTGAATCTGACCATCAACCCCTCCCTTCCGCTCCAGGAGGTGGCCATAAGATGGTTGAAGGCAATGGTACCCTGCCCATGACAGATGCTCATAGGAATTTGAGAGGTTCATTGTCGTCAGAGTTGTCAGACAGAGTTGTCGGACATAGTGACGGGTAAAGGGATGTTGGAACACCTGGAAATAGAGATCGATGGGCTAGTCGCGTATGCTATACGGTCAGTATAGACAATGCCAGTCATTTTTGCATTTATTCGATTTATTTTATTTTTTTGTGAAAAAAGAACACGTGGACATGAATTTCCAGAAGGTCTGTATAGGGAGTCATTTTACCTCATTCCAACAAAAAGATTAAGTGAAAAATACATAAAATTGAAAACAAGTTCAATTTACCTTTTAAAGGAGAATATTAAATTTTCTGGCCCAGAGACTTTATGAAACTCATAACAATATCAGGGAGATCCAGTCATTCAGAATTTCCCACTTTGTCACATCCCATTTTTGGCACTTGTCACAGTCAATTCCCTGCCTTATCCTGAGTTTTCAATTGTTCATTCCCAGACTTTGTATATACAATCTAAACCTCTTGAGCTATGTTTCATACACCAGAACATAGTTCTCAAAATGTTTTGTTCTTGTGTTATAGCACCAACTTTGTAAAATAAATCATGTGACAATCTTTTTGTAGAGGTAATGTATTGGTAACTCACACACAAAATTTTGAATCAGATAAGGAGAATATGAGGTGTCTAAGAATATTTTATGGTTGGCTTATGGGTGCTGACCAATTCAGGGCAAACAGGTGAAGGCATTTTAACACTACCCAAAAGCATCTCTCTAGAATAAAACTTACAGATACAATATGTATGTTTCTTCCTGGTCACTTGCAAAATTTTATGTGCTCCCAATAAGAGGGAGGCGTGCAATCTGCAATTTAAGCTAAAGTGACCCAGTAATGGTCACATGACAGTACCACCCAGCCGAAATTTTGGTTTTGGCACTTGCAGAATTTGGCTATGACAAGGCAAAATTTTCAGCAGTGTGGTGCTGCAGGCCACAAAATTTTGTTATGTTGAGACTGTTACCACGAAACAGTTTCAGCATGGTAAAAAATTGCCTGTTACAAGTCTTACATTTCAGCAATTTTGAAGGCTGCATGACACATTACTGCCAAATTGAATGAAATAGTCTAGTATGTTCTCAGTAGTAGTGTGTTCTTGGTAGTATGTTCTTGATAGCGTGTTTTCAGTTAGAAGGTTAAAGTTGATGGTTAGGGTTAAAGATGTTTTATCTCTCCATTTTTCAGTTAGATTAGGAGGTTAGGTTGGTGGTTAGATGGTTTGAAACTTTGGTTGCTAGAAGACAGTTGATGTATAATGCCTTAATTCCCCATTTGGGGAGAAGCTTTACTTGCTAACACTCAGCCAGACCTATGGTGCTGGTCACAGTTTGCCAGTGGCATGCCCTCTGGACCCCCCAGTACACATGTTTAATCCCAGTTTTTGTACACATGCTCAATCCCAATTCTAATGCACATGTTCAATCATGTATGTTCTCAGTAGTGTGTTCTTGGAAGCATGTTCTTGGTAGTGTGTTCTTGGTAGTGTGTTCAAGTTGGTAGTGTGTTCTTGGTAGCATTTTCTTGTTAGTGTGTTCTTGGTAGTGTGTTCTTGATAGCATGTTCAAGTTGGTAGTGTGTTCTAGGTAGCATGTTCTTGGTAGTGTGTTCTTGGTACCATGTTCAAGTTGGTAGTGATCTAGGTAGTGTATTCTTGGTAGCATGTTCTTGTTGTAGTGTGTTCTTGTTAGTGTGTTCTTGGTAGCGCATTCTTGTTAGCATGTTCTCAGTAGTGTGTTTTTAACACACACCCTGGACCCCCTGGTACACATGTTTAATCCCAGTTTTGGTACATATGCTCAACCCCAGTTTTGGTACATATGCTCAATCCCAATTCTAATGCACATATTCAATTGTAGTGTGTTCTTGGTATTGTGTTATCAGCAGTGTGTTCTTGGTAGCATGTTCTCAGTTAGGAGGTTAGGGTTGATGGTTAGGGTTGGGGTGTTTTGTCTCCCCATGTAGGAGGTTAGGGTCATGGTTAGATGGTTTGAAACTTCAATTGCTGTGAGGCAGCTAGGTAGGATGCCTAAATTCCATATTCAGGGAGTGTGTCATTGTATGTATAACCTCTTTAGTTTTGTAATGTTACACTTTGATCTGGACTTATAGTACAGCATTCATTTCACTTGGCCAGAGGCAAGCTCACCACACTTTGCCAGCTTGCCAAATGAAAGCCCTCTGTATCCCCCATGCAAGTGACCTAACACATGTTTACTTCAAATCATTAAAATTACATTTTGATCCACATCTACATGGGGCTACATGCCATACCATAATTGCAGCCAGCCATATAATTTGTATTTATTGACCTACCCTCCATGATCTGGCTATGGCTTGCATTTCAAAAGGAAGGCTGGACCATTGTAAAAATATCCCCATATTTATACTGTGCAAAGAAGCAAAATATTGCCAGAAACCAGAAGACACTTGCACAGAGAGGCCCTTGGTCCTCCAGTTTTTACTATATCCACCCACACAAATCAGAAATTTAATCTACACAGATCTTGAAGTAGTGAAATAGTACATAAAAAGTGAAATTGAGGCTGCTCAGAAAGGTGTGATTACAGAAACACTCAAAACAAATTAATGCAGCACTATGCAAAGGTTTTTTATTACAGAATGTGATTGGGAGGCAACAGTTTGCTTAAATAAATATTTTACCTAATGCTGTGCCATTGTACTTTAGTATATTGCCTTAGCCTTTTATGTAACACCCATAACCTCTGCCTTACTTGATAAATGTGTAGCTCCTCAACCTTCTGTGTAACACCCACAACCATTGCTACCTCCTACATTGTATTAAAATCAATTGCTATATTTTCCTCCTAACAAAACTGCAATCCAAGTGACACTCAATTGGGCAGCCAGCTTGGCTCATCCTTGCCTCACCAACCTGCCATTGTGAGCTTACACTTGGGTTGGTACTGTCAGTTGGTTTCAGCAAGTATTCACCAATTAAGTTCACTGGATGCTCAAGTCTTGTTCACATCTTTCTTGCAAGCTTTCTTGAGTCCAGACAAGACTTTGGCACAACCAAGGAATTTGTTGACACAAATTCCTTGTTCTTCTATTCATCTCTGTACATAACACAAGAGTTATCTTATTATAGTGGGTGCTATGCCACATTGCAAGAGTCATAATGCACACTGCTGTACATTCCATTCCTATCAACCTGTCCATACCTGTCATGCTTTGCACAAACATACCACAATTCCAGTTTGATTGCATTGTAATGCAATGCCCAGCCATCCTATCAAACTAAGAGCTGGACTGCATGAATCCCCTCTATGGTTATACATTCTGAGAAAATATCCAAGCTTGGTTTATTGATTTCCAGAATATGGGAAGACAGGCAGTACATTGGATCCATGCAACATGCACCCAGTCAGCATTAGTGTTTAAAGGTTCAGTTCATAGGACTGCAAAAAACCAGTGGACTGAACTGAACCAGATCATGGTCTGGTCTTTTTTTCAGTTGCAGTTGCCCAAATTTGGGGCTGGTCTGGTTGCCAGTTGCCTCATTTCGAAAATCTTTTAAACTGTTTAAAGACCAGTTTTAATTGGTTGCAACTGGTTAAACGGTCATGTGTGTTACATAGCCTTGTAACCACATTTATTACCTTTTATTGGGTTTTTGTTTCATCAAAAACGGTCAAGAACTGAGAAAGATATAACCAAATCCATTTTGGTATAAATACTTGTTTGTGCAACTTGTACCAGAATGACTTTAATTCTAACTCACTCAAGTTTTCATTATTTTGCTTGATTCAATTTTTGGATATTGAAACTATAAGTATTAAAATATGCTCACCATCTATCAATGTATGGTATGCATCAAATAATTTACAGTTGCCACATTAAATTTTGCCTGAGTCTTGAGGAGATGTAATTCAGTTTCAGTCATATCTATGTCAGATCTTCATTAAATCTCTTAAAAATTGGTAGAACGATGGGTATTTACATTCTTTACTGTGCTATATAGCTTGTTTATTTTTCAGAGTAATAATGGTTGAGATATAAATGGTTTATATTTGTACAATGAATTATACACAAAAAAACCAGTCTGGATCAGTCTGAACCAGTATCATGGACTGCAAAAGACTGGTCCTAGGTGGTTCGGTTCAGTTCCCTCAATATTTGGGTCAGTCCTGGACTGGTTGTGGTCCATGGTTGCACATTTTCAACACAAAAAACTGGACTGAACTGAACCTTTAACCACTAAAAAGACTACCTTTTGGTGTAGACTCTCTCCCCTTATTAAAGGATGGTTGCTTACTTGTCCTAATTCACTATTGCAACATCTAAATATTTGAAGTAAGGGGGTTTGGGTCTCCCCAAGGCCAGCACCATGGAAAGGCTAGCACAGTGAACAGGCCAGCACAGCAAAAAGGCTAGCACAGCATAATGGCCAGCACAGCAGAAAAGTGCCACAGGCTAAGGCAAGGGGTCTGGGAGCTATGCAATGCCCCCAGGAAGTCTGGGATCTCCCCAGCCATTGTGGGCAGTGCCACAATGACAAACCATTTTATTCAATACTACAGGCAGTGAAGTACTTAGTAATAGGTAATTGACAGGAAACATAGTCGCATGGGAAGATTTCAAACTCCAACATTAGGTGCACAGGTTCAATGTCCATCATTAAGTAATGCTGTCATCGGATATCAAGACTCTCTATGCTTTTAGGAATATTCACCCTCTTGTAATTATGGCATGATTACTACAGTTCCCATACTGTATCATGTATAGGATGCACTGGCTGAGAATATAACTTCTCAGTTATTCTGCCTTTTGGCTCAAGTGGTCCTTTGTGCATCCTAGGGACTGCTTACACCTCTATTACATTCTTCATACAACACACCTGACTCTGAACTTCAGTATTCAATCTTAGGTAACATTGTCTAACTAGGATTAACTACTAACTTTTTATTCACAGGAATACACCAATGCAGAGTCATAAACTCTAACATACACAATCACAGACTTGACTTGACAACTTTGTTGACTAAAGCTTAAGCCAAATCTCTAGTGAGTACTATCAAGTTTCTAAATTACTAACTATTGTGTATTTGCAGGAATGCACCAACATATGAGTTGAGGAACTCTAACAAGGACAAAATGATGGTAAGAACTAAAATTTGCACAGTAGACAGATTTCAAGAACAATTCAATTGTTCTTGTCTGCACTTGGCAAAACTTTTATCCTGAGCAATGCTTCACCTTGGGAACACACTTGCAGACAGATTTAAACAATGAGCACATCAATTGTTTTTACTCTGTCAGCCCCTTTGAACAATAAGCAAATGCACTGTCAAAATTAAACTTGTCCAATAGATCTGTCCCAATCATGCAAAGGCTTTGCTCAACTGCCTGATTGTCCCTTGTTTGAGGTGTAGGATGTTATCAATGCATTTCTTTTTAAATGAATGAGTGGCAGAACATGTGGTGAGTACTTGACTAAAAAAAAAGAATTGTCATTTATTGACCTGATGTGTGTGCATCACATATTTTGGTATCCCCCCAAAGACAAATGGACACACATGGGTATCACCTTGCTTTAGCTAGGCCTCCCAGCTTCATATTTCTAAGCAAACCAAACATGTCACACTTCTGCAAACATGGCACAAATAATAGGACTTTCTGGCTAGGCTTGTGACCAACCATTTCTTTCAAACTCTGCAGGCTACATTCAGAAATGGCTGGGCTGAATGAATCCAGTTTCGTTGAGGTCACACTTTGTGACACAGGCCTTGGTGAAATTTCAATGTCTGCATTGACCATCATCTGCCTTTGACCTCATCACCCCCATTCCTCGTCGTCCATCCAGCCTACATCACCCTTACCCTCATCACTATCCGACTCAGCTGTATTGGCAAATCCTTCACCTTCAACCACAAGCTTGTCCATATCAAGCCCTACATCTTCCTCAGTCAACCATGGCAAGATTCTCTCTGCCACCCTGTTCTCAATGTCCTCAGAAATTTTGTCAATTTCGCTTTTTTCATCTGTAGCTAGCCCTTCCTCAAATTCTTCCTCGTCACCTTCAGCTGTTGGAATTGAAGAAATTGGAGATGTAATGGGGATGTGGGTGGAGGTTGTGTTGGGATACATGCTGTGGCCTGTTTGGGGTGCCACCAATACCCCATCATCATCGCCTTCTTCTTGTCAACCACAAAATTCATTATTCTACCCTTATCTGTATTTTAGAAATCTTCCATGGCCCTCTCCACCACTGCCCAGTTGCATCTTAATTCTTTTTGTTTTCAAAATCTATGTCATTTGCATTACTTTTACAAGTGCATTCCATGAAAATCTGTGCCTTGAGCACTTTTTTTGGAAAGTGTGGCCACCTTATCTTGAAGTTCTGGTGCAAAACACAAAATTTCACTAAGTACAGTGTCACACATTGGGACCTTGACAAATCTGGCTCTGTTCCACCCAGTCCTTCAGTGATGATCTTGTCTTTCACTCTCTGCCTGATGTTTGAAGCCACAACAAAACCACAACATGGGACAAACATAGTGTGATCACCACCAAAGGTACTGTGCCCTACCAGTACCTCAGCACCCCTGCACAGTTGGCAGTCACAAAACATCACATTTTTTGGCAGAAGAACATGACACATTGTGATTGCCAAAATAACAAAACTTCATTAATTCATTGTTTTTCTGGACAGAAAAAAGCAGAATTAGGTTGGATTAGGCCCAACTTCCAAGAGGCCCTCTCTAAAATTTTGTGGCAAGAGGTTTGACAGAAGGGTTTGAACACAAAAATGTGCTGACTGGGAGGGGGTGCCGAGGTACTGATAGGGCATAGTACTGGTAGCAAGTCTACTTTCTGGAGGTCATATTGTTCAGGATTGGAACAAACATCTCACTCTTCCACAAACATGGTGCAAATAATACAACTTTCATTCTTACACTATCACTGGACGCAAACTACAATAACTTGGACCAAATTATTGTAAAGAAATTGTAAAGAAATTTCAAATAATTCTTCAGTAACAATGTCTAAAAAATTGAGAAATTATTGGGATTTTTCTTTTGATAATGCTATTGTTTGTCAAAACAAAGTCACAATAATTTTACTATTTTTCAGACATTGTTGCCATAAAATTATTTGAAATTTCTTTACAATTTCTTTACAATAATTTGGTTCAAGTTATTGTGGCTTGCATCCAGTGTATATACAGTTGATTTCATCTAAATACAGTTGAACAAAGAAATATAGGTGTACTGCAAACATGGTCCAAACACCCTACCCCCCACCACTGCAAGGAGCCAGCCAAAGGCCAGGCAACAAGCAGCAGCCTCTTGACAAGCAATAATGTATATTCAATCCATGAATGAAACAGATTCTGCTAAGATAAACAGAGGGTGATGGGAACAGCTGAAATGCATAGGACAATTTCAATTGGTGCATTTGTAAGTTTTTTGTTGGGTGAAGCCGAGGGCCCGGGTGTGCTTTGGGTGTGCTAAGAACCCTTACTAACATATTTATTTAAAATACAGAAGTGAGGTTTTTGTTGACAAAGTCAACCTCTAGTACACAGGGTGTATTTTATGATATCCCATCTGAGCAAGCAAGTCCATCATTGTGATATGTGCAATTGGTTCATTATATACATACTACAGGTTGGATTACAGTCTAAATCATCTTTGTAGCATCAAATACCTGAGTATTGAAGACTGTGACAATGATCAGGAAACAAGGAGAGAAAGCAGTGAGGACAGCTGGGTAGATGTACTTTCAGGTGTGTTGCAGGAGTTGTGAGATGATGGAGGGAGGGTTCAGGAGGAACATGAACAGAAAGTACATAATTTTTCCGCTGTCAATCATTCACCGATTTCATATCATTTTTCATTTTTCAATAGAGTTATGCATGCATGCTGGCAAAACGTACCCATGAATGCTCTCTCTGGATCCATGAACATGGCAGCCTCTCATTCTCACTTGTAGATCAGCGTGACGTCATCCTCGTGTCTCTAAATCTCTGCCGTAAGTCCACTCTCCCAAATGGCAACAACCAGAGCAGAGATGAAATGATAACCCAATCACTATGATCTCGATAAGACATGTCAACGAGGCTCCCAAACGGACCGGTCGATGTCGGATGTATTTGCGTGTTGACTCGGGGACATTTCTGGGCGACCACTAAAGCATCAAGAAGGGCGCACGCAGTATTAATTTCGTATGACATGACATGATAGAAGCGACATCGTCCCGCCCACGCTCCTCTAGATGATTTCTCGGGAGATATTGCTCAACGTTCAAACGTTCACCCTCAAAAACGACGTCTTAAATTACACGCACGACCCCCGAGAATGGAGGCAATATGAGAAAAAGCGACCTAATCCCACAATGCGGAAATGAGAGTGGACAAGAGTGGGAGTTAGTGATCATATCTCACATTGAGCGTCACGATGGAGGCTATAGACCTATATCTTTGGCGCGAAGCGCGAGAAGATCCAGGAGATACCGCTTTCCGTCGGATGGAAGACAATAAGAGACTGGGCAGCTTGAGAAAGTCGTCTTCCCAGATTCGATAACGCGGACGGTGTAGTTCTTATATACGGTCCGATTTTTGTCCTCGTTCTCCTTGGTTTTCGTGGAGTCGTAGAATGATGCGAGAGCAAATGGAAGGATTGTTGCCAGAATGTGGTAGCGCTCAAGAATGCCACCCAACGACGTCTTTCAGAAGTGCGGCGCGCAAAGCTAAGAAAGCATCAGAGGGTCTGTTGGAGACGTGGTTTGCGAGGACTTCAGTAGAGTGAGGAGATCTGGTTTCCAATATAATAGAGAACCAACGAATGCCGCCCAAAAAGATTGATGTTTAGTACCTATCCGTGCGTACAGGTTTAATATTGAACACATAAGCATTACGAAAAGCCTACCTGTAGGATTGAACTTTCCAAATGCTTGACTTTACTAATCAGGGTAAGCAAAGCGGAATGTACGATATTGCTGGAATATGAACAGGCTTGAATCGAGGCGTGCATGGTGCGTGTATGGGAGAGGTGTAAAAGCCGCAGTAAGTAGGTTTGATTCAGCGAGGAAGAACCTGGAAAAACTGCGGTTTGCGGCTCAGGGAGATCACGGCTCGACGCTCTGTCCTTTTGAAAATACAACCGTGTTGAGAGTGCACCCGGGTGGAATGGTAGAACAGTATCTTTGGACCGGACGAGGCGAGTAGAGCGGGGCACGTCACTGTACGGCTAATGAAGTTTAACTGATATGAGCTGTCGGCCTAGTCAGATAGAAGGCGCACAAGAGTAATTATTGAGAGATGCCGTGATAAATTCGGATCGTCTTTGTTCCATTTGCATGAAATGAACATGATCAATCCAAGTGGAGCATGAAGGCAAAGAAAAGGATAGGAGCAGATTCGCGGCAGGAGCACCTTGCAGCCCTCTTGAGGCGCAGGCCACCAGACTATGTTACGTTGGCTTACGTCGGCCCAGTCGATTATCATCAAGCCATCGGAGTCGGAGAGATTGGGTTGGCCAGTAGGATCAATCATGCTGAGCGTAAAATAAGCAAGGGAAGAAGACATGTTTAGACCATCCGGCGGAGTATCGCGGGTGAGACACCTGTGTGAATTCAGACTTGGGTCACTTAAATCGGAGTCGGTGGAAGGTAGGAGACTAGCCATGAAAGGAATGGCACGGGCAAGCCTGGACGGGGGTCGGCCACTGTTTCGTAAGAAATCGAGTCGATACGCAACGCCTAACAGACCACATAGGGTAATTACGAAAGACAATCCGACTAAAATCCGAGGAAGGACAAGTAGTTTGGAGTGGAAGACTGAAACTCACAATGACAACCAACCACCCTTCCTGACCGCGAGGCGAAGCTACGATCTAGGGCAGTCTTGAGAAGAAGGCCTTACGACCAGTGCCATTGTGCAAAAGAGCCTCTGTTGGCTCACACCTGTTTAACCTTTCCAGGGCTGGGTATAATGGCCATATGGACGATGTTTCTGAAATGGAGGGTGAAAGAGTGTTTCACGGGTCAAAGAATGGTGGAGAGTATTTTCGGCGATTCCCCGCCGCACCTTGACCGAGATATGCTCTGGGGCCCGAAGTCGGGTCACACGGTCATCTATTTTCTAGCACGGCGTCTGTACTTTTTGTTTCCATCTCAGATCTGCGCGGAACGCACCTATTTGGACTCGACAAAAAGGCTTTTGCATAAATACCTCCCACCAGCCAGGTGCTGGTGGTCGAGTTCCCATTATATCGCCCTGATATCCAAGCAATTGCTCTCCCGCAATGGGTTTCTTCGACTTCCTCCATGAACTCACGACCACCAGGCCTCAACCTCACCGTAATCCAGACGCGCTTCTGAAGCTCTTCACGACGCCAAAGGCTATTCAACACGATGTATCATTCGACCTCACGACCACTATTTCCTATTCTTCTTCTAATGCCCCCCCATACTATACTCCCCGCCCTTCAGGTCGACCCTTGTCGGCAATGCCTCTTGAGCTGGTGCTCTCTATCATTGAAGCGGCATGTTCCGATGACGAACATAATTCTTTCCTATCATCTTGTGCTCTTGTTTGTCGAGCGTGGTCCTCAGCGGCCCAGAAACTTCTCTTCAGATATGTCACGCTTCGAACACAGTCTGCGTTTGAGTCTTTCAGCAGGGCAGTAGACCGCTCAACGGCGCACGGTTGTGTGCTCGGAGACGCAGTTAGGCGACTGCATGTGGTTTTGGACCATAATCAGCCCTCATCCCTACACCAGCATTCCTTCGCCCTCGCCTTTACTATGTGCCCAAACCTTTGCGAACTGAACCTCGCGTTGTACGGTTGTGCCGCACCTGGCGTAGACCTTGTTGGTGTTCCTGATATTTTACGTATGCGTCGCCCAGCACCCTCTTTTGATGCACACACTCTATCGCTTCTCAAATCAGGACCAAAAATCACCACACTTCAGTTCAGCAATTGGTCCGAGAATCAACAGTCTATTGTCCAGCTGCTTGATGTTTGGCCTTCTATCAAGTCCCTGTCAATTGGTGGCACGCTACCACAAATTCTCCCCAATTCACCAGAACCCTTCTCATGTGCACTTGAGGAACTTCGGTTAAATTTCCAGACGTCGCCATCGATCGACTTTATGAAATGGCTCCTCCATTCGTCCGCGGGAACCTTGCGCGTGTTGGACTTTGAACGAGATCCATCCACAGATCTCCTGGACTTCCTAACACGCGCACACGGACTTACTCTTCAGTCCATGGCTCTTCCTGTCTATTCCTCTACCGAGCACGCCCTCAGCGTGAATAGGTGCACGCGTCTTCGAACATTGCGAACCGATCACCCCTCTACGCAACCTCTCCTTTACAAGAGACTTCCAGAAAGTTTGGAACACGTTGCCATAGGTCTGGATAGGGATACTGCGCTCCAGCCAGTCATCGATATTGTGAAAACCAGAGACACGCTGAAGGCGGTCACTGTTCATCTCTGGAGAGGGGGAGAGAAACACAAACTATTGAATGTCCTCAAGATCGCTTGTGCTTACCGTGGCATTGATTTGAGGATGTCGGATGATGTCAACACATTTCGTACGCTTGCCGTAAGCAAATCGCTTTTTTTTTTTCGTGTTTCAGCCATTTAATCTTTGCCTTACAGAGACCACTCGCTATGGAGCTAAGGTTTCCGTAACGCAACACCATCCTCACATACATACAACATGCCAAGTTGGTTCTAATTCGACTTCTTATTTTCGTTTATCATGATACCTTATAGCATTACCTATTTCATCAGGACATTGCATTGGGCACTCGAAGTGCCACCATCATATTTCGTTCACTGACCACTACACTTATAATTTATAGCATAACATACTGTCATTTACGGACTCTTGTATCACTACCAGGACACTGCAGCATTTTCTTGACCAACGAAATTGTATCCGTTCCGAGTCACCATTGGCACATAGAACAAATAGATTCAAATAGACGTTCAACGTTGAACGTTGACTCCCTTCACTTCCAACGACTGCTCCGAATGGCCTCGTCTTCGTCCTTGTCTTCGGTGGTGTCCAACCTCGTTCGGGCTTCCATGGGAGCTTCAGTGTCAAACACTGTCACAGATGCTGACCTCGACCGCCATGTAGCAGAGCTCATCCTCAGGGAGGCCAAAAAGAAAGCAGAGCGTTACGGACAACAAGGAATTCGAGCATACATATCAAATAACCTGTAAGTCTGCCTTCCGAATGAAAATGAAGGTTACATGACATTAATCGCCCGTTGAATGCAGGGGAGACAGCAATGCGCCCAGAACAAACAAACGCTTCTTGACTTCTATCATTAAGAGCACAGATGACCATAACAAGACGATTTTGAAAGCTCAGGCGCTTGCGGCGCAGGAAATCAAACGTGAGCGGGAAGCCCAGGAGAAAAGAGAGAAACGAGCGCGCGCGGAGGAGGCCGCTGATGCTGAGCGGAGGCGGCGGTCAGGGAAGGGTAAGAAGCGGAAGCGGGCCAACGAGGAGGAGGGATGGGATAGATGGGATGGGAGGACGGCTGAACGCACGAGGAAGAGTAGGGACTGGGCAACTTGGACTGGGAACGATGATGATGATGTTGATTCTGATGAGGAAGAGGCATATGGGAGGAGAACGAGGCGGAGGTATCGTTCGCGATCAAGAAGCAAGGAACAGGCAAAGGAAGGAAAGCACCGTTCCTCGCGATCTCGTGCTGATAAACACGATGTGAGCTTGTCTAAGCGGACTCATGGGGAGCGAAGCAGGACGTCAAGACGGCAGTCGGGCGAACGCCATCATGACTACCCCGAACGCGACAAAGACGACCGTAAACGGCATAGACGACATAGAAGCAAAGACAGGCATTCTCGGAGAGGCTGCTCGTCAAGGCACTCTCTGAGTATCTCGTCGCCTCGTCGTTCGCGATCACTTTCTTCATCGCGTACGGAGGAGTCTATTTCCCCGAAAAATCGGGAGAAAAGGTCACAGAAGTATGCTTTGGACGATTTGCACAGTGAAACTCCATCTCCTCGACGCTCACCCTCCCCTCGACGTTCACCCTCCCTTCGACGTTCACCTTCTCTTGGCCGTTCTCATTCTTTTCGACGGTCTTCTTCACGGCGTTCTTTTTCTCCATGTTGCTCTACTTCTTCACGACGCTCTACTTCTCCACGTCGCTCTCCTTCTCTTCGACGCTCCCCGTCTCAACGACGATACTCCCCTTCTCCTCCGCGGGCCCTTCCTCCTCGTGCTCCTCCTCCACCTCCACGTGCTCCTCTGCCACCTCCACCTCCACCTCCACCTCCACCTCCTCCGCGCTCTCCGCCACCTCCACTCCCCAGCTCAGACCCAAATACCGCTCTCGATCGAGAAGCAGCCCTGAGACGGAAATTAGAAGCTTCTCGTAAACAAGCCATTGCAGGGCCTTCGAAGCGTCGTCACAGCATCTCACCCGATGACTCCCCGGTGTCCTCAGATGCCAAACCCCGTCGCAGGCGATACAAAACCAACTCATCTTCCCAGACTCTCCCAACCCGTAATCCTTCTCGATCCCAATCGCGCTCACCCACTCCTGGCCCAAATCCTGCTCGCCAGCTCCCCTCAAAAATGGATAAATATTTTGAGGAGTCATACGATCCCCGCATGGACGTCGCGCCTCTCGCTGCGCCCAAGGTTCCTGCCACTGGTCTTATTGACAACGCGGAGTTTGAAGGCTGGGACGCGATGCTTGAGCTTATCCGTCAGCGACGAGAAGACAAGATGGAGAAGAAACGGTTGGAACGGTTGGGTATTTCGACGGAGAAGGTCAAGGTGAAGAAGAAATCAGTGACCACTACTAGCTCGAGTGCGGAGGTTGCTAGTCGCTGGGGCGGTGACTCTGTTAGTATCATGGAGATCGAGTACAAGAAGAGAGGGTCTGTTCGGGAGTGGGATCTTGGGAAGGAAGGTTTTTGATTATTCAATGGCTGCTACAGGCTTGATTTACAAAGGGCGTTCTTTTAATGCCAGTTTAATGATTTATTCTTAGTACAATACTTACTTAGAGGCAATTGCAGGACATTTATAGTACGCAGATGAAAATGATATCAAAGCCTGGTTCCATAGGTGTCAAACGTTTGAACTCGCTATCCATACACTTCAGGCAGCGATGGATATGAAGGGCCACATAGGTGTAAACATAGGCATTAAAAACTGGAGAATAGACAAAACCCAGTGTTCCCCTAACATATTTGCTCTCATTTTCTAAGTTTGGTGATGGAGTTGTGTATCCGACATGTGCATAAAACAAACTTACAATAAAAAAAAGGATCAGATACAAAAAATGATTGAATAAATATGATCTAAATTCATATTTAGAATTTGCTGAACTTCCTGGGCCAAGATTTTGGTGTATTCTAAATATGAGCTCAGATCATATTTAATTGTTCATTTTTTGGATCTGATCCCTTTTTTTATTGTAAGTTTGTTTTATGCATATGATGGATGTACAATTCCATCACCAAACTTAGAAATTGGGAGTAAATATACCAGGACGAAAGGGATTTTAGCGTATTCCACAGTTTTGAGACTCAATGAGAGCATATGTTTATACATATGTAGCCCTACATATTCGTCGCTGTCTCAAGTGATAGAGCCAAACTCAACTTCCAAGCGATTAGACCCTTCGTCGCTGATTCTCTATTCCACCTAGATCATAATCAATCTCGGGGTCGAGAGAGTTCCATGTTAAATGACGCCTAAGGATCAGGAATTCGAATAGGTCAATTGTAAACTGCAAGCCGTTCCAAGACCAACCAGCTACCAGCCTCAGGGTCGGCGGCTGAGTTTGAGGATTGAATACTTTGACATTGCGAGGTTACACTGTCATTTGACGGTGTCGGCACAATGAAGTAACTGGATGATGGAGGACTTGATTTATTATTGGTCGCTATTGTATTTATGGTGTATTTTAAGTATTTCGCTGTACCCTCAGTGACGATGGGCACTATAGCTCTTTGGCTTCAATACCATTGGTAACTTTGCCAAGTCTTCAAGATCACTGACGCGTGCGTGGAAGCGAGGCGCACCCCTTTTTGGATGTATGTCGAGCGCAGCGAAATCCTGAAAGTAGTCTTCATTGAGGACAGGCAATATCTGATCATGCCTAAAGGAAAGGGGAAATTTTTACAAATGGATTTTGAGGTTTGATCAAGTCCATACCTTTCAAGGACGTGACTTTTGATATCTTGGAGATTTGTTGGGTTTTCCTCGTCAGGAAGATCCCGGCAGTGAGTGCATACCCACCGGTCGAGGGCCGCCTCGATGAAGAGTTGCTCATATTTCACAATGACCTCGGGTAATTGGCCCGGCTCGATTTTCAACACGACGGGTTTTCTCTTCGAAAAAATCGACACCCCGACATACCGGTCCGTGAGCTCATGTTGGACCTAAAAACTTGGGAATTAACCTTATGCATAAAAAATATTTCGTGTTCACATACCGCCCCTCTCCAGTCAAATATCGGCATTCCTTCCTCGTCATCTTCAATGCCAAAAGCCTGTGGGTTCTTGGGTTTGGTAGTTCTACACTTGGGGCAGATAAACCGGAGCCCAAGCTTATCCATATCATCCGATGTCGCGGTGGTGGGGTCCAAGCCGGCTAGCTCTACGATCTGAGCAGCAACCTCGCTGGCGCGTTTGTCAACAAAAATCTTTGAACATCCCCACTTCTTTCGAGCAGAATCAGAATCAGCAAGCTCTGTTGACGGATCTGCCTTCTTTCTACCTTCCCAAAAGTCGTACGCACACATTCTTCTGCTGAGGCAGGCATGGCCCATAACTTGTGGATAGAATAGAGGCCTATCGAAGCCATATTGTGAACGGGAGAAGGAATAGAATGGGGTATCAGTATCATCCGACTCGAAGTCGTATCCGTATTCCGTACGATGGGTACAGGTTTTGCAACTGTACACTGTGGCGGCGAGTTTCATCTTGATGCGGCATTCATCTTCCGGCAGTGAACGGAACATATCCTGCCTATCTTCTTCGTCTGAGTCCTCCGAATCATCGCCGTAGTCGCTTGAATCCAACATGAAGCCAAAATCAAGCCGTGAAGAGATTTTGGGTTTGAAACTGCGCTGAACTGCATCGAGCATGGACAGGTGCACGACTTCCCGCCAGGATTTGAACATGGTGGGTATCTTAGGAATGATGTCGTCAAAGCTTGATGTGTTGACTTCGACATTAGATGGTTGCGTGAGAATGTCTCGCACCGCCTTGAAATCGCAAAAATCGGGTCCTTGAGGCATGATTTCGGTGCAAGGTAGATGCTGATTTTTGAAAATTCGAAGGACTTCAATTGCGTATTTCTTGCGCTCAAGAACGAGGGCTGCGTGCTCCCGCTCGAGCCGTTTAACTCGCATCTCCATCATGAATTCGACTAGAGGACCCTCAATATTTTTCCAAACTAGGGATATGTCAAGTTCGAAGTGTCACGGAAGACGGAGCGCATACTTCTATCAGTCAAGCGTTGTGGCCGCGAAATGAGTTTGTGATCGTCGAATGAATCTGGATATCGAATGCTCTCTATGTCTTTCCCCCAACCCAGTTCCTTTAGTTTTTTCATGATGCTTCATTGGGGTCAGTGACATTGACTATAGATACGATGCACAACATACGCTGTTTTCCTCTCATCCCTGATTTGGGCCAGTTCTTCGGAACGATCCAATGACTGCTCTTTTGACCATTGCTCACAAATTTTTGCGTGCTTTAGGAGGGCGGGATCATCAAAACGTGAAGTTGGTGGCGAAGTAAATTGACTACCTCGATGATGCCTGCGACTATCTGCTTCCTCTCTTTGACAAATTCCTGTCGAGCAGCCTTGTTTTCAATTAAGAAGTACTGCGCCTTCACCGCATCATATTGTTCCGACAAGTAATATATTTCATGTCGCCCTGGCATTCGTAAAAGTCATGCTGGAGTGGTATTCAAAATTGAGATGACTGAATATCTCACTGCCGGAACGGGTTGGGATCAATGTGTCGAAAGCTACGCCACCTTCTGCTCGAAATTCGTAAGAAAAAATATCTGCTTCCCGTACACTGGGGCGAAAGGCTTAGAACTGTATGAAATGCCATCAAGCTGATTCGCTTACTGCTCCTTGGCACACTTGGTACAAATGCGGACTCTGAACCTCCACTCAACGTTGCGAACGCTCGACGTCTGGCAGTACTACAAAAGATGCTGTAAGCATGCGTACAAGTACAACTGTGATTCGCACATACATGACAATGGGGGTAGTATGCAAGATTCGCCCAACTGGGCTCTGAGACGCCTTCCGGGCATTCTGGAGTACCTGATTTTTCGCGAGCCATTTTCCAAACTGTTAGCGATGATCGATGCATCAAGACTCGTCTGAAGTCCTTTGAGCTCCGCGCAAGTCTCAAAAGATCATATGGAGACAGTTGCCCAAATATCTAGATTGAACTTTTAGAGAAAAAGTGACCTCACAGATAGGAGAGGCAAACCTCAAAAAGAATGTCGAGGGGCAAATCTAGAAGACCCGCCAGTTTCGCAGCTCTCTTCCTCATCGGCTTTGGCTTCTTTGTGTCCTCATGCACAGGGTCGGGTGGATCATCGTTACCTTCTGACTTGCGTTTCTTTCGAGACCGTGTTGAAACCGTCTTGCTAGACTCTGCTTCCATAATTTCAGAGATGGTTTTATGCGGAGACGGTGGTAGTTGCAGTGAAAGCGAGGCTTTTGTTTATGCCAAGGTTTATACTTGGTGAAATTGGTTTTACGTAAGCTACGCGTCGACACGTGAACGCGCTAAATTTGAATGTTCACGTTCGTTCCTTTTCGTCCAACATGGCTCTTACTGCTCAGATTGCCGAATGCTTGACCTTGACGTTGAACCCAGATACCAACACGAGAATAGCTGCAGAACTCAAGTTGGCAGAGTACTTTGCCTCCCCAGGTTCGCCTCATCAATGCCCTCAACCGAATACGCGCTAAGAAGCCTCCTTCGCGTCCCCTAGATGCAGGATTATCAATATCGCAGCTTATCCTTGCGCAAAGTGCTGATATGTCTTTAAGGCAGATAAGTTTTTCGCGTTTTCTAACAGAATCGCGTCTTGATCTGATGATGTTTGGATTATTACTCAGCGAGCATTGCCCTCCGAAAATATGTAAAAGAGAGATGGTCTCCATTTTTTTCGAGTTTCAAAGGCTCTGCTCCACCGGTTGAAGTAATTGTCTTCCACCTCCCGCAAAAATATGTGCTTACATATGACTACCGCTCAGATAAAAGCCCAAATCAGAAACGCAGTTTTCAAAGGGCTTTCAGATAAAGATCGGAAGATTCGTTCCCTCTGCGTCAGTTGAAGAGATTTAACATCCGTTTCGCGTGACTCTTACGTTGCGGACCATTTCAGGCGCATACCCTCTCCTCAATAGCAAACTGTGACTGGCCAGATGAATATCCAGAGCTTCTGGATTCTTTGATCGGCCTTCTCTCATCAGGCTCGCCTGACTCGGTCCATGGCGCTATGCAAGTGCTCACGGAATTCATCAAGTCTGATCTCACTGAGGATCAGATCCTACCGGTGCTTCGTCAACTTTTACCTGTCCTCCTCAACATCCTAGGCTCGACCGAGGTTAGACCCTCGGCCCCCTTCTTTACGACGTACTTACGAATATTTTGGCAAGACCCATTCAGCCCCAACCCGATCTCGAACCGTATCGGTCTTCCGTCAATGTGTCACTGCTTTGTTTATGGTCAAGGATCAGCATCCTCAGGCCGTGAAAGAAGCCATTGCATCAGTCCTCCCAATTTGGCTAGACGCGTTCAAGGTTCTTCTCGATATCGACCCTCTCCAAGATGTAGCACAGGCAAACAATTGGGATGGTCTGACAGTCCGCATTCAAGTCTTCAAAGTATATCATACCCCTGCCACGCCTTATGGTACTAACGGCATTGTTAGACCTTGGATGCCATTCACTCCTCTTTTCCCCGCGCCCTCTTTTCATACCTACACGGCTTTCTCGCAGCCTCCTTGAATCACATTCAAAGCCTCTACCCAACGTTCGCTCACTACTATCTCTCAGCCGTTGACACTGCTCCTCGCACTTCAGAAGACGAAGCCGTTGAGCTGCCCCAGCTGATTTGTCCCATCTTTGACTTTGTTGCATCAGTGATGCGAGGTGGGAAGGCGAGAGACTGGCTTGAGGGAGCCAACCTCTCAGGGCTGGTGATAGGGGTTTTCAATCTCGTCCAGATGACAGATGACGATGTAAATGTGATTTTCTTGTGGCATCCGAGTTTATGGCTCACTGAAAAACAGGAGGCTACTTGGGCCGAAAATGCCAACGCCTTTGTTGCGCAGGAGGAAGATGAGACACAATCGTACAGCGTAAGGGTGGCGGGCTTCGATCTGCTGGGTGTGGGTATCTTAGTGCCCTTTTTCTTGACATCACTGATAACAGCGGCTATGTTATTCAGTGCCTCATTGATCGAGCCCCCATCCAAATTACAAGAGCTTTCCAAACCGCGACTGAGCAAGTTATTCAAACATCTTTCCACGTTCGTGAGGCTGGACAACAAAATTGGTAACAACGTTCTAAATCCCCTCCCTTGTCGCTGAACTGGCTTGTAGGTGGCGACCTCTAGAAGCAGCTCTGGCGGCTGTTGGCTCACAATCAGAATCGGTGCTTGACTGCATTGAAGACGAACATGATTCTGGCCGAGGAAAGCCCATTGATATCGAATACCTTCTTATAAACGTCATCCCCTCCATCCTTAATGTCTCCGGTAGGACCAAATCCGCTTTTTTGCTAGTACAATGCTGATTACGCTATCGCTAGAACATCCGTTCCTTCAGGGGAGAGGTTTTGTCTTTGCAAGCCAATATGCGAAACTTCTTCCGCTGGATTCAGCAGGCCACTATCTAGACGCCGCCATACAAGTCGTGGAATCTACTGAAGCTGGAATCCCTGTCAAAATATCTGCGGTTAAAGCCGTCCACAAGTAAGTAACTTCAATGACTTCCTCGCTTGGTTCTTATCAGTATCTTCTAGTTTCTTCCAAGCAGGAGATGACTCTGTACTGGTTCCATTCGCGCCCCGGATAGCCAAAGATCTGGGACCGTTCATGTTGCTTACCTCGGAGGATACTTTATCTTTGGTTCTCGAAACATTATCTGTTGTTGTCGAAGTTGACCAAGGTAAATGGTTAACACATGATCTTGCAGACTCTTTAGTTGTCGCCGTCCTGGAAGTTTGGCACAAGAACAACAAAGGTGCGTCCTCATCTGCCTGGTAAGAGACAAGGTCTTACCCAAGATAAATACTGTGGCAGACCCGATTTTCATCTCCATATTGACCGACATTTTGGCAACGCTTGCTTCCTCTTCCACTCCTGGGATATATGAAACAGTAGTCAAGCGAGCATTGCCCCTGCTGAGCAACGCGATTGGGGCTGCCAAGCCTCAGGAGTCTTGGATTGCAGGCTCAGCCATTGAACTTGTCAGCAGTCTCGTAAAGGGATCTCCTGAAAGTGGTCTCGGAGAAGGCTTTTTCCCTTTACTTGCACCGAGTCTTTTCAAGTGTCTGTCGGAGGCAGAAGATAGGGACATCTTACAGGCATGTGGTAATCCAGCTGTCTTGATCGCACCCTAATGGAACTATCATAGAACGGTATCGCCTGCTTGACAATCATAATTCGAAAAGATTGCAAGCAACTTCTGTCGTGGAGTGGCAGCGATGGACGAAGTGGACTTGACTATGTCCTCTCGTTGGTTGCGAAGATGTTGGAAAGTCAAGACGAATCTGGTGGACTCCCGATTGGGGATTTAATCATCCATCTCTTTAGGAGAGCGGGCGAGGCTGTTCTTTCAGTCCTGCCTCAGTTGCTCCAAGCAATGGTTTCTCGCATGACAAACGCACAAACTGCCACGTTTTTGCAGGTATATCGAATTTTGTCACCCTTTGATAACGATCCCTGACGGCCATTCTGCTTAGAGTCTCGTCATTCCATTCGCCTTCTTGATCAACAACCAACGAGACACCGTATTAGAGCTCTTAGAGTCGATGAACGTTGGCAATCGCTCTGGTCTCGATATCCTAGTGCAAACGTGGTGCGAAAATGCGGAGACCTTCCAAGGCTTCTGGCCCTCACGTATCAGTACTCTGGCCTTGACACAACTGTTTATATGTGGCCGACCGAGCCTCCAAAACCTCGTGGTCAAGGGCGACATCATCATCAAACCGGAGACCAAAAATGGTGAGAGACGGATTCGTCAATGTGCGTACCCATATACTTATTCTTGGGCTAGTTATTATGACTCGTTCGAAAACCAAAAAGAGTATGCAGTTATTCTTGGTTCTACCTTTCCATGTTCTCTGACCTAGCATCTGTTCATCTTCACTGACTTACAATCACAGCACCGCACGAGTTCACCTCTGTGCCCTTCCCCGTCAAAGCGCTCAAGATCATTATCCATGATCTACAGTCAGGCGGAGACGCAGCAACGATCTCCGCACAAGGTAATACCGTCGAGGACGTTGATTCGGATGACGGGGTAAGCATAGTCCCATTCATGAGGTGCTTCACACAACTTATTTCGGGAAATGCTAGGACGAAGATTGGACGGAGGAAGAAAAGTTGCACCAAGGTTTCAAAGAGGACGAGTTTGCTTTCCTTTCTGAAATGCTTGGACCGAAGGGCATGGCTTTTGACAATGATGAACTTCTGGATGATCATGATGATGAAGATCTCAAGAATGATCCTGTTTCGCAGATGGACATGCAGGTTAGTCATCGCCTTTTTCAATTACTTCTTACCTGAAACTATATTTGAAGGCCCATCTCGTTTCCTTCCTACGAAATTATGCAACCCACAATACAACCAATTTCTATGCTCTTGTTGATCAGCTGACTACGCAGGAGATGCTTGTTGTTCGTCAGGCTGTTAGCGGGTAGTGACGGGGTACTGTAACTTGAAAGCAATATCGTTCTGGATAGTAGAATATATGTAACAGGGATTCAAATTGGAATATCTTCATTTGCTTCGAATCCGTGGGAATTTCGATCACAGATTTTGGCACTTGATCGGTTTTCGAAAGTGTGCAATTATGGCGCCCACCAAAAAAACGACCTCTCCTTCAAAAACAAGGTCATCCACGTCGACCGGGAAAGTATCTCTTGCCCGGGTCAAGGGAGAAAACTTCTACCGTGATGCGAAAAAGGTTGCCCGACTAAAGCTGTTGAATGGGGGCAAGCCCATCCGTGACAAGGATGGAAAGATCATTCAAGCTGCTGCCTACCAGAAGGGAGAGGATGAGACGAAGCCGGGTAGAGTTGCACCTGATCGCAGGTGGTTTGGTACGTTATCGTTCCCTATTTTGATTTTAAGAAGATGAGGTTAAAGGAGATTCGACTTTTTTTTTTCAAGGTAACACAAGAGTAATATCACAGACTGCGTTGGATCATTTCAGGACGAGCCTTGGGAACAAAAAGGACGATCCTTACTCGGTACTTCTACGACGGAATAAACTGCCTATGGCGTTATTGGATGATGCTGCCAATCCCAATGCAAGTCGCAAGGTATGTGAGCCCTGTCATTTAGGTACTGCTGATTTTCAAGCTCTCTATAGCGTCCTCACATTGTTGAGACGGAACCTTTTTCAGAAACGTTTGGTCCTAAAGCTCAGCGTAAAAAACCCAGAATATACGCTGGGACATTCGAAGAGCTGAGTCAGATCGGCGCCGCTGCTGCTGATGAGGCGGCCAATGCAGCCTCACACTCTGGATTAGGCGTTATTGGTGGGCCAACAGCTTTTAACGGTTTGGTTGATAACTAACACAGTGTGGTTTCATAGAGCCACTAGCTTCAGCTATAGTAGAAGCCCCTACTCATGCGGACTACATGGAGCCCATCTACGCGAAAGGAACATCACGTCGGATTTACGGAGAGCTTTATAAAGTTATTGATTCCTCGGATGTGATATTGCATATCCTCGATGCGCGCGACCCCCTCGGGACGATGTGCGAATCTGTGCTGGAGTATGTCAAGAAGGAGAAATCGCATAAACAAATAGTTTTGGTCATCAACAAGTGCGATTTAGTGCCAAACTGGGTGACGGTTAGTTGCCTATCTTTCTGATTCGGGAGAGGAATTACGACCGTCATGATTTAGGCAAGATATATCCAACATCTCACACCACGATACCCAACAATTGCATTTCACGCTTCCCCAAACCACTCATTCGGAAAGGGTTCTCTTATTCAACTGTTGAGACAGTTCGCCCAGCTTCATTCCGACAAGAAGCAGATATCTGTTGGCTTTATTGGCTACCCAAATGTTGGGAAGAGCAGTGTAATTAACACACTTAAAAGCGGAAAGGTGTGCCGCGTCGCACCTGTGCCAGGCGAGACCAAAGTAAGATTTTACAATTTTAAATAAAATAAACAATTCTAATCGCGACAAATGCCAGGTCTGGCAGTACATCACTTTAACTCGGAGAATATACCTCATCGATTGCCCAGGAATCGTCCCAACCTCCGCCAACGACTCCCAAACTTCAACTGTCTTGAAAGGTGTTGTCCGTGTTGAAGCCCTCCCGACACCTTCAGATCATGTTCCAGCTCTTATGGATCGGGTCAAACCGATCTATCTCTCGAGGACATATGGAGTTCCTTTACCCAATAAGGACAATCCTGCTGAGGCTTGGAAACCGGAAGTCTTCTTGGACAAGCTTGCGAGGATGAAGGGGAGACTTTTGAAGCACGGAGAGCCGGATCTGGACGCAGTCGCGAAGATCGTACTGAGCGACTGGGTTCGTGGTCGGATTCCGTATTTCGTGCCTCCACCTGAGAGGAGCGAAGAGCTTAACGAAGCTGAGGCAAAGAAAAAGAGATTGAGCAAGGCGAAGGATGTGAAGGGGAAAAACAAGGCTGCGGAAGGCGAAGTGCCTGGAGTGAAGCAGAATCTTAAGTCACTGATGCAAAAGAACACATTTGTGGCAGAGGATGTGCAGCCGATGGATGAGGACTTTGAAGACGTCGCAGAAGACGATGACGAGGAGGAAGAAAACGAAGATGTTGCCAGCAATTCGGACGAGGCTGAGGATTCTGAAGAGGAATTGAAGTGGGATGATGTTTTCGAAGGGATCAAGGACGACGTTCCAGCATCAGGCGAAACATCCCAAGAAGAAAATGAGGAGGAAATTGTTGATATGAGCGAAGGTCCGTTTTTCGTAACACCGCTTGCTTTAAGTATTCATAGTTTTCTAGGTGATGCCTCGGATGAGGATGAAGGAGGCCAGCGTCAGAAAGAGCCACGTATGAAAACGAACAAGGTATTCCGAAGTTCGCGACTCTGAGGCTATATTGCTCATTTCATTCCTACGCAGCGTAAAGTGTCGAACTTCTATTCAAAGGCGAACGTCAAAAATAAAAACCGGAAACAAGCGGCCATTCTCAAGTCACTGCTTGTCGGAAAGAGGGCCGAGGGTCGCAAAAACAGAAAAGGCGCCTCATGATTTGATTCACCGAGGGTTATAACTAGGTTCGTTGGGGAGCCCCATTATCTATCACCGCTTTTTAACCGACAAGTTCCAGGGTATCGCGTATATCGGGGATTTGAATTTGTAGGAATCCGATAGACTGAGATTGATTACAATGAAATGCTTGGACACCCAAAACTTGGACATTTGACATGTCTTTGTGCGTTAAATTTGCTCAACGAACGTTCAACGGATCCGAAGATAAAGCCGTTTGGAGGGAACAGTGAACTCAACGCCGACGGCTATAATCGGGAGGACTAGAACTGACGAGATACTGACGTCGATCACCCGTGAGAAAACTAGATTGATACTAAAGATCGATTGAGACAACTTTAAGCCCAGAAATACATCTCTCCGTCTACTAATCATGTCCATCACAAAGATCCACGCTCGCCAGGTATGTTGTTCTTGGTACCTTCCGCGTCGTCCGTGCCGTTAACCACTCTCACTAGATTTTCGACTCCCGTGGAAACCCCACCGTCGAGGTCGATCTCTACACCGCGAAAGGCAAGAGCCCAAGCACAAATATTATGTACTGCAAGCTGAAAATCTACCACAGGTCGTTACCGTGCCTCCGTTCCATCGGGTGCGTCAACCGGTATTCACGAAGCTGTTGAGCTTCGCGATGGCGACAAGTCTGCCTATGTCGGCAAAGGTAGGCGTCGAACAAAAGCAAAAGACGCGCATATACTCAAAAATTATGTTCAGGTGTCAGCAAGGCAGTCGCCAACGTCAACGACATCATTGCTCCTGAACTCATCAAGTCCGGTCTGACTGTCACCCAGCAAAAGGAGATCGATGACTTCCTCATCAAGCTCGACGGTACCCCCAACAAGGGTAAACTCGGTGCCAACGCCATCCTCGGTGTCTCCATCGCAGTTTCAGAAGCTGGCGCCGCAGAGAAGGGTGTACCTCTGTATCAGCACTTCGCTGACCTCGCTGGCGTCAAGCCTCCCTTTGTTCTCCCTACCCCCGCCTTCAATGTTATAAACGGTGGATCGCACGCCGGTAACAAACTCGCCTTCCAGGAGTTCATGCTCCTCCCTACCGGCGCTACTACATTCACTGAGGCTTTGAAGATTGGCACGGAAACTTACCACACCCTTAAGAAGGTCATCAGCGCCAAATATGGTATTGATGGTATGTTTTTCAACAAAGAAGCATGTAATCACCAGAATGACGTCCTCTAAATGTGTTTAGCCGTCAACGTCGGTGATGAAGGTGGTTTTGCTCCCAACGTTTCTGGTGCTGAGGAATCCCTCGAGCTTTTGTCTGAGGCTATCAAGAAGGCTGGTTACGAGGGCAAGATCAAGATTGCACTCGATGTTGCGTCTTCCGAATTTTACAAAGACGGCAAGTATGATCTTGACTTCAAGAACCCCAACTCCGACCCCAGCAAATGGATCACTGGTGTTGAGCTCGCCGATCTATACCTGGGTTACATTAAGCAGTATCCCATCGTCTCCGTCGAAGATCCCTTCGATCAGGATGATTGGGAAGCATGGACACACTTCACTGCCAAGAGCGGCATCCAAATCGTCGGCGATGATTTGACTGTCACCAACCCCCTCCGAATCAAAACCGCTATTGAGAAGAAGGCCTGCAATGGCTTGTTGTTGAAGGTCAACCAGATTGGTACCATCTCGGAGTCAATCCAAGCGTGCGTTGATGCCTTTTAATCTGAAAAAATAGCGACTCACTGCTCTGACAATCAACAGAGCCCAACTCGCACAATCTGACGGCTGGGGTGTGATGATCTCTCACCGCAGTGGTGAGACTGAAAGCACTATCATCGCTGACCTCTCCGTCGCCCTCGGCGTCGGTCAAATCAAGACTGGCGCCCCTGCACGAAGCGAGCGTGTCGCCAAGTACAACACTCTGCTCCGCATCGAGTACGTCATCCGGTTCTTATGCGAGCTGATGTTTTCTGAACGATATATGTAGGGAGGAACTTGAGGGCACTGGTGCTACCTACGCTGGTACCAGGGGTCTCTCCGCCGGACCGACTCCCCCTGCTCTGCTCAAGAAGTAAATTGGGCAACCACAAAACAAGATGGACGTTTTCGACTCAAAATGCTGTATTTCGATGATCCCACTAACATTGTTGCCGTATGACGGAGAGATGAATTATTAAATAATGTTGTAACCAGTTCCCAAGGTTGTGCTGCTGCTGGTCGCGCCATGGCTGAATTATATAGAGACCTATCGTGCATGAATAAAGATATGCTACAGACTGATGAATTGATGTGTGCGACAGAAAGGATAGTGGTTCTATAAATAATATGCGACAGAATGCGAAGAAAACGATAATAGATGACGGTGACGGTATAAGTATCCAAGCAGAGAGACCGAGGAAAACGAGAGTGAGCAGGTGGCGCGAAAATCCGAGTTTTGAGCGGATATCCAAAACATAGACAAGGAAGGAAGACCAACAAGGGGGACCGACAGAGGAGATGAATAGAAAACATACGTAAAATGAATGAATAATGTTAATCATGCTCACAGGAGAGCCGTAGCATCTTTTCCTGTGGCGACGAGTTCTTTCCAGTCTCGTTTCCATCTCAGGACGCTAGCTCTGAGTTTTTTATCGCCCAGAGTCTTCTCTATCCAGGCAAGGAGGGCATTTTCGTCTTCTGGGACGAAAAACGAGGAGAGAAGGGATAGCACTGTTTCAAAGTTGGCGGCGTTGGATGTTATGTGGTCTATGTGCATCATTAGCATAAAAGGCGGGGAGGGAGGTGAACAAAGGAATACTGACCCCGGTAAACCCACACAATAGCAACCGCCACCGCAACAAACACGTCGTACCCTTCCAACAAAAACGCGTCCCATATCCTCAACTGCGTTTGAAACGGTACAGAATTGGCAAACAACGTGATGTACCACTTTGTCGCGTACGATGTGGTCGAGATCATGTGTTTCCGAAACGCAGCGTACACGTCTGGCATCATTTGTTCCGTTATGCGCTCTTGTACGTAGATGGCTTCGAGAAGCCCGGGAAAGCCGGGGTTGAAGACGGTGTGCATGTTGTAGGCGTCGTGCAGGCGGACGAGGGAGGCGTACACTCGTTCGGGCTCAAAGTAGCAGAGAAGGGTAGCGGCGATTGGGCCCATGCCTTGGACGTACCCGCATGTCTCGCATTTGAGCGAGAAGCAGTGGAGGACGTGGAATAAGGAACGTTGTCTGTAGGATGATTAGATCCCCCCCTTCAACCACGCAGCGTTGAAGGACATACCCAGCACCATATCTCGTCTTGAACATGATATGTCCGCTAATTGTCCGAGGCACGTCCAAATCGATTTGTATATCGTAGCTTGATGGTTTCTCCAGCGCGTCGTTGTATTCGTCGACCAGCTTCTCCAAGCCCTGTGGCGTCATTCCTGAATAGCCAGTCATCATAAGATCCCAAGCAGCCCCGCGCCATCTGTCTGGAACGCCTTTGTACGTGCGTTCGCGGAGCTTGGACGCTTTCGACGGCTTTATACGCCAAGTTTCGACGTTGCCACCTGGGTTGCGCTTGAGCGGCATAAGCATGCGAGTCCACTTTGCTATTCGGGAAGCTTCTTTGATTGGCCGTGGGACAGGTGGGAGGGTAGACAGTGATGTAGCGCTAGGTGATGCTGATGGGGGACCTGCTGAGGTCGGCGCCAGTCGTTTCAGAAGAGGGCCAGAATTGAGTAAGATTAATCGGTCGTGAGATGGGATCGTAAAGAAACCATAACTATCGTCGCATCCTTCAGGTATAACGCAATGCTTAAAAGATGAGAAACTCACCGATCCACATTCGCCAAGAACTGAATTTCCTTCGGATGGAGGTCTCTCATCTTCTCTTTCCCATTTCCCAGGGCCTCTTCTGCGTCCAACTGACTTTGCCGACTGGTACCTATTCTAGCTCGAGTCCGTTCAATCCCCTCCTCATATCCATCGCCCTTGACGCCCGAGACCTCCAGTTGCGCATAGGTGTTTCTCACATGAAACGAGTCGTTGTCTTCCCCTTCTGAAGGCACTAAAGACACTTTGCTAGACGGAGAGGAAGAAGGTGGCGGATGTTTCCCAGCAACTTTTGATGGTGCTTTGGGGCTCAGGTGGTTTGGTGAAAGCTGCCGAGGCGGGGTTATGTCCCCTGGAGAAGGCGTTGTGCGTGATGACGGGGGAAGGGGTGGGAGATCGCGGGTGGAGAGGGATGATCTCCGATTTCGGGAGACGTGAGAGCTGCGCGACGATCGCCTCGAGATAAGGGAAGCACTCTGCTCAGAATCCCTTGGACGCGAAGGGCCAGGTGTGTTTGCGTCTGAAAAAGTTGAGAGGTGGTTCGTTGGGGTGCCGCGGTCAGCTAGTTGTCGTATTGAAGGTGTTCGCATGGATGTGGGTGTTGCATAGTTGGAGGTTGGCCGCGAGGATGAAGTCGTTTGAGAGTCACGAGGACTGTCGTTACCGTTGACAACGTTGTGAAAGGCCGGTGTTGACATTGACGGAGGTGAGTAACAGTCTTCGCCTGCGTCGAAATACGCCAAATCAGAGGATGCACGGCCGCTATAACCCAAGTAAGAATCATGGCGGTCGTCAATAAGCGCTGGGGGACTCTTTGTCCGGGAACTGGGACCACTGGGTGACGCCCAACTCGTTCTCGCAGCTTGGTCGTCGCCGTACATGGAATATATGGAAAATATGGCAGTTTCGGATGAGGCTCTGTTAGTAGGTTCTTTCCTTGAGAACCTAGGTTGTCCGGGTGTGGGAAGTGGTATTGACGGTGCTGAGACCGGTGTCAGCGGAGGCGATGGTCTGTCAAATTTCATTGGCGTCGGAGGCACCAAAACCAGGGTGGGTGCGTCCATAGCTGATAGAGAAAGAGAACAAGAAAAGAATGGCCACGAGGGGAAGAAGAGAACAAGTAGAAAAGGATGTAAAAGGTTATGAAACTTGACAGCGCTAGTAGTATGTAGTAGAGTGGACCCTGATCACACGTTATATCATCCACATCCTAAAAAGAATCAACTCTAGACTCTTGGCATTGAGATTGTGAGTTTAACGGGGACGGAGAAGACACAGAGCGCAGCAGGGCTACATTGCCCGCGTTTGATCTTTAGCGGTGCATTGTCCGCGATGCCCACGAAATATACATAATTAGGGTATCTACAGATGATAGTGGTCTAAAAATTTACTTGGGTTCAACTGATATCCATAGCATCATCGTCGCTACTTGAAGGGACATCGTCAATCACGATGGCGTCCTCCTGACCTCGCTTCCATTTCTGAAAAAGTGCTGCACGGAGTTCGCGTCCAAGGGCGTTGCCTAGTGGAAGAGGTACGGCGTTGCCAATTTGCCTTTGTATCTGCAGAGAAAAGACTATAAGCTTCAGTCACACCAGACAGAAAAAAGAGATGCATACCGTAATGACCTTGTCCTTTAATGACACAAATTCAAAAGAGTCCGGGAAGCCCTGGGACCTTGCGAACTCACGGATCGTCAGCATCCGATGAGACTGGGAACTGATTAGTTTAGATGACGTGTGGACGAAGGAAAGACGCACATCAGGGTGAAGGCACCTCGATTGTTTGGCTGTAGGTCCTGCGTTGGTGACCGTGGTAGGAAAGACAGCGTTCATATCTAGACGCCCATATGCACCTGTGCAAGCATGTCAGTCGTGAGACTCTCGAGCGAGATAGAGACGAGATATGTACCAGACTTGAAGCCTTTTCGCACCATTGCCGAAGACGGGTTGGCAGTGTTCCACTCCAATAGGTCAGCACGCAGAGCTTTCTTCAAGCGTTAGCAACAACCATGGTCGAAGCAAAAAGCAATGTACTTTTGTAATCTGCATTAGGCTCCAATCGAATATTTATACACCTTACGGACTGATTAGTGTCCAGTTCAACAACACAGATAAAAACGAGATTCACCGCTTCACCGTATCAGCCTTGAGAATCCTGGTAAAATGTTGCAAGTTCCTGACAGGTTTCATTCGAGCCTGACGCTGGTACACCGTTTTCGGTGGATGATGATATGGTGGCCGGCCCACGTAGCCACATTGTTTAACCCCTCGACGAGCAAGTGCTTCCGAATCGCATGGAAACCCTGGGACACCTTCTCTGCCCCTGCGACTACGCTGTTCATCTCGATGAGTCCTAGTTCAAATTCTGTTAGCCTGAAGTCAAGTCAGGGAGCACAACGTTGCACACCAATCAAATCGCGGAAGGTCGTCGATAGCATCTCCAATTGTAACACATGGATGGAGTGCCGTGCCGTTGGCAGAGCGTATGGGTTGTATCCGCTTCTTGTTAGGATAGACGATCGAGAGTGATGTCGACGGAGTCGTTTTGTATGTCACGTCACTGTTGGTGTTTTTGAAAAATTCCTTGGGGAAATCGTGGGTGGGCTGAGGGAGAGCTGGGAGAGGAGTACCATCAAGCGCGGCAATCAGGAAGAACCTCTCCCGGCGTTGAGGGGTTCCGTAATGAGCGGCTTGGAGTAGCCCTTCGCGTACTTGGTATCTACACGCCAGGTAAGACCTCGGTCAGAAACTCAAAACAAGACCACTTACCCCATGTCAAGAAGACCCCGTTTGAGTAACTTCAGCCCACCCATTTCTATTCCCTCCACGTCTGAGTTCTCCGCATGAAAAACACGAAACTGGAGAAATCCAGCAACATTTTCGAAATAACACAACATAGGTCGATAGAAATCGATCCAGGAGAGTGCGTTTAGGATCAAGTTGCTCTTGATGTCTCTCACGTCTTGGAACCTGTTCAACGAGGAATGGGTTTGACTGTGTGTACGTCAGTAACAAAAACCGACGTTTGAAATTGTATCAACTAATTACCATGGGAAACCAATAGTAAATACTTTGATGTCGCCGGGTTTTGGAGGTGCAGGTACTGGCGTCTTTCCATCAAATAGCTGCACAGGTGGATCAGGTTTATGACCTTCACAAGACTTGATCGCATAACGGAGCATGGTATTCGCGCATTGATTATAAACGATGGTACCGGGCGAGTTTCGTCTGTCGATAATTCATAAGAAACACGTTGAATGAACAAAGAAGACAACGACATACTCAAGGGTTTTCGCAGCACTTGGCCCAATTTCAACGGCGTGTGTGACACGAAGGCACTCGCTGCCCTCTGCAAGACCTTTACTAAAGGCACCAACCCCTCCGAAAAGATCCAAAGTCGGAAGGGGATCACGTTCGGAATACGCAGAAAACTGGCTCGCCAGCTTCTTCTCTCGCAGTCTGTCCCTCCAACAAGTCTGGCAGACAAGAAAATCCTCGTTCTTCGGCATACTTTGCCTCTGACTCCACGTTTCGGGGTTGAGCGAATCGAACTGGTAGCGCAGGTAGAAATGATCGGGCGAGAGGGCCAACCACTCCTCGAGCTCGGCTGCGTCTCTCAACGACGACATTGGAGGGGCGAGAACGACTTGAATGAGATCGGCGGCGTTGAATGTGGTTAACTCTTTCGTAAGAAAGAGATGTCGCTACCACAACTTAGCGTGCACAAAACGAAAGGGAATATCGACGTACCTCGTCAACAACTACATCTTGTGGCAGGATGTGTTTGAGAGAACTAATCCGACCGATCCTTCGAACTTGAACCATAGTCGGGGTCTTCGAGTCTGTTTCGCGTCGAGGAAACTCCAATCTTGTGACACACCCAATATGCGCCGGCCCGCTTTCCGCCCGAAATAGAACCACGTCGTCTATGTGGTATGTTTTACCGTTATATGTAACACCGTTTTGACACCTCCCATCGGTATTAACCCTTTCCATCTTCTCCGTTCGTGTTCGTTCCGCCATAACTTGGCAAGAAGCACAGTTGTCTCTTGGCGGGAGACTTCTCAGGTTGGCCAAGAGGTCACTATCAATGGATGTAAATGCGCCTGAACCTTCATCAAACATAAATCTAGCAATGATCAATATAGGTGGATAAATGTGGACACAAAAATTCACGTACCGGCAAAAGAACTCGTCCCTCTTCACGGCGTTACTAAAAGGGCCATCATGAACTTTGACCTTGGCGACAATTGTTTCAAGCTCTTTTTCTTCACACTGATTTGCCAAAAAGATTTCTTGAGGATGTGCAAGCTCCTCCAGCATGATCTGTGAACCATGATTGTACCATTGAAGGTGGTACATCATGTTGGTCTGAGAGATCCAGATAATCCTTGCAAACCTGGAGAGGTAGGACTTGAGAATGTAACAAAAAACCTTCAGAATGACGCTCACCAGAACAAGTCTGGCAAAATGACTTCAGGTGACAGATCATTTAGATCCGCATTCAGCGTCCAAAACGGAGCTTCACCGTTTCTTACGAGAACAACGTCCCCAACCTGCAAAATGATAAGAAGAAAAACTCCAAAAGAAAAAAAATTGCTTACTTCATACTTTTCGCCGCCAACTATGGCCGACTTTAAGAACTCGGATGTCGGGGAAACCCTTTCATCCTTTGACCAATCAGTTGGGTTGGGCCCCTTCGCTTTTGCTACAAGCCGGCGTAGGCATAAAAAGGCTTCTCTCTTATGACTCTCTTTCTCTGCCTTGCTGAGGGGGTGGTAGGGAGGTCCTATGATATCCAACTTCTCATGCACGCGACCCCAAGCTAAAGCAAATATGGACGGCGTGACTGTGGTCCGGTTGAGATTTTCTTTCTTCAGGACGGCAGTATCCAGATCGCCAATGAATGACTTTGGTTGTAGTATCCTCTTCCGTTGAGCAAGCTGGGGTATATAATGGCGTTCCCAGTCCGACGTGGATTGTGATTTACTGAGCAGATACCGGATGATTGGTGCCTTTCTTAGTCGACTTTGATCAGGCTGGTCAAATTCTTCAATGGCCCGTCGAATACCGGGAACCTTTCCATACCCATCAGATTTGGCTGGTTGAGATGGTATAGAAACTTACTGCATCCCAAAGATCTTGTTCCACATATGTACGGCCAAAAATGTCCACTGTTTCCTTGAAATTTCTGAGGAAAGCCTCGGGGCTTTCAGGATGTTGCTGAGCAGCGGACAAGATTACCAGTCTGGCGATGTGCCGAGGTGTGTAGAAAGGCCGATAGAAAGGTTCATACGCTTTTGACGGCTTCTCCAAGATATAATAAGCGAATAACGTCTCGATGCATACCAACCTTCATAGGTGGCATATCAGTACAGACCATCCTGCAATATTCTTCGAATAACTCACTCATCCTCTGGGTTATAGCTGATTGTATAGCGAAATATCGCGCCCAGACGAAGGTACACAGGCTCATCGTCATCTTCCTCTTCCTGTCCTTCATCCTCATCCATATCGCTCGGTTTGGCCACTGCGTAACCAGCCCCCTCGAACGCTTGATCTTTCCCATGGTCTTCCTCCAGATCAGTCAATGGTACCATTTCATTCCTGTGTCTCGGATCGAAGAACGAGAAGTTGGTGAGAATTCTGATAGGTTTCGTATTCGCGCCTTCTTGTTCCTCCGCATCGTCGATATCTTCTCCGTTGAGGTTGAGGTCCTGAGTCTCAATCACCTCGGGTCCTTCATGCCGGTAGTACGCAACTAAGCCTCACATTCAGACCTCTATTTTTGATGGAAGAAGTGTCAGCACGTACCGGGAGGCAGCTGCTGTTGTTTCGGTGCCTAAATTGCATTCTGATGTGAGTTACCCCTCGGTCGTATTGAACGACTGCATACTCTGTCATGGTTTGTCGCGTTGCTTCTGCGCTTTTGGGGTATGCCGTTGGACGATGAGGCGGCGGTGGACTGGGCCGATATCGACGTAGAGGCCCGTTCCTGCGCTGATAGCGTTGCAGCCTCTCCAGGAAACGAAACTTCAAACGCGCTAGGTCGCTGACGTCGTGAGTTTGCCATCGTCAAAGAAGAAAAAGAGCTTAAACCTTGGCTTTTTAACTTTGGTTGATGGTTCGGCCTCCGCAAAATATGTGCACGTGACTAACATACATAATTAATAGGGGCTTTGGTCAAGCTTTGGTATGGTGTCTTTTCGCATTCAGTCGCATACTTATTATACATAAAACCGCTAGTCACACATAGGAAATTGAGCGAACGGACTATAGAATGGACATATCAAGTTTAATAATAAATGAATTAAGATTTACGGCGAAGCAACGCATTCACTAGGAGGGGTCCAAAACCACAGATTTTGGAAGATTTTGGAAATGCGGTTCTTACCCTCTTCAGGGGGCAGAATGCAACTTGATTCGTGTGTGAGTACCTCGACGGAATTGAACCTCTTAACGACCGCAATTCAGTCGTTGCCTTTTTCCTCCGCCAGGATATGCTCATGAACAAGTCTCTTCACGCTCTCAGTCTCGGAATATTGTCAAAGTGGCAGTTTCAAACAAAAAAGGACAATAGCTTACATCATCGCCTTCAATCCATTCGACTGTGGCGTTGTCCCAGATAGAGACCCGGTAACGTCTCGCCTTGCTGATTTCTTTGACCCAGATAACCAGACAATGGAAGGTGGTGGTGTTGTTCGGCGATGGAACATTACGATATCTATAAGGACCTGGCTGTGTCAGGCACCAGGTTAGTCGAAGGAGTCCGGATGGAGGAGGAAGTGAGGGGTGTATGAGGTTTACGGATCTGAAACTCAAATATCAACTTGAACTTGCTTTGAACGGAGGAAATATTGATCACCGAACCAGTCGCGGGAGTTCGTTTTCCAAGGGTACCGGATCGAGATTTGGCAGCTGGCCATGGAAAATGAATTGTGTCATAATTTCTCCCGGTCATGCTGCAAAGTATTTCCATATTTCATGAGAAACCGCAAAACCTGCATAATCTAACGGAGAATTAGAAATTTCTCTGGATACGGTTGTAGATGATACACACCAAGTATGCCCCACTCTCAGTGGCAATGATATAGATCTAGATCAGTACATACACATTGGTAAGTCTTCATCGTTCTTTAGCTTGATGCATTCCGGTCACTCACGTCGCTGATGCGGGGCTGATTGGCGCAGAGGTCCACGTATATTTCTTGTCCCACGCAACCTTTTTCCTGTTTGTAAGATCAACGCCTCTAAAATCTTGTGAACCCTACCAAGATTCTCTGATTGTCGGTAGATATGATAGAGCCGTCCAAGTGTTTCCGGCATACTGATTCACTGTTAATGGAAAAAGAAAAAAAAGAAAAGATGACGAACGATGGGGAAGAATAATAGACAGTGAGAAGATTGATTAGCTTGAAATCATCAACAACTTCCTTGTGCATTTTCATCAATGCTGGTTCATAGAATCAGCGGAAGAATAACAAGATTATAAGTTGCTGCAACTTTGAAGGGTGGCATCTTTATCATGTACATTTGCGACGGTAGGGACAACGAGCAACCATGGGCGCGAGCGGGAGGCTGTATGTTCCATACTCGATGATATTGCTTGGAGCAGGGAAAGGAGGCGACTTTATAGAGGGTTCTTGGTATTTCTATTGCTCCAAATTCGTCTGGCACAGAAATTCTCAGGTTTTGGACTCTATCGTCGTCGTCGTCATTGCCAAGACAGTCCCGCCTCGTCTTGCCCGTCGCTTTGACGGTACCGGAAGAACGTCGTGGAGAACGTCATTGCCGTCGCACATGGAGTTCAAGCCCTGTGGCCTTCGAATTCTGTGGAGTGAGCTCGGGGATCCGGACGGACACGATGACCTGAGGTTTGAGCGATCGATTGGATTAACTTCATGATGACGGTCACGAGGACGGTTGGGGCGACTGAGGTTAGTGCAGCGTTACTAGTACCGACGTGAATGTACAGTCGATCGATTTCACCCAAACATGTATATTGAGTTGCAACAGCCACCTGCACCATGGGAGGAATCAATGGGGAGAACGTAAGGAAGAAAGAGACGACAAAGAGAAATAGATACTACAAGTAACGAGGGAGACAACAATAGTGGTCCATACAAGTTTTTGGTTGCTTGGGTTTATAATTACAGTTAGTTTGTTGTGTGATATCCGAACGAGAAATCGGCGGTCAACGGACAGAAAAAGAAATTTGAATGAGCCGTGTAATAAGGTAGATGGTACCGAGTAGGAGAGGGAGAGAAAATGAAAGGGTTACATGACGTCCTAAGCCGGCAAAAAAGTCCAAGACAAGGCTTCATCGAACAGAACCAACAACGCAACAAAAACACGAAGAATCAATGTTTTAGTTTCACGCAGTAAGAACGATTCCGTTTGCTTGGAGAGTGCCATTATCTGGCCCAGCTAGAGCACCCCCTGGAATTCCGCTCGCCGTGATCGATGCTTCGCCTACTTGGTGGAAGTCTTCGGTGATCGAGAGAGTGAATGAGGTTCAGCTGCAATAACGCAATAACGCTTACCCAGAATTTCACTGTACATCATGACTTTCCATGTGTCCACTGGAAGATCAGCATCATTGAAACTCCAGTCAAACTTTTCTGCGGCGACGGGTTCATCGGTGGGATCGTGATAAGGTGAAACGTATTCATGCCCTAGCGATTGGGTGGCATCTATACGTTTCCGGGGATCGAACACCAGCATCTTCTCAAGAAGGTCAATGGCTATGATAACAACGTCAGAACGAAGAGATTAATGACATCATATCATACGGACCATCTGGATCCGCTGTGCGAAGCTTCTGACTGAAGGGAATGCGTTCACGTTTTGGCAGGCTTTGAACAAATCGAAGCGTCTGGAAAACATACGATATTAGCCTCGAGGTTGTGGTCAATTGATCGATGACGACAACTCGCATTTTCGCTGCATATGGTTTCGATGACATCATCAGGCGGTGTACCCAACAATTCGGTGATGATCGAAAACTGATTAACGTCTGACGGCGGAAAACATTGTAATATTGCACCCAGGGAAATGAACGGTGACGTACGATCTTTGCCTGGGAAGAGGGGTTTGCCCTCCAGCATCTCCGCGAAAATGCAACCAGTGCTCCAGATATCGACGGCGACATCATACTTTTGCCATGTCAACATAATTTCTGGTGCGCGATAATATCGTGTGGAGACATAGCCAGTCATTTGAGGGTCCTGAATGCGCGCAAGACCAAAATCGCAGATCTGAAAAGCAAATGTAGGAGAGGTCAGCAGCGTGTTATGTGACCAGCAGATGCGAGTACCTTCAAATCACAGTTCTCGTTTACAAGAATGTTGCTCGGTTTCTAACACGAGTCGAACGATAAGCGTGGTTTGCTCGGTAAGAAAAAATAGCGTACAAGGTCACGATGAACTACGCCAGCTGAGTGCACATACTTGAGACCACGCTGTCAGAGGTATCATGGTGAGAATCGACTCAATGCGAAAAGAGACAAGAGGAACGCACCAGAATTTGGTAAAGGAAATACTGGATGAACTGTTTCTCAAGCGGTCGAGATGTGAGCAGTCGATGTAAGTCAGTTCCGAGGAGTTCGGTCACAAAGTATCTGTCGCAAAACTTGTCAAGAAATCTCCCAGCGAACTCGAGGGGAGACTGACAGATCCTCAAGGGGAGAAATGAAGACATCGCTAAGGCTGATAATCTGGCCAAAATGAGCTGGTTTATTAGGAAAGAGAACGAAGAGCGGCACATACATTTTCATGTTGAATGTGCTTGAGAAGCTTGAGCTCCCGGTACGTTCTTTTGCTCAGCACTGGTGTGCTGAATGGCTTCATGATCTTCTTGATCGCCACAGACGCGCCCGTAAGTTGGTCCTTGCTCGAACTGTCGAGCAGACACGGTCAGAAACGCCTTGGTTACGAGTCATTCACCAAGCTTACCAGACGAGTCCAAATGCACCTCACACCGGGCATTAGCCATGATACTGATCAAAATGCCTCTCGAAGCTCACCCATTCCAACTGGTTGGAGATCGACATATCTTGTTGTGACCTAGAGGTTGAGTAGAGCGGTTAATGAAGGGCGTCGGAAATTTGGCAAGAAGCTGGACCTCGAAGGAAGTTCCAAAGATGCTGAGTTTGACGAACGACATGTGAGACCGTTGAAGTTGAAGGCAAAATTACTGGAGATCAGGAGAAGGGAGGGAAAGAGTATCCTAAGGAGGAATGATTGGGGGAGGAGGGGGCAATCGAACTGATGGACGTGGTATAAACCCAAGCTGGCTTTTGAAGAGTTTCTATAACCCTTGTTTGTGCCAATCCGATCCGTTTTGGGTCATTTCTCATCGCAAATCTTGTGAAAACCTTCCTTTCTTCGTTGTTTAGAAACCGTCTACCTCATTTCGGGTATCTCACTTGTAAACACTTGATATCTATGGGTTTTACTAGGTATTTCGACGGCGAGAAGGCTCGAGAAGGACAAATCGGTTTCGATGACGCACTTACCCTGAGGGTCCCTGACCTCGTGTGACAAAAATTAGTAAACATGAGAAATTATTTATTATTTGCCTGAGTGACCATCTTCACCCATGTCGTTCCTCAGAGGGGCTGTTGCTCGTTCATTCGTACGTAGCTTATATTCAATGTGATAGTTAGCTAACATTATCACAGGTTGCCGGTACAAGGAGCTACTCAGCAGCCTCGGCACCCAAGAAGGCTTCCAACCTACCCTTCTGGCTTCTGGGTACTGGTGTGGTATCCGCTGCCGGATATTGGTATCTTGAACACAATGCTAAGACCTTCGCTCCAAAGCAGGAGAAGAGCCCTCTTGACCCGGAGCAGTTCATCGACTTCAAACTGAAGAAAACTGAACCATACAACCACAATACATCCAAGTATGTTTCTTGTACGAGCATCGTTTGAGAATGACTCTAAACCTGTCTTTATTCAAGGTTCATCTTCGAGCTGCCCAATGGTGAAGCTTCTTTGATCCCCGTCGCGTCGTGTCTGGTTGTGAAGAGCTCTGACCCAGAGGCCTTGAAGGATGCCAAAGGCAAACCCATCATCCGTCCCTACACTCCGATCTCCGGACCTGATGTTAAGGGTGAACTCACTCTCCTCGTTAAACGCTACGAGAACGGGAACGCCTCGAAACATATTTTCAACCTCAAAGTCAGTCTTCATTAATCAGCCGTATTTGCTGACCTCATCACAATTTTGCAGGAAGGTGATACCCTGGCGATGAAGGGCCCCATCGCCAAGTTCCCTTACAAAGGTTTGTAGTCCTTCAATGGCGTTAAGACGGTCTGGAGCTCACTCCCATACCCAGCTAATGAATTCGAGGAAGTTGCATTGATCGGCGGAGGCAGCGGAATGTAAGCGTCTCTGGAATTCATTTCAAGGCCAACTCAAGATCATTCTCTCCGTTAGCACCCCTCTTTACCAAATCTTAAACCACGCTCTCCTGGACAAGAATAACAAGACTAAATTCACGCTCCTGTTCTCCAACGTGACCGAACAAGATATCCTCCTCCGTGAAGAGTTCGACGCGCTGAAACAGAAGTACCCCAAGAAGTTTGACGTTGTATACATTCTTGACAAGCCTAGCGAGACCTGGACTGGTACGTTCCGCCATCACTCTCATTTCGCTAGCGGTTTGAACCTTCTCTTCGCAGGGCCTACTGGGTACATATCCTCGGAGATTATCAAGCAACACGTCCCACCCGCAACGCTAGGTGACAAAGTTAAGGTCTTTGTCTGCGGTCCGTAGTTCCGTCGGAATTTCTTTTACACGGCAAAAATAAACCTTGCTCGTTTATGAACAGGCCCCCCACCACAAGTGGCCTCGCTCGCCGGAAAGAAAGCCGGTATGAAGCAAGGTGAACTTGGCGGTATTCTCAAAGAACTGGGATATACCGAAGACCAGGTCTGTTGTCTCTTAAGCTTGAACACAAGATCGTGCTAACGAATCCACGCGTTGACAGGTTTACAAGTTTTGAACGCTGGTGTTTGTGTTGACACAATACCGCGACCAGATCTTTACAAATGGAAACAAGGACACCATTGGAATTCGCAAGGACTAGGACGAAGACAAGGAGGAGATGATATCCCATAGATTCACCTCCTTGTGAGATGCTTTAGATCTTCAACGTAGAGCTTTTTGGAGTACGACTGCTAACATATCTGTCCAATGATATCTTCAGATTCCAGTTTCAACTTTTGGACAACAAATCTTTGAAGTTTGAAGCTTTTTCGCAAGTATAACCGTCATCTCGATCCCGTGTTGCAAATCCCTAAACTCCTTTGCGCATTGATAACGTGGTTTATTCGCTATTCTGGAAGCAGTTAGGCTATTGACCTTGGGGGCATCCATCGATGATGTAGTGGGACTATCAATTGCGTCATGGCGTTAATCAATGATTCAATCCGTGTCATTGTGATAGTCAAAAGCTATCGGTGACTTCCAACTTACGCTGTGTGTAGCTGGCAGTGCAATTGTAGGGTCCGGGTAGGACATGAGGACAAAGGGCGTCATGCGCGATAGATTCAGTTGGACCCCTCCAAATGGTCAACAAAATTTGGACAGCCTCATCAAAAGATCAGTCGAGTTTCGGCGGGCGCTTACAATCTTAGGGGGCATTTTGTCCCGTTCAGGGAGAGAAACGTGAAGCGTTCAGTTGAGTTCTGGCAAGTACGGATTGTCTGGAATACAGCTCGAAGTTTTTCTGCTAAACAGCTGGGATTTGCAGATTTCATTTGGACGTTCGAGTGGCTCAGCTCAAAAGTCGCATGACGTTCAGCCTAAAAGGATGGTGGTTATTCCAGTCTTGTCCTTCAGCTTCTGGCTTGTGTAAAATGCACTTAGATTTTTGCAGTGATAGGGTCCTGGATCGCTTTCCTCGCAAATACCAGGAATTGGCTGCCATCTGTGCGTTCATGATGTGGTTCTTTAAAGATGTGCGGGTTTTTTAAATTTTACCTACCGTATGTTATGCTAACTTTTGCCGCGAAGGAATGCTGGCACAAGGACAACTCTCTTCAACAAGAGTAAATGGTTTTCATCCGTCGAAACGGGGGATCAGCTCCCCCTTTTCTTTCAAATGTCATCTGCCACATTGTCCACTTCCACCATCGATCTCACTGTTCAATTTTTTTGGTATCATTCCATTGTCCTGAGCTGAAACTCGGTTGCTGGCTCTGCTTTGTCCGACCCACAGTTGCCAGCCCCCTGAATCACGACGCGTCCACTTCCTTTGTCGTTATTTTGTCACGTGTGCAAGAAATTGAAGAATGTGAAAGTCAAGTGGAGCCTGGAGGTTCTGATCAAGGTTTCCAATTGATATCAATTCCTGCTCTCAAAAATTGAGCCACAGGACGAGGGTCGCGTCACTCATCTGTTTACACTGGAAAACAACGAGTCCCTGTACAGAAGAAGACAAGGCACTTCGAAGTACAAAACTCCCTCCCTCTCCCTCCAATCCTTCTTCGCAATTTGGAAGAACAGAATCCGAAAAGAATCCAAGCTCAATTCCAATTCAATTGAAGTTTGTGACATACGAAATCTTTCAGGTTTTTTGCAGGGTCCTCATAACCCTTTTGGGCACTCCCTTTCAAGCCAGATAAAGCAATTGCGCCACACGTGACATCTCACCTCCTCATCTTTTCCAAACGCGAACAAGACCCCTCCCAACTTGGATGCTACCTTGTCCATCGCTAGGACACCGCTCCTCCGGCGCGTCGTATATAACCTCGAGCACAATGGGGAACCCCTCATCAGCATCACAGCTGTTCTCATCGTCCAAAAATAACGAACACACCACTGTTGCTCCCACGCCTACACATCACGCTTGAATTCGCGTCGATACACGTACCGCTTCGCTAATACCACCATCCTATCTATCATTACCCCCTCTCGTAACGCCACTTTAAACCCATAATGCCTTCCTACGGAATCGCTCCCGTCTCGCCCACCCACGGTTTCTTCCCCTCTGGGTCGTCTTCCCCCAATGCATTCGGATCGTTCCATCAGAATCCTCGGGAGGTCCATAGCATATACACCGCGTTCAACCCTTCCTCATCCTCTCAAAAGCCCCAGGGCCAGCATTATCAGAGCGGAAAGGGCGGGTTGAAGAGGTTCTTTGGGTTGTGACGCCTTAATTGGCCTTCACAAATTCGAGTCGGGAACAAGAGATTTCTTGGCCCATGTGTGCTCTTTTGAGAGCGAAAACACGAATACGCAGACTTGTTCTGATTTCACAACGCGCGCACACCTTTCAACATCTCCGGGACGGTCGCTTGTCCACACAGGTCTACACCCACACCCTCCTTTTTATTTTTATCGTCCTGCCACCTATCTACCCACATCCATCCACCTGCATGCATTATCTTATTCCAAGCATAGATCACCCCCTACTGTATCAATACCTCTCTCTCTTTTCCATGTATCTTGACCAACAGAATACCCTTTGCAAGGGTCTGAATTGAATTTAAATCTGACTACACCAACCTTGGTCCAACTGAGCACTCATTAGTTTTTCTATGAAAGATATCCCGAACCTCAGGTAATAGTCTGCTTTTATGCACTTTAATATACCGTACAACCTCTCTATCAACATGTTGTATCTGCGGGAGTTGTTTGAACTGCAGGGTACCTACCAAGGAATCAAGGTTCTCGACAAGCGTTGTAAGAACATCCGCTCGAAATGCTTTCAGGCCTCACGTTGACATTGCGTTGACAAGTTGTTTCGAATAATGAAATTTGTTTTGTCTACATATCGATACAGTGTTATGTATGTTACGGTAGTAAATGCTGATAATGATGCAATAATGAATGAATGAAATGGCTTTCCACGAAACGATGAATGAGTTGATGCATTATCCAAGAGACTCGTAAATCAGTCAGCTCGCCGCCATCGACAGCGCAAGTTTCTTAAGGGGCGGGGTACCAGTGGCCTCGTCTTCCACATTACTTTCCGAGTCATCAGCCTTACGTTTTGTGCCACCAAGTTTTACTGGGGAGAGAGACGGCGACTTTGACGTTGTAGAACGAATAGGACCCGACGACGACAGCTCTGGAGTGGTACCACGGCTAGCATTAGCAATCTCAGTGCGCAAGCGTGCTGCTAAAGTGTTCGTTGATGTTAAGGCTTCTGCATGACACGTTGCATGATACACCTGACGACGAACTTGGATGTCAGGTCGAATCGACGATCGCGGAGAAGAGAGCACACGAACCCGTTCATCCTTCATGACGGCGTTCTTCCAAACCCAGTCCTCGTCATCCTCCAGGAACTCCGACTTCAAGGTCTCCTTACAGATCGGACAAGATATAGGCTTAGCTTCATCACCAGAAGGAACAACAACATATTGGGCTCGCAGTTCAGCATCGCGCTTCGCATTCTCAGCATTAGCAGCAGCTTCAGCATTTAAGCGTAATCCATCTGCTCGACCCTTGCCTTTCATATCAGACGAGTCATGAATCCAATCCTACAGATCCGATGTTAGTTATTATTTCGTACGATAAATGATATATTTAACTCACCTCAATTCCCGTGAACCAACTCCTGCTATGACCCCGACCAATGTTCTGATCAGCCTTACGATTCTGTCTAAAGTGCATATCTAGGTGATCGTTCATTTCCTTTTTCCCGGCTGGGGTACCTGAGAAGCGCACTCCGCATTGCTTGCATTGGGAAGTGAGTCGATGGTACAAAAAGTCTACAATCCGAGGCCGTGTCCTGAAGTGAAGCGTCAGCATACAGGGCAATCGGCAAGGTGCATTATTGACTGACCTTAAGATATCAGAGCTTGTGAGCTTGACTTTTTGAGCAAGGATAGCCGTTCTGTATTGACGTTTAGCTTCTCGACTGAGATCGATTGTTTCTGGGGTCGGAGAGCGTTTTTCATGCGAGGCGCCGGCGCCGCGAGGTGTCGAGTTGTTCGGTGTCGAACTGGAGGAAACAACGCCGGCCTTGACGAGTGATAGAAGCTTGTTGATGTCCTGGAGTGCTGGGACGCTGGGTGGCAACGTAGCCGGAAGACTTTCCGTCTTGATGTTGGAACCAGACGGGTGAGGTTGGTTCACTTGGTAAGGCGCAATTGGTGGCGTCGGCTGACTTGGACCTGCAAATGATTGATTTTGCCACTGCAACGAAGGGGGTGGAACTACAGGGGCAGGAGGCGGTGGCGGTACTGTACTACGAATGAGACTGTGGAGCTGATTCAAAATCTGCTGAAGTTCCGTCTGGGAAACGCCAGTTTCCACCAACTTTCTCAACTGTAAGGAAGAGTTAGAGGTGTATGCAGGAGCGGATGGGAGGTGTCCCACCTGTTGCAGTATGGCGATGTGGTTTTGCGCATTTGGGTCGAATGGGTTGGCCTGATATGCACGCTCCTTTTGGCCGAGCGCAAACTGAAGTTCGCTGAGGACTTGGGCTCTCGTTATCTGACTGCCGTTCGACTAGACAAATATCATCAATTATGTTGATCACTTTACAGAAGCTAACAAAACTTACGTGGCCACTGCCACCATCACCCCATATTCCCTGCTCGATAGAGAGCTGATGTTGTGCACCAAAAAGCTCAAATCGTGACGGAGAACCTGTACGCCAGGTCAAGACCATTTCTTCCATTTTTGCGCGGGTAGGTTCATCGACCTGGGAGTAAGTTTGAAGGAAGAGTGAGACGACGAAGGGCGCAAAGATACGGGCGTATGGTTCAAAGAAGTTTTTTGAGATGGCATCGAGGAGATAAAAGGCAGGCAGCTTCGCCCAGGAAGGTACCTGAGAAAGAGAACCAAAAATAGAAATGATTAGTCATCAATCCACGGAACGGGAAGATAATCAAAAAAATGAGTCGAGGATCGCAGAGAAGGTCGGTCGACGCAGGCGACGACGGGCAACTCAGACAGTCTTTGTGCTCAGGTGTACAAAGGACTACATATACATGGTATACAAAAGACAAACGGCTAAGCCAGAGATCCCCGTTGTACCCCTTGATCCAGCGGATACGAGTAAAGAGAATAATCGCCAATGAATCAACACTCACCCGTCGAATATGTCCTTCAATGAGTTCCGCCACGGTGTCTGCATAACGAGAATAGTCTTGAGCGAGAAGCGATAGCTCCTGGATGATGGGCCTAGAGTTGACCGTCAGCTGGGAAAGGCGGCTGGCAAACTCTCTGCGAAACGCGATGGGGTCAAGGAAAACGGGTGCGGGAGGCTGGTGATACTGGTACTGGTACTGAGGATAACCAGATGGCATCATGGGAGGAGGAAGCGGGGCAGGAAAACTGGGACCGCTGTAAGATGGCTGTCCGTACATAGTCTGAGTGTACACGGAAGACATCGGACACTGTGTGGAACCGAACGATGCTAAAGATGTCAACGATCTTACGCAGAAACGACAAAACCAGCGGCGGACGATGAGGGCAGTTGAGGAGCTGTATATTCACACGTTGTGGAATGAACGAAGAAACAATGACTATGCCACCTCTCAATTTCCGCTTAAATAAGCTTGGCACGTGCCACTGCGGCGGCCCGCGTTTGCCGGAAGTGAAAGGTCTGGTGACCTCTGCTCAGGCTGGCGCTAAAACACAGTACTGCTGCTTCGTTAGCCCCCGTCGCCATCCTCAACGACGAGCCCGTCATCGCCTATCATGGTTCCCCCAAGATCACAGGCCGCCGACCCCTCCGCCCAACTGACGACGGCCCACTCACTGGCCTTGTTAACAGAGTACACACATACCCTCGACTCTTTACCCCTCGACCTTTCTCGAAATTTTGCCGACCTGAGAGAGCTCGATGCAGTTCTCTCTTCCTCCATGATCTCAATAACATCAAAAATACGTGCCCTCACTCTCATGATTGAGCAGGGTGTGGCGCCAAAAGAAGACCGGTTATGGCTTTTGACTGAGATAGCAGAAGAGGCCAACCGCCTGAAGCTGGGAGGCGAGGATAAGATTCGTGTTGCATGTCAAGCGGCCGACAATCTCAAAGCCCACTCCAATCATCTTCGAGCATTATCCGAGCACCTGCCTGGCTTCGATGCTTCGGTTTTGACCAGGAAAACTGTGTACCCTCACGTTGCAGTGCGTTCTTTCATGCCAGTCGCTTCATTGGAACCAGGACGGAGGCGCCGTGGCGGGTTTGGTTCGCTGTTGGTCACATCCAACCCAGACCCCAGTCCCGCCAAAAGGAAACGGGTCGCAAAGGACGAGGAAATTGATGTGATGAAGTCACCCAAAAAAGACCGAGTGGGCGAGAACAATGCTCGAGGACGCACTAATGGCAGAGCTAAAAAGTTTGTGGAACACAACGCTATTCCATTCCAGCATGCACTAACGTACTTCCATCTAGAACCGAACGTGGCCCCTCACCCTCCGAATCTCTCGTGTCCGTTACATCCCATCTCCCATCGCAGGTTACCCACAACGCCCGTGGAGGAAGTCACAACGCCACACGGAGCAATAACGCCGCGTCCGCAACTAATAAACGCGCTGCCCGTAACGTTAATTCCAACCGGAACCCCACACCCCTCGCCATTGAGCAATACCCCTCCCCACATGAGGCCAGTTCCAGACGAGATGCATACAACGCCGTGCCCTCCTCTTCCTCCCACCCCTCCCTACCACTGCCCTACCAATCACAAGCCGCGCCGAACGAGCCTGCGAATGGTGGTCACCATTCACATGTCATCAACGCGTATGATATGCATCACGCGGCAATAGTGAATCATCACCAAGACTGGCAAATACCGCACCCCCAGCAGCTTGAAGGGCCTGGGATGCCCGTTGGGCGGAGCACGTCTATTCATTCCGCAGCTACCAATGTTCCGAACATTCCTCCAGGGCCGGCAGTGGGCACAGACGGTGCAGCAACGGAGGGTGGGGATGCTGATGCGGATAATGATGATGGCAGGACGTACTGCTTCTGTGATGGAGTTAGCTATGGCGAGATGATTGCTTGCGATGATGGGAATTGTGAGAGGGAATGGGTAAGTTCTATTCCCTTTGCTTTTCTCAAAGACACAGTCAAACGACATCTGCCAACAGTTTCATCTCGCGTGCATTGGCTTGGCTGTACCGCCTGAAGGCCGTTGGTTCTGTGAAACCTGCAAAAACAAACGAAACACGAAGAGGTCAGGCCGAGGAGGCAAACGCAGACCAGCGGGCGGAAGGTCTGCAAAAGGAGCATAATCGTCGAGTATTCACTATTTTACATATGACAAGACTTGTTCTAGCATCTTCACTCATAACTCTGTATTCCCTACTCACCATGAAAGAAAAAACGTTGGACATCGCCCTTCATGCGAACAGTTCGTATCTTCCTTAGGTGAAATTTTGAAAAGAAAATCGAATAGAAAAGCTCAGCTAGTACTAAGTACCGAGGATATATACTGTAGATGCGAAGAAGGACAGTCCCTTCAGCGTCGTTTTGAACCTCGATCATCAAGCCCAGGCGAGCTCCTCCGCTTCCTAACATGACAAACTTCAGTTGATTCGCGCTATACTCGAAGATGAGATGCAAAACTCACCGACTGGAACTGCGTTCCTCAGGCTCACCACTAGGTGTCCGCCTACTTTCTTTACCACCTCCATAATCCAGGCCATCCACAGCTGGTGCATTACCATCTCGATCCTTGTACTTGTTTTGATTACGAGGTCCGGTGGGCACTCCAGGTGGGAGTGGAGAGGCAGGTCGCACAGGTACTGGTGGAGGAGCTGAAAACGCATCCCAATTGTTTAGACATAGATAAGATTAAAATTAAAATACACACCATCCGCATATCCTCCCCGACCACGACCTCTTCCGGGGAAGCCTCTTCCCCGCAAGCCTGGAACACCCCGACCTCGGAATGGTATTTGTGCGGCACCACGTCCTGCACCAGGTGCTGGTGTAACGGTTTGCGATCCTTGCATGGTGGGATACAACTCTTGCACCATTGTGTTTTGTTCCTGCAAGTCATGATAAGAACATAGATATTCTCAAGCACAGAGTAGAAGACATGGACATACCTGCATCCCATATTCCCCACCTATGCCCATATTCATCATACCACCCGTAGCAGCTCCAGCATTGAACCCGTCCTGCATCATACTCACCGCTCCAGCCCCTTGTTCTGGAGTCCCACTTCCTTGTATGATGCCAACGCCTTGTTGTTGCCCTTGCCCGCCATCCTGCATCATACCCTGCATCATCGCCCCACCCATGCTCATGTCGCCATTCATGCCCATGCTCATTGGGCCCATCATACCAGACATGTCCATCATCACCCCCGGCCCCATCATCCCAGGTCCTGCACCGTTCATCATCGTCGTAGCGCCCGTCATCACCATCGTTCGCACCTCTGGCGGAAGTGCGGTCAGCTGGTCTTCTGGCATGCCAGCAAAGTTCTGTGTGGCGTTTGCAGTTAGTGAACTCTTCAGTCAAAAAATGTTGCGAGAAACTCACGATAACATTAGTCTTCAGCACGTTGGCCAATTCCCCTAGGTCGCGCCGGCGGTAACAGTACGCCTCCCATGAGATCTCGTCAAAGCCATAGTTGAACCAATCGCTGATGTCCGACCCAGGTCGACGCCATGGCTTGTCTGCCATTGCGTTCAGGTCGACCTCAAGGATTGACCGTCCGTCAAACACGCCCGTAGCTGTGGGGTCAATTACAGGATGGGAGGGTGGTGCTGTTACAGGAGGCAACGTCGAGGGGTCAACCCCATCATCTTGAACAGTAGCAGGTTCAGAGGACGGCTGAGCGGTCGAAGCAAGAATCGCACTGGGTGCGGTCAAACTGCCAGATGATAGAGGTGCGGCGTTAAGTTGTGGTGCTGATGCGGAGGGTGTAGTAAATGATGCGTTTGGAGTGACACCACCTCGCTGTATTGGAGTATATTCCGTTGTCAGTGAAGGTTGGGGTTGGGGGGCTACGTTTGAGGAATCATCAAAAAGATATTTTGCAAGAGTAATTTAGAAACGAACCCTTGGGTTGAGTAGGCGGTATTGTCGCGCTAGTAGACCGATTTGCTGCCGGTCTCCCTGAACCTTGCCTAGAAATGCGCGTTAATTGGCAAAGACATACGAAGTCCAAAGTTATACCGAAAGTCGAGTGACCGATTCGGCACGTCCATCACGAATTCGATGTCCTAAAAAGTTTGTTAAACCAACCACTTCCCATGTTAATGTTGGAAACGTCACCCACTTCTTCTTCGCTGTCCTCCATTTCCTCGCCCTCATCGTCGTTTTCCTCTTGAGCGTGCTGTCCCTCAAAATCTCCTGCTGCCTGTTCTGCTTGTTCTTCAAGGAATGCAACCGAAAGCCCATTTGATGATTGCGGGGTGTCGAGTGGTATGCTAGAAAAAGTATCGGTCGCGTTCAATGTTGTGCGCATGCACTGTGATTGACGAAGACTCACGGCTTGGGTGCTAATTCACGCACAAAGCAGAGGAAGTGTCAAAATCATGTTATTGGGCAAGAAGAATAGTAAAATGACAGAGAGAAAGCGCCTCTTTTTTGCAAATAAAACCATCGAGCCAACACGAAATGAGTTCCAACTGAAGTCTTACCAGCAGTTGATGGTCGACTGTTTAGCTCTGAAGGACCACCATATAAGAAATCGTCGTCGTCGTCCCTGTCAAGTAGACCCGTCAGATATCGTCAACGGCAAGCATTGTTCCACCAACATTCTTCCCGCTGGATGTGCTATGTAGTCGAATATAAAAGAGAAATACTGCCAAAGTGACAGAACGTTGTGACACCCAGTTAGCGCCCTGTCACACCCTTTCTCCGTTTCCGCCAAATTCGAGTAAGGCTGGTACTACTTACCACTATCACAATTATCAATCCTTCGTCAAAAGAAACTATCATTCCGAATTGGAATAGCTTGGTTAACATCATTTGGGTTTGTACGTTCTCAGACTGTCAACTTCGCATCCCTGTTGGTTTATATATTCTTGCAGAGTGTGGTGGTTTTCTTGCCGCACTTTCGAATTCAGATCGCAATGGCTAATACCCTTGAAAATAATTTGGAAACTGAAAACGACTCCGAAGCCTTGAAGACCTCCTCACTGGATGGTCAGAAGGCAGCTCTGGCCAACGAACTACCGCCAGAACTCCTCGTGCACATCTTCGAAATGGCACAAGACATGTTCTTTCCATTGGAGCAATATTTGTCCTGGCGTTTTCCTTTCGTTCTTGGGAAGGTGTCGCGCTATTGGCGCCAAGTCGCCTACGGGGCACCTACACTTTGGTCGCATGTGGATGTCTCGCCTCACAGACATTTGGACGGTTTGCAGGTCTACCTTGACAGATCCAAAGACTACCCCATTAATCTTGATATCAACTTTACCCGGAATCTACGCCAGAGAGGCGTTAGCGAGCTCATACGTATCTTACGACCCCATTACCGACATTGCCGTTCCATCAGAGTCATGGCTGAAGATTCTTACGAACTCACCACGGAGATTTTGAGCATCCTTGACTCGGGCCATTATCCCATGCTAAGGCACATCTGTGTTGAGGGTTTTTATATGAGCCTGTTGCAACCGTTCGCAATTGTAGTTGACGCCGTTAACCTGACGAGTGTACGCTTAAGAGGTTTGGGTTTGACGCATTGCCGCCCTCCTCTTACTGCCGTGACCCAGCTTCATCTGGCGGTCTCATCTCACCCGATTCCCTACGCTGACTTCTCCACCATGTTACGGTCCTGCCGATCCTTGGTCACGTTATGTGTCTACGACGATTTCATTGACGAATTGCCTACCGATCTCCATGACACCTATAATCTGCCATTCCTCCGCTACCTACGCATCTTTGGAGAAATGCTACAAGTTTCTGAACTTCTACTTTCTGTACATGCCCCGGATTTGGAGGAACTAACCATCGTTCCAATTGTTGGCGGCGACCTCACCAAACTTGGGCGGGAAACTGCTAACGTTCCCCGATTTCCGGCGTTGAAATCACTCACCCTTGCTCCTCGTCACAACATCGGTGCGGTCTTGACGACTGTAGCCGCTTGCTTCCCAGGGATTAAGTTGCTTATCCTTCCCAATTTCAATATACTTTTTTCTTTTGTACGGTCTGTCAAAACGATGGACTCTCGGCCATTTTGGCCTGAGCTCGATGGTCTCGCTGTCCGTGACATTAATGATCAAGATGTATTATATGAGTTTATCCAGGACCGGAAACGTTTGGGTGTGCCCTTGCACTCGCTGTACTTGGATCCCTTGTCGCTATCAAGGATGACCCGAATGGACTGGTTGAAGGATCAATTGTCGGTGGTGGAGGCAGATCTTTGGAAGACACAATGTGATGACAGTCTTTATACAGATGAGGAAACCCGTTTTCTCTGAGCGGCGTGATGGGCAATGATGCCTCTTGGTACCAGTATCTTTTGATGTGAGTCAGCTCATCTTCACCTTACAACTCTGCATTGAAATATTGTTTTAGACCCCGCAGCTCGTTTGGCCCGAGGATTCAAAGCCCACTCGTTCCGTCCTCCTTGAAATGCACCACCTCTTACTCTCTTGATGTAGCCCAAATCCACCTCTGACGATCTATCAAATGATGAGGCTATAGTCAGCATGGATCTGGCTGGCTCTAGAGATGGCGTGTTTTCATAGGCGGCAATACAAGTTCTTGCGGGCTATTGGTCCTGCTTTCAGTCTTTTGGACAACACATACTTACTATTTGCCAAGAGCAATGTGTTCTATCATATTTAGCCGGAATGTACTTTTGACTGTTACTTACTCCCAGGCGAAAAGCTCATTCGATGTAGCCTCGAGCTTTCTCAGCGAACGGCTCAAGACTGTACTCAATCGCGTGTGCAAAAGACGACTTGGGATGGAGTTAAGGCATTCGACAAGCTTCTGGAGTCTAAGGGAGCTCTTCAAGGCATTGCAGGCAGATTTCTCGGTCGTCGAAATCACTTCGCTTTAGAATAGGATATCAGCTGATGTTGAAGAGTTTAGATTGTCGAAAATGTGGTCTATAAGTGTATTAGGCAGAAGAGTCTTTCTCGGAGCCTTCCAAACTTCTCTTTAATCCTTCCAATGTTCTCGCCAACTTTCCTCCACTTGCTTCACTTAGGACAGCTGCGAGCTGCGAAGCAGGTGCGCTCAACAGTCCCACAATCTGCGCCCTCAAAGTATCCAATGTCGGCAGAGTTGACACGACCTTCACGTTATCCGGGAGGAACACCCGACCTTCAATGAGCGCCCCCATCAACTTGAGCTCGGGCACCCGAACCTGTCTCACGCGCTTCATCCTCCTCCCTGGCTGCGCTGGATCGGCGTTTTTCGCCGCAAGCTCCTGCTTTATTTCATCCTCCGTTTTCGGTGGCCGAGGGGGAACACTGCGGTCCATGGCTCGGAGAATGGCGGCCATTTGCGGAGGGTCAAGGGAGGTAAGCGAGAGGACGGCGAAACCCCCGTTTTGGCCGTTGATCATTCGCTCGACCTCTTGGAGGTTAATGTCGGGCAGGTCCCTAAGTGCTGCACCAAATATGCTTGTCCGCACGACGGTCAGCGTTGGCTGGACGGGGTTGGTAGGTATGGCGGATGGACCTGGGGCAGCAAGTGATGGCTTGAATTTCTGCGAAGCAGTCGAGATGTCAAGGCGGAGTTTCTTTAATCGTTGCGCCGTGAAATCATTGTGGTGGAGGATAAGGAGAGGGGCAGTAGAGCTGGCTTGCAGTAGACGTGAATACCAGTTATATTGAAAGGCCTTCTTGTCTTTAAAGACGCGTGGCAGGCGCTTTCCTGGCATAAGTTTTGGAGGCTCAACCGAGATGGCATAGCTGCGCAATGAAGAGGGTATTCGTGGTGTCGACCAGGACAGTGAACCACGCGCACATGAGAGCATTTTGACGACTTGTAAGAATCAATGTCACCAACTCGATTTTTCTGTACTCGGAGGCTCTTGGACAACAACTACAAACAACGCGTTCAAAGAAAGAACTCCCAAGTTCGGTCTTCTCCTCCCTCCCCGGTTTTTCCAGTTCCATGAACCCTTTCACCTTTCGTCATTCTATGCTCATACCCCTTCCATGCCTCCCTGTGAAACTGGAACGATCTGAGAAGAGTGTAGCGAGGGTTTGGAGGTGTACTGCCCGTTGGGGGTGGTGGCTTCTTTGCTAATCGTGGAACGTCCCTATGACAGAGTCAGTAAAGTAGAGGCTAGTATGTTACAAAGACGACGCGTACCATTGCGTGTACGGAACCACATTGCGGAGAGTGATGAGTACTGTGCCTCGCGTTGGTATTGATTCGTCTGGTACGAAGAATGCAAACTCTTCGCTATCATCTTGCGCAATTTCCTCTGCAGGTGCGGCCATGTCTTCATCGTCATCTTCATCTTCGTCATCTCCTGTCCTCTTCTTCTTTTTTCCCGATGTTGAGGATGGAGCCTCTCCTACAGTGAGCATCTTTTCTGCCGACCGCAAGAAACCCAAGATAAGCATCTGGTTAGACAAAATGTTCCTATCCTGATCGGTTATGCCCTTTCCTTGACATATCATCAAACCCGACCAAAAATTCAAGATGAAATATTGCGCTCACCGGCATGGGGGAAGTTCCAAACTATCCGATCCCATTTTTTCCCCTTTAACGCTGAGTGTTTCTCCAATTTTGTCCCGTCAACCCCAAACAAGACATGAACACCCCTTTCCTTTATTTTTGCGACGATATGCTCCGCCTCTGGGTACTTTGCGTAGCACTCCTCCTCGGTATCAAAAGCTGTGGCAGTTATGTTGGCGGGAGGCAACGATTGGAGTTCCGTCGGAGGATCTTCGATCAGAGAACGCGCGAATGAGAAATTGCCCTCGCCAATGAGCAGAATCTTGTCTGTGGCTCGGAACGGAATAGTTGGTCGGCGAGTGGTAGATTTTGAGGCAATTTTGACTGTGGATTTCGCTTTTCCTTTCCCCTTGTTATTTGCATCGAGAGAGATAGAAGATGCAGATGCAGCCGAAGTTTGTATGTTTTTGCCTCCACTTCGTCCAGCCTGTTTCCGCGCCTTCTGCTCCGTGACATGGGCCGCATGCGATATCTTCGCTTTCGCTTTCATCCTCGACTGTTGAGACTGGAGGGCGGATTTGAGGTTCTTTGAAGATTTCCCCATTTTGTGTGGTTAGGCGTCTTAGGCCTAAGTATGGTTGGAAGGGTGCAACGGCAAAGAAAAGCCAATTCCGAGCCTGATCACGATGAGGTAACCACTTCCTCTGCCACGTTATCATTACTCATTCATCCACGTCTCTGTCTTTCTCCACCCTCTGCGTATTCCCAGAAACTCTTACACTCTTTCATATTTCGCGTATAATCTTCAAAAATGGTACGAGGATTGAGCAATTTATGATTTACCCAAGTTCATTATGATGATACAGCCAACCGAATTCGAAATGCGTCAGCGAAACGCGCAATTCGCCAAAGATGTTCGGGAGGGAAAGAAAGCAACACACGTCTCGCGGCAGGAGAAGATGCTGCAGAAAAGTCCGCTGAGCTTATGGGCACTTGGCATTGTCGTCTTCGTGGTTATTGGAGGAGGTGAGCACGTTCTGCGTTAAGGTGTTTTCAAGGCTGACTCGGACTCCCTCGTAGTGTTTTTTGAGATTATGAGAATTTTGTTCCTTGATTAGGGCTTTACTCAAGAGCATTATAAGCTCTGACTCCGGGTTGTATCATACCTGTATCCTCTTATTTAATGGTCGCAAATAATAGGGAAGCACGAAAGCAAAATCCACGCCAAGAAACTTCAAATACGAAGCTTCATTTGAATAATGGATTCCTCCTCATCGTCAACGCTCGTCCACCATAGCGAGCGGCCACCTTACCGACTGGGAAAGTGAAGATGTTTGTTTCTCTGACTCGCGATACATCCTTGAAAGTATTTTCGTGTCAAGTTCTGATGAGGTACTTCGCGGTCTCTCGCATAGCTATTCAGGACTCCAGGTTGTATCATACCTGTGTCCTCTTCATCGATGGTAGCAAATCACAGGGAAACACGAAAGCAAACTCCACGCCAATGAACTTCAAATACAAATTTCTTTCAAACGGATTCCTCTTCATTGTAACATTGCGGGCCACATTACCGACTGCAAAAGTGAAGATAATAGATATCTTTTTCTCTGACTCGTGATATATCCTCGGGGGTCTTCTCGTGTCAAGTTTTGGAGAGGTACTTCGCGTTTTCTCGCATATCTATTCAGGTCATCTTGCGCCATGGAACCCTTCCTTTCCATGAATGTTTCCCAAATGGAGCCAGGCTTTGGACCAAACCTCTCCCAACTGAATCTTGGATGATGCGGAACCGATGATCTCGCTGTTTTTTTTTGTTTAGTTATTTTGAGCGAAGAGGGTTCCAGCAAAACTTTTCTCTTTCTCTTTCAACGGAAAAAACTCCATTCATTTCATGCAAGAAATGGACTGTCTTCACGTAATGAAGAAACGACCTGCACTCCAAGATCCCTGAGGGTATTAACTTGCTGTGCAGTGATCAAGTAATCCTTATCAAACTCCAGAATCTCAATGCCAACACCCTCTTTGATCCTACTTTTGAGGACCTTTAGGAAGCACTGAAACAGAGACTCTGCTTCCTCGAACATGTCAACATCGTCATCTGCCACGTTGAGCTGTAGCTTCCGAAGAGAAGGAAGCAAACATTTGACGTCGGTGTCAGGGCGGCTGAGCGACACACTAAGCAGCAGCGCGAGAACAATCCTCTGCATTTCCCCGGACATTTCAAGTGTGTGAATTTTGTTGAAGGTGGCTAGGACGCCCATGATAGAGGCGACTTTGTATCTAGTCACATCGTCGACCAGCATGCCCCCAAAAGGGATATTATTAGGATCACTTAAGGTGAGATGTGTCGTTTGCAGCAGAAGCGAATGAAGAGCCAGCCACACGGGAAATACGAATAAGGATATGATGTTCTGCCGGATATGGCTCTCGATTACGTTGCTCCAATCGAGGTGTATATTGAGATAAGGAATGAGGGCGTTCGACTGAGGGGCATCAGACTCTTGAGGTTTGCATCTGACGATCAAGAACGAATCCCCGAATGTGGTATGACACCCCGTATCGTCAAAATCTGGCCTTCCGCAAGCGAATCGCTCCGCAAGGAACCGTTGAATGTATTTGTAATCGCCGTTTGGTAGGATCAATGTACACAAGATCCGAAACTGGGACAGAGAAGGGGTATCGAGGTGGGCAAGAAGTTGGCCACAGACGGTCGTCGTACCCGCTAGGTGCATGCAACGGAGATTCGGGAGAGTTACTTGTAGCAAGGTCTCTGCCGATGCAATAGGCGGGGCGACCGCGTGTTCGATATTGAGCAGTTCCAGTAATGGAGCAGTACTTAACATTTGAAGCCACTTCGCGACGTTTGGACGCAAGGTGGGGACCCCACTATTCGCCCCTGTCATGCTGAGTGAAGTAAGGTTTCCAAAGATTGACGTGTTACTTGGATTGAAACCGCATCGGCTAAGGCGTAATTCACGGAGTTTGGGGGCATCATCTGCGAACAGAGATGCAGGGAGTTTCAGGTCGATGGACCAATGAACAGAAAGACTGAACGCTTCCAGATGCGGTACAGGATGCGATAACGTAGGAATGAGAGCCTCGTCAACTTCGACTAACCGAGTCATGAACGTTCGCCATCGATGAGATTGGGCTAACGCTCTCCCGAGGTGCCGACTTGGCTGCGCCAAGTTATAGGTATTTTGTCTGACATCGATCGGGAATTCTTTTGAGCGACGCAATAATTCTTCACCCCACTCTGCGGAATCCAGATCGAAGTTGAGCATTCGGGCCCAAAGAATTGGGTATTCCAGCGCAACCTGACGCCAACGGCGGCATACTTGTGATGAATTAATCGTTGTTGTTGCATCCGTGTTTAGGAGAAAGATGGTGGTCAGTAGCTCGTTGGGAGAGCGTGAATCCGAGATGAAAGGGAGAGGCTAGGTTCGGTGGAACTTGTGGCCGATGAAAGTGGCATCATGGATATTTGTTTCACGTATCTCCTGAGAAATTCTCCATGAGAAGGGAGGTCGACATGATATGAACTCAAATACAACAACTTGGTCACTTACTGAAGTGTTCAAAAGTGAAGCACGTTGGGCGACAAAGGATGGAAGAACGACAACTGATAGACTATGATTGGGAGTTCCAACTTCCCAGATGGTTCCCAGTGAGACAAAAACGTGTGGTTTGGCAACAGAATGCAACTTGCAGTATCTCGAGCTCCAGGCTTTACCAGCGTACTAGCTAGTTTGAGGAGCGGTAGACCAACGGAGCAGGTTTCAATTCCAATGATAAATTGATAAAGTCTTGAACCGGTACTTGTTTTGAAGCCTGCAGACGGGAAAGCGTGTATAGGCACGAAAGTGCAGGTGGATGATAGTAGTTTAAATTTCGTCTGGGAGAGACTCAATGATGTGTACGACCACTTGCCAGTACGGTGGCTTTTACAAGATCGAAAGGCAAGAGACATAAACCGAAATAGATTCAAATCCTCCTCAATGTTCCGTTTACATAATCATCCCCCGAAATACTAGTTTCTCTTTCAACGAAGTGAACTCCTCAAGAACTCCTTTCATTTTATGCAAATAATGGGCTGGCTTCACGTAATGAAGAAACGACCTGCACTCCAAGATCCTTGAGGGTATCAACTTGCTGTGTAGTGATCAAGTAATCCTTGTCAAACTCCACAATCTCAATTCCAACACCCTGTTCGATCCTACTTTTGACAACCTTTACGATACAGTCAAACAGAGACCCTGTTTCGGTTTCCTGGTACATGTCAACACCGTCATTTGCCACTTTGAGCTCTAGTTTCCGAAGCGACGGAAGCAAACAATCGACGTCGGTGTCAGGCCTGGTGAGCGACACACAAAGCAGCAGCACGAGAACCATCCTCTGCATTTCTCCGGACATTTGAAGTGTGTGGATTTTGTTGAAGGTGGCCAGAACACCCATGATAGAGGCGACTTTGAATCTAGTCACATCATCAATCAGCAGGCCCCCATAAGGGATATTATCAGGATCGCTCATGGTGAGATGTGTCGTTTGCAGCAAAAGCGAATGAAGAGCCAGCCACACGGGAATTATGAAGAAAGAGATAACATTCTCCTGGATATGGGTATCCGTTACGTTGCTCCAATCGAGGTGAATTTTGAGATGAGGAGTGGGGGCGTTGGACTGGGGGATGTTGGACTCTTGAGGCTCGTATCTAATGGTCAAGAACGACTCTCCGAATGTCGTATGACATCCTGTATCATCAAAATCTGGCCTTCCGCAAGCGAATCGCTCCGCAAGAAACCGCTGAATGGACTTGAAATCGTCGTTTGGTAGGATCAACGCACACCAGATGAAAAACAGGGATAGAGAAGGGGTATCGAGGTGGGCAAGAAGTTGGCCGCAGACGGTCGTCGAACCAGCTAGGTGCATGTAACGGAGATTCGGGAGAGTTACCTGTAGCAAGGTCTCTGCTGATGTAGGCGGGGCAACCGCTTGTTCGATATTGAGCACTTTCAGTAATGGAGCAGCACTTAACACTTGAAGCCACTTTGCAACGTTTGGACGCAAGGCGGGGACCCCACTATTCGTCCCTACAACACTGAGTGAAGTAAGGTTTCCAAAGATTGACGTGTTACTTGGATTAAAACCGCATCTGATGAGGCGTAATTCACGTAGTTTGGGGGCATCGTCTGCGAACAGGGATGTAGGGAGTTTCAATTCGATGGACCGATGAACACAAAGGCAGAACACTTCCAGATGCGGTGCAGGTTTCGATAACGCATCAAGGAAAGCCTCGTTAACTTCATCTAACATGGTCATGAACGTTCGCCATCGATGGGAGTGGGCTAACGCTCTCCGGAGGTGCCGAATAGGCTGCGTCAAGTTAAAGGCATTTTGTCTGACATCAATTGGGAGGTCTTTTGAGCGACGCAATAACTCTTCACCCCACTGTGCGGAATTGTGATCGAAGTTGAGCATTCGGGCCCAAAGAATTGGGTATTCCAGCGCAACCTGACGCCAACGGCGGCATACTTGTGATGAATTAATCGTTGCTGCTGCATCCGTGCTCAGGAGAAAGATGGCGGTCAGTAGCTCGTTGGGGAGAGCGTGAATCCGAGGTGAAAGGGAGGGGCTAGGTTCGGTGGAACTTGTGGCCGGTAAAGGTGGCATCATGGATATTTGTTTCTCGTATCTTCTGAGGGGAAATTTCTCCATGAGAAGGGAGGTCGACATGATATGAACTGAAATATACCAAGGTTACTTTTACTAAAGTGTTCGAAAGTGAACACTGAACAGCATAAGTTCCCGACGGGGCGACCGACCATGGAAGAACGGCAACTGTACCCTTTTTGACACTCCAGGCTTGACTGATAGAGTGTAATAGTTAGACCAGTGTCCGTCTGTATATGAAGGAATCCTGCGATAGACAGACCGCCGGGAGGAGACGTCAATTTGATGGTGTAATTGATGTTTGTTTTGAATTCAGCAAACAGGTATGTATAGGCACGAAAGTACAGGTGGATGATGTCTCTCAGACGAACCAGAGGTAATGTGGTTGGTTTCAAGATTACGATTCCATTGAAAGGTAAGAGATGTAAACCGAAATAAAGCCACCTCAGCGTCCCCACTAATCATCCCCCGAAACACTAGCAACACTCATACTCTGACTCCTCAAACTCCCCGCCCCACTCGCCGCAGAATTCTTTCCTTTATCCGTACTGGTACTCTCAACACCCTCCATCGCATCCGTCTCCAACTCCTTTTCGTCCACTTTGACCTCATCCCCGGCCCACACTCTCATAGTGGGCTGCCACACCATGACGACGTTGTCCTCTGACACGCTGGCCGCGGTCCAGTTCTCAGATACACCGGGGGCCCAGCAGAAGTCGGTGGGCCGCGCTGTGTGGCCTGTAATACGTTCAGCAAATTTCGTAACTTTTTATTTTGATTGGGAAAGACGACGTACCGCCATGTACGAATAACAACTCCGGAGGCCCGTCTTCTTGATCGTCGGGCGTTTGCTCCTGTCCTATCAGTGATAAATCCCATATATTAATACGTCTGTCGCTAGAAGCAGAGGCGAAGATGGCTGGATTGTGTGGTGACCATGCGAGATGGAGGACTTCGTCCGTGTGCGATTCAAAGACGTGTAATTTCTTGGTGGGGGACCGGATGTCGTGGAGGACTGCGGTCTATGAGAGGGTGTCAATGGGATTCCAGGGCCTATGTAGGAGAGTGTTGCTAAGAACCTTGTCTGCGCTACCAGTAACGAGTAGATGCTCGGTAGCTGGACTGAATGCCACAGCTAGAATCTCGGAATCGTGGGCTTGGACCTTGAGTTTGGGTTCTGTTGGTGTTCTCGTGTCCCATCTGGAGAATTGTTAAATCAAGGATTAGAGGGTTGCATACACCCACATCATGAGCATTTTGTCATCACCAACGCTCGCAAACACATTTTCTTGAGTTGCATGCCAGTCAACATCCTTACTACGGCGTAAGCAAGAAACAAGAGATGACAATATATCACATACCCCAACTACAGAGGTGTGTCCTCTGAAGACGTTTGTAGGTTCGATTGAGCTCTTAGCCTTGGTGTACGAGTTTACATCCCTGCGCGTCAAAGTCAGGAATGGGAACCCAGTCCAAAGCATTCAACTCACCAATGGCACACAGTCATGTCTTCCGAAGCACCAAGGACATGACCTGCCTTCACAGGATTCCAAGCTAACCCATACCTGAAGGAAGATTAATCAGTAGAAACAAATCAATGACACACCACCCACCCCTCTCTACGCTGCCCAACAAGCCTAATATCCGGCTTACACACTCCCCCCCTCTCCGGCTCACTCGAATGTTTCGTCCGATCAAAAATGAGCACTTCCCCCGTAACAGCCTTCGTCGCAATCAAGTCCGGATTCTGGGGCATATACCTCGCCCTATTAACCTCACCCGCATGGTTGATCTTCTGTATGATCTGGATGCGCGGGGCAGGTGGGATCGTATGGCCCCCCAATTCCCCACGCTCGTCATCGTAATCTGCACGATCGAGCTTGTCCGCGCCCGACCCGCCTGCGCCAGAATCACGTTTGGGGATGTGGACGGTGGCGATTTGGAGGTAGTCTTGTGCTTGGCCGGATGTGTGTGTCCCGAGGAGGAGACGGTGGGTTGTGTATGATTTGGAGGGGTTTCTGGTGGGGTGGGGTGTTAAAGAGGCGTAGTAGGATGCGGAGGATGAATGAAAACGCACTGTTCTTTGTCTGGGAACCATTGGCAGGTTAGACTTGGCCAGTCGAGAGCGTGGGTGATGACGACGTCGTAGAGATATGGTGCGTTCTTTTTCCTGTGGCGCGCATTGGTGGGATCTTTGAACGAGGGCAAGGAGCGTACCATGTTTTGTATTCCTAAAACATAGGATATGATGGGTTACAGGAAAAGATGAAACGCGTCAACGAACCTCATTTATCAGTTTATTCTCTTCCTCAGCGGCAAGATCATCCTCGACCTCCTCCATCTGTGGCTTCATGATTTATGGGACGTTTTGATAGTGTGGTTGCTCGATATATATAAAAACTGAGAGATTTTACAGAGTGCGAGGGGATTGTATGGAAGATGTTGTGGTAGAGGATATGGCAGATGAATGCAAGTAGTTCATGCATTATAACATATTTTTATACATTGACTGTGACTGACTACGTACCTTGTAATGTCAGCTACATTCAGCGCATTGGCCAAGTATTTGGCTTTTCATTCAACGCACTGAACGGAGAATTACTCCAGCGCTTGAGACTGTTTTACCGGAAGGTGAGTAGATCTGGTACTCAACATGACCCCCTAAGCCACCTCATCTACGGGCAGGACTCTTCATAGGTGCTTGAATGACGCTTATCTCGTCGAGACTGGCGATAAGTATAAAATCTAACACGGGTGGGATCTGCATATTACAAAGGCCTATACTCGAGGGTGCAAAATACCGTGTTATTGGGAAAGCCGAACCACGAAGCGAAGGCACTGTAACCATGCGAAGATTGCAAACAAGTCCGAAACAAGGTAAATCCCTTTCAGTTGCTCAAACCATCCAACAAATCCGTAGCCCTCTGCTCCGTCGAAATTCGACGGGTCGATGGTATAACACGAATGGATGCCTCTCCAACCTCATCCTCTCCAGCGTTTTGTGCGATTTCAATATCAACCGGAAGCAAGAGCTTCCTCCGTAAATAAATGTCCTGCAACACAGCCTTGGGTTGAAAGTCAATGACCACAACCGGCACAAAGTTGGTGTAAATCGGAGCCGGTGCCGGCTTCACCTTTCTCGAAAACAAGCGAAATTTGGGCGTTTTTCGACCATCAACCTCGTTCTTCACCTGCCAAAGGGAAGAAAGCCTGACAGACATTTCCTCTGGCGGCATTCCTGCATTTTTTGGATGGCGGTAGTCGACGATGGGCAACGTCAAACTATTGGGAGCGAAGTACAAACCACGAAGGAGCCCGTTGTCAGTTCTGGAGAATGTCCATCTGGCGATGTTTGCTTCGTGCCATTCTACAATCTGCTGTCGGTGCCTTGTATATTCGGAAGTCGTCCCCACCTCGATGCCCTTGTTGCGACCGATGGAAGCAGTAAATCCGAATGGATTTTTGATGGAAGCTTGGAGAGCAGCAGACTTTGAGGTCTGGGCAGTTTCCTTATTATTTTTCTCCTCCCTGACTTCATCTCCGAACGTTTCTGTGCCGAAGGGTTGCCGTACAGTCGAGAATGACGAAGGATCACAGCTGTCAACACAGATCATCGCATATCGAAGGTAATAGCGCGACTCAGTCGGAACATCTGGCCCTTGAAAATTGACTTCTAGGAACTCCACATTCGATGTGGCGCAAGAGGTTTCTTCTGATTTTGAATGCACCTACGATGTCAAAGAATATTGGCGACATTGAAATTATTGAGAAAAAGAAAGAACACACCTCGAAAGTGAAAATGCCGGCAATCTTTATAGTCTCACGAGATTTGCCCATAGTCTCGGTGTTAATGGAGAATTCAATTCGAGGCCGACGACTTGGCCTGGTCCCTGCATGTGGGTCCGGATCACCATCGGTGGATTGTTCCTCCTCTGTTTGCTGCTGCGGTCTTTTACCCCTTGCCTTGTCACTGAGATTCCCACCACCAGTCATGTGAGCAGAACCGCTGTTAGAATTGGTGGCTGCATTGTTCTCAGTTTTCGACGACTTTTTCTCCTTCGACGGCTCGCTGTCCAGATCGACTGGTAGCTCTTCGACCTCATGGGAGCTTGCCATATGAAGATGTCTTGCACTCTCAGACTCGAATGAATCAAGGGTTTTGGCATGTTCTCGAACGAAGTCGTCATAGGTTTCCCAGACTGTGCCATCACATTCGATGACTGGTGTTCGAAACAAACCCCGCGGCATTCGGACGACCCCAGGGAGCGGTGACAGGATCTTGCCAATTTTTTGTAACACCGATTTGTCACCTTCGGTCTTGAGGTCTTGCAGAATGGTAATAACAACTTCTTGAACATAACCACCACCCCTGCAGAGCACCTCTTCATCAAACCCAACCTGGGACATCCATAGGTCCCGTCGGACTCCAAAGTCTGCGAGGGTCCTCTCCAGGGCGCGCATATTTAATTCTAGGTGGCGCTTGGCGTCACCTGCAACGAGGACCGTAACTGAGCATTTGGGTAAAGATTGTTGGCTGATCTCTGCCATTTCCGAACTTTGATTCCGGGGATCCAAACTCGGCGGACGACTTTGGGCGGAGGGAAATGGAATTAGAATTTGTCTTTGGGGAGGGATGAGCAATGAGGCGGGGGTGGGGGATTTGTTGTTGGCTGGCATCAACTCACTCGACCGCCCGCTGTGGGAAGCAGCTGCAGCCTTCATCTTGACCTTTCGCCCATTCTTTGAGACGCTGCCATTCTCGCTTTTGGAGATTGGGCTGGGGATTCCTAAGTTCTCTCGGAATCCAATGTGACGATCCGGGAAGGAAGCAAGTTTCTACACCTGTACGGTCAGCATGAATTGAACACTTTGAGAAGAGGGAAACATGCAGTCTGAGGGGCAGAAAGTGCCGAAGCAACGGTGAGCATGAAACAAAGGCGTCAAGAGGGAAGACGCACCAGCTGAGAGGCAGAAAGTGCCGAGGTTACGGTCAGCATGAATTAAGCACTTCAACAGGTGGGAAGACGCACTCGCTGAGAGGCAGAAAGTGCCGAGGCAACGGTCAGCATGAATTAAGAACTTCAAGAGGTGGGAAGACACACTTTCTGAGAGGCAGAAAGTGCCAAAGCGACGGTCAGTATGAATCGCACAGTTCAAGAGATGGGAAGACGGACGAGCTGAAAGGCAGAAAGTGCCCAGTCAGTATGAATGGCGCATTTCAAAAGGCGGGAAGACGCACTTCCTGAGAGGCAGAAACGTGAAAAGCTATGTTCAGCATGAATCGAGCGTTTCAAGAAGTAAGAAGACGCACATCCTTAGAGGAAGAAAGTGCCAAAGCGAGGGTCAGCATGGATCGAGAATGTCAAGAGGCGGGGAGACGCACAAACTGAGAGTCAGAAAGTGCCAAAGCGACTGTCAGAAAGAATCATGCACATCAAAAGTTGGGACGACGCACCAACTGAGAGGCAGAAAATGTCGAAGCAACGGTCAGCATGAATCAAGCACTTCAAGATATAGGAAGACGCACAGTTTGAGAGGCCATTCAGGACGAGAAAGGTTTGGAGGATGCCAGGAATGGGGGTACTCAGCCAAGATATTGAATCTGCATGTGATTAGGACCCAGTGATATGTACGATCTGTATGCCCCAAAATTGCCTTATGTCCGACCTCTGATGAGTAAATTTGGCAGGATCCATAGTCTCGACACCAGCCGTTATTGAGAATCGAGATCGTATTACTCACCATAACTAAGTATCTCCCTTTCATTGATGTCGAAGGGGACGCGACGCGCTCTTCTCCCGGTCACTGGCAATAGTGACCATGTGAGCACAAATTATTTTACGGAAACCCTCTCTCTAGACGTGTACTCGCAACGTCGAGGTGTTGTGAAAGCATTGAAGCAATAATCTATACGCAGCCAGGCCGAAAGAAGATTAGATACAGAATTATGTGCTCTTTTCCCAATGCGCTATCAGCTTCTCTAAGTCGAACCGAGGATCCTCTGGGTCGTTGATAACTGTAGAAGGGTAGGTTTAGCATTGAGGCATTAAGAAGTAGTTGGTCGCGAATAAGAAGGAGCGGCACCCGGCCAAGGTAAACTTATGCAATGTTACTGGGATAGAGGTAGGAATAGCGAAACTCACGGGTGGTATCTTTTATGGAGCTCTGCTGCTTTCTTTTCCATGCGTCCTTGGCTTCCGCAACCAATTGTTCCCTATGGTGGACCGCATGCTCCAGCTTGTGTTGATCGTGGGCTGCTTGGAGTGTTCGGCGGTGGTACCACCCATAAGCGATACCTGAGAAAAGAGCCGTGTACCGGACGACCTGGACAGAGATATATTGTGAAGAACAGCGTAGGATAGGAGAGTCAGGTAAACGTACGTTGACTGTTGACGAGACCATTGTAAAAGCCCTTTTGCGTTCGACCGTGGTATGAATCTAAGGTCGTGTGCAGGCGGTCCTCGACGCTAAACCAAAAATTAGCAGAAAAGGGGGGATTATGACAAGAGATATACGGACCTGACTTTTTGTGGAGAAAAGAGTTTTCGGTCAACACCTTTGCAACGGAGAATTTCGGTAAGTGATTATGTAAGGTTTTCAGAAACTCTGTCCATGACCACATCCTTCTCTTCAACTACTACTAAATAATGGTGATGACGGCAGTTTTCATGGATGGCCCAGTGCACAGAGGCGGCTGTTCCTGCGGAAAGGTCGGCTATGGCGTTTCTGGATCTCCTATTCTCAGCGCCTACTGCCATTGCACACTGTGTCAGAGCCTGAACTGTGAGCTCTCGGAATCATATTCGCATTGGATTCTCTCATCATCTAATAGCTACTGCCTTTATCCATACCTTGCACTTCCCCGCATATATATTTAAATGGATGCATCCAGAACCCCATGAAAGTTTACTGGAATCTTTCTCTGTCCCGACCAGGCCCTGGAAGACCCGATGGCGCTGCAAGAACTGTGGGTGCACTGTCGCGTCGTACAATTTTAAAGCAGACAAATGGAGTGTTTGGGGTCATCAACTTGAGAGGGACTCGGATGGAAAGACGAAAGGCTGGAATGTGTTGCAGCCCACCGCCCATATTTTCTATGAGACGCGCGCGCAGGACGTCGGTGACTCTCTGGGCAAGTGGACTGGCTACGAGGGTTTGTCTGATAGAATAGGTTGAGAGTTTTGAGAACAAATTGTCATTGTACCAAAGATGTACCTCTCTCACAACATTCCAAATGACACCGTCAGAAACCATATCAAAGTTTCGTGCATCGCCATGGGTAACTTACGATCCCCCAGCTTCCACCTCACAATCCCAACCACAGAATCACCCCTCCGACGACGAGATGGACGAAGACGTCGACATGGATGCACCTCAAATATCCACCCTCCGTGACGAAGACTCCCCACCGCCTCCACCACCACCACCGTCACAGTCACCCAAAAAAGCTGCATCGACACGTAAGACCAAGCCTTTGCCAAAGTCCAAGAAACCTATCGACTGGGCCCAAATACGGAACAGCGTTGCTGAGCGCAACAGTCCGGGCTCAGAGGACGAGCCGGATGAACCAGAGGAGGAAGAGGACCAGCTCATTGATGATGACGACGACGACATTCCGAAACCCTCTCCAGTGCCCACACCCTCCTCTGCCCGTTCTACCGCAGATCCCTCTCAAAAGAAAAAGGCTGCCGTAAAAAGGAAACCACGGAAAAGTGAAAAACGCCCGCTCGACGCGGCGGAGAAGAAGCCACGGGAGAAGATCCCTCAGACAAGCGGTGCACCACATCTTGTTGCTCCGACCATGTCTTGGTTTGAAGCTAACCCGGCCGAACCACACGACGGTGTTGTGGAACCGGAAGCGCCAGTTAGCGTTGAAGGACCTCTTAAGATAAAGCTTTCCGTCCCAGGGAAGAAGAAGACTTCCCCTCGCAAGCCGCCTGCTATTCCGCGGGCCAAGACGAAAGCTTTGAAGTAAGCCTCCTGCGAACACGCATATTTCATGTCATGCTGAGTTTATGTGGCAGGCAGAAGACGGCCATTCTTATTGAGGATGCAGGCGTGTTGAGTGAAGGTGTGTATTGACGGCGGTATCTTACACGCGTGTACTGACCTACCCGTCTCATATGATACACAGGGACCGCTGCGTCTTCTCCAGTGACGGCACAGTTTGAAGCCAACTCCCCAGAACCTGAACCTGAGCACTCAAGGCCACAATCTCCCCAAGCCCTCCCATCAGCAGGCATGCCGCTGCTCGAAGAGACCAACCTCGAGGGAGTAGCTATCCCGCAATATCCACTACCAACGAAACCGTTTCCCGTCCAGCCACCTCCGAAAATGACCTCTGGGTTCGCACCGGCCCTACCCCTTGATAGATCCGGTAAGAAAGTACGCCATTGGCGGATTGCGAACAGGGAAATACGCGGGATCGCTGGTGGGCGGTGGTTCACGCATACGTGGGTTGGCGAGAAGGAGTCGGAGTACGCCGCTGCGCTCCTTCTCAAGGCTGGGGAAGAGAAGTCGTCGTCTGGTGGGGGCATGACACTTCCCAAGTTGTCGAATATTTCGATAAGTGCCCCTAAAGCCGTGTCGAAATTGAAGGCGTCCTCGTCAAAGACGGCGTCGTTGTCTACGAGCGCTGCGCCATCTCGTTCGGGGTCGTCTATCCCAGAGGGGGTGACAAGTGCTGTTCGTGCACCTACGAAAATGCGGATTTTGCAGGTTGCTGCTTCTGAGGCTGGTGATTCTGATATGGCACCTCCCCCTGATTCATGACTATATTTTACTACGTACCATACATATACCCTATTTTACCGTATGTAATTACTTGGGCTCTCATGCCCGGCTTGAATTTTCATAATGTTGTCAACGTGTATTGTAATGTGATTGAGCGCCAGTGTGTATGTGGTCATCGGTGATTGACCTGAAATAACTTAAACTTCGACTGCCATTTACCGCCTCTGCTACACGAATCGATACTTGGGTTCTTTTCGAATCACCACCACGCAAGACGCATCGAGTTTTCGCACTAAAGGCTTGCTGGCATGTCTTCGATCTCACCGTTGGTGCCTAAGGTTGAGACCGCAACGTCAACGAAAGGTGTCTTCGCAAGAACCGGTGACCGTGGTTAGTTCACCATATGTTTCTTCACCTTCACTTCATCAAATACATCTGCTGAATTCCTTCTAGGCGCGTCGGTCCATGCATACTCCTCCGATCCCAAGTTCAAGAAATACGTGCAGCAAGTAGAGAAATGCCTCAACTCGTTCGACAACGTGCATGAATGGGCAGATTGTATTGCTTTTCTGAAGCAGTTGCTCAAGGTCGGTTCGTCGATATATGGTAAGCATGGGGGAATGAATGAACTTAACCGTGGACGTGTTTTCTGTTCTGCAGACATTTCAATCGTACATGCAATTCAAGGAAATACCGCGCAAGTTGATCGTTGCGAAACGGCTATCTCAGTGTTTGAACCCTGCCTTGCCGACGGGGGTTCATCAGCGCGCGTTGGAGGTGTATACCCATATCCTCGCCGTTCTTGGGGTGAGGGAGTTTTGAAAGTATACGAAACGCGATGAGGCTGATTTAACGCCATTGACCAGCTCGACGGATTGAACCGTGACCTGCCGTTGTGGTCTTCTGGCCTGTTCCCTTTTTTTGAATATGCTGCTACCTCTGTGAAGGTTCGTCTGGGTGAAATGTATCTTTCTTGACGGTATAACATTCACGCAATTTTTCCAGCCTACCCTATTGAACATCTACGATACATATTACCTTCCGTTGCAGGGGGATTTACGACCTGTCATGAAATCATTCATTCTCGCGCTGCTGCCTGGGCTTGAAGAGGAGACGGGTGAATTCTTTGAAAAGGTGAGTTGCGAATTGCTTTCTTGGTATGTACTCTGAAATCCAATATCAGGTTTTAAGCCTTTTAGATCGACTTTCCGGGACCGTTTCCCTTTCGTTCTTTTTCCAGAACATTTGGTTGGTCATGCTTACCACGCCCTCTGGCCGAGGAACATCCCTTAACCTTTTGGCCCGCCGTCTGCCTCGCTTTAATGCCGATGAAGGTGAGCATCATTAGCGTTCCCGACCACTTTCCTCACCCCTTGCCATTTAGACATCACATCTGTCGTGGGCAAGGACGTTGGTCTCATGATTCGAGCGTTCGCAGCAGCACTTGAAGATGAGAACCTTCTCGTCCGTAGAGGAGCTCTGGATATTCTCCTTCAAATCCTCAAAATGGACAGCCTCGCGATGCAGAAAGCTCACCCCGATGATCGCGCGATCCTGATGCGCGCTGCTACGGGGGTAGTGCTGCGACGTGACCTGTCTCTTAATCGGCGACTATACACTTGGCTTCTGGGGCCGGACGAGAAGGCTGAGAACCAGGTGGCGTATTTGAAGCAGAATGGTCTTGATTTGTTAAGTTCTACATTAAAGGTGATTATCTTCGTTTTATCAAACGGGTTGAAATGACTTGTTGTATAGAGCGAAATGGATTCACCGTCAGGGGAATATGCGGAATCACGCCCGTTCAAGATCTTCATTTCTTTGCTTGATAAATGGGAGATTGGGGCGCCGTTGACGTCGGTCATCGTGTATGGTTCTTTCACGGCCATAAAGAATCTTGTGGAAAGCCCGAGAGATAGTGGTAACGATGTAAAGTTTCATCCTTATCCACGGGTCTATTCGCGCTAATCAAGGTCTTAGCTGATCATGACAGCGAGTACTCTCTATGAAGCAGTGGAACCTCAGATTATCTGGAAGCATCTGTTGACCGCTGTGGTGTCCGAACTCTCAAGTGATGGCAGCCTATTTGAGGTATGCATTTGCACGCGATGAAGTCACGTCCCGATCTAATGCACAACGAAGGCAATCCATTTGGTTCAATTTATTCTGAAGACATTCACACACGATGAGGAAATACAAACACTCCACCTCCCAGTTATCTTTGCTGCCATCCTTGATGTCGTGAATGTAAGTCATTTTTCGAAGGGCCATCAAACGTGGAAGCTTATTTCCTCAAAGTCCCGAATTCAAGAAAATCCGAAAAATATCACGACACAATCTACACGGGAATGCTTTGTCCTACTGGAAGAAATTCTCAAGCACGTCCCTCATACAGGCTTGATGCAACGTCCTGAACTTGCTGGTGATGCGGACGCAGCACGGTTGTCTCAATCTCCATATCTATTTGCATGCACTTTCTACGATATGCAACCTGACCAAGGCATTCCAAGCACATCTGGTTCATTCACAGTCCCTTTTGCCACCACATTTGAAAACCTCATCTCGATAATCACGCAATGCTCGAACTCCCTGATGAAATCTCAGGATGACACCCTTGTGTTACGAGAAGTCCTTTCTCGGTCATTGACGCTCGTCGAGCGACTTATAGCCAGATTAGCAACCCCAACCAATGTCTCCTGGAACCCGTCCCTATGGCTGAAAGATCTTCTTCAAACCTTTGAACTCGAGGTTCGTTGCGCTCAATGATGTCTGCAGCTGTTGTGGCTCACTTTGTATCTTAGTCGGCAAACTTTACATCCGTGGATCGCATTATCACGATTTCCGTAGCTCTCCATCGAAATGAATATCTCTCCCCCAAGTTGACAATTGATGAACGACCGACGATATACAAAATGGTGAACAAACTTCTGAAATATCTCCGTCCGGATTATGGGGTCTACCATCTGCGTGCAGTCAACTTGATATGGTCACTTGAATCGTCAACGACACATTCGCATGTTGAATCTATTTTGGCGCAATCGATGACTTCGCCTGAATCTCGTAACGTCTCCGAGGCATATGAAGCGTTCGGAGTTCTGTGGCGATTGACTGGTACGTTGGTATGACTTTGAGGCTTTGCAACAACTTACAAAGAGAGATGACTCTAGAGGATAATCTTTTACCTGGGTTCCGTTTGAAGGTTCCCTTGATGATTGTTTTGAGTACGCTCAAGAGTGAAGACCCCAGCCTTCGTCGAGTGGGTGAGACGTGGATGCGGTGCAGCTTAAAGTCATATCTGCGGTACGTGTATTGACTTATCCCTCCAGCTGCCCCTTTAAATTAAATCAACTAGGGTTCTCGATCCAATTCTTCATGATCTGCTGGATCCGTCTATCCTGCGGACACCTACCACATGTAAGGTTCGTGGAAGAGAACTTCCGGGTTTTCTCTACGAACGACCTTTTGACCAACGATTTACGCATCATCTGCTGGAGATGCTTCTTGCTATCGTTCGCTTTGGAGGACAAGGGTTCTCCAAAGCAGCGCGATCGTCTGCTATCAAGCGATCACATCATGCAGGCTTGGTGCAGAGGGTTGAATCTTGTTAGTCAACTCTATTCCTTTCCTCTTTTTGACTAACTCTTGCTGCGTGAATCAGCTGGCATGGTTGACGGCGATGGGAGTTACATGGTCACTATGGTGGAGATCTTACTTCGGTACGCAACCGTCGCACACATGGCTGGCTGACTGACTCTATTGTTCCAAGATTGATTCAATCTGAGCCCAAGCCACAGTGGTCCAGTGCAATGCAACCGCTTAACGCAGTAATTCAGTCTGCTGCCGTCGAACTCCTGCAACTCATTGTGGCTCGCGGGGATGTGGATAGTATCTCGACGGAATCCATCGAGGCAATCGTCGTTGGGAAACTTTACTTCTCCATCCACATGGTTCGGCTTGATCTACAGAACAAACTCCTACACCTTCTACACTCTCTCATCTCTGCCTTGACAGCCAACTTGGAAACTGCCCAGCGGAATGCAGTTAGTAAGCGACCGGAAGAAAGCCAGCCAGATAGTGCTACTGCTCAGGAGAAGGCACCGGATACTAGCATTCGATATCCTGTGAACCCGTTGTTGATCCAAGCCTTGATAGACGGAATTTCAACGCGATCGAATCGACCGGTGTTACAGCACTGGTTGGATTTCATTCTCACCGCAATACCTCAATTCCAACCAGCCTTGCAAGCCCTTGTCGCTCCACTTAATGACTGCTTATGCCGTCAACTCCTTTCCTCTCTTTCAGAAGTGCTCAAGGCCTCGTCGCAGTCGCGGGATTACGCGGACGACATTTCAACCATCGTCACAGAAGCAGAAATGATCATGTTCCTCAACGGTTTGGAGAGACTGATCTTGTTGAGCCTTGCGTATACTTCCGAACCAGACACTTCCGAAGACGAAACAAGCACGTTGGACAAGCCATCTGGAGAAACGAGCGGTTTGCTGGGCTATGTCTCGGGCGTTTTCAGCTCAGACAGTACACAATCAGTTCCATCAGAGCAACTCACCGTATGTCTGTTTCCACTGCTTCACTGCGCACATAACACCGATGAACTGATTAGGCTCGTTCTCCGGGATACCGGTCCTTGGATGAAGGGATCCGAGTGCTCTATTCAGTCTGGGCCGCACTCATCTGGAAGGCGCCTGAAGTTTGGTCACCCAAGGATGAATCAGTATCCCTCATATACAATCGGACAAGGATACGATGTCGCCGAGTTCTTGAACACCTCTTTCGTGTGCAATCTGCGGAGGTTTTCGAGTCGATTGTCGATTGGTGGAGCAAAGACAATTCTGTGAGTCCGGGTCCCATTTGCCGCTCTGCCTACAAAACTGAAATTGAAGCAGCTTGCTGCTGCTTCACCTGATGCAGCATTTGAACTGGTTGATGTACTAGTTGCTACCGCTCAGAATGCCGTTCATATGATATGCGAAAGCATATCCTGTCGTCTTTCTGGTGCTTCAGAGAAAGTCAAGAAGCAGGCGATTAACCCTAATCTGTTTGTTCTGCTTTCCATCTACATCTCGCGTTCACTGACAGTCTCTCAGGACTGATGCTGTGTTGTTCAGGTTTTTGGAGCAATATTTACGGCGACTAGAGGGACCTCTTGCGCTCCAGGTTTGGGGCCGTTACCTGCAGCTTGTCAAAGATCTTGTTGGTAGCACGCGGGAATTCAAGGCTCCAAACTTTCCAGCCCTGAGGTCAGTGTCCCTCGAAAGTCAGAAATCTTCTCATATTTTTTATAGATGTCTTGGTGTTCTAGCTGAGAAGGTCACACAGACAACTGCGGTAGATGACAAGCGGATTCGCAAAGAGCTTCAGGTAGATGAGATCCTCTCTTCGGAAGCTAGTCATTTATCGGCTGTGAATCCAGGATAACTATGCCAGACTGCTGGACTCTTGTGTTATCTATGTTGGTCGTTCGTCAGACCAAGGCTCGTGGATAAGACGCGGCACAAAGGAAGCGGTTGCAACAAATGGGCGAGAATCGCCCGCTCCTAAAACAGGTAAGATAGCGTAAATCTCTCTACAGAACAACCTCTTAGGTAATAAGCTAGATGACAAGCTCGAAAGTAGCATGGCCTCCATTGCTTCTGATACCCCAAGTTCAGCCGAGGTGATTGGTCAGGTAAGGTGATATCTGCCCTCTCTGCTGATTATTGATCACTTTTGGAAGATCAATACCTTCATTGCAGCTTCGGCCCTACCGAACCTGCGTAGGTTCCTGATAGAAAACGACAAAATCATCACCACCTGCAATAACATCATTTACTACATCGTCAACCCTGCCATGAGAGGGAAAACAAGGTGCGATCACAGGATTCGGGATTTGATTTGTTCCTTAACCCTTTCCAGACCGATGGACCTCGATAGCACCGTAATTTCAATACTGCAAGAGATGACTCGCATACCGGCAGCCCTGAAATCATGGCGAGCTCCCGTCGCTGACCTTTTGAGCGACAACCGACTCTTCAACTGTGATCCGGAATCCGCGAGTAGATGGAGACTTATCGTCAAGGTCCTATACGACTCTGATAAGACTGCGTTTCCTGAACTTCTTAGTGAGTTTTGGTTTGCGACCTGGGAGTGCCCAACTGACAAACGCTCTAGGCAAGGTAGCCAATGCTCCCTCTGCCAACATTTTCACGAATCGGGAATACGAAATGTTGCTACGGTCCCTGAATATCCGGCGTTTATCATACGTGCTTTTCGCTGGAGAAAAGAACCACTTCCTCACTCAGCTGCCAACAATACAAGAAAAACTGGTTGATACTCTCCGCAACGTTTCTTCGCCTATCGTGCAGAGCGAAATGTTCCTATGCATCCGGGTTCTGCTTTGTCGGCTATCACCACACAACTTGACAAGTTTCTGGCCTGTCATTTTGACAGAGATGGTCCGCTTTTCTTTTCCCTTGTGCTATTCATTCTTTTAACGGGAAACGTAGTACCGCATATTTGAGCAAGTCATTGTCTCTCTGCCGGCCGACGGTTCAGAGGACTTGCAATTAGTTCTTGCTGCAAGCAAGTGTCTTGACCTATTACTTGTGCTTCAAACGGAAGAATTCCAAATGTCAGTAACTTGATCCCCAGTACCAGATGATTTTTGACTTTTTCATAGACATCAATGGATATTCATAACTGACACGGTTGATGCCATCTACCGTCCTGATAACTGGTTCCCCGAAGCCATGATGGACCGGCTAGCAGAGATTGCGGGAAATCTCCCAGTTGCGGTGGGCACGACTCTTTCTTCCGTCGACATCTTACTTAGAAGCTGCTTTAGAACTCGCAAACTACAATCACTACACCAGAACCTTTATCTTCGTTTGCCGATCAGAGGCCGATGCGAAGACCCCTGCTGAACTCCATACGACAGATAGAGAGCATGCGGGATCTGGTGCCCTTCTTCTCGCATGTGAGCATATCATCCTATGAGAGTGTGTACGCAAGTGGTGGCAATATCGACTGGGAAGCGGTGGAGAAAGGGATCATGGATGATATGTTTGATGGAAGATAGATACGCCTCCTTGTTGATACCTTGTATTCGCCAGTATACTCTACCTTTTGTTGCTTTACTAATAATCGCATGACTGCTTCACTCAGAACGGGCTGAAGCTCCTCCAACATCTTGCGGCGGAATGGTTTCTCAGGTTCTATGCATATTCACCCATTTGTCGGCTGGTCTGAATGGTATAAACAACTAGGCTACATTACACAAAAGAGAAACGAGGCGCCTGTCGTAGGATCCTCCTAACCCCTATAACTTAGCGGGTCGACGGCAAAGGGTAACCAAACTACTTAGAATGATATGCATCTGACTAGCAGGATATGATCGGCCATTTGGACTAGAAATCCCCCCAGTTACGACGAAATTTGTACTGCATCCGACTCTGAATCAGTTCTCAGTCTCAAACTAGATTTTTCAAGAAGAGTCATTACCTTGTATGGTAGATTTTTCCTGAAGGGTGGGAAACAACGCAGTCGGTCAGCAAGGAAACGAGAAAGTGCACAGGCGAGTAAAAGCTTACCGCATCTTATCTCCCGGCTCCACTGGTGGTTTGTACCCACCAGGACCAGATCCCCAATCCCCCTTTTTGTTCTTGGCGTCCTTGTATCTGATTTCAGGGTCTTGCTTCTCCGGTGGAGTCACTCGAGTTACCCTGGGCTTCGCAGCGGAAGGAGGGTCAGCTACAGGGACGTTGCCAACTTGTTCATCATGAGGATGTGGAGCGACGGGGACTTGAGGGGCTTCTGCCGCTTTCTTGAGGGCTGCTTGTTCGGCGTCGTGGTGAGATTTGACAACTTCCTCAACTGACATCCCTTGAAACTTGGCCTCCTTCTCAGCCTCCTTTCGCTCGATATCCTCGTGGTGTGCGAAATGCTCCAAGTCTTCTGGGTGGGTGTAAGAGTCGTCCGTCTGCGTTTCAGGCGTAGAATGGAATTTTTCTGTGTGCGCCGCTGAGCTCGTATGATCAAAGGTCATTGTATACCAAACATACCCTCGTGGTGAAGGAAGAATTCTATCCATATAAATTAGAAAGGCCAAGTGTGTGAAATGAAGAATACTGTGCGTACCACTCTCAACATCATAATGATGCCCCTCCGCACCTACATCGTCGAAATTTGGCAAGCCATCCAGCCCAACCTTCGCCAACTCCTCTGGTGACACTTTGCCATCTTTATCCAAATCAAGAAGACCTAAAACGGTTGACACGATCATGTCCGCTTTCTTCTGATGTTCAATGTCATCCTGAACCAACCAGGGTCAGCAAAAGGCGTACGTCGACCTGCATTACACAGACCTTTGACTTTTTCTGTGAGTATACGTGATGAACACCGTAGATTGCTTCAATTTCATCCCTATCCCAAAAGCCATTTCTAGTGATGCGAATGAGGGCTTGGCCTTTGTCAATTAAGGACATGAACTGACCTGTCCAAGTCGTGAAGCTGGAAGAAACTCCCAATGTCGAATGAATCACTGTTGTACAAGAGGCTTAACAAGGCGGTGAACAAGTGAGGGTCAAACTCACATATGGTGCTCGGACGACATCTATCACGGAGGCGATAATTAGCTTAGTTGGTATGAAAGGTGATGAAAGCATACATGTCGCTGCGCATACTGTTGAATTGTTTCGCCAGCAGCGGGCCCTGTGTTTTCATGTCCTCCATGGCCAAAGGCGCCTTGGACGAGAACGAGTAATGACAGACATACAATTTTGAGCATCGTCAAAGACGAACTCAGAGGATTGTCCAAAGCAACGACTAGCCGCTTTGTCATCACTTTCCCACCCAAAGATGTCCCCTTGTCCTGATGCACAAGTTCTCAAAAGGCTTCTATGTGTCCGTCGCGTCATGATTCTTTGACATCAGTAAACCCCTGAGCAGTCCGAGGTCGATACGGCCTATAGAAGGCTTCGAAATAATTTATTATAGGAAATATAATCGAGGGGTGTCAAGCCTGCATCATCATTGACAATATTGACAGATTGTGTAGCACCTTCCTTGTAAACCCAAAAAAGGACCGGAGCAAAGCATTCCTACAAAATCACCCAAAGTCCGCCAAGAACCCCTCCGAGCAATGGAAGCACCATGCATGCCATTTGATAGACATATTGTCCTGGTCTGTTCAAACCTCGCAGTGCGCTGTTTGGATAAGGAGCCCATGTGGTGACAAGGGGTTGGTTTGACATGTCGGCACCATCCACAGTGTGATATACTTTGGTGGGCGAAGCTCTCTGCTGGGTATGCACCGTATTTGCCCCAACGTAAATCTGGCCCAGGGTATTGAGGCTCCCGTCGTCGCCCAGCAAATCTGTGAATCGTATTTGACATTAGAACCGTTTCCACAACACAGATCGGAGAGCTTACTGTAATAGACACCAGGCCTCGAACGCTGGGACGTAATGTAAGATAAGCCCTTTGGCGTAAAGATAACCTCGTTCACAACTCACGAAGTAGCCAAACCACGAATATCGCTCGATCCAATCCAAAGTGTCCATGTATGTGATTGTCTGGTTCAGAAAGTCGGCTACGACTGGAGAAACTATGAGTGTGACGATTAAAAGTCGGTGAATACCAAGTGTGCACCTGAACTATCCGTTGACGTTGAAGCGTACTCTGTGATCCAGATGGGATATTGAGGATACGTATTATGCATTTGCCAGATGTAGCTGTAGAACCCCTCTACACCGGACCCATACCTTTCATTCAAACACTTGAGAACAATAACGGTATTATTTTGAATGACATGTACCAGTGCAGAGGGAGAAAATCGATCGTGCAGCCGGAACAGGCAGCAAGGAAGGCTTGGAGCCATTGCTGGCCATTATCCGACGCAGTGACCGCGGGTCCACCCAACCGGACGCCAGCGGCTTTCATGGGCTGGATGGACGTCATCCACAGCTTCGCGGCATACACAGGGTCCATATTTGACTCTGAGACGAAGTCAGGCTCATTGAATGTCTTCGGGAGGACCTTTTAGTAATAGCATTAACGATATCAACCCAAGTAGCCTCACAAGGATCGTATCAGCCCTCTGAGCTTTCACTTGGTCTGCAAAGCTGTCGATACCAGCTCCGCCCCATTGCATCGGAATGTACTTGATATTCGATTCGACGAGGTAATCTGGGGGAGAGTCCGCCCAATTATATTGCCAGCTAATGACGCTCGCAGATTGGTTGGCGTTGTTGAGGTCACCAGGGGTGTCGCCAGCAGCAAAAGCCAGACCGCGCTTTGGATTTTTAACACCTATTGGCGAGGGTTTCGTCGCGATTGATGTTGTTTTATTGGCGACTGCACTGTATGTGGCCGTCTGCGTGGAAGTAAGTACCACGATGGTAGAAACGGTCAAGGTAACGGTGTAGTGCGCGGATACGCTGCATAGAACAACGGCGACGCAGCACCAGAGACACAGACGGAAGCGCATTTTGGGACAGAGCGTCACAAGATAGGCACAGAATCTGTAGCTTGATTTTGCTATTTATACTCAGCAATATTTCTTGGCCCAAGGGGGATGCACCTTAAGAAGCGAAAGAAGCTGGCTGAAAGGCGTATGAGACGCATGCCCGGTGACCCATCGACGAAGAGTATTGATGGATATAAAGCAGTTTGAAAAAAATCATCCAAGCGAACAGCTGCCACCAGTCGAGCATTCGTAGGTTTGATCATTGCTTGATCTCCACCAGGTCATGGAATTCTGGAAAAGACGATAGAATGTACTTTGAAGACGTTCAAAAGATGTGGATCCCAACGCTGCTTCAGTAGAACATCGGTCGAAGTCCGCTCTACCGACCATTGTAGTGATTGGTTCCTGGTCTGGTGCAAGAGGCGGGTAGCCAGAGATGTTTAAAGTGACGATAAGCCATGCGAGCCGGGTAGAAGAGTAAGGAAAGCGGAGGAGATTCTCTGAGCATTGACTCAGGCTACTGGTAGCACAAGGCTAATGTCGTTTGGCGGTCGCTGCATTGAAACCAAAGGGACCATCTAGAAAGCGATTTGCATATGTTTGTGTCATCGGACGAATTCTCGATGCAATTCGACGACACATACCAGCCATCGCCGCTATTCATTCCTGCCGACGCATTTGGGCGCTTCGCAATACGATCCATCGCCTCGTTGTGTTCAAATGACGGGTCCAAAATCTACGGAGGCAAAGGTTACATATCTTTACCTATGTCTGACGACGAGCTTTGTATCTCGTCACTCAAAAACACTCATTCACCTTCAAGAATAGAATCATTCTTGCTTGACTCTGGCCTGAACTTCAGATTCACGCACAAGCTGTGTGTTTCCATCACTAGCAGCCAGAGGGCGGTTTCTCTCGACACAATAGCTTTCATCGCTGTAATATTCTTCTTGTTTGGCTCTCCCACTGGATTCCTACAGCTTACCCCGGCTTTAATACAATCTATATGATGCTATCGAGTGTCACGGCGCCCTCAAGAAGAGCCCGTTGTTGTTTTATTTCCCATTCCAATGCTACCGCCAGATGTTCATCTCGAATCTTTGCGATTTGCGAAGTCTGCCAAAAGACAGCCATTTTCGGAATGGAAAGACGAATACGCTTGCACAACGCCAGACACTCCCCCCGAGATGCCACGCCGCCTCCCCAGTAAGCTTCAAGAGCAAACTTGAGGTAGTACGGATGGTACTCGTCGTCTTCAGGAAACATCTCCGCTGCTTGTATATAGCATGAGGCGGATTCCGTGAAATGATGATGCTTGTCGTCAGCTTCCTCGGCTTGTTGGGCAGTCTGCAATGTGATACCACCCAAGTATCCTGTTTGTGATCAACATACGACTCAAGGAAATAATGTAGTAGAACGCACGAGAGGGCTTCGCCTTTGGGGTACATCCAAAAAGAAAGAAGAAATCCGTACCCATCGGCTTCTAGAGGGACAGGCGGATGGGCATCGGTTTCCAAGACGAGTTGACGGGCCTGCTCAGCTAGGTCCTCCTTCGCAAAGTCACAGACAGCATCTTTATCAACGGCTAATCTCTGAAAACAAAGTATCTGCATGAGTGCTCACTTGTCTTCTGGCCCACAGGGAGTAATCACCTCATGCAGAGCCATCAAATACAGCCTTTTGACCCCTCGAACAAAACTTCAAAAACAACCCCACGGTCCTCCTTGGAGATGTTTGGCCAAATCCTGCGACCCCATTCAAGGATTTCAAGGATGTGTCTGTAGGATTCACTGCCAACTGGGCGGTTCCCAGTCGAAGTCTCTATAAATGCTCGCACAATCCAAGCTCTGAATAACGGACATCGGGATGGGGTAAAAGGCTGTGAAGAACATCCTCACCGTACAGTGCAGGCCAGTGCTTTGCAAACAGGCGGCCACCCTTCAAGCTCCAATCTTTGAGGAGCTTCTTTCTGAATTGTTTTGGGTCCATCGTTGACCTAAGCTTTATAAAATCGTGCCTCAAACGAAGCTAATCAGAGGTTATGAGCGCAAACACGTTTATTAAAGGGGCAAAATACACACCTTGAATGTTGTAGTTGACGAACCAGTCTTGTGAGTCAAGGTGAAAGACTCGGGGTTCACGTAAAATGTCATTGCTGAGATTCACGATGGCCTGAAAGAAAGATAAGCAAGTATGCGTCTGTGCTCTTTCAAGCCGCCTAGACTCACATCTGTCTTTCCGACCAAGTTACTTTGTCCATTGCCAAGTGGTGTCTCCGAAGATAGTTTCATTGATTCGATGCCTTTGCTGAACTCCTGACCAAAATTGTGGGGAAAAGGCGAGGATCAAAACCGTATCCCTTGGCTACTAAAAGTATCTACTCGATAAGCAGATATGATCACAAATCCCTGCAGAGCTCGAGGATCGGGACAATACACCCGCCAGTAGAATGCAATGTACTTACACCAGACCATTTGTCTTCCAGGTTGAGTTGCTTTTCTTTGGCAAGAGCTCGCTTCCAAGGTCGTTATTAGGGTCTTCGAATTCCGAGAATACCGGAGGGAGTGGTGCCTTTGGTTGTTTCATAGCGTCCTGAGAGTTCTTTAGACCTTCTTTAAATTCAGCTCTCATCCGCTTCTCGGCCGGACTGGACATTTCATCATTGGGAGGTAAGCAGGCAAGGACCTTCTCCCACGCTGAAATACACTTCGTCCAAGAGGAGAGAGCCTGTGATGATACGCAATGAGCTGTGCCGTGTTTTCTGCTGCAGCAAGTGCCAAGTGGCATACCTACATGTGAAGCTTTGCCCAATCTCCCCCAGGCTTTGGCGTACGTGGGGTCCAGGTGTGCTGCCTCAAAGTCTCTCAATCGGTTAAGTAGACTCTCAGGAGTGTGCTGCAGAACACACTTTTTCTGCGTCAAACGCAGCATCAAGATATCTGCAAAGCAGTAATATATAGTTCAGATATAAATGCTTAGGATCCACCACACTCTTTCAGGGACAACGAAGCCGCTGCGCGATTAGCGTGAAGTTCCCTGGATCTCGTTTGATCGCGTCTGAGTAAACCATCTAGGCATCCTGGCGTTGGCCTTTCTGGTAAAGTTCGTTTCCTTGAGCTTTTAGTCGCTCAGCAGCGTCACGATCGCGGTGGGATTTAACGTTGATTGACATGTTGGAGGTCGGTGTTCAATGTTCAAGTCAGACCAAAGTCAGACCAAGCTTTGCAAGAACGAATCATGTTAGTCGCACCTCGTGTTCCGTTGACGTGATTAGTACTTGGCTGATGTGAAGGGGAGGAGCGGAAAACAATCTAACATTATAGTAATTTATACTGGCGATCGTAAGACCCTGCCAGTGACCTTCAAAGTTCACGACACTACAGTAACTTGTACCACGACCGCGACCAAACCGCGAAGATGACTCTTTGCCAGTGTCATGACCTTGTGAATGAACGGAATGCATATCCTTGTCGGTAACGCTTCCTTGAGATTGGTCGCCATAGCCGTACGTCCCCTCCCTCCTTCCTTATCCCAATTCCACTTACCCCGGCCAGTTCCACCAAGTTATACGCGGCTCCGCACCACTATTCACCATCTTCTCTCTGCCGCTCCCCGTAATCGCAGATGTAGGCTTTGTGTACGTTCCCCCCTCTCTTCCCCTCTTCTTCGAAACTAACACGCACAGAATATGCAGAACCTATGGCGATGACTACTTCACATTATGCGTCCGCGTAGTCACGTCGCGAAGACTTCGCATCATTGTTTGAATACAGGGTGATTTTTTTTTTCTCAACTCGATAAAGGTTGTAATACTAACTTGAATAGTTGTGCATAGTCACGCGTAGAAACATATTGAAGCATCCCACGCGACGCACGCTAAGAACAGATTGACGTGCATTGAGGCCAATTTGGGACAACACATGTTGTTCGTCAGTTCACATCGTCCCTTCCTCCGTGCTAAACGAAGTCAGCAGAACCATACACCTGGATCATCATCTGCTTCGGTCGAAGGAGAGCCAAACACGCCTTTGTTACCCTTGGCACGAAGACTCGAAAGAGAAGACGAAGGAAGCGAAAGAAAACAAGAGCCGCGCCATCTGTAGGACTCTTCTTTTTGTCTATCCCCGCCCATCAGCTAACGATTGTTCAGCTCCTGCTCCACGTGAGCCTGTTCGTTCCAAGAGTGAATGGATAAGAAGTTTTTGTGAAAATCGTTGTCGTTTCATCTACACCCAGGGCCCGTCAAACTCGCCTCAAAAGTACGCCCTCGATTCAACTCTTTGGAGGACAAACCCTGCCATTCTCGGAAACAAAATCCAGCAAGGTATCTGATCCGCCGGCTACTTGTTCCCACTCTGCCACACCTAAGATTGGCACTTACTTGCACCGCCTTCAAATGGCTTGCTCGCGCCACCGTCGAACACAAACCAGGGGTCCAAGCTCTTCGAGCTATTAGATCAGCACGGTCTTTAGCGCGTATTGGGAGCTGGAACGACAAGGAGGCTGTACCCATTAAGAAGGAGAAGAAGGACAAAGCAAGCGAGGAGGGGACCGATCCCATCCGCTTATCGACCAGCAGCTTTGAGGCTGGTGCATTACGGCCAGTCCTGAGGTGAACAGGAACCTTGGGAGGAAAAACACTCGAGAGACCGTGCTGGATCGACAATGTCCACAGCATCTTCTTTGAGGCCACCTCCAGTCTCTCAAGGGCGTCGTCTGGCAGTTCATGCGCCTCCGTGAAGGGGGATGAAGAAGGGCTTGAGACCGTCAGGGAGCAGAGGACAACTAGCAGAATCTCTACCTCTTCATCGCCGAAGGTATGTATGGGACAATCCGAGCACCATCTTCGTTGACGTTTGGATCCAGGTCTACCTCCACAAGGCCCGAATCCAAGGGAACCATTGATGAGATGGGCCTGTTGGTCACCGTACCTGTCTTCACGCGCTCAACCAGCTCGACTTCCCTTCGCTTGTCAGTGACTCCGTTGTCAGATTCACGTAGCACCAAAGGCAGCAGAGGCAGTCAAGGTTCTGTTCGTAGTTCACGATCTGATTGTCGAAACTTTGTAGAGCAACTTGAGAATGCTTTCAAGACACCCGCCAAGGTCGATCTCCATTACGACTTTGCTGCCCGTCTCAAGGACGGAGTGCTACACGTCGAGGTGCCACCAATACCCAAGATACCAATGAAACTGAGTACTGCCTTCTCCACGGACGACAGCTCTTATGACAACTCAGGCTTCGACAGTCTTCATGGTTCACGATGTCGCATCATCGACGCGAAGGAGCCTACAATGCTTCAAAGTACTCACATAGAACAGACTTTTGAGACGGGATCGGGTTCGCAGTTCGACGCCTACCCTACCTCTCGGACTGTCGATGTTGTGGAGCCTAGTCTGTTGCCTGGCCCCAATAGCTTTTCTACAAATCTCACTCATGAGGTTATCATTGCGCCTGAGTCTCCCCCCAGCTTGAACAATTCCTTGGCTTTATGCACGAACTCTGCGGTATCTACCCTGTCTGACGGTGAACTTAACAGTTCTTGAGATTTGGAGGACGTCGCGACTAGGAGTTGCGCGATCAGAGAAACCTTTGACCCATTCGGGCATGATCCCATCCCCTTCGCATGCACGATCCCCGTCCAACTCGTCCTTGATGGATGAAGGTGGCTCTGTGTTCATTCTGGCTAAAGCTGCTAATCGGCCTCAGAGACCTCGCATTGACACTGAAGAAAAGCAGGATGAAGGTCAAATCCATAGAAATTCTTGAATCCCTCCCACTTGGCCCTCATCTGGCATCAGCTTTGGTGGTTTTCGGTGGTTTGGACTCTTTTGAAGAAGTTCGTCGTGGGTTTGAGTTCAATGACAATCGTCCAGCGTTTTATCTTGCTCCCACTACCCGACGAGGCTTCGGGCTCACGATTCCGTCTTCAGCATCGCGTCTGTCTCTTCTTACGGAAGGGTTGCGAATGCAGGTTCCAGCGATCCTTTTGACTACGGACTACCAAGTCGAAGAAATGTCCATCTCGATGTCAATCACAGTCGACGACACGTTCTTCGTCCTGATTCACCAACCCCGCGGCGCATTGATAGTAACGCATCTATCTTCCACTTCTAGTAGTACCCAAGTGGGATAACAACCATTTACACGCAGCCACTGTCGTTATGAATCAAATTTGTCCATATCATCGCAAGGTCCACCGATCAGCCGCAGCCATCACCGCCGCAATGATTCTCACACCAGTGCAAGTTCCGTTGCCATCTTATACACCATGCATGGGGCGGTCATGCTACATGGGCTAGACATCGTCAAGAATTTCGGTAATGAGCAATTTTTCCGCCATGCACCTTGGTCGTCCTGGGCTTGGCGAGGCGGTGTTGGAGAGAGACAATCGAATGCCATTCTGGTGGACAAATGATTCCATAACGCGCGCTTCTCACCGCCCAACTTGTACGCGCACATGTATGCACTCATCATCAGGTCTCGACGTAACAACGTGAAGAGGATCTAGTAGATCCATCTCCAACTTGTACATAGGCCGATCCACCACTCAGCAAAGGACCGACCCAAGGCTGTAATAATGTCCACCGATGAACATACAAAAAGAACCCTTGAGGTGGAAACAATGTGTTGTCTTTTGAGCGTGCCGCATCCCAGACGACTCCTTCCAATCGTAATTCATCGCGTGAGGTCCTTCCACCTCAAGTACCTTGCAGCTCACGACTTTGAAAGGTAAAGCCCACTCGAAATACGGGCAAGGCAAAACCTTCAAGCTCTACATCAGCAAAACGTCCCATTGAACTTTGGGCAACTTTCGCAACTTTACAAAGTTGTAAAGTTGCGAAAGTTGCAAGAGTTCAACAACTTTGGAAAGTAAGGTACATGAACTTTCAAAGTTGTTGAACTACTTTCCAAAGTTGAAAAACATCTTTCAAAGTTCGTGGACTACTTTACAAAGTTGAAAAATATCTTTCAAATACATCTTTCCGTAGCACTTTGGCATCTTTGCTTGCACACTTTGATCAACTTATTTAGTAACTTTGAATCTCAAGCATGTTATATATCGGAAGAATGTAATAGTAATGGTATTGATGTTCAGTATCTAATACAGATAATGTATGGTAGACGTAAGTGGATAAAGCCCTAGTCGCCGCTATTCAACCTTCCCGCTACCGCTATCCTTGTTTGGCGGTCTGCAGAAACAATGAGATTGCACGTGGGTATGGTGGTGGTCGTGGTTGCGTGGACGTGGTCGTGGAAACGCGTCGTCGTTGTGGTTCGCTATTGTTGTCATGAACACGGTGCAGTCATCTTCGTGATCGTCGTGGCTTGGTTGTGGTAGTGGTAGTTGTGGAGTTCGTCTGCTGGTCTGGGGGAGCAATAAAATTGCACGTCTGTATGCAATACCAAGGAGTCTGAAACGGTGCATACCAATGCTCCATTCTCCCACACTCACAACGAAAGACCGGATCCGCGACAGAAACTATATCAGAGAGAAGTCCAATCAATACCCCATCCGCGAGTGAGATGGAAAAAAAAAAGACTTGCGCAAGGCGGCTTCATTCCACTAGGGAGGCATACTACTGCACTCCAAGATCCAGTTGTCGTTGAAGGGAGATATGTTGAGCTGTCCTAGGAAGGCCGTGTTTTCAAGGAGGGTCTAAAGGAACAGGTAAACGAATGCTTAGTAGATCTATCACCTAAGGGGTTGCCATCTAAGAGCGAGACTTGAAATTCAGGGAGAAGCGGAGGAGTGGATAGAGGCAGAGTGGGTGGAGGAACGTGGAGGTAAGACAGGTGGAGAAGAGAGTGAGCAGCGACCAATCGATACAAACGGCACCAGCAAAGAGGATGGCGGGGACAGGTGGGGAAGGAAGAAAGAGCGCGAAAATTTCTCACTTTGTTGAACCAAGGTCACGTGAATTCGTGATCGCGTCATCCTCCTGAGGGCCGGGCAATTCAACTTGCGCAAAAATGAAAACAGCGTTCATCTTGCCATATCATTTTGAGGTACGTTACTCGAGTCGTTCCTCTAATCGCATTTCAAGGACTTACTTTGGCTACTAGATATAACCTTGCTTGCCATCATATTCCACTCTCTTTTCACTTTCAGTCACTCCACCCTCACAAGCAGTCAGCTCGACACACACGACGATGAGGATTTACAAGTGAATCTGTGACGACTACCTACCACAAACCGAAGTGATACGCGAAGGATGAACAAGACCACGATAACGCATACACAAAATCTCAACATTCAAATCTAACGCGTAAATTCTGCTGGAAGGACGCGGGTGTGGGGAACAAGCTGATACGCTGGGTCGTAACTCGATGGGGAATGGGAGAAAGTCATGAATGGTGAGTGCTTGAGTACCTACATTGCTTCGTCCATCCTGCACAATACTAATTGTTTACTGTCACAAGCAGTCCGTTAGCCGCTGCACATGTCAACTTCCAAGCTAGGGGCATGCTTAATGCCTCCATATTCAGCTGACACGATGCGCCCGATCCCCTACGCCTCCGCTCTCGCCATTTACTTCACTCCCAGTGACAAGTCTGGCACGCGAGGAATGTTTTAAGAACGTATTTGGGCAGTCGGCTCATGGAGGAAAGGGCCCCCAAGATATCGAAGGCTTCCGCAGGCTGCTCATCGCACGCAGTGTCCGCTCTTTCCTTTCAATCCGGTATCACGGCATTGCGCTTTCATGCTCATCTGATGGGTGTTTGTGACGGTGCAACGCGCCTTCCTCACAACTTTTATTTTAATGATTGTTTAGACTCTTTTCAAGCCTTCTACGTAAATAGTTATATGGATTATCATGCTCATGATATAGCCTTCAGTATTCTAATTTTATAATTTTTAGTCTCTTTTCAAAGTTTGAAACTACAAAGTGCAAAACGTTCATAAAGTAGTTCAAAGAGTAGAAATCAAAGTCAAAGTTGTATTCTTGAAGTGAAAGTTCACGGTAAAGTTGAAATAGTTGCTCAAAGTTGCAAACATCAAAGTCTAAGTTACCAAAGTGTAATTGGACGTTTTGCTGATGTACTAAGAATACGCCTTCGTTGTCGACCACCATTTTCGATGAGGATATCTCAATGGAGGAAGCCTCCTAACGATAGAATGGGTGATGACATGGACATCTACACACAGACTTTCCCCCCACAATCAACACAGACTTTTTACTATTAAACTTTTTATGTGTAACCTACTTACGCTATGATGAATGATCAAGAGCAAGTGCTCCAACAGGGTCTCACTGAAAGCGCCATACTGACTCTGAATTACTAAGATGGCACAAAGCGGCATGGAAGCATATGCCTCAGTCATAATCTAGTGTCCCCAACTTCAGATTCCATCACAGTGATGTCCCTCCAATGTCCCTCCCTAGTTGGGTAAGTCACCTATTTCCTAGAATCAACGCATGAACTCACAAAATTGAGCGGTAGACATCCTCTTTCTCAAGCCTCAGCTGAGACCGATCAGCTATCAACTCGGACCTTGGTAAGTTGTCAGTTAAAGTGTGGTGGCACCACTCCGTGACCGACGGCTGGTGCTCTTGCCATCGCGAACTGTTCTTGGTCAAGTTCCATAGTCGATTTTTCGCTTTCTTGTTCTGCGCATAATCTGGCCAAGGCTTGGTGATGATGCTTCGCAATTTGTTGCCATTGAATTGGATGTGCTGTTCTTGTTCAAGGTCTGCAAAGATGTAGGCTGCAACAGCGATGGCAAGTTGAGAGGGGCCCCAGGCATCTGCATGAAACCCTTGGAACCAGATCTAAAATATGAAGTTAGATTGTGATATCTAAGAGGCTTTCATGTCCTGCACACCTGCTGCAGTTGATGATCTTGATCAGAGTTGGCTGCATAGAAATTTGGCCAGAAGAGGTCTCGGGTTTCATCATACATAAGTATGACTCGACCACGGATGACAATGTTTGAGTTAGGAGAGCCAGCAGGCAGTTTCTTCATGTCAAATCCAAAGAAAGAGATGGGATTTTGGCCAGTCAAGCCATATGTACCAACAGGATCAAGGGCGTAAAGACTGATGATTCCATGACTTAGTAAAGGTATGAAGCTGTAATGCAAGTACATACCTGATGTTGAGATTAGTTGGCTGTTGGTCAATGTTCTCATGGTTGCCACTTGCGATTTTCTTCATGATCTCCTCGGTCTTCTCCTGGTTGGTGGGTGGAAGCCCATAGGTTGCCAAGATATGCACCAACTAAACTGACCCGTTGGCTGTGTATGGTTGGAATCAAAACAGAGACTACTAACGACCTGACATACGAAACCACCACGCGAACAACCCAAAAGTACGACCTGATTGAGTGAAGGCGAAATAGAAGCACAATGAGCACAAGCGAATTAAATGAAGGTTGGCACATACATGGTTTGTCTCGCCTTCATCTCCGTGATTTGAGGCTTCCACCCTAACCCTAAGACGTTGCCACACATTCAAGATAATCTTTTCTAAAATTGGCATTAAAAGAGAGCGGGATGTCGACGAGTTACAGCACATACTCATCTCAAAACCTGTGACAGCTTGATACAAATTGATCACAGGTCCTACCCATGGAGCGCAATCGCTTGGCCTGGTACGAGTACCAACACCATCCACAACCAGACTGACATCGGGGTCGTCACTATTCAAGTATTGATGAAAAACACCAGGAAGGGTGTTCGTTGCGTTCTTTGCCGACTGGTAGGTGCCCAGTAACGAGCGATATATAGTGGGCATGTGTCTGATTCACAATTGTTGAGGGCGCGTGCAAGAAACAACCCTATACTGGAGGGATACGTGGGTGACAGTTCAAGTTCAAGGTTCCATTTAGAGAGGCGAGCTCAAAACAAATCGCGCAGGAGCTTTGTAAGCGCGATGCGGGGATGCCCGCCTCACCACGTTTCGTGGTGTTGACAGCCTTCTGAGGTCTGTGCGCGGCGAGGATTCGGAATTCCTTTGACTTGTCTTCCTCGCTTTCATCCCCATTTTCCCGCGAATCCTAGCCTTCGCGGAATTTTTTCGACCCTTCCGCCTCCCAATCTCTCTCGTTTTTCATCACTAGGGTGCCTGTGGTTGGCATAGTCTTGTTGTCTGAGAAGACCCCATGGGGCCCGGGAACCAGGATCGACACCGGCACACTCAGAGGTTTTGAAATTTACTTGTTTCCTATCACACCCAAGATGAGATTTGCATCCATTGAACAAGTATCAGGTTTGGATTCTGCAATGTCTTTGAGATCAGCGCGAAGCGTTTTGGATCCAAGTCACACACACGAGAATTTTCACTCTTGGGATTTCAAAGTCCGACCGGGGGTTGGATAGGTAGGTCGGCTGGAGCTACAATTATCTCGAAATGAAAGGTTCTGCCAGAATACTTGCCTTGATTTTGGTCCAATTTCTTAGAACCGGTTGCTGAGTAGTATGTGTGTGGCTGGATTCCCTAGTAGTTATTTATTGTTCTTGGAATATTACAGATATATTACAATTGCAGTTGGAGGACATCCAAGATACAAAACCTCGATGACTGGGGGGCGTTGAGTTAAGGATCGGATGAGAGGGGAGAGTTACTGCATACCTTCATATACTAGCTCTGAGGCCCGTCTTTGTTCAACATTTTAACTCACTTTCAATGATGACCCTGTGTTTCTGCTGTGGTTGCATTAGACCGTGAAATCCGCGAGAGACCGAGCATCGACGGAGGCATGTTACACATGAGGCGAGCTGAATACGCCATAGCATCGACTCGGAGAGAGCACGAGTTATACTGAGAGTGAGAGCTGACTGAAGAACAGACCCCAGCGGGGTTTTAAGCTGCCATGTCACCAGATCCTGGTGACGGCGTCCCAAATTTGGCGAGCGGTCACAATACGCTGGTGACCGCTAGGGGGCTCACCTAGTAGACGCGTGCGGTATTCCCTTTTACCCTACTGCGTACCACCACCACTTCCTTCGTTTCTCGCTTTTTCTATATATTTATTCACGTTCCCTCTAATTTCTGCACATCTAATCTATGCGACATGATGAGCCTTTGTAAAAACGGTAACGAAGCCCTGCACGCCCTGACGCCAGGCACGAACACACCCGCCGCATCAACGGCGTCAAACACCAACGTTCCTCTGCTTCCATCAACACCATTTTCTTCTGCCGTCGTCCCAATCGACCCCCAGCTTCTCCACGCCGACTTCTTTCCAGCTCGGAAACCCGATGGCAGCCTGGTTGCGGAGGAGGTGTACAAAGCCCATCTGTAAGTCTCTCGCCTACTATAATCAACGTGCCTGGATATCTCATCTTGCCTTCAGCTTCACCATCAGAAAGAGAGAGCCCTTGCGGGCGGCATGCTCTCACTTCAAGATTCGTTTTACAACGCGAGTCAACCTAGAGTTTTTGCGGAACGCCCTTGTCCGCCACTGGTGCGTATGCTCCTTGAGCCCACTTTTGGTTTTTCTTTACAAGTCGCTCACAGGTAACCTGCACGAGCAACTAGAAACCCCTTGCCTGATGACGCTGTGGTCGGTCCATCGAAAACGCTTTCCATTATTATCCCGCCACGCACAACTCACTTTCTAGGCCAATCGACTGGCCAAATTGATCAAGAACTTCTCGAAGCTGATTTCGATGTGGACGACGATGCGTTGACGAAGCAGTATGACGTGGGTGAGGGGGTCGCGGAAGCCGTATTTGGTGCCCTTGACACAGGTGGCCTCGAAGAAGAGGATGAGGATGAGCAGTTGGAGGACATGGACCTGGACGACAATGGTATGAGTTTTCTTTCATCGTTACTTTCAAAATAATCAAACTGTCCCTTTCAGCAAGCTATAAGCAGTTTCAGACAAGTGGGCGCATGTCAGCGGCTTAACGAACGGAAGCCAACAGGAGGGCAGGAGGCAAAAAGACGCAGAAATGCGTCGGCGTCGTGAAGTCGTGGAACGTAAGTCTTTGCACCAATCTTCGTGTTTTATGCATTCACGGTCACTTCCTTGCAGATTTTTCAGAAAGAAGCACTCGCAGCGGGAAAACTGCGCGATGGCATAGTCGACGAGCATGCCCTCATTGACTTATGCGCTAAGCGTTGCAAGCGAGATCGTCGAGGAGAGTACATACCCAATACTCGCATCGGCGCCGTAAGTACCTCGATATCTTCAATATACTCATTGATAACAATCCTTACAATCACAGATCAAGAAAGAGTTCTTCGGCGCCCTACGTATCCGAAAGGTGCAAGATGCTCGGGATACAACTTTGGCTATCAAGCGGCCTGCCACGACCGCTCATGTTTACGATGCGGTCAAGACTCGCATGGACGAGGCCCTGCAAAATGCACGCAAGTAAGTTCCATTTCCATTGACGTTAACTTGTCGTGATGAACTTTTCGCAGAGGGCTCATTCCTGCTGAGGATGCCCATGCTGCAGGGTTAGAAGGTTGTGGGGAACTCACCGCTCGCGGGCTTGCCAAATGCGGCTTTGGGGACGAGCTTCTCACTGCCTTCAACACCTTGGACGATAAAAATCTATCTGAATTTTTTGTAGCCTGGGTAACAAGTATCCGCGAAGAGCTGGTTTCAATAGCCAGGGATTTCTCCCATCGCGTCGACCAGGACTTGCAGCCACCATCCCTCCTAATTTTCCACCCTTGAACATCATCAATCTCTATGTCCGACCTGAAACGAGCAAATTGTTCCCGTTCAGCCTTGATTGGAAACCTCGCGAGGTTCGCATCAACAAGCTCACATCATTTGGAGCTGAATACCTTGGTTGGATGGACGCATCCGCTCTCTATAAACTCTTCCATTCAAACGTGTGGGAGGGCGTGTTTCTCCAAATGCTTATTTCTGTAAGACGCGTCATTGCTCATTCAAGCCCTAGCAACTGACTTCCTTCGCAGCGCCTGGTGCTCTATGATCCAGACACTCACATTATGTGAATGGACAACATGAACACCACGATTCTGGAACTTCAACTGAAGCTGTGCCAGACCCGACGTCAGTCGGATATTGGTTCTTGGTATCGTGTTAGGATTTCAACTCGCAATTTTGTTGAGTTAATGGGCTTCTGTTACAAAATAGACGGGGAAGACACACTAGATGCTACGGCTCTCCTGTTAGCACGATTAACATTATTCATTCATTTGCGTTTGTCTTTATGTCGGTGCCTTGTTGATCTTCTGCCCTCTATGTTTTGGACATCTGCTCAAAACTCGGATTTGCGCGCAACCTGCTCACTCTCGTTTTCCTCGGTCTCTCTGCTTGGATACTTATACCGTCACCGTCATCTATTATCGTTTTTTTGCAGTCACATATCATACATACATCGATTCATGATAGGTCTCATCTAAAAAAGCTCTCATTCAAGGATTCGCCCGCATGTACACCAACCAACTCAGAACCGGCAAAAATGCTTGTCTGGTCATTTTTTTGAATAAGGGGCTTATGACACAAGAACTGCATATCCATTCTGGTGTACGAAATTTAGCGAATGGAGTATAGAATGGACATATCAGGTTTAAGAATAAAAGAATCAACATTTACGGCGAGGCAATGCAACCACTAGGAGGGGCAACATTCCGATTCAAAACCACAAATTTTGGGAATGCAGTTCTTACTCAGCCTGACCCGCCTCAGGCTAATGAACAAGTCTCTTCAGGCTCTCAATCTGAGGGTATTGTCAAAATGGCGTTTTCAAATAAAAAACAACTGTAGCTTACATCATCGCCTTCAATCCATTTGACCGTGGCGTTGTCCCAAATGGAGACCCGATAACGTGTGGCCTTGTCAATTTCTTTGACCCAGATGACCAGACAATCGAAGGTGGCAGTGTTGTTGGGCAATGGAACATTTCGATATCTGTAGGGACCTGGCTGTGTCAGGCACCAGGTTAGACGAAAGAGTCCAGATGGAGGAGGAAGGGACGGGTGTATGAGTGTTACGGATCTAAAACGCAGATATCAACTTGGACCCGCTGCGAAGGAGGAAAATATTGATCACCGAACCAGTCGCAGGAGCTCGTTTTCCAAGGGCGCCCGATCGGGATTCAGCTGGCCATGGAAAATAAATTGAGACCATCTCTCAAATAATTTCTCCCGGTCATTCTGCAAAGTATTTCCATATTCCCTGAGAAATCGCAAGACCTGCATAATCTAAGGGAGGATCAGAAAATTCTCTAGATACAATTATAGATAGTACACACCAAATACGCCCCGCTCTCGGTGGCAATAATGTATATCTAGATCAGGTAGATAAAGTAAGTGTTCCACCATTGTTTAGCTCAATGCATTCCGGGCACTTACATCGCTGATGCGGTGCTGATTGGTGCAGAGGTCCACGTAAATTTCTTGTCCCACGCGGCCTTTTTGCTGCTAGTAAGACCGACGCCTCCAAAATCTTGTGAACCCTACCGAGATTCTCGGACTGTCTATAAATGTGATAGAGCCCTCCAGGTGTTTCCGACCAACTGATTCATTTTTAATGGAAAGGGAAGAAAACAAAAGATGACAAACGATGGGGAAGAGTAATAGGTGATGAGATAATTGTCTTGCTTTAAACCATCAACAGCTTCCTTGTGCATCTTCATCAATTCTGGTGAATAGAATCAGCGGAAGAATGACAAGATTATAAAAATGCTGCAACTTTTGAGGGCGGCATCTTTTTCATGTAAATTTGCGGCAGTAGGGACAACGAGTAACCATGGGCGCGGGCGGGAGGCTGTATGTTCCATACTTAATGATAGCGATGGGGGAAAGGAAAAGGAGCAAACTTCTCAATCAGATAACATCATGAGCACTTCTGAGATTCCGCCGAAAACCTTAATTCCCGAAATGGTCAAACCTCAGCGCTCAGCGTCGTCTATGGTCGGCGGTTGATCGGCGGTCGCTGCGTGCGTCGAAACAGGCCGGAATGTGATTTGCATCTGTTTGCTTGCAGGTTTTGAAGTTCTCCACTTACCAGCCATCGCTATCCATTCTTGCCGACGCATTTGAGCGCTTCGCAACACGTCCATTTGCCTGGTTGTGTTCTTTTCTCTTCACAATCTACGGAGGCGAAGGTTACATATCTTCACCCCCTCAAAGGTCTTGACTATCAGTATCATTGGCTATAATTTCTACATAACCTGGTATTTATCACTACGTCTGAAGACGAGCTTTTGTAATTCGTCACTCAAAACCCCGTCGGAAGCAGACAGTACTCTTGGCACGTTTCAGCACTTCAATTTCAGTGATTCATCTGCTGTGCTTGGGGCTCCTCACGACTCAGAAGTATTGACTGGTCACCGCCTCTGTTCTTTGATGTTGCATAAGGTTGTGCCGCCTCAAAACATGGGCTGCCAACATTTCCTAGACAATATACGATTCAGGTTTACTAAGATGATGGAGAGGGCTTTTTAGCAGGAGATGGTTCGCGACATACGGAAAGCCAAGCAAGCGAAACCTACAGCGAGTAGCTCCAACGCCTCAGACGTTTACAAGATAACCTTGTCGTTACGGATGCATAGCGCGCGGAAGAGCCAGCCTCAAGTAGATACCATAAAAGCAGCCAGGACTCAGGAAAAAATCAGAGCGTGTTTTGATTCTGCGGAGTAAGTAGTCTAGTAATTCTTGCTCGGCCTAGGCGAATTTCCAGTCGACGACCTTTTCCCCAGTAATCATGCACACAGCTTAGACCTTACCGGGCTGCTGTTGCGCTTTCAATTCCGCCGTTCATGCAAATTTCAACAATGACTTTCATCGCTGTAATATTCTTCCTGTTTGGCTCTCCCGCTAGATTCTTACAGTTTACGCTGGCTTTATAATAATACAATCTATATGACGCCACCGAGTGTCACAGTGCCCTCAAGAAGACCCTGTTGTTGTTTTATTTCCCATTCCAATGCTACCGCCAGATGTTCATCTCGTATCTTTGCGATTTGCGAAGTCTGCCAAAAGACAGCCATTTTCGGAATGGAAAGACGAATACGCTTGCACAACGCCAGACACTCCCCCCGAGATGCCACGCCGCCTCCCCAATAAGCTTCAAGAGCAAACTTGAGGTAGTACGGATGGTACTCGTCGTCTTCAGGAAACATCTCCGCTGCTTGTATGTAGCATGAGGCGGATTCCGTGAAATGATGATACTTGTCGTCAGCTTCCTCGGCTTGTTGGGCAGTCTGCATATGATACCACCCAAGTATCCTGTTTCTCTGATCAACATACGACTCAGGGAAATAATGTAGTAGAACGCACGAGAGAGCTTCGCCTTTGGGGTACATCCAAAAAGAAAGAAGAAATCCGTACCCATCGGCTTCTAGAGGGACAGGCGGATGGGCATCGGTTTCCAAGACGAGTTGACGGGCCTGCTCGGCTAGGTCCTCCTTCGTAAAGTCACAGACAGCATCTTTATCAACGGCTAATCTCTGAAAACAAAGTATCTGCATGAGTGCTCACTTGTCCTCTGGCCCACAGGGAATAATCACCTCATGCAGAGCCATCAAGTACAGCCTTTTGACCCCTCGAACAAAACTCAATTCAAAAACAACCCCACGGTCCTCCTTGGAGATATTTGACCAAATTCTGCGACCCCATTCAAGGATTTCAAGGATGTGTCTGTAAAATTCACTGCCAACTGGGCGGTTCCCAGTCGAAGTCTCTATAAATGCTTGCACAATCCAAGCTCTGAATAACGGACATCGGAATGGAATAAAAGGCTGTGGAGGACATTCTCACCGTACAGTGCAGGCCAGTGCTTTGCGAACAGGCGGCCACCCTTCAAGTTCTAATCTTTGAGGAGCTTCTTTCTGAATTGTTTTGGGTCCATCGTGGAGCCAAGCTTTATAAAATCGTGCCTCAAACGCAGCTAATTAGAGATTATGAGCGCAAACACGTTTATTCAAGGGGAAATATACACACCTTGAGCGTTATACTTGACGAACCAGTCTTGTGAGTCAAGGTGAAAGACTCGGGGTTCACGTAAAATGCCGTTGCTAAGATTGACAATCGCCTATGGAAATTTTAAGCAAGCTCGCGTCTGTGCTCTTTCTAGCCGCCTAGACTCACATCTGTCTTTCCGACCAAGTTACTTTGTCCATTGCCAAGTGGTGTCTCCGAGAATAGTTTCATTGATTCGACGCCTTTGCTGAACTCCTAACCAAATTTGCGGGGAAAGCGCGACAATCAAAACCGTAGCCCTTGGCTAGAAGTATCTGAACACCAACTCGATAAGCAGATATGATCACAAATCCCTGCAGAGCTTAAGGATTGGGACAGGACACCCGCCAGTAGAGTGCAACATACTTACACTGGACCATTTGTCTTCCAGGTTGAGTTGCTCTTCTTTGGCAAGAGCTCGCTTCCAAGGTACGTTATTAGGGTCTTCGAATTCCGAGAATACTGGAGGGAGTGGCGCCTTTGGTTGTTTCATAGCGTCCTGAGATTTCTTTAAACCTTCTTTAAATTCAGCTCTCATCCGCTTCTCGGCCGGACTGGACATTTCATCATTGGGAGGTAAGCGGGCAAGGGCCTTCTCCCATGCTGGAATACACTTCGTCCACGAGCAGAGAGCCTGTGATGATACGCAATGAGCTGCCTCCTTTTCTGCTGCAGCAAGTGCCAAGTAACATACTTACATGTGAGGCTTTGCCCAATCTCCCCCAGGCTTTGGCGTACGTGGGATCCAGGTATGCTGCCTCAAAGTCTCTCAATTGGTTAACTAGATCAGGAGTGTGCTGCAGAACACACCTTTTCTGCATCAAACGCAGCATCAAGATATCTGCAAAGCAGTATGTAGTTCAGATATAAATGGTTTAGAGGACTTAGGATCCACCACACTCTTTCAGGGACAACGAAGCCGCTGCGCGATTAGCGTAAAGAACGGCGTTCCTTGGATCTCGTTTGATCGCGTCTGAGTAAACCATGTAAGCATCCTGGTATTGGCCTTTCTGGTGAAGTTCGTTTCCTCGAGCTTTTAGTCGCTCAGCAGCGTCACGGTCGTGGTGGGATTCCTCGTTGGTTGGCATGTTGGAGGTCGGTGTTGAACGTTCAAGTCAGACCCAAGCTTTGCAAGAACGAATCATGTTAGTCGCGCCTCGTGTTCCATTGACGTAAGTAGTACTTGGCTGATGTGAAGGGGAGGAGCGGAAAACAACATCGGTCATCTAACATTATACTGGCGATCGCAAGACCCTGTCAGTGACCTTCACGACACTATCAAGTGTCTTAGTGTCCTCAATAAGAGCCCGTTGTTGTTCTACCTCCCAATCCAATGCCTCATTCAGAGATTTGTCTCGTCCCTCTGCCATTTGTGAAACCTCCCAAAATACGAGCATTTTTGGGATGGCAATACGGATACGCTTGCACAATGACAAAGAGACCCTAAGAGGTGCACCGCGTAACCAATACGCTTCCAGAGCAATCTTGAGATAGTAAGGATGATATTCATCATCTTCAGGGTACATCTCTGCTGATTGGATGTAGTATGAAGCGGATTCGGTGAAGTGATGATGCTTGTCGCGATCTTCATCAGATCGAAAGGCAGCCTCCATATGATACCACCCCAGGATACTATTTGTGGTGAGCGTCATGTTGAAGTAGTCAGAGGCAGCACGCACGAAAAAGCTTCTCCTTTGGGATAATGCCAAAAAGAAAGATAGCCTCCGGAATCCACGGTTTCACCGGGGACAGGCGGATTGGCATCGGTTTCAAAGATAAGTTCACGAGCCAGTTCAGCTAAGTCCTCCTTGGTAAACACACAGTCTACATCCCGGTGACATAACCTCTAAAAAAACGTGAGTACAACGCATGGCGCTGATCTACAAGTCATACTTGATGCATGGCCCCCAAGCACAATTTCTTAACCGCTCGAACAAAAGATGACTCAAAGATAACGCCCCGGTCTGTCTTCGGAATATTTGGCCAAGTTTGGCGACCCCATTCGAGCACATCGAGAGCGTGCCTGTAAAAATCGCTGCCCACGATGTAGTTCCCTGCGGATTTTTCTAAAAACGCACGCATAATCCAAGCCCTGGGCGAAGACATCAGTATGGCGACAACCACATGCGACAGAATTCTCACCTCACAGTCAGGGCCAGTGCATGACGGACAGACTGCCAGCCCTCACGCTTCAGCCTCATGATAGCTTCCTCTTTGACCATTTTAGGACCACTACCGATCCAGGCTTTGACCTGGTTTGCCTCGAATTCAACTGGAGAGTGCGCGCGGATATAAGTTCGTGCAAATTAAATCCACGCAGGGGAGGCGGTATCTACCCTGAAGGTTATACTTGTCGAACCAGTCTTCTGAGTCCACATGAAAGACTCTTTCGTCACGTAAAATGCCGTTGCTGATACTGACGATGGCCTACGGAGAAAGATTAGCTGAGTGACATATTTGAGCCCCACCGTCCCTTACATCTGTTCTTCCAAACCACTTAAAGAATCCGCCTGAGGGCGTGCGCTGAATCTGTTTCATGTGCTTAACACCTTCGCTGAAATCCTATCCATTTTGTGAGAACTGATTCGATACAACTTGAGTAAGGCCGAAAGACCAACTCGATAAGCGTTCAAGATCGCAAATGACTGTATGGGTCAAGGTAAAAGACTGATCAACAAAACTGTCAATGACTCTGACATACACTGGACAACTTGTTCAGAGGCAATAGCTGCTGCTCTTTGACAAGGGCCCGCTTCCAAGGTACTTTATCCTCATCTTCAGGACCGGTAGTCAACTGCATGACTGGTGCCGCTGGTACGTTCTCCATCGCGTCCCGAGACTTTCTAAGACCTTCTTCAAATTGAACTTTCAGCCGTCTGTCAGCGGCAGACATGTTTTCATCGGGAGGTAAACAGGCCAGTGCCTGCTCCCATGCTGGGATACAACGTTTCCATGAGGAGAGTGCCTTTGCAATAGTAATAAGCAAAAGCCTCCACTTTATCAGAAAGAAACGAAACCCACATGCGATGCTGTCCCCAATCTCGCCCAGGCTTTTGCATATGTCCGGTCAATCTGGGTCGCCTGAAGTGTCTGGTCAGAGCGTTATTGAAGAGTATACTCGCAGGTCAGACAGACCTTCTGTGCATCGCAAGCGGCATCTAGGTACCTATGATTTGAACAATCAGTGAACATGAACAATGTGACTGAATACCATTGATCTATAAGGGTGAGATGATCCTTACTCTTTCATAGACAAGCAGGTGGCTGCACGGTTAGCGTAAAGAACGGCATTGTTGGGATCTTTCTTGATGGCGTCTGAATAGATTTTGTACGCGTCCTCGTAGCGACCCTTCTGGTAAAACTCATTTCCCAATGCTTTGAGTTGTTCGGCGGTACGGTCACGCTCCTGGTTGGGTTTCTTGTTGACCGGCATATTTGAAGTCAGGCGGTTGAAAGTAATCAGGATGCCCTAAGCCGTGGCTTTCTGACGGAATATGAGTGCAAGTGAAATAAGGTGGCAAACTTCGCACAAACCTAAATGCCTCATGCCGTGGATGGAAAGTTCGTGTGAGCGCTGGGAGGTCGGTGATCGTGACGGCCACATGCGTGATCCACAGTTTCAATTCGGTTCGAGCATCGACGAATATCTGGTATGTACACATAACGTTTCGACGAGGTCTAAAAGTGTGTGGATTGCAAGTAGCTATAAACTCCGATGTTCTCAAAGTTACAGTAGTTCGATGATAGCAAAGTGAATTCCTGCAATATATGGGGAATACGCTCCACTCAACCAGATCTAACGTTGCAGCTTGACACTGGAATCAGGATTGATTTGGCCCTCCAGGATATCGCGCTGCAGCTCCAGCTCCATCTCTAGGGCCTGTTGAAGAAGTTTGTCTCCACCACCTTGTGAAAACGAAGAAACCTCCCAGATGGCTTTCATCTTTGGAATTGCAAGGCGGATTCGTTTGCAAAGCGCTAGAACCTGTTTCACTGGTGTGCCGCGGTAGGTATATGCCTCCAGTGCGATTTTGAGGAATGTACAGTGCTGCTCGTCATCTTCTGGGAAGCATTCGGCGGCGTCCGTGTAGTAAGTTGCCGATTTTGTGTAATGAAGATATTGATCTTCAGCTACAGTCGATTGAAAGGCGGTTTGCATATGGTACCATCCAAGCATGCTGAGGAATAGAAGTCAACAGTTCAGATGTGCGAACTTGGCCGATAGATACTTACGAAAATGCTTCACCTTTAGGATAGATGTAGAAGGAGGATACAAATCCTGGATCCACGGGCTCTGTTGAAATTGGGGAATTTGTATCGGTGTCGACAATGATGTCCCGAGCCAATTCTACAAGATCCTCCTTGGTATATGAGCAGTTGGGATCTTTCTGGCAGAGATACTAATGACAAGTCTAAAATCAATTATTCGTCATGCTGAGGCACAGCGCACCTGATGCATCGCCGACAAATACAGCGTCTTAACCCCTCGCACAAAGGTGACTTCAAAGATGACACCACGATCATCCTTGGGGACATCTTTCCAGACTCGGCGGCCCCACTCGAGAACATCAACTGCACGAGAGAAAAATTCTGCACCAGCGGTGTGTCTACCCACTGAGCTTTGAATGAAGGCTTGAATAATCCATGCTCTGAGAGGGAAAGTTCAATCAAAGTGCCCTGTAGTAAATGGAGGTGTGTAGAAATAGCTGACCTGACTGTGGTGGCCAAGGCATCACGAGCTGATATCCAGCCTTCTTTCTTCACTCGTTTGGGCGCCTCCTCTTTCAGTTCTGCAGGACCAGCAGTGACCCAGGCTTTGAAGACCTGTGCTTCAAGCGACACTGTATGTATGCATTGTCAGCAAGCTGAGCAAAGGAGGAACAGTAAGTTACCTTGGCGGTTATACTTCACCGTCCAATCAGGAGAGTCCATGTGGAAAACTCGACTGTCTCGCAAAATACCGTTGCTAATATCTGTGATGGCCTGCAGCAAAACATAAATTTTGGTAAATTGATAGCAGATTGTACTTCACGTACACCTGGTTTCCCTTCCCATGTAGGCGTGCCATTTGCCGCAACACCAGACTTCATCAACTTCATTGTTTCTACGCCTTTGCTGAACTCCTAAAGAAGGAGAATAAAGAGGAGGAAAGCGACAGAGAAGCAGGACTAACCTCGTAAGCGTGCAAAATGACAAAGCCCTAAAAAGATGTGAGCAGATGCCATAAAAATATGACATTCTTACACTTGACGCAACATTATGATCAGCAATCAGCTTATCTCGCATAGCAGCGGCCCTTTGCCATGGCAGTTGCTTTGAACCTGAAGAGGATAGAAGGATCACTTGAGGAGGCTTTTTCCTAGCTGCTTGGGCTTTTCTCAAACCCTCCTGGAATTGAGCCTTCAACCTAGCCTCTTCTGCTGACAGCTTGTCCTGTTCGGTGGGCAGGCAGCTCAAAGCTGTCTCCCATGCATCAATGCACCTCGTCCAGGAGGTAAGTGCCTTAATGAACATGATGAGTGAATGCTTTCGTCAATGAACAGGACAATGAACTACGCGTACATGTGTCGCGGTTCCAAGTCTTGCCCAGGCCTTCGCGTACTTGGGGTCAAGGTCGGTAGCCTATGTGCGTGTAAAGATTATCAGCATTCGCATTTAGCATGAAACACAAGCCTTTTCAGCATCAGTTATAGTGTCCATGTAGCTGTTGAAGAGGCGTTAAATCCCTGTATGTAGTTTGGATGAAAAAGTTCCATACTTTTTCAGGGCCAGGCTGCTCGCCGCGCGATTGGCGTAGAGAATGGCATTCTTGGGATCTTTCTGGATAGCCTCCGAATACTTCGCATAGGCTCCTTGGTATTCTCCGTTTTGATGAAGTTTATTGCCTAGGACTTTGAGTCGTTCAGCAGCATCGCGGTTAGAGTCTTGAGTCGACATTATCGATGGCACGTCACAGTAATTGACAAAGTCAAACTGCCTAGCTTTATGGGCGCGTTTGTTTACATAAAACCGCGTCGTGGGTTACATAAAATCGCGTCGTCGTGGACCGTGGTCTGGAATGTTGAGAACCGAATTGCTAGGTTAGGCGATCAATGTCAGAACCTCAATGAATTGTTCCAGACTTGAAGATCCAATTGGCCTCCCTGCTACCTCGATGTTGGCCGCAAACCATTAAATTACATATCATACACATTCAATTTCAAGCCAGGCTTCTGTTAGTAGATTCTGGAACAGGGTGGACGGGAACAGTATATCAAATTTTCACTCATTGCTGCTTTGGCGCGTGGTGGAACTGTAAGATGAGTGATAGCTACGTCAGCAGACGTTCAAAGGAAGGTATGAGGTGGCGCACAATGTCCCGAAGTTGAGATTGCGCGTCGTTGTATTGTTTTTCCAAGTATTTCGACTAAGAAACCATGAGGACGATGGAGAGGGGAAGTCATTAGAACATCACCGACCTTCTTATGAAGGTTGGAAATATCGTCTGATAATTCCTTCTCTTGACCCTTTAGCTCCTCCTCCATGGTTTTACGGGGAACCATCATGAACCTGAGTGGGGGATGAGGAGAACGCGAAGGAGAAATCAGTGATTACGCGCATCTTCCCTACACCCTTGTACATGTTCACGTCGCCCTCTATCTGTTTGATCTCGTCGATAGTCAATTGGAGGATACGACGTTCCCGTTCCTTCGCAGCAGTTTGTTGCACCGAAAGATTGAGGGCCCTCTGGGACTGTATGGCAGTTTGTTGGATTTGAACCAGAATCTGGACGCTCCTCTGAGCTGGAGCGGGTAAGAGAGCAAAACCGAAGGGTAAGAACCTTCCTCAAGGTATCGTCTGAAAGAGACATTTTGGTTGGAATAGGTGAAGAATGAAGCTGGGGGCAATGGGTGGTCGTGAATCGTGATCAGGTCGTGATCGTGAACGGAGTTGCAAAATAAAGCTCGCGCGTCTGCCCTCACCATCCCCAGATTCACGCTCTCCAATCTTTTGCTCTAATTCGCGTCTTCGTCTCTAAAATTTCTTTCTGCCCTCAAAGTTGATCTCTCTCAACTGAACTATGGCTTCATTCGAAGACTACGACGAGTTTGGCAACTATATTGGCGCAGACTTGGACTCTGACGAGGAGGAGGAAATCCAACAAGAGCAGTTTTTACAGCAGCCATCAGCCCCTCCTGCTCCACTAGAAGGTTACGATGATGTTGCAATGGAGGAAGCGAACGATATGGCGCTTATGGAAGTTGATGGTTTGTGGTCGGTTCCAAATATCATACATATGGTTTACGTTCCATCCTAGAACCTTCACATAACGCTGTGATTCTTCACGAGGATAAACAGTACTATCCTTCAGCAGAGGAGGTTTATGGCCCGGGGGTGGAGACCCTTGTCCAGGAAGAGGACGCCCAACCATTGACCGAGCCTATCATCGCCCCAATAAAAGTGCGCAAATGGACGGTGGAGGAGAAAGATATGCCGGAGACGCGGTTTGACAAAGGGTGCGTTCACTCGTCGTTCGGAGAGAAATTGAACACATTTAACGTGAAACTAGGTTTTTGTTGAACATGACAGCGTTTCCCGAAATGATTCGAAATGTCGCGGTAGTGGGCCACCTCCATCATGGGAAAACGGCGCTTTTAGATATGCTTGTCTTCGAAACCCATAAACTCATTTGGGACGCGGATGCCCCAGTAAGTCTCAGCACAGACACGTCTTATGCGCTGCCTGAAGTCTTTTGTTACAGACACGCTACACTGACACTCACATCCTATCTCGAGAACGCGCGATATCCATAAAATCCTCTCCTATGTCCCTTATCCTTTCCACTACCTCTGGAAAATCACATCTGGTGCACCTCATCGACACACCAGGGCATGTTAATTTCGTTGATGAAGTTGCTTGCGCCATCCGTCTTGCAGACGGCATTCTATTAGTTGTTGACGTTGTAGAGGGGGTAAGCGACTTTGCGCCATAGTAAGAAACCTTTTTCTGACTATTTTGCCAGCTTATGGTCGGCACAGAATCTGTACTCAGACATGCTCTACAAGAGGGCGTGAAAATCACTTTGGTCGTCAACAAAATTGACAGGCTTATTCTTGAGTTGCGAATCAAGCCCGCCGACGCGTACTACAAAATCAAACACACCATCGAGGAGATAAACACTTTCATAAGGTGCGTGGCTTCATAGCGAGTGAGAGTCGTTCTCATGTTGGAGGCTGCCAGTGCAATTGATCCCGATTCAGCACTGAGGTTGAGTCCGGAAAACGGGAACGTTGCTTTCGCCAGTACTGACATGAATTGGTGTTTCACTCTCCGTTCCTTTGCGCAGATGTACGCAGATACTTACGGTAGGAGCTTCTATAGAATGGGAATAAGTCAAGTCTTATTCATCTTGCAGGTTCTTTGGATGTCGGCTCATTCGCTGATCGATTATGGGGAGACATCTATTTTGTTGAAGACACGCGCAAATTTACCCGAAAACCATCCGATCCGGAACATAGCAGAACATTCGTCCACTTCATTTTGGACCCACTATATAAACTTTACAGCCATGTACTCAGCGAAGAAACGGAGGACCTCAAGGATACATTGAAGGGCCTTGGTATTCAACTCAAACCTGTCATGTTCAAGATGGATGTCCGTCCTCTATTGAAGGCCGTTCTGGACCAATTCTTTGGCCCTGCGACTGGCCTTGTTGATGTAATCGTTGAAAACATCCCTTCACCAGTCGAGGGTGCTTTGGACAAGGTGATACTTTTACGTTACCTATCCCTATCCCTAGTTGTTCTGACGCGTCCAATAGGTGGAAGCGACTTACCTAGGCCCACAAACATCTGACGTGGCTGCTTCAATGAAAGCTTGCGATCCAGATGGTCCTGTTATGGTACATGTCGCTAAACTTTATCACACCACGGACGCACAATCGTTCAGAGCTTTCGGACGAGTGATGAGTGGCACCCTTCGCAAAGGAACGCCAATTAAGGTCCTTGGAGAAGGTTACTCACCAGAAGACGAGGAGGATATGATGACCTCAACCGTCGAGAATCTGTGGATCAGCGAATCTCGGTTAGTTCAGATCTTTCTTTACTTCTGGGAAATTAATGGGTTCGGAACAGCTATTTCATTCCAGCAGATGAAATTCCGGCGGGAAATCTTGTCCTCATTGGTGGTGTGGATGCCTCTATCTCCAAAACAGCAACTCTCGCAGGAGTCGGCATTGAGGAAGATCTGCACATTTTCCGACCTATCAAGCATATGACACAATCCGTTCTCAAAATCGCCATTGAGCCCATCGCTCCTTCGGAACTTCCGAAAATGCTTGCCGGATTGCGGAGTATTAACAAATCATATCCGCTTGTATCCACAAAGGTCGAGGAAAGCGGAGAGCACGTTGTGATCGGTACTGGAGAGCTGTACCTGGATTGTGTGATGCATGATTTGCGCAAGCTATTCTCCGAGATCGAGATCAAGGTATCTGATCCGGTGACTAAATTCTGCGAGACCGTACTGGAGACCAGTGCTCTGAAATGTTATGCAGACACACCGAACAAGAAGTGAGCTTTTATGTTTTCTTTCAAAATTTTTGGAAAGTGATGATATCGACGTAAAGAAATAAAATCACCATGATTGCAGAGCCGTTGGAGCGCGGCATTGCTGAAGATCTCGAACGTGGACGCGTCAACATGAGGATGACGGCAAAGGAGAGGGGAAAATTCTTCGAGGAGAAGTATCAGTGGGACTTGCTTGCGTCACGGTCGATATGGGCCTTTGGTCCCGATGAAAATGGGCCTAATATTCTCTTGGATGACACGCTGCCGTCTCAAGTGAATTCTGTCTTTCTTTCTTCTTGAATCTTTCTCACAACCTTCTAGATCGACAAGAAGCTGCTGGGAACTGTTAAAGAACACATTAAGCAAGGATTTCAGTGGGGTGCACGAGAAGGCCCCTTATGCGACGAACGTGGGTCTGCATCATTTTGTTTCTGGGCAATCGTTGAATCATTTTCCCTGAACTCTTAGCAATGCGAAATGTCAAGTTCCGGCTTTTAGATGCAACCCTAGCCCAAGAACCGATCTTCCGTGGAGGCGGACAGATTGTGCCCACTGCCCGACGTGTTTGCTATTCTTCATTCCTAATGGTGAGAGCCTCTTCTTCCTGTAGAAAAAATTCGTCTGATGATTGATAGGCGACGCCAAGACTAATGGAACCGGTCTACTACGTTGAAGTCCAGGCTCCTGCTGACTGTATATCGGCAGTATACACGGTCCTGGCACGCCGTCGTGGACATGTCACCCAAGACATTCCAAAAGCTGGATCGCCGCTGTACACCGTCAAAGCCCTCATCCCAGTAATAGATGCCAATGGCTTCGAAACTGACCTCCGAACAGCAACGCAAGGACAAGCCTTTTGTCTGCAAGTGTTTGACCACTGGTCAATTGTGCCAGGTACGACGTGGTGTTTTCTCACAGGAGTTGACAGTCGAACATGTTTTCAGGTGATCCCACGGACACGAGTATCAAACTTCGACCTCTGGAACCTGCTTCGGGACAAGCATTAGCGAGGGACCTTGTGCTGAAGACACGTAGACGGAAAGGTTTGGGCGACCAGATTGCAGTGTCGAAATATCTAGACGATGAGTTTGTGGTGAGTGCTCAAGCTGAGCCTTTCTCGATCCTTGTTGATGTAATTTCCGCAGTTGGCCCTGTCTGCTTCTGGTCATGCTGATCTGCTAGGTTAGAGTGTCGGCTTGAGTTGTCTCGAAAGATGGTGAAATCACTGCAAAGCTTGATTGATTTTGTGTTGCTAACCACGTACAACAAAAATACCATGCCACCATTCTTTACTTTAGTGACTCTCACCCATGAAGCATTGAAGGATAGGTTGCAGGTATGCATGTTCACTCCCCTTAGCTTTTGTATTACTGCACCGCCTTGCATGCCCGAAGTCAATAATGGTCACTCCTGAGTCACCAATAAGAATGTTGTCTGGACGGATGTTATCATGAAGTACACCTGCACGATGGACGGAGGCCAGCGTCGACACAGCAGCTTCACTAATTGGAAGTGGATTGTCAGAATTGGAGGAACAAGTTTTGACAAAGTCATGAATCCTACCTTTCGGTGGCTGTTAAGTTCCTTCAGGTGGATTAGTTGTTTGAAATGATTCTACTGAAAAATCAATGTCGGTTGAGATTATGGATTAAAGGGTTTTTCGAGAGGTTGCTACTCACCCAGTGCCTGCAATTCAGTAGTCTTCAAATTCTGTTCTTTCGTGAAGCATCTACACATACGCAGTGCGGGGACAAGCAACGAATTTTACAAATCGCGAGATGACTAAGGCAGAGGGATGATAACGTACCCTCAGGAGGTGGAGGCTTACAACCTGGCTTCGGTTCAGGTTGATTGAGGTGAACGTCCTCAAAAAAGTGATCTGTCCACCTAATCATAAAAAATAGACGCGATATCAATTCCAATTCGTGTCGTCCAGAAAGAAGGTTCGATTTCGCCGTAGAATACTCCCAGCTCTACCCAACCGCAACGCGAGGTTAAATTTTGCCCTGTAATAGATTTCAATGCACATGTGGTCGTGTGAAAGTGTTCCTGATGCCACGTATACCTTCAAGCTTGATCTCGGTATTTAGGAATTGACGCTCCCCGCAAACAAATTTACAGCTCATCACCCACTCGTTCCTCTTTCCTTCTCTTCTTATATTTTTCTTTCTGGTCCTTCGTATTACAATGCGAAGCGTAGCGCTCTCTGTTATCGCCCTCGCCGCCTCTGGCGCGTTGGCACAATCTGACGCTCCCAAGCCGACGTTTACAGTGAGCCATCGTCTCGACTGGATCGACCTGCTCAGACCACTGACGTATGTGTAGCCTACCAACATCAAGGCACCTTTCGTTGAGCAATTCACGGAAGACTGGTCAGAACGTTGGACGCCCTCGGAAGCTACGAAGAAAACTCCCGTCGGCGGCGAAACATTCAGTTACGTTGGCAAGTGGGAGGTTGAGGACCCTGCCATTTCTGTCATCGAGGGAAAGAAAGGTCTTGTCGCCAAAAGCAAGGCCGCCCACCACGCCATTTCTGCCCCCTTTGCGACGCCCATTGACTTCAAGGACAAGCCCTTGGTCGTTCAATACGAAGTCAAATACCAGAAGGGTGGTAACTGCGGCGGTGGTTACGTCAAGCTTCTGGAGGATGGCTTCCAGACCAGCGGAAAGGAGTTCTCAGACACTACTCCCTGGGTGGTTATGTTCGGCCCTGATCTGACGTGTCCTGGCACCAAGGTAAACCATATGTCGTGTCCATCGCTTCCCTGGCGCTAACGGGTTGTGTTTCAGGTGCACTTTATCTTCCGTTATAAGAGTCCTAAGACTGGCAAAACCGAGGAGAAGCACCTCAAGCTTCCTCCCCGTCCCTCTATTGAGAAGTTGACTAATCTCTACACCCTCATTGTTCAGTAAGCACAACTTTTCCAGCCGAGTTAACGCCAATTCTTATCTACTTTGCAGTCCTAATAACACTTATAATGTACTCATCAACGGCGAGAGTGACAAGACTGGAAGTCTCCTTGAGGATTTCGAGCCTCCGGTTAACCCTTCGAAGGAAATCGATGACTCTAATGATAAGAAGCCTGAGGACTGGGTTGAGGAGAAGACAATCGCCGACCCTGATGCCAAGAAGGTTAGTCAATTTTTCAGTCAGTCAGAAATGTCGTCGCTGATGAGGTTTTAAAGCCCGCTGACTGGGATGAGGACCAACCATACGAAATTCTCGACGAGGAAGCCGTGAAGCCCGAAGGCTGGTTGGACAACGAACCCCTCAGCATTCCGGACCCTGGTAAGTTGTTTTTCTAGGTGTAACCAAACATCAACTTATTATATCTGCAGATGCTACCAAGCCTGAGGAGTGGGATGACGAAGAGGATGGTGATTGGATCGCCCCCACTGTTGCCAACCCCAAGTGCGCTGAAGCCCCCGGTTGCGGTGAATGGAAACGGTTAGTCATTCTCCTCTTCTAAGTCAGAGTCACTGTTTGATTTATCGACTTCAATCAGACCTTTCAAGGCCAACCCCGAATACAAAGGAAAATGGTATGCCCCCAAGATCGACAACCCCGCATACAAAGGCGTCTGGGCTCCCCGCAAGATTCCCAACCCCAACTTCTTTGAGGACCTCACCCCAGTGAAATCTTTGTCTAAAATTGTAAGTGTATAGCGACAAGTGGGGGACTCTCACTAATACCTCATCTAGGGTGGTGTTGGAATTGAACTGTGGACCATGACTGAGGATATCTTGTTCGACAACATCTACATTGGTCACTCCCCTGAAGACGCCAAGGCATTCGCAGCTGAGACCTTCGAGGTAAAGAAGCCTCTCGAGGTCGCCGCCGAGAAGCCATTGGCCTCTGATGACGAAGAGGAAGAGAAGCCCTTGTTCAAGGACGACCCTATTGTCTGGATCCGCTCCAAGGTTCAATCCTTCGTTGAAGCCGCCAAAGTCGACCCTCTCGATGCCTTCAAGACTCAACCCGAGACTGGCGCCGCACTTGTTGGTGCCCTAATCACACTCTTTGGAATGCTCGGAGTTCTCTTCAGCATCATTGGCGGTGCCTCCAAGCCCGTCGTCACCAAGGTTTGTGTTACTACACGTTAATATATTCGACGCTAACACGTCTTCCTTAGTCGGCCAAGAAGACAGATGCCGTTACCCCTGATGACAAGAAGAAAACCGAGAAGGCACCTGTGGCCCCTGCTGGTGATGTAAAGAAGGACGAGGGCAACTTGAAGAAGCGCAATGTGAAGTAGATGGACTGCTTGTAATCACTAAAATGCGAAGGGGGGGGGGCTTTTCTGTGGTATGCCTATCGAACTTGCGTTCCTCCGTATATGTTGTCGATTAGCTACTTGTTTCGATACTTGGCTACCTCGATAGCGCTGGGAGAGCGTTGTCGAGGTTGTGATAACTACTCTACTAAATGCGAACTAAAAGCAAAAACATTACATTCTCGTTGAGCTTGTTTACGTCGGGAGATGCTGCCAAACAGATAAATGAGTTCAAGTGGTTGACTTTTTTCTCGTTTATGATTCGGTTAGACGTTTCTCTAAAGTTGTGCAAATCTCTACAACGGTCCCTTCGTTTTTCTTTCCTTACAATGTCGCGCCGCTCCCACTCCTCCTCACCCTCGCCCCGATGTACAAAACGTTTGAAGAGGGACCATCTCACCAAGGAGGACTTCAAGAATGGTGTATTTCTCGCTCCCATGGTACGGTCTGGTGCATGTGAGTAACTAAATTTTACAGATGTGATATCATAATCTTATAAGCAGTGCCCACACGCTTGTTCGCTCTGAAACACGGTGCTACCCTCGTATGGGCCCCAGAGATCGTCGACAAAGCTATCCTTCATTCCACACGTGAAGTTGATCGTGAGTTGTCTTCGAATATGCCACTATAACACGTTCAAACCGATAATCGCAGCTATAACCGGCGTTATTTCGTACAATGGCGCCTCCCGTGCCATTTTCGCGACGCATCCAATCGAAAAACCTTACCTCATCTATCAAATTGGTTCATCAGACCCCGAACTCGCGGTCCAAGCCGCCAAAATGGTGATGCAAGACGTATCCGGCATCGACCTCAACTGCGGATGTCCGAAACCTTTCTCAACGCACGCCGGGATGGGAGCGGCGCTGCTCACCAACCCGGACTTGCTCTGCTCCATCCTGACTGCGTTGAGGCGAGAAATGCCCCCCGAGATAACCGTCACTGCGAAGATCCGCTTGCTTCCCTCCCAAGAGGATACTTTGAAGCTCGTGGAAAGGATCGTGAATACGGGGATAAGCGCGTTGACGGTTCATTGTCGGACAAGGAATATGCGGGAGAAAGACCGGGCTGTTATTGAGCGGTTGAGGGAGATTGTTGAATTTGTTGAAGGGTTGGGGAGGGGTATTGCTGTGGTTGAGAATGGTGATTGTATGAGCTGGGAGGACGCGAAGAGGGTGCGGGAGACGACTGGAGCGCATTCGGCCATGATCGCGCGAGGAGCTGAAGCCAACCCTTCTTGCTTCTCCTCGAACCCTCTCAAGGATATCGAAAAGACCCTTATACCCGCTTATCTTCGTTTGGTATGCATTTTTGCATACACGTATCATCACACCCGCTAATGCCTACAGGCAGGGCAAATACCTCGACAATCATTGGGGTTTAACAAAGTTCTGCGTAGCACAATTCAAGGCTCCTCGGATTGTTTACAAAAAGGCAGATGCAACCGCACTCAAGCAAACTCTGGCACAGGCCAAGGGTTATGACGACATGAGTTCATTTGCTGGCTCTTGGACGGGCGAGAACGAAATGCTCGAAATTATCAAAGCGATTGAAGAGAGACCTCCCAGGGACCACCGTATGATAATGGCTACTTCTATGGCACACGATCATGCCTCGAATGTCGCAGAAATTGAGAATGACCCTTATATCACGCCCGAGGGTACCCAAAATCCCGAACCCCCCGGCTCTGGAGCTCCTTTTCTTCCAGCTGACATGGGACGAAATCTTCGTCTGGCCAAGATCCAATGACACCTACGCCAGGCGGCGGCATAATGACAACTGCAATTTGATTCGGAATTCCAGCCTTCAGAAGATCCTTTGTATTCTACTATATACATGAAGCCGTTGATTCTACACTGTCCTCGTTAATGCTCCTTCCTCCAATTTATTGCTAATCAAGGCAACGGCGGCTCCGCCTCATCTGCTTCGATTTCAACCAACTCCCGACCCTCCTCCACCATCTCGCCGTTCTTGCACCCAACTGCTTTCACCACCCCTGCTGCATCGGCACGAAGCACGGTCTCTGTCTTCATGCTCTCCAATACAATGATGGCCTGCCCTTTCTCGACGCGGTCGCCGAGCTTCACTCGCACGTCAACCACCAGACTGGGCATCGGCGCTTTCAGGGCTCCCTTCGTTGCTTTCAAGAGATCCCCACCAAGGGACAGTAACCAATTTGGCGAAGGCAAAACAAGCGTCGTTTTGTGTCGATCGCTAAATACATGAAGGCGCTCCATGGTGTTGGGCGACGATGAAGCAGGGAGTGCTGCTGGCGGGGATTGAGAGACGATGGTCGTTTGGGAGTAGTTCGCGTCTAGCTGTGTGGAAATTGTGGTTGGCGAGGATAACGTAGCTGGTACATTGGAAAACTTTGTGGTGCCCTTTGATGTATTCACGGTAACGTCGAAGCGCCCTGGGGTAGTGTTTGCGACATTGACAGTCACCCGTTGATCGGACGTGTTCTCAGCCTGTAGAGTGACAACACGTTCGTATTTGTCCCCTCCAAATCGACGCGAGGTGAGCGATGTCCAAGGCGAAACTTGTGTGGTTGACCCAATTGAACCTGAATGGTCTCGGAGAGCAACAAAAAGAGCGGCTTGCGCAAGGATTTGAGGACTCGGCTCCTCTACCGGCGGGAACAGTTCGTCAAAGTGTTTCTGTTAGTTAATTAGTTTCCTTGCGATGTAAAGTAGTGATGGAACGAACAGGAATGAACCCCGTCTCGACTTCCTCGTTGATAAAGGATTTATTGCCTGCCAACGTTCTTAAAAATTCTACATTGGTGGATACACCAACGACGCGGTACTCATCCAATGCCTTGCGCAACATGCGCAGAGCCTCCGTCCTGTCTCTTCCATGAACAACTACTTTCGCAATCATGGGGTCGTAGAAAACTCCTATCAGAGCCCCCTGTGTGAAGCCCTGCTCAATTCTGAGGGATGGAGTAATGGAAATGGAGTCATGCGAGGAGAGCGAGGGTGTCAACGCTGACCGGGTGGAGGTTTGAGAGGGAGGAAGAGGAGCAAACGGAGGTGCGAAGATGTGTGTTGGAGTGGGCGTTGAGAGGTAGAGAAGAGATCCAGAGTCTGGAAGGAAGTTGTTTCGCGGGTTTTCAGCGTATATGCGCGCTTCGAATGCATGACCAACAAGAGGGATACATTCTTGAGCGAGCGGAAGAGGATTTCCAGATGCAACCTTTGGTCCAAGATGAGCATCCGGATAAACCAAGACGGGCGAATGTGCCAACCTCTAATTGCCATTCGACGAGATCAAGACCTGTAACCATTTCAGTGACAGGATGTTCGACTTGTAAACGGGTATTCCTTAAGATGCCCTGTTAGTTCATAAAAAGTTGTACCAAAATTTAACCTACATCTCCATAAAATAAAACCTCTGGGTATCATTGTCGAAAATAAACTCGACGGTTCCTGCGCCAACATAGTTGACGGCGCGTGCGGCAGCTATGGCTTTGGCACTGAGGTCTGCACGGAGTTCAGGAGAGAGACCAGGTGCAGGGGCCTGAAACATAATGTTAACCGTATTTACGAAGAAAGCAAAACGACGTACCTCCTCAATAATCTTCTGGTTTCGTCTCTGGACAGAACAGTCACGTTCCCAGAGACTTACGACACCGCCCAGGCTATCCGCAAAAACCTGGACTTCCACATGTCTAGGTCGCTCAATGTACTTTTCAACAAGTACGGTGTCATTCCCGAACGCTTTGAGAGATTCTCGTTGTGCAGACAAAAGCGCTTCGTTGAACGCAGCAACGGTAGGCGTCGTCACGGTCCTCATACCTTTGCCACCTCCTCCATGGATAGCTTTAATAAGCACAGGAAAACCTTGAAAGCCTTTAGTACGAGTCGTCATCAGAAAAAGCCCGATAACGCACCTATTTGTTGAGCCTGCTCAAACAAGAAGGTTGCATCCTGGTTCTCCCCATGATAGCCAGGAACACATGGTACTCCAGCACCTTGATAGCTCTGAGTCCGTCACTATGTTCCGTGCAGCACCTCACAAAAACTCACTCGACATGATATTCTTGGATTCACTGTAAACATGGTAAATCAAAAAGAAGTTAAATTACAAGATAAGCGTCGAACGAACCTTTTCGAGCCCATGCTGACAATGGCGCTTGCGGGAGGTCCAATGAAAACAATCCCCGCCTCTGCGAGACGTTCCGAAAAGGTCGCATTTTCGCTCAGAAATCCATACCTGTCACAAGCCTTGTGAATCTGGGTTGCTTGTGACGGGCTTATGGAATGTACCCTGGATGAACAGCCTGGGTGAAGATCAGCACCATGTAAAGAACGGTAGCGTGTAGGTTCTACCTGCGCGCCGCTACGACGACAGATATCTATTATCTTGTCCATTCTTAGCTAGTGCATTGCTCAGCAAAACACGCGAGTGCTCCAGAACGCAAGGACTGACGTAGCTCTCAGCAGAGGGGGCGGGACCGATATTGTACGCCTCGTCCGCCTATAGAATTGCATATGTCAACGATATCCAGGAAAGAACAACGTAAACAATGTGCACCATTTGAACATGAAGTGAATCCTTGTCCACATCGCTATAGACCGCCACAGTCTTGATGCCCAACTTCTTAGCTGTACGAATGACGCGACATGCAATCTCTCCCCTAAATCAACAGTTAAATCCCAACGTCAAAAGGCAGAAACAAACTGACTTGCCTGTTCGCGATGAGGATTTTGTCAAAGTGGGGCTTGCGTGCAATCCGGGTCAACCCTTGCCATCCGTAGAGTTATAATCTCGTCGAAATCTTTAAATATCAGCTCACCGTGGCTTTCAGTCGTGTAACATTTCTTCTGAGTCCTCCACGGGGTCCCTAAACCATATCCTCTTGTCGGTGTCGATGTTACCTTATTTGCCGGTCGTGACGTCGTTCCTCGGTGGCTATTGCCAGTGGACAGGCGACTCAAGGATGTCGGTAGGCATCTCGAGGTTACAGAACGTTTGGTGGTCGGTATCATGATTCACGAATACGTTCTTTGGTATGCTGAAGAAGGTGGGTAGTGCTAAAACTTGGAACGGGTTACGGAACACGGCAAGTCCAGCCAAGATCCGAATCACATGACCTATAATGCGACGCGACAAGGACGCGACGCGCGATACTAAATCTTGACTAAATCGCGCTTGGGGGCCACTTACCATCAGTTATCAAGATACTTGTTGGACCGAGAGGTGATATACATAAGAAGGTAAAACTAGCCAATGGAAGAGACCATATTGTTTGTACGAAGATATAAAGCCAAAGGGAGATGGCATGGCTGCAGCCCGCCCAGCAGGATGATCAGTTGAATTTGAGTCGAATACCGAATATCCTTTGCGGGATGCTACGAGTAGTACCATGATGATGGTGGGATATCTTCTACGTTGAGAGCTCTCGACAGCCTCGATTGCCCATGATGATGTGCTTGTTGAATGAATGAATGTGAACAATTGGACAGAGTTAGCCTCCACATGGGTGAATAGTTGCCTATCAGTAATCGAGTAGGGGCGCAAAATCATGAAAAAGAAACGAGACATTTTCTGCCTGACCCCCACCCGAGTCGAACGGATGACCTTGTGGAACTTCCAGATCTGGAATCACACGCTCTAATCCACTGAGCTAGGGGGCCTGTATCTGAATACCTTTAAAGGCGTAGATGAGGTTATAATCCGTCTCAGGCTCTCCTTATCATAAAGCGCCACCACTAACTCCTCAAGCTTCAAGCTTCAAGGACCAACCGCATTTGAGACGAAAAACAATTGAGCTGTAGTAGTATAATGATAAGTGGGTTACAGAACAAGAAAAATGCATATGTGGTTCGAAAATGAGTGTAGAGGACCTGGGGTGGACTGTGTCATCTAAGTGTCAGAAAGGAACAGACAAGAAACCCAATGTGAAACGACCGTGGAGGCAGGTGAAAGGAAAAGAACTAGGGATCCACGGGTAAATAGCTGTGTATAAAGTATAGCGTGACGATCAACCTGAATTGAATGTGTGGAGTCCTTCCCTCCCTTAGTTGCATGTTCTGTTGCTGCGCCTCCGCGTGTATGTATATGGATCCATCGTTTGAATGAAAGTTCAACTGCCCATGCATGTTCCTTCCTCCCTCCAAGCTCACATGATCACGCAGTCTTTGTCCTTTCCATTCTTACTGGTATCGACATCCGAGTTTCGGTGAAGAATGGCACCTGGGTTGCCAGGTTGAGGCATCGCCTGGTTCTGGGAACCTTTTAACCGTTGAGCTGCACGCTTATCGCCTTGTTCGGCGGCTTTCTTGTAGTACGATATCGCCCTTGGTGAAACAATGATAAAAAGCCTCATCCAAGTAAAAGCTCAACTTACTGGGGTAGGTTCGCTTGCGTCCCAATCCCCACCTCCAAGAAATAACCAACAGCGTACATGGCCTTTGGCAGCCCCGCATCCGCCGCTCTCTGTGCCCACAAGAAAGCTTCCGTGTCCGATTGGGGAAGAACGCCAGGTGAACCAACAAGATACCATGCCGTTAGCGCGAAGCACGCATCACGATGATTTTGTTGAGCAGCGATATTCTGCGAAAATTCAAAGATCAATGAGACGTCAGGGTGAAGTGGGTGAAGGACGCGCGTAATAGTGGATTGAGAGGGCGGGATCTTGAGGACACCCCATCTTCCCATACTCATAGCACTCTCCTAACCTGTACGCACTTGGCGCATACCCCAGCTCCGCTGCCTGGGCCAAGAGCTCAGTAGAATACTCATAGTCCACGAAAAGGACATTGTCGACACCACGTTCATGCAATAACGCCAACTCATGCAACGCATGGGGGAACTCGGCCGTCGCATTCTCCGCACTTCGCTTCAGCCACTTCACACCCTCCTTCGGGCTCTTCGACAGACCCAGCTCTCCGTTGAGTTCCGCAATGCCAAGCCGATACATCGCCCCTGGATGTAGCGCAGCCGCAGCTTTTCGGAAAAACGTCAACGCTTTCGCTGATTCTCGCCTACACCCCCATCCATTCTCGCAGCATGTCCCAGCACGGTAAGCGGCATCAGGATGTCCATGCTTGGCGGCGAGGATGAACAAAGGGTACGCCCGGTCAAAGTCTTGCCTGTTCTTAACAGTGCCAATGCCATTAGAATAGCAATCGGCGAGAAAGTACTGACTAGGCGGATGACCTCTGTCTGCCAGACGTTTGAGCAGTGAAGTAGCTTCGCGGACCAGATCTTCGCGTTTCTCCAAGGCCTTTTCTACTTCCATCACATTTCCCAGCGTTTGCTGCGGGATCGGCAGCGACTTTGATGCATCTATCATGAACACGGCAAACTCGAACTGCAGGTCAGGGTCTTGGGTCTTCTTGGCATTAGCTCGGTAGAGCTCAAGAGTACGTTCGTGAGAGAGAAGGGAGGCTTGGTTACCGGGACGAAGATGGGAGTGATCGAGGATTGGGCCAGCCGGCGGGGGGGATGGTGCGCGAATGGATTGTGAGGCGTTCGAGTTGGGTTGTCTATAAGGAGAGTAGGAATCTCGACCAATAACGGGGTTGTAGGATGAATTCGGATGAAGGCCACTAGGATTGATCGGCGAGTCGCCATTGAAAAAGTCATCGTTGTCGTCTTCTGGTTCTGGTGTATGGTTCTCATACTCCTGCTCCGGCTCATACTGGCTGTGTCGATGCGACATTGACTGCGGTTGTTGAGGAATAGGGGGACGTGGAAGCTCCCTGCTTGGGCGAGAAGGCATAGATTGTGGCTCGGGCGGGTTTTCTGGCTGGTTTTCTGGCTGGTAATCCTCCTGCAAGCCGAATTCAGTGGCCATGGACAGACGGTGTTGTTGCTGCTGTTGGGTGTACTGCTGATTATCCCATGTAGCAGGCTGGGAGCGTTGCTGGGCATATGCCGCCATCTTGATTCAGCCTAGATGAATGTAGGTGGTGATGGTGGTAAGAGAGCAGCAGAGGAGTTTATCCAGACTTTGCTCTTTCAGGCTTGCCGGTGTTCTACTTACATTCATGTCATCAATTGACTCCAACTTGTTTTTTCTGCGTTTGGTTATGACGTGCATGGCCTATTCCAGTTTTATCATAAACGCCCTATCGTACTTAACAATCCCGCTCGATCGTATTTATCTACCCAGCAAAGACCCAGCATTTTCTACCGAACAAATAAACGCAACGCTGCTGGAATGAAGCGTTTCGCTTTCATCTTGTTGCCGTGCCGCGCACTCGTTTTGATCCAGCCAAGCGCCAGCGAGCACTTGGCTGATGTTTGAGAGCAAGGGCTAGCCTGAGAGTCCCTTTGTTGGACCCATTTTCATGGGCAGCACTTGTCCTACTTCGTGATTGGCGGTTGGTGTTATGCATGCATGTCCTTGTACGCGTCATGATCAGTTGCCGCTGTGGGGGTTGATCACTCTTTTTCGTCGTTATATTTAACGCACGGTTCTCAGCAATCAACATCGGCAATGGTGACAAGCAAACTGGGCCTCAACATCGCACCACTCATGCACTCAAACCAAAAGAGAGATGAGTCCGAGAGATTTGAATAGACGTAAGATGCGTCCAAGATTCAGAGACGCGGCGTCACATCCGTTATGTACATGTTCACTTCACGTGCGCGTAATACTATAGCCAAAGTTGTGGACTCAAAGGTGGGTTCAGAATCAATCTTCAAACCAAACTTTCGAGGGTGACTCCCGAATTGTAGTTGTTCGTTCTGTCAGCGCGACACGATCCTCCACATCTCCATAATGGAGTCGCTACGATCACGACCGTCTCAGGCACCTCGGAAAGCGCAACGCACTCCCACTAAACTCTCCAAGCAAGGTCCTGGTCCCGCACCGCGCGACCGAAATAAGACCCGCATCGATGACAAAATTAAGAAGCGCATGTCCATGCGATACGCTGACATATCGAGTCCGACAGAGCTGACAGGTCTGCCTGCGATGCCAAGTCTCGCGGGGATGACGTCGCCACCTGTGCGGGGAATGATGGGAGAAGGAGAAGAGGATGTGCGAGATCGAACGGGGTCGAAGGACGACGCCAAGGTCGCAGTGAATGATAAGAAACTGTTGAGTGCAGAGGATTTTGATCCTGATGCTTGTGAGTCGCGAATATATGACTTGAAGTGATAATGAACAGGGTCTTTCTGAATGAACAGTTCTCAAGCTGAAACTTGCAAACTCGACGGAAGCTGAGCTGAAGTTACTCCAATCATCTTTGCATAAAGCAAAAGATGATACCGCTTCTGAGCTGCAGCGGAGTGTCTTCAAAAAGTACGCCGTGCTTTCCTCGCAGCTTATTTGCCTGACCTTCTAATTCTAAAGTTACGCGGAATTCGTCCTGATTTCGAAAGAGATATCGGTCCTGGAAAACGAAATGCTTGAGCTAAAGGAGCTTCTATCAGACTACAAATCAATGCCGTCCATGTTACACATACCCGACCCAACCGCCATCTCCTCATCCTCTCTATCTACATACAAACGCTCCTCCGTCGCCGATCTTCGTGTACTCTACTTCAACCAAATGCAGGCCCTCCACGCCTCAATTGAGGGCGCAGCCAAATTTGTCCCTACGACGCCCGGCAGACATGTCGTTGGTGAAATGGAGGGCGTACTCAGTCTTAACGCAGCCACATACAAGATCATCAACAAGGCGAAGTTCGTCGTGTTGAATGATGCAGTGTTGGTGGCTAAAAGAAGGAGACGGAATGTTGGAGGAAGAGAAGGCACTGGATCCACGGTGAATGAGGGAAAGCTTGTCGCGGAGAAATGCTGGGCTTTGAATGAAATGTTGGTTCTTGATACCAAAGATTCTGCAAGTACGTCTGGAATCTTTGAAAGCGGACACGGTTGTTAAGGCGACTTTTCAGGCATGACGAATGTCTTCAAAATAAGACATGGGAAGGAAACTCATGTTTATCGAACGGATACTCCGCAGGAGAAGAAGAGTTTATTGTCTCAATTCCGTCAAGTAGCTGAAGAGCTCTCGGCGAAGCGTCGCAAAGAGAGAGAGGGAGAACACGAACGGAGGAAGAGCATGTGGCAAGGCGGCGGTGGTGACGTGAGTCTTTTCGGGTGCGAAGAACATCCAAAGGTCTGATAAGTGCTATAGCGCAGTACAACAATACCCCCAATGCCAGAGTGGATGGCTGACCTCGCGAAAAAAGGTGGTGAAATCCCAGGATCCGGAAACGACGCCAAGGAGAAGGCGGAGCGGGATGCACGGTTCGTCGGGGATTGGTCTGACGATCTGACTGTTGCTATTGCTCTGAAAGAGTGGTCCAAAGCCGTCGAGCTTGTTGAACAAGGTTTGGTCTAGCCTCTTTTTCACTTCGAAGCTGCTGATAGGTATTCCTTCAGGACAAGCTAAACTCTCAACTGTTCCTCTGCTCGCGTCCAAACTACCGGCTCTCACGAATCAGCTGACCACATCCCTGCTGGCGTCCCTCTCCTTGATGTCGAACCGAAAGTCTAGCGTAGTGCTTTTAATCTCCCTGCTCAATCGACTGAAAGCTGGTGCCCCTGCTCGGAGTACGTTCCTTGAAATGCGTAGCAAGGTGATTCGTGGACATGTGCGCAAGATACGATTTGAGGGCCACATTGGGTCGTACATTGGCGATCTTGCCACTGTTTACTTTACAGGAATCAAACATACGGCGGACTGGTACCTGGCAAGCTTTAAGGAGAATGAGGTGGCGAGCTGTGAGTCATTTCGTTCTCACCTTTTGCATGCATCCGACTAAAAAGTTGAAGCCTTCATAACGTGGGCTAAAGAGGAAATTCAAAGCTATGCCGAAACCTTCAGGAAGCAGGTTTACTCCAAAGACGTCGACCCCAAGGTTGTGGAAGACGCTATTCAAGTAACTCATACTCAGAGCAAGAAGGTGATATCATTCGTTTGTGGCAAAGTAGTAATCTTACTATCCTGCCTTTAGCTACTTCAAGAATATGGTCTCGACTTTCGATATCTACTCGACGAACTTCTCGTCCAACACCCAAAGGAAGCTGTCAAAGCTACAGCTGCATTCTCTCTTGACGGTCATCGCACATCAAAGCCCCCTACCCAATCATCCCCACCCATTCCTGAACCAGTCGAACAGCCACCTCCCTCCTTGCAACTACCACCTGCGCCTACACCTCCTACATTATTAGATCCGCCTATCCGACGTCGCCGGTCACCCGTACCCTCTTCACATTCCAGCAGCACCTCGTCCCTCCCACAAACCATAGGCACCGGAGAATCGCTGCATCCCCCAGGAACACCCAACACCCTGATCTCGAACCTGGGGCTGCGCAATGCTAGCAGCCCTAGCTCCTATTCCAACGGGGCCCCACTGAATAACACTGCGCGTCCGGCAGGGTACCCAGGAGGCTTGGTAAACCGTAGTCGCACCCCGTCAGTTACACAACAATGGCAGGGAGGACCTCCACCCACCTCTGCGCCCATCCCTGATCTTCCGCTGACCTCTCCCGTGGCGAGACGACCTCGATCTCCGCCTTTGAGTGCTAACCCGTTCCGTGCTGGTACTGTTGGTGGTGGCGGTGTGAAAGAACGAGTTGATAGAGACAGACCGCCCAGGTCTGCGAGGGGTAGTCCTGTCCCTTGGAATCAAGGACCACTCCCCCCAAGGTCTATCAACCGACCTGGGAGCGCGACGGGCCACCGGTTACCGCCTGCTGCTGTTCCGCAGAGGGAAGGGATGATTTAGGGAGGTGTGGAATCACTTTTTTTTCTATTTCGATGGTCCAGGCTGCTGTATAAGTTTATAAACTGTATTTTACTGATGTCACGTATCAGGATTCAGCATGAATAATCCGTAATCACGAGTTTCTTTCCAGTCAAACGTTGAACTATTGAAGCCAATGCGCAAGGCAGATTTTAGCATGGTCACTTAAGTGCGCTGGACGTCGCATCCAAAGACCGGGGTATTTTCATTTCAAACATGCTACAGGGGCAGTCTGTACTTGGACTACAATAAGCGTCATAGTGTACAATACTTGGTGATTTCAAAAGCTCGAAAAAAGGGCAAGGGCTGTTAAAGGCATGAACGATAGCGTGTCATCGTAAGTGAGCGAGTAAGTGTCATATGAGCAATAAATCAACTGTCCAAATGGTAGATGAAATGAGAGAAAACGAAGGAGTTGTCGGGGGCAGGTTCACACTTCAATAAGTTGACCTGGTCCTTCTCTTGTAGCTGCCCAAAGCGCCGAAAGCTGAGAGGCAGAATCCAAACACCAGCGCGACGAGAGCGCCGAGAGTTAGCCAGTTGGCATTCCCATACTGTGCACGATCGCCCTGGTTGCGATAGCGTTGACGCGCGATTCCGAACAAAATCATGTCAATGATCCAAGCGACGAAGATGATGAGGAACGCAAGGCCAGAGAGGAGAGCCATGATAATGGTTCCCACGCGATGGAAAGCGAGACCAAAAAGTCCAGCAAAAAATGCGAAACCTGTGATGCCGGCAGCTTTAATGAAGGTTAGAAAGGTGTTAACTATAGCTGGCATATCCAAGACACACCAAGTGGATGTAGAATCAACGTTCTGGTGAGACTACGAATAATGGCGGATTGTAGACGGGGGTTGTCCCTATACAATATACAAGTTGAAAGTTAAACTTTTTGGATAAGATGGGGAACTAACTGAAAGCGGTAACCGACAGAAGGACTGTGTCCTGTGAAGCCAAAGACACCGTAACGAACAGTACTGCTGCCTGAACCAACGTGCAGAAATGATACCGATTGCCACGTAGGCGACGATACCGACACCTTGAGACTGTTCAGGTGGATTAAGACAGTCTCAAGTGGAGGAGACTCACGAAGATCAGCAGGACCATGGCTGCGAAGCAAAAAAACACACCAGGAAGGGCGGGGCTGGGCATGATTTATTCTGTGGACGGCGCTCAAAATTCTTTGGATGGCGTGAATGTGTTCGTAAGGATCGTTAGATGGAACCAGGGGGCGTCTTATATGGAGAGGTAGGAGCAATGACGCAGCTCGAGACCATTTTTGAGATTTTGATGAAATTCGAACCCTTTGAGAAGCGTGCGACTCATGAGGTCATGCGAACCACGTGCTCCCTATGGTGGGCACGTGCCCTAATCCTCAAGAGTAACGGCAACTAATTCCCTCGACGTTGCATACAAGTCGCGTCTCTACCTCTGCATAAACGTCGAGTTTTGAGTCGAAAAGGACAGGCGTACGGGCCACTTTATGTGGGAGCGAACATTGCAAGATCTGATCCGCGGATTGCGTGCCAACAAGAGCGATGAAGCAACGTTTATAGCGAAAGCAGTCGACGAAATTCGGCAGGAGATCAAGGGCGATGACATGGAGTTGAAGGCAGGGGCAGTATTAAAGCTCACATATGTGTGTATCATTCTTGATTTCACGTTTGAATGGCATCCATTGAATTTTACATGAAAAGCTCGATATGTTAGGATATGACATGAGCTGGGCCTCGTTTCACGTTGTAGAGGTGATGTCGTCTCCGAGAGTCCACCTGAAGAGCGTCGGGTATCTGGGTGCTGTGCAATCGTTCGAACAGGACACGGATGTTCTTATGCTCACAACCAATCTCCTGAAGAAGGTCGGCAACTCTCCTCTCAGCTTGGATCTCCTGCCTCATCAATCTCTTAGGACATGGGCTCTGCGCCTGCAGACATTGCAGTTACACTCAATGGGATCTCTCATATTGTGACGCACGACCTGGCTCGAGATCTCTCACCAGAGTTGATTGGCATGTTGAACCACTCGCGGCCCCACATACGAAAGAGAGCAATTTTGGCTCTCTACAAAGTAGTTGTGAAATATCCGGAGGCAATGAGTCACGCTCGTGCGCGTCTTGAAGAGAAGTTGGAAGATCCTGATTCTGGTGTGCAATTGTTGACGTCCTTTACCGCGAGGACAGAGCCTGATAATCACGCAGCTGTCGTCGCCGCTACAGTCAACATCCTCTGCGAGCTCGCACGCCGCAACCCACAAGATTACCTGTCACTGGCGCCCCAATTATTTCACCTCTTGACAACATCATCCAACAACTGGATGCTGATCAAAATCGTCAAGCTAGTAAGCCCCCTCTTTATCTAATACAATGTCCCTCATAGTTTTTAGTTTGGGTCATTGTCGCCTCACGAGCCTCGTTTAGTTAAGAAGCTGCAGCAACCAATCACCGAGCTTATATCTACCACGCCGGCTATCTCCCTCTTATACGAATGCGTCCACACATGCATTATTGGAGGCATGCTACATGGTTCTTCGGGAGATTCCTTAGCGACCATGTGTGTGTCAAAGCTGGCCGCTTTTATCCAGGATGCAGATCAAAATTGTGAGTTTCTGAGGCTTTTCAGCAACAGTCTCTGATACACCTGGATCAGTGAAATATATCGCTTTGTTGGCCATGGCAAAGATAGTACCTACGCATCCCCATCTCGTCGCCGAGTATCAAGATACAATTCTTGCGAGTGTAAGTGACGAAGATATCAGTATCCGGATGCGGGCACTTGACTTAGTGTCAGCAATGGTTTGTCGAATTGCAAGTCCCCTTACCTCCCTCGCACTGAATGGCGGTATAGGTCGATCGAAGTAATCTCCAATCTATAGTACAACAATTGCTTACCCATCTTGTTCCTCAAAATTCTCAACCGTCCCGAACAGCCGCCCAACTGCTCGCTCAACAGACTGCTCCCCAGCGTCCTAGCAGTCCAAGCCCTACGATGTCATCTAGCCAATCCCCCGCCTATCGTTTGACACTCTCGCAGCGGATACTCAACATGTGTTCACAATCAACTTATGAAAATGTGATCAATTTCGAATGGTATCTCTCGGTCCTCGTGGATCTTGCTCATATCGCCAAAGCCAACGTAGGCACCCAAATACGGGACCAGCTTGTGGACGTTGTTGGTCGTGTTCGTGCAGCAAGACCATACGCAGTCAAGTTGATGCACACGTTGTCAAGTGATGATACCATGTTGCGCAATGCGGAAGAGGAAGGCAGTTGTTCGGAAGTTTTATGGGCAGCAGCTTGGATATGTGGAGAGTATTGCCAGTACGTTCTATTGTTTTCATGGTTTCATATCAATATATCATGCCATCACCAGAGAGCTTCCTGAGCCTCAAAAGCTCTTGCCTCACCTCCTTCAACCAGGTGTAACAATTCTTCCCCCAGATACCATTGCTGTTTACATCTCTGCAGCCACGAAAGTATTTGGCCACTGGGCATCTGAATTGGCGCAAAGATGGGATGATGACGATTTACCAGAAGTCAAGAGAGTTGTTGAAACAATATTAGCGAGGATGAGCGAGCTTGTGAGCAGTCCACACATTGAGGTTCAGGAACGGGTTTGTGGATCTTAGCCTCTCTGTCGTTTATTGTCATCTAATAACTTTTAGGCGGCAAACACCTTGCAACTTTTCACCTTTATATCGGCTGACCTCAACGCCTACCGACCCAAACCCCAGTCATCCACACCTTCTTTGGCTGGGCCTTCATCTATTGACGTCGTTTCACTGGACGAGCCTCGCTTCCCTAAAAGCCTCTATCTCATTCAACCACTGTTCTCCGAATACGAGCTGAACCCTGTCGCTGTGCATGCACAAGCAAGCGTACCCGTGCCTGAAGGGCTAGATCTCGATGCTTGGATAGTTCAGCCCCCTCAGGAAGAATCTCACCATGAGGAACGGAAAGCCAAGAAGGTCAAGAAGGGAAAAGGCAAGGAGCTGAATGGAAAGAAGGCAAAAGGGAAAACGCGAGAAATCGAGCAGGAAGAGCTCAGTGAAAACCGAGTGGTCCTTGCTCCCGTTGAGCCGGAGTACCAAACTGCAGAAGAGATTGCGGAACGGGAGCGGGTTAGTGATTTCCTCTCCACCTTTTCATTTACTGACATGGAAGTAACAGCGAAAAGCAGAGAGGCTGGCTCAACTTCGCGATGATCCTTACTATATCATGGATGACCGTCCGCAAAAGATAGTTGAGGACATCGATTCAATACCAGTGGTACATTTGGAGAATATGCCGTCACTAATTCCAGGTGAATGACTCTTTAGTTTTACTTTTGGATTGATCTGACGAAAACCACTAGACGTTATGGATACCCGGCTTAAGTCTTTGAGAGCATCTTCCCAAAACTTTTCTTCTGAACAGTTTGTGATTGACAGAGACGGTGAGATGCCGCAGGGTGCTCGACCTCTCACGCCATCAGCCATCCCACTCCCGCAGACCCCATATCGCTCGGTGACACCCACCATTCCTCTAACTTCCTTCCCGCAATACGAGGCTCCCGGCGGCGAAGTGATACGCACGGGAACGCCGGAGCCTATCAAAGTGGTTCGGCCAAAGAAGAAGGGAACAGGAAAGAAGAAACGGACACAACTTTCGTCTGTCGATACTGCACCCCCTTAATGAGATTGCATGTCGTTAGTTTGCTTGGATTGGTCAGCCGCACGAAGACCACGAGTTGCTGAACCGCTATGATAGAACCTGGGAGAATGGCGTTGCTGTGTAACGTTGGCATGCCGGCTTCAGCTTGAGGCGCATCACTTGCAGGAGCGGCGGGGGAAGGAGATCGCCAGCGTTGCGAGAGTCACTGATGAGCTAGAAGGCATCTTTATGATGATTTGTGAGATAGATTAAGCGATTCAAAGCTGAGGTTTATGTTCTAGGATTATTTTGTCGAGTTTGACGGTCGTGGACACCGATTTTTTTTTGGAGCCAATATTACACTAAGAGGACGTCTCGGCAAACCATGGAATCATTATAAAACTTGATTGATTTTCTGACTAGATGCTTTACTGACTCTCACCTGCGAAGCCTTGAAGAATAGATTGCAGGAATCCATATTCCTTGTCCTTGGCCTTTTTACTACTGCACTGCCTTGCATTCCCAAAATCAATGATGGTGACTCCCAAGTCACCAATAAGAACATTGTATGGACGGATGTCATCATGGAGTACACCTGCATGATGAATGGACTCCAGCGTCGACAATGCAGCTTTACTAATCGGAAGTGGATGGTCAGTAGGAACATCTTTCAACAAGGTTATCAATCCTACCATTCAGCGGCTGTCAGGTTTCTTCCCAAATCAGAGATTGGGACTCCTGCATAGAGCATAACAAGCGCACAAGCCAAACCATTAGCATCGTCATCAAAGAAACCAACAATTGGGGTTACCCCCCGTTGAACCCCTTCAGACCTGAGATGCAGATAAAGATTGTACTCTTTCTTGAGGGAATCACGCTCTTCGTCGTCAAATGCAAGTTTCACAACAACATCCAGTGCACCAGCTCTTTCCATGTTTTCTGGCTTCAAAGTGCCACGGAGTGCTACACCTGTAGCACCTCGCCCAATTTCCGATGTGAGGGCAACTGTCATACATACATCCAGTCCATGAGTGTCGTTGCGTGGAGAAGACAGGGAACTTGGGCAGTTTGGTGGCATTGGCAAGGGCAAAGATCGGATGAAAGTGGCGGGGACAGGGGAGTCATACACCTTATACTGCAGGTGCATGTGCATGGTACGACACTTGCTGGCCACATATATTGTTTCCTGGTTGTCGTCAGTCATTGCAATTGGAAGATCAACATTGTCCAAACAAACACACCAGGGCCAGTTCACCTTTAATAGGGTGGTCCCCTCCTCCCAAGCCGTCTGTTGTCCGTTTTTTTGCACCATAACCATCACCCCTACCTTCACTGCTGTTTTCCGGATGTGCACCTTGTTGCCCCTTGCGGTCAAACATGTCCTCTATCGCAGCAATATAAACACCAACATGCAGTTTACCATAACCAGGATTAGTGCAACTATGGGGTTCAATTACATCGGAGATAAAGAGAGTTTGAGATTTTCGATGTCGGACACATATGAGCTCGTGGTTATCCGAATGAAGAACAATGAGGGATGTGTCCAGTTTTGTAGCTTGCGCCCAAGCCTGCACAAATTGATATCAGTACTCTTTGCCAGATGTTGGAACACGTTACCTGTTGGACTAGAGAATACGCACTAACATCATGGTGGTCTGGATTGTCGACATCCGCCTTTGGGCGACTTGTCCGTCTACGCTTCTCGCTCGTATCGGAGACCTGATTTCTTTTCCGTTTCTTGACACCAACTGGCTCTTGGGCGGAAGAAGTCCCGAGCTGCTCTTGTGAAAAAAATGGTGATGCCAGCGTAGTTGGTGGGCTTTGAAGTGTTTCCTCCTCTGAAAGCTTAAAGAAGACATTGAGCATAGTGCTGGACAGAATGTATGAACATACACGAATATTCCATGGGGGGTGCAACGCATCGGGTCCAGGTACATTAACCGCAACCTGATCCTTCACCTTGCCATGTCGAGGGTCGCTGCAGGGATGTTCGGGTGACCCGCAATGCGTCCATTCGAAATCGCTCAGTTCAGGAACTGCGGTCACCACAGGACCTGCACTCAGACTTTCGAATTCAAAAGTCATCAAGGGTGCTTGTTTTTCACGCATTCCCTTAAGAATATCACGACGGCCACTCTCCATTGCATCAATAATCTCCTCCCGACGCACCGCGTCATCCGTATCATCAAAGCGATAGAAGGTAAGCTCTGCGTCCGTGACGGCATGCCTTGGTCTGGAGACAGAAGTGGTCCAATATACAAGGGATATCCAACTCGAAGCCGCGGGGTGCAATGCGAGGATCGAGGCCACAGCGGGGCAAAATCGGGCGGTTGTCTGAGAGTAAAACGCGCGAACTTCATTCTCATCTCTCACATTGCGTTCTGCTTCTCGAATGGCCCTCCTTCTGTCATTGGTTGTGTAGAAGTCGCCGTTGGAGATTTTGGGAAGAGTAGGTTTTGCAGCATCAAGCGCTGAGTCAACAGTTTTTGCTATATCTTCGACCAGCGATGGTAGGTGTACTACCCGCTCAAGAGCCAGCTTGGTAGAAAAGTGACGATCAAAGAAGGCAGCTTGGCGGGTGGAGGATGAGGGCTCCTTATTTTCCATGTGCGGGTAAAGCACAAGGCGAGGGGGTTCCAAGATAATAAATCATAAAGTTCTTTGAGGTCTACAGGTGGGGATGCACCACCAGCACTTTTAGAAGCCATGTCGCGTTGAAATTCAAATTGTAGCAGTCACTGGTCACCTGACGACCGTATGTCGTCACGTGACCATACGCAAGTCGCGACGGTGTCGCGGACAGCAGCAGTGGCTTGAACGAATCCTCTTAAATTCACATATTTAACTCATCTTTCCTCCAATGTCATGTATACAACATATATGGGACTGAGAAAGCAATGGACTGGATGGAGAGAGGTGTATGCTAGGTATAATTAATGTGAGGTAACAAGGCAAAGGATATAAAATGCGGATTTACAGCGACAGGTGAGGATGGGGAACGTGGGGATTGAGGTACGTATGCGTAAGTAATTAGTTCCAGATACACTCCTGGTACGCCGTCACCGGTCATCGTCCACGTGTTCGACGGAGTCCACGATCTCGTTGACGAGTTCCAGAGTCACGCCGGGTATGATCCTTTCAGCTTCTGTGAATGCACGCTGGAGAGCACTGAGCGCAACCCGCGCCTCTTGGGAGGACACTCGAGGGAACAGCTGCAGCAAGCCACAAATTTAGTAGAGCAAAACGATCAAGCTGTGTCAGAAGGGACAGACCGAAGCAATGGCAGGCAAGATAACAGAGTCAAGCATCGTTGTATCTGGGAGCTCCTCGTCGTCTATGTGCGTGTCTTGCATTTTCTGCTCTATAGCGGCCCCCTTTGGGAGTGTATCAAGATACTGGTCGTCATAGTCCTCGTACTCATCAGAGGGTTCTTGTTGCGCGGCCCGCCGGTTGTTTTGTGAAGCCAAGTCGGGGGGCATGTGCCGAACGGTGTTTTGTTCGAAGCGCTTGGGCGTGGGGGGTGCCGATGGAGGCAGGGGAGGAAGATCACCCTTGGTTGTGATCGACGAAGAATAGGATGAACCCGAGCCTCTTTTCGTTGTTTTCTCTGTTCGCTCATCGCCGTTGTTTTCCCAAGTCAATGGAGGTCCAGATACGCGAACGGAGTTCTGGTTGCGACCAAGTGTCGTTGTTCGACCGGCGTGCCGGACAGTCCCAAAGTCCCAGAGGTCTTCTGGGTCACCGTTTCCAACCCTAAACCAAGAAGGGGTCAATTACAGAAGGAAAAGGCCAGATTGTCGAGAAGTACATCTCAGGATCGGAATCTCGGTCGTCCTCTTCTGCTCTTTCTCCGCCTTCAGCTTTCCACCTTTCGTGTCGCTCAATCAGTTCCGTCAGGTATGACGTTTTCTTGGCCATTCGCACAAATTTATGTTTTAACAACTCGCGTGCTGTAGGTCGCTTTTCTCATGATAAGAGGTGTTGAAACGCGCTTAAACTTGGAGTTACCTACCTCTCTCGGGTCCCGTTGCAAACAGTACGCCACAAACTCTCGGAATGGCTTTGAGAAATTTCCGTCTAACGTTGGAGGTGGGTTTTTTGGAATGAGGAAAAGCACCTAGACATTTTTTCAGTTGAGCGAGTCCCCCATGGCTTCTCAGAAATAATCAGAGATAACGAACCTTCATTGGATGAAGTTCGGCGTAGGGCGGTTCGCCCTTTGCCAATTCAATTGCGGTTATGCCCAGACTCCAAATATCGGCCTTGTGATCATACCCGCTCTGCTTGATCACTTCAGGAGACATCCAGTATGGCGTCCCAACAAACGTATTCTTCTTAGCTGAGAGTGTCCCTGACAATTGACCAGAGACACCGAAATCTGCCAATTTCACCTCGCCGCCAGCGGAAAGTAAAATATTGGCAGCTGAATATTTTGAGTACCTCCTATGCCTGAAGGCAAAGATAGATGTGTTACCTTTGATGTCACGATGCAATTTCCCTTCGGTATGGAGGTACTCAAGTCCACGAAGTAATTCACGAACAATGATAGCAATGTACTCTTCGCGGAACACGCCAGGTTTCATCTGTGCATCAAGAAGGTTGATCATCGTTTGACGCGGTGATTCTACGAGATTACCAGGTCAGAGCAAGAACCGCCAGAACAGTATCTACGAGAGCATAAACTCGAGGATAAAATCTTGAAGGAGCCACTCACTCCATAACAATCCAAAGATTGGAGCCTTTGAGAAATGATCCATGGTATCTATTGTTCGAAGGTTAGTGTTGGATGGCGACATAAAACAAACGAACTTTGTAACGTGTGGTGAATCCAACTGAGAAAGGATTTGTATTTCCTGCTGAATATCCTCAATCTCATCCTCTGCGCTCTCCAGATCTATGATCTTAATGGCAACAGTCTTCTGGGTGCGTTTGTCGAAGCTGACTTGGTTGAGAAAAGGAGCGAACGTCCCACTGAACTGAACACCTACCCCTTATACACTTCTCCAAATGAGCCCTTCCCTACGTAGAAAAGGTTAGGTATCACCGCAACCTTGATCAAGAATGGAGAAACGAACCGATCCTATCCTGTTTAACATAGAACTCCTCCGGATCCTGGTGGTGGTCCTGTACAGCGGATTAGATCTCGGCCGATCATGAACAGGCAACGCTTTTCGGGCGAACCATGAGGCAGATACCGCTCGTGGATGTAATTTATCTTGGTCGAGGGGTCGCGTCGCGTCGTGTGCTGCCCCACAGCAAGATGGTTGATGAGAAGAAAGGGGAGACGCGTCTGTAGAACAGTGAAAGAAACAAAAGTAAGGATAGTGAAATTCGCTCGATATATGTAGGTCTCGAGGAATAGTGAGTGATGGTGCAAAAGGGGGAGTGTTGGGTCACTTTGGTTCCAAATTCGGATAACGACACTTTTTGCCTCCTCTGCTCACCCACTGCGGCATTTTAACACTGTCTCGCAATAATATACTTCAAGTATATATAAACGACAGATGACCATACAACTTCAGAACATCCATATATTTTCTCTTTCAACGGCTTGCTGCGGCGGTCCACGTAGTGGCGAAGAATGCTTCAATACGGGCGATGTATGCTTCAGCACAAGTGCGGCTGGTTTGGCAGGCATCCTTCTTGTGGCGCCTTTCGACTCTTCTTTGACGCGTCCTACATCATGAAATCGAACTCTCTTCGTCTCTGGTCGTCTCGGCTCCTTTCCATTCTTGAAGCTTGTGAATGCAACCATGTTGTTCTTCTTTCGTCGTAAACTTCTGGCTTCGAGGAATGACATGCCTCAGGATCGAGGATCCGTAGAACCAAAAGATGAAGAAAAGCTCGACTCCAAAGAGGAACAGGATGAGCAAGAGGAGCATCCCCCTTTCGTCGAAGAAATCGCGCCAAGACTGTGCAGCTGATGGTAGGGGAGTGGGATACACCGGTATCGTATCAAGCTCAGAGAGGCTGGGTGTACTTTGGGGTGATGTTAGCGACGTTGACGAGCCCGCGTCCGAAATAGTGAGTCGCCTCCTGCCATCCCCATGTCGGCCAGGGACGTTAAAAGTTGCCAGGGAGACATTCCTGCCAATGAAACCAAGAATTGTACTGATGGCGGTGAATAACATCATTTCTGGTGAGGGCTTTATGGCGGAGTGGTGAAAGGGTAATGTCTGCATTGATATAAAGGGGTCAGTCCAAATCACAATATATCTCGTGAATAAGCGGATTGACTAATTCCCTCTTCGTCTTCAAGAATGTTCATCTGATTTAAGACCCAACAATCGTTCAGCAAAGTTTGACCCCCAAAGCTCGCGCCTCTGGCTGCTCAGGTTGGCAGTGGCAAACTCTCGACCGCGTGGTGTTCAGGCAGGACTAACTCAATCGTCAAATTGTTGTCGACAGATGGAAAAAGATGTGGCGCTAACTTGCCTATTTCTCATAGAAGCACGCATGCACCCGCCTTGAGGCCTATCGCACTTTCCGAAGGAGTTATGTATCGTCTGGTGCTGGTACTCGCCAGTTGCAGTCTCGTGTGTAAACATCAAGTCATCGATGACGAGGAGTCGTCCGAATCCGAACCTTCCTTTCTGTTCCAGGGGGTTCTTTCGGGCACATAGCAGCAGGCAGCCTCATTTGGTCCACTATAAGTGCTCAAAGCATACGTGGTGCAGAACCTTCCATCCTGCAACTCAGCTCTTCTTGGGTAGGGTGTTCACTGTGGAGAACGAAGGAGCACCAACTGGGCCACTTGTGGGGACTTCGACAAGACTCTCGACTACGTTGGCGTAAACGACATTTGGACCGATACAGCGTCCCAACAGGTAAAATAAAGCATGGAACAACTAGCTGGGCTCATAATATTGCAATAGCGGGTCATCACCATGGTGAAAGCGAGCTGCGATATTATTTCGCTTGATGGTTTCTGAACAGAGATCGATGAAGCTTCGCAACGATTCCACGATCTTTCGAGAGGCCTCTGTGCGACTGTTTGGCAATGTGAGTCAGGAACAAACAGGACCCCAGGTCTTTCATTCAGCTTTCTCCGTCCGCCTGCTCCTTTGCATAGAGATTTCTTTTGCTTTCTCGTCTTTCAACAAGTGCCCACCTCAAGCCATCTTGCTTGTTTCGACCGATCCTGGCCCTGCTTTCGTCAACAATGCCGTTCACTGCCCCCCAGCTCAACCTCGAGCCAAGGTTCCTTGCCTCCTGTTTAGAGGTTCCTTTCTCTCCGAATGAAGTCCTTTTCTCTCCGACCTCTTTTGACGACCTCACGCTTTCCGATGAATCGAGAGCACCGACGACGGCGACGCCACAAAGACCTCCCCTCACGCAAAACTACCCGAACGCCTATAGCGACTTTCTTGGTTGCGGAACTCCCTGCATCTTCAAGTCTGGACCATAGTGTCTGGAATCGTTCACGCACATCTACACTTTCCCGGGTATCAATCAGACATGTGGAAATTGCGGTTTTGAGCTATGGCCAACCGTACGGCAAGTCTTTAAGCCGGGGCGACTCACGGTCGGTTGTCCTCGACAGGATCGGTCGCCTCGTATCTTCCCCCTCTGGTTGCATCTGGAAATCCTCTCCCACTCGCTCAAGAATGTTACTGTATGTATCCCTCTAGTTGGTCATGCATTTGAAGCGCGCATATACACCGAAGCCGCTGCCAAGGCCACATTTCCGTTTATTGTTCATTGTGCAGAGTTGTTGTCACGGTTTCTGTGGCAAGAGCATATTACATCGGAACACCATTTTAAAGGCCTAACTACCAGGTTTTTTGGGATCTTCATGAACTTTGCTGGTGGTGCAGATTTGTAGTGAATTCTGGGGATTTTACAGTACAAAATAAGTACACTGAAGTCTGAGGCATTTTTGCGAATACGGAATTTGCTCTTGTTTGTTCGGAACTTTTGCGCTTTAAAAAGGGTTCGCTCGGTTCCAGAAAATCTCTGAATTCGAAAGTGCGGCAGAAAACCGGAGGACATCTCTGAATACGAAAGTGCGGCGATCACAGTGCGGCAGATCTGTGCGGCGATCCTGGTCACGTGATCGTTGGCCAAATAATAGAGATGCGTCAACAGAAGTCCAAGCTACAAGCGCGACGCATTTACCTGGCTCGCTCAGCCGCAAACCACACATTATATAGCTTTCAATCATAAAAAGATTATATGAATGTAACTACATATGTCAGTCAAGGAACGGGAAGATAGGGAGGACAGCGTCACGGTACTGCATTGACTGCTTACGATAATGTGGCTGACCAGTTGCCCCTGCTCCGAGCGTAACCCAGCGGCTCTCGCGGCACCCTCAGTCTCTGTCAACAGTTGTCAGTGCGAGCATAGCATGTTCGCGCCTTTCGTGCAGGTGGTCGTAGCACATTGTTTGTCTGTTGCCATCACAGCACGAGAGGAGGGACGAGCGATCTGCTGGCGAGAGCTAATACCAGCTGAAAGGGCGGGTGAGCGGCGGACGATGCACTGGCACCACTTTGGGAAAATATAATGGTATCCACACCCGTTGCACTTGAAGTTGCTATTAGTTATGGTTTGACTCCCCAGCGTACGTAAAGAGTGACTTACATGAAGGTAAAGATGCCCTGGCGCAATCCCAGAGGCTGCAGGGCCCTTAACAGGTAACGTATTCCTGCAATTGAGGCATTGACAATGGTCGGTGGTGTGGTCATGTGGGAGTGTCGGGTCTGTCATTATGGTGATAATATCTAAGGATCATGGGCGTGTCGAGGTCGTAAATAAAAGAAAGGAAGGAGGGAGGCGCTTGCTCAGCGCTCGGCGCCGTCCTGGATGACGGTGGGCAGAAGAGGAATGACGAGCGACCTGGGAGGTGCCAGTGTGAGCGCTGAACAGATCGTCCCGTGACTGGACGGGAGTTGCCGCCGCACCAGTCGCTGCACAGTGCGGCGGTTTTCTGCCGCACTTTCGAATTCAGAGATTTTCTGGAAAACCGCCGCACTGTGCGGAGACTCGGCAACTCCCGTCCAGTCACGGGACGATCTGTTCAGCGCTCACACCTCCCACATCGCTTGTCATTCCTCTTCTGCCCACCGTCATCCAAGATGGCGCCGAGCGCTGAGCAAGCGCCTCCCTCCCTCCTTTCTTTTATTTACGACCTCGACACGCCCACGATCCTTAGATATTATCACCATAATGACAGACCCGACACTCCCACATGACCACACCACCGACCATTGTCAATGCCTCAATTGCAGGAATACGTTACCTGTTAAGGGCCCTGCAGCCTCTGGGATTGCGCCAGGGCATCTTTACCTTCATGTAAGTCACTCTTTACGTACGCTGGGGAGTCAAACCATAACTAATAGCAACTTCAAGTGCAACGGGTGTGGATACCATTATATTTTCCCAAAGTGGTGCCAGTGCATCGTCCGCCGCTCACCCGCCCTTTCAGCTGGTATTAGCTCTCGCCAGCAGATCGCTCGTCCCTCCTCTCGTGCTGTGATGGCAACAGACAAACAATGTGCTACGACCACCTGCACGAAAGGCGCGAACACGCTATGCTCGCACCGACAACTGTTGACAGAGACTGAGGGTGCCGCGAGAGCCGCTGGGTCACGCTCGGAGCAGGGGCAACTGGTCAGCCACATTATCGTAAGCAGTCAATGCAGTACCGTGACGCTGTCCTCCCTATCTTCCCGTTCCTTGACTGACATACGTAGTTACATTCATATAATCCTTTTATGATTGAAAGCTATATAATGTGTGGTTTGCGGCTGAGCGAGCCAGGTAAACGCGTCGCGCTTGTAGCTTGGACTTCTGTTGACACGTTTCTATTATTTGGCCAACGATCACGTGACCAGGATCGCCGCACAGATCTGCCGCACTGTGATCGCCACACTTTCGTATTCAGAGATGTCCTCCTCGGTTCGCTCGCAATAATTTCCAATTTGCCTGCCAACTCCACCTTCTACTATGAACGGTCATCCACCCTTCCCTGTTGTTACATGGGCCCCCAAAGCGTCCACCGCTCAACTTGAGTCTTATATCAGTATGTGTATGGGACTTTTCAACAAGACGAGGGACGAAGTCATCAAAGGAGCAGTCGAGATGTGTGGCTCGCTCGATGTGGCTGCAATCGTCGCAGAAGCTGAGATAGAGAGGGGTAGGGAAGATATCAGACAGGCGTTCCCATATGGCATAGAGAACGCAATTGTGATGGGTGTAAGTCATCATCTAGCGTCCCGTACACAACCCCTAGGCTGACTTGCTCTATGTAGCGTAAACCCAAGCCAGGCGAGGACGTCAAGTTTGTTCGCCTGAATAACAATTTGGCTATCCGAGTTTGGGACGGTGATCTAGCCTCTATGCGGTCCTTCGCGCTTGACTTCGTCGACGGTGAAGGGCGTTATATCTCCACACCTAATGGCATCAAGATTTACACAGTGGCATCCGCTTTCAGAGGGCCAGAACGTGTTCTGTCACTTGAGCAGTGTATGGAGGGCGAGGGTAGAGAGCGGCAGGCAGAGATGGAACGGTTTGCAATGTATTTGCCTTTCAATCCCCCCGGTCACCACATCTATGACAAGAACTGGGAAACATATATTATTCCGGAAGGCATCGAGCTCCAAATCAAGCAAGATGGACACGCAGATCGATTCATTCCGATACCGGTGCGACCCCATGCTCCGACCGACAACGTTTTGCAACTTCAGCCTTGGCAACAGTGACGGTCAAATCACACCGTAGGCGAAGGGTTTTTTTCAGTCGGTGCAAGATCATCCTGCTGAGCATGCTGCAGGCATGCCAACTCCCTTTCTCTTCTTGATGTTTGTACAGACAATACGATTGGACTTTTCTTATGTATATCGCCTCTCGGTCCAAGATAATTGATTTCTGATTTACTATTACGCATTGTCGCATTATCCTAATTTAGAGGCTATGGCTTCACTTGCTGTGTTCCGTTCAAGCCAAGTTTTACCACTTCCCACCTTCTTCTCCTTCAGCATACCAAGAAACAACCAAAGAACGTATTAGTGAATCATAATACCGACCACCAAGCGTTCTTTGGCCTCAAAATGCCTACCAACATATTTGGGTCGCCTGTCCAATAGCCACTGAGGAACGAGGTCACGCCCGACAAATAAACTATCAACCAGGGTAACCTCAACGCCGACAAGAGGATATGATTCAGGGACCCCGTGGGGGACTCAGAAGAAATGTTACGCGACCGAAAGCCCTGGTGAGTCGGTCATGCAGGATTTCGACGAGAGTTTAACTCTCAGTAGATGGAAAGGGTTGACCTGGATTGCACGCAAGCCCCACTTTGACAAAATTCTCATCGCAAACAGGTAAGTCTGTTTCTGCTGTTCGACGTTGAAATTCAACTGTGGAGCTAGAGGAGAGATTGCATGTCGTGTCATTTGTACAGCTAAGAAGCTGGGCATCGAGACTGTGGCAGTTTGTAGCGATGTGGACAAGGACTCGCTTTATGTTCAGATGGTGCATACCAGTTTACGTCGTTCTTTGCCGTAATCAATGACATACTATGCAATTTTACAGGCGAATGAGGCGTACAATATCGGACCCGCCCTGCTGCTGCCGAGAGCTACGTCAGTCCTGGCATTTTGCCGTCTCGCGTGTTTGCTGAGCAATGAACTAGCTAAGAATGTACAAGATAACTCGTAGCGGCGCGCAGGTGGCAGAACCTACATGCTACCGTTCTTTACATGGTGCTGATCTCCACCCAGGCCGTTCACCCAGGGTACATTCCATAAGCCTGTCATAGCCAACCCAGATTTACAAGGCCTGTGACAGGTATGGGTTTTTGAGCGAAGATGGGAACGTCTCGCAGAGCCGGGGATTGTTTTCATTGGACCTCCCACAAGCGCCATTGTCAGCATGGGCTCGAAGAGGTTCGTACAACCTTATTTTGTAATTTAACTTCTTTTTGATTGATCTTGTTAACAGTGAATCCAAGAATATCATGTCGAGTGAGTTCATGTTAGGTGCTGCACGAAACATAGTGACGGACTCAGAGCTATCAAGGTGCTGGAGTACCATGTATTCCTGGCTATCACGGGGAGAACCAGGATGCAACCTTTTTGTTTGAGCAGGCTCAACAAATAGGTGCGTTATCAGGCTTTTTCTGATGACAACTCGTACTCAAGGCTGCCAAGGTTTTCCTGTGCTTATCAAAGCTATCCATGGAGGAGGCAAAGTGTGATATAGGATTGGAAGGGAATGCCCAGAGGCCATAGTCAAACAGTGGTATATAGCTAGATTTGGATATCTTACATATTATATTGATCTTTTGTCTTGAACCACCACCTTGTCAGCAGTCTTGCCATCCTCTTGCACTACATGTAGTGCTTTGTATAACTGTACTTCCTACAGTATGCATAATCATGTTGGGCCAGCTGAGTATCTTGTAACTGCCCATTGCTCACTCATGGGTGTTGATCCCAGATCCACCCATTCTTGCCTCCTCCTTCCCTCTTGGCTTCAGCTATGCGAGAAGTTCAGAGTGAATGCTTCACACAAAGGTATGAGGACCGTGATGACGCCCACCGTTGCTGCGTTCAATGAAGCGCTTCTGTCTGCACAACGAGAATCTCTCAAAGCGTTTGGGAATGACATCGTACTTGTTGAAAAGTACATTGAGCGACCTAGACATGTGGAAGTCCAGGTTTTCGCGGATAGCCTGGGCGGTGTCGTAAGTCTCTGGGAACGTGACTGTTCTGTTCAGACACAAAACCAGAAGATTATCCAGGAGGTACGTCGTTTGCTTTATTCGCAGATACGATTGATGCTATGTTTCAGGCCCCTGCACCTGGCCTTACACCTAAACTCTGTATGGATCTCAGTGCCAAAGCTGCTGCTGCACACGCCGTCAAATATGTTGGTGCAGGAACCGTCGAGTTTATTTTCGACAATGATACCCAGAGGTTTTATTTTATGGAGATGTAGGTTATCTTTACTACAACTTCTCATAAATTAACGGAACATCTCAAGGAATACCTGTTTACAAGTCGAACATCCTGTCACTGAAATGGTTACAGGTCTTGATCTCGTCGAATGGCAATTAGAGGTTGGCACATTCGCCCGTCTTGGTTTATCCGGATGCTCATCTTAAATCAAAGGTCGCATCTGGGAATCCTCTTCTGCTCGCTCAAGAATGTATCCCTCTTGTTGGTCATGCGTTCGAAGTGCGCATATATGCCGAGAACCCACGAAACAACTTCCTTCCAGACTCTGGATCTCTTCTCTACCTCTCAACGCCCACTCCAACACACATCTTCGCCCCTCCGTTTGCTCCTCTTCCTCCCTCTCAACCCTCCACCCGGTCAGTGTTGACACCCTTGCTCTCCTCGCATGACTCCATTTCCATCACTCCTTCCATCAGAATTGAGCAGGGCTTCACACAGGGGGCTCTGATAGGAGTTTTCTACGACCCCATGATTGCGAAAGTAGTTGTTCATGGAAGAGACAGGACGGAGGCTTTGCGCATGTTGCGCAAGGCATTGGACGAGTACCACGTCGTTGGTGTATCCACCAATGTAGAATTTTTAAGAATGTTGGCAAGCAATAAATCCTTTATCAACGAGGAAGTCGAGACAGGGTTCATTCCTGTTCGTTGCATCACTACTTGACATCACAAGGAAACTAATGAACTAACAGAAACACTTTGACGAGCTGTTCCCACCAGTAGACGAACCGATTCCTGAAATCCTTGCGCAAGCCGCTCTTTGTTGCTCTGTGAGACCATTCAAGTTCAATTGGGTCAACCACACAAGTTTCGTCCTGGACATCACTCACCTCATGTCAATTTGGAGGGGACAAATACCAACGTGTTATCACTCTGCAGGCTGAGAACACGTCCAATCAACCAGTGATTGTCAATGTCGCAAACACTACCCCAGGGCGCTTCGACGTTATTGTGAATACATCAAAGGGCACCACAAAGTTCTCCGATGTACCAGCTACGTTATCCTCGCCAACCACAATTTCCACAGAGCCAAACGCGAACTACTCCCAAATGACCATCGTGTCTCAATCTCCGCCAGCAGCACTCCTGGCGTCATCCTAACATGATGGAGCATCTTCATGTATTTAGCGATGGACACAAAACGACGCTTGTTTTGTCTTCGCCAAATTGGTTACTGTCCTTATCTCCTAAAAGCAACGAAAGGCGCTCTGAGAGCGCCAATGCCCAGCCTGGTGGTTGATGTGCGAGTGAAGCTCGGCAACTGCGTCGAGAAAGGGCAGGCTATCATTGTATTGGAGAGCATGAAGACAGAGACCGTGCTTCGTGCGATGCAGCAGGGGAGGTGAAAGCCGTTGGGTGCAAGAACGGTGAAATGGTAGAGGAGGGTCGGGAGTTGGTTGAAATTGAAGCAGATGAGGTGGAGCCGCCGTTGCCATGATTGGCAATAAATTGGGGGAAGGAGCGTCAACGAGGACAGTGTAAAATCTATGTAATGCTACATATATATAGTAGAATACAGATGATCTTCTGGAGGGTGGAATTCCAAGTTAAATTGTGGTCGTCATTATGCCACCGCCTGGCGTAGGTGTCATCGGATCTTGTCCAGACAACATCGAAGAAAAGATTTCGTCCTATGTCAGCTGGAAGAAAAAGAGCTCCACTGCCAGGAGTTTCAGGATTTTGGGTACCCTCAGGTGTGATATAAGGGTCATTCTCGATTTCTGCAGCATTTGAGGCATGATCGTCTGCTAAGGAAGTAGCCATTATCATACGGCGATCCCTGGGAGGTCTCTCTTCAATCGCTTTGGTGATTTCGAGCATTTCGTTCTCGCCTGTCCAAAAGCCAGCGAGTCAACTCATGTCATCATAGCCCTTGGCCTGTCCGAGAGTTTGCTTGAGTGCGATTGCGTCTGCCTTTTTGTAAACAATCCGGGGAGCCTTGAACTGTGCTACGCAGAACTTCGTCAAACCCCAATGATTGTCGAGGTATTTGCCCTGCCCTGTAGGCATTAGCAGGTGTGATGATGCGTAAGTGCAAATGCGTACCAAACGGAGACAAGCGGGTATAAGGGTCTTTTCGATATCCTTGAGAGGGTTCGACGAAAAGCAAGAAGGGTTGACTTCAGCTCCTCGCGCGATCATAACCGAATGCACTCCAGTCGTCTCCCGCACCCTCTTCGCGTCCTCCCAGCTCATACAATCATCATTCTCAATGACAGCTATACCCCTACCCAACCCCTCAACAAATTCAACGATCTCCCTCAACCGCTCAATAACAGCCCAGTCTTTCTCCCGCATATCTATTGTCCGACAATGAACCATCAAAGTGGTTATCTCCGTATTCACGATCCTTTTCCACGAGCTTCAAAGTATCCTGTTGGGATGGAAGCAAGCGGATCTTCGCAGTGACGGTTATCTCGGGGACATTTCCCTCCTCAAGGCAGTCAGGAATCAGGATGGAGCAGAGCAAGTCCAGGTTCGTGAGCGGCGCCGCACCCATCCCGGTGTGCGTCGAGAAGGGTTTTGGACATCCGCAGTTGAGGTCAATACCGGATACGTCTTGCATCACCATTTTGGCGGCTTGGACCGCGAGTTCGGGGTCTGAGGAACCAATCTGATAGATGAGGTAGGGTTTTTCAACTGGATGGCACGGGAGACGCTGGGAAGAACAAGCGGCACGTCGCACAGATTGCAGGCCCGAAATTTTAGCTGGGGTCTCGGCGTATGCATACAAGCAAGCTGACCTCATTCGTCGTATGGCTAGACGTTTTGCGGAGGATTGGCTAACAATTTTGGCAAGGAAAGATATCCATCCAGACTGGGCCGAAAAATACCCATCGTGAAAGGAGTCCCAGAAGCAAAAAGTTCCCAAGGATGATTTCGAAGGAGAATGTGAAAATGAGGAAATGGCTGAGGATGATGGCCTTGATTTTGATCAGTCCCGATCAGAGAGGATATACAAGAGTGGACACACACACACACACAGAGGAGGATTACAACACATTACACACGTCTTTTGGTGTGCCGAAAACTACAAGCTGATTACAAGTGTGATGAATCAATATTACATTACGTATCTGCATTCTGCAGGGGGCTCGCTTCGCCATTCCGCAATGAGCAAGCACAAGGAACGAGCGCAAGCTCATTATCGGATAAGATAACGACTGAGCCAAATAGACCTTGTTTGTACTCATAAGTACAAACACTTATGCAAACAGCTTGGGAATCTACATGGCTTCGGAAGGAAGACATCATCCTGCTCAACGAATGGAAATATTGCCTTTCCTTTGGCAAGTTCCTCCGAACTGAGGAGAGCCGAATCTCTTTCACGTTTTGCTAGCATCGTCTGTACGGTGTAAGCTGGCTACGGGGAAATGAAGAGTCCAACCCTCCTGTCCCTCCCGGAAGGCTGCCCACACCACTTTGGTTACTCTCCCCCAACATAAGTACCTCTGCCCAACCGACCAACTTATTCCGAACTGAGGGGGCGTGGGATCTTGAAAATGAGGAAGAAAGTCAACGCTTGACGATCTAGCGAGCAGGACGGAGTAGAGCACCAGGTTGTCTTCCACACATTGTTTTGGACGAGGATGGACACTCCATGTGTAATTCCTGCTTTCGAGGTTCCTACCAGGAATCTATCTATACTCAGAAACAGCTGAGACCTTTGGTTTGCCTGCTTAAGGACTTGTTCAATGTTGGCTCAAATGAAAAGAGACTACCGACGCGACTTGCCAGAGAGATTCATCTTGAATTGGACTGTTGACATCCTCTGGGGCGCATCTGGGAAATAGATAGATAGATATATTCTGGACGGTCCCAATAAGGAACAACTATGAGATCCGCAGTTACTCGACATGCTAACCGCCAATGCTACGTGGGGCATCGAATTTTCGAAGTCTCGTTCAGCTGGCAGGAAGACGACGATCCTCTTTGAATTAGAAGGCCTGGCGAATTCCCTGCCTTTTCGTCGCACTTAAAAGGGTGTTCCATACCAATGAGCAACTTAACTTTCTTCGCCCTCGACAAGGTAACGTCGTGTTTGTTCCTCAGCTGGTCAAGATTGAATTCAAATGATTTTTGCCAGGTCGCTCGGACAGTCAATGTCATGCCTTCACGCTTCATCGGTGCTTCCGGCACATTCACTGTCGGGCAACGTCAGATAGACATCCATCTCCCGGCCCCTCCAATGCATGGCTGGATTCTCAGACGCCGTCTCGTCCACATCTGCCATACACTGACGCAGGGATTCCTGCTCGTGGAGGTTGAGTTGTGGCCTAATCATTGGGTCTATGCCCCTTCCTTCGGCATAGTCAGTGTTACGAATTATGGTCATATGATATGGCCGCCATTACCCCATGGAGTACCTCACATTCCTGTAGTTGCCCTCCACAGTGCTTACGCCTTCATTCACGGTCTCTTGATGCCTTATGGCTACCGCCTCACTGTCCACCGAATTCAACATGCTCCCATCCCATACTGGCATTTTCTATATGTGCCTCACAAACGCGCGAACCCTCATGTGGAAATGGTCATCGACCCGCTTCAGAATAGCGTTTTTTTCGGGGAGATAAAATATGGTGGCCAAATCCAAAGTTGGCAGATGATGCAGATTTGATGGGACTGTCGTTGTCTAGTGAAGGTTGTTTTTGATAGCAATATATATCGATATCATCAGTAGACTGGGCTTGCCAACGGTGCACAACGGAGACCAACAGCCAATCATATGATTTCAAAAATGATCTAAATATTACGGATTGGAAATGTATCATATCCAAAGCTCTGATTTTGTCCAATCTATTAGAAATAACATGGGGGATCAAGGAAGAACTAAAAGAGTGAAAAAGAAAAAACACCCAAACCAAGGTCTGACGAAATGCAAAAACCCAATTGAAGTTTAGCCCAACCCTCAAATCAGTCCCTTTTCACTAACCCCGGCATCCTCATCACGAATCCTCCGATTCTTGGACGCCCTCTTTGAGAGCGCTCAGACCCTCTCTCCATAGTTATTAAAACACAAACAGAATAGGCGCAATCGCCAACACAAGAAGCGCTAACAATGCCCCATGTACTGGAAGCCCATGCGGTGGAACATTGGGTTCATTTATGGCACCGATCTCTTGGCGCATGAGGGTCTTGGCCGCCATGGCCATTGCGGCGTAGTTTGAGTAAGAGTTGATGATGCACAAGTTGGCCGAGACGTATAGGAGAACCATAGCGAACCCGAAGACAACGCCTGAGACGACGGACATCCAGTGGACGTGGCGGTATGCACCGGTGAAGGCGAAGATGAAGAGGGCCGTTGGCATGATGCTCGGAAGTTATGAATGAGATTTCTAGGCCGTCGGTGAAGCCTCGAATCTCGCTAAAGGCAATGGGGAAGGCGAAGAAAAGGAGGCTGTATACGAAAGAAAGGTCTGTGCGGTGATCAGTATTTTCTCCGTCTCACTGTTATCTTGGGAGCTCCATCATCACCAGCGATATGGGCTTTCAAAAATGCTCCATATTCAACAAATAATCACGAACCTCACAATTATGTACCTGCTTTGTTATGGGCTTCAGTCTTGGTGTGTGTATCTTCCATCCATCACCTGCCCTCTTCTGATTCTTTTCAGACCTCTTTTTCTTGCACCAAGTCTGTGGCCGTCGTCCTATTTACTGTGTCAGCATCTTCCTCTATTTCATCTTCACGCTACCAAGCGTGCTGGCGAAGAACGCTGCTACCCTCGCCGTCGCAGGCGTGATTGCTGGGCTCTGCGCATCAGCACCCATATGCAATGTCGGCGGCACCATATCCGACGTCTGGGCTACAAATCCGTGGGGCTCCCAGGGATCACTTTTCCGGAACCCTCTTGTACGTGCTACATCGTTTTTTTTGATTTTTTTAGATGCTGAGTTTGCCATATCAGAGTGGGTCAATACTTTCCATTCCTCCACTGATTCCTACCGGATTCCGCGGATTCCGGCCGGAATCCTAGAATTCCGTGGATTCCAGCCGGAATTGACAGGAATCCGACTGGAATAGACAGAAATTTCAGTACAAATCTATACTTCTCGATTCCCCCTACAATTCCACTTTAGCTAGATGTCATATGACTTAATCTGCACTTATCAAGACCTCCTGAATTACTTGTGTAATGCAGTCAGTCAATCTATTATTCTATTCTATGCTGATAACTTAAACTTAGGAATTGCTTATGATATTCAAATTTGAACATAAATAATTCAGGTGTATTCACTAGAATTACATGAGATTATTCTACTACAAAATTATCTTACTACATAGAGTGTTAAAGGGAGGGGGAGGGATGGAAGGGAGGGGGAGAGGGGTGAAGGAGAGAGGGGTGATGGGAGAGGGAGTGATGGGGAGAGGTGGTGGGGAGTGATGGAGAGGGGAGGGAGTGGTGGAGGAGGGAGGGAGTGATGGAGGGGAGGGAGTGAGGAAGAGAGGGGGGAGGGAGGGAAAGAGGGGGGGGAATGGAGAGAGAGGGGGCATGGAGGGAGGGAAGAGGGACAGAGGGAGGGAAGGAGGGAGGGAGGGAAGAGAGGGAGGGTGGATGGAGTGGTGGGGACTGATGGAGGGGGGACGTCGTCGTCGTCGTCCGTTGACGTGGGCGTTGTCTGCTAACGTCGTCGTCGTCGTCCGCTTATGTGGTCGTTTTCCGCTGACGTGGGCGTCGTCGTCCGCTGACGTCGCTGTCGTTGTCCGTTGACGTGGGCGTCGTCTGTTGATGTGGTGGCGGTCCGTTGACGTGGTGGTGCGTGGGTCGTCTGTTCGCGTGGCCCTCCGTTGACGTGGTGGGGCGCTGACGTGCTGTCCGTCCCTCGTTGTGGGCGTGGTCGTCGTTGCGTAGCGTCGCGTTGTCATTGTCGCGTCGCCGTCGTGTGGTGTTGTGGTTGTTGCGTTGGTCGCCGTCGTGTCACGTCGTCGCGTCGTTGTGTCGCGTCATCGTTGGGTTGTCGTTGGGTCGCGTTTTGGTGAGTGTTAGCGGGGTGGGTTGGGATGGAGGAGGGGGGGGGACTCACCTTTGAATGACGACGAACGACGACGTCGTCGTCGTTCGTCGTTTGGTTGCCACGTCGCTATCAGCGACGTGGCATCGGTGACGTGGCGTTCCCGTGTTTGGTGGTCGTGGTTGCCAGTTGACAAGCGTTGTGGGTGGTGGTGACCACAGGTGATGGTGGTGACGTGGCGATGGGTCGGCGTCGTCGACGATGGTGGTGGTTGAGATGAGAGAGTGGGTTGTTTGTTTCTGATGCCCAAATCAAGCGTCGGCAAACGCCGACGCTTGATTTGGGCATCAGAAATTCCGTTCCGTCTCGTTCCGTGGCTATTCCTTCCGGTTGATCACCGGAATTCATTCCGGCGGAATTTGAATTCCATTCAAAATTCCGCGGAATTGTTTGATCAATTTGGCAGGGCCCTCTGCCAAATTTGATTCCTCCGGAATTCCAGGAATTCCACGGATTCCGCCGGATTCCGGCAGGAATCAGTGGAGGACAATAAAGACCTCGAGTGGGTCCCTGTATCGGCCCAAGTTGGATTTACATGCGTGCGGGCTGGCGATGGACCTAATTCACCTTCGTCGGCGCCTGTTTCATTTTTATGCTGTTCATTTCCGAGACTCTCGCCCCTGTCGTCCTGCGCAGGAGGCCTAGGCCTAGGGCCCAAGAGGCTAAGAAAAGAAACGGGTGATAAGTATCGGACCCTCGAAGAGCTGGAAAAACGCCCTTTCTCCAAGATACCCATTGTGATCTTCATCTGTTAGCATCGCAAGTTTCTCTCTCTGGCATTGGGATGAAATATAATCACCTCTTGGCACAGTGACGTCTTGGCCGTTGAGGCTGAATGCTTCTGGTCATCAACCATGATGTGTTTCTGAGTTTCAAGGAAAGTGACGTGATGGCGGGGAAAGTGACGTAGCTCCCCAACCTCAACCCCCCGGACACATCATGTGACTTATTGATATCTTATCTAACCATCATGTCATTTTGACGAAGTTTCTACACCTCAGTAATGATAAATCTTCTGTTTAGATGGACGGAGCAAGTTAGGGTAGGATATGTAGGGATAAGCATAGGCTCGTGACCAGCCATTTCTTCAAACTCCGCAAGCTCCATTCAAGAAACGGCTGGGACAAACGAGCACCCTTTGGCAGGGTCACGCTTTTGTGACACAGGACTTAGTGAAATTTCATGGTTCACACTCTGTACTGTACAACCACAACGACAGCGCGACTCGACCACTCACTCACCCCTTCCCCTGAGTCTTCATCACAACCAAGGGGTTCTTTCCAAAACCTTCCATCTTCTCGATCTCGTTTAAAGCCGCCCTCTGGTTCTCTTGCAACACTCTCATCCACCACCGCTTTTGCCGACATCTTCAACTGGCGTCGCCGCTGGATTTTCGAGGGGTGGACCGAGATTAGTTGGGGGTTTGAGAGTTGCAGGCCCTGGCCACAGGTTAGTTGGGGGTTTGAGAGTTGCTGGAGCCGGCAGCTTAGATGGTGGCCAGAACATGGCAGGTGGTGATTTTTTGCCTTTGGTACATGTATCCTCGCACGATAATGAATTGGAATCAGGATCGTGCAGACGGGTGTCAGGTTTTCCAAATGCGTCGAGGACCTAGAAGATCCGCAATGTTCGCATGAAACAGTCCCGGATTCCCTGCACTCCCAAACATCGCATTGCTTCCACTTTCATGGCCACTTCGGATTGGTTCGAGAGCACGTAATCGAGTGATGGACAGCTGGTCACCCGCGAGTACAAGAAAGAGTAGCAAAGTCGTTGAAGTTGTCAGACAAATGTCGTCATAGCCACAGTCCTCAATCCTCACAAGGCACCCTTGGCTGTAGTCCTATGCCTTATATTCTGCAAGAATGCACTTTATTCATTTCCATAGGGAGTGCATTTGACCACTTGGTCAGGATGTGGGTTAATGCACAGCTTGCTGTAGGGTGGGAAGAGGTATTGTTGATATTATATAGGTACATATTTATTATTTAATTCTGAGGAGACATTTATGTCCTACAGCTTTGTTTCTCCTAGAAAGAACACCTGAAACTTTACCATATATATATTTGATGATGTTCTGACACTCCTAAATAGTTTCCCTCTGTCGAATCTGACCAAAATAGGCTGGATATGACAAATCCATTTCGGATGACCTTGGACCTTTTGATGCCTTTGGTACACAATTGTCAACAATGCATAGTTTTAGTTCTGAGGAGATATATATGACCTACAGCTTTGTTCCTCCTAAAAACCACCTCTGAAACTTCACCAAATATATGTTTGATATTGTTCAGACCACTTCAGATAGTTTCCCTCTGTCAAATCTGACCGAAATAGCTGGATGCGACAAACCCTTTTTGGATGACATTGGCCTTAGACGCCGTTGGTACATAGATGTAAACAACAATGAAAAAAACTTGAAAAAAGCTAGCCACTTCTACAACACGACATACGAGGAAGAAAAAACAGTAAAAAGCATGTAATGAAGGATCTGATAATATACATTTTAAAAAAATACAAGAATCAGCTGTCAACGACCTCTCAAGAATTACATATGCCCTATAGCGATGCAGCGTTGTCCGTGCATCTGCCCTCTTGCAGTAATTGATGCCATCCCCGAAAGAGCAAACCAGGAAGTGTCCGAGGAGGGAAAGGCATCCGTCGCCCCCGCTTGCTGCCGTGCACTTCCGCCTTGTTCTTGACGCAGTTGAGTCCAATCCTGCATTGGCTACGCTCACTGCATATCCGCCTGGATCGTCGCCGTGTGGTTGTCGGCCTGGGACGTAGTGGCGTCGTTGTCGACCTGGGACGTAGCGGCGTCGTTGTCGTCCTGGGACGTAGTGCGTCGTCATTGCCCTGGGTCGTCCGTGGCGGTGGCCCTCGCATCGTGGTGGTACGTCGTTATCCGTGGTCGCCGTGTCTTTGCTTTGTGCTCGTCCGTCGTGGTCGCACGATGGTCCCTTGTCCCTCGTGGTCGTATGATCGTCCCTTGTGGTCGTATGATCTTCCCTCATCCCTCGTCATTGTCGTCAATGAAGGACGACAACATCTGTCCAATGGTCAGAGCGAGGAGTGGGGAGGACAGGGCTATATACTGACCTGGAAACACCTACTGCAACCCGAAGTGGCCATCCCTCGCATCCATCATCCCCGCTTGCTACCATGCGCTTCCACCTCGTGCTTGACGTTGTTGAGTTCGATAGAACGTATGATGCCCTGGATCGTCGGCGTGGCGTCCTCGATCCGATAACGACGAACAACGTTGTTCGTCGTTTGGTTCCACGTCGTGGGTTGTGGTGGTGGTGATGAGCACTTGTCACGCGTTGTCGTTTGAATGGCGATGATGTCGGGCACTCATCGCCATCCGTGGGTGGTAGGCAATCGTGGCCGTCGTGGTCGTAGTGGTGGGCGTCCGCCTGTAGTCTGACTGGTGATGATGGTCGGCACTCATCCCCGTGGGCAATTGTGGCCGTTGTGGTAGTGGTGGTGGGTGGTCACCTGTAGCTTGAGTGGTGAGGAAGGGCGCTCATCGCCATCCGTAACTGGTGGGCACTCGTGGCCGTTGTGATGGTAATGGTGGGCGGTCGCCGTTGTTGGTGGAGGGTGGTGATGGTGGATCGCCGTCATATGACGGCTCTTGGCGTCATGGGTGCCGTAGTTCTGAGATTTGACGTCGACATGGCACGCCAACGGTCCGGTGGTGGTGCTGTTGGCAACAATCCAATGAGGAAAGACGGGGTGCTGGTGTAGGATAAGCTTACCATGTCCTTCATCCAGTGGTTGATCCCTGCGGAAACGTCGACAGATCGTGGACGATGACTCGGGGGCGACCTTGTTTTTGAGAGGAATGGTTAATGGAGTGGCCGTGGATACAGTGAGTTGTTTGTCGCATACTTGTGAACGGAGGGGACGATGGCAAGAGTCTTGCCATCGTCTTGCCGCAAGACGATGGAGTGGTGGACGTGGCATACTCAACTACCCATCAATAGCGCTCGGAAAATGCCGAGCGCTGAAGGAGCGCTGCGCGCACTTCCTCGCGCACTTGCTATTGAGGGAGAAAAAATACGGAAAAATGTATTTCAAGGTTCTAAGTAATAGAACTAACATTTGAGATAGGTAGCACTATGTATTTTTAAGGCAAGGAATAAAAGTCAGAAAAGTTGCAATCTACACCTGAGATTCCGTTGCTTTATAGTGACCCATCTGCACCAATCCTATCACCTGTATCTCCAAAATTCTCTGATTTACATAAAATGATGGGAATCTATTCAGTTTTCTATTCTCAAGATTTCTATGTAAGTTTCATGGCCATTGTATGGTTTAAGTGGACACAGTATAGTTAAAGTCTGAAGAAATACACCCTATTCAATGACTTTCACAACAAAACCTTCATTATCAAAGTGAATACAGTACTCACAAATTTTATATCAACACCCACCTTGAGCTAAGAAGAGGTAAATCAGATTCCCTCAAAATCAGGCAAGCAGAGCAAGATTTCCCAACACAATTCAATGTTTTGAAACCCTCCTAAAAATTCAAAAGTTGGAACAAGACTTTCAGGTGTGTTCTTTCACTCAAAATTTGACACTGCCTGTCCTAATATTCTTTTGCTTATGCACTGAATGCTGGTAGGCTTGTATTAGTTTACAAGTTGTCTGGAATGATATGTTTTTGACATTTACAGAGAGAGATACTCCTTTTCTGCAATTTTTATCCAACTTTTGATAAGAGAGCAAGTCCAATGTTGTAAATTGAACATACTGATATGTATTATCTATGTCAGTGTGGTGTTCCCTTCCTCTGCTGGCTCAATTTCAGTTGTTTTTCCGATGTTTTTTTGAGAACTTTGCATCTGTTTGTCTACAGCTTCAAAGATGTCATCCCAAATCACTACGTCGCATCCATCCACTTGCGAGGGCGCCGTGAATGTAAAACATAAAATTTTGGATTCTGTTGTACTTTTAGAGTACTAAAATGCATATTTTACATTAAATACAAAGGTAGAGGATGAGTAACCGTACCTTTTGGAGATCTGGGCACTAGGGGTAACTATTTGTACTTATGTGGCAACGCCTTCGGCAACGTCATCCAGCTGGAACCTGAGCCATCCATCCGAAAAGCTGCTGAATTGAAATACAAAATACATACTATATGATGCAAACCAATTGAAATTGAAGAAGTATGGAGTCAAATCCATCAATATATTGAATGACACCCTCGAAAGCGCACTTTTCGTGATTCCGCTCTCAAAGATTACCTTTGTTGATGGTTGTTTGTTACCTAGAAGAGAACAAAAGGTCATCCGGAACATGACTTGCGCATCCATCATCTCCACACCTCTGATTGAGGCGGAAATTTTTTGAAAAAATCGAAAATATATTTCTACATTACTTGGTAGCTTTCAGTAGCTGTAACACAAGTTTTGATGGAGAAAAATGAGAATCATTACAATTGGAATATTCTGGTGAAATGCAGCTTTTTTAGAAGAATTATAACATAGAAAAACATATGTGGATGCTCTTTTGGAAAGAAAAACATACACAGAATACAGGAAAACATACCAGTCAACAATGCTCATCCAGGATGTACCATTTCTAAGAATTTTCAATCATAAAACATATCTGAGCTATATTTAGATCTGTCAAACATTCTGGATCCCAAGAAAAAACATATTTGGATGCTCTTCAGACAAAAAGAAAACATCCACAGAATACAGAAACACATACCAGCCATCAATGCTGATCCAGAATGTGAGATTTTTAAATCATCAAACATATCTGAGCTATATTTGGATTTGTAAGAAATTACAAACATTCTGGATCTCAAGAAAAAACATATCTGGATGCTCTTTAGGTAGACAAAACATACAGAAAACATATCAGTGATCCAGAATATCCCATTTCTGAGAATTTCTAATCATGAAACACATGTGAGCTATATTTAGATTTGTAATGAATCACAAACATATCAGGCTAAAAATAGATGCTATAGAACGATATTATAAGCAGAAAACATATTCTGGGGGTATATTTTATTATAGCTGCAATGGTTTTTATTTTTGAAAGGCTTTTTTTTAAATATTCCAACATTCCACAGCCTATGGCATTTTGGCCAAGTGGCCAATTGCACACCCTATGGAAATGAATAAGGTGGAACATTCCAGGTCAATTTGGTCTAAAACTACAGCCTGGGCTGCACAAGGTGTCGAAAAAAATCTATTTTTCAACTCTACTGTATTCACATTATTTGAATTAAATAAGCTATCTAAAGATGTAGCCAGAAAAACTTTTTTTGTGATGTTTCGGACGAGGTGGGTGAATGTTCGCAGAAATTTCTCTAAGTCAGCGTCACACGCAGGGGTCCCTGCCAAACTGTGTTCGTTTGTCCCAGTCGTTCTGAGGTGTTCTTATTTTTCGCAGTCCGCCTGATGTTTGACCCCACAACAAAGCCACAACAAGTGGCAAACACCTCAGAACAACTGGTTAGCGAGTCTATTGCATGCGTGATATTTTGTTGAGCACGTGCACAGCACCAAGGCCAAACAAGATCAAATAAACCAAACGCTGGAACTAAACTACGATCGATTATGCTTATCCTAGACTTGCTAACCAGTTGTTCTGAGGTGTTTGCCACTTGTTGTGGCTTTGTTGTGGGGTCAAACATCAGGCGGACTGCGAAAAATAAGAACACCTCAGAACGACTGGGACAAACGAACACAGTTTGGCAGGGACCCCTGCGTGTGACGCTGACTTAGAGAAATTTCTGCGAACATTCACCCACCTCGTCCGAAACATCACAAAAAAAGTTTTTCTGGCTACATCTTTAGATAGCTTATTTAATTCAAATAATGTGAATACAGTAGAGTTGAAAAATAGATTTTTTTCGACACCTTGTGAGGATTGAGGACTGTGGCTATGACGACATTTGTCTGACAACTTCAACGACTTTGCTACTCTTTCTTGTACTCGCGGGTGACCAGCTGTCCATCACTCGATTACGTGCTCTCGAACCAATCCGAAGTGGCCATGAAAGTGGAAGCAATGCGATGTTTGGGAGTGCAGGGAATCCGGGACTGTTTCATGCGAACATTGCGGATCTTCTAGGTCCTCGACGCATTTGGAAAACCTGACACCCATCTGCGCGATCCTGATTCCAATTCATTATCATGCGAGGATACATGTACCAAAGGCAAAAAATCACCACCTGCCGTGTTCTGGCCACCATCTAAGCTGCCGGCTCCAGCAACTCTCAAACCCCCAACTAACCTGTGGCCAGGGCCTGCAACTCTCAAACCCCCAACTAATCTCGGTCCACCCCTCGAAAATCCAGCGGCGACGCCAGTTGAAGATGTCGGCAAAAGCAGTGGTGGATGAGAGTGTTGCAAGAGAACCAGAGGGCGGCTTTAAACGAGATCGAGAAGATGGAAGGTTTTGGAAAGAACCCCTTGGTTGTGATGAAGACTCAGGGGAAGGGGTGAGTGAGTGGTCGAGTCGCACTGTCGTTGTGGTTGTACAGTACAGAGTGTGAACCATGAAATTTCACTAAGTCCTGTGTCACAAAAGCGTGACCCTGCCAAAGGGTGTTCGTTTGTCCCAGCCGTTTCTTGAATGGAGCTTGCGGAGTTTGAAGAAACGGCTGGTCACGAGCCTACGCATGCAAGTCCACGCTTGCTGGCGCAAGCGTGGATATATGCTCACAGCCGAGACACTTCCTGCAATTTGAAGGACCTGAAGATGTGAAGTCTTCTCCTCCTTTCCGCTTCCGACTATTGCGGCACTTTTCACAGGTTTTGTTTGAGTTCAAGAAGTATTTAGCCGTGACCACGGATCTATTGATTTTTCTTATCTTTGCTTGTTATCAACAGAGCTTGCAACCTTGCGACGTAAAGTGACTGACTATGTTGCAGCACGGAGGATTTTACAGAGAAGACGTAGATCCTGATTTTCTTCAAGTGGAGGAGCTGGCAGCTCCGTAATTACACACAGATCATCAATGTACACTAGAAATATAAAAGATGTTGACATAGTTGAGTCTTTAGGGATGAGGTGGGAGGGTCTTGAGAAAAAATGCTCGTGTATTGTGCTGATCTGTGTTAGATGATCAGCCAAACTCCTTGTTTAAGTTGAAGAGGGGGTCGGCGGCGCCGAGGAAGCGAGATTCTCACCGTGCAAAATAATAGTCTTCGTTGTTGAAGAGAGAACAGCGGCACCTGGAAGACTATTATTTGAAGAGAGGTGAGAGTTCGTCCTGCAAGGGGAAGCATGACGTGCTTACCTGGGATGTCTCACAAGAGCTGGGAGGCAGCACAAAGGAGAGACCCAGGCTATATACCTCTTTACGAACCATAGCGCCTGACTCAGCGTCGCTATTGAATAGCACTGAGCCATGGCAGCATGAAGAGAGGTATTATTCAGGAGATGAGTAAGTGACTTGCGGCAGTGCCGCTGATGAATTCGGCGAGGCCGAATTCACGTGAGCTGGGCCCAGAGGCTTCTGAAAATGCTCCCCTCCCTTGGAACCCGCATTTATGACAACCTCTGCCAAAGCGCTCTTACTGAGGGTCACAGGTAGCCGATAAACGATCTAGTCTTTGACTAGATCCTGATTTTCTTCAAGTGGAGGAGCTGGCGACTATAAGTCGTGAAAATGTTGTGTGTGGGGGATGGTGGTGGTAGAGAAGATGATAGCGAAAGCACTTGAAGATGGTTTGGAAAGATTAAAGAAGGGTACAGAAACAAATTGCGGCAAGCTGTTGCTCGGCTCGTATGGTAGGATTGTCACGTATGTAGATTTTCCATGCTTGGGAGGACCAACGACCGAGTGCTTGAATAACGGACTCTGAGAGGCCTAAGCTGGCGTAATACGTAGCTGCGCCAACACGTGGGGAGTGACCACCAAAGTCCCTGTCAAGGAGCAAGAAGAATTTTCGGTCGAACCAAGAGCGGGTGGGAATGGATCCATTAGCGCAGATGAATAGAGTGGGGCGAGTGCCATGCCGGCGGTCACGGTGTGTTATATAGTCGTGCATGAGTGCAATAGGGTTGGCGGAATCGTGGTGAGTGAATAGTACATCTGTACCATGATAGAACGGGTCTCCCTTGTTGTGAAGCGTTCACTCTGAACTTCTCGCATAGCTGAAGCCAAGAGGGAAGGAGGAGGCAAGAATGGGTGGATCTGGGATCAACACCCATGAGTGAGCAATGAGCAGTTACAAGATACTCAGCTGGCCCAACATGATTATGCATACTGTAGGAAGTACAGTTATACAAAGCACTACATGTAGTGCAAGAGGATGGCAAGACTGCTGACAAGGTGGTGGTTCAAGACAAAAGATCAATATATTATGTAAGATATCCAAATCTAGCCATATACCACTGTTTGACTATGGCCTCTGGGCATTCCCTTCCAATCCTATATCACACTTGTGGTAGGGAAGGTGATATTGCATGCAGTTATTCAGAAACGACAGTGACGCACGCTTAATCACTTTCCTCCAATCCCATTGATCTCTATCGTTTTTCCACACCAGCTCACCCAGACGATGACACCTGTAAAAACAGCAGGAAAGGAGTGTGGCAAAGAGGAGGTCGTCGTATGCATGGGTGGTATACGCGACATGCGCAAAAGCTTCGAGATGGGAGAGGTGAAGTGGTTGCTTCCGACGAATCGGGTCCGCGCGAATTTTCTTGGATCCCCATATGGTCGATTGGACAAGGGGATGCGCCCGATTGGTGTCAAATTCAGGGTAGATGTCTTTGAGAAAGTGTCACGCGCCTGTGAGATATTTTGGACCAGAGGCTATGTATTTTGATGTGTAAGCGATATACCGTGCCAGGGTCTGAGGAGTAGGGGTGAGGGGCAAGGAGAACTTGAGGCAGAAGGAGATGTAGTCCCGGGCTCCAGTGGCGTAGCCCTTTATCGTGCTTATTTCGATAGAATTCACTTGAAGGTGTAAAGCACGATCATCAATGGACTCAAGCGACATTGAAGGGCGGACAGTCTGCCTATGAGTGGACTGTCCACCCAAGATGCCTAAAAGGACTTCCTCCATCGCGCCGGCAGGAGATCACGAGGTGGATCGAAAAGGTGGACGCGGATGGATGGAAATTTTCGATGAAATTCATCGAAAAGAAGGCGAGATAGTAAATCAGCCTTGATATTTTGTTTGCCCTCGATATGCCGAACACGCAAGTCAATTCCAGAGCAGAGAATAACTTGAGCAACGCCAAGGAGAATACTACTGTGCATAGGTTGAGCTGCGGATAAGCTGTTAAAAACCCCAACAGAGTCGAGGCTATCTGTAAAGATCAAAAGGTGTGCGGGAGGATGTGCAAAGTTAGATGTGATGTAATGGATTGCAGACAGGATCGCGAGCAGTTCGAGGAAGAATATGTCAACTTTCTCGGCGTTGGGTGTCACGTTTTCGGAGTGGATTTTATAGACAAAGCCTTCGTCGTTGTATGTGAAAGCAAAGGCGTCAGATAAGTTGGCATTGGTCCAAACAGTGAGGTCGGCATGGGAGTCATCCCAGAATCCGCTGTCGACAAAACGAACACCGATGGCTTTAGGTATCGTGTCTGCAAGCCATAATAAATCAGAACGGATGGTACTGTTGATGAAAATAGGGGGATTGCGTGTTTTTCCACTAGTTTTGCGGTAGAGTTCTGATAATGCGGGCCTACCCCATGGCAAGACATTTAGAACCCAGTTAAGGTGTCCACCGAGGCACTGCCATTCACGGAGACGAGGTTGTCGGTTAGGTGTGGCGAGAAAGACGTGAATTTTTGAAATGATGTTGTCGATTGACTCAGGCGTTAAGGTGATAGTACCACAGTTGATGTCAACAAAGAATCCAATTATTTTTAAAACGTCGCCATGGTCTTGTTTCTTGTCTTCAAAGGGACACGAGATCATTTCCCAGAGTAACAATAATTGAACCTGGCAGTAAGGTCGGAGACGACCATGATAATAAACTAAGTTGTCATCAAAGTCCCATCCGAAGAAGTTGTCCATGTAAACATGTAAACTATTGATGTTGCACTTATAGATGGCAAGCCAGCAAATAAGACTAGAAACTGCACACCAACATCGTGGAGAAGCTCGGTTTCCAAACACAAGTCGTCTAACAATATAAAGTTGACCGTCGACTGTGACAATTTGCCGTAACTGCCAAATAGGGTGTGCTGGTAGATTGAGGAAGGCAGATGCGACATCGGATTTAAAAAGAATAAGATGCCGACCAGGATTTTCGGCTCGAGCTTGTCGTAATGTTTGGCCAAAAGGGTGCATATCATCATATTTGACATGTGCCTCAGAACGAGGTATGGAGTCGTTCAATCCCGAGCTTTTGTGATCGGTAACAACTCGTGGTTTTTCGTTTTGCCAAACTACAAACATTGGAAAGAATTTCATGTTAGGACGAAGAGTTGATAGAGGTAATGCCTTGGACCATCTGTTAGCGGACAACTCTTTGTCACGGAAGAGACGGATGGCGTCAAGATCAATATCCTCAGAGGCATAGTTTTCAGAGATGTCGGAGAGTTCATCTTTCCAATCTCCTTCATCAAACGGCCAGAATCCATTTCGAAGACCATGCATAACAGATTTGACAAAAGGCTGATTGGGATGATCACGAAGTAGGTGTTCAAACTGGTCAACATCAAATGGAGTGTCAACCTTGATGAAATCACGCATTTCGTCAAGAGTAGCTTGGATAGATGGGTCATTAATAAGATGTGGTGGGGGACAAGGCAATGGAAGAGCGGATTCTGTGTCAAGAGCTGAAGGCGACATTTGTTTATTATTACTATTGGACCATACATAGCATTGACGAAAACGCGGTGGATCAATAATGGACTGGTTTGTTCGTTTGCCAGTACTCGGTAACGTTCTAGGCCCTTCCTGAGCTGCCGTTTCCGCCCTCTGAGTGGCGACTGCTATATCCTTTTCCACTGTGAGCCTCGAGAGAAGAGTTGCACGGCTCCTTTTCTCGTGCTTGATGTTTCCCTCCACATTCACAACAGATACCATGCTTGCGCCGATTGATACACGGGTCAGAACAGATCCCACGGTTCCAGTTTTGGCATGGTACTGTCGCGCGTTTTGCTGGAGTGTCATAGGAGTGTTCAGCCATTTCACGCTTTCGAAACATTTGCGCAAGGAGGGGGAGATGAAGCCGGCCACGGTCATCCATGCGATATGGGTTTCGTGCATAACGGTCTCAAGCTTCAATGTCGAACTGGATGGCAACACTAGCATCGAATGGAGCCACGCGGAAGAGGTCGATAACCATCTCGCAATAGCTTTGAAGCTCTTGTTGACAGTGAGGGAAGAGAAGAAGGACACCAGACTTCCAGGCAGTGAAGACCCTAATCCACTCAGCTTCATGCTTAACGGGCTTTTTCGCAGAGTACTGATCCTTTCGAACAAGCGCATAACCCCCGGCAAAATCCTTGGCTTCATCTTGATGACTATAGCCTCGATCCATCGACGCGTAAAGTTTTTCGAAGTTAACATATTGGTCTTGAATGATATTCCGCCATATGGTGCGTGGAATCGGATCGACAAGCGGTTGGAGTTGCATGAGGTCGATGAGGGGGTCGACAGCTTTCTCCGAAGCATATGCTTGTCGCAGTTTCCACATAGTTTGTAGGTGGGAGTCATTAAGCGCATGTTCGGAGAGGGAGGTAAGGTGTGGAGCTGCAGCGAAAACCAAGGCTGGAATGGAAGATGAAGAAGATGAGGGGTGATTGTCAAGAAGGCTAACAATGTTGTCGAGAGAAAGCAGGCCGTCATGAGACGTGGACAGGGAACGCAGTTGTTCCAGCTTTGCTCGCAGCAAGCTCCATTCAACGTCCTCTGTAATATTAGCCGCTGGTTGCTGCTCTCCTTGAGATTCTCAAAGAAGCTGATCTCGCTTTTCTCGAAAGTCAGCGACCTCTTCACCAGAAAGTCCAGAAGGAGTAGCTTCACGAGAGGGATGGTGAGAGACGTTTGAGGTCTGTGAGGGTTGTGTGGTTGACGAAGCCTGGGACGGTTGGCCTCGACTCTTGCGAGAGCTTTGTTGATGGAGCCATTGCTCCAGTTGCTGAACGTAGTCCCCTGCCTCGAGCGTCGTGGCCCCAAGCTCCCTAAGTCTTCCACTAAAATCCTCCACTGCCGCTCGTCCTTCCAAGACATCCTCCAAAACCTTCTGACATGCCGCCGCCTTTTGTTGAATAGTTTGAGCATTTCCTTCATCAGCCATTTCTTTCAGTTATGAGATATAGATCGCGGTGTTAGACGCGAAAGATAGTCTTGAGAAAAAATGCTCGTGTATTGTGCTGATCTGTGTTAGATGATCAGCCAAACTCCTTGTTTAAGTTGAAGAGGGGGTCGGCGGCGCCGAGGAAGCGAGATTCTCACCGTGCAAAATAATAGTCTTCGTTGTTGAAGAGAGAACGGCGGCACCTGGAAGACTATTATTTGAAGAGAGGTGAGAGTTCGTCCTGCAAGGGGAAGCACAACGTGCTTACCTGGGATGTCTCACAAGAGCTGGGAGGCAGCACAAAGGAGAGACCCAAGCTATATACCTCTCTACGAACCATAGCGCCTGACTCAGCGTCGCTATTGAATAGCACTGAGCCATGGCAGCACGAAGAGAGGTATTATTCAGGAGATGAGTAAGTGACTTGCGGCGGTGCTGCTGACGAATTCGGCGAAGCCGAATTCACGTGAGCTGGGCCCAGAGGCCTCTGAAAATGCTCCCCTCCCTTGGAACCCACATTTACGACGAGCATAATCGATCGTAGTTTAGTTCCAGTGTTTGGTTTATTTGATCTTGTTTGGCCTTGGCGCTGTGCACGTGCTCAACAAAATATCACGCATGCAAGTCCACGCTTGCGCCAGCAAGCGTGGATATATGCTCACAGCCGAGACACTTCCTGCAATTTGAAGGACCTGAAGATGTGAAGTCTTCTCCTCCTTTCCGCTTCCGACTATTGCGGCACTTTTCACAGGTTTTGTTTGAGTTAACCTAGGGGGAAAGATTTTAATTGTGAACACTGCTTCTCGGAAGGTGTAAACATCTTTATTATTATTCTGTGTGCAGTGTACGCGCTGTCACCTGTGTTTTATGTAGCTCAAACTTCAAATTGCACTTAGACTATATACTTGGTAGTGGACCGTGGTACATGTGACCGTTTCTTACACGTGTTACATCATGTGATGTGTCCAGGGAGGGGTTGAGGTTGGGGAGTAGACCGGTGACCATTCTGTATATGAGAAGTACCTGCGATATACAGACTGGTAAATCTGAGTTTAAATCCACGTACCGCGCGGCTCCCACGCCTCTTTCCATAAAAGGTTCGATGATTTCTGACCTCCCCTAAACATGCACGCAAAATCTTCACGCGTACGCGCGACGTGCACCGCATTTCCACTGAATTTATGATCTCCATTTCATGAAATCGACACGTTTTCTCATGGACCACATGTCTGTATCATTTAACACCAACAAGGCACTTCAAGAGTTTAAAAATTTGCCTGTCACACTTCTCAAACCTGCATTTGATGTTCTTACTGCACGTTTACGGGATTTTTTGTCAGTGCAAATGTAGCAGACGCCAATATATTGGCTGTGCTTCTGAGATGTCATAGCAGAAAGATGATTATGCGTTGGAAGCAAGGGCCAGAGAGAAAAGCAAATCGTAGACCGGATAGATTTGGCGTGGGCCGGACCGGATTGTTTAGGGGAGGTCAAAAATTACGAACCTTTTATGGCAACTGGCGTGGGAGCCGCGCGGTACGGGGATTTAAACTCAGACGTACCAGCCTGTATATTGAAGTTCTCATATACAGGCTGGTCATGAGCCTAGTTGGGGAGCGACATTTCAGTGATTTGGAACCACATTACCATGATTTCGGTTTCGATAAACAATCCATATGCTTGGTTAACCAAGTGGCAGAGTTCTCATACCTGTGGGCCATAGCAGCTGCTATCAAAATTCCGTATTTGGAAATTGATAGCAGCTGCTATCAAAAAATTCTGTAAACGGAAATTGACAGCAGCTGCTATCAAATCTGGTAAATAGTTCTCACACCTCTGCCTTGCCTTATATTTCGCATTTTCACCATTTTTTAGTTCTTCCTTTTGTCACAGCCTCTATGCAGATACATCAGTAGTCTCAAAAAAAATTCCAGTTCTTCCACTGCATTGTAATGCCCCAAAGCAGCCAAAAATTTCAGAAAACACCTCAGAAGCACAATCATTCAGCATTGAATGATATAACAAATTTTCAAAAACTAAATTTAAATTCAATGAAACAATTTCTTGTTATAAAAATTGCACATAAAACTGTAATAGTTGAAACCTTATGCATCCTCCAAGTTTCAGGAGATTTCATTGTGTTTCTATTGCATAGAACATGAAGAACAGATGTATCATTCAGTGGGGTAGTTTTTCACTAAATCTGCACATTCTGACAGAGATTAGCTGTGTCTAGAGCTTTTCCAATCTTCTTTAAAATTCACCATTGACATAGAGAATATGTCAAGAATATGTAGCAACTCAAAGGAAATTTTAATATACAAATTAACTTATTTTTGCCAACTTGAGTCTGAGGTTGACTAGAAAACCAGTCTGAACTGGTAGCTTTGCAGCCCTAATATATCCCTTTGTAATAGTCTGTGAATTTTGGATATCCAAAACAAATAAAGTCTCAAGTGGTGCCCAAAACAGTAGAGGACATTGATCTTTTTTGGAAATCTTCATTGATGGGATGTTTTGGAGGCTGGCTGGGCTGCTCACCATTCTGATACAGTGTGAATCTAAACTTGCTAGATGGCTGCTTTGAAGGTGGCCCAATAAATGATTTATGACATGGTTTGACAATGTCCAACTCTTTTGCAAAGTTGATCTCTCCCCAGCAGCACCAATTCCTGTATGCAGTGCAGGAAAAGCTTGAGGTCTCATGCCTTCTCAGGACATGCTAGGGTTTTTTTTTTGGCTGATTGATAATTGGAAAATATCATTTTAGATGCAGCATCTGTATCATGGCTGTAACAGTTCTTGGCATCCCCAAACTCTGTAAGCAAGCAAATACTTGTCAGTTATGAATATAGTGCACAGGCCCAATGTATAGTATACAACCCATTTTTTGGGGATTTTCTGGATTTTGTATCGTATAAAAGTGACACAGTACTAACAAATCCCTCCTTTTTTCCTTTTTCCTCTTTCCTTTTTGGGAATTTTACTCTTTTTCCTTTTATATTCCCACAACTATGATACCCGGGCCAACCGGCCTGGTTATCATGGTTGTGGGAGTATAAAAGGAAAGAGAGAAAAATTCCCAAAAAGGAAAGAGAAAAAGAGAAAAAGGAGGGATTTCCTGACTTATAGTAACCTTTGTCTTGGTAAAAAATCCAGAAAATTACCACAAAATACATACTTACAGTGGCCACCAACCTGTGAGCATGACATTGATTGTTATACCACTTTTTCATGATACTTCTGATGGTGAAGAATCAAAGTATGTATGGTAGCATTCTCAACCCTCAAAAGAAATTCACAAGAATAAACGGGGTGTCTGCTATCCTTTCCTTCATATTGTTTTGAACCACATGAACCACAGGAATTTGTGCACTGATCCTTGTTAATTCAACCTCCACATCCTTTTTTTTTCACACTTCCAACATTTCCTTGCTTCATATTTTATACTATGGACTGTCACAGAGGATTCAGAGATAAATTTTGAAATTAGAATTTCTCAATAGGTTGACCTTCATCTGGTTTGATTTCAAAGAACTTAAATGGATACAATTTATCTGTGGATTGTAATAGTTTTATATCTGTGACACTTTAGCTCAAATTTGCCACTCATTTTTAAAGATTATATTAGTACACTTGTAACACATTACACTCTAGAAAAATGTAACATCTCTGGTATACCATAAAAAAAAGATCTCATCTGAAGGCACATGATTGCTTTCACAATTTTGATTTTGGCAAGTGGATCAGGTGTTATTAATCCTGTGTAGATTTTTTATTTTTCTGTTGGGTATCCAGCATGTGTGTCTACCCTGAGTTATTTTTCTCACCAGGCAGTACACTTGGTCCTGCAACTGAAATATTTTCAGGTGGAAAAGGCATATTATAGAGCATTGCTTGGTTTTGAATAGTGTAAAGACTGCTAATTAGTTGCTTTCCTGATAATGAGGGCTGGGCCACTGGTAGAGTTTATTGCAATATGTTTGTGAAGCTCAGGGTATGAATTTGAGAGCTTCAACTCCTTTGCATTGAGATCTAGTTTCTGCCAGATTACATGTGCAGTTACTTTAGATGTTCCCCAAGCTGAAAGTACAGTTGATAAATGATTTTTTTGATTATCACGGGAAATGATGCTGCACGCAATAATGTTGTGGGAGGGGAAGATGTAAAAAATGTCGAAAATTCAAAGTACAGGACAAGACATGGGCGTGGGAACTATATGCCATACATGGCAGCATCCGAATACAGAAATCATAGCAGCTGCTAATGTTTCCATTCTCGGAATTATTTTGGTAGCAGCTGCTAATGTTTCCAAATATGGAAACATTAGCAGCTGCTACTACCCACAGCCATGGGAACTCCGCCGGCCAACCAAGTTGATGCTTCTCTTTCGGGCAACGAAAAAACGGTGCTGCTGGTACAGATGTGATAGGTTCCGGAAAGCAGGCGAGCAAGTAACACGGCAGACAGACTATGGCTAATTGTTGTACAGAGATTATGAAGCCTCCAGAATCTGGATAATCTGTGACTTTGGAGTTTTCCGATGTTCCTACGAGATAAGGATGAGAATTGTTCTTCGTAAGTACAAGGGGGGCCGCGCTGGAACGCACTGGGATGTGGGTAAATTCATGGTCGACGTGCACAAAGGCTCTCTCAACGTTCGGAAGAACTTCAATCTTGTCCTGTAATTGCTGGCTTATATCGTGTGCTTTCCAAAGCGGCGTATTGGCATCCATGACAATGTCAATCTCGACAAAATAATCCTAAAAGATAAATTTAACGGGCATATCAAGAACACGCGAAAACGGTAACGCACCGGCCCACTCTGTCGAGCATAGATTGGAAAAACATGAATATCTCGAATTCGGTAAGGGATCGACGCACATGATACGCCCTGACAGTATTGACTTTCTCGATGTCCTCGCTAAATGTCATGGTGTTGAAGATGAGGAGTTGCAGGAAGTCATGCGCGGCAGACTTCCCAGCCAGTAACTCGAATTGCATGTAGATGGTTCTACCCCACGAGATAATTACCCCCAGGGCTATCTGTTATGAAAGGCGACGTTGAAGAAGGGTAAGGAAACTCTGCGCAAGGGACCTCACGATTATAGCGCCCATGGGATCCAACCCTACGCATCATTCGTCAGCCTAACAAAAAGTATAATCAATCAATCAATATACGACTTACACCAACGAAGCTTGCTGCCACCGCATGACATCAGTATACCTGAAAGACGTAAGCTGCGACTAAAATATGCCCGTATTGATTACCGAATCCATTTATCCAGAGGTCATTCCTGTGGTCCTCCCACAGGATCTGCACTTGACTCGATTTACTCCGCAGAGAATAGCAGTACGTGAATAGAATAAACTTAACCGCTACATGACGTTGAGTATGTAGAGATGTGGACAACTGCAATTACTTACCTAGCGCGGCTGAAACAGCGATGATGGATGGGAGATGAAAACCTTCCAATGAATCGTCATTTTTTGTGACGAGTTTATGTATGGACTCCACGATAACGACTAAATTAACAGACCCCATTCTAAATTATAGTCAGTTATTCCGCTCAAATAATCCTTCGCTTTACGCACAGGAAGCCTTCATATGTCATGTCATGATAATGGTAACGGGGAGGAAGATTACACACCATAGACAATGTTGCCAATGGTTTCGAGACGGGCACCACCCACAGGCCAGTCATTGGGATCCAACTTCTCAGCTTTTCTGTGTAGCCACCACAGGAGAACATTACTTCCAATGTCGAACACAGAGTCAATCCCCGTGGCGAGCAGTGAGAGTGACAATGAAGAGATGGCGGCGTACACTTGAATTGAACGGTAAGCTTTGTCATAGATGGGTAAGAAATATATATCACGTACTCTGCAAAACGCATAACGCGGCGTTGGCGATAAGGCTAGCATACACTGCAATATTGATCTTCGAGAGTATATGATCAAAGGAGACGAATCTAAAAGGACGAGGGTGGAAGATCTACTAACGGGTATGCGCGCTGTTTCTTCTTCCACTATGGCGTCTTGTGTATGCTCATCCATGGGTTTCAGCAAGGACGCAATGAGCTGAAGTGATCTTGAGAGGGTGTGTTAAACGAAAAGCGTTGGAAAATACATCATTCTGCCTGTGTTGGTACTTGGCGACATGTTTGCCTCCTTTTCTCCGACGGAGATTGGTGAGCTGTTCTTCCGACACAATGCCATCGCGAAATTGGAAGGGGTCAACAGGCAAAATAGCTGTTGAGCCAGAGGCTCTTTCGATGTCATCCTTGAAGAAGGTGATAGAGAAATTATCAGCTACCATTGTGTTGGGTGGGGCTCATTGATCGGGAATCTAAGTCGACGATCTGGGATGAAATATCTATATAGAATGGCACAATGTTTTTAGCCTTTTGATGGCTGAGTAAGGCTGACTCAGCTGAGTAAGCGATGACAAAGCTGACAAATCCTGTCCAAACATCTGTCTGAGCTGCAAACAACGCTTGACCTCTACCCTCTTCGTGTCCCTCCCAGGTAAGTGTTCCTGTGCATGGATGTGCAGATCTTTGTAACCTTCCATCTTTTTAGATCTTCTCTTGCTTGAGAGACCTGTTTGTATGCATATATGGTTGTAGATCTAAACTGATCTAATCTCTGTTCAAACTTCCTTAGATTACCTGCTCTTTGTGGTTGATCCTATTGGTTCTGCTCTACAGTGGTTATAAAATCTTTATCATTGGGTGGGTAATCTATCATAATCTTATTGTTATACGACCTAATGTGATGCCACTTAGCTCTGTGATCTATCAATCATCATGTTTGTGTTTCTATTTTTTTGAACACCTCTTGCATTTAATTTCTGTGCATAGGAATCCACCTCAGACTCCAGAGAGTGACCGGAGTCGTCAGCGTGCACGCCATCGTCAGTTACAGCGTTTACAGATGACAGATCCTGATGATCGTTGCTCACGAAGCAGAAGTTGTAGTCAGACACCACCAGAAACCCCTCAGGGACCCTTTCCACAGCCTAACTTTGCAACAGCTACCCCAGCTCACATTTCCAGCCTGGGCTTAGGTGTTCCACAACTACGTTTCCCTATACTTCCTTCTGTGCATCACCTAAATAGTGTGTCTGGCTGTCCTGTGATTGACTTGAGTGATACCATGGCTATTGATGACCCTTTCAGTGATATAACAGCTGGGTCTATGAATTCTGGAGCTGCTCTAAATTCTGGGGCTTTGGTTAATAATGACCCTTTCAGTAATATTACAGCTGGGTCTACAAATTCTGGAGCTGTTCTAAATTCTGGGGAATCTACTGTAAATTTGCAATCTGAGGCTGGGCCTCTTTTGAGAAACTCTATGGCTTCTATACCTCCTGCAGTGATCCTGCCTCCTGATTGGGACAGGCCTTTGAGAAATCCAATCCCACAAAATATTACTCCTGCTCCTGTGTATCTTTATAAAGGAAAAGGTCGTGAAATAAATACTTCTCTGCCTGCTGGGCCTTCATTAAGAGCAATAAATTTAACTAATGTTACTGTTGCTGGAACTTCTGCTTCTGTGATGAGAATGAATGCTGAAGCTGGCTCATCTACAGGAACTTCTGCTTTTATGAGAATGAATGCTGAAGCTGGCCCATCTACTGTGAGACACAGTGAGGGTACCTCAGCAATAAATATTGGAACCTCTGCTTCTATGAGAGTGAATGCTGAGGCTGGCCCATCTACTGTAAGACAGTGTGAGAGTACCTCAGCAGTAAATGCTGCATCCTCTGCTTCTGCTTCTGCAGAGGGTTTACATACAACAGCTGGCCCATCAGGGCTTAGAAATTCAGAAGATCTATTGGCATCTATTCCTGAGGTGCATCTGCCTGCTGGGTGGGATAGACCTTTGAGTAACCCTGTTCCACAACACATTCCTTCTGTGCCTGTTTCTCACCAAAAACTACCACAAAGATTGTATGTGACTGGGGGAAATACTGCAAATCCTTCAGTAGATGGCTTAAACAGAGGCCACATTGCACACAGGTCACGTGAGACAAATTTTAGAATTGATGCTGCCCAACGACAAGCTACTTATCGTCAAAGAGAGTTACAACAGCAGGCGGATGAAAGAATAAGACAGCAGCAACAGGAGGAGTCTAGACGAGCTGCAGCTTTGGAGATAGCTTCAACCCTGGCCAGCCAGTGTCAAGCTGTATTTGGTGAACTGGGTGCACAAGAAGTTCTGAGACAGCAACAAATGGCAGAACAGGCAAGAATGCTACAGAATCTTCATAGTGATTATATTTCTGAGCAACAGAGAAGGGAGTTAGAGGAACAACAAAGACAACTGGATCACCTGGCAGAGCAAAGACAACATCATATTGCTGAGCAACAGAGAAGGGAATTGGAGCAAGAGAGACAACAGAGACAATTAGCACAACTGGCTGAGCAAAGAGAACATGAGGAGGAAGAACAGAGACAGCAGGAAGAAGAGGCACGTCAAGTTAGACTTGAAGCACTCAGATTGCAGCAGTTGGAAAATGAAGAGAGAAGGAGGATACAAGACCAAGAACTGGGTGCACGGTTTTTGGCTCTCTTTCAGCAGAGGGAACAGGAAAGACTTGAGGAACTTGAATATGAAAGAGAAAACAGACAGAGAGTTGCAGCTGAGGCTGAATTGCAATGGCAACAGAGAGTCCAAAATTTGTCAGCTGAGGAACTGGCAAGACAACTGGAAGCTGAAGAAGTACAAAGAGATCTGTATTTCCAAAGTCAGCGTGAAGCCTTGCAATATCAGGAAAATCGTGCTGCTGAGCGAGAAGCAAGGCAGGCCTGGGAAGCTGAGCTGGCAGCAGTGGTTGAAGGTTTGCAGCAAGATCTGGAGATGGCAGATGATGATGATGATGATGAGGGTGAGGATGAAGCTCCTGAAGTTCCAGAAAATCCCATTCCAAGAAGATACACTCTTCCAAAGGGCCGAAGACCCTACACTGATCCTGCTGGACGTCACAACTTGGGTCCAATGAATGTTGTTTGTCCACACTGCCATGCTTTGCATTTTGATTCTGAAAAATTGACTAACTCTACACGAAATGTTCCTAAATTTGGTGGGTGTTGTCTACAAGGACAAGTCAAACTACCTGAATGGGACCAACCACCTCTGATTCTGAAACAACTTTTGTGTGGAATTCACCCACTTTCAGATACCTTTAGAAAAAATATCAGACAGTATAATGCTGCATTTGCCTTTACTTCATTGGGTGTTAAAGTGGATAATTCAGTAACAAGGGCTTCAGGACCATATTCATTTCGAATCCATGGTGGGCTATGTCATCAGATGGGAAGTCTTCTCCCCAACAATATGGCTGATGAGCCTTCATTTGCACAGCTGTATGTTCATGATCCATTAATCCAGCTTGGAATTCGGCAGAGGCATAATCCAAATCTTCATCCAATGATAATGAGTGAACTGCAAGCCATGATGCATGACACACATCCATATGTTCCTCTATTCAAACAGGCATTCATGATTATGGCTGAAAAACCTCCTGAGGAAGCTCACAATGTCCAAGTTAATTTACATGTGGAACACAATGCTGATCAGAGACGATATAATCTTCCAACTGCAGATGAAATAGCTGCAATTGTTCCAGGAGATGGTTCTGAGGATAGACAAAATGACAGAGACATTATTTTGCATCTGAGATCAGGAGGACTGAGACGAATTAGCCATTTGCACCCACATTATGCATCTTTACACTATGTATGTTTCTTTCCACGAGGAGAAGATGGTTGGCATACAGCTATTCCTTCTGTGCCAGGGCCACAAGGTAACCAGAGATCTTCAAATGTTAGTCAAAGGTGTTACTATGCATATCGTCTTCATGCAAGGCCAGGAGAGCCTTCAATTATATTTCGTGGAGGAAGATTACTTCAGGAGTATGTAGTTGATGCATGGGCATCATGTGAGCAAAGTGCCTTGAACTGGGCAAGATTTCACCAGAAAGAGCTACGTGCTGATCTGTACCAGAACCTCCGAGATGCTACCAGCAATGTGGATGGAGTTGATGCAAATATTGGAGAACGAATTATACTTCCTTCAAGTCATATTGGAAGTCCACGTCATATGTATCAACTGTTTCAAGACTCAATGGCAATTTGTCGTTATTATCGAAAGCCTGATATCTTTCTGACAATGACAGCAAATCCAAATTGGCCTGAAATACAAGAACAACTACTGAAAGATGAACCAGTTGCTGGGAGACCTGAAAAAAGGCAGGAAGCATCTGATCGACCTGACATTGTTGCACGAGTGTTTGAAGAAAAAAAGAAGGCTCTTCTGAAAGAAATTAAAAATGGACTGTTTGGAAATGTGGTTGCAACTGTACATACCATTGAATTCCAAAAGCGCGGACTGCCCCACATGCACCTTTTAATATTTTTGGATCAACCATACAAATTCAGAAATCCTGAAGATGTTGATACCTTGGTTTCTGCTCAAATTCCTGACCCTGCTACTAATCCCACTTTATATGAAACTGTTTCTACCTGTATGCTTCATGGTCCATGTGGGGCAAAATGTATGGTTAATGGAAAGTGCAGCAAGAACTTTCCCAAGAGCTTTCGTGATGATACCCACTTTGGGGAAGATGGTTACCCTGACTATGCCAGACCCAACAATGGTCGCACAATTGTAAAGGGAGTCAATGTTTATGATAACCGTCATGTGGTGCCATACAATCCTTATTTATCAGCAAGATATAACTGCCACATCAATGTTGAGGTCTGTGCCTCAATATCTGCAATCAAATATATACATAAATACATTTACAAAGGCCATGATCGGGCCACAATTGAAATCTCTGGGGGTGTACAAGATGAAATCAAGGAATATCTTGATGCACGTTATGTCTCTGCCATTGAGGCTTGCTGGCATCTTTTTGAGTTTAATATGCATGCTGAGTCACCTTCAGTCTATCGTTTGCCAGTACATCTTCAGGACCAGCATATGGTCTATTTCAATGCAGAGGATGAGCTGGATAGTGTGATGGAACGAGAGACAACCAAGAAAACTGCTTTGACAGCATTCTTTGAGGCAAATAGAGAGGGACTACCAGGTGCAAAAGATACACTTTATCAAGATTTTCCACACAAGTTTGTTTTTGACAAAAAGAAAAAGAAATGGACAGTCAGAAAAAAAGGCACAGCTATTGGCCGGATGTATTTTTCAGTCCCCTCTCAGGGAGAAAGATTCTATTTAAGAACACTCTTAACTGTTGTGAAAGGTCCAGAGTCTTTTGAGGATCTGCGTTCATATAATGGAATTGTTTATGATACATACAGAGAAGCATGTATGGCCCGTGGTCTGCTGCAAGATGACAATGAATGGAAAGAATGCCTCTCAGAAGCAGTAGAAATGCAGACAGGATCTTCATTGAGATCATTATTTGCAACAATTCTCTTATGGTGTAACCCTACATCTCCTGGAGACCTTTGGAATCAATTTAAAGATAAAATATGTGATGATCTACAGCGGAGGCTGCAGCGAGAACAGCCTGATCAAACATTCACACAAGAACAAATTTATGATTATGGTCTCTATCTGATTGATAGAATTCTGCTGGAATCAGGAAAACAGTTAAAAGATTATCCTTCCATGCCACTTCCTCAAGGCAATTGGGGAGTAATTAATGACAATTATCTTCTGTGGGACCAACTCTTCAGATATGATCCTGATGAATTGGCCAGAAAAGTGGCACAAAATACAGCCCTCTTCAATGATGAACAGCGAAATGTATATAATACTGTCATGGACTCTGTCAGAAATGACAAGGGTGATACTTTATTTGTTCACAGTGCAGGTGGAGGAGGAAAAACTTTTGTTTGTAATACTATAGCTGCTGCTGTAAGAGCAATGGGGAAAGTTGCATTGTGTGTTGCTTCCTCTGGAATTGCATCACTACTGTTGGATGGTGGCCGAACAGCTCATTCACGTTTTAAAATACCAATTGACCTTAATGAAACATCCAAATGTAGATTTGGAAAAAACCATGATCTTTATGCTGTACTACAAAGAACAGGAATTATTATATGGGATGAGGCTCCTATGCAACACAAGCATGCAGTAGAAGCATTGGACCGTACACTTCGTGAAGTAATGGGCATTGATAAACGTTTTGGTGGAATCACTGTACTATTTGGTGGTGACTTTCGCCAAACTTTGCCAGTGGTGCCCAAGGGAACCCGACAAGAGATTGTGGCAGCATCCTTGAAAAGGTCAAATAGAATTTGGAGACATACTAAAGTACTTCACCTACGAAAAAATATGCGATTGGATAGAACCCCAGAAAGTGAGGCCTTTGCAAAATGGCTTCTGGATGTTGGATCAGGCAAAAATGTGGATGATGAGGGGAAAATTAGCTTGCCAGAACATATGCGATGTGGGGCTGATGTTGATTCATTGATCCAATCAACTTATCCAGGAGTGGATATCCCTAACCAACCAGATCAATATTATTTGGACAGAACCATTCTCTCTGGAACAAATGATGATGTAGATAAAATCAATGCTGCAATCTTGCAAAAATTTCCAGGAGAGGAGACAGTTTTAATGAGTGCAGACTCTGTCTCACAAGATGATGAAGCCTCTCACTTAAACTTCCAACCTTATCCCATGGAGTTTTTGAATTCAATCACTGCATCAGGCTTACCTCTTGCAAAGTTGGCTTTGAAGCCTGGGTGTCCCTTGATGTTGTTGCACAACCTTGATCCATCAAAAGGACTATGCAATGGCACACGTCTTATCTTGGTCAACATTCGCCCACGTGTTTTAGAGTGCCATATCATTTCTGGAGATGAACGATTTGCAGGAAAGCATGTTTTGATTCCCAGATTGGTCTTGGAGCCATCAAATGACCTCTTACCAGTCAAACTCCGACGCCGTCAATTCCCTGTTCGCCTGGCATTTGCAATGACAATCAATAAATCTCAAGGTCAATCTGTAAAGAATGTGGGGTTGGACCTCCGTTCATCAGTGTTTTCTCATGGACAACTCTATGTTGCACTCTCCCGGTGTACATCTGGCAACCGCATCAAGGTGTTGTTCCCTGAAAATCAAAATGACAACCGCACCCATAATGTTGTTTACAATGAAATTCTGCCCGGTGTGGTTTGAATGTAAGTCATCTCATTAATTAGCTCTTTCCAAGTACACTGAATTTAATTGGTACAGTAATTGCAATGTCTAATGTTCCATCTAAATTAAAAATGCAAGTGTAGGCATTTCCAAAAGTAATTTGTAAGTGGTTCTGATTGCTCCTCATGTATACAACAACTCATTTTTTATTGTTATCAGATTGCCTATTTATTGACCAATAAAATATATATATGCATTGTCTGTCTGTTCCTATTACTGTTTGAGGAAAGAAAAAAGACTGAAATTGTTCATGGGAGCTGAGATTTAACATGTGTGTAAGAGCTGGGATGAAACATGTGTACCAGGGGGTCCAGGGGGCTTGCCCCCGGCGAGCTGTGACCCGTGCTGAAGGAACGGCCGAGCGTTAGCGAGCGCCGTGCCGTAGGCACGGGTCTTAGGCTCGTCTATATAGAATGGCACAATGTTTTTAGCCTTTTGATGGCTGAGTAAGGCTGACTCAGCTGAGTCAGCGATGACAAATCTTATATAATCACTATGAACCTCACATCTTTATATTGAGCTTGACCTCATCTACCCTCCTCAACTCTGGGTAAATGATTTTTTGTATTTTAAAATGCTCTCTTGCTTGAGAGGCCAGTATTTAGGCATATACATAGAGGTGTAAATTCTATTTCTGTACAAACTTTCTTACATTGCCAGCTCTTTGTGGTTGAATTTATTAGCTCTGCTCTACAGTCAGAAAATATTTATCATTGGGTGGGTCACCTATCACAATTTTATAGTTGGTTGATCTATTCACTTAGTTCTGTAATCTATCCTTCATTATGTTTGGTTTTCTGTTTTCTTCCCCTCTTGCATGTGCAATATTTAATTTCTGTGTATAGTAATTCACTCCATGGCCAGGGAGAGACTTGGGAATGCTACTCTAAACATCCCTGCCTATAATCTTTGGAGGCTTATTATCACATCTGAGTATGGGATGGGTTTGTTGTTTTATGTCAGAAATTTATCCCTTCACCCCAGCTCTTCATTGGGGAAGTGTACCTCTCAAAGCTATATATTGAAGTGTTCCATCTAATTTAATATATGACTGGAAATTCGAAGATTAGTATTTTTATAACTCAGTAAGTTGCTTATAGTTTTATAATTGAAGATTCTCAACAGGCTTGGAGTTATATAGATATAATAAAATGTATAAATGGGAGAGTTAAAAATCCTCCAGATAAAATGGGGACTTAAGGAGCTGATTTGGAAGAGGTCATAGGAAGTTAGTCAATTTATTCCATGGAGATGAAGAACCCAGGAAGAAATAATCTAATTTCTCAAAACCACTAGAAGTCTATAGTTTCTGGCCCAAGAGGATTTTGGGAAAGCTGAGGAGGTAAGGGAAGGTCATGTTAGAAACATATTTATTGTATGTGTTGGTTTCTTATAGCATGACAAGAGAGGGTTTGCAGTACAAAAATATGAGAAACATTGGGGCATGGTAGAGTAGTAAGAGATGTTAAATTGGAAGTAGTACCATTTATAAATATATGTAAAAAATATTCAACACTCTGTTTAATGGGTAGTCAGAACCAATTCAAAAAACAGGAGTTAGACCTCAGCATGCTATGGCCCATGTTATAGGAGCAGCCAAGTCATTGGCCATGCAGAAGCAGGGGTTGGGGCCCAACACACTGCATCGTGAACTTGGCACATACAGATATTAGAATTCAATTGACCATGCTCAGAAAAATTGCCACTGTGATGCAATTTTTATAGATGTACCAGTAATTTACACCAACATACAAAGATTAGGATTAAAAATGTACATGGGGATTGGGATGAAACATGTGTACTGGAACTGGGATTAAAGATGCATACTGGGGGGTCCAGGGGGCTTGCCCCCGGCGAGCCGTGACCCGCGGTGAAGGAACGGCCGAGCGCCAGCGAGCGCCGTGCCGTAGGCGCGGGTCTTAGGCTCGTAATCACCTCTTGGCGCAGAGACGTCTTGGCCGTTGAGGCTGAATGCTTCTGGTCATCGGCCATGATGTCCTAATGCAATAGCGAAAGTATCTTAGTTTCAAGGAATGTGATGTGGAGGCAGGCAAACCCAAAACAACGGATACACGTCGATGATAGACTCGTATCTTGATCAAGTCAATCTCGATGTCAATACCGTTCCTTCGGGTATCCGAACGGTTGGGACAAAAAGTCGCTCACAAGGCAGCGTCAATGAATGCTGAGCGTTGAAACGTTGGAGTTGGACTCCAATTGAGCTCGCAATAAAAATTATAGTGGGGGAAAGGCCTGGGAAGGAAGTCAGCAACGCCTACTTACTATGAATCGATGGACACTTGTCACTTTTATTGAACGTTCATTCTCCGGCTGAAACTCAGCTGTTGACGCTCATCTAGACTTTTAATTTTCTGCATCACAAAAATTGTTTGCTCAAACCCACCAACACCATGGACGGCAGCGACAGCAGCGTCGCCGCCCTCACTCCAATATTCTTCCTCCTTGCTTTCCTGATGTACACCGTTCTGCCTTTCGACCGTTGAAAGTCTCTTGATTTGGTCCTTTCTAGGGCAGCGCTTATTTTCTGGTGCCTCATCTCGTCGTGCTTGGGCACTTCAGTTTTGCAGTCGATGAAGAACTTATGGGATTACGCGGTCTTGAGCTCAAGAAACCACCACCGGAATCCCATGGCATATCGGAGGAGGGCTCTTGGCGAAGAAGAAATTTGGGAAATGGAACATCGAGGGAGAGCTGGTTGAATATTTTTGCAGTCATGGTTGTTCCTGATATTTTCAATGAATTCTTGTGCTCATCCTCGTTCCACCTTATGTATTGAAGGACGTCTCGAAGGTATTTTCCAGGAGCGTCAATTACTTTTTCAATTCACTGACGCGATCATGCTCTGGTCCGTTTTACAATGGTCATTGGCACGGTATTTTTTGCTGGCTGACACTCCTATCTCCCCTACCCAGCCTATATAAACCGAGTTTCTCTTTCCAATCGCTCATTCCTATCTCTCCTCTTATCCACCATCATACCCTAGTAAAAGCCTGGTTGCTTAATCTATCTCGCATATCATCATGAAGATTCCTTCTAGCTCATCAGTAATTCTCGCAACGTTGGCGATCTCCTCTTCGTCGTCTTCTCTCGCCGCTCCTGCAAGTGATGCTCCTCAAGCTGAAGCTGGCATGCCAACGTCACACAGCAACCGCCGTATCTCCCAGCTCTATCATAGCGGTTCAGCAGCCCGAGGTCTTCGTGCGGCTGACATGACTTTGGAAGAAAGTCACGATAAGAGGTCCACGATTGACAGTACGTCTCTCTTCTCAGTTACTTCATCTATGAGTCGTTGACAGCCCCCCTTCTTAGATGCCGTTGAAGCGCGCGGACTTACCGATACACTTTGTAGCGTGCTCGGCGGGCTGATACCAGGAGATTTGGGAACCCAGGCCTGCGGTGTTGTTAAGAAACTTGTACCGCCCGCTCTAGCTGGTATTCTTCTAGAAACACAGGACGGTGGCCCCAACAATACTTCTTCAGCCGGTGCTCCCGCCTCTTCTGGTACTCCCGCCGGTTCTGGTGGTCCCGCTGCTCCTGATCCTGTTGGCACCGTGGCTGGAGCTGTCGGGAACACCCCTGCCGGAGGCGTTGTCGGCACTGTGGCTGGAGCTGCTGGGAACATCCCTGCCGGCGGTGTTGTTGGCACCGTGGCTGGAGCTGCTGGGAATACCCCTGCCGGAGGTGTTGTGGGTACTGTGGCACACACTCCTGGCACCGTCGTTGGAGCAGCCCCTGTTGTAGGCAACTCCGCCAAGGGTCCAGTCAACAATGTCAAGGCGCGTCAAGAGCCGGCTGCTTCTGCTGGCGCCCCTGCTTCTTCTGCTAGCGCTCCTGCTCTTTCTGATGCTTCACCTTCACCTTCTGCACCTTTTTCTGCCGCTCCTTCTCCTGCTGATGGTCCATCGCCCTCCGCTAATGCTTCTGCAGGCAAGCTCAATACCCGTCAAGAATCAACGGTTGATAGTCCTTCCTCGAACAGCACCTCAGCTGGACCCTCTGCCTCTTCCGCCCTCCCAACCCAGTCTATTGCAGCTGCAGATTTTGACGGTAACTCGACGTCCACTTTTACCTCGACCTCTTCCGCACTCGCTGTGCCTTCTCAATCCGTTGAAGCCGCCAATTTTGATGGTAACTCGACGTCGACCTCTACCTCAACTTCTGCTTCCGAATCACCTTCCCAGTCCGTTGAACCCAGGGATCTTAACAGTTCTACAATTGAACCCACCTCATCTTCAGTCGCATCTTCGTCATTTTTGGCTGTGCCCAGCTCTGCCCCGTCTGCTGCAGCCAGAGATGCCGGTGACTCTTCAACGACCTCCATTGTCTCTGCATCCTCCATTGCATCCGCCTCCGAATCTTCTACGGCTGCGACTCCTCAAGCCTCCCCTCAGATGCCCAATGCACCCCCTCCTACCCCCGAGATCAAACCTTAGACACCGTTGTTTTCCACTAGTACACGCGTCTTTGCCTCATCCCCTTTTTCCCCACACATTCCTAAAAGTGCATCTATTTCTCTTGACCTAGCTTAGTATACCCGGGCCCTTCACGATCAGATTTTAAGATAATTTATTTCGTCTATTCATAGCCTCATTCCATGTGCAATATCAGAGATTCTTAACATTGACCAGCTTGACACCAGTCCTCTCACGGGTTTGCGACTATGTCCCCTCACGAACCTTACGTCCGCTTTATCCGATGAGCAGCGCCAACACCTCGAACATTCACAAAAGGCTTGCGCAGCAGGGGGATCTGCGAAGCTCCAAGTCAAGAGTCCATTGACAATCAAGAGTTGGACGACATCCAACTCAACCAGATCCAACAACAATTAGTGCTTGCATCCTCACCCTCCGACAGATTTGCACCCCAAGGTCAACATGCAAGAAGCAAACGCTGTTCCCCAACCTTCGCCCCATTTCTCTGCGATTTCGCGTCTCATCCTCGCCCTTGGTGTTTCCCCCGCTGCCCGGTTCGACGCCCGAATCGAATGAAATGGCGTAAGTAGTACCACGTTGGTACCACTCTCTCGACGGTCTGTGTCAAAAATTGTCCAGCATCTCTCCAAATACTTCTTGAATGGTCACTCAACATTTCTATCAATCCCTTTCGGAATCGTAGCCCTTCGTTGAGGTACTACTTTTAGCGCTTACGGGCTTGTGGACTGTATGGGGTTTACACGTGACAGGAGTTGGTGGTCAGGTGACTGCTATTGTAAATAATTAATAACTTTCGTTTTTCAACGCAACATGGCTCCTACGACTCCGAGTGCTGCAGCTGCATCCCAATCTATAGTCCTTGAAGAACTGAATGAGTTATTCTCTTGGAATCCCCCTCGCCTTGAAATCCGCAAGGGTAGCGGGAAGCTATCCACCACCACCCGCAAACCCAGCTTTTTCGATCTTCACTTTTCTACCAAGCTCGCTCTTAAGCGGATAGTACACCTTCCATCGCTCGTCAAAGATCTAGAAAAAACTGTTGACTCAGCGCTTGCTGCTGCAAAACATACTCTTCCCGCACTCTCTCAACACTTCTGGACAGCTGAACGCAGAAGGGAGGGTCTTGAATTAGTAGACGACCATGTGAGAGATGAGAGAGGAGTTTTCTCGTTTTACTCTCGCACCACTGGCTTATTTTGCCCCGTTGTGGCTTCGACCCTCGCATTGCATCCCACGGCTCCGAGCTGGAGACCCATTATCACTTGGTCCGACTCTGTATCCAGCTCAAAGTACGCCATCTGGGACGCTGAACTTGCTTTCTTTGCCGCCGCTTCTAATACAGAGGTCGGGAAGGGTCGGGAGGCGATTGTCAATACAATTGAGATCGGCCGTCGGGAAATTCTGAAGGCGATGCGTGATAAGGAGGAACCCTTGATGACTTATATATTCAAAAGTCTAAGTGCAGGTCCCGCCATGACCGCGATTCCTAAACTGGGCTTTTTCGCATGGAAGTATTGCGTGTCACCCGAACATCCCTGCAACGACTCTAAACACAAGAAATTGAGGACTGAGGTTGCGTCTGCAGTACGTGGACCTGATGCGCTGCACCCCCCATGGAATATTCGTGTATGTTCATACATTGCATCCAGCACTATGCTCATTGTTTTGTTTATAGGTTTCAGAGGAAACAGGTCAAATTCCACCAACTACACCAGCATCACTATTTCTTCTACAAGAGAAGCCTGGGACTTCTTCGGTACAAGAGCCAGCTGGTGTCAAGAAACGAAAAAGAAATCAGGTATCCGATACGAGCGAGAAACGTAAAGCAACGGATGTCGAAGCTCCAGACCACCATAATGTTAGTGCGCACGACCTAGTCCAACAGGTAACGTGTTTCAACATCTGCCAAAGAATGCTGATATAATTTGTGCAGGCTTGGGTGCACGCTACAAAGCTGGACACATCCCTCATTGTTCTTCATTCGGGTAACCACGAGCTCATATGTGTTCGACATCGGAAATCACAAACTCTCTTTGTCTCCGATGTAGTCGAACCCCACAACTGCACTAATCCTGGTTATGGTAAATTGCATGTCGCTCTTTGTATCGCTTCGATCGAGGACACGTTCGATAGGAAGGGGCAAAAAGGTGCACCTGCTGAAAGTGGCGGTGAGGGTTCCGGAGGTGGTAGTGGACGTGGAGGCTCCGGATCGGGTGGATTGGGTGGCTTCGGTGGAAAAAAACGGACAACAGGTGGCTTGGGAGGAGGGGACCGCCTTATTGACGATGAACTGGCCCTGGTGCGTTTGTTTGGACAATGTTAATCTTCCAGCCGCAATGACTGACAACAACCAGGAAACAATATATGTGGCCAGCAAGTGCTGTACCATGCACATGTACCTGCAGTATGATGTGTATGATTCCCCTGTCCCTGCCTTTTTTATTCGCTCTTTGCCCTTGCTAATGCCCCCAAACTGCCCGAGTTCCCTGTTTTCCCCACGCAACCACACCCATGGACTGGATGAGTGTATGACAGTTGTCCTCACCTCAGAAATTGGCCAAGGGGCCACGGGTGTAGCACTCCGCGGCACTTTGACGCCAGAAAACATGGAAGGAGCTGGTGCACTGGATGTCGTCGTGAAGCTTGCATTTGACGACGAACAGCGGGATTCCCTCAAGAAAGAGTACAATCTTTACCTACACCTCAGGTCTAAAGGAGTTCAACGGGGGATAACCCAGATAATTGGTTTCTTTGATGACGATGCCGATGGTTCTGCTTGTGCGCTTGTCATGCTGTATGCAGGGGTCCCGATCTCTGATTTGGGAAGGAACCTGACAGCCGTTGAATGGTAAGATTTATGATCTTGTCAAAACTCGTTCCACCAATCCTGACCACCCACCTTCGATTAGTAAAAATGCACTGTCGACGCTGGAGTCCATCCATTTTGCAGGTGTACTCCATGATGATATTCGTCCAGACAATGTTCTTATTGGTGACTTGGGAGTCACCATCATCGACTTTGGGAATTCAAGGCAGTGCAGAAGTAAAAAGGCCAAGGACAAAGAATACGCATATCTACAATCTATCCTTCAAAGCGTGACAGGTGAAAGTCAGTAAGTATTTTTGTCAGAAAATCAAATCAACTTCACAAAAGCACAGTACACTCTGTCAAATTCTCTTAGTCCGTCCCCTTAGGAGAATGACAACATTGTGATTTTGGCTACATAAGAAATCGGCATCCATGACTATCGACAAGATAATTCAAAACATAAACCTCAGATCTGAGTCACTTACCTTCTAGTTCATCAATGATCCTCGCAACGTTCAATGGCGATCTCGTCTTCGTCATCTTCTCTTGCCGCTCCTGCGTGACTGGAGCAGCTTTGGTCTCAAGCAACACCGCCAAGGTCTGGTCAACATCGTCAACGCGCATCAAAAGCCGGCCTCTTTTGCTGGCGCCCTTGCTCCTTCTGCTTTTGCGATTTCCCCCTCTCCTTCTGCTAGCAGTTCTGCACTTTTTTCTGCCGCCCCTTCTTCTCGTGCTGATGATCCAGCGCCTTATACTGATGCTTCTGCAGGCAAGCTCGACGCCCGTCAAAAACCAACAGCTGAACACTCTGCCTCTTCCGCTATACTAACCACAGTCTGTTGCAGCTGCAGATTTTGACAGCAATCGCCAACTCGATGTCCACCCTCTTCCTCTCTCACTGTGTCTTCTGAATCCGTTGAAGCCGCCAATTTTGACGGTAACTCGACATTGACCTCTGATCCTCGTCCTCAACTTTGCTTGCAGCGCTTTCCCAGTTTGTTGAACCACCCTCATCTCCAGTTGCAGCTTCGTCCTTTATTGCTGTGCTTAGCTCCGCTCCAAAAGGCCTCCATTACATCCGCCTCCGAATCCTTGGGGACTCCCCCAAGCCTCCCCTGCCTCCTGGAGTCCTACCCCCGAGACCTGAGTTTAGACACCGTTGTCTTCCGCCAGTTCATGCCTCTTTGCCACGTTCCACATGCCTCACAGTGCATTTATTTCTCTTGACCTAGCTTAGTATACCGTGACCCTTCACGATTAGATGTTAAGATAATTTTCGCCCATCCATAGCCTTACAGATGTACATAGTACTTCAATGTGATCCGAAAGCGGTGCCGCGCAACGCACTCTGTTCGTATCCAACCAATATCCAACCACTGACATGTGCAATATCAGAGAGATTTCTAACATTGACCTCTAATATCAGCCTGCTCGCGTTTGCGACCGATGCCCCGACCTAGACCCCTCACGAAGCTTACGTCCGCTTTACCCGACGAGCAGCAAGTGCTAACACCTCGAACACCCCATTCACGGACAGCTCGAGCAGAAGGGGGTTTTGCGAAGCTCCAGGTCATAGAGTCCATTGACGATCAAGAGTTAGACGACATCCAACTCAACCAGATCCAACAACAATCAGCGCCCTTGCTTGCATCCTCATCCTCCGACAGATTCGCACCCCAAGGTCAACATGCGAGAAATGGCAAACGCACTGTGCCCCAACCTCCACCTCGGTTCTCTCCGATTTCGCGTCTTATGCTCACCCTTGGTGTTTTCCTCGCTGCCATCCTCCTCGTTCTCATCTTCTTTTCTCTTACACGGCCCGAGGCGCTCCATAGATATATCGGAGCCAAGATACCACAGACTTCCTTAGGATTAGCACCGGCTGCCTCGCAAGAGAAAGTGGACGTGGCTCAAGGGAAGCCACACCCCAATGCGGATCCCCATCTCATTTCCTACGAGAACTATAGCCACTTCCCTCTGCATGCATTGGAGTATCGAAAGGAGTGTGAAAAGTTGAATCAGGGATACATGGCGCATGGCAATTATTGGGACGCGAGGACGATGGGGCCAAGCGACGTCGAACACAAAAAAGCTAGGGATGTTTGCACATCTACGATCACGTATATGATGGATGGCGATGTAGGTCTCTTTGCAGATCTGGGGTTGCTTGCACAGGCAGCAGCCTTGGCTAGAGATGTGAGTATCCTAGTTTTCTTGGTTTCTGACACGGTCTGGACCGGAAATAACAGCGAAACCGGACGTTCTTTGTGGACGACACGAATTGGAATCGTGGAAAGTACGCTGGCCTGATATCGCGTCTATTTTCTTTTTGTCCCTTATAATTAGGTGGACAGATCACTTTGAGGACGTTCGTTCCCATCAACCTGGACCGGAGCCAGGTTGTAAGCCTCCACCTCCTGAGGGTACGTTATCATCCCTCTGTCTCCCTTAATTTTGATAGTAATCTCTCCATTTGTAGAATTGGTTGCTTGTCCCCGAACTGCAAGGTATGTATAGATAACTCAAGACATAACACAATGTCATGAATACTGAATTACAGGCACTGGGTGAATAGCAACCACTCGAAAAGGATACTGCACACTCTAATTCGTGACCTGCTTTTGAATCTACTAGGTGATTAACTTCCGAACGGCAAAATTTCATTTTAGCCATGGCTTTTCAAATTATTACGAGGATGCGTACGTTGACATCTCACAATCTAGACTCCATACCCTTCAATCACCTTTTACATTAGATATGCGCATAATCTCAACCGCCTTCAGCCAATATTCAAATTTGCAGTAGACTCATTCCAAACAACGATTCGCCCCAGCACCCACAATAATGAATTAATCCACCTGGCTCGCAGTGAACTTTCTACATTCATGGGGTCTCAGCATCATGCAACTTCCTATGTGGCTATCCACGTTCGACGGGGAGACCGCAAACCAGCTTCTTACGAGTATCATGGTTATATACCAACACAGGAATTCGCCCAAGCCGCCAACCATAACTGGCGACGACTACATCCTGACGCTGATGGCTTGCCCTCCAAGCCAATAGTCTACGTTGCCTCCGACTCACCCTCTGCTTTGGGCGAATTCCTGGAAGACTTCGATGGACAAACATTCTCCCTTTTCGAGTCCGAGATACCTTCATTGAGGGACGTTGCAAGCCCAGGCGATTATTACCAGCAAAAGTTTAGTAAACTCTCGGAGGATGAAAGGGTCACGGCAACCAGAGGAATAATCGTTGACTTTGCCATGCTTAGCGGAATGTGGGCTGGAAAAGATGATATTCTTCCAGTCGCTGCATTGTGTTCTATTAGGTGTGTCTTCTTTCATCTTGATGATCTCATTCTCTCAAGATGGGCTTGTAGCTCCAATGTCTGTCGGCTTACGGCCGTTGGGCTGGGGTGGGAGCGAGCCTTTGGTCTCGTCGACCAAATGGGCTACGCTGATGAAACAAATCGGAGATGGGTCGATATAGACCAAAAAGGTCGAATTATACCCATCTGGGAACCCTTTGAACTGTTCTGACATCGTGGAATGTTGTGAACGCGGCTGAGCAGCTATATGCATGTTATACAAACTTGTGTGTTGAGATTGGGAAGAGCCGCGATCCCTGTGAAAATCATGGTGAATTAGCACATCGAAGGTCATAGTACTCCAGTGGTACAGTAACCAGACACAGGATCGTTGACATCTCTATGTACGCTGTACTTGCAGTACAAAGTCTAGAAACGATACTCAAAGACGAGTGCATACGGCTCTTGATCCAACGGTACAGTGCGTACATTTGCAGACCGTGCACTATTTGACCACTTTTAACGATTACTGAACTCCCACCACGTTGAAATTTCTCAACAGCATGAAATCATGTCGACTACCTACCAAGGATGAGGCCTGGAATTCCAGTCCGAATGAATCCCCGAACCGGACACTGATTCGATGAATGGCGCATGTCGGAAATCTAAATCCATACGTATGTCCGTCCAACGGTACCGCCAACGCAACTTGGTTGCAGGGCATGTTTCTAATCGATTATGCGAATTTCAGGGGACTCAACTGAGACTCGACGTTCAATCCCTACCTCAACTTCATTGTGTTCTCGTACGAGTAATATGGAAGTCGATGATCCCAAGTTTCCTTACACACGGGTGCCGTATGAGCCCGCAGGTCCTTATGCAAGTCCCTGAATTCTCCTTTTTCTCCGTTTGTAAGTGACTTGTTTGCCAGGCCATGGATGAATCTGTTCTCACCTCTGAACAATACGTCATCTGGACCAGAAGCTGCCAAGCTTTCGCAGTTGCTCATAGAATGACTGGTTGGGATCGACTGTACTACGATTTCAGTATCCGCCACCCTGCTCTTCTGGTTCATCGAGGATGGGGCTGTATCGTCTTGTGCGCTGAACCTGATGGACTGGTTTTGTTGCGTGAAGTACGGAAATTTTATCAACTAGTATTGATCAAATGTCAAGTACTCATTGTTATTAGGCGCAGGTGTTGGTCGGACGTGGTCGCGATAAACAGTTCGATCGCCATGTTGACCTCATTGACCTCATTGACGCCCACGTTAAAAGGCTGCTTAGAGATAATGGTGTGCTGGTGTTCCTGTTTATGCCTCACCACGAATTCTAATTGCCATAAGACGCTGCATGGAATCAGCTTGATGACCCAGAAAATCAAACTTGGTTACGAAAATGGACCCCGCTTCGTGCCATGCCTGAAGGAGTCGAAATCACTCCAGAGATCAACATCCTTCTGGAGACTGTGCTCAGAGAGTGGAATGAACTAAAAGTACTATTACCTCCAAAAGAAGCCGTTCTGCGCTATGACAGACTCCTCAGCCTTCAGACCAATGAACTTGAAGGATTGTTTTGCCTTCATGATAAAGTGAGTTTTAGTTCTATTCCGTCAGCCTTCAAAAAGCCAAATATAGATATAATAGAGCGTCTCTCGGCTCGTCCGTATCGGTTTCTTCCCCGCTGCAGTCGTATTATTAAAAGAGGGCTCCCTTGACTTTGAGACTCTAGATGAAGCACAACCCAAAGTAGCACAAGTGTGTGAAGGTGTGTCAAAGGTGCGCCACTAATTTGTTGCGTCTATGCATCCCTGACCGTCTACATAAAAGGCTATCAAAGTTGTTACATTGCAATCTGAAGGAAAGATTCCTGTCGATACCACAAGCATCAAACAGCTTCATTTTGAATGCACTTTCCACTCTCGATTCACGATAGTTGACACATATATCAGTCACTACGTCACGTACCAAACGTAGTAGCCGGACGTGACAATGAGTCGTAATGAACGGGCCAGCCGGTCCCGGCCGGACTTTCCAAAACATCCCTTTACCAATGGACCAGCCGGATGCCTACAAATGGCTTGCGGGCACGGCGTCTCTTGCCGCGGCAGCTACCTACGGCAGCCTTCTGGGTGTCCCGTCGGCATCACACCAATAGTTCCCTAATCTTTACTAGAACAACTGTAATACTGTTACCTGCTTTGATGTTGTACTGTTTGCTTCTATCAGTAGTAGCTAATTGTAAACCTCTGCCCTAAGCTACTTGCTCTACCACACAGCTGCTGGTCAGCAAAGCATGCTGTATATACCCCAACCTGCTCTAATGGTAAATTACCTGTGTCCATAATATTAATCAATGACATCTATTGACATTGAATATGTCAACTCTGGTTAAGCATTTGATTGACTCCAATGGGGTGGTTATTTCAACTCCCGTGGGGCATTTGATTCACTCCGGCAGAGAATTTACAGCTGAGTATGTCAACTACCATGGGCATTTAAATTTGACTATTTTGACTCCATGAAGAATTTGATTGACTTGAGGGGTTATTATGTTTAATTGTAAATGCATTGCCAGAGTTGACATACTCAATTCCAAATGCCCTGGAGGAGTGAACCCAATGCCCCATGGGAGTCAACATATTTGATTTAAAATACCCTGTCAGAGTAAACTACATGTGCCGCAGGGGTCAACATATTTGACTCTAAATTTCATGACAGAGTGAATAAAATGCCCTGTTGGAGTGCCCTGTGAGAGAACATATTTAATTTTATATGCCCTGACAGCATGAATAAAATCCCCCATTGGAGTGAATTAAATGGCTGTGGGGTCAATAAAATGCCCCATCAGAGTGAATAAACTGCCCTGTGGGAGTTAACATATTCAATTTTAAAAGCCCCGACAGCGTAAATAAAATGCTCCGTTGGGGTGAATTAAATTGCCGCAGGGTCAAATATTTGATTTTAAATTCGCCGACGGGGTCAATAAAATGCCCCGTCGGCGTGAATAAACTGCCCCGTGGGAGTTAACATATTTAAATTTAAAAGCCCCGACGGTGTAAATAAAATGCTCCGTCGGGGTGAATTAAATCGCCGCGGGGTCAAAATATTTGATTTTAAATTCGCCGACGGGGTCAATAAAATGCCCCGTCGGCGTGAATAAACTGCCCCGCGGGAGTTAACATATTTAAATTTAAAAGCCCCGACGGCGTAAATAAAATGCTCCGTCGGGGTGAATTAAATCGCCGCGGGGTCAAAATATTTGATTTTAAATTCGCCGACGGGGTCAATAAAATGCTCCGTCGGAGTGAATAAACTGCCCTGCAGAAGTTAACATATTTAATTTTAAATGCCTCAATGGAGTGAATTAAATACCCCATGAAAGTCAATCAACTGTCCCCCACCCAATTCAAATTTTATATTCCCCATCGGAGTGTATTGAATGCTTTGCAGGAGTCAACATATTTAATTTTACATGCCCCGACGGAGTCAATGAAATGCGCTGCCGGAGTTGTGGGGGAAAAAAATGAGCTGTACTGTTATAGCTTCTCAATACATCTTTCCAGCATACTATAACTGTTGTAAAATAGGTTCAAGTTTACTTTGGAAAAGAATTTTGGCACATGGTGGAGAAATGAGGTTGAATGCATGAAATATCTCGCAACATGATATTGTTGACTTTTCTGTATACTTTGCTACCAAATCTCAACATCTGAGCCTTTATTATACATAGTTAACATGTGGCAGAATATATATCCCCTGCTCCGAAGCAGTTTTCTGATGGTTTGGGGGAGCTGGAGCTTGAAAGGGTGAAAATATGACTCTAAACATGAAACCACATTCTTTCTTATTTCCTTTCACTATCTAAATCTTGTTGAAATGCTCTCATACTTTCCTCAAATATAGCCTACATACTTTAGAATCAATTAAGATAGGTGGGGGAAGCAGTTTTGAGGGAAGAAAAAAAAATATAACTTGATGTATGCAAAATGGCATGTTGTGCAACTGGTTTGTATAAAGATTCATGCACCAAATAGCTCTTTCCGAGGTCTGTTCACAAAAACTTCTTCAATCACTGAGAAAACTATTCCAAATGATTCTATTCCTTTCTGGGATCCCCCCAATGTCTTTGTTTTGTTGGCGCGTTGCATCGCCAATGAGCGCGGCGCAGTGCGTAGTTTCAGATGGTGTGTGAATAATGCGCTCCTTCCATATTAGGTTGCCGCTGGCCCATATTTGGTAAGGCGGGCTGCCAGAGTTGTTCTGCTTCTAAAAACTAAATGGTGCACACCTCAACTATCTGACCTCCAATTCAGTGGATCTTTCTTTTGTATTATGAGGATTTGTCATGGCTACTAGCAGGACCTTTCATTGATATTGTGTGTTGATTTCTTGACAATATATTTCTTGTTTCTGCAAATCACATATTCCAAGCCATTGCATGTTTCAGTTCACATGGATGGATAATCTGGGCACCAGCTTAAAAATGCTGTAGTGGATTGACTCCTCTGTCTTGAATAAATGCTTCGCCAGAGCTGACATATTGAATTTTGAATGCCCTGTCAGAGTCAATCAAATGCCCTGCAGGAGTCAACATTTTGAATTCTCAATTCCCTGTCAGTGTCAATCAAATGCTCTGCCACAGTCAATAAAGTGCTCTGCTAACTTGACATATTCAAGATCATGATGCAGATGACCATATCATGGAGGGCATGTTTTCAATTTCAATGTCAAACACCCCGATGGAGACATCCCCCATGGTGCTTTCAATTTCAATGTTAAACACCCTGATGGTGACATCCCCCGCGGCATCTTCAATTTCAATGACAAACACCCCGATGGTGACATCCCCTGCAGTGCTTTCAATTTCAATATTAAACACCCCAACAGTGACATCCCCCGCGGCATCTTCAATTTCAATGGCAAACACCCTGACAGTGACATCCCCTGCGGTGCTTTCAATTTCAATGTTAAACACCCTGACAGTGACATCCCCCGCGGCATCTTCAATTTCAATGACAAACACCCTGATGGTGACATCCCCTGCGGTGCTTTCAATTTCAATGTTAAACACCCTGACGGTGACATCCCCCGCGGCATCTTCAATTTCAATGACAAACACCCCGACGGTGACATCCCCCGCGGTGCTTTCAATTTCAATGTTAAACACCCCGACGGTGACATCCCCCACGGTGCTTTCAATTTCAATGTTAAACACCCCGACGGTGACATCCCCCGCGGCATCTTCAATTTCAATGACAAACACCCCGACGGTGACATCCCCTGTGGCATCTTCAATTTCAATGACAAACACCCCGATGGTGACATCCCCTGTGGTGCTTTCAATTTCAATGTCAAACACCCTGATGGAGACATCCCCTGCGGCACCATCAATTTCAATGTCAAACACCCAACTGTAGGGCCATCCCCAACAGAACCATCAATTCCAGTTTGACACCCCAATGGAACCACAAATGAGTAGACAAGGTATGAGTAACTAAATGAAAAGCTTTCATTTCCTAACTACAAGGTGAGTGTTTCCCTGTTGGGACAAAATTCAGTTTTTGGTTGATATGGAGACTGTCTTGCAGGAGTTGGATGAGATAAATAGTAAGATACATTATGCTACAGATCTAGGTGGATGTAATTAAGGGGAGAGAGGCCCCAGTTAAATTTTTTTGTAGTTCCATCAGGATGGGCTGAGAGCCCGTCGGGATGGGGTCAGAGCCCGTCGGTTGAAAAAGTGGTTCTGCCGCGGGAGTGTAAACCCTGCCAGGGTCAGAAACCGGCCGCTTCATTGCCAACGGAACAATGGCAATCAAACCGGCCGCCCCGGCTGACCCGTTCACTACGAGTGATTGTCACGTCCGGCTGTTCCGTTGTTATTGGACCCATGTGACTGAACTAACTATAAGTAGTTGATAGGCCTGCTACTTATGGAATCACCTTCCCAGGCACCTTTCGGCAAGCAGTTTGCTCCACAACCTACCTGGCTGATGGTAAAATTGGCGTGGTTCAATACTGCCATTTCCGCGAAGTCCCGAGCGAGGTAGAGAAGATGTTATCGCTATTCAATGTTCGTAGTTTTGTGATTTGAAGAGGCTTGTGCATTAACTTTTGACACAGCAATATCTATCCGAGTCGGATCTACCAGCTTCACCTTTTTTTGCTTTGAAAGTTGCGGCATGGTGCCACACTTGGTTTAGCTCTATCCACCCATTCGGCGTAAGCCTTTCACTAAATTGTCATTTTCCAACTCATATACTTCATTTCAGGATGGCAATGGTCGAGTCGGTCGACTATTGTCTTCAATTCCACTTTTACGCTGTGGACTTCCCCCTGTCAATATAATGGGCTATCCTACCACAAAGACATCCAAAAAAGAATACGTGGATGCTCTCATGAAGGTGTGATCTCTCCCGCATCCAAAGTTGTTAATACTCAATGTCAAATCTCCAGGCACAGTTCAATGATGAAATTTTACCACTCATGACTGTGATATTGAATGGGATGCTTGAATCTTTGTCATATCTTCGTCAAAACTGCATCGAGGAGGAACCAGGCGATAAAGGGTGCAAGCATGGGGGTCAGGATGGAAGAACAAAGATGCGATTTGGGTTAAGGTTAAGAGTGCCGACCCGGAGGGTTAACACTTGATCTTGAGCTTGAGGCCTTGCATTTGCACTCGTTTTTTGTGTTCCATCACTGTTGTTATTCTTTCATCACCACTAGGTTGTTGATGCCGATTGTATCCCATCTTAGTGTATAATGTGATTTATTAGAGTCAGAAATAATATGTAGAGAAAATTTTGATACTCTAAAAGGATCGATGGAGAAAGTAAGCATACATGAAGTTAGCTACGTAGAAAAAATTGGAAATGGGTTGTCGACATAGCAGAGGCTTGATTGTACCTCTCTGGGGATGATTCTAGCAAGTAGTTGGCAAGCAGGAAAGGGGACAACGCTAATCCATTTGAAATTCTTGAGCCGAAAGCCGCCATGCTAGTTAAGTGGTTCAATCTTTCAGTACGCAAATCTGAAATCCATTCGTTTGTTCCCTTCGTCCTTCGTAGTCTTCATGTACTCTCGTTGCTCCTTTATCGCGTCGGTGTCAATATCATACATCCTTTCAGCATGCTCCCAGGCTCACCTTGTTGGTCCAAGTTTTCCAGACCCTGTCCCTCCGAGCGTTAAGGTAACGATAAAAAAAATATGTCCCAATATATAACGCAATGTTCACGCTTGTAATGCAGATCAAATCTCGATTCCCTCGTTTATCTGCAAGTTTTTAGTTGCAGAAGGATTCTTAGGCAGACTCGACGTACAGAGAGGCTTGTCATCTTGGCGGTAGATATTTTGCTGCATGACAGGCCCACATTGTCAGGACTGATAAGGAATTACGTTGAGAATTGGCTTACCGCGATAAGGACCCCAGCTTGAACAGCCATGTTATACACGCTCGCAGAAATTGTCCTGAAGCGTGAATATGAATCACGGCGGTAGAGGCCAGTGATGTTCTTACCTAGTTCGCACGCTGTACGAATTCCTCGAGGTCCAGGCGACCTGTATTGGGTGAACATAAGGATATCCAGCGATAAGTGAAACAACCGCATAATAAACCCATTGTGGTGTATGCTGATTGAAGGTGTGGAGAGTGATTAGGAGTGGAAGCGCCCATAGCTGAAGAATAATTGTCGCTCCGGCCCGGCTGTCAATAATTTCACTCAAGTATGCGGAAGCCAGAAGCAACGAAGCGCCAAGAACCGAGGACGGTATAGTCAGAAGGTTGGTTTGTGTTGTGTTGAATCCAAGGTTGCGAAGTGATAGTGTAAGGTATGTTTGGGGAGGAATGACGGGAACTGACAGAAGCGGTATATGAGGACGGAGAAAACTGTTGCTTCTGCTGCTACGTACTAAAGTGTACCAGTCCCAGAACGTACAGGGGCCAGAGTTGCCAATCAAGAAGCGCGCCCCATATCATCTTGATATCGAGACCTTCTCTGTTGTGCATATCGGACTTGGACGGGTCGTCCCTCAAAACCCTGCTTATGTCCGTCAAGAACACAAATCTAAATTTTGAACTCAAAGTTTCCCACCTGTTCACCATAATGACTTCCTCGCTGAAAACGAGCAGTTAGATTTGGTGGCCTCAGTTGCTCGTTTGCATCGCTCACCGTTCGGAGAACCACCCCTTGGGTCGATACCAGGCTTTGGTCTGCGTAGGACCGGGTGGCATCATAAAGAAAGAGGTAAACCCAACCACCAGGGTGAGAATACCTTCCAGAAGAAACAGGTATCGCCACCCTGCCTTTCCGCCTACACCACGGAGACGGAGAACACCGGTAGCGAGGAAAGCACTGCTAATATCGGCTACATAGTTTGAGATCCAGAAAAAGGCGAATCGAACTGGCACTGGGGTATACTTGGTCACAGCTAGATTTGATGACTCATCACAAGAAAGCTCACTCACATTCCGTCTTGGTGTAGAAATAGGAAAGATAAAGGACAACGTCGGGAATAAAGCCACCCTGCAAAAAACCTAGAAGAAATCTGTGAATTCCAACGTCAGAAACATTGTTCGTTCAAAACATTTGAGGAAACAACCTAGTCGTCAAAAAACTTTTTCTTCCTGATAGCCAAAACTGCGATAGGGAGACAATGCTCCATAGCATCATCTGGAGAAGCCATGCGGAGGTTCGTTTTGCCAACGTGCGACTTGCTTACCTGACTAGGAATCCAGATATCTGGACCAACTCGTTTAGAGATCAATTGGGAAGGTATCTCTGCCAAATATTAGAAGGCACAGACAGGGTAATACATCAGATACGTACCAGCAGATAAAAACGAAAGCCGGAAAAGGGTGTTCCCGAGGTTAAAGTCGTTCGTCGTAAGCCCCAGATCTTGCAGAAAGTTATCCGAATTGGCTTGTGAAATATTGCTGCGATCCAATTCAAGTGAAAAAAACATAACGCAAGCCCAAACCATAATTTTCAAGTCGACCTTCCGGATAAGTTTCTATATGGGTGAATTTGGCGATGAAATCGTCGAATGGAGGATGAGAAGAGCAGCGAGTGCTGACCTTTTCTTCCCTCCATGTCCAGCGGGCTGCTGGGTCGAATCGGTGAGTATTCTCGAATTGGGGCGGGGGGCGATAAGCTTCCAGCGTAATCGGATCATCAAAGACCGAAGGTTGAGTGGCAATAGCGTCCAAGTCTATTGCTGGTCTCCCCCATTGTCGAAAGAGTGTACTGAAGCCATTGCGCCATTCTTGAGCCTCACGGGGTTCGCCAAGCGGGGGATTTTGCTCTTTTTTGATCACCACAGCCTCTCCAGTCTTGTCTGAAATAGCGGAATCTTCATCATACAACGGAGGCCTTTGAAGTGCGTCATCACCAAGAAGACAAGTAGCCATGGTGGGAGGGCTAGAGGGGCTTTGGGAGCAGGACGTTTTCTACGCACTTTAAGCCTGGAGTAGAAGGGCAAGACTTCCATTTTCGATCAGCCCTCTGTGGCGGTTGGGGATATCTGTGGGTAAGTAGCTTGTGTTCCGCTTGAACGTCGCAGTCCAGAAAGTCCTCAATTAAGTGTGAACATTACCTGATTCAGTTCCCTCTCAATGCCGAGTGGTTCTGTTCGGCTTCGCAGGGGCATTGAAGTCTTCTTAGCTTGATTACTCCACGAAAAGATAGTACATTACACGGCACTGATCTCTATTGGTTTGCCTCGAGCGGCCTACCGGCGAGGCATACCACGTCCTCTACCCCTAATCGCTCGCTGAGCAGTGCCTGGGGGTGCCTTTGGTCCGGCATTTTGCTAATGAGGTTATTGAGAGAATGTCTGGGATGTAAGAAGGAAACGTACAGCTTCACTTTGAGGGTTTCGAACAGTTTCATCGACGCTGAGGATCAAGCAAGCCGCCTCAGCAGCACTGCTGATCGCGTTGACCTTTACCAGGCTGGGTTCCCAGACAAACGCATCCATGTTGTCTCGTACGCCAGAGGGTCCGTCCACGTCAACGCCAAACCATTTGCCGTCATTGGCATGTTTCATCCTCAGCTTGTTGAGGATATCAGTAGAATCGAGACCAGCGTTGTCGCATATTTGACGAGGAATGATCTCAAGAGCCTTGGCGAATGCAGCAATGATAAGCTGAAGTTTGCCTGGAATAGATAGAGCATGTTTACGAATGTAGGCAGAGAGTTCCATCTGTAGGACTTGATTAGAACATCTACTTCTATGAGGAAGCGGGGTGACTTCACTTCAATAGCACCGCCTCCTGCGACAACCTCCCCGTTCCTGATAGCACGTTTAACGACCATTAGTGCATCATGCAAACTTCTCTCAACCTCCTCGATAAATTGCTCTGCACCTCCACGAAGGATCAAAGTACAAGTTTTTGCCTTAGGGCAGTCTTGGAAGATGTTGTATCTCTCGCCACCAATCTGCCTCTCCTCGAAGTCACCGCAGACGCCCAAATGCTCGCGGCCAATATCGGAGCATGTCGACTGGACCGCACCACCAGCGGCCTGCACGACTCGCCTAAGGTCGCCCGCAGCAACACGGCCAGCACAGAAGATATCACGGTCAGCGAACCATTGTGTTGCCAAATCACCAATAGGAAGCTTGCTTAGAACGACCTTGGCGCCACTCTTTTCAATTGCCTCGAGCTTACGATAGATGATTTCCCATTCGGCGTCGACAATGGCCTGGTAGTCGGAAACTTGTTCAACCCGCACCTCAGCGTTGTCTTTTTCGGCCTTCAATTCTAACTCGACGTTTAAGCAGAGAATGAGTGGGTTGACGAAATGTTTGGGTTGTTGTTCGGCGCCTGCGTATGTAAACGTCTTTTTGAAAGCGACTCCTTTGATGAGGAGTGAGTCTTGCATTCCTCCACCTGCAATCTTCTTTACTCCAATGAGCGACTCATCCAGATCGTCTTGATCCAGACATTGAACGGCATCGACAACCATTTTTGAGAAAAAGGGCTTTTCCGAATGGATCAGCTTGGAAGACATCGATGTTGACGCGCACTTTAGAAGCAAAGAACGAAATTTCCTGAAAGACATCATTGGCATGTCCTAAGATGAAATGCGATCTCACATACTCGGGATCTGACTTATCAACTGTTACTTGAAGCTCTTTTATCCGGTCAATGGCCTAAATATGACTGTAAAAGGAGTTTCTTGAGCAATCGGGAGAATGGCACGTACTAGTTGAGAAGCTTGTCGAAAACCTTTCATAATAATATGAGGGCTAACACCCTCCTCGATGAACGACCGGACTTCCTTCAACAACTGAGCTGCCAGAAGCACAACACTAGTCGTCCCATCCCCGACTTCTGCATCCTGAGCCCGAGCTATATCCACGAGAGTACGCGCGGCGGGATGGACGATGTCGAGAAGTTTCAGAATTGTCGCGCCATCGTTCGTTATTTGGGCTTCTCCACGATCTGATACAATCAGTTTGTCCATTCCCCTAGGTCCCAGAGTACTCGAAAGGGTCTCCGCGATGGCAAGGCATGCCGATATGTTGGAAAGCAGCTGCGGGTTGCCTTGTGAAGTGTCTGTTCCTTCGCGAAGAAGGACGACGGTCGGTTGCTAGGTGGAAACGTGTTAACCTCGGTTTCTGATCATATAGGACGCGCAGTACCATAGGTAAACCGCGCTGCATTTTGAGAGGTGGATTGAGCGTGGATTTGACGATTTGCTTCAAGAAATTTCGACGATGTTAGTATGTTTGGTTCTGTTTGAAGGAATCGCGTTTTGGGACGCGTTTATTTAACTCTCTCCCAACTGCTCACGCGTTTCAAATATGCAAATTCCTTCGAGCCCTCCGCCAGGACCTTTCTTTGCAAGCTCCGAAGATGAGGGTGATGACGTCCATATGGCAGGAGTCGAATCAGAAGGGCCTCATTCATCATTACCCACCACGCCGCGCACTTCTTCTCCAAGGTCTTCGCCTCCCCACAGACTTTTCCTCGAGGATAGCGATGACGACGTGAATGATATCTACACAAGCGAGTCTCCTTCCGTAAGGCGACCCATTGTCGTTGATGACGTCCTGGAAATTGACATCGACAGCGCGGCTACCCATGCCAAAGCTGGACCGTCTACTAAACCCATTGAAGCGTTCAAAAAATCATCATCTCCTCTTGACGCCAAGCAGCGTTCTAATTCTGGTCCACCCTTGAAAAAGCGCCGTCTTTCTCCGCAAGACACCCATATCACCACCAGTTCATTTCCACCAACTTACCTGGGTGAAGTTTTGATTACCAATGCATGGAGCAACGTATCTGGGAAAGGATATGTAAAGCCAAATGAGTCTATACAGGTTCAACGAGATGAAGTAGCAGCTCCCAAGTCAGGTCCCAGTAAACAGGCTAAATCTGTGAATAAAAAATCGGGAGATGGCAAGAAACAACTTTCTTTGGCGATGATGCTGAAGCCTCAGCCGACGAATAACTTCAAGAAGAAGAAAGTTGATACGATCGTTCGGCTTGTTAACAGCCGTGGATTTGGTTTGCATCTCTGCTCCACTCTTGACTTAGGCTGATCAACGGTTTACATCAAGAGTTCGGACGTTTGCCAACGGAGTGTTCCTGGTGGATATCAAAGCTTCTTGAGCTCGGTTTGTTCACAACGGCCTTTGTGCAGATATCATCACTAACCATATCCGCTTCAGGTGTTGTTCAGATTCGAGGAACGATGAGTGACTGCCCAGAGAAACTCACGACCGGTGTGAGCTTGATTGTAACACTACATTTCTACATTGTTGCCTCTGCTTTCACACCACTCAGCACATCAAACTCTGATGAACTTCCGAAATTAACCTTTAACGAGGGTGCTGAGACCAACGAAGAAACGTGCGTTCGAATTCCTAGTTATTTTTTTGCGGATACAAGCTGATAGTTGTCTTTAGTTTCCTCAGAGAGCGTAAAAGTGCAGTCGTCAAGCTGTTCGAAGTAATTGGTCTCAAGCCCCAAGCCGGTGCGAATTTCAAGGGTAAAAGCTCGGATGGCAAGATCCATGAGGAGGCTCTGAAGCGAATGGCACAACGTCCAACGAAGAAAGTGAAAGAAATCGTTGGAGACGGTGAAGAAATTGAAGTCGAGGAGGCTGAAGAACTTTCTAAGAATGACATCGACACCATCTATAAAAGGTGAGCAAGTGATTTTGGGACAGTTGTTCATTGACGACTCATTAACAAATGGTTAGAGCACAGCATAATGACCGCACGATGACTGAGATGGAACCAGCAGACACCTTCAACCTCACATTACGTGGTTATCAGAAGCAGGCTTTATCGTGAGCTAACAAGGTTGCTTCGCAAAACAGTGCCTAAATAAATTTCAGATGGATGCACTCCTTAGAGTCAGGCAAAATGAACGCACGAGAAGCGTGGTCGATGCATCCCTTATGGAGCGAGTACGTTGTTGTGCTGTGTCCTTGACTATGTTTGACGTTTCGCAGATACTCATTCCCGCACGAGCCATGCATGAATGGCGATATTATTGACCTGACGGCGGATGAGAAACTGTTTTACTTCAACCCATATTCTGGAGAGTTGAGCTTGGATTTTCCAAAAGCCGAAAGAAACTGTCGCGGGGGGATTCTTGCGTAAGTTGCTTCAACCCTTGGTAATAGTTAAATTCGACTGACCAAACGATCTAGAGACGGTAACGTTGAATTCTTTTGTTCTAGCAAACGCTGACAGAGCTTTTTGGTCGTTAAATCGATAGAAAGTATGCATCCTCCCTCTGCTATTGTTCATAAACATGGATTAACCCAGTCTGATTGCAGTGGGAATGGGCAAGACAATCATGCTTTCTGCGCTCATCCAAACTAGCTTCGCGTCTGATACGGACAAAGGAGAGGAGCAAAACTCGAAAGGCAAAGCAAAGCAAATCAAGTTGAACAATGCTTTCCGAGTCGTACCAAAAGGGAAACAACAACCGCATAAGCCACCAGCCGCGACCCTTATCATCGCTCCAACATCCCTTCTTTCCCAGTGGTCTGAGGAGCTACAGCGATCAAGCAAACCTGGAACTCTGGATGTCCTCGTATGGCATGGTCAAAATCGTCTAGACATAGAGGCAATGATCGAGAGCGATGGCGAGGACGACAAGACCATCAAAGTCGTTATCACCTCATACGGTGTGTTGGCGTCCGAGCATGCTAAGTCTGCGAAGTCACCTATTTTTGAAAGTTAGTCCCCAGCCCCTTCTTGGAATCATTGGGGTTGATATTTTTTTTCAGTCGACTGGCTCAGGATTGTGCTTGATGAGGCTCATGCATGCAAGTCGCGAACTAGCAAAACAGCAAAGGCGGTCTATGCACTTTCTGGGCGAAGACGCTGGGCTGTTACAGGCAGGCATCTTGTCATGCAATTATGTTTCGTACGCTCAGACAAATATGCTTACAGGCACTCCAATCGTTAACAGACTCGAAGACTTATACTCACTGCTGTGAGTGATAAACAACACAATTTACGACATCTCTTATAAGATGAATGCTAGGAAATTCCTTGGTTTCAAACCCTGGTCGGAATTTTCTTACTTTCGTTCGTAAGCCTATTGATTTCTAGAGGTCAATTCGTCTTGTTGATTGACCACACTGTACAGGTTTATCACGCTTCCTTTCTTGGCTCGCGATCCAAAGGCCATTGAAATTGTGCAAGTCATTCTTGAGAGCATCCTTCTTAGGCGAGAAAAGAACATGACTGATAGCGAGGGTAAAAAAATAGTCGAGCTTCCTCCGAAAGAGGTGAGTATCATGTCTATCTCAATCGCGCCCATGCCAAACACCTTATCAGATCACGTTGGAAACACTTCAATTTACTGCTCTAGAAAGGAAGATATATGACTCAATCTATCACACTGCAAAACGAAATTTCGATCAGCTAGAAGCTAAAGGACTCGTTGGCAAGAACTATACCCACATTTTAGCCATGCTCATGAGGTAAGAAGCGGCAAAATCCATTTTCGCGATGACCTGTTCAATCTTTTTGCAGACTCCGTCGTGCTGTGCTCCATCCTAAGCTTGTTCTCACCGAGAAAGATGAACGTGCCTTATCGCCTGGAGGGGATGGCAACGTGGACGTCAACGACCTCATCAAACGTTTTGTAGGGGATGATCCAAATTCTGGTGAAAAGAGCAACACCTTCGCTGAAACCTTCATGGCCAACCTCACCGGGGACGACATTGCGGAATGCCCCATATGTTTCAGTGAACCAGAGGCTCCGGTGCTTATCCCTGGTTGTATGCATCAATTGTATGTCTCTTTGTCAAGCTCAACTCCTTGCTCGTTAATGGATGTGGTTTGTTGAGCTGCAAGGATTGTATCGTATCACATATAGGAATTTGCGAGGAGAGAGGACAAGAGCCGCAATGCCCCACATGCTCTCACGGACCTCTTAAGGTTGGGTGGTTTCGAAACGCCTCCGCTTCAAATTTCCTGACGGCGGCGCAGAGCAGCGATCTCGTCGAAATCATACGAAAAAAGAAGGATCGCGACGCTATTCCGAACTCTTCACCTTCGGAATCCAGACTGACATTCCGAAGAAACGACTTTCAGTCTTCGACGAAACTTGATGCTTTGATCAAAAGTCTTTGTGCGATTTTCATTTTCTTCGATCCACAGCGTAACTTATCGTGAAAAAAAAAATAGGCAAGCTTCGCGATCAAGATCCATGCTTCAGGGCAGTTGTGTTCTCACAATTCACTAGTTTTTTGGACCTTATACAAGTCGCCTTGGAAAGGGAAAGATTTGATCAGTACCGGTTTGATGGGACAATGGATGTCAAAAAGAAGAGTGCAGCAATCAACGAGTTCAAATCTTTTTCGAGAAAAGGCAAAGTGCTGGTTGTCAGCTTAAAAGCTGGGGGAGTTGGTTTAAACGTACGTTTTTGACTGCTTCGCATTACGATGAGACAATGAGTGCTTGGTATTCCAGCTCACAGCCGCTAACCATGTTTTCATGGTAAGATGCCGCCATTCGCGGCCTGAGTAATCACTAAACTTGAACATCAGATGGACTGCTGGTGGAACGCGGCAACGGAGAACCAAGGTATATTCCTCTGCGCCCACTTGCTGTTCTCTAAAACTTACACACCTTCGTGCAACAGCTATTGACCGTGTCCACAGGATTGGCCAAGAAAAAACTGTTTACGTTACCCATTTCATTGTGAGTACCTATCCTTTTCCATGACACTGGGAAGTGATTTGATTCTTGCGAACCGTTAGGTCGCGAATACCATTGAAAGTCGCATTCTTCAGATTCAGAAGCGTAAGACGGCCATTGTGAACGAGGCTTTTCGCGGAGGTAGCAAGTCAGATCCCGAGAGCATCCAGAATCTGAAAATCATGTTTGGTGATGACTGACGGTACTAAGACCAATGTCACGTATATCTGGGTATAGTAGCTATAGTCTCGGGGTAATTCGTGATGAGGATGTTGAATTCGAGCATGCTTTGCCAATGGCTCAAAGTAGCCAGACTTTCCACCACATCATCATGTAATGAGTCATATCACTGGTCATACAAACTCTTCCTCCATGAAGCGGTCGTGTGTCTCTTCTTCAGTTGCGCATATGATTACATTGGGCTTTAATATCCCATAATTTGGAGGGTTGCCTCCAAAATCTCCGGGGTAGCCAAGGTTCCCAACTGGCCCGTTTGGTGCTAATTTGAAGCTCTCTTCTGTGAGCTCTTCAAACCTTCCACTAATAAATTGAAATCTTTGACCTTGAATCCCCCCATGACCCCCTAACCCTCCATGGCCTCCAGGGCCAGCCTGGCCTGATGCTCCAAAGGGTAATCCTTCGTCGGTCAACAAAACCAAAGAAACCGATAAACAAGGGCCGGTGAATCCCTCTTGTTGCCACTCCGGGACCTTAGTCTTGGTCGCTATCACTTGGGAGATAGGGACTGCCGAGGGTCGCCCGCCTCGACCACCTCTACCACCATCACCGCCCCTGCCTCCTGCAGTGGCACGCACACCTTCAACAACATACCGGACCAAAATTGTGCCACCAAAAGGGCCGGGGATTTGACGCGGCTCGATGACACATTTGTCGTTAGTGCCGTTGCTCCCATCCACACCAGCATTCCCATGACCGCCCTGCCCTCCATTCCCACCACGCCCACCCCGATATTGGATTTCAAGTCGGAGCCCATGTTGCTCAATCTCCCCGCTTTTGTAGACGTTCTTGCCAGCGATTTGAACAAACCAATTTCTGACGACACGTAAATCCATGAAACCGCCCATGTATCCTCCATTCCCCTGCATGCCCTCTTCCCCCACATCTGCATATCCGCGCCATGGATCACCTGATTTCACATCGAAGAGAATCACAGGGAGTCCTGTCGGTGTACTTGATGGTGCTGTGGCATACAACTCGATGTCTTCGCATTGAAGAAGAACACGTATCGGGACATCGCTTTCGCATTTGACAAGAAGGGGACAATTGCGTATAATCAATTTGCGCGCGAGAACGTGATATTTGACTATTTGCTCGAACTTGTCTCTGATGGCAAACGGTTCCAGAGTATCCTTATTGGCGCCGTCGAGAGTAATTGCATCAGCTACAACAGGTGGAGCGGAGCTTTCCCTACGGACTCGGTGGGCAATCCCAGAAGATTTGAGACGTTCCTTCATGAAAGCGAAATAAGATTCCATGTCGTGATAGACGGCGACATCCATAGGCACGCCAGGTATGGGGCGCGGATTGGGGAGCTGTGAAATTGCATAGGGATCAATGTAGGCCACCAAAAGGTCCTTGTCCTGTGCTAAATCAGCTGTTGCTTCAACTTTCTTGTATCCGTGATCCCTATACAGTTTTACAACTTTCTCGACGGAGTGGCCATAAGAGTTCCCTTTTCCAAAAGAAAAAAACACAGTTGAACCTGCCGCACTTGCGACGGACCGAGGGATCGAGGCACCAATATCCCTACGGCTGACCTTCAATGATAGCTCGCTGCCATGATGAGTAGCAATGACAAAAGAAAGCGTGCCATCGTACTGGCTGATGTTATGAATATACTCATAGTTCGCGTCCCCAGGGTATAGCAATGAATGGTCACCATCATTCAGACCAATTATCAAAGCCAGCGCACCGTGGTTATTCTTGTCGTTCATATCCGGTGACTGACATTTCAGTATTTTCCAGTTCCCTCCAGGTGGACCGTATTCATCCATAATGCAGGCCTCTAGGTGCCCTTGAGCCTGTATGGAGCAAGCCAAATCAAAAGCTTTGGGGGTCAATGGTTGATCAGGTACGATCCAGTGGCGCAATGTAGGACACAGGCTGGTGTCGCGAAGGAGTTTGGCTTTTTTGGAGTCCGCAATCCGATAATGGTCGCGATCCCAATGTGATAACATCATGGGCATGCCCTCGGTTTCAGAAATGAGGACATCGATCATGTCCGAGAAATCACGGTCTCCTTTGCCAAAGCCAAAGTCAGAGACGATCTTCCATCCCTCTTTGCTTGAGCACAACAACCCTGTCGCTCCTAAAAGTGGCATGTTAGTCATCGCAACATGGTTTACACTACTGGACATACCTTGCCCCACATTTGCAATAATGTAATGATCTGCAGTTTTGTACTGATCAAGTGATATTGACAACGTCTTTTCAATGACGTCAGAAAAACGGTAGAAATTAGTGATATTTTGACGGATAACATGAGTCCGCTCAAATAGAAGTCGTAGCTTGTCCAAAGCTGTTTGAGGGATGTCACGCTTGATCTTCCCCATGTCCACGGTCGCTTTGAAGCCGTGGTCAGTCTTTCCGAAATTACCCAGAGAGCCTCCTGCGAATGAAGCATACGGTGATGTCTCTTCTATCCAGCAAAGACCGTCATCAAAATTGCCCTCAGCTGGGAGCACCGGTGCATATGTCGCGGGGGTAGCCGATTTCATATTCAGTTCGAAATTGACCCAGACACCGGCCTTGACATCCGAAGGCACGTTATGGCAGTAGATCTCGAGGCAATAGATACTCGCGCCAACCGTAGGGGTGATGTTATCAGCAACCGTGATTTTCTTAATCCTTTGGAGCAGTACATCGTCGCTGAGTAGGTTTTCCTTGATGGCTTCGATACGGATTGCGTAGCCATGAGGTTCTCCGGACCCTCTTTCCAAAGGAACAATGGCGACAACGGAGCCAAAGTAATAATCTTTTCGTTTGGCCTTCTGCACTTCGTCCTCACGTATTTTGTCCTTCTTCCAATATCGTTCGTCCTGATTTCGTCGTTGTTTCTGTAGGAGTTCGAGATTGGCTTTATCAAACTCCTCTTGCTGTGCTTTTGCTTTGGCAATCTTCTCCATCAACTTTTGCACAGCTGCGTGGAAAGCCGCATAGTCAGATTGGAGGGTTATACGGAGTGGATGGCCGTTTTGAGCCGATATGAGGACTAGTGCCATGTATAAGGACGATCCCACTACTATTAGCAAGAAGACAAGGATGGGAATAATGCCGGCTCCTTGCACAGACACATCGTCTTTGATGGTAGACGCCAGCTGAGCCAAAGCCAGAACGTGCTCCGACAATGTTTCACGGTTGCCGGACGAGATTACCTCCTCCAGGCTTCGGTTGGCCATACGCTCCGAGATCACAACCACTCCATCGCCTGACAGTGCCGATGCACTCAAGGACAAACACGCTTTGAAATGTTCAAGTGCATCGGCGACCGGTTTCCCGGTCGCAGGATCAGATATCGAAGAGATGTAAGCCTCCAATTTTGTAATCGTATATGCTTGGATGGTAGAGCGCCATCTGTCAGAATCTAAGCCGTTTGCATGGATATTGTCCTTAACCAGCTGCATCGGAACATAATCCGGGATAGAGGCCCCTTTGGCGCGCAGCGGTTTGTATTCTTGACTGGATACTTCAGCTTGAAGTTTCCTGTGCTCCTCGCGGATGTTGTGCGCATTTTCGCAAGTTTTGTTGAACATCTCGTGAAGAGACTCGGCCACAGCATTCTCGACGCTGCCCCTGCTGAGTTGAGGAAAGTTTTGTAATACGTCCTCGATGTTCATGGCAGTGTCCATGGTGTAAGAATCGATCGTCTGAAAGTGTCGTAGGAAGCAGTGTTTGGCTGTTGATGCAAACGAGTGAAGCTGAGTGTGGTGCCGTGGATGCCTGGTGGATGCCCACGTTCACGAGCCTGATATATGATAGAAAAGGCGGGGCCTGAGATAATCACTATTCTGATTGTAAGGAATGTCAGCCCGACAGATATGAGAGCGCGCGGGGGGTACTTACCGTGCTGCAGGATTAGTGACTGTGAGGGCATGTCAGTGGGGTAGACCACTCTACAGAGTCCACAGATATGGCACAGGCACACCAGGGGTTGGTCTAGGGCGTCTTCTCATCACGGATAACAAAGTTGTAACAAAGCGCACTCCTTCTACCCCCGGATGCGAAGCTCTGGAAGCTCTGGTGACTGTCGAGGACGTTCAAGCCACGTGATAACAATTTAAAGTCGCGTGTTGGCCGCGTAGCGTCGTGACTAGACTTAGTTGACTGGGAAGGTTGATCGGAACACGACGTGAACGCGCGACTTTGAACGACGACTCCGACCTGGCCCGCCTGTCTCCCTTTCTTAAACCTTCACGGTCCTTCAGGAGCGTTAGGCCAACCAGTGCTCTCAGTCGAGTGGTACCAATCGTGAAGAACTCCAACCTGATGCCTTCGAAGTCAGCTAAAGGCCCCGCGTTCTATGCCGTTCACAAGGGAAGGAAAACAGGTGTCTTTCTCACTTGGTATGGTCTTATTCTCCGATATACACTTCCCCCCCTTGAACTTCTCTTTTTCAGGGATGAATGCTTTGAACAAACCAACGGATATGCCGGTGCAAAGTTCAAGAAATTTGCTAATTCAACGGAAGCGGAACACTTTGTTACCTTTGGCAACAGCTTGAATGCTCTGGCTCCCGCCTTTTCGTTTGATGTAGCAGAAGGTAACAAGGGAAAGAAACGGGCTTTGTCAGTTGATGTTGAAGATGAGGTGGGGTGGGATGTTGTTTACAGCGACGGGGCCTGCAAAGGGAACGGAAAAGTGGGATCTGTTGCTGGCGTCGGTGTGTGGTGGGGACACAATGACCCACGGTTTGCACTTGCACTTTGGTAGCGAGTGACCCGTTACTTACAGATCCTTGCAGGAATATTGCGGAAAGGTGTCCTGGGGACCAGACAAACAACCGTGCTGAACTCATAGTTCGTTATTTGTAAATAGTCACACTCTAATTCTAATGACTTCTCATAGGCTATCGCTCGCGTCTTGGAATCGACACCTAGATCGAAGAAACCTTTGCTGATCAAAACAGATTCCCAATACTCCATTAACTGTCTGTCTCCCATCTATGCTGTCCCCCTCTTGTATATCTTATGAGCACGAATCTGTAGGCTTTCAAAACTGGATTTCAAACTGGTCTCGCAATGGCTGGGTCAACTCGAGCAAAGAGCCAGTCAAGAATGCTGGCATTATTCGTTATATATCTGCTCTTCTTGATTTGCGGGCAAAATCCGGTCAAAAGGTTCGCCTGCAATATGTAAAGGGCCACAGTGGTGATACAGGGAACGATGGCGCAGATGCGCAAGCGAATCAAGGGACGACTCAACCCCCAAGAGGCGAACTTGATTGGGCCGCGATGGAAAAAGAGCTGAGGAGGAAGATTGAGCTGGAATGGCACGCACAGAAAGTGGACGATGCTGTTCCGGTAGAGGTTGTCTCTCTTGAGGACGATGCGACGGCCGACAAGGTGCTCCCTAGCTTGAGAAGAAGAACTGTATCTCCACGTCGGGCTGAAACTCCCTCTCCCCAAAAGAAACAAGCGAACTCACGTAGGATTGTCGAGCTGGGGGCCACTCTTGAGTCGCCTGTTCAATTCCGCCCTTCGCCTTCGCATGCACCACAGGCGATGCAGATCCAAGATAATACAGTGAGGTTGTCACCGTCAAAGGCCCCTTTGAAACCCTCAACTGTCGCTCCTCCGGTGCCAGTCAACGAGGAGGATTTTGATCTTGATAGGGGAACCATGTCTCTACATGCGCACGAAACCTCATCCCCAAAGAGGAAAGAGGCAAGCATGCACAGGTATCTCCAGATGGAGGCCGCTCTCAAGCCTTTTCTGCACTCTCGCTCCTTGTCTTCGCATGCACCACCCGCGGCGCAGATCAAGCAAAATGATGCAGCAACGATGCCACCGTCCGTGGCTCCCCTGAAAGCGTCATCTGTCGTTTCTCCCCCGGTGCTAGTGAAGAAAGGGGGCTTTGATCCTGATAGAAGAACCATATCCCCGCGTCCGGTCGAAATTTCTTCTTCACAGAAAAAACCGGCGAGCCTCCATAGGATTCTGGAGATGGAGGCTGCTCTTAGGTCTCCTGTGCAATCCCGCCCCTTGTCTTCGCATGCACCGCAAGCGACGCAGATCAACCAAGACGATATAACAAAGTTGCCACCGTCAATGACTACATTGAGATCCTCATCCGTCAATTCTCCTCCGGTGTCAGTGAACAAAGAGGACCTTGATCTTGACGTGAGCTCTCTCCTTCCCCGTCGTTTCGGTGCTTGCTAAATTGGTATTAGATGTATGTAGACTGCCTTTTAGATGATGATGACCTGGAAAATGACTTATCCGAGTCTGACTGATTGGACTATCTGACTTCTGGTGTTATCAACCTTTTCTTGCAGATTCGTGTTTTACTGAATTCGAAGGATCTTGTGGACCATGCTACCAATCGCTTTCTTGGGCTGGAGATTCATGTTACTTACGTTGGTATGCTGAAATGTTCTCATATGCAAACATTCTGTATCAATGGAGTATTTATTAATTTATAGAGTGTACTAGTTTCGAGGATGACCTTGATTTTTTCTTCAGAACGAATTGTTTGGATATGTATTTGAACAGTTCTCGACACTTGCGATCATTGCTGAAATGGATTTTCTCATATAGCCTGTACCATCCATTCTCTGGCGACCCTACTCACTCCCATCAGTCACCAAGAGAATGGTGTACTCAACCGACGTTCCCCTCGGTAAAGATCACCCTCTAGCCCTCGAATTAACAGGCTTGAGGACCGCTGTCGCTCGTTTCCAGGTCAGTTACATCCCTCCCAATGACGTTTGACCTGAGGATGGGAATGTGTAGGATGAAGCCCACACGGCATCAGTAAAGCTACAACGTCACTCTCTAGAAACCACGCGTGCACACGACCGCTCTCAGCATCTAGAGCGAGAGAACGCCGCGCTCAAAGCTGAATTGGCTGTGCTACGCGCTAATCCACATCCCGACGTGTCTAACGGCGGTCTCAACGCTAAAGCAGCTTCGCAAGTCCAGCAACTTACCCTTTCTCTTCGCCGTCTCTCGGACCAACTTTCATTGACGGAAGAAAAACTCGCAACGCGTACAGCTGAGCTCACACACGCCAAGTCAGATGTGGCAAAAGCCAAATTGACAGCGGAATCTGCTTATGAATTAGCGGCGCGTATACGAGGTCGGGAGGAAGCTGGGAAAGTTAGGGAGAGGGAGCTGGAGTGGGAGGTCCGCAGTGCGCAGGAGGAGAGTAAGATGTCGGATTTGGCCGTGAGGGAGTATGCTGACCTAGTAAGGTCACTGGAGTTGCGGTTGACAAATTCCGCTGAAAGACCATCGATAAATGAGCAGGGTCCCCCTCCCGTTCCAGAGAAAGACGCGTCCTCGGCTTCTCGCTCTAAGATGGGTGTGGACTTTCGATTGGAACGCGAATATGATTCGAAACGCCTTCTGACTGAGCTCCGGAAGGACATGGAGGAACTACAGGCTCAACTCGATCACATTCAAGCTGACTTGGCTGCTTCAGAGTCAAAACTAGAGGCAGAAAGAAAAGCTGCAGAGTTGGATCGCACTGAACGCGCCATTGTCGAGTTTGAGCTTGAAAAGATGCGCACGGACGATACAACTGCCGCGAAGATGGTATCGCGGTACATGTGCGTGTCCTCTGCTTTTCACGGCTGTCCTAGCTGAATATCATATCCAGGAAGTTCTCCCAAACATCGAACGACACACTCCAAACCTCCCTTTCCGCTCTCCAAGCACGCCACGCTGCCACCCTCGATGCGCTCCACTCACAAATTTACTCCCTTTCATCAGAATTGCACACAGCAGAATCACAAAATGAGCAACTGCGATCGGCATTAGATGAACTTGGGGGGGAGATGATGAAGGAGATGTATGGCAGAAGAATTGAGGTCGCTTTGCGCATCAGGATGCTTAATCGCGAGGAAAAGATTCAGGAGGGCCTGAAGAGGTGGCTGAGGAAGATGGAGGAAGCTGTTTCTCGCTCTCTCCAGACGCCCAACTCGTCATCCTCGCCTTCTTCAATCTCAGCTTCCAACGAGTCACAAGCGGGGGCTTACGATGCACTTTTGGCTTCGTCCCAAGACGCTCGCATCCTCCTGACTATTTTAGAAGACGGTCCTGTCACAGATGACGGTACGCTCTCGAGCTCCCTTGCACGTATCATAATGGCGCAGAACACTATTGATCAGCTCGTCGAGGAATTAACGGGCGAGACGCAGAGGCGGCTAGAGTTAGAGCGCCTGCTCCCATTAGCAGGCCAAAGGCCCGCATCTGCTTGTGCGATGCCTATCCACGACGGCGTCGTTGGTTCGCCTTCGGAATCTATCAATTCCACAGACAAAGCGCACACTAACGAAAACGGTTTTCATTCACCGGTCACAAACATCAAACCCAAGCTTAAGCCTCCAAGCCTTCCTCTTCCAGACATGAAGGTCGTTTTGCCACCCCAATCACCTGCTCTTTCCACAGGCGTTACAGTACAAGCTCCTCTTACACTACTGGACGGACATGTGGCGGACTCTGAGTTATTGGAGATAGGCGGGAATGAGTTAATTGACAGGCCTTTGTCTCCCGCTTTACATGGAAAAATGGTAGCGGAGCAGACGGAGCAGGGGACACCCATAGCAGAGATACCAGGGGATATTGAGGGACATCAACACCAAAATGAAGGCGAGGTCCGCGAGGACGAAAACAAACGTACTACGACCACACTGATACCTCCCAATGCTATCGCCTCAGAGTCTGCTGTTAATTCCGTAGCTGTGAGCGACGCTTCGCCTCCTCCTTTGACTTGTGGATCTCTGCAAGCTAACGATCCTCACCACCCCAATCCCATATCTGCTGAGGACGACGACCACCGCGATGACAAACCCACTGAGGTTCAGGCCGAAGTCGATATCCATCGTCCCCTGCCTATTGAAGTTTCTATCTCGGATTCGGGTTTATCTAAAGAACTGGCGTTCGTCCACATTCCCGAAGTTCAGGGATATGCGTCCTCCGCACTTTTCACCACCTCGGCTCAAAACGTTGGCATAACCTGCGCTACAACTTCATCTGATGTCCAACCGTCTCATATGACGCTGGCGTCGCCATCTGATTTTGATGAGAGATTGGTTGGCAATGAGAATGTCGCTGGGAATGCTATATTTGGTACTCTTGGGAATATCATTTCAGATAGCAGAATTTGTGCTGCCACCTCCTCAGATACCAATGGTGGATCCCTTGGCCAAGCATCTGGAGATGTGTCTAGCGATCTCGAGGACAGTATACCGCATGATATCAATCTCCATCGCATTGGCGGCGGAGGCACCAGTCGAACGAATTCGATTCATTTTGAATCTGAGAAGGAGGTAGAAGTGGAGTTGCTCAATGAACCGTCGGTTGTTTTGACACCACATCCACTGCTCGCAGAGCTATCTCGTGTGAGCAAGCGCTATGACGAACTCCAACGCGCGTTCCGTGATTGCCATCTGGCATTGGAGACACTCAAGGCATCCTTACCATCGAGGACATCCTCCGGAACATCACAACAAAATGTTGTCCAGTTCTCAGAATCGTCGTCCAAGATCCCGCCAGAAGTTTTGCATTCTGCATTGCAACGTCTGGATGATTTCACTGAAGATGCAAGGGTCGAATTAGAAATCAAGACGAGTGATGAGAGACTGCTTGCTAGAGGATATGAAACGCTGTTATCTGTCCCTGGTGCCCTGTCCTCCTCCTCAGACCTATCATCGATTGAAGACGGTCACGATCGTGATTCAATGCCCACCCAGTCAGAGACGGAATTACAGATCCTTGCCTTCATCTCAGGCACTGATATCAATGTTAAAAAGAATCAAGAGACCTTTGCGCGAAAGCTACAAGATGTACAACATGATATTGCCGCCCTGAAACAAGCCTTACACGAACCCGAAATTGTCACTCCTTCACTTACTCTTTCGCCGACACCATCTAATGGAGGCGGATGGACGTCTTGGATTCGAAGTCCAAGCTCCAGCTCCAGTTTAGGGACGCCCCGCTCTGCTAGTGCAGCTCTGTCACCAACTTTTGGGAATATCATGACGAGCCCTAGGCTACGACAGTCTCCATCAATGAATTTCCATCAAAAGAATGTTGGTGTAGATCCGCTAGCGAGTTTGGGATTGAGAATTCCGATGCCCAAGTTCAGCGTCGCTCCTGGAACGGGCCTTGGTGAACAGGCACAGCAACCCTCAACAAAAAGGGTGAGGACGGTGTCAACGATGTATATGCTTGGTCTTGGGGCCCCTCCTGGGATGAGCCCAAGAATTGCGAGCGGGGGGACGTTGGGGCTTCGAGATATGACGTCTCCAACAAAGAGGCGACCCATGGTGGTGAGCACACCAACGGTGGGTGATGATGAAAGTGAGGTGGAAACTGATGCAGAGACCTCGGACGATGGGGACAATACTGATGTTGAGTAAGTAATCACTTCTGGCAACTGCTAGCCCAAACGACATTTAGACGACGACCACTCCTCGTAAAAATTGTATTAGTATATTGTAACAAGCCTAGGAGAAGTGCTAGTGTAGTGATTTAGCATTTGTTTAGCGTTCAAATAGTCAAGCCTCCTCCTCGTGCTTCGCATCCTGAAGTGTTTACATCTGTTGTATTTAACGAGAAGCCCTGCCAAAGCATCTGAGGAAACTAGTGGAACATGGCCTCCCGCAATAGATATGGCGGTATCGATACACTTTGGCGTTGAATGTAAGTCCAGAACGAAATCGGTCGACGGAGAATTGAAGAAGACGCATAGATTTTCCGCCTCCTCTCAACCTCCTCTCATACAGCTTTTATCAAGGAGACGTAGAATTCGGGACGTCTGGGCCTTGAGTTTATTTCAGCCTCTTGACGGTTATATACGTAAGTTGCGACATCATACAAATGTTGAAGTTTATCATCTCATTGTGAAGTTTTCACGGTGGGAGCTCTGGCATGGGACAGAGGTATGTAATCATTTCAGACTTGAATATTTGACTCGACTGAATCTTAGAAAGCTTACGGTGTTGGTGTCTCACTCAGTCCCCTCTATGGAGAAGAATCTCGACAGCTCGATGATGCGACCTCAATTTGAGACAGAACTCATAGAGGGACTTACAAGTCCATCCTCTCCGACCCAGAAACCGCCCAACGACGCCCTTGGGAGTTCCTTCGACGGAAATAAACCTGTTAAAGCCATGGCCCTGCTCAAAGTAGGCAAATTTCTTGGATCCGGCGCATTTGTGAGCCAAACGTTTAAAAATCGAGGCAGTAACGAATATTCACTACACATACAGGGGCAGGTTTACCATGCAATTCGCACAGATGAAAGCACTCAGCCCGCACTTGCTTTAAAGAAGTCGCGAACGTCCATGAAAGTCAAGCGGCCACCCCTGAAACATGAAGCACGGGTCCTGCAGCTCCTCAGAGGCCATCCTGCGATCCCAAACGTATATGGATATGGCCGATTCCGACATTTTGAGTATCTCGCCATGGAACTTCTTGCATCGAGCCTGGAAGACCTTCACAAGGACCATGCCTTTCCTCTCAATGCTGTATTTTCCATCGCTAATCAGATGGTGAAGTGGCTATCTCCTATCTTGTTCAGTAATATCAGGCTCAATGTTGCTTAGCTGTCCGCCCTAGGCCACGTCCACGCACATGGAATAATCCACCGAGACATCAAGCCAGGTAACATCCTCATCGATTTCAACAATCAACTTCGTCTCATCGATTTCGGGATTGCGCAACGATTTAAGCCTGGCGATTCCATCCGGCACAACCCCCCCATTGAAGCCCACTGGGTTGTGGGAACTCTGGATTGGGCCAGTTTGCATGCTCACCACGGCTACGGTGCATACCCAGTTCTTCCAACGTTGAACCCTTTCTGAGATTTATATTTGGTACATGACAGGTTTCAGCCCTCGTGACGACTTGGAATCTTTGGCATATGTCCTGCTATTTTTTTTGCGAGGCGACCTTCCTTGGGGACGTTATTCACATAGTCGTCACGGAACTCTCGCTGGAAGGGCAGCTCAAGTACGACAGAAAAAGATAACTTGGACTGGCTCAATGTTAGCTGGAAGCCACCCAGCTTCTTTCGGTGACCTTCTGGATTCCGTTCGTAGCCTCTCATATCACGACAACTTTGATTACGACGGCTGGCGTTTGAAGTTCCGAAAAATAGCCTGTGATAATGGATACAACATTACCGATGACATAGACTGGACTGTCCCGGGGAACGCGAAAATAATCCGTACTTATGTTGAGACCCATCTTGCGCGTAATGTGCTTACTGAACTTTTTAGCACCTACGCCGACACCTAGCTCAACGATCCCTCCTTGCATTGTCCGCCCGGGACAACTTGTATATGTGCAAGTCCTCTCCAAGATCACCATTGAAGGACACAGTTGTCAAGCTGATGCTTCTTATTGGCATGACCCAGACCTCTCAGGCGACTATTGGATGACTAAAAGGAGGCCTGCCATCGTTCTTCAAACATTGTTGAAGCACAAGAAGTACCACGTGATTAAGGTCGTCCCTATCAAGCTGGGACCTCGAGCTCCAGGGAGCAGTGCCATGAGAGTAACCAAGAAGGGATCTGCTACGGACGCCTGCTCCGTACCAGGTTGGCCCTTGGATGACGCGTTTTGTTATGTTTTCCCGCGTTCGGAAACCTTTGCTCCAGTCCCCCAGGTATTTCCTTCATTGCGTAGTCATTTTAATTAGGCTTGATCTTACCTGTCAGGCGACGCCAGTACCCCTACACTGGAGAATGAAACCAACAGATGTAAAAGCTCTCTTGGATAAATATGACCACGAGCCAGACAACAAGCTACCAGCCCCTGTGAGCGACATATCACCGGAAGATTTGAGAAAGTATAAACAAATGAGGTGGCGATCCGGATACGAAATATATGCCGATTTCACCCCCATGACTCCCGAGAATATTGTGGTGCCTCAATCTGACAACGTGGCCGTGGACTGGTTTGGTGAAAGGGGCTGGTTCGACGAGCTTTTGAGAATCAGCCGCAAACGGTCAGCGCTAAATGGCGGAGGATGGCCAAGCAGCAATCCAGACAAGATGAAAGATCAGGAAAGCTATTCGAACAGCTACTGGGGCCTGGGTCTGGACCAGTGGGATAGAGTTGAGCATGAGAGAGGCCGCTCACTGACTCTGCCAGCAACCGTAACTGCGCGGCTCGATGGGGAGATCGACAATATCACCGATTTATTGGATGACGATCGTGAAAGCTGTGACTGCGAACAATGCCTCGAGAGCAAACGTCCAGCCTGAGTCCGTGGTTTATGGTTTTTACCGGTTACTATTTCTTGTGACAATTTTACAACAAGCCTGGCAATCCATTTTACCTCGTACACGCCAGATAGCGGAAAATCACAACGTAATCCAAAGACTAATAAAAGTGCTGGATCGGCAGATCTTACCTGCCGAAAGTGGGGCATTTTATACAGTGGGGCGCGGTTCATGGAAAAGTTGGAGATATTTTCGGGAAATGAAATTGCTACACAACTGTCAAAAGTAAAGAGAGAAATACACACAGACAGAAAAAGAGAGAGGAGAGATTATCATGAATGTATCGTGACTTAAACATAAAAAAAAAGGAAGCGTGAACAAGCCCAACCTTCGCGCCATCGCTATCCCCACTCTTCCTCCAAAGCCCTCGCCAAAAAGTCGTCCTCCTCCTCTTCCTCCTCCTCCTCCTCGTCATCCTCATCATCCTCCATCTCATCCTTCATCGCCATCTTGGGACTGGCCCTCGCCGACCCACCAAACACCAACTCATCCGCGGAAATAGTTTCCTTAAGCCTCGAATACCCAGTCCTATCAGCCGCGAGTTTCTTCCGCTTCGACAACGGAGAACGGAGATCGTCTCGATCCCCCGAACCGCCGTTCTGGCTTCGTCCACCATCAGAGGGCGTAACGCTTCTTAGCCGCTTTCGGTTAAGCCGGGGGCTATTATTAACGCTGCTGTCGGGAGAAAAAACCATATGTTAGCCCAGTAACTCGAAACAAACCAAAGAGTTCAACGACTCTAACCCGAACATGAACATACCTAGTCGCACTCCCCATCACGTCGTCTTCGCTCCGGACACTCTTCATATCATCATTATTATCATCCTCATCGTCGCTCTCATTCATAGCAGCCTCAACTTCATCATTAATGTCGCTCCAATTAATGGCAGAGAGCTGCAATGACCCCGTATCCTTCAACACCCCTTCAAACGGCTCCTCGTCCCAGTCGTCTTCGTCCGGATCGGGATCAGATGAGATCTGGTGGTCGGTGTGGATGGGGCTAGAGCCGCTGGGAATGGGGGGTACGGCTGGAAGGTCGTCTAGGAGGTACGGTTTCTCGTCTTGTCTTTGCCATGATGCGATACAATCCGTGAACCACGCTAGCCAAACGATCTTGATACCGCCCCGTTTGCGCGCCATGTCCACCTTGACTGTACCTCGCTGATCATGGAGGTGGTTGAATGAATGGCATCCAACTTTTTTTTTTTTCAAAACGAACGCACCTTTGCAGCTACGACATGCGTGATGTCGCTCGTGAGTTCGGTAGAACACTTGGCACCAAACATATGCGCCATTCGCCAAATCTCAGTCGTCTCTGGTTTGGTGTCGAGTGGGATCACGCTTGAAAACAAGATGTGGACACCTTCAAGGACTTCTGAGCGAAGCCGAGGAATAATGCGCTGACAAAGAAGAGCTTGCATTTAGATGCTGCAGTTGATATGAACAGATAAACGTACAGTGACGTCGTAAGCTTTACTTGAGGGCCCAGTTTTCCGTCGACTATTCTCTGGCGACCGCGCGTCATACGCCTCAAAAAATCGGCGATGAACATACCTCAAGAGCTATTCAAAAAGGCTAATTAGACGAGAAAATCAAGTATTATTATCACGGACCTTTCCCACTCTCTCCAATTCGACATCGTCGTTCTTCAAAAGAGGTTTTTTGGGCACCTTTTCCGGTTCTGGTGAGGGCGTTTTCTTCGCAGAAACGCCAGGACCATCAGGGTGTAGCTCGTGTTCTCGAAGTGCTTCCTGCTTCTTGGCAAGGGGTCTCTCTTCCAGCTGGGCTTCAAGGGCAGCGTTGTTCCTTGTCATGAGGACCTTGGTCGTTGCTGTCTTTGCGCTTTCTTCCGGCGCTGTGGATGCAACGACTGTTGCGTCGACCGCCCCAGTGTGTTCTGGGTGGATAACTGGACTAGGACTGCTATTGTCAGCTGTTTCAGATGGCTTGTTGGTTGGTAGGGGTGTTGATGCAGCGGTAAGGGGTTCGAGCTTCGGTAGGAAAGCAGAGTTGATATCTCCGATTCCAACAAAGAAATCATCTGTAGAAAGATGATAAGAAATTATACGAATGTCTCGAAGGGAAACGCACAAGGGACGACTTTGAGTAGGTTTGGACTCCATTCCCATACATCTGCACGATCATCAATGATCACAACCATTGATGTATCACAGGGAAATAACCGTTGTAAACTCTTCTGGGTCAAACCTACAGTAGCCTTTGAGCAAAGGTATGGTTGTATGAGCAACATGATGAGACGTACTTCCGCTCTCATCTCTGCTCAATACTCGTCCGCCGAATAATTTTCCATCTGGGTCTATTGCGGCGCAAACTTGCTCCGCATATGCGCGGGTGCCCATGGTGTAAACATGCATCTCATACTTTGTAGACGCTTCCTGCAGGAACTCTTTCCAACCGGGTCTACGGGGCTAAATTAAATGCGCAGTTCAACGACGATAAGATAAAAAAGATACGGACCTAGGTTTTATGTAATACATACACCCCTCATTCTCTACCAATTTCTGTTTACCCTTCCCTTGCTGTGCTCCACGCAGAGACGGGGGTACGAAAGACTCTGGTCCGAGTCTGAACTTCTTGACGTCCCTGAGAGCCTCCCAATTGGGATTACACTCCTCGTCATTGTCGTCGGACGAGCTGTCATCAGAGTCATCAGAATCGTGAGCCGCTTTCTTTGCCTGTCTGGCTTCCCAAGCCTCGCCTTCAGCTATCCATTCGCCGACGGTTGGGTCAACGGTAGCGTGAACAATGGTCTGATCCAAGTCGACGATAAGAGACAGTTTGCGGGATTTGAGGAGGTGATCTGCTGTCTCGCGTTCGATCCGTTGTGCTTCTTCGAACGAGACGGTTGGGCCGAAGGCGGAGTGCGTCATTTGTATAGATGCTCGAGAGGCATCTGAGAACCCGGTGTAATCGACGCTATGGAGTGATGTTAGAATTGATGGATGGAAAGTAAGGCCAACTGACTGACCTTGTCATGTCCTTTCCACAGAGGACGCAAAGACCACCAAGCTGCATGCCGTGCTTGCATGGTTCAATAACGATGACTGCAGGACGGTCATTTGCCTTGTTCTGTGTGATGACATCCCCTACTTTGACCAACCAAGAGTGAAGGTCGCCTTCAATGGCAGAGTCCCATGTTCCGAATCTAGTTTCTTGTGTACCGTTTGAGAAATGGATGAAGGAGTAGGAGAGGAGACGAGTTCCGCGTTTGATTTGAGAATTTGGGGTAGCGTCAAGAGAGGTTAGTTTTATTGGATAAGGCAAGCTCTGTGGCAGGTATAAATCTGTTGGAGAGGACTCCATGCATGCGGCGAGAAGTAGTAAGAGCAAAGCGATTATTATGACCAACAATTATTACGCGACTCTCTTTTAGGCTACATCATGGCTCCTACAAACGACTCCTTCAACCATGATTCTCCTCCTTTGTATGCATTAACAATCAAGTCCATGCCTTCCAACACAATCTGTCTCGTCAGCTCCTTCCCTCCCCATGGAGTACGCGGTCCCCACACCGCCATATGCGCACCCCACTGAACAATTGCCCGACTGCAATCCTTGCTGTCAGGCGCACATATCTTCTTGTACCTCTTCATGAAATGATCCAACACCAACGTAGCTGTCTCCTTACACGCCGCTTCGTGACTTCGCCGCAATAGGTGCATCTCCGCGCAGAACTGCCCAACCTCCATCCCGAGCAACCCAGGTCTGGTAATTTCCCAATCAACCACATAGATCCTCTTTAACGCGCCCGTCTTTTCGTCTAGCATCACCATCATGTTCCCCGGCCATAAATCACCCATCACGAACTAAACACCATCAAAGTCAGCACATACTGCAATTGGAACCAACGCACCGTATCGCGCGCGCTCACTACCGCCTCACTAGTCTCATCCGCCACCTTCTGCAAGATATCCAAATCGTCCTCGCTCACCTCAATAGGCGGATCGCACAACATAGGAGGCACATCAATCCCCTTCAACGTCACCGTATCCACCAACCTCCCATAATGCATCCACGCCGCCAACGTTTTCGCCCTCGCATTCCCCTCAAAAAACTCACACACCTCCCGATTGCCTTTCCCCCACTTATGCACCGTCCCGATGAACTCGCCGATAGCGTCTCCGATCTCAGCCGCCATTTCCACTGACGCCTTGCCTTGAATCATGAATTCCTTGAGAGTCATGGAGAAAGGCCCAGAGTCGTCCATGATGATCGCGCACATGGGCTCGTCGACGAAATGGACCTGTGGGACTGTTGCGATCGCCTCAGCGGGGATCAACGCCCATACGCGTCTTAAAGCCTCGATTTCGTATATCTACGCACGATAAATATACCTTTCAACAGGAAAACGAAATGAGGAGACTGACCTGCCGCTCGGCTGGTAACGCAAACTCTGGATGATTTTTGGCATACGGTTTAGCGTGTTTGAGGATTAACGTCGTGCGGCCCTCATATGGTTTCTCCAACGTGAGTCTAAACACGTAGTTCGCAAAACCACCGGATAGGGGTAGGATCCCGGTGCTGGCGAAGGGTGTATCGATGATGTAGGCTTGGACGCCTTCGACGGTAGATAGATCGAGTGTAGATTTATCTGTCATCTTACTTTGATATTGCTTTTTGCTATTCAGTGGAAGCTTGCGCGTTGTATTTGTATCAACTGGAAGCCGTACGGTTCCGCCGACAAGTCATATTCTCGGTGTGGTACGAGTTTCCTGCCCTTCTCGTCTACTGCAAGATGAACTATAATGCACTTTGCTGCTTATTATATATTATCCGATGATAACAATTCTAGGATACGATGCGATCACCACGCACGCAACTCCAAAACTCCGGTCATGACAAATGGGGTACTCTGTAATCCTGGGTATGATCCTAAACATGATGCGCCGTGAATTTATCGTTTAGCGTATCTGAGCAACCGGGAAGCGACTGTATAGTGTGTCAGTTGATTAGCCTGCAGAATACAGATTTATACTCACTGATGGTTATAATTAAATTGAAGACTATCATAGTTCAGACATTCAGCACTAACCAAAGACGACGGTAGATCAAAAGTCCTCACCAAAGTACGAAAGAAGAATGAATGCGTCTCTCCACCTCTTACTGAATTCGATGTTCAACGGCAAGAAAAACTCATCACCAACGGCGAATTGGCAATACCGACAGGCAACCGTGGCGTTGAGATTGTCGATGTGACCTCCAAATTTGTCGACAAAGTCCTGTCCCCATGCGGCGCATGTCTGCCCGTCCGGAGGATTGAAAATGGCGAATTCGTCCGGTTTGCATCGAATCACCAAACCGCTAAAAGAGGGATCAACGTTTGCTCTTAAATGTTAAGGATTCGAATCTTACTGAAGTTCTGTGGAGACCATCGCCGCGAGGGTGCGAGTGTACGGATTTAGGGGGTATAGCCACGCCTTCCAGAACTTGCCCATAGCAGGGTACGGAATCGTTACACCACAGAAAGTAGCAAGAACCAGCGTGATGAACGGGTTGAACAGAACGGCGACCTGTGCGGTTCTGTCAACTTACGAATCAGCTAAAGAGGGGAAACGACCGACCTGCACGCTGGGGGACAAAGCAGCAACCATTTGACCGCAAGATACTCCAAAGAGTAACATGAAGAGGATGATGAGGAGCTGGAAACCTGTACCATTGATTCCAGCGCTACCGTGGCCGTACCCCATAGGATAGACCTGTGTTCGCTGTTAGCAAAACGTGCCAACAACACCCACGAAAGCGTACCATCAGAACCCAATACAAAAGGCCACACGCGATGCTATATGGAATTTCTCCAATGAGTTGACCGATGGCGAAGACGTAAGGAGAGTATATGCGACTTGAAGATTCTATCATCTGTTTGGCCAAGGCAACTTGGACGCTACAATTTCAGAAGCTTACCACGTATGAAAATTCCTATCATACATGTAAGGTGCATTCAATTCAGGCGAACAAACAACTTACTTCGGTTGTATATGAACAAAGGCTCGATCTGTGACATCACGAGCGCGGGTAGAACAACAACCCAGAATCTATGAAGGAAGCGGGCTCGTCAATGAAATAACGTAGAATGAAGGGCGAAACACGAACATGCCAAAAACCCTGAACTGCAGGTCTCGAACACTGTTTCCCAGCTGCAGGAAAGAAAGCGAAATGAAGAACGAGATAAAAGTTGTCACGAAGAGGCGAGTGAATGCATAATCCGGAGACCTCCAAAGTGCAGTGGTGTTGCGCTCGACAACAATTCGAAGTTGGAAAAAGAAGGATGTGGCATCTGTTGAGGAACTCAAAACAACTCCATCAACAGAAAAGAGGATCGAACGTACAAGTACTTATGCCCCTTTTATCAGGTTCAGGTCGCGAAAGCCCTTCCGACTTGATTACTTCAATTTCCTTTTCGACTGCCGCGAACTCCGGAGATTCCAACCAAATGTCTTTCCAATCACGATCTCCGACTCTTGGATTGACACCAGCTCCGATAGCTTCCAACATGTACTCCGCTGGATTAAGATTTGGCGGGCAAACTGCTCCATGTCGAGCAAAGTATTCGCGGACGAGTCGGGAGTCATTTCCAATATCTCCAAAGTAAACTGTCTCTCCGCCTCTTTCGAGAAGAAGGAGACGATCAAAGCTTTCAAACAGCAGGGACGATGGTTGATGGATAGTGCAGAGAATAGCTTGACCCTGGTCAGCCAACTTTCTCAAGAATCGGACAAGATTCCACGCGCTAGGGTCAACTTGAGTCAGTCGGAGGAACAATCCGATTCCAGGCGCACTCACCTCTGTGCATCTAAGCCTGACGTTGGCTCGTCCAAAAATAAGAGGAGTTCTGGTTTACTGGCGAGTTCCACTCCAATAGTCAAGCGCTTGCGGGCTTCGACGCCGAGACTGAAGACGAGGGCCTCTGATAGATCTTGCAACTCAAGAAGGTCAATCATCTCCTCTACATATTGGTTTTTTTCCTCGATGGACACCGTTTCTGGTTGTCGAAGATACGCAGAAAACCGCATTGCTTCTCGAACGGTAGCAGTTCCTTCGTGCACATCCATTTGTTCGGCTGAACAGATCTCATTTTCAGGAATGTATAGATGGGTGAAAGACTTCAAACGCACCGTATGCCGTTCCCCTGGCAAAATCAGACGATAAAGGCCTCCCATCAACAAGAACGTCGCCCGTTACCACGCCTATATTCTTGCGTTGTGCGAGAACATCCAGACATGTCGTTTTTCCTGCAACGCCGTGTAAGTTGCGCCGAAAAAAAAGGATGTTATTCTACCACGTACCAGCGCCACTTGCTCCCATCAGAGCCGTCAAAGTCCCAGGTTTTACATAGCCGTAGACGTCGTGGAGCAACCGAAGCGGACCGTTTGGACTTGGCACATGATAGTTGAGTCGTTCCCATGTAAATGTTCTACCTTGTCCAAGAGTCTCCTTGCTATAAAGACGTTAGAATTTGAATACTCAAAAGTTCCTCATGGATCACCTTCGCCGTTTCTCGGGAGTGTCAACATTTTCACGGATGGCTGGCTTCCCAGACCGTTGGAGTTTTTTCTCTCGAAGCTCGGCGTTGCGCTGCTTGATTTCTTCTGTTTCCTTGGCAAAGATATTGATGGACAGATCGAGCCCATATTGCTGATATACAGTTAGCCACCGGTTTGGAACATTCAGCTTGACGAGGGCTCACGGGAACAAACTCAAGGACCAGAATCTGAGTCAACTGGAACAAGAGGAAAAATCCTATCAAGACGGTAAGATTACGACGCCAGAGATCGTTCACGTCCAATCCATAACCAGCCGCAAGGTAGTCAGCGCCAGAAATGATGTCACTGCCGCTCTTGGCACCAAACAGAGTGCAGGCTTGGTTGGGGCCAAGTTGATCTCTACTTTCGTCAGCATCGTGACTCCTGCGTTGTCCTACAGACTTACGGGTACTTGGTTAGACCGAGTCCATTCCGAGGAATTATACCTTGCCCATCGCAGACGAGCTGCCAAATATGATAAGATGCTTAGGAAATGTTTCATATACCAACTAGATTTACCGATATTCGCATGAATTCGTTTTCCATACAAGCCTGCCATGCTAGATAAAGCGTAAACAACAAATTGCAAGAATGTAAGGAAGGAACTCTCACCATAAGCGACGGGATTCGCGTAATACTGCCTGGATATTAGATCAGGATGAACTGAATATGTTAGAAAGACTGACGATCCAAAATAGCCATCTCTTCATATGGGTGACGGGAAGGATGTAGCCCGTGTATTCGATGCTTGTCAATGACTGAGTGAAGGCTGTCAATCAACGATGAGAAGACACCTACAAATTGGGAATGAAGAACACGGCCAGGCGAAATGCTGAGTCAAAACTGAAGCACATCAGGCCAAATGTGCGGAAGAACCCTTGCATGACAAGATATGCGATATAGTTGAACAGATGAAAGGTAAAAAACGCCCCCGGTGAACGATACAGCCCAGACATGAAGTATACCACAATGTTGTAGATGAGCACTCGAACAGCCGAGAAAGGAACGTCGGCGAGGGTGTTGGCTATCGCTATCGCAGAGGGACGGTACATGCTGTAGCTTGTCTGGTAACATGGAGATTTTGTAAATTTCACATGTACATGTAAGAACCTCGAACCTGTTTTCGCAGAATCGGCCTTCCAACCATTTGCATCGGCATCTGAGAGCATTCCGTTTATAACGGTGTAGCATATAGTTTGAATAAGATAGCTCACCTCTCCGAAAGCATCCAGACAGGTCGTCAGAAGAGCTGCGAAGATGACACTGAGAAAAAAAAGTTGGTATCGAGAAACTTAGAAAACTTGTAGTCGTTTATGGCTTACCTCCCACGGGTGAAGGCGCCAGCAGATGTTAATGGTTGGTTAAAATACGCTGCACCTATGACGAGTGCAAGGACCTAGAAACAGAGCGAATGAGAAATGCGAAAACGACAATTTTGGCATGTCTTACAAAGGACAAAGTGAAGCTTGTGAACAGATGAAATCTGTCTTGCAGTCTCATCTGGAATTGCCGCACTGTCAGCGCCCTAACCTGCCCGGTGAAGCCAAGAGTGTAAGGGCTCTTTTGGGAGACTCCTTTCTTTTTATCTAAGATGACCGCTTCGCGGAAGGTTTCCTGGTCTGTCTTCTCAGTTTCCATGTGAAGCTTGTACTTCCCGCAAGAATCAACCATATCGCGAGAATGTCTTGAATTTAAATATGCACCTTCTAACATCTGAGGTGTCGACGGAACGGTCAAAGGGGATCGTCCAGGAGCGAATTGTCGTTCGTTCGGGTCGGTGCACCCCGTCAGATAATCGGCAGTGCTTTGGCGAGGGAGGGGATTATAGCCCAATGATTCAAAATATGCTCGAGCCTCAGAAGGTTTACCATAGAAAACCTGACGGCCCTCGTCGAGTACCAGGACTTTATCAAAAAGCTCATAGATACTTTCTCCTGCTTGATACCTAAATGAGAAATGAGACGAATCCACACCACGACAGAAAAGATCACTCACAATGTGACAAATGTGGTTTGTCCAAGGATATCCGTCATTAATCTCAAACTTCGGATGAAATCGAGGGCCGTTGATGCATCCAGTCCTCTGGTAGAGTTATCCCAGCACTGGACGCGCGCACGAGTGGCCATCATTTCTGCGATGCTGACACGTTTGCGCTCTCCCCCAGAGACACCCCGGACAAACTCATCGCCCACAAGAGTTTGCGTCGTGTGTGAGATGTTCAACATTCGAAGTAGAGTGTCCAAGACTTCTTTGTCAAATTCCTTCCTCGTGACTCCTGGTAAACGGCCGCCTGGACCGGGTGTTTTTCTAAAACACAACAACCATATCAACGCTAGCTCTTAAAAATCATTCGAATACACTGACGTTGATAGGGCGAATGCAAGGGTCTGCGCAACGGTAAGTGTTGCGATATGGATGTCGTCTTGATATGCCACATATCAGGGTGTGAAGGGCATGAAAGGTCAAAACTTTCTCACCTTCTTGATTGTAAACAACTTCGCCCTTGTAATACTTTTCCATCTCTGTAGCATCGATGCCAGCGTAGAGGACGTCACCAGTAACTTTCGCGTAACCTTCGCGATGATTCGCAATCGTCTTCAGAAACGTCGTGCATCCAGCACCTGGACAACCCAGGACAAGACACATTTCGCCAGGTTTTAGAACGCCAGAAGATCTGCACTGTGATTCAGCCAGGTAGCTAAGTTAGGCGAAAAAGATGCGGACTTGTGAAGGATGACATTCGTTGGAATTTCCCCTTTCGCAGGCATTGCAAGCCTAAGGAGAGCCCATACCCATAAGATTGGCACCATGAAGAACCCCAAAATGGCGCCTAAGATAGCCCTGTTCAGTAAGAACTTCAAGGGAGCTCATTGATGCGCATACCTCCTAGTGTTCCGACGTATATCTATGGCGAGATCAGCGTGGTAAAGGCTTGAAAAGAAAGCTTCATTACTTTGCTATTGATCCCACCCATTACCTCTACTTGCAAGTCCTCCCAGACGACGCCTACGTGCTGAAGGACGCGTCATTAGACCCATCAATCGTAGAGTAAACGCACTACAAACCTTGTGCTTTATGCCAGCTTTTTGATTCGCGTCATTGGAAGACGTGAGATATTCGCGTAGGTCGAAGCGATCAAAATCGTCGACGCGAGCTTTCTCGACATCTTGTTGTTGTAGGGTACCCGCTACAGAACTTTGACTCCTGTTTTGCTGCCTCGCTAGTTCAGATCGTTTCGTAAGTTGTCGTGAGAGGGCGTTGAATTCTGCTTCAGCCTGGGCGACATCGACGTGGTGTGATATTAGGGTGTTGGGGGTTGTTGATCCAGGGGTATGCTTCTCTCCGTCATTCAGGTTGCCGAGAGCATCAGCCATTGAACAGGCAAGTGGAGTCGGACCGCGTTCAAGGAAAGAATGGGAAGTCACTTCCTTTATACCTGGAGCTCCTCATGATCTTATACCGCCAAAATCTGTGCTGAGTAAGGAGCGATTCTTTTGACCGGAAATAAAAACGATTCAGTATCACTAAGTCATTTTGTGATCGGCATGTCAAAAGTGAGGCACACCTAGAAACGCATGTTTGTGCTCGAGATATCAGCGTTATCAAGGGTCGCCAAAACCTCATCGTAACCCTCCTTGAGTCATACTCTGAAGCTTGAATTGCGCCTCGAGACAGTTTTTTTTACACTAAATGAAAGTGTGGGAGTTTGCAATTGCAAGCAGGCTCGGAGCCACATTGAAGGAGTCATGTTTGGTCTCACGATCGTCTTCGAAGAAATTGAGCCAAGTGCTTACTTACCAATGCTTTAAATTCGTCCTTCAAGGAACCGGTTGCGTAATTCTGTGTCTGGTTAGAGTCATTTTATAAGTTTTTCGCAGCCGCTGGGAGTTGTCTCCAAATTCCGACAAGATCGATGTATGTAAATAAGCACATGAAAGTAGAATCATTTGCGCGCCTGTTGACAAACCCACTGAATTATTTGGGTGCTATCGATTAGGGCCCACGACCACGACTAAAATTGGATGATCAGCGTCGTACTCCTGTAGTAGAGGTTTGAGTTTAAGTATTGGTTCGCACTAAGCTCATTGGGCAAAACGTGGCTCAACTTCTCGTCAGCACTCTGCTCCGCAGGAGAACTCCAAATTCGCCGAACACGGCAAATGGCAAACCTCTTACAGAAGCCAGCTGGTCCCCGCCTGTCCCTGCGGTGCACTCTTCGTACCGGAGCACATGACATCATCAGCTTAAACGATCTTTGGGATGAATAGAAAAACCAAACAATAGAAAAGAAATAAAATCCAGCACAATCAAGCAACAGAAACAATGGGGCTTCTAAAGGGCTGAATCAAGGCTCAATTGATGCCATAGTGATGCGGCGGCGGCAAAAAAAAAAAAAAAAACAGGAAATACTGGCTTTGGCACACAACTTTCATCTGACAAAAAACCTCCGCCGACTCGGGCAAGTGCAAGTACTGGAAACGTGTGCCTAATAGCAACCCATATCACATAATTTCTTGGGAACTTCCGTAGGCGGCGAGCCACGGAGACACTGACAGGTGGCCGATTCAAACATTATTTCAAGGTAGACAGGGTATAACTCTACCTGAAGAACCCTCATGAGTTGCATGCTCTTTGAGTCCGGCTGTACACGTACTTTGTTATTGGTGCGTACTGGTGCGTAGCTTCCAAAGTCAGAGGCATACTGTGATCGAGGTCAGGTCCGAGGTTCTATTGCACTGGCAACGCCGTACTTGTGGAAAAGGGACAACTTCGGCGCGCTCAATAGAAGAGTCTAAAGGCGGCGTCACACCCCAATATTCCAAGCGAGATGACATCACTTGAATTCTGTAATCATCCGGTTACTGAGCCGCGCTCAAGCGCTCAAGTTATTGACTAGGCATCCATTATCCAGAACTGGAACAAGTAGTCAAGGCCATGATGGAAACGCCAACAGTAGTTCTTCAAGTTCGCGAGCGACTACGCCAGGGTGAAGCAGAAGATGCGATCGCGATCGTCTATGACTGATGCTCGTTGCAAGCGTGTATGACGCACAATCATGTCCACGGCATGGACTACTCTCAACCAAGCCATGCTCTGACTTTCTCCTGGGGTCTGGATGCCTTCAGAGGCTGGCGCTCCCTCGTATTATGCATCCATAACGATGAAATCATGTCGTAAACATGCACTGGTTCTTCACCGTCTGTGCGTGCGCTGTTGTCGGTCGCAATCTTCTTCCGTAAATGCTGCTTGCCCTGACTATCACCACTACCGCCTCTGATGTTATCTAGCAAACGTGCTTCGTGCGAGTTTGTAAATGCAGGCACATCCGATGTCTTGAGGGCGGCGCAACCATATGATAACGTTGAAAATCAGAGGCAGGGACCAGTCACCACAAACCGGTAGTCTCATATCTGGCCAGTGCAATTGGAACGCGTCACGTCGAAATGCGACTCATGCTGACAATTGTCGACCTCGGGCCGCCAGGTAGCATTAAAGGGGTGTGTCCTTCCATAAACACAACATAACATAATGCAAGAGGATGTAGCGCGAAGCGCTGAAGTGCGTCGACGGGAATGGACAGACTGGTGTGTTCGTCGAATCGCATCTAGAAGTTCAACTTTGCAGCGTCCCTTAAATCTCGCGCGCGCGTTTTCCCTTCTGTGTAGTTGCACCCCTTGAAAGCGTATGTACAATGTATCTCTGATTGCAAATGATAGTTTTCCATCAGTATGATATCTAGGTGAGCCACGGGTGCACCAATACCTCCTCAATACTCGGTCGAGCACTTGGGTCCATCTTAAGCATCCTCCGTAAAAGGTCGCAAAAGATAACAAAATCCTCTTTAGTACTCGCAGCACCTCTTCTCGCAAATTCACTTGTAGAATTATCTGTCAATTCCTGCCACTGCTTGTCGGCCGCTTCCTGGGAAACATCTACAAGACAATGAGTCAGTGCGGGGAGAGTCAAGAAACCTCAACCACTACTTACCCAGTTTGCAAAGCTCTTCGTTTGAGTCCCAATAGCTGCGCCACGTCGGCGGGACTTGGCCGCAGGTGGATGCCATCTCGCCCAGGAGGCGGTCATTGGCTGATGCAAAGTAGAACAGGTCTCCCCCAAAGACAATTTCGTACATCTGTCAACGCAGATAGCTAGCGTTAGAGGGGCATCAACATATAAATCGGTGCATACCAGGCAAGCCAGCGCCCAGATATCGCTCGCGGTTGTAGCAGGTTGGGTGATGACCGAAGTAGTGACTTGCTCAAACATAATTTCCGGCGCACATACCATCGCAGGTGTACACGCAGGAGGCGCAAAGCCGCTTCCGACAATTGTAGCTGCCAAATTGACGTGAGCCCACGGGCGAGTATCATTACTCGTCTGATACATACCACTTCCTAAATCGAGTAGCTCAAGGTGCACTTCAATGTCTGGCTTCCCACTTCTCGGGAGGAGGACTTCAGAGATAGGCAACGGCTGGACAAGGTAAAAAGGCAGGCATTCTGGCCGTGCGGGTATCTGACGAGGGAAAACTATTGTGAGTTCGGGCTGGCAGAAGTGGTTCATGAGGTCGTCCTCAGTGATTTCGTCCAATTGCGGCATGGACACGCCAACATTTCTCATGTAAAGGTCTGCGAGCCCATCAGTTCTAACGCTAGAATACGACAAAAGAATCCAAACCTCCGTGTACGACACCATGACGGTGAAGCAAGGCCAAGCCCTGCGCAACCTCACGACAGAGTTCCCGCGGATTCCAATAAGGTCGTACAAGCTGAGAAATTGTGTCCAATGAACCTAGAACATTGAAAACATGTACAGCGTGTGTGCCATTAGGATCATCATTCATGAAAGTATCATGAAGCCGTAGCACACAACGCTTTTCACCATCAGGCAGCCGCCTAAAAACATCAAGTTCACGTTTAAAATCAGCATCAGCAACGCAGAACTTGAGTGCGAAATAGCGTCTGCGGGTTCAAATAAGTAAGTCACTCTTGAGGAGGTCGTGTGTGTTTTACCCAGGCGCAGGATGATGCTGAGCAGACGCTAGCCACACAGTGGAAAAAGCGCCATGGCCGAGCTTATTGAGTATGCGATACTTGCGAGCATTGCCTGATTTTTCTAGGGGCGTTGATATTACTTCTCCGATCCGGATGGGATGATAGCCCCCAGAGGTATAGCGGGTAATCTGTTCGACATCGTCGGCGCCGTTCCAGTAGAGGGAGAGCCGTTGGGGCGGTGCAGGTTTTTGAGCAGCCATATTGGGAGATTTCAGTTCAAGCAGGCGCTAGAAACATTGGCACTGTGCGGATGCAAATCCGAGTCACCACTTGAACCGGCTCCGTTGAGTTCTCAAATGTGTAGTTTAGGTTGAGTTCATGATGATTTGCAAACCGGATTCGGCAAAAGATGGTTGATGAACTCAACTTCGAATTCGGTGAAGCAAAGGAAATCGTGACCGTCTATAATTCTCGCTCATTGTACTGTCAAGCAAGTGAAGAATATATATAGAGTAATGTACAGTCCATGAATTGTGTTGAGCCTACAAAATACAGATGATGTGCAAGAAAGCGACGGAGTAAGCAAGGACGAAAGATACGACAAGAGGAAAAGAAAAAAACCATTAGTGCTTGTATAGTAAGTTGCACCAAAGACCCAGAGAAAAGAAAGAAAGAAATCAACCACGACACACAACACCAACAGGCAACGCACTCCTCCCAACACCCTCACATGCCACACCAAGCACGCGTTCCCTCCCACCACCCAACGACGTCTCCCTCGCCCGGCCCTCCCACAACACCCCGCGCGTCCACACAATATTATGCAGCGCCTTCAAACGCAGGTACATCGGATTCCCCACAGCCCTCTCTCGTATAACCACGCCCGTACTCCCATTCCTGAACACAGACGCAGGCGCAGACGACGGGTACACCGTATGCTGGTGCTGGTGCATCGAGAATGGGGACCGCGGCGGTGCCGGGATGGGCTTGAACACGAGTGGGTACGGGAGCGGGTTAGGCAAGACGGTGCGCGGCGACGATGAAGAAGAGGACGAGGATGAGGAGGAAGAGGAGTTCAAAGGAATGTACCGTGGCATCAGTGTGTAAAAGACGTCATCTTCTCGATCAAGCTCGCCTTCCTCAGGCTCTTGATGCGTTGTGCCCAAGAGCGGAAGGGTATCGCGGGAAGTGGAAGCGGATCGTGCAGGACTCAAAAAGGCAGCCACGTCCCCTGCACACACGCGGTATCCTGCTGGCGCTAACCTCTTCTTCATATTCCGTTGTTGTTGCCCACCCTCTCCACTGATACTCCCATCATGCACCACCTTTGCAGCATCAGATCCGATCCGTGACTCCTCAAGCGACTCGTACGGACTGAATATCTGCAACCCCTTCGCGAGCTCCACGAGCTGTGACATCCGTCGGACCACCACTCCATTCGAAGACTCCTTCCTTGTCGGCGAGCTGCGCGCCTCACGAGCACCACGTGAAGCACCCTCGTGCTCCCGAGTCGCAGAATAAGCTTTGCGTTCCGTGGAAGGCGGCGCCAGTGATAACGGACCTTCCGAGGGTGCGATGGGGGTGAGGTGGGAATGCGAGTGGCATGGATGAACTTGTTCCGGTGCAGGTATTGTCACGCTTGTTGCTTTGGGACGACGTGATCCGAAGGATGGGACTGTGGTGGTGATGAACCAGCTGGCTTTTGGCGCTGTGACAGGTGATGTAGAGGGAGTAGTGGTGATTGTGGACACCGATGATGATGTTGAGGACGATCGGAATGACAACCAAGAACTCGAGCGTGGTAGTGAACCAGCGCTAGAGGTAGGAGATGAAGCAGGGGAAGGCAATGACCCAAATGCAGAACAAGCTGCGCATGCCCTGACTGGTCTCCGTGGTTTGACTTGTTGCTTACTCCGTTCGTCCCCTTTGCACTGTACGTTGGACAGCAGCGACTGCAGCAATTCAACCTCTCGACGACTGCGTGTAGAAGACCTGCTATGAGCGGGGCTGCCAAAGCGTTGCATGCGCTCTTCACGGGAAAGAGGGAAGAGGGGCCCTCGCATGCTCTTGAGGACGTCGGTAAAGGGGACACATCGCGAATCGTCAAAGGAAGGGGCGGGGAAGTGAGGCCGTATCTGTGGGATGGGTTTGTTTGGTGGAGAGCAGGAGAATAGGGTCTTGATGGTCCGAGAGCTGGTGGAGACCATAAAGTTGTAGACGAACGGTGAAGATTGCTCCTCGCTTGAACTCGAAGAGTCGTCGGATGGTTGCAAGAAATTGTAAGAAACGACTTTGCGTTCTGCCCTGGCCCGTACACGCGCATTGGCCCTCTCAGCAGCTCTCTCCACCTCGGCTCTTTCTCGTCTTCGTTCCTCCTCCGCCCTCCGTCTCTGCTCCTCCTCGCGCTTTTTCCTCCTCTCCTCCTCCCTTAATCGCGACATTTCTCGTCTCCTCAAAACCATCACCCTATCCTCTCTGAGCTGGCGTTTCACGTTGACCCAAATTTGTTCACAAGCTTTCAGCCTCTCTTCTCTTCTCCTCTGGTCCAATCTTTCCCTCTCTTCTCTTTGTCGCTCCATCATCCACTTCTCATTCCCCTCATCCAACATCAAACCCCCATTGGGCACAAAGCAAAAATCGAAATCCTCATCACGGACCTCGGCTATGCGTGGGTCATCGTCTGACGTGACCTCTATCCCCTTGAGGCGTAGAAGGAGAATCTTGGCTAGATGAATGTCGTCGTGTGCATATGCCACGTGAACCTGGTCTTCTAGTGAACGCGGTGGCGACGGGGGTGAGTCGTAATAGTCAGGCGACATGGAAGCGGAACTGGGAGGAGAGGGCGACTCTGAATGGATAAAGTGCGGAGTGAATGCGGCTCGCACTGGAACGGGAGCGGCTATTGGCATAACCTCGGGTTCGGACACGGGTGGGGAGGTGAGGTCGGTGTACGGGGGTGGAGGTGGCTTCGTGAAAGGAGAGACTGTAGGTATTTCACCAGTCAGACAGGGCTGTTGTTCTGAGTAGTTGTTCCGTTCCGGAGTTGAGCGCGTAAGGAGTGAGCGATGTATAGCCCCCAGAGCATAGCAGCGTTCCTCTGACGCTTGGCGTGCAAGTGCAGCGTGTGAGACTTGACGAGAGCGGCCACGACACTGAAGCATGTCCGGGGGACGTGCGGGGTCTGTGGGGTGGAGAGTGAGCATGAAGGTGGGAGGAAAATTAAGACAAGAGGGTGAATGAAGAGATATATAGGGCCTCGAGGCATGCAGGATTGGATTTGGATTGTGCTCAAATGGGATTATGTCTTATGGGTTATGATGGTAGTATATTCAAGAGATCCCGTCTTATCAGCCAATCCGGTTACTTCAATATCTTAACAAATATCACCGTAGATGCCTCTCCGTCGTGGCATACCTCGTCAGCTGCACCCGCTCAATCCCAGCCTTCCTTCACCCCGGTCACTCATTCGCTACTAATCACACGCGGAATTAGCACGGCATTCTCCTTTGCGGCCTCCGACCTTTCTACCGAGCTATCATTATCCCACCCACCTCAATCGACCGCTGGTTAAACTTACCTCGCGCTCAAGTGCGGAGTTACGAGATGCTGCCGCACTCACTCTTATCCACCTATCCATATGTTTTCAAATTCGGCCTTTTCTTTATAGTGCTCACCCCACCCGACCACTCCCTGCACACACGCATACACATGTACGCCCACACACCCGAACATCTATATCAGTACACCTCTGAACCACTATCTTAAATTAAAGTTTCTGCCTTTACGGCACTATGCGTGGCAACGCGTTGCTCTGTTGACCACCCAACCAACGCGTTATCTTACACCACTTTCACACACACAAAACCACCTATCTTGGAGCAATAAACACATGCATGGATTCTACATAGTTGGAACTTGGCTTTTACACCATCCCGGCAACTGCGTGTGTTGCAGTCGGTTTGAACTCGGTCATAGCATCCTATTAACCGTATAACAAAGGCTTAGGATCGAACTTTCAAGTCCGCGAACTCACAATTAGAAACGAACGTTCGTCTACTTGCCCCGAGAAGATAAAGACAAGACAAAGGAAGTAATATTCAGGGAGATTAACGAGGCGCCTCGCGATGTATGTTATCTTATGTCGACCCCGTCTCAGACTTCATTTAACCTCGCGGGGCGTCTAGATATTGGAGCGTGCGTACGTACATGAAAAGCCACCTCAATCTGACCCTTCACTCATGGAGTTCAGATAAGATATCAAACGTAAAAACGTATCTATAGACGAAACACCCACGAATCTCCACGGCCCCGAAAATCTAAAGAAGGACCGGGCGCAGTGTGTGGGCTTGTACACCAATCTTGAATATTTTTGACTCTGAATAGACAGAAGCTGATTCAACCATGACTCAAGGTTGTCAAACTGTGATAGCAGTGTTGAGAGCGTCTGTGTGATAATGCGATAAGAACGCCGCAGTCTAGCGCGTATGCACTGCGGCAAGGCGAGGAGCAAGCAGCGTGCATCCAGAGGACGACGTTCACGGAACATCAACCAACAGGTTCAAGGCACTGCCTTGATGCATCATACTGCTCTCAGCTCTGAAATCAAATTCGAAATATGAGCGCGTAACGCCAGTTGTAGCAAGTTGTAAACAACGCAACGGTACGCCATAGCTCCCCTACCTAATTTAGCCCATGGAGATGACGCTGGCCATGGGCTCCTCATACTAGTACCCCATTTCCTCAATCAGCTTCATTTCCAACCGGGCTCCGAACCCATGCCAACAAAGTGTACTTCAGCAAATCCACTTGCAAAAGTCAACATTTAATCAGCACGCGCTCGAAATGCCATGGTTATCACGTCAACCACTACATCCCAGAACAACCTTGTTGGCGTTCCCATCCATTCCTTTGTTGTCCACTGCCTCGTGGTTGCTACAAATGACATCTCCGAAACGATATATTGGAGCCTTTGAGTACCCCGGCCGGCTAAAAAAACGAATCAGGTAGAGAGAGGCCAGGTGACCCCGCCAAGGTCGTGCCTCAATAGCAGTGGAGATTGACGCCGAAACTCCGCTTTTCTAGGACGATCTTCGGTGATTACGATTAGATGAGATATGTTTTATTACGTTGATTGGGAAGAACATACTCGATAACCTCCTCGAGTTGACTGTTTTGGGATCGAGGAAGGTTGATCAGGCTTCTGGACCTTTCTGGACCCCACGGAAGGTTGTCCACGAACGGAACTCGACTTTCCATTCTCAGACCGGGCCGAGAAAAAATCTGGGGTAATCACTGTGAGTTTGTTAATCCAAAGGGAGGAAGTAGTCAGCCAGGAGGTACGAGGAACTCCATTTGACGTAAAATGATAATCATGTCTCGTGAGGTCTCATGGCGAGTGGTCATTAATGACATGACATATGACGGTTGGCGTCTGATCAGAGTCGGTTGTCAGACTTGAGACCTTACCAGTGAGGTACCGTGTTAATTTCGTCGTCGAGCTCGAAAACATAACGGCATTTCCACGTCATGGACTTTGTCATGATCAGTGAGCGAAAATTCACTAGAGGCCCTGGCGCCATTTGCGTGAACCCGTCGAAAGCTTGTCAAAACGATTTCTGCAGAATCCGACACGGCGACAGATGCTCATCAATGAACCTGACATAGCAAATGGTCGGCGTCGGCTGTCAGTTCACGCAATGGAAGACGTACTACATTTTCCAGACGTAGGAGATCTTCGTTAATGAACGAAAAGCCGTTTACGACCCTGATACCAATTGCGTGAAACCGTCGAAAGAATTCAAAGTACCGGAAGTGTTTTGCTGAATGCGACAGGCTGCCAGGTATCCGCAACATGCGAAAGACGACGATCGAGTTGGCCGCGAGGTAAAATGAAGTGTTATGCATAGATAATTATAACGCAGAAGTTTGGAAAGGCCGCTTCGGAATCGATGGAGCCGATATATCATGTGGAATACCTCCACCGTAGTATCGCTGAGAAGAAGTGTCAGTACACGACTCGACTCCATATCACCCACCATCACACGCCACGAGCATGGAAGGTTTTTGAGGCAACAAAAAACCTGAGATTTCTTCACTTTTTCTTTTTTTGCATCGAGTTGTATTGGACGGAGGCTTTGACGCTTTCTTGTTGCTTCGTGAGGGACCGTATACATGTCCTCCATCCCGAATCATTAGCAGTAGGGCGATTGGAAGGAGTCAAGTAGCTGTCAAGACCAAGTCGAGACGACGACGATCCTTTGATAACTGATCTGTGAAAGAGAAACACGACATTGGTGGGTTAGCGTTGGCTGTTCAGATTGGGGGTATGCACGTTATTTTACGTTGTCAATAAACACGCGATTAAAAACATGCAACATGATCAGCTATGATCAGCGAAAGAAAAAAAGAATAGCAAGTTAGGTGAAGCCGTCGAAAGCCCGAGTTCGAACATAGAGAAGAATCAATCGAGTGGCGGCGGCGGAGAGACCAAGAGATCGAGTTCGCCGTGAGTTAATCACTGAATTCTAAGAATTGCCTGTGGCTTGAAACCTACACATATCGCAAAGATCAAAAACGCCCCTCGATAAACCCGATATGTCATGAATGCATCCGTGTTTCGTTGCAAGAAAGGTTGAACACAAGCTGGATTCTCAAGCTACCATAGAAAATAGGATCTTCTCTTCTTCTGAGGAGGGTCGTCTTTCTTCGACTGCTTCGACACTTCATTTTCCGCGTCTTCAGGCTTTGGCAACGATGGACCGTATATATGTCCTGCATCCCAAGCCATTGGTAGCAGGGCGACTGGAAGGAGCCAAGTGGCGCTTAAAACCACTCCGTTCCCTACATAGACATTTCACGCGTGAGATATGTGTAGCAAGAATGGGGACCAAAACAACAAACCCTCGTCGCAAGCACGTACTCTATCCCAACTCCACGCGATGAAAATGCCAACATACCCAACCACAGGACTCAATCTTTTCAAAAGTGCCACGGCTGGTTTGAACTGAGCTGGGACAAACATCATGGGAATTTTTCCGATAAGCCATTTCAGTGCGCTTGTTATCATGGCAGCTCGTGCAGTCGCCTTGAGGGAATGCGAACCAAGTTTCTCCATAACGGGCGGAGGAAGATAAAGTCTGTATCCCCACCACGTTGTGAAGACAGAGATCTGCGTGGTTGATGGTACCCAAACTTTCTTCTCAACTGCGATATCGGTGCGCGCTGGCTTTGGCTCCTCAGCGGTAATTCCATTTTCCGACGCAGACTCATGAGGCGGCGCCTTGTCATGTTCCAGCACGGACTCCGTCTCCGCCAACTCAACCTCCGACCCTTCATTCGGTTCAAGTGGAACATACATCATAACGCCATCCTCCTGCTCCTCGACCTTGGAAGGTCTAGGCCGTTGTGAACTTCCCTGGTCATGCACATCATGATTTATACCCGCTAGGGTATCCCAAACACTTTGCCTTTCTACACCTTTCTTGTTGCTCCTCGTCCCGTTCATCAAGTCCTCCGACGATAACATCTTGACCATTCCTTCATCCATACCAGGTGGTATGGGAGAGCCTGTCCTACCCTCATCTGCAGGAGTAACCTCGGAAGCAGCCGCAGGTGCATTCGACCATGTAGATGCCAATGCACTTGGGACTGGCAGCAGCTCAATCATCCCTCGTATTTTCTTCGCGAACGTCATAGGTTCTGGGTGTTCCTCACTTTCTTCGACACTATTACTGCCCGCAGGAGCTTTCGACGTTTGAGCGACTTTCTTATTGCCCCTTCTAGCCCATAAGCTTTCATAAATGGTCTGATCATCGAGGTCCCACGACGGCGGGGGAAAGACGATTGGTCGGCCCTTGTCCTTGCGTGAGACAATGGTTCCGGTAAAGGTTTTCAGTCGTGACAACGCGTTGACCTTGGTAACTGGCGGCCGAGAGAAAGAATCAGCGTGTTTCGCGGGGGCCGCTGCGCTCGAGGACTCGGATGCCATTTGAATGGAGGGAAACAGGAATGATTATGATGACGTGACGAGGCAGTAAATGGTTGGAGATAAGATAAGATGCAGTTCCGATAAGATTAACCAACCCAAATTCGAGAAGCTACAGCATGACCACAGCCCTCGCTGTGGCCTACTTCTGCATCACCAGCAAGGCAAAGGACAGGAGCCCGGTGTATGTCTCTTCCATCACCGAGTTCCACAGGCATATCAAATGCAGCTTGGTCGTCTTTGTTGATGTCTTCCAAACCTTCCAACCCTTCGCGGCCTCCATCCTGCGAGTCGGACTCACTGTCTTCCATAAAACGGACTACCCTAACCCCATTACGCGCACTAGCTCGGAGTCTCGCACGAGTGACAGCCAATTGAGCGATGCCCTCAGTCCATCCAGCTTCAAACTCTGTAATAGAAACAGGATACATCTCTGGCTTGATCGAAGAAGCTGCCATCGACAGAGTGGTCAGCGTAGGAAGGGGTGGAAGGATACGAATTTTGGGGATCTCGAATCTCCGTGTCGAAAGGGAGGGTCGAGAAGACGACGCTGCGTCAGGGGATGATGAACGCAGCGAAATGGTGGCGGTTGCAAGTCCTCGTCGACCACGTCTGGGCTTCTTTGCGCGGATATTTAGATCTGCAGCCGCTTCAGCAAGAACATTGTCGTTTCCGACACTTGCCGCTGCCAGCCAGGTTTCTAACCAAGTTTTCAATGTCTTCTCTCTTTCTCTCGCCCTCTGGACCCCCGCAAGGGCACAACGTTTTCCTATCGCGCTCCACTCGCCTTCGCGCATCGTGGAAAGCCCGCACCCGTCTAATACAAGATGTTTTAGGGTCTTGAAACACACAGAAAAGGTGTCGATTTCTGACTCGAGTACGGCGGATGTAGACAGGTCAATGAATTCCAGCTCGGGAATACTCAATGTATAAGTATCGAGGGTAATGGGTGCTGACGCCGACAAATAGAAAGCGCTTGCTACTGGCCGTAAAGGGACACGGAGACGAACAGACCTGAGGGACGAGGACAAGGACTCCGAGTGGATGAGGATGGACACAGAAGGCTGCAGTCGAAAAAAGACGATAGGCTGAGCAAAAGCTGGCCTTGACTGTTCTTCCGGGGGGACTGGATCCTGAACAATAGAGATGGTGGCGAGGTCTGAGGGCGGCCATCGAGAAATCGCAATGAGAGTTGAATCAAAATATGCACCCTGATAAGATTCCTCTTCGGTAAACTTTGCAAATCGCGGTGAAAACGGGAGAGAAACATGCCTTCAGAAATTGGTAGTAATTGGCCTTTTGAACACTGCCGAGAGAGAGAAGATAATTAGATGGAGAGATGATTAGCGCATTTCATTCCCACTCACTAAGGTCTGAACCTCAACGAAAGGTAAGTTAGTCCGGGTATAGGCTTCTCAAACAGCTCCTCCAAGTGTTCCGGAGTGAAGTTGTTGGGACCGATCCATAGGTTCAACAAGTCAAGTCGAGGAATGAGTTTTACGAGATTGAGAATCACGTCTGCGTCGACCGACCACGATTCAATGAAGAGCTCGCGTATCCACGACGCAGCCTTGTCTTGGGTTGCCTCCTCAACGCCATTGAGGTTTGGATTGAGTGTGGAGCGATTTCTGAGGCGAAGACGACGGTACAAGTGAATGGCCTGCTCGGGGCGAGTGATCCTAATGCTGCGGAACAAGTCATGAAGTGGGACGGGAGAGAAAGGAAGCGCCCGAGAGATGGACAGAATGGTGTACTGGAGATCCCGAGAAGGTACGTAAAATAGGATGGCTTCGTAAAGCTCAATGGGCAACTCAGCAAAGGACATTTTCAAAAGTGATGGTGGTGATCATCAAGTCCAAAGTACATCTATTACAGCGATAAAAGCATCATTACAAACGGTACAAAAAATATGATATAGTGGCTCCATCCCAAAAGAATATGAAAGCAAAGCTAACGGTTCCCGATATCAATACTCGTTGCTCCCTGGGCCTGCCATGACCGTTCAATAAACGGCGGGGCAGGTGAAGCGGGTTGATTCGTCTAAAGTGATGGTGGACCGGGAGGCGCACCTTGGCCACCAACTCCAATTACCAACTGACGCCCTGCCCCTCCAGTGAATCCGCCACGCTGCTGCCCTGCCCCAAATATCCCCGTCCTACGAGCTTGCGGTCCCATTCGCATACCAGGCTGCAGGTCAACAACTCTTTGGATTGCGTTGTTTCCAGGTCCCTGCGATTGCTGCTGCGCAGTATTCGGTGAGTCCCAATTCAAATATGGTGTTCGTGTCAGTGGCGGAAAGTTGTCCCCACTGCCCTCTTGCTGAAGATGTCGTGGACCTTTCCTTAGCGAACTAGAAAGGAAAGTCGAATACCGACCGCTCTCCACTCGTTCAAGGTCCGCGCTCACGCCTTGCGCAGCCATGCTTCCTTCGCCAATCCCCAGCAACGTTCTAAGTTCCTCGTTCTCCCTTTCCAATCTTGATATCTCAGCTTCACGTTCCATAGCCCAATCCCCTCTCCCATCAACTCCGGCGTAGCCGCCTGCCCCTCTTTCGTCGAGGGCTTCAAGGAGTGCCTCCAGTTCCTTCACATCTACAACACCGAACCCTGAGCCGTCGTAGTCTGGGTCAATGTTTTGGTGCTTTGGGTCGTCGGGGTCTTCGCCGGCCATTGTCCGAAGAAGTCCACGTAGATGATGCGCAAGGCGATGAAGGGATTGGGACATATTTGTAGATGACGTTAAGTCGTTTGAAAGGTTTTGGGAGTCGCGGGCAAGGAGAAGGGTTTCGTAGTGTCGTGTAAGTGTTAATTCGTGTTTTTGGGCGGCGAGCTGGAGAAAGGCACTCGTCAGATACATCTCTGTAGAGGCCGTCCGACGTACAGCATGATTTCTAAACTTGGCCATAACGGTCTCCATCGTATTTTCGTATTCCTTGAGCAATAAACTGAGCTGCTTGTTTTCTTGTAGAAGCGTTTGATTTTCTATTATTATCTGAGCATTCATGCGCTCAAGCTCGGATTCAAAGGTCTCTGTAACGACGAGGTTGAACAAAGGCGTTCGGCTTCAAATGAATTAAAAGAACAAACCTTTCGTTATATCTGTATTAAATCGACGTAGTGCGAATCCTGAGCTTGCATGGGTAGCTTGATCCTTCGTAACAATTTGTTCCAACCCTAGCAAGGAGTATTCTTGAACTCACCTTCAGGGAGCCTGCCTGGGAATGCAAGGTGTTTGCGAGCTTTTGATTCTGCGCTAATTGCTCGCTGAGCTCGTTTACGAGCTGCCATACGCGTATTAACTCGTTATCCATGACGCACAAGCGTTTATGACGGAAGAAAGAGGTTAAATCTGGAGAAGAATGGGAAACGTGGGCATGAGAGGTTGTGTGCAGCTGTTGATTCCAAAAGCCAACAACGCCATCAAATCTCTTTCGCCAAATTTGCCTCTTCCAAGTAACCGCTTGGTAACCGCCAACACTAGCGCTCACCTGGCGCTCACCATTACGTTCAACCATGCCTCTCAGAAAGCGCAAAGCCCAAGACGCTGAGTTAACAGAGCCATCTTCCAAGAAACGAAAGTCTTCTCCTCCTCCGGTCAAAATTTGGGGAACCGCAGAAAACCCTGCAAATGCTGGCAAGGCGTTCCTCTCCATCCCTATGGAGCTCACAACAGAAATCTTGAGCTACTTTCCTGCAATCGACGCGCACACAGGTATTCGCCACGGTGAGGACGACCCAGTACTACCAGTCGTATACCTGCAACGCCCAGATATCCTCCGCGCGCTATCCCAGACATGTGTAGCCTTTCGACGCGTTTTCCTACCGCTGGCATGGGAGAACTTGGACATCTGTGTCGGGCCAAGGGTCAAAAGCGCTTTTTTCAAACACGCTGGCGAAACTCTCGAACGCAAGTCGAATGGATTATTAGAAAACAAGGATTTGGCAAAATACGTTGGGTATGTCCCAACACCCGCTGTTGCTTTCAATGAAATTAATTAAGTTCTTTAGGGTAGCTAATTTGGTATTGACGCGTTATCAAACCAATGTCGTCCTCCCCCCATTAACAGCTTGTCTTCAATCGTTACCTAACCTACACACTATACACGTGCTCCACGCTCATACACAGATGACGACGGCCATTAAAGACGCGTTTGAAGGCATCGTGCTACCCCATGTTCGAACAGTGATTGTTCCCGGCTATGGACACGAACTCTTGAAGTGTTGCCCAGGAGTGAGGTCTGTCCGTTGCATTCGTGATGATGGAAGTAAGCTTGTCACCGTCATTACGAAACATTGTAAGCAGGTGGAAGAGATGAGAGGGTTTTATATTGATGAAAAGATGATGAAGCGTATGTCTTACTGTCAAGAGCATGAGTGGTGACTGACAATATAACGTAGGCATTGTGAAGGCGGCGCCAAATCTAACAACCATAGAACTTAAATGGGGGATGGCTGATGTGCGCTACCTTGAATCACTGCTTAGAACCGTATTCCAATTAACATTTCATACAACAGGCGACGATCAAGATGCTCTCTGGCCTCAAGAAGTTGACCACTATTGAAATATTTACGAGGATCAACAAAGGCGATGCTTACCCCGAAGATCTACAAAAGAACATTAATGGTTGCAAAACAATATTAAAAGCGCCCCAAGCATCCGAGGAGAGGAAATACCTGCGCCTGACCCACGTTCCACTGGAGAGATGGAATAATACATCTAATAGGCCTGACATCACGTATAGTGAGCTTGAACTCTACGCGTAGACTCGCGTTAATATATACCGGGGTAATTCGATTTGCTTGTTGTTTGATATAACGCTGTTTATTTAAATGAACAAGAATTTCCAGCGTGGTGGTTTCTGTATCTCGACACGTAGAGGCTAAAAAATCCGGCTGTTTATCTATCACAAGCCAATTATCCCCTTCACCCTCAGACGTGGTACATATTTTCACCCAGAATAGAGTTGTCTGAATTTTCACCAACATGCGATGGTGTGTGCAGCTGTTAATTCCAAAAGCCACCAAGCCATCAATTATCTCCTTAGCCAAATTTGCTCTTGGCATTCCAAATTTGCTCTTGGCATTCCACCGCTCACCATAAATACAACCATGCCTCCCAAAAAGCGCAAAGCCCAAGACGCCGAGTTAGCAGAGCCATCTTCAAAGGAACGAAAGTCATCTATTCTTCCACTCGAGGTTCGTGGAACCGCAGAAAACCCTACGAATGCTGGCAAGGCGTTCCTCTCCATCCCTATGGAACTCACAACAGAAATCTTGAGTCATTTTCCCGCAATTGACGCGCACACCAGTATTTGCTATGGAGAAGACGACCCAGTACTACCAGTGTTATACTTGCAACGCCCAGATATCCTCCGCGCGCTGTCCCAGACATGTGTAGCATTTCGACACGTTTTCTTACCGCTGGCTTGGGAGAACTTGGACGTCTGTGTCAGGCCAAGGGTCAAAAGCGCTTTTTTCAAACACGCTGGCGAAACTCTCGAACGCAAGTCGAATGGATTATTAGAAAACAAGGATTTGGCAAAATACGTTGGGTATGTCCCAACACCCGCTGTTGCTTTCAATGGAATTAATTAAGTTCTTTAGGGTAGCTAATTTGGTATTGAGGTGTTATCAAACTGATGTCGTCCTCCCGGAATTAACAGCTTGTCTTCAATCGTTACTCAACCTACACACTATACATGTGCTCCACGCTGATACGCAGATGACGACGGCCATTGAAGAGGCGTTTCAAAACATTGTGCTACCCCATGTTCGAACAGTGATTGTTCACGGCTATGGACACGAACTCTTGAAGTGTTGCCCAGGGGTGAGGTCTGTCCGTTGCATTCGTGATGATGGAACTAAGCTTGTCACCGTCATTGCGAAACAATGTAAGCAGGTGGAAATTGGAAGAGATGAGAGGGTTTTCTATTGGTGAAAATATAATGAAGCGTATGTCTTATTGTCAAGAGCATAGTGACTGACAATATGCATGGCGTAGGCATTGTGAAGGCGGCGCTAAATCTAACAACCATAGAACTTTCAGTGTGGAGGGATGATGTGCGCTACTTTGAGTCACTGATAGTATTCTGATTAACATTTCATACAACAGGCGGCGATTGTGCCTCTTTCTGGCCTCAAGAAGTTGACTTCTATTGAAATACTGACCATGATCGGCAAAGGCGACCAAGTTCTCCAAAAGAGACTTGATGATTGCAAAGCAATATTGAAAGCGCCCCAAGCATCCGAGGGGAGAAAATACCTGCGCCTGACCCACGTTCCACAGGAGAGCCGGAATGATACACCAAACAGGCCTGACATCACGTATAGCGAGGTTGAACTCTACGCGTAGACTCGCAAGTCCGGAATATCTGTCCATCTATCCACTGGGGTGATTCATTTTGCTTGTTGGAAGTGTTGTCAATATAACCATCCATTCTGCCAAGAATTTCCAGCGTGGTGGTATCTGTATCTCAACACTATTATCAAGCGAAAGTAGAGGCTATAAATCTGGCTATTTATCTATCACAAGCCAATTATCCCCTTCACCCTCAGACTTGGTATTTTCATCCACGTTAGGATGATGTGAATCGTCACCAACCAGACGTCTAGTGTCCCCCTCAACTGCAGTGGTGTCCGAATCTTCACCAACAACACGTCTGCTGTCCCCCTCAACTGCAGTGGTGTCCGAATCTTCACCAACAACACGTCTGCTGTCCCCCTCAACTGCAGTATTGTCTGAATTTTCACCAACAAGATGCCCAGGATCTCCATCTCCTCCATGCTCCGTCTCTCCGTCGACCTTAGCCTTGAACGCTGGCTTTTGAGGTGCCTCAGTCGCAGCCAGCTGCGCACAATAAATCTTCCACAGCTTGCGAACAGGCCTCCCCGTGAGCTCCTTGAACACCCTCCGATGATACTTCCTCTCTTTCATCCACTCATTGAGCTCGCGGATCGTTCCTTCCCCATAGCGCATCTCGATCCAATCTAGAAAATACGCAGTCGTTTGATACCCTGCGTCCCACTTTCCCGTATGAACGCGTTTCCAGTGGGGTGGTTCAAGTTCTTCGTGCAAGCGGACAAAGTCTGTTGAATATGAAGTAAGTATGGTGTTAAAAAGTAAAATAACTTGAAGCGCTACGCGTACCTGCGATGCCTTCAATAAGACCCCCAGGGCACGTATCAAGTGCGTTGTATTGGTAGCAATGCACGACCTCGTGTACGAGGACGCCCACGATCTCCTCCCATGCACGGTTCTTGCAGTTGACGATGTGATCTAAAGAGAAGTGAATCTCTTTATGCGACTGCGTCCCAAACGTGTGTGCGACGCCCTCCATAGGCTTGAGGACTAGCAGAATCACTTTGACACTGGTATTATTGATAAGTTATGAGTGCGAAGCGAGATGGTACCAAGGAGTACATACTTCGTTGGTGTGGTCTCTGGGGTGTATAACCACTTGAAGCTGGCAGTTACAGCTTCTCGGAGCGCAGTGATGGGGTTGATAACATCGAAGAAGATTGAAGCACCCTCGTGGCCGAGGTCTTCAACCCGCAGGTCGAACTTTGGGATAGGCCATGATGGCGGTGGTATAGGAGCGGTTGGAGGCATGAGAGAAAAGGAGCAAACTAGACATCGCAACGATACAATTAAGAATTGATGAAAGAGCTTGATGTTCCGTGAGAAATACAAGGTATGTAGACAGCATTATAATTACGTTGTAAATTAGATGAACGTCAAAGGGCGGTGTCATAAGTGGGTTAGGCAAGACGCGTCAGATCATGAATGGCGAATCCCAGCTGTCGTCTCCAGTCGTAACACCTCATCGCGTAACGCGTCGCGACCCTCCTCCAGCCAACGACAGTACTCAACCGCCCGAAACAACACCCCACTCTTTCCTTTACTCTGTCCCTTCCCTCTGCTCCCACTCCCCTTTGGCCTACCGCGCGTGGGCATCCCAAGACCAGGCGCTGAGCCCGCAGGGGCCAAGAGCGCGATAAGCTGCGCATATCCGTCGCGGATGGCATTGCGCCGTTTTTGCTCTGACATGATGTGGTTTAGCCTCTTTTGCGGGCTGGAGAGCAGGGGTTTGGATCGGGGTGCTGCAGAGGTTGATCGGCGCGACTCTGAGCCGGCGTTATTGGCAAAGGAGGATGGGGATGATTCTGATGTGGTACTCCGGGCTTGGCTAGCGGGGCGCTGCTGCTCAAAGGGGGTATTGGAGTCATCGGGTGTGTGTAAGTTGTTGCCCCTTGATGAACCTGAACGGGTATTCGGTCTTTGTCGATTAGACGTAGATGGATCCGGAGCGGTGTTGAGGTGGGGATTTGAGTAAGGCGCTAGGGATGTTGGGACGGCGTAGTCATATGAAAGCGATGGCAGTGACTCTTGTGTGATATAATCATTGCCGGTGCTGTTGAATTCCCAATGATTGAGTTCACCAAAGTTGTCCAGAAAGCCCAAAAGATCGGTTGTCTCTGCGGGGGAGAAGAGATCGGCAGAAGAAGGGAGAGGAGGCGGATTTGGAAAGAGATTTGAGAGAGAAGGGTCAAAGGAGAACTCAAAGTCAGCAAAAGGAACTGGAGGTTGGAGGGGTTCTGTGGACATAATGTGTATTGAAATTTCAGAAAGACATTGATTCCTTTTGAACGTTTCGGTTGATTGAGTTGCCGGTTGCGTGACATGACAGATGTGACGGGTTTCCGGAGTGGGACGGTGCAGACCGTTGCTCACGGGTTGTTGGTCCGTTGTCTACGGTTGTTGGCCCGTTGTTGGCCTGCAAATTAGACCCTGTTTGCACCTCCGTCTTGCCTCCGTTGCTCCTGAACGCCTGATATGTCGGCCATCCCCACTGACGAGCCGGCCCAAGACCCCCCGCCGTCGATCGAACCCCAGCAGCTACAACATCTCCAGCAGCAGCAACTTCAGCAGCAACAACAGCTCTCAGACGTACAATCGCCCCCTACATCTGACCAGACTCGTAAACGTACGTATTTCATCTTCTCGTCGCCGGGCAGCGGTCTGATCTCTCTCTCCTTACTACCCTCAGCAAAGGCACCGTCCGTACGCAGAGCTTGTGTTGCATGTCACACCGGCAAAACAAGATGTAGCGAGGTGCTACCATGCCAGGTCCGTAGTCTTCTTTCCCCTTCTCGTCCACGCGCTCTCTTCTCACCCGATCTTCCAGAGTTGTCTCAAACGCGGCTTGGGCAACACTTGTGCCTATCCAGATCCTGATGCACAAGATCATCATGCTCACCATGCACCTGGTACGTCGCCACACCACCCTCGCCAAGTGACGTATTTGCAATGCTTATCATCCTTAGTAGCACCCAATGTCCAGTTTGGCGTAACTGCCCCTCCACCCATGTACGCAACGCTGCAAGCCCCCAATCTGTCCCATCAGCAGTACTATGACTACAATGGAACATTTACCGGCGCCTCCACATCTACGTTCCGTCCAAATAAACGCCCTCGCAATCTCACAGAGGAGGAGGCTGCCGCCATCACTCGTAATTTTAGCCGTGGTGATTTCTACGTAGGGTCCAGTGCTCCCGTTAGGATTGACCCCCGCCTCCCGGTTAGGCTCACCCTAGGAGAAGGCGATCATGTTCATTTCACTGTTGGAGAGGCTTTGGTATGAGATCTTGTACATCGCTATTTTTTTTTTCTTTTTCGTTCTTGTCCTTCTGGTCGGCTCGCCTATTTTTGACTCTTCGAAATTGTAACATTAGTACAGTTAGCCATTCGATTTACTACCTCTTTGATCATGATACTTGGTGATTGTTTCTCAACGACAAGCGCTGCCAATGTCAAACACCACATATTTCCAATATTCGCGGTTGTTTCTATCGTTTCTCTGACAGATATAGGTACGTGTCGACGATCGTCCCGTTGAAACTTGTCTTGGAGAGAGAAAATGGTTTTAACACCTCCACATGGAGAGAAGCGTTGTGCTGCGTTGTGATGGTCGCGGCGTCATTTAATTTTTTTTCTCCCCATCTCATCCATGTGGTTCCCCTACGCCAAGCACACTATTGATATGAGCTTCTATCATATTACGATTGAGTAGAATATATACTGCATCGTATCAGAATATTTTCGAACTCCTTGTATGCGGTGAAGTCCGCTAACAAACCTGGCTAACCCTTCTGTGCAGAATCTCGGTCTACAAGTCGCCATGCACGCCATCTATCCACTCACAGGCTGCCGAGAACAAAGTTTGCCCAATTGACGCCCATAGTCTCTAATAAAAAACTAAACCCATTGAGATATTGACTTTTGCGGCTTGCCAATCTAAAATGTTTCCGCTCTTCACTGAAAAACTGCTGAACAAGGCTTCTGATCAACATAAATCAACACAGACTCTACAGCATCAAGCACACATCATGGCTCTTGTATTTCTTTTTAGCTCCAACTGTCGACTTGCTTTGCTGAATACAAGGAGCGTTCCGCGCCTACAAGGTCTCCATGGATAGCTTTTCCTATGGCGTCGTCAAGAAGACAAGGTGTTCTACCAGCAGGGTCGTAAGCTCATAAATGCCGCCTCGCGAGTTTAACGCCAACAACGCGATACCCCCCTCAAATACTTGCAAGTCCCAAATGGCGTCGCTTATATCGAACTTTGTGCCACGCATCCTCCTTGATCGATTCAGAAAAACTTACGGATTTTGTCACATCTCCCGTGTCCCTCTGGACGTTTACGTTGACTGCATCTTCATCTACCTTGACGTCGAAGATATCATAAGTCTGCGGCAGGTGAATTCAATAGATATCTCCTCGTCCCTGCCTGCTGATCCACTTCATATTTAACATAGGTCAGCAAGGCCTTTTATCTTCTTACACATGAACCGATTATCTGGAGACGTTTCTTGGTTCGATTGGATATCCCCGTCCCGCCTCTCCGACCGACCTTCCGGTACTCATACCGAGCCACCGATCATGAGATAGAGCAGCTGGTTATTCAGGCAATTACAGTCGATGACAACTTTAGGAGAGAAGACCCGAAGGTTGTCAGTCGCAGGCCGCTGTTATCTTACAACAAAGTCCTCGATATGTATCTGCTCCCAGGGGGAAAGTTCCTCGTTGCCTCGGTCAAAGATCGATGCAACTTTCGGTTCTACCTCGTCGTTTATGCCCTGGACCATCCGAAGGGCCCACGAGCAATCGCGAGGGTTCCAACGATGATGAAGGCGTACAACGTTCACGCTAGGTTTATGAGGGTTTTCGGAAATGAGGTTGGGCTCGTTATTGGGTACACGCGAAGGAGGTTTAGAACCGGGGCTCCGTTCTGGTCTGTCATTTCTCCTACTACTTTTGACATCGATCTGACGAAAAGTGCAGGGCGGACGCAAATGATTATAGCACTAGGACAGATGCCGACATCGATCCACCTGAAGACTTTTTCTATCAATCCGTTTGTCTCTACATATCCATGGAGAAAATAGAGGAACTATCCGATCCCGACCTTGACATTGAATCTCGCGAATACATCGACAACGTCACTTCTTCTCCCCCGCCTTTTCTAGAGTTGACCACCGTTGAGTCGGAATACGAGATAGAGGATCTCCAGGTGTTCGAAAAGAAGGGCTTGCCATTTTTGGCTGTAATCCATGCCATCAACAATGAACTCATTTTCATTGACTTGTTGGCAAAAACGTTGATGACCGTTTGCCCCCTGCGATGGCTCAAATACCAAGACTACGTGAGTTTAGTTTTTGTGGTGCGATCTATCTACTCACTTTGCGTCCCTAGCCTCACCAGATTAGAGCATTCCGTCCGTATCCCGGACAGACGGATATGGTGATTGTGCGTTCCGTCAAAACACGTACTGGGGAGGTGCAACTCATAGAAGCATACGACATCCCAGACGCATCCGGTTTGCAGGTCTTGCAGCACAAAAAGGGTTACGAGTTAAGAAAGACCGTCGCTAGCGTTCACATATCAGACTATGACGTGCCTGGACCGACAGGCCCTGATCAACCGGATTTGTGCTATTATTATGATCCCGCACCTCCGGTGTCCATCTATCTGCGCCTCGAAAATCCCAGTGGACTTTTGCACCACGCTATTTACCCCATAGAAAGAAAAATAAAGGCCACTGCCACCGCTCCGGCCCACTACGAATATGAATACAAGCACAACGCCGTCCATGTAACAACCCATATCTCCGACCCGGAGGTCGCCCATGTTCTTCCCGGAGCTACCAGAGCGGTCGTATATACCGTGGACAAAGACGATCGCACAGACTTTCCCAAAATGCTCAGGCTACGGCGGTATAACCACCCATTCGTTAGAGCCACCAAATACCAAGAGGCCCTCAAGCCCGACCCCGAACCCATCTCCCGTCGAAAACGTAGACCGATTCTTCGTAAAACCCTCTTCCGGACATTCGGGCCACAAGACATTGTCGAAGAGATAAATGATCGCGGTGGCGTGGCTGCCATCGCATGGGACGAGGGCTCTGGTCGTATCTGCGTAGCTGCCGAAAATGAAAACGAAGTTCGCATTTTGGATTGCTCGTATGTCACGATTCCCGATGCGCGTTTTGCGGAGTGGAAAAGAAAGCAAGCGGCCCTCGACAATCCGAGTGAACGCTTTTGAGTAGATGATCAATTTGTATGTTTCACCATATCATTTTGTAATTACTTGTGTGTGTAAAATACTCTTCTCACAATGGACATAGGAATCATAGTTCCATGCACTGGTTACACAAGTGCGCTGTCATGGTATGTAGGTATGTTGGTAATGGTAGTACTAGATTAGTGTTATGTTTGACCTTTGCTGCTGGTAGAAAGATATAAAGAAGAGTCCGCAGGAGATATAGGATGAAACAGGAAGATGGCGAAGGTGGGACGAAGGGGAATAAATATCAGTAAAAAAATGAGAGCAAAAATCCTGGCGCTCGTTTCCATTCCAGCAAAAGTATCAAACTAACTTTTCTTGTCCTTATCCTTATCCTTTCTTCCGAACCCAAGCATCGGAGTTGTGAAGCTCAATTTGCGCCTCGCAAGTTTCATGCCTGGTACCGCAGACGCTGAGCTGGAACTTCCTGTACCGGTGTTGACTCCAAAACTAGTCCCCATCGACAAAGGTGGGAAGGTAGCACGAGACACGGAAGGCTGCGACATCGGTGTCGCCATCGATGACATAAACATAGAGCCGTTAACAAGATCATCTCCCTCTGGTACAGCACCGTCCGGCTCTGCCACGAACGCATGACCATTACTGTCATTTCGTTGATGAGAAGATGAAGATCGTGAAAGAAATTGAGGGGTTGGGGGGAGGGGAGGTAGATTACGATCATAATCCTGGCTTTTCGTGAATGACAGCGGAGATTGAGAGCCCTTGCGGTTGACATTGACCTTCGACGGCGACGATTCTTTCTGCTGTCTGGCGTGGTCGTACGGTGGACGTTGCCGATCGGGCGATAAGGGTGTTAAGGATGACATCTTGGGAGGTGGCTGATCTACATGCTGGCCGGAAGTAGACGACGAGGATGAAGCACCCGTAGACGGCCGCGTTGCTCGTGCTAGAGGTTGTTTGCTGGACGAATTATATGACGATGATGCTGAGCTTGGTGTGGGACTCTCGTCGTATCCGTTCGGTCGATGATGTCGCTCTCGCTCGTGTTTTCCTACTGGTACACCAGTTTGTGTACTTTTGGGCCGTGGTCTATTTGGATGAAGTCCATCTATTGTGGGACCTGAAAGACCACTTTCAGACGGCCGACGTTTACGGTCTCGCTTCGATTGATCAAAGGTCTTGAACCACGTCGACGACTGGGCTTCTTCAGGGCCATCCCCCCGTTGGACGTGGGCGGGGGAAGATGGTAGGGCAGGAGAGGCTGGATAGTCTTCAGGCCGCGATTTATCATTAAGTCTCAAACTCTTTCGCTTCCTGAACCAGCCACCAGAGGACTTCTTCGACGACTCTTTCTCCTCTCCGCTTATTATTTGTGGTATTGGTATTGGTGCGGCTGCATGGATAGTTGGAGGTAATGGCGGTAATGGCGGTGGCGGTTCTAGTGATCTTCTGACATCATCAGCTGTCAATGAAGGGGTGGAGGAAGATGGTCTGGGTGATCTCTCGACACCTGAGCGCCTGATATCCGGGACATGAGCGGCAGATGCACTTCCTATGCTCCCACGAGGTACGGATATCGATGGCGCCCGTCGCAAAGTGTTGAAAATTTTTGTGATCCCTGTGGGCGAGGTAGGTGTGGCAGAATTCGGGAAGGGTGATTGTTCAGGAACAGCACCTGTCACAGGCGCTACAACCAACGTTGGTTTGTCCGCAAGGAACTCCGGGAGGTGGGTACCAAGGGAAGGGGTGATAGGGAATGAAGGATCACTGGCGTCAGACGAAGTGTTGTCGGGGTCTAGACCAGGTGGCAGAACCGGAGTTGAATGAAAAGTGGGATGGATTAAAGGTGTTGATGCACTGGTTGATAAAGATTCCAAAGGGGCGGGGTCCGGTGAACGCAATCCAAGAGATACGGTATCAATGTCAGCAGCCTGATAGTACAAGACGTACGCGGATCCAGAGTTAGAGTCGCCGAAATATTTTGGGATATCGCTTTCTGGTATTGTTGATACATTATCATCGTCGAAAACAAGCCAACTTCCATGAGTCTTGATGATAGATATATAATGGCCGTGGTGAGGTCCGCTATGACGATCAAGTTACACAAATGGTAAGCTGGAAACGAAGAAACTGACTAACTTTCCAATATGAACTACGACGGCAAAAAGGTTATACAGTCGGTCCGAGTCGTCCATGTCGTCGACCGTATTAAACAGCCGGAGATCCATGGGAAAAGCGACGCGATAAGCCAACTTGATGTACCTCCCTACGTCTTCTTGGTATTTGAACCTTTTTAGATGAAGAGCCAAAACATTTGGTAGTTTTTTTATTTTCATGCTTACAAGTGCACCATCAGGAATGATACTGAACAGGACTCGAAGTTACTCACCGTTTCTCCGCCTCCTGCAAGTCACAACACGCGTCACAAAAAAACTTGTTTTTCTGACACAGCATCTCGCTCGCGCTAAATTGTCGGAGGCACGCGGTGACACTCGAGTTTTGCTCTATATCGATGGATAGGTCCAAGAAAGACTCGTCACGTGAGGAAACCTGTGAGCTCGTAGATAAACCCAAGTTCAATCGTTCAACGCTTGACAACATACTGTTTCGCAGGTCAAACATCGAGTTTCACTCGTTAGCACGCCTTCAAACAGCTTATGCACAAGAGTAGCATCTTGTGGGCTTGTTCCTGAATTTGAGCCCGTGGCAACGGTAGGCGGTGTTTTCGAGGATGTGGTTGCATTGGAACTCGACACTGCAAAAATGGGTCAATGATCTCTAGCGAGCAACTGTATGGGCTTGCTTACGATCCTCCTCCTTTGCTCCGCCGTTCTGCAACTGCTTCCGTTCCTCTTCTATTTCCTCCACTATTCTATTGAGCAGAAACATAAGAAATTCGTGTGCATCTTGATGCATGGTCCCCCGAAAGAGCTCATTGAGTTCCTTGATCTTGTCTATGAAGGCGCGGGGAGAGACCGTTCCCCTCTCTTTCGGATGGGACGAGATGTAAAGAAATAAGGATCGTAGAGCGGAGAAGAGGGTAGGGGGTGATGAGGGTATGGGGGGTATTGGTGCGTATGGTAGGGTAACCGCCGGCTCAGCCGGATGTCCCGAGGTTGATGGTTTTCGTTCAGGCTTTCGTCGGACTGGAACTAGAGGCGCTGGTGGCTTGGGTTGGCCTGTGGGAGGTTGCGCCTCCTTCGACGTTGAAGGGTCGTGCGCCTGAAGAACGAGATCGCGAAAAGGAGTGCAGAAGTACAGAGCCTGTAGGACCGAGTTTGCATAGCTAATAGGTAATATGATATTAGACGATACAACCAAGTTAATGGATGAGAGCCGCACCAGGTATTACCGAACTGAGGTAGTTGGGACAAGGAAAATTAAAGTCTGAGCATAGATACCGAGGACAATAACGACATACATTCTCCAGGCCAAACTTCTTCGCATCCGCAGAGGATACGGTGGGTGAGGGTGGTACTTTTGGCCTCGAGTCCGCTGCGGCTGCTGCTCGATCCAGAGCTTGTTGACCAACGAATGAGATCCATTTCGACCTGGCCATAATTCACGGCGAGCAAGATGATGAAGCGCCGTGGGTGTTGGACGGCCAGCGAAGGGACGTGGAGAGCCCTACAGACCTTAGATCTTGGTTCGCAATTGGATCAACCCGCTTGCTCCTTGACAGTTTTTCTCACGTGACCTACATAGGACATATCACCCTCCTCAACAGCCGTTTCCTTCTGATTTTTAGCGTGTGCCCTTATCTTTTTTGGTGCACGCACTCTCCTAAGATCGCCTCGTAAATATTTTCCTTTTTTTAATGAAAAGCAATGTCTGGAATCGCGCCTATGGCCGCTATAGATCTCGATCTCCTGTGCTTACGTATGCAACGCGTTTGTGCCTGACCTCTGATGTCACGACTCCTCGCACATATGGACAGGGCACTACTTACTTAGAGCTCTTGAGGACATGTCCATCCATCATTGATCCAATATAGTCCAATACCTGCCCGTATCATCTCGTATCATCCGAGAAGGCCATGTATAGTTATCGAACAGAAACATTCCATCTCTTCGTCTTTGCGGACTTCTAACCATCTAAGTACGTGTGCTCAATGATTAATCATTGTTGACACCCATCGACTCATATCATCTTTTTCACATAAACCCAGTCACCAACTTTCACCAGCCCATCCGATGCTGGGACACCATTGCAGCCAACGCACGGTTTCATTTTCTGCTTTGGACCTATTCCGGTTCTAAATTTCATCAACACCTTGTACGGGACAGCATTATCACGCTCTCCTGTCTCTGGGCTAACATTGGGTAACTGAAGGAAATTGTGAAGGTCAGCGGTCAGCAGAAACCCCGAAAGGTATAAACAGCGTACCAGGCATCTCGTGCATTTGGAAACTAGCGTAATGGTCGGAGCGCCTTTGGATCCAATCGAAATCTCCTCCCATTGGTCCTCAGAGAACGCCCCACCACCCCTAAAAATAATATTTGGCCTAAATCTAGGGGGCGGGGGTGTTGATTAGCATCTTCACTTCATCCGGAGGCATTTTGCACCCGAGAGTCAAATCTCTCGAAGTGTAGCAGACAAATACATACCTCTCGATTGGAACGGGGTCTGTTTTCCATCGTTCGTGAATGCCCTGTGTTCCGACATAACCGCGGAGCTCTTGTTCAAGCAAAGAGGTGCTTTCTTCCGAGAGTACCAGCAAAGGATACATGTCTTGGTAAATCGCCGTCGCTTTCAGGTCCGGGAAGCTTGTAGTGGGGTCGATCGGCCGTGGGCGAGGTCCTTTGTAAATCAAATGGACCGGTTTTCCAAAATATTTTGATAATATCGACGACGGGGACGGGGTATCACTGGACAAGGATTCACAGATGTATCCATCGACCTTGTCGTGCGCTGGCCATATCGTTACGTCATGCAAACTGCAGGCATTGCATTGGTTTGATGTTCACGTCCCCTGCTAAGAACTCACATCTTCCAGCTTTGAAGAATCGAATCCGTAGGCTGTAATGGAATGGAAAACGATTCACACCCTGAGCCTTTTGGGAAGGAGACTTTGAGGAATCCATTGTGAGGCGAATAACTATCCACTTCAATTTGAGGGGCTATCAGGACCATCTGTCAAAGGAGCAAACCCTTTAACCCCGCGGAGCATGGGACAGGAACCTGAAAAAGACCTTTGAAACCTCTCTGGCGGTCATGATGGCCACCTTCTCTGCGTCAATGATGGACCACTTTCTATCGTTCTGCGAAGATGAGGCTTATTCGAGCAGAGTAGTCAACCAAATTACCTCCATACCCTCCGGAGTGTATCTCGCGCTTTGAACACTGATCCCCCTGCAGCTCTACATTGCGCGTGTTAGCGAAAACGCGTATAAAGCCGCAAGAGTCGAGTAACATAATTGGCGTGAAAACTCGAATCAACGCTTTTGAGGTCTGGATAATCCACACACCTTGATAGGGTGAATTAATATTTTTGAAACGCTAACATTGCCTGGTGCAGGTGGCGGCACAGTGGACATGGGGACAGTTGAAGCGGCTTTAGAGGCTTGAGGACGTTTCACCGTAAAAAAGGTGACAGAGAGAAAAAGAACGGATGCAGTTACTACAAGAGCTGCCCATAGATAAGGAGAAGGACCATATGTGTCCATGAACATATGCGATCGCTCGAAACCGCTATACTTACCTCGTACGCAAGTCGTACGGTAACGGTTCAACGTTCAACTGCAACGTTATTTATAGCTGGAGGTGTTTGCGCGAGTAGGCAATTGGTAAACAGAACTTCACGTAGACTCTGCCTAGCGTCTACGGTCATACAAGTTTCGTTCGAGTTACTTCATTTTCCTGTTCCTTTCCTTCCACTGTTACGAGCCCATGAGTACCCAACCAAATCACCCAGTGCGCAGCACCAGATGAACACCGCTGTCAGTGCTAATAACGTCGCTGATCTCCCCAACCTTCAACCCATACGCCGCATCTTCAAACGGCTTCTGCATTTGTCCACGCCCAAACCATCCAAGGTCACCACCGTGCGTGTGCGACGAACAATCAGAGTGCTTCGACGCCAATTCCGTAAACTTGTCAGTGGATCCATTGATCTCCGCTTCATGTTTTCGCAAAATCTCAGTAGCCTCCTCCTTTGTACGTGTAATGTTTTCCTTTATGGAATTTTGATTTCCTCAAACCATAAGATCAAGATTCAGTCACGCACCTCTTTCCAGCTTGAAGGGCGCCTACTATCCTTGTGCTTGATCAACAGATGGCTGGCGCGGACTTGACCGGCGTGCGGGTTGCTCAAGTATTCGTACCCTGGAAGCCCCTTGACTTCTTCTTCAGACAAGTTGGGTGGAGCCTCCCAAACCGATTGCTTGGTTTCTGTGTTGAAGAAGTATGGGACTTTCTTCGAGTTTGACATGCGGATTTCCCATTGAGACTTTTTGATTCGGAGATTCTGATGAGAAATCGCGCATCTCTGATAAATGTGGCATCCGCACCATGGTGTAGAGTTGCGATTTTTGAGAGGACCACGGTAGTAGTGAACTTAAGATTCGAGTTGACTCTGTTCCCGCGATTAGATAACTCGATCACGTCACTGAATTGAGATTTCGTCTCGGCAGTTCGTCCACAACACCATTCAGAATCATTTCAGCTGAACCAGGCTGCCAGCACTGTTCATGCCCAATGCATTACCAGCGGATCACCACAAAGGCTATCGCCACCCTTTTCTATTTGGGATCCATTATTTGGGTGGTGTAGGAGGTGCACAACGAATTTTTGCATTAGCCTCAGTAATATTTACGGACATCCCCCAGATAATCCAAGAACTGTGAGCATTCAACAATGGCTTGTTGTTCAATAAACGCGTAGATACACGCGGCTTTCTAGCTATCCGAGTTGGCCATGTCGCAGTTGTCGGCCGAACTTCGACGAAAGCCAGAGTGGTGGAAATCCTTTCAGAACCAAGATGTGAGATCTTCCTGGGCCAAGGAGGCACGTAACCGTCTCTGGAACGTAAGAACGCCATCTTCAAGTGCTGAAGTTCAGCTTTCGGAGAAACAGGTGACTCGGAACTCCTTGCGGATGTATACCATGTTACAACATTGACCATTGCAATCAAGATCAATTACGTTCTAGATGAGTTGGCGGGATACAAATCCTTACTAGACGAAGAGAATGGCTGGTAAGTCAATATACGCATCGATATATGTTGTCCTCTCTAATTGCTCCAACGTTCATAGCCAAGTTTCCTGCTTCGAGCGCATATGGGAGTCTGATTCGCTTCTTGAATTAGCCACCACTGCCCAGCTTCAAGAGGAGTTGGGTGAACTTCAGAAGGACAGCCTACACCTTACGAGGAATGAGGATGGCGTGACAATTTCTGTCATCGAACCGATGCTTTACTCCCTGGTGTACAACCAAACTCTCGTGTCCAACTCTTCACACCGCCCACCGCGTTCCTTGCCCCCGCCTCCTTCAACAGATATTTATACTGTTTGCTCTCAGTTCGCATATCTTCCGACCGATGTATGGATACCTGCAGATGGCTCACCTATCAAGTTTGCCTCCTACATAAACAACCTACATCCTGAGAACTCGCTCCTGTATAACCTACTCGAGACCTGCCTCTCAGGTTTCGTACCACTCTTCGAACACACCCTGACAGACTTGCACCGAAACAACCCACTCACGCAAAGAATAGTTGGACCTTGTGCATACACCGTTTGGGACGAACCCGAGTGCCCAGAATTTTCCGATGATGAAGATGGTTGGTTGAACTACGAAAGGGAGGTACGGGAGTGGGTTATGAATCGACCGCTGCAGCTACCGGACGTCCCTAATGCCGGTTATCCTGGTGGGCTCGAGCACCGGAAACATATCGTCACTTTGAAGGGAAGAAATGTCCAGGTTGTGGTCCGCGTCTCCAAAGTCCACTTGGTAAGCTATCATAGGAGTTATGACTGACGTCGTCATTGACTCGCTCTTCTGGCGCAGACCCCTCAAGGACCTAGCTTCCCGGGCTCAGAGTGGCATGTAGAAGGCATGCGAAGCGAACGTATTGTGGCCTGCGGAATTCACGTCTTATCTTCCGTGTGTCACTCCTTCACGGAATTAGACTTTTCAACTTACTAAACTACTTTGCAAACAGGAAAACTTGACATCAAGTTCATTCCAGTTTCGTATGGCCGTTACCTATCCTCGTGGCTTCTTCGCTGGCGACACAGGCGCCACTTTAAGAACATGGGGGCTCACCGATGGTGATTCTTGTCACCAATACATTGGCTCCGTTCCAGTTCGTCCAGGTCTCAGCCATGTTTTCCCGAATATCTATCAACACCGTCACACGCCATTCGAAGTCCTTGACTCGACAAAGGAGGGCGAAATGACGCTAATTCACTTCTTGCTCGTCGATCCGGATATAAAGCCCATCGTGTCCACCTCATCGGTTGGTCCTCAACAAAAGTCATGGATTCGGAAAGCTCTCAACGAAAGTCTTGATCCACGACTGCCAATAGAGGTTGTGGACATTATTATGGAGCATACTGAAGGTTTAATGACAGACGAAGAAGCTGGGGTTTATAGGCAAGAAATGATCAAGAGTCGGGCAAGATTCACCCAATGTAGCAACAATTATCATTTTTGCATCCCGTTTGATATCTGGAATGGACCCGATTTTGCCCACTGACAACCAATTCGACCATCTGTTTGAGCTCAAGTCTGGTCAACCCTTGTTCGCCCAGCTACCTTGAGCACTGGCTCCATCGTATACGATGATCGTTGTTGTTCAATAGCACCAAACCCTCGAACGAGATGTGTTTCCCGCAAATTTTGAACGATTCTATTCTCTTTCTAGTGGTGCGTCAAGGTAAAGAACCTCGGCCAACTTGTACCTGTAAAGCCCCCTTCACCTGCGAGGAGCGAATAGCGGTGCTCTCGAGTCCGGCAAACGAGTCTTCTCCAAATCATTACTTCGACCCATGTTACTAGCATGAAGTTCCGCAAATTCAGCTTTAAAATGCCCACCTGCAAAATGATGGGGTCAGGAGAAGCGACTTTCCGCTCTTTCTTCCTTCCACGAATAGTCTTTCTCTCGCAAACGGCAAGAATGACCGTGAACCTATTGAAAGCTCATCTTATGGGTAAATAATTGATAATCTTCGGCGGGACGGAAGACCTGATCTCCGCTTTCTATTCCGATGAAGACACATTGTAAAGGCATTAAAATAGGCTACGTTTACGGGAATATCACAACAGACAAGGAACCAACCAGTGAAACAAAAGGGAAAGTGTAACGCGACATAAAGCCACGGGAGAAAGTATTAATTGATGGCGCCTAAAAGCTGCGTGCTTTGCGCAATTTTGGTATCGGCAGCTCTAGACTTGTTGCCGCCGATAATCAGTAGCATTCACCATATCCAAAAGGATTTTTGGTTTGCCAGTTCCACAAGTCCCTGCACATCGTCTCTAGATCCTGCGGCGCGGTGAACCCGAGCTCCTTCTGAGCGAGGGATGGGTCGGCAGTCAGGTCAGGCACGTCTCCACGCCTGACAGTAAACATCGCGTCAGAAAGGCAATATCAAAGCATAGAAACCACCCACCGCCGACCGACGATCTCGTATTTGTAGTCAAATCCAGTAGCCTTCCGCATCGCTTCAACAATTTGAAGGACACTCATCCCCTTGCCCTTTCCAAGGTTATATGCCTTGTAGAAGTCGGTGGCTTCAGGGTTGAAAACGTTGGAGTCCGGTCCGAGTGCATTTAATGCCAACAGGTGACCAGACGCGAGGTCCAGTACGTGTAGATAATCCCTAACACACGTCCCATCTCTGGAAGAGGTTCAACACGCATACACGCACGCCGTGATGTAAGCGAGACATACGGGGTTGGGTAATCATTTGCGAAAACTTTGAGAGTCGCGTCCTTAACACGACCAACGGCCATGTGGGCCAGAAGGGGGAGGAGATTTCCGGGCCTACCGCGCGGATCCTCGCCAATTTGACCAGACGGGTGAGCACCAGCTGGGCTATAAAAATGTCAGTCGAAGGTCCGCAAGACATGTGTGGACTATACATACTTGAAATAACGTAAAGATACAGCCCGCCACTTTCTATCCGCTGTTTAAAATGTTACGTTGAAGACTTCGAGACATCGGTGACATGACGTACAGTGACACAGATCCTCTATAATATGTTCCACCATAATTTTTGTCCTTCCGTAAGGACTGTAGGCATGCATTTGCGTCGTTTCCGGAATGGGTATAATAGGGGGCGTCCCGTAGACAGTCGCCGAAGAAGAGTATACAATGCGATGGCAGTCGTATTCCGCCATTATTTGCAATAGTGATACAGAGGCTGCCACGTTGTTTGCGTAGTACGTTAGGGGGATCTCTGAGGATTCTCCAACAGCCTTGTAGGCCTTTGAGAAGGGAAAGGGACATCAAGTATTGGTCTTCGGGACATGAGAGAGGCTGCTTACAGCGATATGAACCACTCCCCAAATGCCACCTTTGCCATACGCCTCAAACACAGCTCTAACTTGGTCTGGTTGGGTGAGATCACACTTGTGCGAATCAATTTCAGTGCTTTGGATATCTATCTCCGTAGCGTCCGCAGGCAGTTCGCTTTTTGAAAGCTGAGATACACGGTCGAGGGCTGCCGGGTTGGAATTATGATTGTTGTCTATCGATATAACCTTGTATTGCCTTGTTTTTTGGAGGACATAGACGACGTGTGAGCCTGTCAGAGGAGGTCCGTTAGACAACGATGAATGTTGGGCCCATGCATGGTAAAATTGCACCAATGTAGCCAGCCCCTCCAGTCACGAGTACATTCTGATCAACATGTTAGGGTGATTCCTGACGGCGAGGTCGCGTCGACATACTTTGAGGGGAGATGTGTGTGTCGCCATAGGTGGTTGACGCGGTCTTGGCACGGTAGGGAGCGTAGGGGAGCGAAAGGAATTGAACCTGAGTTGGTGTCAGAGTCTTTTAACGGCTGTTTATCGGATGATCGGTCAACTAGAAATTTAGCAACCTTCCGATCACGTTAACCGTGTGCCAACACATGCAATTATAATATCCAGGATGAAAAAAAAAATCTACATAACGCCCTTCATCGCTCCTCCATCTTTATATCCCCCTCTCCATCCGTCTTCATTCCATTTTCCGCTAAATTTTCCCCTGAAGGTCCATTTTCTGTGCCAGACGTGCCAGACCCCTGTTCTTCCACCGACCCTGAACACTCCTCTCCCTTTTGAGGCTTCTCTTTTTCCTTTTCAATTTCTTGCGCGAGAAGTTCAATGTCCCCAGTTCTTATCTTTCCGAAATGTTGCAAATATTGATCGCGGGCTGTACGGAGCGCGAGCCATGACCATCGTTGTTTATTCTGAGAAGACGGTGCGTGAGAAGCCTTTCCTGTTCTTAAAGACGGGCCTACCTCCTCAAACTTCAGTATTTGCTCATCAGGAAGAGCTGCTGTGGGTGCCGGCGTTGGTGCAGGCGAAGGAGCGGGCACTGGAGCAGCTATAGCTATAACTGGTACAGCTGGCGCGGGTGTTGCATTACGTATGGATTCTTGAGAAAGTGATGGTTTCACCGGGGAACCAGGTTTCGGAGGAAGAGAAGGATGAAGAGAAGAGCTCGTTTGATTTGATCCGACTAAGGGTCGGGGAGCGGACAATGTTTCACCTGGAGTACTCGCTGGCGGAACCGTTTCCTTCGTTTCTGTAGTCACAGCTGCCTTTGCAGCTGCAGCTCTAGCTTGTGCCAGGGCAAGGCGCTCTGCGGTCTTCGTCAAATTTCTTTTTCGCAGTTCAATACGTGCATCTTCTTGTTTGATTTTCTTGACGAAATCTTTCACGTCGCCAGGCCTAGCAATGTCAAAGGTGAGGAAAATAGGGGGAGATGGAAGCGAATTCTTAACTGGAATGGATTCTGGAGATCAGTCAAATCTCTGTAGCCCATGTCCCATATTTCAGTCAATGGTTCCGTGCCCAATTGCCATTTCCAGTCCTCAGGTGGTTCCCTCATCTTCGCCCGAATAGGCGCAGTTGCATCGAACAAACCAAGGAACTTTCCTTCTTGCTCAACAAACCAAGGCTCCTTGTCAAAAGGAGCACAAAGCTCATTTTTCCATCGAACCCAGTTCTTCTCCCTATCTAAAATGGCGCTGATAGTTTCTGCAAAGATCCGCCCATTGGGAGTTGTTTGCCGTAACTCCTCAGTAACCTTGGTAATAGATTCTTGAACCCATTGAGCTTCGTTGTCCTCGAGCGTGAAGTCCATCTGCAGTGATCGGTTGCGTGTGGAGGTCCAAGCTGCTTTAGCGGTTTTAGTGAAGGTAAGAAGGTGATTGAGCAAAATTAGGAGTTGGAACAGAAATTGGCGACGGAAATGGGTATCGGCGATCTGCAATAACTCAGCCAAATTTCAACTGCGAAGAAAGATAAACTGACCTCCAAGTCGAGAAGGTCAGGGCTCGTGAGGAATTTCGCGAAGAAATATTCGTTTGAGTTCGACTCCTCACTGTCGAGGTCTCTCTTCCGCTTGAGGGAAGCTCCAGTCCCTGCTACACCTCTGCTTCCCATCATCGCCCTTTCTTTAGCAGTGGCCTCCTTTATGACAGGCATGACTTTGTTGACGCGTTCCTTAAAGTCCTCGAACGTGCCATCTACAGCGAAAAGGGGAGGCTTGGAAAAGGGCAGCTGAAGGGCCCAGAATGTGTTGTAAAATGCTGCATTTGTTGTGCTCAGACGGTAAGGTATGTTAAACGGAAGTCAAGAGACTCACCATCCTTTTTCTCGGAAAGACCTTCCGTTGGCACCGGCTTTTTCACCTCTTTGGAGTCAACCTGCATCTTATCACCCTGCGCCTCACCTTCCTTCGATTCGGGCTCCTCCAGGCTTTTCGCAACTTCCATCTCCGCATCTCTATCATCTGCCTTGGTTTTCTCCCCCAGACTAACGCCCTCCCATGTGGGTCCATACTCGCCCCGGAGATTTACACCACTTCTCTCACCAAGAGGGAAAACGCCACTTAAAAAGGTCAAGATTCGACCACAGAAGATTGTCGTCGTCCCCATCTTGGAAAGACGGCGTAGCAGGTCGTTCAGCGTACGTAAGAGGATAAGTGCTTTGCCCTTCTGCGGAACCATTCCCTCAGTTAGTCTCTCAGCCCGAGCCTCGATCCATGAGAAGATGTGAGAACAAGAGGCGATCGTCTGGGTCTCAAGGAGGTCTTGGAGGACTATGAAGGGAAAGGTTTGCTCGCAGGCATCTTGAAAACAAAAGTCATAAGCCGGTTAGTGATAGTCGAGTGATGAAACTGACCGTGCTCCGTGAATGTGAGAACCACGTCAAGCTTGTCGCGTAACTCGTCGTAATATTTCGTGTTTGGGTCTTTGAGAGCTTGGCCTTCCTTCGACTAGTCAAAACCGATTTCGTTTCAGGAATGAGAGCTTTGATATACAGAGTCGAACACATGCGTACGGCAAGAATAAATATTTCATTCTTGAGCAAGTATTCCCATTGACTCTTTCGATTTTCTGGAGACGCTTTGTCTTTCGCGTCCTGTAGAGTCTTCTTTATGAGGCCATTAAGGACATCTTGTGCAGCAGGGGGAGGGGGCAAGGATTTGAGTAGAGACGTGAGGAAAGGTTGGAGGGAGGTCATGATCTAGCGTCGGAACTTTAAATTTCCCCTTCGCCAAATGACTTCACCTCCACAAAATGCAGTCGACGGGACTCCCTCACTCGTAGGAACGAATTTGGATATAGAAGCTGAAATATTACAGATATCAACCGCATTGTCGTCAGGACCCGATCAGCCTGACGATCAGGGCCTCGGAGCGGAGGATATCAAAGAGCTACTTCACCAACTAAACTCTGCCGACACCGTGGCGCAAGGAGTAGAAAGCAAATTGGATAACATTTTAGAAAATCTGGACAGGCTATTGACCTTGTTCGCAACGGATAATGAGAGTCGGACGGACGAAGAAACTAAAAGTGAAAGTAAATGTTCGAAAGACTGAGGGTGTATGTCCGCTATACCCTCTATCCATCCCCAGTTTCTTAAATCCCCTTTTAGTGTTCACGGATGAAGTGACTAGGCTCGCACAGTTGTAAAACCTCCGGAATATTACTACATATTCCACTCAGGAGAGCCGTAGATTAATTTACATCGACGGTTTTTCTAACACCATATACCTGTCTAACCTTGCCCTTCCCGCAGCGATGTTCTAATTCCTCCTCCTCCTCCTCCCTTGTTTTTCATAGTTGCGTCTAGAACTCTCCTCCGCCTCTCCTCAATTGACTCGTTTACAGTCGGAACTAGCCCGAGAGTGTGTGTGTCCCTTTCGCGAACGCTCAAATTCAGCGACTTCACGGTGCAGTTTAGAATTCAGCTCTTTGAACTGCAACGTAAGTATAACTAATTATAAGCACCTCGATCTAAAGTCTAGTAAACATGTGCCCTGACATTATTATTACGTATCCGCATTCTGCGGGGGGGTCGCTTCGCCATCCGAGTTGTATGGTAGTTATACATCACAGTTTTACAGAGATTAACCTATACCGCAGTGTGTACTGCACAATATAAGAAGCATATACGTGCATATTCGTCGACGCGATGTTCAAGTGATGTTACCACATTCCAACTTCATTCGTTGTGTGGCCTAACTTTCTGGCTGAGTGGCTTTAGTATCAACTATAATTCACTCACCCATGGGCCTGCTTGACCTCCAAGTCGCGCAGATGGGAAGGAAGTGAGTTGCTTCACGGTTAGCAAATAAATCTACAGTGCCTTGCATACATAATAGAATCTAATCAATTGGTTTACGGTTTATTCACTCCAACAAACTCCTCGTCGGAGTCCTCGGAGATTTGGCGAATTCCGACCCTGATATAAACAACGGTGGAAGCCGTGCATCATCCGTTTTACTGCACCCATGAACAACAATCTCGTCGTCACCTCCGTTCGTCTTACACCTTCTAAACTCCACGAGGTCAGGCTTACAGGAGAGGAGAGATCGAATGTTCCCGCGAGTTTTCATGGGAAGTTAGCCGACTCAGTCGCCGTTATCTGTCGCACTGTCGCCGTTGAACAGGTACGTTACATACATCCCTTTCACAAAGCTCCACCGTCGTCAGACCGGAGCAGGCCGAAGATTTTTATCCAGTTACATCTTGACCCAGCTTGCTGCACACTTCAGTTCTACTGATGGGGACAAGATACAAATCATTCCCTTTGACGAGTCTGACGTCATTGACATGGGTCCGATTGTGGACTTTGTAGTCTCCAAAGGTGGAACGCCAATTGGAAGTACGTTCTAATCACAATAAATTTTGAATGTCATCTTAGATCTGCCTCTTTAGGGCGTTTAGTTAAGATGCCTATGATTTTTGCGACAAACATAGACGACATGGCCAGCCATCAGTTTTGCGCGATTTTCCAAACTGACCATCTAACCCTGACTCTGGCCTTAATCAACCAGTATATACCACTCCTCGAAAAGTTTTGCCGTCGTCCTGGCGGGTAAGTATGATTCTTGCTTCCATCACATGCCTACCTTGATGCATGATTACAGCTTGAATGCCCTCCGAGGGTGTGTTACCAACGGCTTCGACTGGAAGTTCTTCGTTTTCCGAGTCCAGAATGACAAGGGAAAAATGGGGGAGCTTTTGCTCTTTGATACTATAATTCCTTACACCGACCTTCCGCTGCTGATGGGCGTCCTTGATGATTGGGTGGGCTAACTTGAACACACTCCTTGTTTTCGAGGGTCGCAATTTACCTGCATGATTCAGGTGAAAAATTGCAGGGATGAAAACCTGCAGTTTTGTGAGCTCGTGACTGACGAACAGACAGAAGAAATGACGCAGAATGAAAAGGTTTTTTTTTTGAGTACTCAGACATTTGTTCTTGTCCTGACTTTTCTTAGGAAAACATTTTCCCTCAGGATGTGGTTTCCGATGCAGGGGAATTGGGCCAACAAGCGAGCGGAATTCTTCCAAAGCCGATTTTGGAGTACTCAGAAGTTGCTTGTCCTGACTTTTCTCAGGAAAACATTTTCCCTCAGGATGCGGTTCCCGACATGGGGAAACTGGGCCAACAAGCGGACATAATTCTTCCAAAGCCGAAGAGGAAACGGCGGAAAGCAAAGAAAAGGCAGGTTTCGACCCAAATTGACAGTCAAAGCCTGATGGTCGTAGAAGGCGATGACTCAGAAAAGGTAACGGAAAGTTACTTGGAGGTTAGGACTCTTTGTGTTCTGTTTTGTTGTACTAAAAGCCCTTGAATAGATCTCGAGCAGTTCAGCACGGGATACCGGAGAAGCGGATGATAAACTAAAGAAGAAGAAGAAAAAGGTCAGTCTGACGTACACTAAGACCATTGTGCTTCCAACACTCACAACTGATTAGACTGAAACTTGATGCTGTCGCAGTTAAAGATAGTTGAGGGGATCTCAGGGATTGTTCCCGACCATTTTTTTTCTCTTTCACTCAAGCTGTAGAAAAGGCAATGTGATCATGTACTTCAGGTAGAATTAAAGTTGATGGCGTGACTCGACGAAAAGTATCCAATATTACTATATAGAAAAGAACATCCTTACAGCCTGGTAGTATCGTCCAAGACATTTTGCGTATGGAAAGCCCCTTAAAAGTCGTGATGCTGGGCACGTTCACCCCAAAACTTCATATTTCTGTCTTCAACGATGCTATGAGGCGGACAAGCCGCGTCTGGGCCCAGGTCGTTGAAGGATAGAACGCATACGACAGAATCAAAATCCTGCCATAAAGTTTCGGCGAACGATAGTACCCTGGTAAACAAAGCGAGAAGAAAAGATGACCACCGGCGCCATTCCATGCCTCCTCCGCAAAAACGACGGGAAGCAAAAGAAGCCCTGGGAGAGTGGCGTCCAGAAGTCCGATAAGGTCTGCGCTCATATCCAGAACCTCGATGTGGAGAAACTTGAGAGAATAATCACGGTGGTAGAGCTGGGCTACGGCTTTGACCTCGTCAATTTTGAAATATCTGTTTATAAGACTAAGCCGGGATAAGGTGTCCCGGGAGCGGCGGAGAAGAGGAAGGGTCTCCTCGACGTTGTGACAATGCAACGCTAACGACTCGAGGCCATAAAGCGCCTGGACGTTAGTTCTTCGTAGGGCCCCAAAATATCCGCAATTTTTCCGGACTAGTAATCCTCGTGGAGAAGGGATGGGTTCTGTAGGCCAGTTGGGCCTCAACTCGACGTTAAGGAGGGTTGAGTGGGTGGTCGGTAGATTGACGAGGCCAGTGGATAAGTGTGTATCGTCGAACCAGATCAGCGCGGAGAAGCTGCGCAAGAGGGGGAAAGACCCTAGTCCACGCAAGAACGCGGATAGGTCGACTTGTGCAGAGGATGAGATGGGCAGTGAACGGAAAACGGAACCTCGAGTGTTGAGAAAGAGAACGGTGGTTAAGAGCCCTTAAGCCTGCGAAACTTTGCAGGCATCTACGTCGGCCGGCGAGGCCCCCACAGCAGGCGTATGGTCGAAATGGAAGTCCAATTCGTTGGGGTGTTCCTTGAAATCCGTGTATTCCCTGGAAATTGACTATTTCCCACGCAAAACGAGTTTCCGGAGGCTACCTTGCGAGCGGAGATTTAGGGGAAGATTCCACCATTGGACCATGCCTGTCACAGCTTTTATCATGGCTTTCATGACTACCTTGGAAGAGATATCATGGGTTGGTACGAGTTGTCCTTTGGCAAAGGTGCAGTTGTCGCCAGCCCTTAATGACGTTGCCGCACTGGTTTGATGGTGGAGAAGAGGGCGGACGTTCAAACGGTGAGTGGAAGGGGGAGAGGGGACAATCGGTAGATAAGTGCCCAGACAAGCTGCTATACCAGAACTTCGTCGCAGATCAGCAATCACCCCGGCATGGACCTGGACACAATCAGCAGGGCAAGCAAAATTTCCATCAAGATGAGAAGTGGATTCCGCAGAACACGGTCACTGGCAGGTGACTGTTGAACCGTAGAAATATTTCTTGTGAGTACAACATGTACGTGGTTAGCTTCCAGATATCAGCTTTTCGTGAGGGGCCTGACACGATCGCCATGGGAGGGGAGAACAAGCGAGAACCGATCTCTCCATGCCTGCTAATACAGCATCGTCTTCGGGGCCCTTGAATCTAGGTTTGTTTCGCGTGCTTCAACAGGTACACCACTGACGTTAGAGTCATGCCTTCCATCCTCTTCGCAGCTCCCTATGTCAAGAACCTATTCTCAGCTCGAGCAGTGCAGAAAATGGCCGGGACATACAATCGTCGTCGGCTTGACACGATAAAGCCTCTCGAGAACCTCTGAGCTCAAACTTGGGACAGTTGAATATTACATCCTGTCAAGGAAGAGTGTTTTCCATAAACGTCTTGAGGTCCGCCTCTTGTCGGATTACATAAATGAGCATGATATTGACTTGTAATGAGAGAGTACTAATGAGAGATTCACGCAGTACGAGCCGACGTTCGAGAGTTAAGTACAAGTTAAGTACGTACCTTCAACGTGGATGTGGGAAAGAAATGAGGAGTGAATCCTGGGCCTGAGGCCTTGAGGCTTGAAGTTTTGGAACCACACTCTTGGGGAACTTGGTCGTTATGTACTCCCGGATGAGTACCTCAACATTTGGAAAGCACTGACCCCAAGATTGGCCCAAGACCTCCCCAAGCAGTATTACATATTAAACTAGCCAAATGACAAACCGGCCATCACGGTGACTTGATTCTGTCTATCTCTCGGGCACTTTCTCCCCTGTCGCACTTCATGATTTGGTCCGCAGCATTCAAATCACTCGCCCCGAGCAGGCCATTCATTTGTACCGTCGTCTCCGCCTCAAAAATCGCCCTACACTGAAGCCAAACCTCAATGGCCTTGAGGAGGCAACTCAAGACAAGGCTGCGTCGTGGATACGCGAACTTTTCATTGAATCGTGGTCGGTCGACGCAGACGTGGTTCTCAATCTCGTAAAACTCATTCCTCGACTTATCTTGTTGGACCTATGAATCGGTACCAACAACTTCACTCCAGAACACTTAGAGGAGCTATTTGAGAGGCCTATACCTGGATTAACTTATCTTTCGTTGAGGTTCAGACCTTAGTGGGTGGGAGCGTCATCATCTCTCCAGTTATTTAATTAAGTACTCTCCTTCGGCAGTGTTCAGAAGTCAATTACTACCAACTTTGAAGGCATGCTTTTTTCCGTTTTCATCGCGATTCGCATTCATTGAAGAGGAATCTTACCAGGGTGCATATTTTGATTCAACCCTCATTGCAATTTCTCGGTGGCCGCCATCAGCCCTCGCTACCATCTCTATCGTTCAGGATCCAGTCCCTCAGGAGGAACAGTCAAGGCCAGCTTTTGCTCAGCTTATTGTCTTTTTTCGACTGCAGCCATCTGTGTCCATCCTCATCCACTCGAAGTCATTGTCCTCGTCCCTAATGTCTGTTCGTCTCCGTGTCCCTTCACGGCCAGTAGCAAGCGCTTTCTGTTTGTCGGCGTCAGCAGCCCTTACACTCGATACTCATACACTGAGTATCCCCGAGCTGATATTCATTGACCTGTGCACATCCCCGTACTCGAGTCAGAAATCGACACCTTCTCCGTGCGTTTCAAGACCTTGGTCGAGAACCTACAGCATGTCCGCAGCCCTCACCGTGTCCTACTTCTGCATCACCAGCAAGGCAGCAAACGGGAGCCCGGTTTATGTCTCTTCCATCAACCATTTCCACAGGCATGTCAAATGCAGCTTGGTCGTCCTGGTTGATGTCTTCTAACCCTTCCAACCCTTCGCGGCCCTCGTCCTGCGAGTTGGACGAGCTGTCTTCCATAAAACGGACCACCCTAACCCCATTACGCGCACTAGCTCAGAGTCTCGCACGAGTGATGGCCAATTGAGCGACGCCCTCAGCCCATCCAGCCTCAAATTCCGCAATAAGAGCAGGATACATGTCTGGCTTGATAGAAGCAGCTGCCATCGACAGAGTGGTCAGCGTAGGAAGGTGTGGAAGGATGCGAATTTTGGGGATCTCGAATCTCCGTGTCGAAAGGGAGGGTCGAGAAGGCGACACTGGGTCAAGGGATGACGAACGCAGCGAAATAGTGGAAGTTGCAAGTCCTCGTCGATCATGTCTGGGCTTCTTTGCGTGGATATTCGAACCTGCAGCCGCTTCAGCAAGAACATCGTCGTTTCCGACGTTAGCCGCTGCCAGCCAGGTTTCAAACCAAGTTTTCAACGTCTTCTCTTTTTCTCTCGCCCTCTGTACACCCGCAAGGGCACAACGTTTTCCTATCGCACTCCACTCGCCTTCGCACATCGTGGAAAGCCCGCACCCGTCTCATATAAGGTGTTTTTGGGTTGGTTAATCGTATCGAACTCCAGCACTGACAATTCTCCACCTAATTGACTCTAATACAAACGCGTTCTTTTGTGGAAGCATGCTAGTATCCGCGAATGTTGGCGCTACAACCCAATTTATGACCAGGAAATATTGAAATCATACCACCGAAACTCATGCCTTTCCCGTCTGATTACCGCATGCACCTTGGCCCAGATGGAGAACCCTCCACCGGCGTAGCTTGAGTAACTCGGATGTAGGACCTAGTAAAGCGATGTTGGTTTCGGCTTCTTCCTGTACGTTTTCATTTTTCTCTCGAGGCATCGGTTTAATGTGAAGAATTCAGGCTACACCCATAGACCCACCATCTCCGTCTTGGTACACGCTAACGACTCCTCACTCGCCGGAACAAGACGGCATCAAACTCACCTCTCAACCCATCCGCGAGCATATATACGAAGCGCCCGAGGCCCCTCATCACCCTAACCCTCAGGATACACAAGCGTAACATTAACACCAGCCCCACTCCCCGTATCAACGCCCGCAACGCTCACTATCACCCCAGCACCTGCTACCCGACTATCCACATGTGGGTAATCCATATCTCGCCGGCAATTAATTTGGTTGATCGTGGGATCCGCTGTTCTATGGACGATGAGGGAGTGGAGGTGCCAAGGTAAGTCGCATCTCGGTTATACTTCTTGTCGTACTCACATCATCATGCTCTTGTTCTTGGAATGTCAATAGTACCCTCGAGAGAGATGAAAAAAACAATGATGATGGTGGCGGTCAAGCACGACGCCATCAAAACGACGTCGGGCAGCGTCAGACGGAAGCGATGAGAAACATGGTAAACCAATGTCTATGTATTTTGGACTGGCAGCGTGAGATGGGCCCGTGGCCTGCTTCAAAGTTCACCTCAACTACCAATTTTTATATTTGAAAGGTAGCGAATTAAGAGGCTAGCTACGATGAAAGAGGAGATAGAACATAATGTAGGTGACACATGCACTTGTGTAGAAGTTGCTTCAATTCTTTGCAGTATATCATTGAGAGTGCGCAAAGGGCGCGCCGCCGTCGTCGCTCGGACACTACTTAGTGCTTAATTAATGATGGTTCTGCTTCGATAATAACTTAGTAGTAGGTGCCACACTTCAACTTTCAAGAGAAGTAGACCAACTGGCACCAAGAAGAGCGAAGAATGGTAGAGCTGCACACTCAAAATCATTCTCCTCCGTTCCCAACATCCAATGAGCAAACTTTTCCACTTAACTTTTAACGAAGCAGATATGAAGATGCTGGAGGATGGGCTGACCGCCCTGGCCTTTATGGGCGAGTCACATGACCTGCAAAAGCTTCAGGCCAAGCTGCGAACGACCGTGAGTTGAGATTTTATCCACCCTTACCCCCAATTATTCACCATTCGCGACTGACACAGTATCGTTCTTTCTCGCACGCGGGCTCAGACGACCAAAACTCACCGTCGGGCCCCCGCTAGACCTTACCTCAGATGCAAACCTTCGAGCAGAGATAGAAGAGGATGGCATGAAGAACAAGCCGAATGGGCTCACCTTCGAAACCTTGAAGAGCATGCTCTCGCTTATCAAGAAGACGGTTTCCTTCAAAGCGCGTACCCAGTCCACTTTTCATAAACCTTTTAGGCTTATCTGACATTGACGTGCTATTCAGACGGGGAGAGAGGCATCATGCCGTATTGTGGTTGATACAATAGTCCTATACGTCGTCTCCAATCTCGATACGGAGCCAGGGCAAGCCGTCACAATTGTCCCTGAAGAGCAAGTTCCGTCAACTGCTTTTGATCTAACTAGGATGGCCTTTGGGGGCTACCTAGATTACCTCATTTTACGAGGTCCACGAACTCTCATCCATGAACACCCAAAATGTACTTCAAATATTTGATCTGCAGCAGCAATTTCACTGACCTGTACCTATTGACTTTTGTTTGAAGATAAATTGAAAGACTCGGAAAACAAATTGCATCACGCACCTGGCTTCACTGCGTCTATAATAGAAACACAGAGTGAGGACACTCTTATCCCAACAGGAAGTTTGGCATTGCAGAAACGCGCAATGTCTCAAACCGTTGCAGACCTTGCAACGTATTGCCTTGCCAAAAGGTAAAGTGTTCAATCGACTATTTTTCATTGTCAGAAACACTAAGATTTGCACAAGGATCCCAAATATTAAAGGGTTTCTGACAGACGGTCGGCGCTGGAAATTTTTAGCTTTCCGGCAAAATGAAAAGACACTTGAGGACGACGGGAGTGGACAGGTTTCATCGACCGAAGATTTCTTTGACATTGGCGAAAACCTCGAAAACCTCGCCTTTGTTGTCGGATTGATTCGTCGCTGGGTGAGACACCATCTTGGATCTCCCAACTTAAAACATTAACAAAAATGATTTTAGATTGAGGGTTCGTTGAAACCAGATGTCGCACCATTTCAATACTTACTGTTAGAGTAATGCTGAACCCACCCGAAGATGGTGGGGCGGCGCCGGAAGTGTCTGAGAATGGTGATTTGTCAGAGCCCTAACTTGGTAGATTTCTCACTTTTACTGTCGTTGGAAGTAATCTCGTTACAATTCATATTGAACAGACCCCTGCCGCAATTGTGTCGGTGCACTGTTGGTGATGTACTTAAAGGGTAGGGAAGGAGATTGTGTTATGCGACTCTCGGAAACCAAAAAGGTTGCGCACTTTGGAAGACAAAACAAGACTGAGGATGCAAACCGAAAAGTAAGAATGCCAACTTGCAACCCCAAAGCATCGCATACGGCGTCATAGCAGGAATACTCTCCTACATCCTCCTCAACGCCGTCCCTCTAGTAGTCACAAAACTCTTCAGAGGCCGACTCGTACCTCATAACATCGAGAACTCGGAAGATTGGGTTATAGTACTACCTCCTTGAGGTACCATGCCTTACTGGATGTACGTACTCCCATTCTCCTCCTACCTGTGGATGGTTGTTCATTTGGGCGTTGAGGATAGGCTCAAGCTTGTTGGACGTGCTCCCCCACCAATTGAAGAGGCTGAGGATGAGAAGTCGACTGATGATGTGCGGAGTAGTGGAGGGGAGGCTCCTGCGAAGGAGTGAGGTTGTTGAATGACTACTGTTTCTAGCCATGTTTTTGTTCTTTGTTATTTGCTTTGCTGACAACTACTCGGGATATCTTGGACCTGGACATGTGCTCTGCGTCTTTGCGTTTGATGAAAACCGCGGTGGAGGCTACCATCAGCGACAAAGGTGCGTGCCATATAATTAAAATGCTGACGGCAGCTTAGGATTCGCTACAGACATAGAGTTGGACGTGGGAGGCTATGATACCGACCTGGAACTGTTCCAGCCTGGTGCCAGCCGTTGTTAGAACAGTGCAAGGGTACTAAAACGCTATCCAAGTCGGCTTTTTTTTTTGACCTTCACCACAGCACTGAGCGATCATTTTGCAGACCTTGTGAACCTTGGCTTTTCTGTATGTGTCTTTGTGTTGAAGTACAGCTCTTTTTGACACGAATCATCTAGTTGCCTCAAGGCCTACGGACCCATGCCGCATCTCAAATGATGGTCTCATATCTTCCTGAGTTCCCTTGCCCGCCAACGTCCATATCACATCACCCCCTAGTCAGAGTCGTGTCATCTACACTCAAGAAGACAGCTGACAACATTCTTGACGGCCGTCTCTCTCATTCATTCATCTTTCCAACGGTGCTAGGATTTACTTCTCTCCCAAAGTCTCACGAAAATCTGAGCTTCGTGTGCGTTTCAACCTCGTTCCTCAACGGTCCTCTGATCATTACTCAATGGATAGTTATGAAGTTGAGCCGCTTCTCGAATATTTCCCAAACCAAGTCCATCTTCCCAATGGGACCCTGGAAGAAATAGCCGCTATTGGTAAAAGACATATCTATATTTCAAAATGAATCTTTGGTGCCAGTTCACCTCCACTGTCGTTAGCTTCGTTTTCCTGTGCACATTCTATTAATCCTTCCTCGAGTGCGTCAACAATGGGCTGCTTCTCAGTCTTGCCCTTTTCCTTCGTAAGCTGTATAGATATAGCTCCTTCAGGCGATACCTAAGAAGAGATCACCGGACGGCTTACTGCAACATATAGTGCGGACGTTAGAATCACGACCGTTCCGATCACCGAGAACATGGAAGGGGTAGTATGGAAAAAGATTTGCTCCAATGCAGAGGCAAATACAATCTTGGGGTGAAGGCTTTGTGATTAGGGAGGTCGGCTTCTTCCATAGATCACTTTAGCAATGTTCTGATTCCGTCTCCTTCCTTGTTCAGTTCATAGTTGCGTCTAGAACTGTCCTCCGCCTCTCCTCCGTTGACTCGTTTACAGTCGGAACTAGCCAGAGAGTCTGTGCGTTCCTTCCGCGAACGCTTAAATTCAGCGACTTCGCGGTGCAGCTTAGAATTCAGCTCTTTGGACTGCAACATACAGTGTTGAGCCGCTTCTCAAATATTTCACGAACCAAGTCCATCTTCCCAATGGGATCCCGGAAGAAATAGCCTCAATGGGTAGAAGACATATTTATATTGTTATCCAAGATAATGCAAGATCCATCCAAATGTCAGATTTAAAAATGAATATTTGGTGCCAGTACACCCCCGCTGTCGTCAGCTTCGTTTTCCTGTGCACGTTCTATTAATCCTTCCTCGAGTGCGTCAACAATGGGCTGCTTCTCAGTCTTGCCCTTTTCCTTCGTAAGCTGTATAGCTCCTTCAGTCAATAGCTAAGAAGAGATCACCGGACGGCTTACTGCAACATATAGTGCGGATGTTAGAATCACGACCGTTCCGATCACCGAGAACATGGAAGGGGTAGTATGGAAAAAGATTTGCTCCAATGCAGAGGCAAATACAATCTTGGGGTGAAGAATTTGTGATTAGAGCTGGTCGGCTTCCTTGCGGATGGTTTTACCTGTGTATAGATGGCCATTGTCCCTCGCCCAGCCGTTTCACGCTGGAGACCCATTGTTAACAGAATCTAAATAGGGGAAATCAGGAAGGCTGGGGTGGACGAATGAACTTTTATAGCTAATACCTGCGCAAAAAATCCGAAAAAGCCGATCACCGCAAAGAAGGCAACCCAATCCAGGCGTGTCGGGATGACAATGTGAGTTTTTGTGACGAGCATTCTGGAAAACTCTTAATACACCCAAGATATGATTATGATTTGAGGGGTGCACGTACGCCACCGACGAGGCAACAACACATTGTGTGGAAAAGAAGGTCATGGCGTGCATAGGGTGAGCTCGTTTGCCAATAGCCCGGATGCTGGTATCTGCGAGAAATTTGTTTTGGCCATATTATTCATGGAACTCAGGCTGTAGTATCTCACATGCGCCAGTTGCGCCCAGTACACCTACCATCGCTACGCTGTGTTAAATAATAAAATTTAGGTTCCACGTAAAGGGACATGTCGCTCACCAAACGGCGACCAATCTCTGAGCAGGTGTCCCCTTTTCGTTCGATTCTAGGTCGGGGCCAGCCCCTGGAGCCCAAAAATTGGAGTTAACACCGAAGATTGCCGCTGGCCGCGCAATAAGCACAACTCCAGCAAGACTGAAAACTGCATAACGGTGTTATTTGAAGAACGCAGGGCATGTAACAAAAACTAACCACCAGCCAAAGCTTGTCGGCGTGTGAATTTTTCTCCCAGCAGAAGTGCCCCAGCCACCGCCGTACACAGGGGCGCCAAGAATGTTAAAACCGTAGCGTCAGATAAAGAAAGATACTGCAGGGAATAATAGATTCCAAAAAGCCCGAAAAATCTGCAAGATGACAGATTAGCTTCAGCTTGTGAGTTGCTGAATGTGGCAGGATCGGTTCATACCCACTAAACCCCCTCAATACCAGTAACAAACGGACCCCTTTGGGACCCAAAAAGGGTTCGGGAACACCGGTTGAAAGCCTGAGGATAACGGGTCCATTTGAGAACGCGACAGAACGAGAATGAATGATAGTACATGTATGCCATACAACAAATGTAGGTGATTGCCTAAAGTTCAAGTCAGATTCCGGTGGATCATAGAGTAAAAAGATCACTCACCATGCGAACAAATATGAGCTGCCCCCCAAAATCGTTGTAAATACTTTTCGCACTATAAAAATTGAAACACACCTCAAGCGGCGGCACAGGGGGGTCTAAGCTGTTCAGCTTTTTCACAGCCACGTTCATGAGGGCAAAGAAAGCTTGAGATGCGGTAACAAGAAGCAATCCGGTGTTACTGGCGACGAGCTCTCGCACTTTGGTAATCATCGTCTTCGCCCCCGAGTGACTTCCATGATTTTGGTCGTCTACGGTGGTATGTGTGGTGGCAAAGGTGGCATATCCTTGGGTTGAGGGGATATAGATGTTCTTCGACGCCATGGAAGATAGGACGACGTTGAACTACAGGAGCAGGGCCTAAAATAGCCAGTTTTGAGGTGCCTTTCTCATCTCCAAGATCTTCCTAGATGGATTCGGAGAGTTGGTGGGTTAGGAATTTTGACCCGGCTTCGGACCGGATGGCAATTTTTTTTTTTCGACTTACTAATATCTGGTTGAAATAGCAACAGAATATTTCGTCAAAGTTGGAAAAAGGGTTTCGCGATAGGTATAAGTAGGTAAAATAATAGATCTTGTCCAAGATACTGAAAGACCCGACCAAGTTCTTTCCTACGTCCGCCCTTCCTGCCGCCAATCTTGGTCATTTCCCGCGTAGTTAGCTTGGTTTTCCTGTGTACGTCCTAAGAATCCTTCTTCAAACGATTCATGAATGGGCTGATCGCAAGTTATATTTGCAGTCTTGCCCCTTTCCTTCGTGAACTACGTAATTTCTTCAGTAGGTAGCAAAGAAGACATTACAGGAGGGCTTACAGCAACATATAGTGTGGATGTCAGAATGATGAGTGTTCCAATCACCGATAACGTCGAAGGGACAGAATGAAAGAAGATTTGGTCCAGTACAGTAGCAAACACAATCTGTGAGAGGCTCTTGATCAGGGCTTGTGTCGTTCCCTATGGATGATTTTACCTGTGTATAAACGGCCATTGTTCCTCGCCCAGCTGTTTCACGCTGGAGACCCATTGTCAAAAAAACCTAATTGGAGGGATGAAAAGAGCTGGAATTTTAAGGTTGACTCTGTGATAGGTACCTGCGCTAGAAACCCGAAAATGCCGAATAATGCGAGGAGCCAGCCTTGGCCTGTCGGAATAACAAACTGGGTCTTTGTGGCGAGCATCCTGAAATTCCGATTAGCATACCGCAAAGGAGTATCAATTTAAGAGCTGCACGTACGCCACCGACGAAACAGCGACGCATAGAGTGGAATAACAGATAAGATGGTGCAAAGGATGAGCTCGTTTGCCGATAGCTCTGATGAGGACAACTGCGGGAAGGTTATTCGTTTTCCAGTTTGTTGATAAATGTGCGCAGTATCGTCTCACATGCTCCAGTTGCACCCGATACCCCGACCATTGCCATGCTAATGTAAATCAGATCAGTTATACATTCCAACTGTAGAGAAGTGCTCCGGACCAGACAGCAAACAGTCTCTCAGCAGAGGTTACGTTTTTGTTTGGTTCTCTGAGAGAACCTGCCCCTGCACCCCAAAGATTGGAGTGATGGCCAAAGATCGTCGCCGGCCGCGCAATAAGCACAACTCCAGCAAGACTGAAAACTACTTCCGTTGCGTAAAATGTCAAGAGATATTCGATGAGAACTAACAAACCTCCAGCTAATGCTTGTCGGCGTGTGAATATTTCTCCAAGGGAAAGTGCGCCGGCCACTCCAGTACACAGCGGGGCCAAAAAAGTCAAGACTGTTGCGTCAGGTAAAGAGAGATATTGCAAAGAGCAATAGATTCCAACTAGCGCGAAAAAGCTGCAAGATGACAGTTTGAGCTGGAGAGATAAGGTCACGGAGGTGCGTCCGTACCCACAAAAGCCCCTAAAAGCCAGCAACAAACGGACCTCTTTGGGTCCGAAAAATGGATCGGGAACGCCAGATAGAAGGCTAAAAGATAACACATAAAAATGAATATGGGATCGAAATGGAAGGAATTTACACGCATGAGATAGAAAAAATGTATGTGATAGACTGAAGTTTTGAAGTGAGAAAAGTTCACTGTGTAGAAAATCGTAACTTACCATGCGGACAAAGACGAGCTATCCCAAAAAAAAACATGGTGGGTACTCCTCGCACAACGGACTTCCAAACACACCTCAAGCACCGGCACAGGGGTCTCTGAACTGTTCATTTTCTTCACGGCTGCGTGCACAAGAGCGAAGAAAAATTGCGATACAGTAATAAGGAGTAACCCAGTGTTATTGGCGATCACCCCTCGTACTTTGGCAATGGCCCTCAACTGATTATCAGGTCCAAGGTCGCCTCGTTCGTCTGATCTTGGGCCGATAGTGTTATGTGCGTTGGCAAAGGTGGCATATCCTTGCGCCAAAGGGGAATAGACATTGTGCGACAACATGAAAGATAGGACGACGTTGTCCTACAGAAGCGGGGTATAAATAGTCGATTTTGAGCCGTCCGCCTCATCAACCTTTGCGTTGAATCCATTTGGGTTGAGTTTGCAATCAGCAGTCCCTAGACGAGCTTAAGTCAGGCTTGAAGGATGTTGACCGGGTCATGGACCGGCGTCACAGTGGCGCTGATCATTGCAAGGTTCAGACGTGGTTGATACCGTCAGACGATTCGATGCTCCTTCGGTACTGAGTAGACTGTGATGACATGCATGAGAGCACGTTGGTCACGAGCAGTGTAGTCTGAAACAAACAAACGAACACAACTCGCAAACACGTCCGCTGCAATTCTCGTCGAGAGTCCATAGCCTGCCTCAATGCCTCTGCCTCACGACCTGTGTGCCCACATCCAAAACGCATTCCGCGCCCGGCACCAAAAAATATCCGTGCACCACAACACCCAAAATCTAGGCATCCTCAACATCCTTCTCCGCTCCGGCTTCATCTCATCCCTCACCCGCGGAACCATCGCCGCTCCCTCCCCAGCAGACTTTACAAAAGCCAGCGAGTCCCAGCGCCGGATATGGGCCGACCTAAAATACCGCGACGACGAGCCCGTGCTGAGCAACATGGAGCTCGTCAGCAAACCCAGCAAGAGGATATTCATGGACTTGACAGAGATTAGGCTTATTTGCTCAGGAAGGAGAGCGCAGACTATTAAGCCTCTTGGAATGGGTGAAGTTGCGGTGGTGAGGACTAAGGACCAGGAGAATGAGTGGTTGGAGGCGAGGGAGGCGTTGAGCTTGAAGATACCTGGCGAGGTGATTTGCAGAGCACGGTAGCTGGTGAGTAGCGAAGTGCTACTGCTTTTTCGCTGGTGTTCCGCTCACCTGGCGGTATGCTAGCAGTTACATGGGGTCCTTTACTACTAATATATACAACTATTGCGATGCGAAAACTGTCAGCTATAGAATATAGGACGGCGTTGTCCCACAGAAAAGGAGAACAAGTAGTCCATTTTGTGCTGTCCAAGCCATCAACCTTTGTGCAAAATTTAAATATATTTGGGACGCGTTTACAATCAGGAGTCAGAGCTTGATGCCTGAAGGATGTTGACCGGGTCACGGACTCGCGTCATGGCAGTGGAAGTTATCATAGCAAGTCAGTAACGATTGACACATTCTAATGCTACAGATAATATAAAAGTCCCAAAAACGTGCTCTCATAATCATCATAGGTCTATCATTGTGGAAGCATCGAATCGTCTGACGGTATCAACCACGTCTGAACCTTTACGTGCAAAGACAAGCTAAGAAAAAGAGGGTTCGTCAAAAGAAGGGTTGCATGGGAAAAAGGAATCGAATCTCATACCAGGTAAGGATTCGCTGTAGATCCAGTTGTATCCGCAAGAACTTCATCTTTCGAAACGACTGTGACGTCGGAGTCGTTGTATTTGAACCACGAATCAGGCTGGTCTGGGAGATGTCGCGAATAGAAAAAGTAGTGGCCCCACGATGGCGAAGATCCACGATGGATAAAAACAGAGGTAAGCTCGTACGGAACTTCACAGCTGTCTTGCCAAAGAGTCTCCAGCTCTTCCTTGAGAGAATTCACCCGAGCGCGTAGTTGGTCAATCTCTGCATTTATCCGGCCTTGTTCGTTTTGCAACTCGTGAAGAAGATCATCGTCTACGCCTGGCAACGCAGCCTCTTGCAAACCAGCCAAGAATTTACTTGTATGATCAAGGGCAGTAACAAACGAAGCATCCTGCTTCAAACCCTTGTCAATAGCGGAAATCTCTCAGTTGAACTGAATGAGCCCCTAACCTTGCCTTCCAGAAGAAGCCTAACCCGGTCCCTGGACGCATTAAGCTCAGTTTGAATCCCTTTCGACTTGGCCTTTTTCTCCGGGTTGGCGTTGTCCATGAATCGATCCATGTAGATAGTTTCTCCGAACTTCACATACGCTTGTGATTTGTATGGCTGGAGGGTGTCTCGGTTGAATTGGACCCTCTATATAGCGTGTCAACCATAACGGGGAATGCCAATTAAAGTGTCACACGCACCTGAAGTTGAATTTGTAGCAAAGGGGGCAGATCGACCAGGGAAACCTCCATTCTGGCTTTGCCGCCTTCGTAATCAACGACATCGTCAAAATACCCACTCAGTCCATCGTAAATGTCGACCCCATCGTTCGTAACATTGACAGGCAGATGGGAAAACAAATCTTCCTTTTCGTGAATTGAAGGCCGGTTTCGTTGAGCCCCAGTGCCAGTTAGACGTTGTCGGATTTTCCCATAGAAAAGCCTAATGGACACTTTAGGTTATAAGAGACGACATTACAGAGACGATAGTACCTTTTGACCACGCTCGTCTTCTCTGCACTCTCTCCATCGCTCACACCATCAAATTTCAGGAGAGCCGTTTCAATTTGGAACATGCAATTGTCCATGCATTCAGCAACATCATGTTGTTTGCCTATCAATCCATCTCAAGTTAGCAATCAAGAATCTTCGGGCAAAGACAGTTTGAAATACCAAACATCATGGTAGAATCATTGACTTCGCGCTTTCGCGGAGGAAGCGGGGGCTTAGCCTCTGGCGCAGGAGTCCCTCCCATATCGACATCCCCGTCTTTATCAGCGGCCTTGGACGTCGAAGCTTCCGAAATGGGTGCCAAATTCTCCTTGTCGATCAACAGTGGCGAGCTAGAGCGCCTGGTGGGAGAAGGAACCATCACGTAATCATCTTTGTCCTTTGGCGACGAAACAATTGGACTATCGACGTCCATCGAGCTACGCTGACGATCAATATCGCGCGGTCGTTTCCCAAGAACGGTACTAGATGACCTTGGTGGTGATTGTGATTGTGCTGGGACACGCGAGGGCCCATCGTCAACTAAGGTAGCGTCAGTATCGTTAGAGGAGTCTGTTCCCCCTTTGTCAGCCTCATCTTCCTCCTCGTCTCTTGACGTCACAAGGGCTAGTTTCGCCAGATCAATCGTGGGCGTGACGGCCGCAGACTCGCAGTACTCGAGGTTGAAAAACAGCTCTGCAAGTTGGTTGATAACTGAGCAGGGCGTGTGTGAGCGATATCCAACAAGCAGACTGCTGACAAGTCATACATTTTCTTGATCGAACGATTTCCCGTCGTGTTACAAGTCTGCCACCAACTCTATGGCGCTTGAGGTCAGCATCAGAGAATTTCTCGTCGTCGATTGATTCTAGATCCAGCTTAGACATGACTTGGACTGCGTCTCGAAGATCTTTGATGGTATAGAAATACTGCAAAAACCTCAAAAATCGCAAACCGAGGAGAAGATGTTCATTGACAAACCTGCAGAAGTGAATTGAGGTAGCAGGTATTTCCCAACTGATTGAGGCCACGCGGAAGGTCGGCGCGAGTAGGTGCCACGATATCACCAGCTGCAGGTTCTAATTAATTTTGATGTAAAGGCCAAAAAAAAAATTCACATACGATCTTGACCGGAATTCAAAAATTGCCGCAAGCGCTCGCTATCTCGAACTTCAGCAATAACGGTCATAGCTTCACGCATTTTATCAATCTGCGAAGGGGTCTCCTCGAGCTAAACCAACCAAATGAGCACACCTTCATCCCAACAAACTGAAACACCCACCCTCATGGTGAACACCGTTATGAGCATATGGTCATCAACATCCTTAGGAATCTCAAGGGTATCATACGCCCGGTCTGGGTTCATATACTTATTCTTACCCGCCTCCCAAACCTTCTTCAACTGAACGCTTCCACGGGCTTCAGCCAGAATTCTGAAAGCCTCGTTGGCCTTTCGGTGGAGCTCAGAGCCGTTGTTATGATCCCGCCAAGACCGCTTCACACAGTCCTTCCACGCATTCTCAACAAACTCGTCGGGTATCTCGTCGTCATAGTCCACGGAGAGCAGGCCATCCGGACCAAACCCGAGGGTACTAGCTGCATTTTCCAGGTCGTCAGTTGTGAACCGATCCCTCGACCGTTCCATCACGAGGAGATCCTGGAGTTGAGTCGGGCAACTTCCAAAGTCTTGGAAAACTTTCAGCAGTTTTGTGAGATGCGTGAAATATAAAATGGTATTGGCGGGATCGCAACGACATTGTGCGAGATACGCAAAGGCAAGGAGATCTTATATGCAGCGTGAGCATACTCATCATTTTGAAGAAGTGTTGGAAACTTACCAGGAGAAAAAGTAGTGGGTGTCAAGCCGAAAGTACTCCAAGAATCAGGAAGGGCGCGAACCGCCTCAAGGAGGGGATCCGTAAGCTCACCGCGAGGAACTGAAAAAGAAATTTAGAATAAAATAACCTGGAAACTCTCCAACCCACTTTGCACCGGATGCGCGCCAATAGCAGTCTGATACATCTCCCTTGCACTGTCAATCTGCACGGTACCAGTGGTTGGTTGATTCGGATAGTGATCTTTGAGGTGTTGAGCTACAAGAAAGTAATGAGACCATAAAGAAAAAGAGTCAGCGGAGAGTAAGACATACGATTATTACGTTTGAAGTCGGCTAGCCAAGCATTAACCTCCACCCAAGCGCGTAGGAGTTTGCGTCGATTTTGAACCCCTTCGGGTGTTGACGGGTCTGTGGTGGGCGGATTCAAGGTTTGATCGTCCGACTGCTCATAAAAGCCCAAAATTTCAAAAATACGCTTCCTGTTGTCTAAAGGTCAAAAAGAGGCGGCGAGAATGATCGAATATCTTCGACATACGTGTTTGTATTCCATCCGAGCTTGGACCTGAACCCACTGCTTCCTATCTTTATCAGGCGGTTGTCGCCTTTCCACAGCTTGTTTTCGACCGCTCTGTGATTGATAAGAGAAGAAAAGAACCCTAAATTTGAATTTCGCTCACAGCAAAAGAGTCTCCAAGGACAAAACGACGGAGAGTTCCCCAGTTTTGCCAACGATAGGGTTGTTCTTTTTGCCACGAACAAACTCCTCAAAGTGTTTTCGCGGGATAACGCCAGGAATAACGCCAGACGCAACGACGTAAAGAGAGCACTGACAACAAACGTACAGGTCCAGTAGCTTGCCCTCACTCTCCGTGTCCATAGGGTTTTCAGCCTCTCCCAGACTTTCAACATTGATCTCGTCCATGACAATAGTCCCGTTGCGTCGTTTCTGTTTTATGTTCTCCAACGACTGCCATTCATCCTCGCGGAGAGGTGGCGTCAATTTATGAGAGTCAACGGCTTTTGGGTATTTGTGGAAATGATGTGTCTTGTTGGCAGCTCCAAACGAGTGATCGACGTCATCGATACAAGAATGCGCCTTTCTGCGCCTGTTTTGATCGGGAAGGGGAAATTGATCCTCTCGAAACGAGGCAGCGAGCGGAGGAGAGACGGACGACGCCTTCCAGCTAAGGATGACCCAGCCATTCTCTCTCGGGCAGTAATGTGCGTTTGGATGTGGCACCGACGTGCGAATTTCGTCCTCAGTCGGAGGAGGGGCGTTAGGGGATGGCTCGTGTAAGGTCGATTGAGAACTGGCAGTACTGGATATTGAGTGGTCGCGATGGTGGCCTAGAGAAGACGTTGAGTGGGATGAAGTTAGCTGCCCCATGATATTCGCAGAGGCAACGTTCACGCAGAACAACGAATGGTTTGTGTCATGCAGATGCTCCGCAAGAACAGGCGGAAGCATGCCTGGACCTGGACGGTTATTCCTCTCGCGTTCCGCAGGGTTCCACCAATTATCCTCCTCAAAGTTCCTTCTTCCATCAATAGCTACTTCTGTGTTCCTGCGGTAGTCGCTCCCATCGCCATACCCGCCCGACCTCATCCACTCCGTGGTGGAGGTAGTCGTATCATGCCATGTCGCAGGCCACTGGGTCTGGGACCAGGATGCTTCGGCGCTCCCCCAATTGTGCGGTTCATCCGGAGGTATAAGATCTGGCGGCAAATCGTCGTCTTCGTCAATGGGCTCCTCGGTTACGAGTTCAGGTTCGCGAAAACCTGGGGAAGTGAACGCCGGAGATCCGTAGCGTGGAGGTGCGGTAGTCTTTGGGGGTGCATGGTAGGAAGTGTATGCAGAACCAAGTGGCTTGGATGGACGTGTAGGGAGGGGAGGTTTTTGGGAGTGTGTTGTGCCATAGAAAGTGGAAGGAGGAATGGGGCTGATGTTGAGAACTGGTGTGCTCGGCCTCTGTGCAGAAGGTGCGCCTGGGGTAGGCAAAGGACGTCTAGGCTTTGGTGGTTCCGAATTATTATCCATGTTGGTCTGCTCGTCGATTCTCAAGGCTAACTCAGGGTATCCAAACTTGATGTGCCACAGAGGGCGATCGATATGCGTATGAGCGTCAAGATATCGTGTTTGATACGGGTATTGCTGTCCCAGATGCCAATGTCGTTTAGTTTTTGACTTTACTGGATCTTTTGTTTGCTTGTCGTCTTTGTTGACGACGAGGACGATGCAAGGTCGATGTTCCTGTGTCGGTCTCAATCTATCGCTTACGTCACCACTACTATGTACAGCTATCTATTGTGCAACCTTTACGACTAGCTTGCCTGTTGTCTTTCCTCCAGTCAAATCTCGCTGTGCTTTTTGTACTCCCTCCGCAGTGAACGGGTATTCTTCAAATACCGCAATCTTAAGCGCTCCCTTCGCTACCAGTTCAAACAGCTTGTGGCTATAGTACGCACTCTCCTCGGGCGTGTACACATAGTTGGACAGTCTGTGGGTTGTCAGTCTTCCATCTCTCTCCAAGTTGATGAATAGCTTACGATGGTCGTAGCAGTCTCAAGTTCTTCTCTGCCAACCTCAACACCGAAAAGGGTTCCACAGCACCAGAAGCATTACCCACTGACACTATAGTCCCTTTGCGCTTGATGAGCTTGAAGTTATTATCAAACCTTCCAAGCATCAACTCGAGAACCATAACAAAGACGAAAAAAACCTACGTGTCCTTTCCAACGCCATCAAAGACAGCGTCTACACCCACTCCATTCGTGAGTTCCAGCACCCTCTTCACCGTGTCCTCTACAGGGTAAAGAATAACATGATCAGCTCCGTTCGCCTTGGCAAGCTCCGCCTTTGCCGGTGTCGAGGTCGTCCCAATGACGGTAGCCCCAACGTTCTTCGCCAGCTGGGTGAGCAAGAGACCCAGACCCCCTGCAGCGGTATGAATGAGTATGGTATCGCCCTTCTTGACGGGGTACGCCTCCTCAACGAAACTGACGGCCGTCAATCCTTGAAGCAACGCTGCTGCTGCAGTGCGCGTCGAAACGGAGTCGGGGACAGGGCTAACGACGCTCCACGGAACTGAGATATACTCCGCGAAAGATTCATTGTAACCCTAGCAAGCGAACGTCACTCGTCTGCCCATGGAAAGAATATGAAAGTACCCACGCTAGCGACCTTTCCGCCAACGACGAAGCCTTGTTTCTTGTAAGTCTCGTTTTGTAGCACCTTCTCGTCGGTAGGAAGCGCCACGATGATTCCAGCGGTCTCTTTCCCTAGTACAGCCGGGAATTTCTCGAACTTGTACAGTCCAGCGCTATTATGTTCAACTTAGCTAGAGTCCCAACACTGAAGTCCATTGGTCCTCACCGGAAGTAGGTATCAATAAAGTTGACCCCCCCATACTCGACCTTTGGTGTGATCAGGTATCACGGAAGAGCAATGTTAGATCTTATCGCACTTTGATAACAATGTCGGCGGGGTTCTGCTTTGGAAAGGGACGGGTCGTCTTCTCTATGACCTCGATGGCTCCAGTCTGTCGCGTCGTATTAAGAAAATCTCGATATCTTGAGTTGAAGACTTACATGCGGAATAGTGATAGCTTCAACAGTAGCAGGCAGCGACATAGTTAGTTGGGGAGTGATGGAACAAAGACTAGCTTACACCGTCTCTGATTTATCATCCACGATAACTAATAATGGCGCTTGCTCACGCAACGTAGAACCTAATCCTCGTGGTATACATTTTATCCTATCTATCCCCATACCTCAAGCGCGTCAATCACCGTTTGGTAGATAAGCGTGATCTGCGCGTCCCGCTGCACCATTCCCGGCCTCTGCTCTCTCAGCGAATCCACCTCCTGAGCGACGCAGTCCCCAGCCAACTCGGGAGGCAGCGGTCCTAGAGGCGAGGTTGGGAGCACAGTGGACGGGGAAGGAGAAGCGGGTGGCGCAAGGAGATTTAAACTTCGAAGGAGAGATGAAATCGCGATGAACGATCCTGTACGCCCAATGCCCGCAGAGCACCCAACGATGATAGGGGGATCAGGATCAACGTCAGGTGACTGTCCAACAAGAGAGGTATCACGGTTCGTCTCATCGACCAAACGAAGAAACGCGAGAAGGCTTGCGCGGTCTTCTGTCTCCGGAACGCCGTGGTCTGGCCAGGACGTGTATAGCAGGTGACGGAACACTATTCTCTCCTCGTTATGTTCACCGTACCTCTCCTCATCCACACCTTCATCCACCTCCATATCTTCAAATGAACCTGCGCTGACGTCCGAGGGTGGATGCGCGACGGGGACAATAGCCACCGTGCTTTGAACACAATGCGCCTCTTCAAACGCCCGGGAATCAATCAGAGTAACCTTGAGCGCAGGCGCCTGAGATCCATGTTCCACAGGAATAATCATCGACTTCCCAACTTCGTCCGGGAAATACGCATGCGCCTTCCTTCGCCCACTTTCCACATTCTGAGTAAGCTGGACAACAGTCCTCACGCGGCCCCACCGCGAAGAAGCATGCGAACCACCCCCGAGCAGATGATCTGGGGGACGCGTGCTTGGCTGTAAAATAACGCTGAGAAACGCATGAGAGGTATAAGGCAACGGAGCCTGCGCGGCAATCCACCACTTCTGTCCGAATCGCTCCAATACCCAGCTAGCGTGGAGATACCTGCCCTCTTCTCCAACAAGGACACGGGTGCGATCGTACGGCTCCAGATCAAGATAGCGGTTCTTGGGTAGGTGTTCTACTTGACACCCCGTCAGAATAGTATAGTGCTCGTCAGCATCACCACGTCCTGGTTTCGGATGACGCAAAGAGGCGATGAACTGGCTCGCGCGTGAAGCGTGTGTAGTAGTAGGCTGGGGGGCAACATCTGCTTTCCTAGACGCCGATCGGGCAGCTTCGCGTTTGGATTCCCGTTCGCGTAGAACAGCAACGACGCGACGGAGGTGTTGAAGCGTGATCGAGGCGGAAAGCCACGCCGGGATCTCCTTCGAGATGGGCGTCGAGGACATTGCTCTCCATGATCAAGACGACTTGGATAATGAGATGACTTTCCCACGCACTGCTGTTTGTTCTCGACGGCAATGACAAGCGACGATCTTATCACCCTCATTGACGAAAACACATCCATCAAGTCCGTCCTCATGCTTTCCCTTGACGTTACAATCTCCAACCCTGTCTCAGAGTTAGCTCGACTCTAGAGAAAGCAACAGGAAAGAAGCATCTCGTCGATAACAGCCCAGAAACATGTTGGACATCTCAACAAGTGCGTTGCATCCATGCAGAAGGTTTATCGATTTTCTAATTCCCAGATCCACTAGGGCCTACCGCAGTTCATCCAACTCGGTTTCCCCGATAAACCCGTTGTTCCTAAGCGCTTGTCTATGACTTTTCAAGGGGGGTTTGTCGGAACCCGATGTGTCGTCCAGATACCTCCTCTTGACGGAGCGAAGGACTGGCAGGTTTTGACAAACATATATCCCGAGGACGTCAACCGCCGACAGGTTTTCGATCTGAAGCCCATCGGAGCTGTCGATTTGGAACGGGGGGTTAGAGGGCTGCGTCTGCTGTTCGATGAGAGCTCAGATTTCTTTGGTAGAATCACGGTGTATGATTTGAAGATTGAGGGAACGATATGTCTCTCGCAAAAACCCCAATAAATACCTCCGAATTAAGTAGAATATTCGAAAAATTAGCTAGTTGGCATCCGCAACCTTCCGCAACACTTCCTTCTGTACAGACCTCTGCAGTCGGCGCTTGGAATTACGCCCAGCGGTCGTCATTCTATGGATACGCTCATCCACATCCATAAACTTGGCTCCGACGTCTACAAACTTGAACGCAGGCCGTCCAGGTTTCTCAAAGATTTGAACAGGTTCCTTGGGCCGCTTGAGGTATTCAGTATCTGGTATCCTGGGCATAAGCCTTGGTGAGGCCTTCAACTTGTCTCCTCGTTCAACATAGCGCTTCGCCGCAGCTTTAGCATGTTCCAACGATCCTGGTAGAATGGGTTCCTAGGAGCAAGTCAAGTCAAAAAGACGTGATAGACTTGAGTGGGATTACTTACCCGACCATCCTCTGGTACAGACTCCCAGTAAGAACGTTGATAACGCTGACGAGCAGCATCGCGCCGTTCCTCGGCTTCAAGCGTATCAGCTTCATGGACGTCGTATCGAATGGTGTTCACAAAGGACCGTTCGGTTTTATCCGATTGTGAAGCATTGAGAATGAGCTCCATTCCTTTTGTAAAGCCCGTCTGAATTGGCTTGCCCTAGCAATTCGTCATGATTCAGCAAGAGAATCCAAACGAAGGAGAGACAGAGGAATCTTCAGATGGGGTTGAAAACGGTTTAACCAGTTTCCAGGCGTATGTAAGGTCACCCAGATGATCTTCCGTTCGCGAATGAAGTAATGGCTCATCACAGCAAGCCGGGAAGGTATGAGGATATGTAAACAAAGACTAACCTCCTAAACCATCATGAAACAACGAGATGAGAGGTCAGTTGCCAGAGTTTCTTATATGTGACAAATATCTACCTGTCAGGTATAAATTTGGTCAGTGACCTGATGAGAAACCACGAGATTAGGAGCAAAAGGATCAGATATGTTGAAGTTGTAACCATGAGAATCGATATCGATTGTCTTCAAGACTAATCGTTTGTACTCGTCATAGATTGAAAGAAACCGATCGAACACCGACCTTTTTCCAAGCCTCCTCAAGTCCTTTCAGGCGTAGTATAGCATCAACGCGCTTGAGACTCATGCCATAGCGTTGCGAAAGTTCCCTGACGCTAAACTCGTCAGGATTGCTCATGAAGAGCTTATACATCTCGCTCCGTTGCCTGTCCGTTATAGGCGGCGGAGGCTTGAACGAAGGGTTCATAGGAAACGGCTATGAGTCCATGTCAGCCTCCTCATTGTCCTCCAAGAAAAACACAAGACGAACTCAACTATTTGTCCACCGATCCAATTCTGGGGCTTCGCATACTTGTACTTTTCACCAATTTCCTCCATAAACTTTTTATAAGTAGGCCCCTCTTTCTCATCGTCGCCCTGAGAGCGCTCGTCTCTTGCCTGGAAAGGCTCCTCCTTCGTTTTGAGCGCAGCCAAGGCTTCTGCTTCTTCAGGTGTTGGAGGCGTAGGTCCAAGTTCCGAGAAGCGAGACGCGGAAGATGCAATGCCTCGAGAGGTGCTTGGGAGGCATGGTCGGAGGGCTGGCACCAGACGAAGGGAGGAGAGCATTTAGAAAACTTGACAGCGAGAAAAATTTGAGGGATTTTGGATACGGTCACATGACTTTGCTTTACGGCCGGTTTGAAGCGCGATCTTTGAATTCACCGTCATGCACGATGAACTCTTCGCGATTCTTCGCGGTTACTCTGGTCTTTCTTCTCCAAACAATTTCGTATTTCCCCGCCTTATCTCCCTGGAGGACATACACGAATTTCTTATCAACGAAATCTTGTTGAGCCCACACTTGTGCCGATACCCACCTTCTTATCAATACCAGAGACGGTTCTGGAAATGGGTGATCGAGAACCTTGAGGCCCGATCTCCTGACGAGGCATGTCTGCGTATCTAGAGTTGTCCAATCAGGAGAAAACTGGTGATTGTCTTCAACACAGAACGAGGATTTCGAACTTGATCCCAGAATATACGAGCACTACCTTGGCCTTTTGCCTCCCCAGTGCGTAACTCTGCAAGTTTTTTTCACCGACACTTGTGATTAAAAACTATGCAGGTCACCAGGCCCTTCCGATGCCGATTCCCGATCTCAACTACGTGGACAAGCGATTGCGCCTGTACAAAAACCCCCGTCCCCGTCCTACATTACCCACTACTGGAACCCTCAACCAACAAACCCAGAAAACGTCTCCTCATATCTTAAAGCAACCCTTCTTGAATCCCGCACTACAATTGAGTCTGGAACCACCGGCCTACGAACTTGGCTAGCAAGTTTTGTACTTTCCCAGTACCTCATCCTCCATCCTGGTGTGTGTGATCAGTAGTTTGTACTAAGACTTACGCTCACATTGGACCAAAGAGCTCATCAGTTCGAAACGGATCTTGGAACTGGGATCTGGAGCCGGTTTTCTCGGTATCATCATCGCGAGCCTCCAACGCATCTCAAACCCTTCTGCAACTGGTGCTGTGTGGTTGACGGACATCAACTACGTAGTCCTCGCAAGGTGTCGTCATAACATTAACCTCCAATGCAGTAAGTTTGTTTTGCTAATATGCTGTTCATCGACCTAAGCTTTTTTGAACAGATCCCTCTTCATCCCGTCGAAATGTGAACTACCGTATTCTTGACTGGTCGGCATCGCTAGAAGAAGACCGATCGCCGGCCCTTGACTCTCTTCTTCGCGAGATTGATGCAGAACTGGTTGTCGGGGCAGATATCGTTTGTCTCCCATACTTACCTTTAAGGACGACATCTGACTTCTCCGCAGGTTTTTGACCCGTCGTTAGTTCCTGCATTGATTGGAACGATCAAGCTTGCTCTTCAACCTCAAAGTCATTCGGTGTCCGATTTTCCGAAACTGGCGTTGGTGGCGCTAACAGTGAGAAATGAGGAAACCATGGCAAAATTCCTCGATGACGCTCAGAGCAAGTATCCCCCCGTTTCTCCAAATTGGTATTCTGACACATCGGAACAGGTGCAGGGCTGCTAGTAGTCGACCTCGCTTTCGAATTCGACAGGACACCGTTCTTAGAAACCGTCGAAGGCAACAAAGCCGATGTCAGGATATTTCAAATTAAACTGGTATAACTATCAAAGTACAAGGTGTATATCATTGCCCTTCCATCCATTCCATTATCGTACATCCTTCCGCAAAACCATGACAGTCGAACGTAATCAGCTCAACTCTCCGCTTTGATGGTGCCACAAAATCGGCACGACCAAAACTGGTGTTCAATCCCGGCTTCCCCACAAGTAAGACACGTCCACCCTTCACTGACGTCCTGCGGCCGTTTTGTCATACAGGCATCACATTGGAGTGCAAATGGCTGGTTGAGCAATGTGCAAATCTGACAGGCCCACTCGGAGTTTGACCTTGTTGGGGGCGATCTTGCCCTTGGTCCTTGGCTGCTCATGGAATCTTTTCGATCGGGGGCAGCCTTCAATTTCAAAGAAGATCCCTGGCCAACAAATTTCGGCGCAGCACCAGCTTGGCGCTTAACTGCTGAGGATGAAGATGGGCCCGCGATGGGCCTTGAGACGTCTTCCACGATAATAACGTCCGAATCCGAATCATCGTTCAAAGTCAAGTCAATGACCTTATTCTCAATACCTTCTCTGGCCGCCTTCTCGGCCTCGCGCTGAGCGAGCGCAGAGCCAGCTTGAGAGCCACACGACTTTTCGTCACGTGCCCTTCTTTCAGCTGCCTAAATCACAGTAGATGTTGAAGCCATCAAAAGAGAAAGCAAACGAAACAAACTCACTTCCGCAGCCAGCTGCCTGGGCGTCTTCCCTTTCGTATCAATTGTTCCACCCAGACGGCCGCCACTACCCAACACCCTAGATGTCCTCCGCCTCTTCTCCGCCGCTTCGAGGGCCTTAGCCCTTGCCAGATGAGGTGGAAGATCGTGAGAGACGTTGGCACCCAATCGCTGGCCTTTGGAGAAGAACCCCTCCCCGGCGTATCCCGACCTCTGTAAGGCGTCGTATTCATCTTGGAGCCCTGAGAGGAATTTGTAGAATTTGTCGTCGTGTGGGCCGTGTACATTGTGCGTGAGCTAAACAGGAAGATGTGAGTGTAAAAAATGGCGCAAGGAGTTGGGTGCGAACCTCATGCAGCATGGTTTGGACAACGTCTTCTTGGTCGTAGAATGTATCTGGAGCGTGGGCAGGACGGAGTCGGATGAGGATCTGTTGTCCCATGTTCACGTCTGGCCAAGGCGTTAGAGTTCCAACCTTGACCTGCATCTGACGAGAACATACTAAGTCCTGTATAGCAGTGAGACCTATGGAATACCAACACCAAAGATACCCTTACCAAGTAGATTAGGGCTATCGGGGAAGAATTCTGCGAGAACAGGCAAGACCCATCCATGCTTGCGCATGATAGGTTTTACGAGCGATGCTACCTTTTTGAGCATGTGCAGCGCACGATCTGCATTTTGTCTGTCTTTGAGATGTGTGAACGATTGTATGAACGTTTCTGACATGAAGTGTACTCGAGTAAAGTGTTACATAGAAATATTATTACAGTTGCGCGTGCGTAACATTGACGCGTCATCTCCACGTGACGTGACTAATTGAGAACTCCCCCCCACCGTCTCCGATTCCTCGCCTTCTAATTCATCACCCTACCTTCGTGGCATAATGTTGTTTGCTGGCAGAACGTGAATTGTAAATTTTCCAGTGCATTGTCCGAACGGAAGGTTATCTTACGTTTTCCACAGCTGAATTGGTGCGTGTGAGGACAGCGATATGAAAACCGCTATATAGTAGACACAGCACTTGCGCACTTGCAGATTCAATCGCATTCAGAACTTCCTCTGCCAGGCGAACCCCACTTCTTCGCCATATTCACCACCGCCTCATCACATTAACAAACATGAGTTCCGTCCGGAGCCCTCAACTCTTTACTCAATATCCCGGTGTAGAATCAATCGCATACTATCGTAAAGGAGGTTTTCATCCTATCCATATCGACGATGTTCTGCAGAATCGTTATCGCATTGTCAATAAACTTGGATACGGTGCATATGGCACCATATGGCTCGTTGAAGATCTCAACTCAGGGAGATGCGCCGCACTCAAAGTTCTAGCTGCTGAAGCCTCCAAGGGCTCGGAGGTTGTGTCCGAAGTTGGCATCCTTCGCCATCTCAAGCAACGGCAGCTGAGCGCCGATGGAGGCTCAGAGGGTCAGGAATTTCTGATGGAGTTTTTTGATGACTTCAAGGTTGAAGGGCCAAATGGCACTCATCAATGTATCGTTACCGAGGTGCTTGGACCTAGCATAGGCCCTGATGTCGATGAAGTCTACGATGAGGATCGGTACCCGATAGAAATAGCGAAGATGCTTGTCGCACAAGTAATACGCGGAGTCGCGTACCTGCATAGCTGCGGGGTTGTCCATGGAGGTAAGCGAAGTCAGGAAGTCTCGCATAAGTTGACATCGATTTTTTACAGACCTTCACGTTGGAAACATACTGTTGCGTATACCCGGGATTGAACGGATATCTTATCAGGATCTACAAAAGTACCTGGGAGAACCATATAAAAGGCCACTCTCTGTCAGAGATGGCATACCAGTTACATCCACCCCTCACGAACCAAAGTATGTCGTCCCGTCACCCGATCGGCTGCAACTGCTCCGGCTCTGCCTAAGCTCCCCAGAAACAGTACACGTAAAAATATGCGATTTCGGGGAAGCTTTCCTGTGGGACGTCAAACCCGCGATAACCCAGCTTAACACCCCTTACGTCTACGCCGCACCGGAAATCATATTTAAAGATCACGTTAGCCCTGCTGTGGATGTATGGGCACTGGCGGTCCTCATTCACACAGTTCTGAGCGGAGGATATCTTTTGTTCAATTCGCATCACGGGATTAAACAGGAGGTTTTGATGGAGATGGTGTTGACGTTGGGTAAACTGCCGGATAGATGGTGGACCAAGTGGGAAGATAGATCACAATATTTCGACGAAAATGGTATGTTTATTGGGGATAGATCGAACTTACCTGAAGTCTCGGGGAAGCTCCTAAAGATGCCTCCCGATACGATGGAAGGGAAGGAACTTGAAGAATTCGGAAGGGTTATACGTATGATGGTCTCTTATGAAGCAGTGGATCGGATTTCGGTAGCTGAGGTTGTACGACTAACGCCGGAAAGTTGGATGAAAAGTTAGTATATTAAGTATACCTGTTCAATTAGTTAGCAAGAGGAGTCACGGTTCTGGCTGATGGCATGGAGATAAGGTCGTCATTACAAGATAATACGTTTCACGAGTAATGTTCAAAATTTCCAAAAAGCTACAAGTCATCGAGTGAGCGTACTGAATTTCTGTAGCATGCGGCGAGTGTACATGTTGTCCATATACCACTAGTAAGTAATAATAGATGAGCAAAGAACTTGGAGATCGTAATGCGAGACTTCTGACCTTGGTATCAGACCCAGTCTGTACTAAAACCTCCCGTATACTCATCACTGTAGATTTCCTGGACTGGTACAATTAGTCGTAGAATTGGAACGTCTTGCATGTGGAACGAGCGAATCTCTATACGCGATGTGCTCCGCAAAATCCACGAGTTCGACGGGTTGTGGTCCCGGATATGAGTTCGCACTGCGCCGGTGCCGGATGGCTGCGCAAAAGATGGCTTACCTCGACAACCTTCACCAGAATCACCACCCAAAATTATTATTTGAGTAATGTTCGGTGACCAGACCTTACCTGCAATGCGATCGATGGAGGCATCGCCGAACAAGTGGGGTAAGTTAGGATTACCGTTCTGGCGTTTATTCTAAGGGAGATCGGAAAAGCTCTCAAGCAAAATAAAATGTTCGACATACTTGGGGATGGAGATCGCATACAGAGAAACCGCAAGTTTTGAATTTCTTTCAACAAGAATGCTGGGTCTGAATAATAGACGTTCCTGCTGCCGTTTCGTCTCACAGGCATCACATTGGAGTGCAAATGGCTCTGGTTCAGCAATGTGCAAATCTGACAGGCCCACTCGGAGTTTGACCTTGCTGGGGGTGAGCTTGCTCTTGGTCTTTGGTTGCTCATAGAATCATTTCGAACAGGAGTGGTCTTCAATTTCGAAGAAGAACCTGAATTTGGTGCAGCACCAACTTGGCGCTTACTTGCCGAGGATGATGATAACATCCGAATCCGAATCATCGTCCAAAGTCAAGTCAATGACCTTATTCTCGATACCTTCTCTGGCGGCCTTCTCCGCCTCGCGCTGAGGGAGCGCAGAGCCAGCTTGAGAGCCACACGACTTTCCGTCGCGTGCCCTTCTTTCAGCTGCCTACATCCCAGTTAATGTTGAACCCATCAAAAGAAGAAGAAAACGAAACAAACTCACTTCTGCAGCCAGCTGCCTGGAAGTCTTCCCTTTCGTATCAATTGTTCCACCCAGACGGCCGCCACTACCCAACACCCTAGATGTCCTCCGCCTCTTCTCCGCTGCTTCGAGGGCTTTCGGCTTTGCCAGATGATACCAAGTAGATTAGGGCTATCAGGGAGGGATTCTGCGAGAACAGGAAAGACCCATCCATGCTTGCGACGTTTCTGACATGAGTGTACTCCACTGAGTGTTACATAGAAATATTATTACAGTTGCGCGTGCGTAACATTGACGCGTCATCTCCACGTGACGTGACTAATTAAGAACTCCCCGTCTTGGCGTTCACGGTCCTCAAAGGCGTGACAACCCACCGTCTCCGATTCCTCGCCTTCTCATTCACCACTCTACCCACAACCCCGATAACACGCACCTTCCTCCCAGCCTCAGGAGAATCATCCACCTCCCCCTCTTCCCCCCTCTCCTCCTCTACCACATCGTCCTCATTCAAATCAATATCCCCATTGAACACCTCCTCGGGCGTAGCCTGCGGCGCTGCACGGCCCCACGAAATGGGCGTGAGTATCGTAGAAGCCAAAAACTCGGATGCGTCGTCGATCAAGGTCCGTGGCTTGCGCATCGGGATCGAGGTGAGTAGGTACGTCTTTGATTTCCATGCGTTGGAGGCAGGCGCGTCTGGGGGTGGGTACGCAGGGTCACAGGTAAAGTGGACCGTTATCTCCCCTGTTTGTTGCGAGTAGCTGAATTTGGGCAGGGGGTGCGCGTAGGCGTTTGGGAAGGGGTGAGACACGGGTCGGCGATGTCGGAGGACCAGGCGGTCCTCTGAGTTAGGTATTAATTTCGGCGAGGATCAAGGGTAGTAGATACGCACCTTCAACGTCGACAGCGTGCCCGGCAGACCTGGAGCACAAGGCCCCAGAAGTGTCAATGAAGAACACCTGCAGCACGATTAATTCAGCACATAGCCTACATATACCCGGCTAGATAAGACGAACCTGATTGTTGGTTTCTGGATCCCGGAAACCTAGCCGACATGAAATCAGTGCTCATCAAAGTCAGGAGGGTAAGATACATACTTTCCACTAGAGACTTTTCCTTCTCTGGCCACAGCGCAATCTCAGTGCCATCCTCGATTTCATCCATAGTCACATCCAGCAGCCTGGCGCACGCCACTGAGCGAATGACAAAATAGCCAGGAGGAAAACCAGATGTATCGTCTGCAGTCATAATTTACAATGAAAGAGAGAGAGAGAAGGTCCGAGGCAAGGCGCCCAAATTGACTCGGATCATGTGCTCGGCCATATACCCGCAAAGTAGAAAAGTATACGTTATGTATATTTCGAAGGGCGTGAAAAATACAAGTGGAAAGTGTGTGTACCGTAGGTAGGTAAAAACGTATTATTTCGGTCAAGCGCAGGACAAAAAACGACCACCAGCTGGCTCTCCTCGTTCGCTTTTATCGAACGCTCAACACAACGAAAAAAATGAAGGAAAAGGAACCCGAAATGAAAGTGACCGAATAGCAAAGGGGCATCAAAGGGGGGCAGGTGAGGTGTGAACACAAAGACCTATGTGAAATTAAGAGAGAAAGAAAGAAAGAAGGCAAGCAGATGTTGGGCAGACGGCAAATCAGGACGATCACTCCGCGACGACGAGGTTGCCCATCGCCCTCTGCGCTTCTCTCATGGCCTGATCAATCCCATCGCCCTGAGAAGGGCTGGTCCCTGGACTCCCATTGCCGTTAAGAACTCTAGGGCCAAGCCCTGGGTGCCTTACGCCCAACGCCGCTCCCAACATTCTCTTGCCAGGATCACCGATCCTCGGCGGGCTGATGGTGGTTTCGTTCTGCGCACTTGTCGCGACGATCGCCGGGTCAGGAGGAATCCCCGAGGCCGACTCCCCGAGGGAAGAGTTTATCAAGGAATTGAGGGTAGGATGCATTGGCAAGGACGGCAGGGTAGGCGAGGGTTCACGGCCGTTCGGGTGCTGGTGCTCCGGTATGGCTACGTGTTGGCCACTACTCGTGCTGGTGTGGCTGTTGGTGCGGTAGTTATTCGTCGTGTTCCCACTGAACGACGAGCCGGAGGTGCTGCGGGCGTTGGGGAAGACGGAGATGGAAGCGGCTCGGGGGTTGTGGGAGCGAGAGGCACTGGGTCCGTGCTGTCCGCGAGAATTGACGGTCTGAATGACGGTCTGGGCGTCTGGCCCGTCGTATGGTTTGATAGTGGCAGAAACCCCTGTGGTTGCAGAGGTCAAGATGGGGGGAGGGAATGCAATGGTGCGCAGATATGCGCGCTTGGCTGAAGAAGAGGAGTTAGAGCATGTTTTACATAAAGAGGCGACAAACTCAGAGACTGACCAACAGTAGCATCTTGGAATACAATCAACAGGCTAGTGTCATCCCTCCACTTGATCTTGAAGCCACCATTCTGGCCGTCATAGTCAGAAAATGCTGCTTGAATATCTTTGGTCTTCAACTCTTTGGGAAAACCTGTAAGATAAAGGATACGGGTCACTGAGGCGGACAATCCAGCGAGTGAGGCTGCCATTGGTGGTTGGGCGTTTGGTAGGATTCCGTGAGGTGGTGTCGAGGTAGAAAGACCTGGGCTTGAGCGATAAAGAAAAGGATACTGGTAGAGATACTGGGAGAGATGACAAGCGAGTGAATCGGTTGTGTGGAAATGATATTACAGCGAGAACGCAAGAAAGGCGAGAAACGACACAAATTATTGACAAATGAAACAACTTGTACTTGTCACACAGTCACAGAATAAAGCAAATTAGATTCCATGATACAACAACACATTTCATTCTCAATCAATCATCATTATCATTACAGCTTGTCGTAATATGTGTCCAGGGCCGGGATTTCAGGCTTGAAGAGATCGGCATCAGCATACAACCTCTTTACAAGAAAAAAACTCGTCTTACCTTGAGGCCCTTGCGTGTACGGATCTTTGTAACAAGTTCCTCAATCTTGCTGCCCTTGTCAAGGGGTGCTGCAACGTGTGCTAAGTCACGAATGTTGTCCACAACAAAGATGCGACTTACTGCCGTTCATCGTCTCCCAATGGTCGAACACACTCTGGGGGAACGCCTGGCCAGCGGTATGCGAGCGCAGCTCACCGTTGAAGCCGAATGATTCAGCGACAGGCAAGTAAGCCTTGACCGTAAACATGGGTGTTCCAGGCCGTTGTTCTTCGCTGAACACCTGTCCACGACGCTTGTTCAAACACGAGTAGATACCACCAATGGCGTTTTCGGGGCACTGGATTTCGACTGAATAAAAGATAAGTTCGATATCTATACACGAAAAGGTAAAATGTAATACCAAGGTAGATGGGCTCCTGGAGACCAGGTGTGGCGAGTAGGCAGGCAGCATAGGTCGCGCGACGCATTGTTGGGATAATTTGACCTCCTCCACGATGGATGGCATCAGTATGCAACTGAAAAAAAGCATCAGTATCCGCACATCCACAACCAATCTATAGAACGTACAGTAACATCAAGAACGTTGACACGAACGCCACGCATGTTCTCTTCACAAGTAACACCCTCCTTCGTCGCCCACTGGAATGCAGCAACACATGAATCCTTGATTTCGTTCAAGTACTGCACACCCTTGGTGACATCGACCAACAAATTGGGGCCAGTGGTATCAGGACCGAAACACCAAATTTTCCTGGCGTCAGTAACATCCCAACCGAAATCGTCAGCGAGCATGCGGGCCCGGATCTTGAAATCGTCACGGGCGTTGATGGTGCCAGCCTCAATTGCTTTCGTGAGCTCCTCATCGAGGGGCATGGCCTTGACATAGAGACGATTGTGCTTGTTCTGCGACTTTGATAGGGCGACGATACTAGACTCGGCTTTGACAGTCTCACGGTAGGGGACGACAGGGTCAGAGATCTTGAGGGGAACACCGGCGTGATCATCTTGCAAATCCTGTAAGGAGTTCGTTAGACGAGAGACAAGTTGCAAAACCCAAACAGATTACCTTCAAGCAAATTTCCAAGTGCAGCTCACCAGCACCAGCGACAATGTGCTCACCAGTTTCCGCAATCCATGCTTGCACGCAAGGATCGGACTTGGAGAGACGCTTGAGACCTTCCACAAGCTTGGGGAGATCAGCCGCATTCTTAACCTCAACTGCGACCTGCACGACGGGAGAGACGGAGAAACGCATAACCCTCATGTTGTGGGCGGTTTCTGAGGTGGTAAGAGTACCGCTCTTGAGCAGGAACTGATCGATACCAACGAGACCAATGATGTTACCGGCAGGGCAATCCTCAATAGGCTCGATGTAACGACCCATCATGAGCACTGTGCGCTGGATTGATTTGACGAAAAGATCGTCCTTCTTTCCAGGCAGGTAATTGGGGCCCTGAATACGGACTTTGGGTCCAGACTTAACTGTGCCGGAGAAGACACGACCGAAAGCGTAGAAACGACCCTTATCGGAGGTGGGCACCATCTTGGAGACGTAGAGAACGAGGGGACCCTTGGGGTCGCAGTCCCTGATACCAATGGCGGACTCGTCGTCCATGGGACCCTCATAAAGAGTCTCAACACGGTAGCGCTGAGCGGTGGCAGGCGAGGGAAGATTGATGACTATCATCTCCAAGAGAGAGTCACCAGCGGGGAGGAACTTGCGCATGATGACCTTAAGCAGGGCCTTGCCTTCCAAATCGCGCTCATCCTGAGCGAGCTTGACGTCAAGCTTTTCGAGCATGGGGCCTATCGAGTCCTTTTTGAAGTTCATGACAGCATCGAAAATCTTGAAGATGGGGTCAAGGACGAACTGGTTGAACGCGCGCTCCAGAGGTTTGCCGTTCGCATCGGTGCCAACGGTGGTCCATTTGCGAGTGGCGGGGTTAAAGTAGTTGTCACCCCAGAGCTTCGCCATCATCTTCTCCTTGTCCACACCGAATTTCTTGGCATATCTGTTGGAGAATTGACGAAGGGTGAAGCCCCATCCGTGAAGACCAGAACCGAAAGCGACGGTTCCCTGATCGGGGTAAACCTGGACATCACCAAGGGCAGCGTCGTGATATGTGGAGACGATGACGTTGACGTTTTCGATAGTACGTTGGAAAGATTGGTAGAGCGACTCTTTGTCCACTTGAAGCTCGAGAAGGGCGCGATCAACTTTGTTGATGATGACGACAGGTTTGATACGTTCTGTCAGAGCTTGACGAAGCACGGTTTCCGTTTGCACGCAAACACCCTCAACACAATCGACGACAACGAGGGCACCGTCAGTAACACGGAGAGCTGCCGTCACTTCGGATGAGAAATCGACGTGACCAGGGGAATCAATCAAATTGATCAAGAATTCGTTGCCTAGTTTGAGAGAAAAAAATTGAGAATGAAAAGACAAAAAAACAATCAAATAAAAGAGAACATACCGATGGTTTTTTGTTTAATGGCGCTGAGATCTTCCTTGTCAACCTCGAAGTACATAGAAATGGCAGTCGACTTGATGGTGATACCACGCTCCTTTTCATCTTCTCTTGTGTCGGTAAAACGCATGTCGCCAGCTTTTGCCGAGGCAATAATTCCGGCCTTGGAGACAAGGGAATCGGTAAGAGTGGACTTTCCGTGATCGACTGCGATGACAATTCAGAAAATGATCCAGATGAGACAGAGGTTAATAAAACTCACCGTGAGCGATAACACTCATGTTACGGATGTTCGTGGGCCTGTCCATGAGCCCACGGACCTGATCTGTTCAATTACGTAGATAAATACAAGTTTTGGCGACGATAGAGGGATGTCGGAAAACTGACCTACTGTGAAGTTACTAAGGAGGATCAAAAACATCGATTAGAACATCGAATGGCGACGGTAAACGGTTGACTTACACCATGGTGTCTGGCTGTTAACGAAAAGAGATGGAAAAAGAGTACGAGGAGAGTATTTTAAACAGTGGGGAGCACACTGTTGACAGTCGAGGATAAGGTTTCAACTGATAAATCTTGTCTTATCGATCTTTTTAGGCTTCACGTGACTCATTTTCTGCCTTTTCCGGTCCCGACCATCGCAAGTCGCATTCGTTTCCGACGAAGGCCAAGGGACTCGAACTCGAGCCAGTCGCCTCATAAACTCGAAACAAGTCGCTTCGTAGCAGCTCCTGATACTGCAGCAAGAATGGCTAATCAACAACTGCCACAGACGTAGCTCCGCATGGACCCCTATCCCACAAACTTGCACTCTTGACTGGTGCAATGATCTTACCTTTGATATTCACTATATCATCGCATGTCAAATAGGCGCGTCACGGCTCTCTCCACTTCTCGTGATCGCCATAGTCATGGACGCATAGATGTTGACCTGGATTCAATTATACCCCGGGATATATTACTACCACATTAGTTCCCAAAAATTCGAAGCGCGATACGCAATATGCTGTAAATTTCCTTGCTGGAGATTTCCGCACGCGAAGTTGGTGTAATATCCCCAAATTACCACTTCAGTTGACCAGTGAAATGTCCGTGTTGTTCCTGAACGCACTGGGTTAGACCTTCGCAAGTCGACAAGAAGAGACAGCTATCGACCAACCTCTTTCGCAATTAACGTTCAGGTTAGGAATCACGTCGCGGAAGGGACTAGTACTTGAAGAAGCAAACGATACTTGGAAATGATATGAGATACCGACCATATCCATCAACTCACGTGTTGTGATTTCGAGTCACATTGGCGTCTGGCTATAATCAAAGCCAGTCGGACTCTCTGTAGCAAAGAAATAAAGTGCTCACCAATGTTGAATCCCCAACTTTTTCCACTCGAAGTGGACCCTCAGACGGGGGAGCCATTCCTTCGTTTACGGCATCATAAATCCATCATCCTCACTCCTACGCGTTGGGATGACGCAGAACAACTTGTGGAATACATGAATGATCCTCGTTTGTATGTGTGGTTGAAGAGCCCACCATTCCCATATCTCCTGGGTAATAAAACTCTTATCTTCAGAGGAATTTTTAACTGAAAAGCCTGCAGAACACGCGGAAAGTTGGTTGGGTAGTATGATCGGCCCTTCAAAAGATATCCTTCAAGAACTGGAAGAAGCAAAGGAAGTTGCGGAGTTGAAGACTGTCGAGGATTGTCTTGTCCACGTCATCCGAGAAGTAATGGAAGATGGGACACAAAAGCCCATAGGAAACGCCCATATGTTCCGATACAAGAACGGCGAGCTTGTATTGTCGGATGGCAGCTGGACGGTGGACTGGGCTGGGAAGGCCAAACGGGAGGAAGAAAACGGAAGTCGCAAAGCTGGCGACCCAGAAATCATATGGAGTTTTGGGGGTTGGTACACCTTTGGTCCATCTTTTGCAAAACACAATTCCTCATGTCCTTGTTGTCTAGACTGGCTCGCACCAAGCCACCACAATCAAGGGATTATGACCGACGTGGTGGAAACCCTGCTGCATGACTGGGGCGTACCAAGGATGGGAGTGCGGCATATGATTGCGGCGGCATTCGAAGGCAACATGGCAAGCGTGAAGACCTTTACAAAGAATGGCTTTGACATGGTATACACGTCAAAAAACCATTTTGAAGTGAAAGGAAAGATGCAGGGGTTGCACGTTCTGGAGTGGAAAGCTGCGGAAAAGTTGGATTAGATTTCGTTTGATTTCAGACCAAAGGCGGTTTCATAGTTTTCTCCTTTGCATTTTGGTTGTATACGGCAAATTTTCTGAGACTAGCCTCGATAGCCAACAACGCTGAAGCGAGACATCTTGGTGAGAGGAGTTGCGTGAGAAAATACGCGACCACTGCCTTTAACGATCTTCGGTTGATCCTCGCTTGAATCCATTTCTTTCCTTGTCATCAACCATGCCACCTCGAGGTAATGAAGGTCTGGATTTTACACCCATCCTCACCCATTATCTCTTTCTCTTCACCTCTGTTCTTTCCATTGTGAGTCAAAGCTTCGTCGTCACGCTTCTTGTTTGCTAAAACACCTCCCTAGCTTGCCTGGTTCATAGCGTTCATCTCTCAGTGTTTTGCTCAAGCACAGCGTGCGTCTTTTCAACTGATTGTCCGAGTATTTCTCTAATTTTTTGAAATAGTACATGGTGGGGTCGGCGTCCTATGGTTCGCAATCTTTCTGCAGCTCGCACTCATCGCCGGTGTCCTGTTGACACTGGCGACCGATTCAATATCCATGCACCGTTTCCAAATATCTACCTTTGGCGCCGTCGCTATCGTCTTCGCCGTAATAGGGGTCAATCAAGGCATTTTCACGGGTGCTGGCTCCCTTGAGGCTATGGCCGCTGGCTGGCTTATCCTCGCCATGTGCGACATCCTCTGGGTCCTCTATTTTACATCGGAAGAAGATTCTCTCGCTCTATACATCTTCAACTCTATGGGCACTGGCGGCCTCACCCCTCCGTCGCGTCGTCGTCGGACACGTACACAATCTTCCATGCACAACGTTCAGACAGGCAATGGATACACAACTAACTATTCCTCCGGCGGTGGGATCGGATCAAACGACGCATATGACCCAGCCAAAGCAGGGAGCGGAGCGTTTGGCAGCACAAACAATGTCATCAGGAGCCAGGGTAGCTTCCAGGGGAGTCTCAACGATGGCATGACGAGGAGTGTTGGAGGCACGGGCGCAGGGAGTATACACAACCAACCAAGCGGTGCAGGCTCTATCGGCGGCGTCGACAATGGGCCTAACTCTCCGCTCATGGCGGGCATCGGAGCGGGAGGGTCCGGCGGAGGATCTGCAACGGAGGTAAACCCCCCAGTTGATGTCTACTCATACAAGGCAAAGGCGCTATATGCTTGTAAGAATCACCTGCGGAATCTCACACTGCCATTCACTGACATCCTTCCAGATGTTGCTAACCCAGACGATCCAAATGAAATATCCTTCCAAAAAGGAGAGATTCTCGACATCGTAGACAAGCAAGGGAAGTGGTGGCAAGCGAAGAAAGGAGATGGAACACTAGGAAGTGAGCGTCGAGCGTCAATTTTCTGTGGTGAATTGCCTCATTGACCCTTTTTGCCCTTCCGCAGTTGCACCTTCCAATTATTTGCAAATAATCTAAAAACGCAACCGTGGTGTATCTCGCACGCGCCCAGTGTTCTCATACTTACGCCTAGCCATCTACGACTATTTACGTCCGCCCCGTCATGCTTTTAATTCCCATGGAGACAACAAGAACTTTTGCACATATAACCCCCTTCCGAATACCGTTTTTCCTTGCTGCATTCTCCTTCTGCTTGGCACGCGTTCTGGATTTTGGTTTATATCTTGTCTCCATTCTGATTTCCCCCCTTCAACAAATTTGTTTTCATGCATATGATTCCTGATACCATCTACGTTTTTTTATATCTATAGCACATTCCACTTGACTCCCAGCTTGTTACTACGAGCATGAACGACGTGGCAACGGGGCACAACTCCTCCAAAACATATACTTATACGATATGTGCTTGTTGTATACCAAACTATCGGTTTTCTCATGTCGTTCTTATGGGGTTAGTTGCGGACCGCTTCGGACAATTATGACTCTGGTCCGAGAAGGTAGATCGCTCACTCGAAACTATCCTCCTGGTCCGGTGTAGAGATACGCATTTCTCGCAAGTTGCAAGTGCTGCAGCCTTATTATCACTTTGCTCACATTGTCACGACATACACGAGCCATGGTCCTATCAGTGTGCCGAAGATGTGCTACCACCATAGTGAACAACGCGCTCGGTATCCAACGAGATACCAGTGATGTTTTATGTGACGCAGACCCCGTAGCACCAAGCTTCGGCGCTGGTGCACCCGATACCCAGCGAGCGAATCTAGACGCAGAAATTGACGTGATGGATCAGCTCATTTTCAAGCTTCGCGTGGAGCGAGCACGACTTTGCAAGAAACGGAACACGCTGTCACCCATATCCCTCTCCCTACCACCCGAGATCCTATCGGAGATATTTCTCTATGCAGGTCTTCCCGACCTTTCCAGCAAATCGGACAACTCCACCGTAGTGCCTCTGCTTCTTGGGAAAGTGTGCACTGCATGGCGACAGATTGCGTGGTCCATGTCCGAACTCTGGTCGAGCATCCATATTCGGGTGTCGAGGAAGCGGTCAGATACACAGGCTGCGCTACTACGCGAATGGCTGGAGCGTTCCGGTCAGCGTCCCCTATCCATTTCCCTGACCTCCGAAAACGACGAACATACTTGGAGGGATGCGCTGACGCCGACTGCAGTCATTTCCGAATTGGCTTCCGTGTGTTACAAGTGGCAGAAGATAGATCTATTCCTGCCAGAGGCGTGGTACGAGTGCCTCAGCAAAATTGGAAATCAGCTCCCGCTCCTCACATCCGTGACGGTGCACCCTTCAGCAAATGAATTCATCCCTCGGCCTATGCATGTGTTCAGCGAAGCCCCTTTGCTTCACGAAGTCTCCTTTTCCCATTACTACCTCCACGATGTCAGTCTACCATGGGGACAGCTAACGAAGCTCAAAGCGAAATGTATATCAACAGACGAATGTCTGGAGGCCATTCAACGAAGCACACAATTGGTCGAGTGCCATTTCGAGGATGTATACCCACCCGAAGATCAATTTCCACTTCCTCCCAGTCCCGTCGTGAATCAGCAGCTGAAAATTCTGCGGGTGGTCCTGAGCACAGGAACGGTGATTGCGCCTCTCCTCGACCGCCTCACTTTGCCTTCCCTCCACAGTCTCGAAATTTCCTCAGCAGAACAATCCGTATGCGAGACGCTCATCACTTTGGTCGAGCGGTCGTCCTGTCCCCTTAAACGGGTTAAACTCTTTGGTGCCACCGTTCTAGAGGAGGACATGATTTCCTTACTCAAAGCTGTACCCACTCTTCAAGAAATGACCTCGCATTGAGCGTAACAACCGTCGTCTTCCACGCAGAGTATCCGATCGTACTTGATTGTACTCAAACGTCGCTGCTCCATGTCTAAGAGCTCGGTCATTCTTAAGGCCAGCCACGATGTTTGGTCGACCTTCACCGCAGGTACAAGCCACCCGTTTGCGCTCTGGAAAAGTGACAGAAACGATACAACGATGCGATGTTCTCGCAATGTACTTACTCACATGGTTCCAGTGGCGTTATTCTTATACGATTCTTACAGGCCCTACACAATTGACGAAGGAAATATAGAGGCATGGCAACCAGCGAACTTTTGAGATCCTGATAAATGTATATTCATGATATTTAGATGCTCTTGTTGTACTACTGCTACACTGGAATTGTATGATACCCTCAAGCGGGTCGAGGATAAGAACTCTTCGAATTAAATAGTCAACATACTCACCATCTCAACGACGTCGTCCACCTCCACCACTGCCAAGAACAACAAGCTTAGCGCCCCGCTTCTTCCTCCCACCAGTAGCGCTCTCAAGCTCATGCCATGCTTCATCCATGTCCCACTGCTCAACCGTTGTCGCACTCACCCCACGATGGGACCCAGAGGCTGGCCGACCAGCCTGTGAAGGCGTCGAATGCAGAGCAGACGCAAAACTTCGTGCACCCCATGCACCCGTCACAGGCGGAACCGAAACTGGTTCAGGTTGCACTACGACAACCGAAGGCCCCTCCAATGCTGAAAAGTCCTCTATCGGGTATTCCACTGGCTCGAGTGGAGTAGATGTCCAAGCAGCGGAAGAAACAGCAGAGTTATGCTTCTCCCGTTCCCTCTCCTCAGCCCTCGTACGCGCACGATCGTCCTTCCTGCCCTTCTCCTTGCGTCTTGCGATACGCATCTTCAATGGACCTTCGAAGTTCTTCAAGCCCTCTGAACCCACGACGCCCTCAAGATCAGCTTCAATGAACACGACATCGGCGCTTTCCGGCATGTGTGCGAGGTATTTGCACCGCTTGCGGAGATCGTCGTTGACGGTGCCCTCCGAGAGACTCTCTACTCGGATGGTTATGGAGTCGGGAAAAGATTGATAACCGCCAAAGTGCGACAGTAGGATCTTGATGTCTAAGGGGTGAAGAAAGATAGGAAGGCCGGATGCTGCTTGATAATAGTAGTAAGTTGATGTTGTTGGTGGTGGTGGATTGAGGTTGCGACGCTGTTTGGGCGGATTGTTACGGCCTTGCAAAGTTCTTGGGTTACTTTCCTTTGGTGAAGCTGCTGCAGGAGTGGGAATCGGAGTGCTACCCCCCGACCTAATGGAAAGAAGTTCATGGGGTACCTCTGAGAGGGGTGGATGAGCGCGAGCTGCTTCTTCCTCCTTTTGGCGACGAGAATGGAATGACAAGCGTTCCTCAATTTCCTGTTGCCCACGCCGGGCTTTCTCGATCTGCTCTTTCAGTGCTGAGGTTTCGAGCACGGCAGCCTTCGCAATTTGATTCCGGACTTTCTGTTCCGCACCATCAATGAAGGATACACCTAGATCATCGTTCATTTCGACAAGCAGCCTGCGCTCCGAAGCAAGTTCGTCGAGGTTTCTTGTCAAGTCAGAGATGAGATACGCTGTTGTCGCAAGCATGAACTTTGAAAAGCTGAAGACATCAGGAAGAAAATGGAATGGGGCTTGGTGAGGAGGAAGCAGGTCAGAAGGCCAGGTGGGCGAGCGTGGCAAAGCTAAGGTGGTAATCTGAGGACGCTCAATGAGCCTCATTCGTAGTGATGAGCCTGCGCGGGGAACAGCCTCAAAGGTGTTATCTAGAGTCGAAGAGGAGGACGAAGCCTCCGCGCAAGGCTGGTCGATATCTTCGTCTACCTGAGTTGGGCCGTCGTACCACTTGACAGTCTTCAACTGTCGTTCGTTGACAGAGTCAAAGCATATCGGGCATCGCGCCCACTTGTTATCAGATGTACTCAAGTAGTGCAAAATGCAAGAGAAGCAGAAGACCTGTGTCCATGCCCTAGCCAATCAGACTTTGGACAGAGAGAGACGAATTTCACTGACATGACCACATTTAGTCATGCGGGCTGCAGTGGGGGGAGAGAGGCATATTGGGCATGTTGTAAGCCCCTCTCCCTGGCCAGACGAATCTCCTGTTGCAATGGCAGAGGCCAGCGCGGAGGAGCGAGGGATGATAACCTGAAGAATATCCTGCCACTGGAAGAAGCTGCAAAAAGATAAGATGAATATAGCAAGATGACCCGGATTGAAATGTACGTGCATGTCTGGGTCTGCAAAATGCACGGTGTAATCCCCGTTGGGGTTCATGACGAACCGATACTGTGCATTGACGAACCCTACGCATGGGTGTTAGTTGAGATCGGTGATGATAGGGAAAAACACATACGCTCCTTATTCCATACACCTTGGGAAGTACCTGACTTCCTGCTCCTCCTCGGGATGTTGGTCAGAGGCCTTGTCTGCCGTGGAGGAAGGGTGAAGTTTAAAAGATGATTCAAGTTGACAGATTGGTTTGCGGCCATCTTGGAAACACGACTTGGGGTGTTTGGTTGCAGGATAGGAGTGCTCGTCATTGGATACGATGATGGCGGCAACGAGCGTACGATGTGCAATGGCTCGCTCCCCTTGGTGGGAAGCGTTGGGGAAGCCAACGACCGATGTCATGACCATGACCTTGACTATTCAAGGTGACTCAAAGTCACACGTGCACGGGTCCGCGCGTAATCCAGACTACCATGGCAAAAAAGTCACTCAATCCTGCAGACTCTTTCCGTGAGTACACCCTTTTCAGACCCGTATCAACGCTCACAGAAATTATCAGGGAAGGCGCAGCGTAAAAAGGAATTGAAAAAGGCAAGAACTCTTCACTATCGCAAGCCATCATCGCCATAACATTCATCTTTGTAGTAGAATAAGGCCGAACGTTCTAAAGCGCGAGATTTTTCTCTCGTTAAGAAGGATACTCATGGTATGCAACTCCAGTGGAATATACACGTGTCCTCAACTTGTCACAGACCTCGAAGACGAAATCGAGCGGCTGGAAGGCGCTGCAAAGACGTCCAACGCCGACCCGGATAAATTAGCGGAACTCAAAGCTGAACTAGAAAAGATCAACAGAAAGAAAGCAGAATATGTTGCTGAGCATCCAGAACAGCGACGTCTCGTCTATCGACCTCGCAGAAAAGAAGGAGAGAAGGAGGAGGAGATAGTCTTGCCAACCAGAAGGTTGTTCCGCAAGAACGGGCTTCCCCGACATCCAGAGCGAAGTATCTACTATGACCCTGTGATGAACAAGTTCGGTGTCGCTCCTCCTGGGATGCCCTACATGGAAAGGCGTGAGTTCAGCCCTGCTGTTTGCCTTCGTGAGCCTAACTCTCCCGAAATGCAGCTCTTTTACCAGGTGAAGTTGACAGCGACGAAGAGATGGAAGAAGGTATACCTCCAGATTCCCCGTTTTTACAAAAGCTCATGCTTCGTGCAGACGAGGATGATATTCCAATGCCAGAAGGCCTTCCACCGGGGTCAGAATTGGTTACTGACGACGACGATATTCCCATGCCAAACGGTCCACCCCCAGGACACAATACAGTCGAAGGTTGGTTAGATGCTCCGATTAAAAGTTCTGCAATTTCACCGCCTTCCAGAACTACCACATCTACCACCCAATATGGCCGCACCCCCAGCCCCATCAGTCAACAGTCTTCCGCCCCCGCCTCCACCCCCTGGATATCCGCCCAACCTTTCACCATTCGGTATGCCTTTGGGAAGTTCACTCCCTCCACCACCGCCAGGCGGCTTTCCTCCCAACGGCTCGTCACTACCACCCCTGCTGCCAGGTTCCACAGTTGGACACTTTCCTCCTCCACCCCCGAATTGGCCTGTCAACTTCCCCCCTCCGCCACCTCCAGGATATCCAGCAATGGTACCTCCTGGCTTCCCACAGTTTTCAAATTTCCCCCCTCCTCCTCCATTTAATCCAAACTCAATGCCACCTCCTCCACCAGGTTTCTTTCCCCGACGTACTCAGTCGTCATCCTCAGTGCAAGATCCACTTTCTTCTATCCCCCATCAAACCTTCCAGGCACATCGAGCCACTCAATTGGCCGCTCCACATCCCTCTTTGCCTCCAAAACCTACGAGTAATACACAAACACCTCCTCAACCACAAGCATCTGAAGCGGAGCTTGCCGCTGCAACTGTGTTTGCTGCTCCGCAACTACGAGACTTCAAGAAAGAGGCGACGGCATTCGTACCCACAACGGTCAAACGCAAAAAGGCTGCGGCTGCGAGTACTCCATCTTCGGGTGTGAATGCCGCGCCGTCGCTTGGTGAACCGGCGAATGATGCGGAGATGAATGTGGATGCAAGGCCTGATCTGCTGAGTACGTTGAAGAACCAGTTTGGGCCCTCTCCCGGTTCACAGAAAGCCTCAACGAAACAAGACAAGGTGGATTCAAAGCGAAAGGATGATTACGATCGATTCGTTGAAGAGATGGGTGATATTCTGTAGCAGATATGTAGATATCGATGTTGAACCATGTTTTGTCAGTATGAACGAATTGGCGGTCCGAGTGCGACAAATGGAAGCGAGGCTTGCCCCAAGTCGCCTCGAGGCATCTCCTTTCCCCTTCTATAACTACGTCTCGGATTTGCATTCGGGACTTGAAGTGGTCCTCCTCTTCAAACTGGATTGATGAGCTCCAGCCAGACTATTCTACTTCGACCACGGCCCCTCGCCAAGTTTTCCGGTGCCTTCCTTCTACTACCTCTGCTACCCCACCCCAAGCCGTTGAGACCTCTCCCGGCTGAACTATGGTCTCAGATATTTGCCTACGCCCTGGCTTCTGAGGAAGCCAAGTGGTCATGGTCTCTTCTGAGAGTGTGCAAAGGATTCAAGGTCTGATATATTTGCATTTCTCCTTCAACCTCATTCAACAAATTTTAACACCTCAACTGCACACAGGAAGTCGTACTCCCGCTGATATATTCCAATATCTGCCTTGATCAAGTCTCAACCTTACAACAGTTTCATGATCTGCTACACAATGCGGACCAAAAATGGGATTCCATTCGACGAATACCCTACTCAACGCCAGGCCGCTGGGTACAGGTCCTAGACCTCTCCAGTATTGCTTTCACCGGGCAACCCCAGGCTCTTCTTCTTGACTCGGTCCTGGCGCGTTTATTTACAGTGCTACCCTTCCTCTCTACCCTCTACGTCAATCCTTCATTCGTGCTCAGCCGTAGGGTTCTATCCTCACTCGCTGACCGTGAAGGAGCAACCAATATCCGCATACTTGGAGGGCTTAGCTACGTCCCTCCACCTTCCCCTACTCCCAGTGATGATCCATTTGTCCAGCTGCTTCGGTGCTGTCCCAACTTGGAGGAGTTGGAAATCGTTGGACAAGGCTTGGACCCCGCTGAGCTGGAATTCAATTTTCATGGGTTACAGTTACCTCCAATGGACTACTTCCGGCCGATTCGCCTACCTAACCTGCGTATATTATCTCTGGTTTCCATGCACGCCTCTCCCCTCATGCTTGCCTTACTCCACTCTCCTCTACCATCTCTTCAAAAACTTACAGTTACCCCTTATGATGACGTACCATATCCCGCATCTCTCGTTACCCACCTGATTTCTACTCATGGAGAGAACCTCCGGTCTCTCATTCTTTTCGCACCTAAATCATGGCCAGCACGAAACCACCCTTCGCCGCATAATGTTATGGATTATACCCCTAACCTTCACCACCTCTCCCTCGAGAATCCTCTCCCGAATATCTCCTTACAGGAGAATCATGCATTACAAATCCTCTCCATCCCTCGGCCCAAGGCTGATTTCTGGAGAGTGTTGGAAAGGGCACTACGCCACTTACCCAATCTCGCAGTTCTTCGTGCGAGGGATGTTCGGTGGTTGAGAAAAGGAATGGGGTCTATGGCCCAAGAAGCTGGTGTTCAAGGGGAGATGAAGGAGTGGCGGAGAAGACTTAGGAGATGGGGAATACGCCTGCTTGACGCTGACTGGAATGAGTCGGAGAATGAGTGAGATATACTCCTGACGTGTACCATCATGCCACATCTACGGTTCTAGCCTCTATTAAAAAAAGACTATCCCCACTCGCCAGCACGATGTGATGAGTAGCTTATATCAAAGTATAAAATGTCTATTCCTTGGGTATCGAGAGGAATCCCCGAAGACGGTCGACGAGCATATCCCAGCAAACATCTTTCTCACTCGTCGCAGCGTTTTGCGCCAGCCCTTCTAGAGGGAATCCCCCAGCTGTCGTCTTTTTAGATCCGAAACCCACTCCAGAACAATCGCAAAGAATGTCCATCAGCCTACGACGGCGTTTGTCTTCCCTCCAGAATTATTGGCAGAGAACGATATTACCGAACTTTACGTCATTCGATACTTCGCAGCAAACGGCATCGAAGTATCCCTTTGTGGGCATGCTACGCAGTGATGAGTCGATTGGTATATCTCGATCCGGATCGCCGATACCCGCAGGCTTCTTTTTGAAACCGCGGTAGACGGAGTTGCATCCTCCTTTGAAGAAGCATCGTCAATTCGTAGATAACCGCGAAATAATAATGAAAATAGCTAGTTATTCAATACATAGGCAAGAGGTATAACATCGTTGTAAAGACACTGATAAGTGTTTCGGACTCTGCCGAGGTATTACATAAGTCTGAAGTCACGCATTCCGTGCCCCTTCCGTATGTTTTCCGACGCGCCATACCAGTTCAACTGACGCTCCTCCATCCTAAGTGAACGGGAACACAGGAAGATGCAAAGGTCGACGTCTGAGGTTCCCATGTACACAATAACATGTATGTCTTTCAAAATTTCGGAGGAAATTGTTACTACGAACATTGCTGACCGTCAGACAGCCCTACTACGGCCATGGCCATCGATGGGGGGTTGCCTTTGCGATGGACCCTAGTTGCCGCACTAGATCTTACTATCTCGTAGGGGCCTTCACGCATTTGAGGTGGTGCGCATAAGGACGGGCAATCCACGTCATCGATTTCGACATAATCAGGTGGACCCGTAAATCTTGGTGGGAACGAAACTCGAATACGACGGAAACCGAATGCTGGAACGGCTGTATTTTGTGAGTTACAGTATTGCTATACTATGCAATATAGGGAATACTCATGACGCGAGGTTTGCCAGCTGAGGCGCATCCGGACATCAAAAAGCCATTGAACTAATTAAATTTTTTTTCTGGGGGAGGGGGCAAAAGCTCGCGGTTCGTCCTTGCAACTACGTCTACTGATCAACTGATGCCTTTCTTAGATGTGCTGAGTCGCCTCTCTGCGAGGCCTGCGAACAAGCCAACAAAATGGTCGAACACCACTTGCAGGAGTGTCCAACATACGAAAACCATTGCAATGTATTCCGAGCAGCAGTCCACCGGAGAATGGATTCGATTTCTAAGGTCTTATGGGATCCAAAGATGCTTTCCCGGCTGTTCGAATACATCGCAAGATAAAGCATTTCGCTGACCAGTGCGGCGACCTCGCTTAACCCTAGTGCTTTCTCCTCTCCTCCCCCGCTCCTCCCGAATTCCCCTTCCCTTCTCCCCCTTCCTTTCTTCCCTTCTCTATCTTTCTTATTTATTTGTCCGCTTCGTACGTTACTAGCATCTATTCTATTCTAAATGGCCACCGCTGCCATATTATTATTGCCCTACGCACTGCACCTGCAGCCCACCTTTTCGGATTAGCAGACCCCTCGCATATTGGATAGACTTGCACGTAAACAGTTGTCGTATGTAAGTTCCAACATACGCCCCAATGAATAGAAGAAAAAAACTGTTGTCTTTCAAAGCACGGCCCAAGGATAAACATACCGGGAGTTCATTTCAATTTTGCATCTCCAGCCCCGAGAGTCTTACTCCGCTGGATGCCTGGAAGGCCTCTCCACCGAGCTCAAATGGTAACGAGCAGTCCCATCGTGAAATCAATCGCGACAGTGTTAATTTAACCATCCTGCGTGCAATTATCCGCGGGTGGCAAGACCACAGTGCTTTGCGCAGCCTTGAACTCCATTCCCATCAAGGTAGACAGTCTATACACTGGATATGACATCAACCCATTTTTATAAATTCAGGCGCTCCGTCAACTGAGCAGATTTGTTTTCCTGACCTACCCGTTAGCTTCAAGCTTATCCCTCTTCAAGTCTGAGTTCAGCATCGTACCGCACGTCAAGAACCAGACCTCACATTAGCTGTATAAAATGGTGAGTTTGGCAATCTTTCCAACAATTTCCTACTCACTGTTTATCCAGATATAGGTAGTCCCCCTACCGATCCATCAACGCTGTCATCAGAGCTAGCATACAAGGCCAGATGGGACTTTTCTGCCACATTCCAGCAGAATCAATGGCAGGTGAAATGGCGAACCTAAGCTATGGGACGAACCATCTTACAGAGAGGTCGTTCTTGGGGCAATTCATAAATGAGAGTGGGCAAGATCGTGAGCCCGAGATTTGGGCTAAGCACATTGACTTTGAACCATCATGTGCTAAGGGCAATTTGAGTCAGAACACGGGTGTTGGAACTGACTGCGTGCAAGATGACAAGACCAAAAGTTGGACTAAGGTCGTTGTTGTCGAACCATCGCATGCCGTGGAACAGTACCCATCCAGCTGTTATTCCGAGCTAGCGGGGGCTTTGGAGATGTCGTCCAACACTGCACGGCTAGTCTCCGGGCATGGACCAAGCACAAAACCTATATTCGACCTATTAGCACAGAAAACCCTCATCGCCGTCCAACATACCTTTTCCGGAGACACAGAAACCTCTTTCATTCCCTATAATCCTTGAGCACACAATTACTAGTAGCGCAATGAAGGACGCTCTGTGTGAGTCAATGATAAACTATTGTCATTATGAATAGCTAACGATTTACAAGATCCTCGCAAGCACATAGTTTAGCATATGGTACTGGAAGAACATGTCGTTAGGAGATGAAGAGACAAAAATGAAGCTGATAGACACACACAAGTTACAACATATCTAGGAGCCGCAGGAACTCATGTGGCTGTGACGATAGGGCTTCACAATGTAATCCATACCATCTCGTGTTTACAGACAGCGCAGCTCCCGCTGAATCGTTAGCGCCGACAGGATTATGCTGATCAGATGTTGCGAGACATCATACATCACACGTGTTTGGTTTGAATGTAGAGAAACAAACAATAGCGGTAAATAATAATATTACAATAATGATAATGTTCTAACTTCTCGTTAAGTTCTTAGCTAGGTATCTGCTTCTGCGACTTCTACAGAGCAGGCTGCAACTCCGGCTACCGCGCTTTCAAAAAGAAGGCAGAAGGTATCGGCGATCCGGATCGAGATATACCAATCGACCTATAACTCCATGCTACGTAGCCTACGTTGGCCTTGGCCAAGGTCTCCTTTCTCAATCAGGAATGGCTTCGATAAGCGTGCTTCAGTTTTGTACGCACATGGAGGGGATTGTGGCAGCTAGGAGAGTTGAGGATGGACGCGTCGAGATTGAGTTCCCTACGGGCACCACAACGGAGCTATCTCAGGAGGAGAAATCCAGAATAACTCCGTTGATCGACAAGGCTTTTGGACGGGAGGTTGTCATCAACTATCTAGGTGCCAGTGGGCCTCCCTACGAGCATGGTAAGATGTGCACACATTGGGTTTATCCTGCTGTCGAATTTGTTAGCATAGCGCTCCTTCTCATTGAGCTGGACGAAGAAGAGAACCTTGAAGAATGTCAAGTGGACGTAGAAGCGTTTGTCAGTCCCAGTCAATGTAATTCAAACAATCTGACTTTTATTCAGCGCAACACTGGCTACGAAATAAATGCCGTTACAACGACGTCTTCGAGCGAAAATGAAGCCCTTGGTTCCCGTATTTTTTCTTCAACGATGATTTTGAATGGCGAGGACGAGGTCTGTGGCACTGCGCACTGCGTAATGGGCCTTATTGGTGCCAAAAGCAAGGGGTTCCATCTGGGGAAAGCGTTTAAGCAAAGCAGGTCAGCCCCCGAGGTGGTGACTTGATATTGAGCTTGGATGAGGAGGCGAAGCGCATGAAGTTGGTTGGAGAGGCTGCCATCACCGGCGTGGGAGATCTATGTTTTTAGAAATTGATGAGGCTCTTTGCTCCCGCCAGTGGACATCCATATCTTGACACATACTTAGCGTATAGTAGTTCCTCTCCATTTCTTGTCAGTGTTTATCCCACTTTCGCCTTTCTTTGTAGTTTTCATGTCGATGCCAAGCTTCTCTTTTCCACTTATGTCTTCGCGCACTGCCATCGTGGATTAAGTACCTTGACGCTCATTGTTTGTGTGATTCTTGTTAAATAACGAGTGAGGTCGTATGTAGTCTTCCGGTATCAGTGGGAGGGGTCGACAGTGATGCATTGATGCTCCGCCATAACCGATGTATATCATTCCGGATCCACCATCTTCAGAATTTGATGTGATGAGTAAGGCCAAAAAATGACTCGAACACCTCTTTTCTTAAAAGCAAGGGCTAAGGAGTAGGATAAGCCTCACAAACAAGAACATGTCGAACCAAGCTTCCTTCTCGTTAGTCGCAGCGTTTTCCACTAGCCCCTTCGGCGGGAACCCCGCAGCCGTCGTCTTTTTAGATCCAAAAAACACTCCAGAAAACACAATGGCTGGGATCGCGAGGAACGTCAACCAGCCCATGACGGCGTTCATTTCGCCATCCCAGTTATCGGCAGAGAACGATACGACTGCGGGTTATGACATCCGATACTTCGCAGCAAACGGCGTTGAAGTATCCCTCTGCGGACACGCGACACTGGCCAGCGCAAAGGTTCTCTTTTCTCAAACGGAGATGGCGTCGATAAGCATGATTCAGTTTCATACGCCAACAGAGGGAGTTGTAGCGGCTAAGAAGGTCGACGGTGGGTTGGTCGAGATTGAGTTTCCTACAGGGACCACAACAGAGTTATCTGAGGAACAAAAATCCAGAATAATTCCGTTGATCAACAAGGCTTTTGGACGGGAAGTTGCCATCAATTACCTGGGTGCCAGCGGACCTCCCTACGAGCATGGTGAGGTGATCACAAGGTGGATTTATCCTGTCGCTGAATTTATCATCACAGCGCTCCTGATTGAGCTGGATGAAAAAGAGAACCTTGCAGAATGTAAAGTGGATGCAGAAGCATTTGTCAGTTTGATGTCAGTGTTTCAGCGTAAACAAACTGACCTCTGCACAGCGCGACACTGGCTACATCATAAACACCGTCACCACAGCGTCCTGGAGTGGAAATGAAACCTTTGTCTCTCGGATGTTTTCTCCAACAATGATTCCTGGTGGCGAGGACCCCGTTTGTGGCTCTGCGCACTGTGTATTGACCCCTTATTGGTACCAAAAGCAACGGATCGCATCCGGTCAGAGCATTAAGGCAAAGCAGGTCAGCGCTAGGGGTGGTGACTTGCTGTTGACTTGGGATGAGACTGCGAAATCCGTCAAGTTGGTAGGAGAGTCTATAGTTATCGGGGTGGGAGATTTGTATTTTTAGATTTGACACAACGCGGCCACGTGATGCTACATTTTATCTTCTACCATCACGTCGCGACTGAATCAAGTGGCCTGCCGCGTTGACTTTGACATGCCACAGAGTTTGTGGCTTGACGGTGGCCCGCACTTTGGCCCAACACGAGCGACGCCGCTTTGACTGGCCCATTGTTCAGCTATCTATATAAGCGACCTTGTTGCCCACTTTTCTAGCTCATCCCACTTTTCAGTTTTCTTTTTCCAAGCAATTTTTATGGCTACCCTCAAACTTCGCTGGGATCGCTCTCATACCTATACTCTGTGGTCGTGGTCGGCCGGATCCGAACATAAGACTGCGGAAGTCGTCAAGCGCATCAGCTCGACCATCCACACTGCTCGCCTTGGCCTTCGCCTAGAGGCACCTTCCGAGGTCGTGATTATTAAGCTTGCCCGTGGACAAAGTGCTTTCGAAAAGCTTGCTCGGGAAGCTAATATCTACACAAACGAGCTGCGGCATATGCAGGGCACCGTCGTACCTAAATTCTACGGACTTTACAAGGGGAAAGTCGACGGCATCGATTTAGGCTGTATGGTCCTCGAGTACTGCTCTGGTCTGCCAATATGGGACCCCCGAGAATTCAAGTGAGTCTCTTGTGGCCTTGCCCGCTGCCACACTGAGCTAACGTTTCCAAGCCGACAAGTTATGATTGCCTCGTGCAAGATTCATCAAGCTGGTTTGCTTCATGGGGATCTAATGAATGGGCGACATATCATCAGAATGGGTACCAGCGTTCGCATCATCGATTTCTCCTCAGCTATTCGACACGCCTGCACCAACAGTGTCCCGACACTACTGGGTCCGAGTTCCTCGAGCGATCGACCGGGACCCACCTGTTGCCCGGAGCTCGTCAATTTGGAAAGGACTTATGGGATCATGACCGATGCACCCACCTATTCCGAAGCATCAATCGCCATGGCACGATTCTGGTGTTCATGAATCTTCAAGGACCCCTCATACAACGACTGTATTATCATCTACTTTACATGAGACACATTTATCTGGAGCTTCGACGCATTTGTACTAGTATCAGCAACGCATTATGATTTCACGTTTTCAACGTAAGGTTGATAGGCCCGTTACGTAAGTCTCTTGAACGCTGTACTTAATACTGAGAATTTACGCGGATTCGGTCACGTGCCTTTGGGATTCCACCTCTTCTTTGTTTGCGTCCCCGCCCTGCAGCCAAACAGCCGCGCCTCGGGGTGCCCTCTCGTCGTCGTCGACGCTGCCCGCCCTCTTCCTGCCCTCTTACCTCGTCGACGAAGGGCGCGGCGTGCGGACCTGGTCTGCTCCTTGGTTTGGGAGCTTGAAACCGAGGAGACCCTGGGCTGGATTCTTCAATCTGCCCCCTTTTGTTTTTTTGTAGTTAAATAATAACATGTGTTGTACTTCGACATCAATCAATCAATCAGAACAGGACGCGCGCCTCCTTTCCGCAATGTGCCCTCTTTCTTTTCATCCCCCTGCTTCCTCATGTTGTCGTTTCAGCCCTTTGGTGAGTCCGCCAACCTTGGTGAACTTGATTTGCCGCTTGAACGACAGCTAAATTAGCTGAATGCTGAACAGCTGCGGGGGGTGTTGGCGGCCGTCTCTGTAACTTTATGGGATCAAACCTGGGCCCAAGTTACAGAGCTGTTCGTCAACATCGCCCTTATTCCCTGGATGCATGTGCTGCTTTTTGAAATCATGATTTAGATTTGATCTGAATCTCATTCTTCCATAAATAATGATCAAGCTTGACACAAAAGCTGGATGAGCTGATTATTTTATGATACAGATTGTAGTCGAGCAAGGGATGGATAGTAGATACAACGTTATTAATGGGAAACCAACCTACCGTAAGTGTTTAAAAATCGAAATATATGTGTACGCTGACCATTGTCTGAATCTGTGAAGATGCTCGATAATGCCACTTGAATCAAGTAGATGGCGTGGGGCTGCTGCTTGAGCGCTCCTCGTATGTCCCGTTCTTGCTGCAGCGTCGCCGGCCATGCCTGCCGCGGATGGCATCAACCAGTGCAGCAACACTCTTTATGGCGACTGGGTATGCCGATAGGAACGACTCATCATCCCGACCAAACCTGGCATGGCGAGGAGGTGAGTATGGGCATACTGTGGACAAACGACTGCTTGATCACCTTGTGTACTCCTTAGCAATCGTCTCCCTCTCCCCTCTTTTAGTACCATGAATCAATCGCATTCTTCCCGTGTACCAACTGGAAGGCCAATCCTTCAAGGGAGGAACACCTTGTGATGGAACACCCTCGTCCCACTGCTCGACCGCTTGTCGCCAAGCTTGCGGCCCTCTGCGGAGGTTTGGGATCAGGGCTCCCATGATTGGATATGGTGCAGGACGTTCCTTTGCGCGGGGGTGCTTCTTTGCATAAGAACTTGAAGACGATACAGGTGCGTCATTCTCGTTAGAGTTGTTGTTCAATGGCCGCGGCCTCATTGGTTCTGCTTGTACCGCAGTCTCACATGCGCGAGGAGCCGTGACTTGTCCATGTTCTGATGCGCAGCATTCTGGGGATGGTGCAGTAAGCGGCGAGTGGGCTTTGATCGCATTCAGCAGTGCCTCGCCCATGAGATTCATGTCGCCCAGAGTTACGTGCCGAGTAAGTTGGTGTTCACCCATGAAACTCTGCTCTGTATCCAACCGTGTGGGACACAGCGCGTCGCAATAGCTCTTTTCATAGCTTTGAAGAGAGTCAATGAGGTATTTCATTAGAGTATCAACCTAGGAAATTCTGACATTTAGCCTTTAAACTGTAGCGGCGTACGCCAATAATTCTATGGCTCACCTGCTCGCCCTCAGCCCACCCGCCCCACCACCGAATGATTGTCAGGGACCACCGCTTCCCAACTGGTGCATGAACAAACCTATATTGTGCTCCGCCACGCCTGAGACAGTGAGTTGTGAAGTTTTTTGCCAGGCCTGCGCCCTGACAGAATTCCGTAAGGAGGCACTGCACCTGGTCATGGGAAAGTGCTTTCTTTGGATGGAGGATGCCATTCGGTGCGATGTAAGGGAAGACATAATCATCGTCTTCAACCGTTCGCCCGATCTTGTGTTCAAGATGGGCTACCCACACAGGAAGTCGAGAAAACATGTCGAGCTCACTCAAGTCCTGCTTGTAGATATGGTACGTGTTGCCTTTCATAGTTGTAGATGAGACTTGGCTTATGATTTGTTTGGATTTGTAGAAATGGCTCACTCTCAAGAGGGCCGTCCCATCCTTGCTTGTTCTGCCAGCCCTTTCGGTTTTCAAGGAACACGGAGAAGAAGGGATGAGACAAAGGTGCAGGGCCATTACAGCCAAAGATGATGTCTCGGAACTGGAGATTGCACAACTCAAAGTTCCTAGTGAAATCACATCGGTAAGGCTATATATTACAAAGTCAATGCGATAGAAACTTACCGGGTCCATAGAGTATACCCGCTACACAAGAAAGCCTCCATCTCAAGATGCTTGGCCACCAATCTTGCACGGTCATGGTCATCAAGGGAAGTGTCAACCTTCATTTCTGCACGTCGCTTTTCAGACCACTCCATCACAGCTCGGAGCTCCTCGATTTTCATTGCCTCAGCATGGTGGCGTCCGGCAGCGGCACCCTTTACGCCGCTTTTATTTTTGATTACCTTTATCAAGCTTTGCACGACTGGTGCTCGCGCCGGGCACCCTGTTAGCTTCTTATTTTCTTCATCATATACATAATCACCAGAATACTTGGTCCCATCCCTGGCTCCCAGTTATCTTTGCAATGTAAGAGCAGGTTGGAGTATGGACACGTACCAATGGTCCCACAAATCACAAAACGCGCCATGAATTCCCCATGCTGTGCTCAGACCAAGGTCCTCTGTGCAGCACTTTTGGACCAGGAAGTACTCGAGAGCCGTGGCGGAGAGCTCGTTTGGGGGGCCATCAAATGCGCGCGCAAGTATGTCAAGGTCGATTTCATCATCATTTGAACCATTTAACATGGGCTCGCCTGACTCCCTCTCCCTCCTCTTTTCCTCAACAACATCCGCAAGAAACTGTCGTCCGGCCTTGACATATCCTTGATATTTTCGGCGTGTACGTGCGGGGCGGCCATAAGTATCTCGATTGACTGCACTCTGTTTCTGAAGCGTCTCGAGCTTTGCTGCCGCAACTTTTGTCTTTTTCTTTCCTGGTGCTTTGTTCTTCTTGCCAGTTGTACTTGGTTGTCTTGCCATGTAGCTCTAGATGGTGTTCTGAGAATAAGAGAGGTCCGTTGCAAGTATTGCGTTTCAGTATAACGGAGGCATTTATTTAAATTGTGGACCTACAACTTTACCATCATTCCCTCATTTCGAGCAGGACAGAGCCGAAAATGGATACTAGATGATTTTTGAAGCACGTACACAGTACTAGAAATACAAGGTAGCTAGAATCAATACATGAGATAAAAAATACACTAATGGGAAGCAACAATCCCGAAGCAAATTATGTGCTAGAGTGTATCATCCATCATTGTAAGGTCAATGAAAGATGGACCTCTAGTTGATGTGTCGATGTCAGGACCATGGGCAGAAGTATCACCCGTTAGATCGAAAAAACCAAGAAATACTCGGGGGCGATCAAATGAGGTTGGTGAGGGTGTGGAATTGGTGTAGCTGGTTTCAGGCGGCAAATTGGAGACAGCGAGGCCCATTGGAGGGATGCTGTGTTGCGGTGTTGGAGGGCTGATGTGGCTCGGCCCTGCTGCAGATGTGTTGGCCACTGCTACGAGGTCCACGCGCTCGAGGAAAGTTGGTGTTTGGTGAGACGATGTCGCCGGAGGACTTTCTTGGAGAATCTGGGTTAATAAAATCAATTAGGTTTGTTGCAAGAAGGAACGTCATGATGACTTACAGGAGATGGTGAAGCTGAGAGCTCAACGCGCTTGAGTGATTTCTTTGGTAACGTTGGAAGGCGATGGTCCACGATCGAAGCCGGAACCTTAATAGAGATGTGACCAGTGTGTCGGGGAGCTGGTTCACCAATGCCCGACGCCGCAGAAGCGAGGAGTGAGTGGAGGGTGACATCAACACTATAGACCTTAATGCTGGTCGCAAGTAGTCGTCCGGGTCTAGCGTTTGTGATCCTAAGAAAGGAACACATTCCCGGTGGATTATCAAAGACAATCCCATCTTCTATGTGTTGGCGGAGCACCTCGTACTCGTCCACTGGCTAAAAAAACACTTGTAAGCTGAATTGGTCAGTTTGGGGATGGGACCCACCTCCATCAGTCGGCGAACACAGATACCATCCCAAATTCGAGTGCGGAATTTTTTACTAATGGTGTCAGACGTACGCCACCTGAAGTACTGCTTGCAGAGCCGTGCAATTCGCGGTAAGTCGGGCACACGTGGAACCCATGACTGGCTTGCATTGGGTGGTCCGCCGAGGGATCTTGATGTTAGGGGCACAGCATACTTCATAAGAACACCTATTTGTGGAAAAGTGTCGACTGCTACAGCAACAGCCAACTTCCCAATCTTCAACAACTCAGCATGGAGATCAGCCCGCCACCCAACCATAAATGAAACGAGATCATCTCGTGAAAGTGACTGAGCGGCGTTGAGCAAGCTATCGCCGAGCCCAGTTCCCATTAGTTTTTGTGCGGTAACCTTCCCGCAACCTTTGAGGCCAACCTGGTTAAACAATGTCAAGCAGATACTTCAGCTTCATTGGTTCACGTACACTGTCATAGTCGCCCCCACATAGCAAGGCGTACAACACCATATCACCCTGAGTGAGGGATACGGAAGGGGTAGAGTGGATCGCGGTGGACGTGTAGATCTTGATTGTATCGCCATCCCATTTGATCTTTTCTCCCTTGAGGTGAGGTCTGCCGATATGTGTGAGCATCCTTTAGCTGAATATCAATGGAAAAGAACCTACTTGCGAATGACCACCTGCGCGCCAAACACGAGCGCATCTCCATCTTCTGTCATCACAGCATCCAGGATGCCAATGCTGTTGAGATATGCAAGCTCCGCCTCTGCCTCTCCCGGAGCCTATTGATCTTTTTGTTTAGTTGATACACTCCACCCTATGAAAAGACATAAATACCCGGTGAGTTCCAAACCCAAAGGCATCTGCTATCTCTTTAGTTGGATCCTCAGCCCAGTGCTCAGTGGTCAAGACATTGACACCTCGTTTTCGAGACGGTCGGCCAGGCCCATCAAACACCAAAACGATGGTGAACGGTAAACGGAGCAGTCGGCACATTTTCTCAAAGAGCGTGCGCAGCTCAGGGTTCATGCCTCGTTGATACTGGCGACCGCCTTTAGCATGAGCAAACTGGGCCTCGTTGAGCCAGATACTTTAAATGATAACATGAGCAAAGAAAAAAGCGAGAGGGGCAGTCAAGGTACCTTGCATCAATGCCCACAACGATCGTGCGGGTACCATGTCGGTTGGTTTCAAAACCTTCAGCAACTGCTAATTGCAGCAACGAACGAAGCTTTGCCGCTGCGTCAACAAGCTGTCAAGGTTGGTCAAAGCACCACCCACAAGAAAGGATGAGACAAATACCTTCCACAGCGATGCAACGCCCATGGTTGTCCTTGTCAGAGTTTGTGAGACACCAATGACGAGCCCCATCCATAGTAAACAAAGTTCAACATCCAGCTACAGCAATGGACGAAGGTCCTTTGCGTTGCGTTGGGTCATCCGGGCAGATTGATTTTGCCACGTCAATGAGTAGTTGTTGATTAGGCGGCTATTCGGAGGACGACATGAGTGAATCTAGCCCACAATTTTTTTGAATCAGATTGACTGGAATGGGTCGTCAAAAAAGGGCTCACCAAGAAAACTACCTTCGCAGCAGATATATGCGGGAGGGAATGTGAGAGGTTGACTGAAGTGATAACGTTGGATGTTGAACGTTGAACATCCAACATTGAGTGTGCGTGTCGTTGATGGGAGCACATGCACGTGCACACCAAATAGAAGCAACGCGTCGCGTCGCGCCTGTTTTTATAATTTCTGGTGAAGTGGACCATATATTAGCCATTGTAGTCCCTATGCCCCTAAATGGTATACATACATTTTTCAAGGCTTTGCTCGTCTGAAGGGGGATCCCAATCGTCTGTATCATTAATACAGAGGCACACAGAAATCAGCACACTCTGGAAACCAACAGGAAATAGGTATTGAAGGTGGGTAAGTAGTGGTAAGAAGCTGTAAGAACTTACACATCCAGAATTTACGGTAAATCAGGTTCAATTTACAGAGATTTACAGTGAGCTGGTGCGGTCTAGGAGCCGAATGGTTGAAATTACAGCGAGCTGGACCCTGGTGATTGATTTACAGATTTACGGCGACCAATCCTTTGGCCAAGCATTCCCTAGCATTCCGTCCCTGTAAAATCTGAAGTCCATCATAGATCTGGTCATCTCCCTGACCATGCCCGTTCAGGAGCTTGGCACTCCCTTCTTTCAGAGGCTCTCAAAAAAACAATGCCAGATTATTCAATTTATTGAGATACATAAGCTGCTTCTACTCGACGTATGGATTTGGTATGGATGTACCCCGACAGCAAAAAAAACCAAAGGCATCACACCCTGTACAATCAGAAAGTACACAAGTAGAACGCCGGAACGCAGCGTACGGCCTTGATGTATGATCGCCGTCAGTGGTGCGTACAGCGTCGTCAAAATCTCCGAAACAGTGCACAAGTCGCGAGTCGACGACGCTAACGTGGGGGGTGGTAATGTTAGCATGCGGTCGAGATGATTTCAAGCGCAGTGACGGGAGCATGTAGTAATCTCCATATCTGAATTTCACAACTATAAGCACTCATCCGAAGAAATAATAATGACACTTACTGTTACGTCGGCAAGGCGACAAAGGACAGATAGGCCGAATCTACAGAGTCAACGTGGGTCGCAAGAGAATGCTTAGTGAAGTGTGCGGTGCAGCTGCAAAAAGAGGGGGAGCATCGCTGACGCAGGAGCTGGAATGGAAACGCGTAGAGGAAGGCGGGGCGTGAGAATGCATAAATTACAATATGCGTGATAGTCCGTGTTGTAGGTGAATGCAGTGTGTAACCAGGGAAGAATCGAACTGGTGAGGTACCGTCTGAGTAGGGAGTTTCAAAGTAGATGTTGTTATCGAGGATTCTCTTGACACTCAGACGGCTGTGCGTTGTTGGAGGCGGAGAGTGTCAATGAACGCGTGTACGTTTGAGGTAGAGTGGAGGACGACGGTTTGGGGGAAGTAGGGCATCGTTACCGCCTCACGGCGTATGAGATGGAGGCGAGGTATGCCATATTTTGTGGATTTGGATGGTGGCGGCTTTGGCTTCTCCGTAGTCGTAGCGTCTTGATGCCCTCGGTTAACTGGGCGGGGCCTGGAAGGCGAGTTCAAGGCGGTGGAGGCTGATGCAGGTGTGTTCGCAGTGAAAATGGGTAAGGGTGTGAAATGGTGGGCGAGTGGGAAATGTGCAGGCGGCGACGAGTGTACGGGTAGGGTGTTGGTAGCTAAACCGCAGCGAGCGCAGACGAGTGGTTAGTTTACGACCCTATGGGATAATGGGTGATGGACCCAAGATGGGCCGTCAGGGACGTCGAGCGAAGAATCCGGCGGAAGGCGATTTTACAGAATTTACGGTACCCCCGTAAATTGGTACGGATAAAGTGACTTACCACACCATGAGTGCAAAGCTGCTCTTTTCTACAATTGAAGTTACCAGCCAGGCTTTCTATCGCTCCTCGCTCTCGTATGCTATAGTCAACCTCAAGCCCATCGTTCCTGGACGTAAGACTATCGATGAAAAGAACCCACAATATAACTCGCATTAACATACTCTCCAACTCAGATGTCCTTGTTGTCCCGAACCGACCAGTTCCGCGCCTGTCCGACTTAGATGGTTCTCAATATCACACCATCTATCTAAGTGGCCTGCTCAATGACATCACTCAGACCATGAACTAAGTGCTCTCATGCGCTCAATTCAATATGTCGGAAACGTAATACAACGGGCATATGGCGCTGACGGGCTCACCGTCGCCTGCCAGGTTTCTCTATTCCCTGGGCCTGCCATTGGTATTACTGAACTAGAAAAAATAGGATGGAAAGGCTGCAGGGCAAACTGTTCCCCATGTCCACTTTCACCTCCTTCCTCGCAAGTTTCAAGGCGATCGCTTCGCCAGCGATAAGGATGCGGTATATCCCGCTCTAGAGCATCAGGAAGGTTCTTTGCTTTCAGACATCCATGAAAGCAAAAAGCCGTTGCCGCTGAAGGTAGACGCAGACGATGATAGAGCTCCAAGGACAATGGAGGAGATGGTGAATGAAGCGAACTGGCTTCGAGGCTTTTTTGTGGAACAAGAAGAGTCGACGGGTTGATATATGAAAGATGGAGTCAATATCAAAGGGCCCCATCTCTGCGATGTATATTGCAGGTCACACAATATCTCTTGACTTCTTAGGATTTTGCGTCTCTGAGCCTGACGAGCTAGAGGTGAACAGAGATTCCCTTCAGCGAGCATGCCCTCTTACCCAATTCCAAAACCACTGGGTGTCCCGTTTTCGACGAAATCTCAACCACACGTCCTGCGCCAGTGACGTGCTTCCACGAGGCATAGAAACGCTGATTGATTACAACAGGCCTCCAGTCACCATAGAGCACGACTCGCTGGAGTGCTGGTAGTGCCCTCCTGTTCCCCAAGAAAGAGAAGTGACGTTCAAGCAAAGCCCAGAGAGAAGGTCCGTCGGACACGATGGAATTCACAGCAGCGTGTAACCGAACTGTTTCAAGTGTGAGGTGAACAACGGTTGTTTCAGCGGGCTCCGTGAAAAAGACATAGTAATTCAATTCTTTGAGCGCAGGACATCTTTTCAAGCACGGCGAAAGGAAATCAATCATCAGAAAACGGACATGTTTCCCGAATTCCACCGTTTGAAGTTGGGGGCCGTACGTCTCCAACATACTGTGCAAGGCCTGTTCAACAAGCGGCGAATCCATAATAAGATTAATCAAGGAGGGCAAAGCCCACCGAGACAGTATTTGACGCATTAATAGACCACTTATAACGCAAAGACGGAGGGTTTCCAGCATTGGAAGAGCAACTGGCTCCGGTTCTATGCACGTGTGGCTCGAGCCGACGACACCCCCGATAAATAGGAAACGAAGATTGGGAGCGTTCCGAAGAACGGCCCCAAGCGAGTTGATCCCACCCGTTCGTTCTGCCTCGTTGTGGTGCCACCACTCAAGGCGGCGAAGTGAAGGCATATGGACTCCTTCTACATCAAAGTCATAGCGAAGGCCATCGAGAAAGAGGAATTGAGGTCTGATGAGAATTTCTATGTGTGGACAGAGTTTAAGGATGTCAATTGACGTCAACGACTGTGAGTGACGAGGTGCCGTGCTCGGGTACGGTAGAACCACACGGCGGACCTGCTCGTGATGATGAGGCCATGCATCATCGAAGGGAGAACATATGAAATACAGATTAACGAATGGATGAAAAGAAATGAGGTTAGGTTGCGAACCAAGCTTCCATAGAGTCTACCATCCTGAATTGTTCTCCCTAAAGCTTGCTTTAGAGCATGCGCGCCGTGCCTGATCCTGATCTCCTTGTATAACAGGTGGGTCGACCATTCCCTCCAGGTACGACAGACTAGGGAGAGTGTACTCTTGACATGGAGCGAAGGGTCGCGACTGTCGCCCGGAATATTCTGAAATGGCGTATAGCCTGTAAGAAACGAGTTGAAAGTCGCCCATTCGAATATTTCCAGCCAAATCTCTGGAGGAAGCGTTTGATTTTCCATCGTGGTTGTGGACTAACTCTGGCTTATCTTATCTAACTTCTTGTTGCCTAACAACACCAACCAAGCGCGCTCCCGGGCCAACTTCAAGTTGAGCTCAAGTCTTGGTTCAACTACTCACGCGCAACTTTCGCGTAGAACGCTGCCGAAACCCTCTATAATCCAGTTGGCTGAACGTTGCTCTTGTGATCTCTTTTGCTGGCAACGGTGACTAGAGACAATCCCATGGAAGCAAACACCACATGGATGTCGCTTCAAGGTTCTTTGCTTGGTTATCTGATACCCTTGTGGCCCACATTAAAACGTTGGTTATCCTATCCGTTTCCGTGGCGAAATATGCCTGTTTCCTTGTGGCTACACGCGGAGAATTTGCTGACTCGATCAGCTGCTCATGCCCCAAGTTCCAGCGCCTCAAGTTTCGATTAATGATTATGGTCGGCAGTCTTTTGATATTCAAATCTTCGTATGATGCTACTTCTCTCAAGCTGAAGCCATATGTACTTTGCCAAGCGCGCCTCTGAACCGAATCTGCTATAAGCTCGGGGAATGCCAACCATCAGGGGATCACCTCGTAGTCATTCAACGTGCTAAAGAATGCTGTCTTCATCGTTACACGCACTCCTTTCTGTTCTCGTTTTAGCGGTACTCTCCGTTTCCGCTAAGCCTGGGCTCTCCGTAGCAGTGTCAGGCAGGCAATCTTTGTCTCGTTTATATTTCACATATTAAGCCCAAGCTGCCCAGGTCCTGCTTCCGTCACCGGTGTACAAAATCTCAAGGTTGTGGCCACTATTACCAACACCGGAGACGAGACGTTGAAGATCCTGAACGATCCTCGCGGTTTATTGTCGAAGCGTCCTGCGAACAAGTTCACCATCACCAGTTCCCATGGGGGTCCCCCAGCATTCCACGGTATCAAGGTGAAGTATTCGCCGACGGTTGCAGCTCAAGCAGGTGACTTCACAGTCCTGCCACCTGGGAGCTCCATCGACGTCTCCCATGATCGTGCGTTCAAACTCTTCTCCAAAACCTGTCCTCCACTCACATACCTTCACCTAGTTTCGGAAGCCTACAACTTCACTTCATCTGGAGTGGGGGCGTACGAGTTTGAAGCTGACAACCTCTTCTACATTGTCAACGATAACAACGAAGTCTCCACCCTCTGGGCGAATCAGGCACAGGCATACACTGCAAGTGTTGCTGGAAATCTTGCTATCGCTAGATCCGAACCTTTCGAAGGGCTGACAAGGAGAGCGACCTTTATTGGTTGCACTGCTGCCCGTCAGACCCTAATTAACACTGCCGCCGCATCGGCCCAGACATACGCTGCTAATGCTCTCTCGTGCGTTGCATTTTTTCTCCCGTATTCGTTAATGGTTGACACATCAATAGTTATGTTACAGCGCACACGACAGCTTCGACTCGCTTCACCACCTGGTTCGGTAGTTTCACGACTGCCCGTCGTAGCACCATTCTTTCCCACTTCACCAAAATCAGCGGCAGCAGCATCTCCGGCTTCACCTTCGATTGTTCTTGCACGGACACGTCGTACGCCTATGTGTACCCCGGCACGTAAGTTACGCTGACAATGTATCGATTCCCGCCAGTTAACATCTCGCGATATATTTCAGCTTCGGAAAGATTTATTTATGTGGTGCATTCTGGAATGCGCCCAACACAGGAACTGACTCCAAGGTGAGATGAACGTCTCCGCGAAAGAAAACAGACCATTCTGATAACCTTTGTGAAGGCCGGAACTCTCGTTCATGAAACTTCCCACTTCACTGCTAATGGTGGCACAGACGACTACGCATACGGGCAATCCGCTGCCAAGAGCCTTGCAACCAGCAACCCTGCTCAAGCCATCATGAATGCAGATTCGCACGAGTACTTTGCGGAGAACAATCCTGTCCTAGCTTAAAGAAACTCAAACTTTTAATCTGATGTGTTTGTCTTGCAACTTTTTCGAAAAACATTTATTCCGTCATCACATGTTACCTAAAACATGGATGTTTTGGGCACCTGAGGAAAGCATAGGACAAATCCTAGATGATAGAATAATTTTTGCATTGTTTGTGTATCTGATAGACAGATCATTTATTTCAATTCAATAGAAGCATTTGTTCACAATATTCGTCGTTTCCAGCTCGAACAATATGCAAAAATTATCCGTTATCTGCCAATGAATTCGCTCAAGTGTCCAATTGTCCGTTGTTCGAGGTGTGAGAAGACGTATAAAGGATATAACCACTGGCCCTCAAGCCTTCATTTCATCCTCCTTGCACCGACCCAAAGCCTGTCTTGCAATTTGCTTGCGCAATAGGAACAGAGCCGCTGCGCATATAGCAGATTTTGGCCTTTGCGCAATCACCAACGCAGGGAGAAGTGCGAACAGAGCTCTTGCCCTGGAAAGTATTGAATGTCTGCATTGCCTCAAGTCAACAACTTTGAGATAAAGCTGCAGCAAATAACGCTCACCGAAACCAAGGTTGAGTCAGACTCCATTGCTAATTTCCGGGTTGCTCGGGTAAGTATCATGACTGTAAACCAACGCAACAAGCGCTCACCTTCCGTGACGCGATGCCACCATGTGGCATTCAGTGGGTCGTCGTTCGTCCATCCAGTGATGTTCCCACCATATGCTTCACGTGTGTTGTACTCGTATGCGTACGTCGGACCAAATTGGATTTGAGAATCAAGGCTATGGAATGAATTTACGTCGCTGCTCCACCTAATGTACAGGGAAGAGCATTAGTCATCAAGATGTTACAGCGTGAAAGGTGACGATAACGAACGTGTGTGCGTCCATGACTTCGAATGTCTATGTCAAGTCCCTGAGTTCTAGAGCACGAGGCGGAGGGACATGAGATACTCACTGCGGAATCTACTTCATAAACACGGAAACCTGAGTTGAGATTAGTCAACGGAGTAATAGACGGCCCCATCTTCACAAAGGCGAAGGGTCAGAATCGTTATAGAGTAGCTCGTGCAAACGGAACCCACCCAAGAGACGGCCAATGCTGTATCTGCGGATATTGTCGTAGCGTTATTCGCGTAAAAAATCTGCCACTTGACTCAGGCATGACCAAAGGGTGGAGTGGAAAGAACGACATACCGATATCTGATCTTCATGCGTGCTGGGGAAGATGAAAACGTGTTGAAGACTTGAAATTTGTCAAAAATACTCACTGTCCAAAGAAAATGTCTATTGAAAGCGAAGGTCAAAAAAGGATCAAGGACGATTAGTGGAAACCGACGAACTGGCTATGACATGAGGGGAGTATCGATCGACGCTATCAAGATGTAGTTCAGTACTGCGACGAGAACGGAGAAAGGGCTCAAATGCACATTTGATAAACTTGAAGGCGTCATTAAAGTCGTCAGAGCCATCAAAAAAATCGCCGAACAAAACGACTCGTACAGAGATTCGTGGGGTTCGCCAAAGGGTTTGTCCCATCCCATCCACTAAGAACGTGCCCCACAATCCAAACTATGCGAAGGTTAGTGAATTTCCACTTTATCGCTGAAATGAAAATTGACCTCGATCACCAGCATCTTCAGCAGCTTGTAACTCGTCCGTCAAGAACCGAAGCATTCCGGAGGTATCCGGGTTGGTCATGTTGATATAGTTGAAATAATTGGCTCTACGTTGCCCTATCTCAATCAAGCCGAAGGAGACCATCAAAATAGAGCCTACTTGTACCCTGAAATGAATGTGTTAGTCAGGAGTTCCAAAAGCCATATACCATGGTATAAAAACGCACACATGTCCGTATTGAGCGTAATGACGCGAAGCCCGTCTGATCGCTTTACCATATATCCCGCGCAATGGGCTTTTGCGAGCGCTACCGCGTCCTCTGGGAGCCAATTTTCGTACTGCCAGAGCCCAGCAACATGGTCGTAGTTCCTGTTGAAGTGAAGAGATGACTGATCTGGTAAAATGCCGTTTATTCACTTACCAACTGTATTGCTCGGCCAGTTCTCCTCCGATGGCATGAGGGGCGTCCTGTGCCCTGCGAAACGTTAGTGGGTTCAAGTTCAAATGATCACATATACGAACTGGTTGTAGCTGTCGTGGTTGCCGAGGGCGGCATACACTGGTCCTGATCCAAGCATGCGCTTGAAAAGATCGTACAGGAGCGTCTACGATAGAAACCAACTTGAACAATCAAAAAAAGAAAACTTGTCGTGATAAACACCTCAGTATATTCAACATAGCGTCTAGAACCACGTTAGTTCGGTCAAACAAACAAAAAACGAGCATAAGCCAACCTGGAAAGTTGGTTATCAGGATCGTGAGAGACTAGATCGCCTGTATAGATAGACCACGCAAATCCTGTCTCTTTAGTACCACTCAAGGCTGGGATGGCTTCAAGAGCAGCCAAAGCAAGAGCCTCAGGTGTATCGCTAGTGGAAAAACGGTCAAGTACCAATGTCACACATGGGACACAAATCATACCAACGATAGGCACCAAAACGCGGGGCGGGAGACAGAGGGAAATTGGGGCTTTGTGTGTTAAATCCGTTTTGTCGGCAACACAATCCTGAGGAACAGTTCGCCTCTGCACCAGTGGCGTAGCCTAGTGCGGAAGAATGAGTTCCGAGTCAATCACTTCAGAGTAAGGACCTACGGGGGTCAATATGGAAATCAGACAGGTGTAACACAGGAACCCTCTTTCCACTGCGTTGCTTCGGAGCTGGGAGAGGGTTGGGCTTCGGCTTTGCGAACCAGCTGGTCAAATTGAGTGGTGCAAGAGGGGGTTGCGGGCACGCGCTAAGTAAGTTGTGACAGATGGCCTAATAGGCTATATATATATATATAGCACACAGGCAAAAACTTGATACTCGCCTGTCCATCATACCCTCCAACGTCTGCGTTTGCAATGACTTGCGTGACGACAGATCCAATTCCAGAAAGGCTGTAGGTGACGTTACAAGTACTGGAAAGTTTGAAGGTGTTGCAAAAGTGAGCAAAGAACTCAGGGCCGTGTTCAGGAGCGGTGAGAGACAGAAACTTTGCAACCTCCAAAGAAGCCTGGCACAACGCACATGTGTTGTTTGTGAAGACGGGGTTGGCAGAGATGGATTGAAGTTGGGCGATCGCGATGTTGAGAATCTGGGAAGATGATGCGACGGGAGGCAAAGGGTGAGGGTCAATGGTATCGTTCTGCGGGATATGGTTTGGGTCCGTTAGATTGAAAGCATAAACCTCATGCTGAGAAAGAGCATTTCAGTTACAGATGCATATATTCAATGGATTTAACGCAACGGTAACTGGGTCAGAAATGACTGGCTGGGGCTGAGCTGAGGTGGCCGTTGGATCATTGTAGTACCTGGTAAACGCTGAGGTGGGGAAAGCACCGGGCGCTGTGAAGGTGGAAGGCTGTATGGACGCCGCCAATCCTGTCGACACGGACAGAGCAACTTGGAGGAGTCTACGCATCGAAGCGCGTCAAGTGTGAAAAAAAGGAGAATTGCGAGGCCATTTATTTATACGCACAGCAACAGGCTTCTTCGCGAACGTGTGCTGCTCGGGTCACAGCTTACACTAACTGACTGATGGCCCTATTATTTCCGGAGAGTGATCAAAATAGCAGCATCTTGCACTCCTTGCACTGCGCGGTGCATGTGGACGCTGGCATTGGTAGTCAAATGGCGCTTAAGATGTAGACTGGAGATTAGAGCAGAAAGGAAAAGGTACGCACATAATTTACGATCTGATCGATCACTGTCAGTGACAGAACCTTTATAGGCAACCTCGATGGCCAAGAGCTGTCGGGCATCGACCAAAGGCCATCGACACGGGACCGTCATCGAGAAGAAAAGAGAATCCAATCATTCCATAAGTAAGTAAGACAAGATGAAGCGATGATAATTTACAGCTACGAACGCACGGAGTAGGAGGGGTGATATCGATATGGGTCGTGATGGTCATGGCTCCACTCTGCTCCACTAAATAGGGAGGCGATATTGCGGGAGTTGCCTGGTGAGATTTGGAGGGAATGTGAACCGTATGGGGATGACAATGAGGACTATAGGCGTTTAGAGTCTACCAAAGAGCGCTGGGGGGATTGCATGAGGACTCGCCAAAGGATATCCACTCGAGTGATGGTCAACATCGTGTTACCGACTTGCAGGCGGATTCCGACAACCCGACACCTCCTTCTCTGCCTCATCTTCAGACGCTTCTGCCTCTCTCCTTTTGCTAGAATTCTGTTCTGCAACCCTTCTCGACTCCGTCCATAGGCGAAGCGTATATTCGTGTAGAGACCGTGAATATAGGATAATTGGGTCCACCGTCTCGATCGGTTGAGATGTTTTTGATAAATCAGACATGTTGGAGAGCAGGGGGCATGAAAATTAGAATGTTAAAGTTGTGAGCTCGTGCGTGTTTGTGAGCTCTTGGGTGGAAAAAAAAAACTTCAACACATTGTGAACTAAATAATATATGGGTTACGGGGTTCGGATCACATTGCCGTCCTGAAACACTTGGAAAAAAACTTCGGATGGTCGGGAACGGACAAGGGGAATCGTTGCTCCACGCAACAAACAAATTGACAAAAATGAGAAGACCCGAGAGTTAATGAGCTATATAATATCAAGACAAGTTTTCTGCAGTCCCAAAGCATGCACGAAGTCTGAACATCAAAGCCTGAGCTAAAGACCTGGACTATGAGAGTTCCTCCCGTCAAATCCTAAGGCCCAAGTCATCCTTTAAAAATTGGCTTAATCAGGGACTTCGACGTCATTGGAGCAAGTTGTATCTGTGTCGTCATTCGCTCGTTATGTCCATTTGCAACTACTTCCGGTGGGATTTTGACATGGCCATAAGGTAGAAAAATTATCCATCGTACCCAAAAGAAAGCAAAAGAAGAATAAATATCAGAAGGCAAAATGTCCGGTTATCGTCACCGCGATGTACGTGACGAAGCAGACCGTCTAGGGTTCACATCCTCTTGGGCGGCTGTAACATCCAACGTCACTTGTAGTTCGTGATATTTTTGCAGATCTACAGCCTCCGACCTGGCTACCCCGGCAGAGTCATTTGGGAGCCATATGATCGGAGGAGGCGCAATCAGCTCTGGCGCATACAAAATCCCCGCCATTTCTTCTGCATGGTCGGCGAACGGTAACGGCGGAAGATGAGGTGGTGCATCAGGGTGCGTCCGAGCAGCCCTTTCAGTCGCCGTCAGATCATCCAACGTCTCTGTATCTGTGGAGCAGAATGGTAAAAATAGAGCCAATGCACGCAAGCGAACAACATACGAAGCGGTACAGGTCCACGATATGTAGACGCTGATGGCATCACAGCGAGCGTCAAACTCATCATCTCCAACACAGACGCCATAGATCCGCGAGTCCGAGGATCTCGAACGCTGCTTCCATTGACGGTGTCTTCCTCCATCTCCAAATACCGGTCAGCCCCGCTCTCAAATCTCTCTAGGGAGTTTTGTGTGATAGGGCTTAGTGAACTACGTCCGGGGATTCTGGTTTTCCAGCTCGTGTAAACCTCAACAAAAAGAATAACGAAGATCCCAGCGCCAGCGAGAATACCGCCTTCTATCCAGAACCCCCGGCTGAGAAAGATGAGACCAAGAAGAATTGGTTGGAAGGACAGCAGCGTGCCAAAACGCCGAAGCAGCCAGATCTGTAGCAATCCGCCCGTTTGGGAATGTGTCCTTGCATAAACATAGCCAACAAGATAGCGATGGGCTGGGTACTATGAGCACACAATGTTGAACATGAAAAAGGGTGATTTTTCTTACCGATCACAGTGAGTAGAAGAAGAACGACGACAGCAGGGGCCATTAGAGGGAAAATGAGTGTGAAAGTGGACGCAAAAACAATAGCAAGCACGCATGCGCCAATTGCAAACGAGGGGTTGTAAGTTCGTGGATAGACAGCTACCGTTCGGTTCAGTCACAGTGGAAAATGGGGAAAAAATTAATTCACACACCACGGAAGCGTTGACGAGGAGTAACGGCATGCTTCTCTGCGTGAATGACTCGCCATAGACGGAATGGTTGGAGCATCAGGCAGGCGGGGAAGATGATCGCAACATTGATGACGAGCGTGAGGGCAAGGATGCTTATATAGATAGAACCATTGGCGACTGACCGCGCAGGCGCAGAATTCTCAGTGAAGGCCCGAATAGCGAAGAGTATAGCACCGATGGCGACCAACCAGATAGTTCCGACCGCCGTTAGTAGAAAGAAAGTGATTTTGAATACAAGAAGTTGGTTGCCCGATATAGAAACGGACCCATGGATGCCTGCGACCCCTAAAAGCCTCAAAAATTCAAGATGTGAAGGAGGCGATGAATGAGAAACTCACAGTTAACCACCAGCAACGCAAGTATTATGAACACAGTGGCGGCAACAGCAGGCGCAAGAACGGTAGCGATTCCCGTGGCCAGAGGGTTCTTTGTCAACAGGCCCTGCAGGAAAGGGAGATAATGGGCAACATCTGGGGCGCCCGCAACAGCTAACCCCGCAGCTGCAGTCACTATAGAGATAAGATATTAACTCACGATCTCTAGAAATGTTGATGACACCTACAGCCAGCTGCGAGAATGACCATCACCACGATGATAATGGCCCATAACATAGCAGCATCCATCCAACTCCTTTCGTTCTGCAATACATCCCACCGTATGTCCTCTTTGGCTCGTCCTTCGATTACCTGCATTCCAGGAATATAACGCAGCCCCCGACCAACCATCAGCCAACCCTTGACGTTCTGGCCAGAAGCTATGTCGTTATAACTGTCGTTTTGTGCGTTGGCAATTTCAGCATTTATGATTTTCAGTCTTGATCGCCATTGGGTGATATCGGAATAGACATGGCCTAGGTCATCAAAGTTGAGTCCGTCGAGGGGACGCACGAATGGTTGTGAGGGCTGGAGGCGAAGATGGGGTGGGGGGATGGATTCAGGATTCGATCTGTGGTCTGCTCTCAAGGGGAAGGTTTCCCGTCTTGTGGAAGGAACTTTCTCTTTCTTGGGCCGGCGCATAAAGTTCGAGGGTCCAGCGGTGGGGATTGGCCCATTAAAATCACTATCAAAGTCCCTTTCCCCCTCCTCCTTCGCCACGTCCACCCATTCATCACTCAAAACCTCCTCCTCCTCTGGCTGTTCGAATATACTATCCCCCCTTACAAAGCCATGTTCATCGACCAGCATGTCCTCATCGTACGATTCTAGGCCATAGTTGGGACCGAACAAACGTGGATTAGGAATGGGCGGCACCCAGCTTCCGTTTTCGGACACCGGACCTAACTCTCCTGTGGTCCTTTCGACGCCAACGTGGCTTCCGAGAGGTAGCCTGCCATAGGCGACTGAATTTCGATTGACCTCGAGGAACCGGCTGCCAATGACACGAGAGTTGATTGAATCGGAGAAGCTTGGAATTTGGTCGTTTGAATCTCCAAATCTGCCGCCACTTACACCTCTGACACCCCGAAGCTTGTAGTAGGATGAAGGCCCGACAAAGGATGTCGGGGCGAGGGAGGATGACGCAAACGCCCTATTCATGGCGCGTCTGTGTCGACGTGAACGGGGTTGGGGGCCGAGAGGGAGCGGACGGCTGATATAAGGACGGGTTGGATCGGCTGGTGGAGGAGGAACGAAGTCTAAGATTGAAGGATCTGGCGTGGTCACTCGGAAGGAACTGATGTATCTCGTTTCTGCTATTTCTAAATTTTCCAAGATCTCATCTCTTTCATCAATGAGAAGCGCAAGTCTCTGTGTATCGCTAGAAAAGCCGGGTAAGAAAGGAAAAGACTAAAACCTCGAGAAAGACTTACCCTATGGAAAAGAGGCTCTGTATATCAACTTCTGAGGTCATTTCTTCATTTCGGTGCAAAGGTTGCTCTTCTTCGCGCATCCTGATCGGACCTCTTGATTGAGTCCCATTCCTCTTTGCAGCATCACCCAGCTGAGAGCTTAAACCGATCTTCACCAGATAATCCTTCAGTTGTTTCTCGCCCCAAGTCGCAAAGCCCTGTGCTTTGGTCGCACTTAACCACCCCAAGTCTTTCCCTTCGCATTTCACCTCCAACCATCGCTGCCTGTATGCAACAAGCTCGTTAAACTCCTTGATAATTTTCCACAAGGCAGGAGCCAACGCCAAAACAAGCGCAAAGGCAGTCAAAACGATGATCCTTATTCGAGCGTGTTGAGGGTCATGAGGGTCAATTGGGGCTTCCCCTCTAGAATGCAAGGAACTCTGAGCCGTCGAAGTTGAATTCCTGATGTCAAGCAGACGCAAGAGACGGAGCAAGCTGAGATCCTGAAGCGTCGAATATCCACCCCCGAATGTTGAGGCAGATGGAAGGGCGGCATTACAAGGCGTAGAAACGAGGTACAATGGAAGGGCGCCTGCGAGAGCCAGAACAGACCATCCGAGGACAATGCGGAAAGCAACCCATAGAGTACGCTGGTTGAGCTCTTCGTCCGAGGGAAACAAGGTGGCGTCTTGAGACGCGGAACGGCCGGCATTCGACACGTCGGACGGGACGTCTGGGACCAACGGAACATGCGGGAAGAGAAAGCCAAAAAATGATGAACCGAGGGGTTTTGGCCGAAGGCTGAAAGGTAGTGAAGCATTTACGTCAAGATGAACGCGTTGAACCGGAAATTAGACACGTACTCCTGTTGAACGAACCATTCTCTGAGCCCGTACACTTGGCGATAGCGAGGTCTCAAGATGGCAAAGATGAGCTAAGCGGGATGTCAGTAAACGTGGGTTGTGTGGGCATAACATGAAGAACGCACCCATAAAATCAGTCCGAATAGACTCGGTACAACGAGTGCTGATAGCAGTCCCGCTGAGGCAGCATCCAACCCTTTTCCTGCACAAATGATCTCGCTGGACAGAGTATATGGAGTTGTGGTGCTAAACGCAGCAGAGGGAGAAGCGGATGATGACAATTGGGATGTGGAAGAGGCTGGGCCGAAAACAGACACTGAAAACGATGTAAATGTTGTGCTGGGTTGGGTAACTGTTGTAACAGGGAATGTTGTTGTGAAAGCAAGGATGCCAGAGATTGTCGGGTATGCTGTGGAAGATACAGGGCCTGTTTGAGATGCAGAAATTGGTATATTGGTATCGGTAGGTATCGCTGATGATTGGCCCGAAGACGCTATGGGTATGGAAGTTGAACTCGAGTCGTTTAGAGTGTGTCGAGGTCGTAGGTATGCATTCATAGTTGGAGTCGTTGAGAAGGTCGTTGCTGTGGGACCCTCAGTGAGTCTGAGGGCGCCGAGTCGTCAGTTATCGTAAGGGAACGTGGGGATGCTGTAAGTCGCTGAGAACGAGTAGCAACGGGCTGCAATGACCTGCAACCCTGAACAAGCCTCGCTTTTCAACTCGTAATTGCCAAACTGGGAATTCGGCAGGGTCCAGGCGATTTACAAAAACTTCAGAGTTGCTTCAGAGACAAAAAAAAAAGAAGGAATTGCGATGAGTCCAGGTTCTGCGACGAGCTTGTGGCAACTTGCGATGTTTATTATGCAGTTTACAGGTGCTTCGCGAAGCCATGGTGACAGGAGAAGATCGAAAGGACGATATCTATAAGTAGACTGTAGCACTGCTGCGACGCAAATCATGATCAGATATCCAGGGTTAGGTACAAGTGCACATTTGTGCATCGTTTTTGCCATGTTTTTATGTAAAGCCGACGTGTTCTTGTAAAAGACGGAAACCTCGCGCCTCAGTCGCGCCACCACGTGCCCATCTAACCACGTACCACGGTGACGGAGAGCTGCTCGTCATGGCGAGCACCCTACGACAAGTAGGTCGCCTACAAAATAAACCCTTACATCCAGCTGACCAACGAAACTACAGGCGACAGCGTCGACCACGCTGCAGCAGGCTCAGACAAGAGCTCTCTTGTCTCTTCTCAACCTCAATCAACCAGTAGAGCCAAGCACGACTACCTCAAAGCAAGGCTCCGGATTCAAGACACCCCCAGTATCGGGGCCTCCCGTGTGGAAAGTCCTTGTTTTGGACCAACAGACGAAGGATGTTCTCGCAACAATCCTGCGTGTGCAGGATCTACGCGACGCTGGTGTTACTCTACATGTGTAGGTCCCGTTCCTTCACCCATTTCTACGCTATAGGCATTAGCATGATCCCAGTCAGCTTCACTCTCTTCGCCCATCACTTTCCGATGTTCCAGCAGTCTATTTCGTTTCCCCAACACTCGACAACATCCGTCGGATAGCGCAGGATCTTCAGAAGTCGCTTTATGAATCTTTCCACCTTAACTTTGTGGAACCTCTCCCCCGCGCGCTCCTCGAAGAATTGGCAGCATCTGTAGCCCAAGATGGTACCGGAGAACTCGTGGAGCAGGTGCGTGTTCTCGTGTTCCGCAACTTGCAATCCGTTGACTCCTTTCCAATCCTCAGGTCGTGGACCAATACCTTTCTTTCATCGCCCCTTCGCCGTCTCTGTTTTCCCTTCTGCCTCCCCCACCACTATCAGTACCTCCGACCTCACCAACCGGACAGTCTAGTCCACTCGCCTCGACGTCAACATACAGCATTCTCAATTCACCCTCATCAACAGAACAACAAATCGAGGACGAGATAGAACGCGTTGCTAATGGACTCTTCAGCGCCGTTGCCACCACTGGTCTGCCATTGCTCTTTCCATTCTTTTCTTCCATTCACACAATCTACATAGGCCACGTTCCGTTTATCCGAGCACCTCGAGGAAACGCCGCTGAAATGATTGCGAAGAAAGTCGAAACGAAAATCCGAGACGCATTACTCTCAGCTTCAAGAGCAGGCCATTCCTCCACCTCTCTCTTCACAAATGACGCTACAGGGTTATCAACCCTCCAACGTCCTCGTATGTTTTCTTTCATATCTTCTTTTAAACTCAATTCATTCAGGATGATCTAGTCCTGCTCATTCTCGATCGTAACGTGGATTTGGTCTCTATGTTAGCCCACGGATGGACATACCAAGCTCTCATCTCCGACTGCCTTCAAATCAAGCTCAACCGAGTCACAATCACAGAGAAACAGACGAAGAAGTCTTACGATCTTGATTCGAAAGATTTTTTCTGGGCCAGGAGCGCGGCAAATCCATTCCCCGAAGTGGCAGGAGAAATTGACTTGGAGCTGAACAAGTACAAGGACGATGCAGCTGAGATTACGCGGAGCACAGGTGTCAGCGATGTCAATGATATTTCTCAACTGTGAGCCAAACCTCTGTTGTTTATATGCAGTGACGCTCAATCACTTACAGTGACCTGACGACAAACGCGGCGCACCTAAAAACGGCTATCACCCAACTCCCTGAATTAACGGCACGAAAGGCAACGCTCGACACGCACATGAACATCGCCACCGCTCTTCTTGAACAAATTAAGAAGCGAGGCCTTGACGAACTTTTCAGCACAGAAGAAGCTATTAACAAGCAGGTATTGTCGCTCTTTCTTTGTTTCTTTATGCCTTGACATGACCTATTCGCATATTTCCAGAATATATCCACTGTCCTCGAAATGCTACGTGCCCATCGCCCAGACGGAGAATTCACACCCCTGGACAAACTTCGTTTCGTAATCGTGTTTTATCTTTCATTCCCAGATAACGCGCTCTCGAAAGACGACATTGTGGAATTGGAGAAGGAGCTCAAATCCTCAGGCGCTGACGTTGCCGCCTTTGAATATGTCAGGCGTACCCGCGAAATATCCCGCATGACGACGTCTGTGAGCATGGGTACGGGGGGAACTGCGACGCCCAATCTTGGGGGTGTTGCAGGGCAAGGCGGCGAACTTTTCAAGGGTTTCAGCGCTTTGGGCAACAGGGTTTGTCGTCGTTCTAATCGTTTGGGACCTGTGCTAAGTTCCTGCCTACCTTCCAGATTACTAAAGGTCTCAAGGAGGGCGGGTTCGAGGACCTTATCTCTGGAGTCAAAAATTTCTTACCGGCGAACAAGCTGCTGCCTGTCACACGTCTGACGGAGGCGTTGATGGACTCATCGGCAGCATCTAACCAATCTTTGCAAGAGACAGACGATTACATTTTCCTCGATCCCCGTGCACCACGGCATGTCCACTCGGGAATGCCTGGCGCCGCTGGAGGCAGCGGAGTGACTAAAGGAAAGCGAATGGCGTTCGCCGAGAGCATGGTGTTCATTGTGGGTGGGGCGGGCTATGTCGAGTACGGAAATCTAGAGGAATGGGCAGGGAAGACGGGGAAGAGAGTGACCTATGGCGGAACGGATATAATCGATCCTGGAGGTTTTGTCGCGCTTTTGGAGAGTCTTGGAAAAGCAGGAGCGAACTGAGTGGCGAGCTGGACTTTCTGCTTACAATTCATATCCTTGTAATTAGGAATGCAGATATACATTGCATCGCCTTTTGGCCATAGGGATGGGTACAGATACATGGGTAATATTTACAGAGTGTGCTCGGAAATGCGAATGAGTGTGTGGATAACCTGCGTCAATGTACTACTTCTTCTTGTTGCTTTGCATCAACAGGATCTGGACGAGGCGGATGCTGGAAAGACATATGAGTAAGGGAGGTTCGATGCAGGAAAGAAACTAACAATATATTGATCATGTCAAGCTCAAGTGCAATAGATTCACTGAGAGGATCTCGCTTCATGATACCCTGATCTGCAAGGCGAGCGTGTTTTATAATCTTTTGAGTGCTTTATGGGAGGGTAGCATGTTAAATTCGCATCAGGGTTTAGGCAGGACACTTACTCGTAGAGAACGAAACCACCAAACACAGCCAGTCCACCATATAATGAAATTGCTTCGCTGATCGCAAGGGCACGGATGCCCATGGGAAGAACCATGGGGGCCAGTGAGCTCAATGCCACCACGGTGATACCAGCAAGTAGGGGGCCACCAAGGTATATATACCTGTCATTTCTAGACACAATCATGAGCTCCAGAGATACAAAGAAAGATACAATTCAAAGACGAACGTAGCGGTTGCCCCGATATAGGATATTGATCCAACCAATCCACACGTGTACAGCGCAGCACGAGAAAGGATGGCGGGGCTAACGAAGAAGAGGGGACTAAGGGTAGCAGCTTGACAGGCATTGAATGCCTGTATCCTTGTCAACAATACAGTCTAACGACCCGACTGCCGAGCAACACTCACCAGCCAGAAGAGGTGCTTCTGCACCGTTTTTTCGGGAGGGGTGTAGTAGGTCCCCATCATCGAACCGATACTCGCAACAAGACTGACACCAAGGACAACCACTATGACATTTGCGAGTCAGTTGAACCGTGCAAGACAGAATTGACTTAAAGTACTTGGATTAGCCGCCATAACTCTGAAAGCAAAACCAGATTGAAACATAGATCGAGCGGCCAAAGCGGTCAAAACCAGCCCACCCCCAGTGTACTTGAAGGTATCGTTCAAGTAACTTCTTTCAACCTCAGTGAGGGGGTCTCGCGTATCTCGGTTGAGAATCGCATCGAATACGAAAGCAGCACCAGCAACTCCTGCCTGTCGGAATGAGTGTTAACGACATCATTCGTCTATGTCAACAGAGGATGAATGTCATACTGCAGTCATGCCGGAACGTCGCCATGAGAAGGATGTACTCTCCGTCTGAACCATAGGCCTTTCAGTCATGAGTGAGCGCTTTCCATGGGAGAACAGTCCTGAGGTCCATAGGTTCGTTAGTGGCCTCTTACTAAGTTGTTGTTTGGGAGTCGTTTGTCGAACTGTGCTGAACAATCGAGAGGTAAGTAAAGGTGCAGAACGCGTTGACGCTGTCGCTAAGGGCTTCAGCGTCGAAACTCGAGAATATAACATGGACATGGGAAGCTGGCTGAAGTTGAGTCTGGAAAGCTGCATTTGAGGAATTCGCCGGAACGGGCGACGTCATTTCCCCGGCAAACATACTCTGCGGCACAATAACTTTATCACGTACTTACGCGTCCTCGACAAATACAACATTACGTTCGCAAAATACAATACAACAGCCCGACTGCCTGTATATACGGTTCTACCCTCTGCTACTACTGGGCAGCGACATTCGAGGCAACGCTGGCTTCGCTATCGGGAGCTTTGGGTGTGTGTTCTTGATGTATTCCGGCGTACCCAAAGCAGCTATCTTGGAAACATCAATTACCGCTACCTGCCGACACTCGAGAGCAAGCGCAATGCGATTAACTCCAGATTGATTTTGCCAATCGATCTCGAAAACCCCGGGCTTCTCGGGGCCAGCGTACCACGACCATTTTTTTTCGTGGGTCTTGAAAGAATCTGTCAGGAGCGAACTGTACGGAGTGTAATATATTTACCTTAACATCATATATGTATAGCCAACCATCCCCACTGCCAGTTGACAGGAACTGCCCATTAGGGCTAAAATCAAGTGCGTAGACAGGTCGCTTGTGATCAGCAAAAACCTTCAAGCATTCACCGGTCACCGAGTCCCACAACCGTGCCGTGCCGTCGAATGATGACCTACGCAGCTGATTAGAACTAACAGAAAAACCGTACAGTTTACTTACGTAGCGAGTAGTTCATTCATTCCTGCAGGAGGTTGGGGACACCAGCCAATTGTACTCACTGAATGCTTGTGACCCTCCAGCACCAAAACATGGTCAGAGGCCACCAATCCTGGAATTACGTCGGCGGAAGAGGGAATGTTATCAACCTTCCATACACGGGCAGTTGTATCATCTGAGCACGACGCCAATCGTGTCCCAGACGGGTTGGCACGTATTTGATTTATCTCATCTTGGTGTCCGCTAAACAGGAATGAATAATAACAATCACAACCTTAACGGGGCACTCACTCGAGAGTCTTGATGGGGTCGTTTTCACCTATCCGCATAATGTTAATGCGCATGTCAGCCCCTCCGCTCGCAAAGGTGTCGTCATTCAGCCAGTCAACGTCCAAACAACAATCTGAAGGGAGTTTTAAGCCAGAAAGCTCGGCAATGCATTTCACGATTGCCTTACCTTTATGACATCGGTATTGCTTATACAGACACTTCTCGCGAACATCCCACAAACAAGCTGTGCCGTCCAAACTCGCTGTCAGTAACCAGCGACCATCTTTTGAAAACCGTGTCGCAAATATGGGGCCCTTCTCAATAAAACAATTGAAGTGGTGAGCAGGTGTTCGACATCGCACACGCCAACGCCTACCTGATGCTGAGGATGAGAAAAATACAGGGTCCCTTTATTGGTACATATTCGAAGGACAGAATCATAGGAACCTATTGCTAAAAGGGTGCCTTCTGAGTTCCAATGCAATGATGTGAGATCACCCTGGGGAGATTTAGAGAAGTTTTCAAGGACAAGCGGCGTCGGGGGAGGGCGAGCGAAATTGTTGACACCGTGTGGGGGTCGTGGGAGGTTCCATAGATTGACCACAGCATCTTTGGATCTAAAGACAGCTTCAAAATTGTGATGGGTGGTACTTCAAAATGTATTACATACCCTGTCGCCAACAGTTCTATTTGAACAGGATTAAATGCACAGACAAAGACCTAGATCCGCCCCCGTTGAGAACTGATTGGTAACTATCAAAATAACCAGCCATACTTCAGCTTTGTGACCTGGAAGCAGTTTAACTGCCTGTGGAGGCGTTGTGTCATCCCCAGGACCTTGAGCCCTGGGTTTGGGCTTCACAGTTTTCTTGGGAAGTTCAGGAGCGAGATGCAGGTCCGCTTTAAGATTTGCTGCGAACTCAGATTAGAAGGAACAAGAGCAACTAAGTTTTCCCCTACATTCAGAATCAATATCCATGTCTGTTTCGCGCCTAGGACGCTTTTCAGACGGCCCATCAACTGGGACTGGTGACCCTTTTCGTTTCGCGTTGGGTTCGGGGGCGAGGTTTCCGTTCGATGAAATCGATAATGTGGACTCTTTCAGCGTAGACGGCAACACGTTCGGTATCGCAGGTGCGGATTCTTGTGTGTCGTTTTTCTGAGCAAAGGATGAGGATGTCAATGTTTTCAGTTGAGCCGTTGTCGTCACACGAGTAGATTGAGACTCCGCAACCGAAAATGTCGACGCAGGTGCCAGTCTCGAAGTTGGATGATCGGTAGAGCAAACATGCGGCTCAAGCAACGAGAAACCAGATTTACAGTTAGCAGTCATGGAGTCCCCGCGCCAGTGCGCTTCAACCTCAATATAGAGAAGGGCTTTGCTGAGCAAGTCTACAAGTTCTCCGCGAGGAATGTGTCTTGACATGAGAGGAGAGTTTTGGAGGCGACCTTCATTTCGGATAGCAAAGGCTGAGTGACCAAAGCCTGTAATACCGTGTGCCGTTAGCGCGCAATTATAATAACATGTCTGCGATGCTTGCCAGAGTCTTGAAGATAGGAATAGATGAGAAAATTGATCTCGTCCGCTGTAATGCGGATTTGCGTAGCGGTCATAGCTGGATTGTGGATGAAGTTAGTAGTTGTGCCGAGGTTGCACAGTGAGGGGTTAGGGTCACGCTTTGTTTGTCATACTTTGGGAGGTCCTGACCAATGTCATCTTCAGTTGTATCAAAGTCACAACCAATGTAACAATTTCCATCTCTTACAAGATGCCTTCAAACTGGGACGATCCGTCTGATGATGAGGAGGAACATATTCATGGAGAGGCCCAGGTGGAAGCCCAAGACCGGAATGAAACGACAATCCAGAATATCCTTGGTTGTAAGTTTCCAGAGCGTAAAATACCCATTCCGTGAGTTCACAATCTTTAGCTTTATTCTCAATGCAGTCCGGGGCAAGCTTGCGAGCATCAGGCGGCGCAGACAGACGGACAGACGGTCTTTCAGGGATCAGCCTACAAACATTGTCACGGATTCTATTCAACACACCCAGAGCATTCGAAACTAGTGTCGAGGAGGACCACGACGAGGATGAGGGCGACGACGACGACGAGGATGAGCCAAGTTATGGCACATCTTTCCATCGACCCATGTATAGTTGGTTTTCCCCTCATACCGAACCACAGAAGGAAGGAGTCGAGCTTCTCCTGAGCGGGGATTTTGGCAGTGTCGGTCTTAAGATCAACGCTGAGAGGAAGAATTTGAATATCACGAGAAGCTTACTCGGTCGGCCTCACCATCCGATGCCTGCTTCGTACCAAGAGCAATACTCAAATGTAAATTGCTGTCGTTCGCTTCCTTCAAACGTCGATTATTAATAGTACGCGTGCAGAATCTCGTCCCCAACACAAATGGGACTTCTGTCGCCACGTATGAATCTAACGTTTATACGGCTCAGTTTTCAGCTGGTGAGAACTACAAATCTATCTCATTGTTCCCCTTTACCGTTACCATTAGATTCGTCATTCTATTACACCTGTGCGCAGGGTATGAACATACAGATTATTAGCCGCGACGGTACAACTGAAATTTATTCAAATTTAGATTTTAGACTACATATTTTCGATATGACCGCGCCGCGGCCTCCGCAAGCATCAAGCTCGCCTCCACACCCTGGTCTCAAGTCGAACATGGCTGTCAAGAATGTTATACAGGGTCATCCCGGCCGGTGGACAGTGACAGACGCAAATTTATCTCCTGACAATGAGAGGTACAGTGACATTTTAATTTTATATCAACTCCCCGTAATCTCTTTTTTGGCTCCCCCAGGATGATATATTCCTCGATTGTGAGCATATCGCCTTAAACCTGAACTTATCTTGCTGAGATACATCAGACTCCAACGGTTTATATGACTTGCACATCCCCAGGAGAATCTTCAGACCAAATACCTATACCATTTGCAGATCCTCCTTCTCGTAGAGGATATAATTTCAGCGATGGAGAGAGTTTTGGGATCTGGAGCTGTCGATTTTCTGCTGACGGTAACGAGGTTGTTGCTGGCGGAAGTGGGAATATTTTTGGTAACAAGCCTTACTCTCCAGCCTTCACAATCGTCCTCACCTCTGCTCAGTATATGATCTGCTAGCAAATCGAAGGATTGTCAAGATCTCTGCGCATGCCGATGATGTAAACAGCTGCTGTTGGGCTGACACCAGCTCTGGTAACGTCCTTGTGAGTGCTTCTGATGACACGTTCATCAAGATTTGGTGTGTATTGAGCTCATAGCGCTAGAGTTCAATATCTCATTCATCTATAGGGACCGCCGATCATTAAATACTTCGCAAAAGCCTTCTGGTGTGCTAATCGGCCATACCGAAGGAATTACGTACGTTTCTGCAAAAGGCGATGGTCGTTATGTTATATCCAATGGTAAAGATCAAGCCCTGCGTCTGTGGGATCTCCGCAAAATGCGTAGCAGCCAGGAATTTGAAGCCGTGGAAGGCAGATCGTACGGTTCTGTGAATTTCGATTACAGGTTTGTCAAGCCATGGCTTCCTGCAAATCACACGAGCTCACGCGTTTGTAGGTATCCTTATTACCCCAAACCTAAATATAAGGCCCATCCGCAAGACTGCAGTGTTATGACGTACAGAGGGCATCATGTATTCCGGACCCTCATCAGATGTCATTTCAGCCCTGGAGACACGACTGGTGGACAGTACATTTACTCTGGCTCATCTGACGGGAAGATACACGTACATATCCATCAACACTTATTACCTTCCAACTATGCTTACAATGACCGCTCATAGATCTGGTCACTTGATGGAAGGATTATCCAAGTGCTTGACCGCTCGAAGACGCTACCTAGGTCATTTGACCCATCGGAACCCGAATTCGATGCAATTAGTGGAGCTCGCTCAAACAACTGCGTACGTGACGTTAGTTGGCATTCTCAGGTTCGTTTATCTGCAAATTAAACTCGTGGAGTTCTGGTACTGATGCTACAACCGCTCAGGAACCGTTCATTTTGAGTGCAGGTTGGGACGATGCTCGTGGTGGAACCGTCATTGCTCGCCATGAATGGAAGGGCTTGATGAAGATGCCAGGAGCTCTGGAAGACTGGGTCGAGAAGAATCAACAGGAGGCTATCGATTCATTGAACAACCGGAGAAGGTCGGGCCGTTTGCAAGACCTCGCACATAGACGGGCAAGAACCGGTCAATACGTACCTAGCGCTTCCAGTTCGTCGGATGATGAAGAAGATTGAGTGTTCGAACAGCGCATCCACAACTGTTTAGTGAATTCGTACCCGATGCCGTAGAAGTTAAAACCTGTGGTCAAACGTTAATGGGGCCATGACATCCCCTACAGCCCAACAATTGCATTGCTACCTGGCTCCGATCTGAGCGATTGCCCAAACCGTTATTGCACGAAAGAAGGGCTAAAGGGGCCAATTGTGGTTCGCGTGTGGCAACGTGTTGTTGTTATTTAAATCTAATCTTACGCAGTCTGTCATTCAGACACGGCCCTTGAACGGCGTGATATGAGGCGGCGAAAAACCGCCTGTGTTTGTGTTTCTACCGCAAGGTAACACCTCGTCGATTTTGGGTGCTGTTTCCATAGCCCTGTTTTTCTTCGTGCAATCTTCTATCAGGAACGTGGTCAAGGTCTGTGGGTGCTTGGGATCAAAACAAACACTTTCCTCCATTTTGTCCGAGTTTTCTTGGTGCTACCTACGCCATAACAAGGACCACGAGGTCAATTCGTGGCATCGCTCTGGCCGCATTTCTCCAGATTCCTCCAAGTTCTTTTACATGCTTGGCACCTGGAGGTGAGTTGAAGGCTTTTTGAATTACCAATTCATCATGTCATTTTCGTGACGGGCAGGCGCCAGGTGCTGTGTCCAGGGATCCGAGAGGAACTGCGATCGTTTCTGACGCCTTTTGTTGATCGTATTGATTATTACAGCAGTTTATGCCCGATGGAGGCAATCACGGACGTGGCGTCCCTGCCGATTCTCCAGGAAATCTTGAGATAATTGGCTTCCAAGCTAACACATGCCTCATACGGGCTGGACAGGTTAAAGCAAGATACGGTAACTCGCCCTGGAAATCCACGACACCCAGCGCTCCGTGATGTATATAAAGGCCAACCGAACTTCGTTGGTCAACCTTCTACCTCTTGCCCTCTCCACGTTGTGAGGTCTCGCTCCCCTAAGTTTCCCTCCACTCCTTTGGGTGGTCCGTCAAGGTCCTTCAATTGTTTGGAGAACAGCTCTTTCAATCTTCTATTGACTTTTTCGACGCCTTGAGCTATGAAACAAGCTCCATTCTATTACGCAGATGATGCTAGCCCCAACAATCCGTATTCCCCCATGCTAATTGGTCCTAACATCCATTCAAGGTATTCCTTTGGAAACACCGCCAGGCAAGGGCCTTCATTCGACGCGCTCCATGATGTGTGCTTTCAGCCACCGCTATTCACCGACCTCCCCGAGCTACCTCATAATAGCGATTTTCCGACCCCACCGTCAGCGTCATCGTCCAGAATGATTGATACGCCGCCACATCATTGGCATGCACCGCTTGCAGTGGACGAGGGAGATTTTTCCGCCGAGGCCAGGGGCAATTCACCATATTTTATATCTACACAGCTATCAAAGGACACCGAACATCATCGCCCATGGTCAGAAACGGCTATGTCGGACAATTATTGGGATCGCGAACGGGAATGTGGCCGGATACCCATGTCATTGGATCTTGCTCCCAATGAACTTTCTTCAGAGCATACCATATTCCCCCCTCCACCGTCGTATTCATCATACCCGCATCAAACGCACTTTGATACCCACCGCAAGCTATCTATTGGTCCTAATTCTTCAATGTTACCGCCACTGCCTTCAATTCCGGCTGAGTCTCCACCAAATTCATCCATCACACCTTCGTCATCTTGGCCATCACATGCAACACAAGTTCCTATCAAGCTGCACCAACCCCGTCCATCTCGCCGCATACCCATCGTCTCTCTGGACGAGCTCGCATCCATAAGCGAAAATTTCATTTTGCCGCCACACAAGACCCACCAAGCCAACTCACCAGTCGAAGCTCTTTCGCCTCTTCACTTCGATTTCCACCACCAATCGTTTGAACCAAACCATGCCCGAATATGTGAAGGCGGCTTGCAATCGAAAAACGATATTTTTTGTCCAAAGTTTTCCACGCTGCGGCCTCCTGATGGAGGGGAGCCGTGTCAAGTTATCTTGTGCTCTTGCGGTTGCATGGAGACGTACACCTTCCATTAATCCGGTTTCATGTCGACTCCTTATCATAGTTGGTTGGGTTATAATTCACTCATTATTCGGGTTTGTCATTACAAAGTTGTCTAGTTCAAAAGAAGACATTATTCAAAGGGGATAACATATCGAAAATTGGAGGAAGAGGTTTCTCAGATGCTAGGAGGATAAACACGATAGGGTGACGCTAGTTGGTTGGTAGTTTTATTCTGATGCAAGTTAAAGATAAACCGTAAATTGAACATGGTGATTCCGTTGATTAATAAACTTACCAGGTTTGTCGGAGATCATATATCACCTCTTGCAGAAGACGTTCGCTGCCGACGTCTTTCGGGGCTAAACGTTGCAACTCGTGCTCCTTGAACTTGCTTTCGAATGTTACTTTGATTAGCACCTCGTGGGATGTCTGGGGCTTCGTGAATCATCAAACTCGGCCGAGCTTCGAGCACTTCTGAATGCAATTCTGGGCAGACATAGCTGGATTCGACTAGAATTTGAGAGAACTCTGCAGGGTCGAACTCTTGCGCAATATATCCAACGTCTGTAGACACCCAGCCGCCGACATCGAGTTTGATCTCAGGAACGCTTGCATAAGAATCGGTTGTCTCGGGCCGAGTAGACTTCAAGTTCTGAGGAAAGGCGGTTGCGTGATTGGTTCCAAGGCGGCGATCAATCGATCTATGCGATCTGGTCTTCATGTATGCGCTATATGTACCATCGGAATCACCAATGTTGATAGAGCCAGGTAGTGCGCCATTGATCAAGTCATAGAGCCCCGTTCGTTCTTCTTGGGTCAACGGTCGGTGCTCGTCCACAGCCATCAAGCGGTCCACCTCTGAGTCGTAGGTCGGGAGGAAATCGTTTGCGAGCATCTCGCAGCCAGTCAAGGAGTAAACCGCAGGTTCAAAAGGACTGAAGGCCTCAAAATCAAAAGTCATGTCTTCGGAGGTAGCGCTGTCTGAGAGATCGCAGGGCAGAGTAAACTCAGGGCAAGGAGAGTCCCGCTGCTCGTCTACGACAGGAGATACGGTCCTGGTTTCGTCCGACGAAGATGGGGGTAGCGTTTCACCGAAGTCAGAATATGGCTTGATAGGGACAAGTTTAGTCTTGATAGACACGCTAGTAGAAAGAGCAAGCGTTCCAAGTTTTGTGGCCTTCTTCTTGGCGACTTTCTTGGGCGGCCTCGGTTGCGCCTGCTTGGGAAGTGATGGTTTCGATGGTGCAATGAAAATTCTGGGCGGAGCGAGTCCAGGAATTTCTCCCTCAGATGAACCCAAAGATGATACCTAATAATCGGGTGAGTTAATGCATTTCTAGAGAAAAGCCTGTGAACCGACTTTGTTGGTGCGTCCTCTAGTCAGATTGGTGTGCTTGTCTTCTTTAGCAACTCGCAAGCCTGGAATATTGATATGAAACTTCCGCAAAAATCTCTTAGAAATTGCTTACCTCTCGAATGGAAATAATCATAGATGTGTCGCCGGTCAACAGAATAGCGTTCTTGAAAGTCTTTACGAACGGTGAAATTGGGCATCTTAGCCCCTGGCACAATGTAAGCTTCCATCTCTGATACCAACTCTGGCCCAAGGCGTATTGCGAGTCGAGCGGGATTCACCCTTCTTGTCTTTGGCCGACCGTCATCCGTTACCTCAACGGGACCAGGGCTGTCCTCATTGAGACGGTGGCGAGGACGTTTCCTTGAAAAGGATGAATGGGTTTCGTCGATATCGGAAAGGGAGAGAGAATCTAATTCGCTGTTGATAGGTTTCGCCATGGTGGAGGTAGCACAAGTTTGGCGAAAGTCCTGTCGCGTCAAGCGTCATCGCATCAACATTGGTCACATGATCGTTATATTATACACAACACCACAATTAAAAGTACAGACTCGCCGCGAATACAACTTTCAAAACATCAGGTTAAACCCAAGCAATGAAGAAACGGCACGTACTATCGCGTTTGATCTTTATTTGGCATTCTTCCATTTTCTTGAAGAGTTCTGAATCTCCGATAACACGCGCAGCATCTCGCACTTCGCGACAGGTCTCGTCAAGACGTGTAATTACCCGTACAATTGTTCCCTCTGCAACATCGGTCAATGCAGTGATTTGTTCAAAAGGCTAAAAAAGGGTTTGGAGTTGAAGGACAACTAAAGGCATGATTCTCACCATTCCTTTCGCCCACTCATAAACCACTTCAACGAGACCGAATTTAAGACCGGACCGAAACTCCTCCACCACTACCTTGTAAGAGTCTTGAATGCGCTCAACTCTGTCGCTAATGGCAATGATAGCGTCACGGCCCATTTCGAGCTTTGGTGGTAGGACTGGCTCGATATCGGTCTTCTCCTGGAAAACAAAACAAGACAGCAAAGCGACGACCTCTTCCGGTTCATATCCAGCCAATGTGTTCTCAAGAATCAGCTCAGTTAAAACGAGCTCGTTTGCGGAGTTAATCTATCATTCATCAGGAGAATGATATATGAGAGATGGCAAGTGCAATTTACCTCACAAGCAACCCTACCCTTCAGTAATACCGTCGAATTTTCATCGACGAATTTTAGCTCCTTAAGTACTCCCACTCTTTGCTCATAGTCAGGTATAAGCTCTAAATTTTGATCTGATATTGCTAGTTTCAGGTTCGCGATATTGGCACGTAGAACTTTTTGCCCATGAATGACGGCGAGCTGTTAAATATTCGTAAGACCCTTTGCAATACAAGTAGAGAGATCCTTGCATGATCAAAGAAATCAGGACATAGTCTGCATGCCCTCGTTGACAGTTGGCCAATCATCACATCTCTTGACCTTAGCGTTTCTTGGAATTCCAAGTCACGTATCCGCTCCCAATCGACTTCAGGTATACAGCCACTCGATAGCCATTCGTCCAGAAGAAGTCGCAGCTCAGCAATACCGTCCTTCATACGGGAAATCAGGTGGCGATCCACAACACCGTCAACATCGACCTAGCAAAATTAAGTAATAAGTTGGGTCAATTTTCAACCCAATTCCAACCTTGATAGTCCGATTGGTTAAAAGTGCGATGCTAGTCACTGGAACTGCTCTCAGTTCATAAACACCATCCTCGACGACAAGAGACTGCGGCAGTAGAGGCCAACAAGGAAGCACTGCTTGAGGATCGATGTCTTCAAACCGGTGAGTGCTGCGAAAACGGGCAGGTCGAAGGTTTACCTTGTTTAGCGTACTTCGTATTTTGATCGACCAACGCTAATACATAATATATCCTGGTTTTCTCGAGAACCGAGTCCAACGACTGCACTGGGGCTGGTTTCAGAAGAACTGCAATATTGTTAGAAGAAAAGTGCTATGAAAACAATCAATACTAAGAATCTTGTGCGCGTGCATGAGTTCACCTACCTCATCGCGCAGAACGACAACTCGTCCTGAAGCAAGATATTTCGATCCTTGCCGATGCCCCATGGCCGTCTGCAAGAGGCTGCGACATTTATTCGTGATTTCAAAACAGTTATCATAATAAGCCTCTATGTCCGGCAAACAGATATCACATTGAAGGCGTGGGAGTGTTTTCAGAGCATTTTCACTCTAAAACATCATAAATAAATCAGTAAATCTATTTGGGACATCGAGGATAAGTTTGTTACCTCGATGACCTTCTTCTGCTGTTCAGGTAGCAATCGCTGCGAGGCATTCTCCGAAAAACTTCTCTTGATCATCTCCTCCACCTTGAGTGCTTCAACACGCAGCAAGTTGAGAATCATGTTATACGTTAGTCTAAATTGCGATGAAAGTTTTCCAGGCGTCCCAAGCATCACAGCATGTAGAGTCGTTTGCTGCCAACACAACATTAGCCATGAAATTCGGGTTCAAAATGCTACTAATGCGTACTTCTGGCAGAGAATCACCGGCCATGATTATAACTGTGCCCGTAGGATCTAGACCTCGGCGACCCGCACGACCCGCCATTTGAGTATATTCACCAGGCAAGATGTCACGGAAGCTCCGCCCATCATGTTTTCGTATGCTGGAGAAGACCACACATTTAGCAGGCATATTGACACCCTACAAAAAGTTGAGATGCATGAAACCACAAATCACAGCGATAGCGATCTTTACCATAGCAAACGTCTCCGTGGCGAATAGAATTTTAACCAGGCCCCTTGCAAACAATATTTCGACCAGCTGAACTTTGATGAGAAAGTGAAAGACACTACAACAAAGACAAACCTCCTTGATGAGTGGTAGTAGACCACCATGATGAATGCCAATCCCACGAGAAAGGAGATCGCGCATCCGAGCTATTTGCGGAAGTTTCTTGTCAGAACCTTACGTGTAACTCGTTAAGTTAAATTTGAACATAAAGCACTACCGTTTTCACCTTTCAGCCGTGACAATGCTTTCTCGATTGCCACGTGAACTTCACTTTTTTCCACAGCAGTGCATAGATTTGTGTTCGTCAGTGTTCCCGCGTTCTCTTCACAACGTTTCTTAGAAAAGGTGAAAACAACAACGGGAAGGAGAGCTTTTTTGCGGAGATGGCCCAACAGATGGACGTAAATGTTCTTATCGGCTCCCGTGTGCATAGTTCGTGGTGCAGATCCTCCTCCACGTCCGCCTCTCGTCGGAGGGGCTCCTCGGCCCCCACGAGCCGGTGTACCGCCACGTTGTTGTCCTCGTGGAGGAATTGCACCTCTTGCACCAACGCGTTGAACCGGAGGCAAGCCCGCTGCTTCACGTTCTTTATCTTGCTTCCGTCTTAAAGCTTCCCCGGCTTCCTTGTATCTGATAATACAATTAGAAAATCAACAGCTGGCGACGCTTAGGACAGGACCCACCCTTGACCAAGGAAGTTTCTGCCCGCATCCACAATCTTGTACATTTCTCGACCAGCATACAGATAATGCTCAAGTGGCACCGGTCGCTGCGGAGTCGAGATCACATAAATGTCTTTTTTCTTTGTCCGTCTGTTTCACGAATTGAATTAGATATAACATTGCTTTTGATAAATGATATTTACCCAACCCAATCAGCAAACTCTTTCGTGTTGGGTACCGTGGCAGAAAGGAGTATGATGTTAACGTGTTCTGGGAGCATAATGATCACCTCTTCCCAAACAACACCTCTCTGAAGTCGGTAACGTAAACAAAAATTCGTTCATGTCGGAGGAAAAACAAACCTCTGCGTCGTTGACGTAGTGGACTTCGTCGAAAATCACGAATTCCACGTCACGAATCAAATCAGCTCCTTTGTACAACATACTTCGAAGAATCTCCGTCGTCATTATTAGACAACTTGCTTCAGGGTTGATTTGAACATCTCCTGTCAAAATTCCAACTGTAGACGATGAGAATGTTTGCTTGAAGTCTCGGAACTTTTGGTTAGATAGTGCTTTGATTGGTGAGGTGTAGATTGCGCTGTATGACAAGTCAAGTGACCTAATTTTGTCAAGGTAGAACTGGACATTACCGTGTCATATGCTTTTCGGCAAGAGCAATGGCATACTCGGCTACTACAGTTTTACCAGCCGAGGTATGAGCAGCAACAAAAACGGAGTCGCCCTTTTCCAGATGGTAGACGGCCTGCTTTTGAAATGTATCCAATTCAAAGGGATACTAGATTACCTATCTTGAGTAGGTCGAAAGATAGAGGGGGACAAGGATGACCTTATGAGCCATGTCGGGCACAAGCTCACGAAACTTCGTCAATGGCTGATTAACATCAATGACGTGCGCCCAATCCCGTTTTCTGGCATTTATCCGCGCACGAGAGGTTTTGATTGGCCTGAGGTGCGAAGTCTCAAGTACGACGTAAGTTTGATTGGAAAGTGGTAGACCTCCCAGAACGCACCGAAGTCGGCAACCAATCATCAATTTCTGCTACTCTGTGTGGTGGGACTTCAACTTCATCGTAGTTAACGCCATCTACCTCGGAATCCTTCGAACAACGGATTAGCCCATTCAAAGTGAGGGGATGTAGATGTACCCCATCATCAGCTTTGCGGGGTCCCTCTGACTCGCCCTCGATTGATAGTAAGGCTTCTTCGTCACCAGCCTCTCCTGGCAATCGCAATCCGCGACTGAAGCCTGGGGGTATTGTTCGGAGGCCTTTACGGTCTCTTTGGTTAATTCCGTCGAGTGGTGGGGGTTGGCTTGACACATCCTCCAGACCTCCTGGCCAAAAGGGCACATACCCGGATTTTCCCCGGACGAACGTATTGCTTGGCCCTGGGGCACGATCGAGAGATGTGGAGGTCAGACCAGTAGAAACACGACGGGAAGGTGTCTTCGCGAATGTTACAAGAAAGAAAAAAGTACAGATCCTTTTTCAAGCTTACCTCAGCATATCCGGTAACGCGCCCCTCGAGACCAGCACGAACAAAAGTCAGCTCTGTAGGCGGAGGAGATGTTTCAAATTGTAAAAGGCTGGGGACAGATAGATGGCGGTCCCAGTGCCTGTAGGAGGTGGTCAGTCGACGGGTATGACGGTTGGAATTGGGCCCACACTTGAAATTCCGGCAGCCAGCTTTTTGGGAAGGATCGAGGCGGTAGAAGCAACTTCTGTTCAATGTCGCGATGCACTTCCTCTTGAGTCGGAAATCTGGCGAGCCCTAAGCTTTCTAAAAGAGCCTCAGCATCTTCTGCGCGTGGATTGACGATCTGATGAATCAACTCGATTTGTAGTCCCACATCCATGATACTTTATCAAGCTTGTATCAAGCAGGCTGCAGGACTGATGAAGTCTTGAGATCTACAACCTTCACATTACGTAACAACTCTGATGAGTCGTAAAGCGTGCATAAAGTACATGGATGTCTGCAGCGTATACTCAAAAAATACAGAAGTCGACGAGCACACCACTCCAGGCTCACTCATGACCCACGACTCCACGAGGACTGGTGGATAAAGACAACCTGTCAACATCGCAGAGTGGGCAAACGAGCGGTCCATTCCTGGAGGAGTTGGGAAGGCGCTCGATCGCTGTAAATCCGATAGAGATTAAACAAACTTTTTCCGGGCATAAACACATTGCAGCCGAGTATACTGAATTATCTTCGCATCGCGATGCTCTGACTCCGCATTGGTGATGAGCTCTGTGACAAGATCCTCTGCTAGCCCACTTCCAAGCAGCAGAGGGCGCGTCCCTCTCAAAAAGCTCTGTTAAAGGAGCAGCGTAAGACTATGCCACATCAAACTGAAATTGTATCATTACGTACCAGTGCATCACCGCTCAGCCGTTGGCATAATTGCCGTCCAGAGTCGCTGTCGGTGGGACTTGTGCAAATAGGCATCCAATATTCTCTGTACACCGGCTGCTCAAAAGCGGGTGGTTAGAGACCCAATCCCATAAGTGAGTCGCAGCATCCGTGTGTCCGCCAATCTGTTGGATGGCTAATCTCACAAAGGTCATCCAACGAGCCCACCAGGGAGGCCCGACTTGATGTGTATCGGGCTCCAGTCTCTGGTGGTTTTCGTCGTATACATGGAAGTCAAATTCGGCCAAATCGATTAACCCCCCCGGCCGAAGGACATGGCTAATTTGATCAACGAGGCGACAATAATCTTTGACCTAGTCATGCAAAGAAAACCCCGCAATTGGTGGGTAGGACAACTCTATGAAAATCTGTGACTCACACCGGATGATACAAGTCGCACGTGGACAACATTGAAATCGCCATAATAGTGTTCCAGACCTAGGTTGATGTCGTCGACCTCACTCCTACAGCAAAAACGCGAATGTCAAGACTTGCGAGCCTATCTAAGCGGCCTAACGTTCCCACCT